>CM059971.1:98004844-99261094 GCA_030490835.1 Annona cherimola | reverse complement strand
CAGTAAACATGATATGGTCGATAAGTGCTCCATTCATCTTCTTGCTTTTGCCGTAAGTGTCCACCATGGTTATGAAACATTCCCACATGACTACCACACCCTGAACTTGGAGATTAATCAACTACAAGCTAGAATAGTTACACCCCAAAGTCAAAACTACCTAGTCACTCCTGAATTGATGGAACTAAAGACTAGAAAGGGAAAGAAGATTCCCATTTGGCTACCTGGAAAACCAAGCAAAAGATTTGATCATGTGTTGAGCATCAAGGATAAAAGTTGGATATTAAATTTTTCTGTTTTGAGTATGGCATCTGCAGGGTACCTACCATCTATCACATCTGCAGAGAACCTATAATGCATCTCATCTTTAGATAATAGGAGCATTTTTTAATACCAAGGCTATTGGGGAATTAAAATGTTTCCACAGAACTGGAAACCCATCATGCACCTCAATTTTAGAAAATAGAAGCATTTTGTAATACCAAGGCCATTGGGGAAGGAAAAGGTTTCCACAGAACTGGAAGATTACTTTCCATGTATTTCCATGAACAACCATTGGTAGAAAGGGACAGATTTGAGAACTCACTTCTATCGTGCTCACTCAGCTGAATACACATTGAGAGCATTAACTAGCTTCAAAACCACAGGAAAGGAGTACAGCTATCTCTAAATTTCTATGCATGATGTGAAGAAACAAAATCAGGGGCTAGCTTCTAGGTATCAATAAATAAAAGTATCCATCAAATGCCCTCCAGAAGGTTGTGTAAGAAAGAACGTGGAGGTCATCATAAAGACACAAAGAGGCCCAGTCCATTCATTTGTTTCAACAAGGAATTGGGTTGTACAGGGAGAACGGGATGCTAGGATCACCAAGATAACCAGTCTCCAACCTCTGCAACATATGTCAATGGATTGTAAATTAACAGGCTGTCAGTCCCAAACAGATTTGATAACGCACTCCCACTAAGACCAACCCATGCATAAAACAAGATTGGAGATATACGACACAATACTTATCCAACAGAAGCAGCAATATGGACGAGTTAGGAACTAAAATCATATCACAATATGGATGACTAACTCCAAAGGGCTGAAGCAATGCAGCAACCACCATTTACAGAACAAAAGCAGAATACAGAGCAACAGCAAATGTACCCCTTGAGCAATAACTTAAACCCTTGCTGACAAGCTTGGCTCATATGGTAATAGTATAAGACTATTCCTTCCCACTGGTGACGGTTGATTCTGATCAAACATATCATTCTCCGGCAGCCATTCCCAGGTTTGTTCTGTCAAGTTGTGGATGATAGACTGCCACCCACGATGTGTGCTAAAGCACATCAGATCTCCATAACCATGGCATTGGATAAATATCGAGTGTGGCATAGCCATCTTACTTAGTATCTCGTCAGGAACCACACCTACTTTTACCCACCTGAGACTCTCCCATTTAAGCTCCCAAATGCAAATGCTCCTAGTCAAGTAATCCTCCATAATCTTCCCCGTCAACAGCAACTTCCCATTACAAACCACCAGGGACGTGCAACGAATGTCCCCTGCCGGCATTTTAACATTCAGATCAACCCAATTTCTTCTCTCCAAATTGTATGAGATCAGGCGGTAACCTTGCAAGGTATTCACAGAGGTTGCAAGGCAGTAAAAGGACCCATCATGAAAGAGAGCATGCACCTCGTACCAGAACTGTAAGAATTCATGCCGGGAACGGCAGTGGTGAGCCCACATGCCGGTTGTGGAATCGTACACCTCGGTGATGCTCTCGCTCGATGCGGGTTCAGTCGTCCCCGTCACCAGAACCCTATAATTGCCGGAGGCCCGATCGGCCATCATGCCAATGATGTCAATGTAACGAATTTGGAGCATTTCGGGGAGGACTCTACGAGTCTGAGTAAGGGGGTTACAGATCATTAGAGTTGGATAATCTGAATTCCGGTTACGGAAGCATACCAGACCGTCGGAAGAGGCCAGTAAGAGGACTTGGGTAGGATCCAGAGAGCAGCGGTCATAAAGAGGGAGGTTTGCCCAACGGCGGGACCGGGGCAAGTAAGCGGCGACAAAGCCGCCGCTGTGGTAGATGAGGAAGAGGAGGGTGCGGGGGGCAAGCGCAGCCCAGAGATCGATGAAGGTGGGAGAGGAGAGGAGGGAATTCCAATGCTTACAGACGGCACGGCAGCGGAGAACGGTGGAGACCGGGAGGAAGGCGAGGATACGCTCGACGAGCTCGTCGGGAAGACGATGCCATGAGCTCTTCTCCCTTTCCACCATTTCTGGAAGGGAGGGAGAGGAAGGAAGCGGAAAAGGTAACCCTAGATTCAAGTAAGAACGAATATAGTTCGGGGAGGTGAGAAAGATCGCCTTCTGGGCGTTCGAAGTTTTTTCTGCAGCGGATGCGCGCGCGGGTTGAAGAGATCGGAGAGAAGAGGAGAGATGGCGGAGTGGTAATGGCCGCTCTGACGTTGTCCTGAAACCTTCCTCCGTTGCCTTGTCTTTCCTTCACCAGATCATGTTTTCGCGTGGGAGGAGGGTATGTCCGTCCGTCCGTCTGTAGAACGTAAATTCGTTTGCCACCTTTACACGTATACTCCGAAGGGCCAGCAAAACGCGGGATCGGCTCTCGCAAGCCCGACCTTCCAGGGATTAAATACGGTCTCCCACTCGCGGGTAATCGGGATTATCTGATCACGACTTGTATGTGAAGATACTCCAGCGATTAACTGGGATTATCTCATCCCGACTTGTACGCAGGAGTGTTAAATGATCATTTTTACTGCCCAGTTTATCCGTTTATAAATACATTTGAATTGAAATTTTCGAATAAATTATTTATATTCTACCAACTCTTTAAATATTTAAATAAATGAATAGTTATAGTTGAGATTTTACGTCTCATCATATAACTTATTAAACCCGCTTACAACCCATCAAGAAAGGGTATATATATTTTCTTAATACTAAATCTATTTTTTAATTTTTATTTTCTATTTTTCTCCCTTTATCTACAACTCTATAGTACTTTCCTTGTCACCGCTTCTAAGTACCATCATTGAGGTTCTTTTTCCTTTTCTGCCTCTCTTCCTTTCTCTCCTCCTCTCCATCTCTCTTTCTATTTTCACATTTCTTCTCTCTCTTTCCCTTCATTTCTCCCTCTTCATCTCAGATTGCTATCCTTTATATCTTTGTTATTGTTTTCCCCTCTTAATCTTTTCTTTCTATCTCATTGAGACATTATTTTTCTTTATGCTACAGTGTTTAATATACACCTGTCTTCTAATGAAGATTTGACTGTGTCATATATCTCGTCGTCATAAATCAATTAACCACGATAATTACAAACAATACGATTAGTTTTAAATTAGTTTACTTTAAACTTGTTTGCAACATATATACACAACTCATTAACGATATACCAACTCATTTATTAGAGAGGTTGTAAATGAATTAGGGTTAAAGTTTTTTAAATAAGTTAATAAATAAATTAGTGTCAAGATCATTTTAATGGGTTAAGATTAAGATGGGAAAATGGGACAAGTATTAATAAAAAAATTAGGAAAAGTAAGTTATTATCTTTCAAATGAGAAAAATATTTTTGAAAAAAATGTGATATTCTATCTTATTCTTATCTTGTCCACTTCATGATTAGTGGAAATTGAAAATACCCCTTGAAGCATATGACAAAAAGGCGACCAACTCCGAAGATAAGACATTCATAAAAAAACTTATAAGGTATTTAAAATAGACAAGATAGTTTCTATTTTGTACATTTAAGATAAGTTTTGAATAAAAAATATGGCAATTTAGTTGTAAGAGAGTAAGTTTCAAGTTTTAAGTGTCTAGAAACTAACCTGGATTATTAATGCATATACAATACATTTTTTAAAAAGTATTTTATATATAGGATTTGATCTCCTATGATTAGTCGCATGCGTGGAGAGCTGTAACTTTTTCAATTTAGATTGGATAATTAAGTGAGTAGATTATTGATTGTTTGATTTTGATGCGACGTTTATTTTGTTCATAGAAAAATTATTCTTTATTATGATAGTTGGTAGACGTTTGGGAAAGTAAAAAATGTGGGAAATGTGGTATTGGGTGGGAATAGAAAATGAAATATTTTGAAAATTGCGTTATTGAAATGAAATAATAGAGATGAAGTTGGAATAAATAGGTTTATTGGATGATAGTTTATAGGAAAAATGATTGAAATATAAAGGTAAAAGTGAAAAAATGTAATGATTAGTTAATAATGAAGAGCCTTGAAATCAACAATCCCACCATTTCCCACCCACAGTCTCCCATGGATGATTACCAAACGTACCCTTGCAGTGTCATGCATCTTAATAAAAATTAAACGTAAATGAAAGGAGTAAAGCACATCAATGTAAGATATATTCCCCTAATGAAATAGTTGAATAAAGTTACATTCCAGTTAAGAAAATTGTTACCATTATATGAAGTGTCTTTTTGTTATCAAGTTTAAATATTGCTTGAAGTCAAAGTAAATATTTGCAATGATGAGTCCAAGCAACCTAATGTGTTGGAAATTTTATGAGACCACATGTCATTGGAACATATCATGTATCTCACATTAGTCTTAGACTTGTACTAAGCTTATTTTCTAGTATATAAATATAGCATTGTGCAAGATAATTTTCTTAAATCTCTCTTGGACTTTATATATGATTTAAATTTTTTAAAGAGTTTTTATTCTGTATATTGGATTGTAAGGTTTTCTTTTGAGAAATTGATATATCTTGTAATATCTTTTTAATAATTGATTTTATTCTCTTTTAAAAAAGAAATTCCATTTCCTAAAAGAGCTTTTCTTGTTCTTAATATGATAATTAACTTTTCATGTTTTTGATACAATTTTTCCTAATTCCAATATATTTTTTAAAATCCCATAACATAATAACACCCTTTTATTGCATTTCTACATTTTGCTCTCATCTTGTTTTACCATTCAAAACAAACCTAAAGTGTACAATTTTGCCTATAATAAGCATAGTTATTATACACACAAGATTGGACCATTAAGCTTTCCTTAATACATCTCAAGCCATTATTCTATTTAATATATTGTATACATGCTTAACTTAAAATATTTATTTTTAAAATTTAATTTTATTTAATTTTAATTTTTTCATTACCATGTTTTTAAGTGTATTTAATCCACCTATCAAATATTGTCATTTTATAATATTTTTACATATTTATTTTTATTTTTAAAAATTATTAATTTTAGAGGCATATAAGTTATTTTTCACCTCTTGAAAACTTGATTTTAAAATAAAAATAAATATGTAAAAGTATCGTAAAATGATAAAACTTGGAATATGAATTAAATACACTTAAAAAATATGTTTATAAAAAAATAAAAATAAATACTATAATTTAAGCATATATACAACATATTATATATAATCATGCCTTTTGCATCTTTTTGTTTTCAGTAGTTTATTCAGGTGTACTTCCTTATTTGCTTTAAGATGACGAATGATGATCCTTTTTTTTTTTTTTGCTTTTTGATGTCGTATATTACAACTCTTTCATCTCATATATATTTTCCTCAATATTTTTGCTCAAATGTAAACTAGACAACATATGTATTTTAATCAATATTTTTGCTCAAATTCGCTCAAATGTAAACGAGACAACATATGTATTTTTCTCAATATTTTTGCTCAAACATAAACCAGACAACATATGTATTTTACTCAAAGTTTTTGCTCAAATTCAAACCAGACTATTTCTACACTGAAAGTGGAAGAACATACTCCCTATGCTAGGATTGAAACCGGGACATACTGACATATTGCCAGTGGTGGGCTCGACGAACAATGATCTTTAGATTTATTGCTTTGTAGCTATTAAAAACTTGGGCTTTTTCCAAATATACCCATTATGTTTGACCATATTTCCAAATATGCCCACTACGTTTCAGAAATCTCAAATATACCTACTACGTTTTGCCAAAATCCCAAATAAGCCAACGCCGTCAGTGACTGTTACGTTAAGTGACGGAACCGTTACGCAGTGACTGCTAATTTTTTAGAAATGCCCAGATTACCCCTGGTGTGAATAATAAAAACTGAGCTCGGGTTTCACTTGAAGAGAGCATTAGTGGGAGAGTGTCCAAGGAGGAAGGAGCGATGCATCATACGACTAGCCATTTGAGGTATTCGTTTCATTTTTTTTTATGCTTTTGGGCATATCTGAAATTGAAATCCCACAATGATATTTTTCCTTCCGTCTATGTTGTTGTATTTTTTGTATTTTTTTTCTGTTGGTTTCAAAAATGATAATTTTTTCCTTCCGTCTATGCTATTGTATTTTTTATTTTTTTTCTAGTTGGTTTCAAAAATGATAATTGCAGAAATGATGCATTCGTTCTTGTTATAACCCATATGTATTTCGTCCCCTTCCATCACCATGTACGGACGAATGGCAGGAGAGCATATGGGTTATAACAAGAATGAAATGCATCCTTTATGCAATTATCATTTTTGAAATTAACCAGAAAAAATACTAAAAATACAACAGCATAGATGGAAGGAAAAAATTATCATTTTTGAAACCAATGGAAAAAAAATACTAAAAATACAACAGCATAGACGGAAGGGAAAATATCATTGTGGGATTTAATTGATGGAACCATTACGCAATGACTGGCATAATCCATACCATTTATGACAGACTACTTCCGGGTTCAGTGGAATGATACGAAAGGAAATACCATCTCGCACGCTCTAAGATCCAACGTCCGGAGTTGATATTTAACAATAACATAGATAGTTTCAATTTCAGATATGCCTAAAAGCATCAAAAGAATGAAATGAATACCTCAAATGACTAGTCGTATGTAGGGGTGCAACTCGGGCTCATGAAACTCGGGTTCACCTCAACCCTAACTCTAACCCTATTTATAAAACTTCAACCCTAACCCTATTTATAAACCTCAACCCTAACCTTATTTTTGAAATTCGGGCTCGGGTTGAGTTTCGGGTTGACATTTTCCTATTAATATATCTTTGTTACTCATCATATATATAATTTTTATCACGAACTTATTGTATAAAAAAGTTTAAAAATAATTTATTAAACGAGAACAAGAAAAATTCAAATACCGCTTAAGAATAGAAAGAAAGATACCTGTTTTGAGCCTTCTCTTTGCATCAAGTAGAATAATAGCTGTAGTCCGGAAAACGTAGAAGTACAACCATTTGTCATTCTGCAATTTAACACCAATATCATAACCATATGCATCAATATGACCATCCAATTGTAAGATAAACCTTATGACATCAATTACGATAAAATAAAATCATCCAAAAACCACAAAATATCAAGTTGAATAAGAGTATATTAATTCAAGTATCAAACTCCAAATCACAACATCCAAGTTAACTCCAAATATCAAGCTGATACCTTGCGTTAAAAAAAATCTTGTTCACGTCTGTTGAATAAAAATTCAGATGATAACTATATATTAAAAGATAATATAACTAGACCCAAATGATTGCAATTACAGATGAAAATCTGGAGCAAAACACAGGGAAATAAAGGATAGAATTAGATTTATGGTCTGCTGAGAACGAGACAGGGAGGGACAAAACGAAATTAGATCGGACATGGGTTTTACCTTTTCTCGCGAATAAGGAGAAGAGTAGAAGAGTGAGACGAGGGTTTTACCTTGTCGCGCAGGGGGTGTATTAATAAATTGTTACGATCGTCAAAAATGACGAGAGGCCGGAGGCTGGAGGCTTGGAGCTGAAACCGGATGGAACTCACGGAAGCCGAAAATGAAGAAAGGCTGGAGCTGATACAATCTGGTAGGTAGATTCGGATACGCCACCAAAGGAGTTGCGGTGCTCCATCATCATCCCAAGGATGTCACAACCGTGGCTGCCTTGCCTTCCTCAACAACATCCAATATTTCCAGCAGCTCTGTCAACATCTTCAAACATTCTCCCGGCAACAGTTCCTTTTTTCGGCCACCTAAAATCCAAACGGCCAACCTCTACTCCATTAAACCAAGCAGCTTCCGACAGCCCCTATTTCCACCATTCTTTCCCATCGAGGCATTGATCTGTTCGGCATTAGCGACCAATCAGCAAAAATTCAAATGCTGAATAGCTGGAATCTGGAATGTGGAGGCTGGAGCTGAAACTGGATGGAAGCCAAAAACGAAGAAAGGCTGGATGCTGGCTTTCAACAATAGCTGGAAATGGAATCTGGAAAGGGGAGCTGGAGGCTTGGAGTTGAAACCGAACAGATTACGGAAGCTAAAACGAAGGAGCTGCCATTGGAGGCCTGGAGCTGAAAGCCTGAAACCGGACGGATTGCGATTTACGGATGCCAAAACGAAGAAACACTGGAGCTGAAATGCTGAATAGTGGAAAACCGAAAGTCTGGAAATGGGCAAATGGCGCGATGACTCGAATCGATGAGTGGGAAATCGAAAGTTGAAATAGGCTGGAAAGCCTGACAGTGGCAGCGGAGAGGGACGGGACGCAAGTGGGCACTTCTGCGCTGCTGTATAATAATAAAATATTTAAAATTTTCAAATATAGGTTCGGGTTCGGGTTTGCAGTGTTCGGGTTCACCTCAACCTGAGACCGAAAGTTAAATGAATTTGGTCCGGGTTCGGGCAGAGAAATCGGGCTTGGGTTCACAATTTCAGAGTTTAAACACTGCTGTCAACCGGGTTCGGCGGGCCGGGTTCGGGCTGAACCCGGCCCAAGTTGCACCCCTAGTCGTATGATGTATCGCTCCTTCCTCCTTGGGCACTCTCCCGCTACTGCTCTCTTCAAGCGAAACCCGAGCTCAACTTTTATTATTCACGCCAGGGGTAATTTGGGCATTTTTGAAAAATTAGCAGCCACTATGTAACGGTTCCGTCACTTAACGTAACAGTCACTGATGGCGTGGGCTGATTTGGGATTTTGGCAAAACGTAGTAGGTATATTTGGGATTTCTGAAACATAGTGGGCATATTTGTAAATATGGTCAAACATAATGGGTATATTTGAAAAAAACCCTAAAAACTTTCGTCTGACTTCCGTAATAAAAACATGAGACCCATTGAAATAATAAAAATATTATAAAAAACGCGTGACAAAAATGAAAGATGTAACATATAAACGGGGAACACATTTCTTCCTCTTTTTCTTATAAATATTTTGATGATTTGACATCATTGTTTATTATTATCATTTTTATATTTAAACATTTTTGTTTCTCTGGTATAATTATGTTGTATTTTTTTAACTTTATTGTATTTACTCATAATCATTATCGTATTATATTACACTCTTATTTTTTCAAAAACTTTTTTTCCATCTCCAATTTTACACACCTACTCTTACATCTTACTAAACACACCCTAATAAATTGCAATTGGTACGTCGTTGCTTTAATAACTTTTAACACGGCTAAACATAAACTTTCGACGGGTCTGTACTCCGCAGTCTGTAAGACTAACCATGGCTAACAAAATGTTCCTTCACAGTGTATTCTCTCTTACATCAATTCGCTATTTCGCTTTGAATTCACCCGAACTCGTCCGCCCATGTCGGATTGTATTGCAGCCCAAGACCGGATCTTCTTTAGCCAGAATCGGCTCGTCTACGGTAGATATTATTCATCAGCAACAACCATCAGATTCAGATCCCTCTCTATCTGCATCAACACTCCATCCCCTTTCATCCCCAGTCCTCGCCTCCTCCGAACTACAGCTCAAAACCCGCCAAAATGCTCCTCAAAATCCTCCCGCCTAAAAAACCCTTTCCTTCTCCCTTTCCAGGTCCTCCTATCGTCTCTTATCTTCTTCGCCGCTCTTCTCTTTCTCCGTCGCCTCCCCCGCGATCTCCCGCTGCGCTGGCGCCACCTCCTTACCTTCTCTGAGGAGGCCGAGGCTGCAGGAGCACGCCTCCCTTCTCATGTTTGGCAAGTGGTCATTGCTTGCGAAGACCGCCGCTTCTTCTCGCACTGCGGAATCGACATTGTTGGAATATTGAGGGCGATCTTACTTTATCCCGATGGAGGCGGCGGCAGTACTATCACCCAGCAGGTCGGCTTTCTCACTCTCTTCTTAGATTAGATTTTGGGCGTAGTCAATTTCATGGCGACCTTAGACATTCTGTCCGAACTATCGATCCATCAGACAGAATCTTTGTACTCCCAATCAATCTCTATGACTGTCCGATTTTCTTTGTAGTCAATCTCATCTATCCAAGGTTTGTACAAGAACTCTTATGTGGATGGAAAAATAAGCAGCTTTAAAGCGATCATGGTGATCCCATGTGTGATTTGGTCCCTAATAACACTAATATATATATTTTTTCATTTTGTCCTGTTTCTTGTTTCTTTTCTTCTGGCAGCTAGTGAAGAATGTCTTCCTGAAACATGAACGGAAGTTTTCAAGAAAAGCTGTAGAAATCGTATTGGCAATTATACTAGAACGGAAAATGTCAAAATGGAGAATATTATGTTCCTATCTGAGCAAGGTAGTGTATTTAGTCTCGGCAAGGTATGCCGATCATGCCTGTGGGTTCCTCTCTTTTAGTGGATGTTGGCTGAAAACCTATCCATAAGTATTGAGGATGCTTGGTAGATTAAGCTTTTTATCACAAATTGCTGTTGAGTGGGTCAGTTTTAGGTCTCTTTTGAGGAGGAAAAATGGACCCTTTTTTCCGTTATCGTTTTGTTTCCTCAGTTGAAAGGTATTTCTACTTGCAGTTGACTGGTGTAGGTGGAGGAGGGATCCTTTTTCCCTTACCCCATGAGAGGTGCCTAGAGTCCATATCCCTCCTCTTTGCTCGTCCACCTTTATTCTTGTTGTAGATTGTTGCTTGCCTTTTGTCACTGAGATGATTAGATACGCTATTAAGCACTTGTCTATCCTGTAGTGAATACTTTGAATTCGCTAGGTTCTAACCAATGAGCCTAGCTTCTAAACAATGCTGGTTGTTATTTAACTAAGAAGTTCTAACCAATGGGCTTAGCTTCTATTTTCAAAGTGGTTGTTATTTTACTAAGAAAAACTGCTGTGCTCTTCTGTAAAAATCTTTTTAAAGTAAATGTGAATTCAAATGTTGCTGACATACTTGGTTCTGGTTCTTCCATAAGGAAAATATAATCAGAGAATGTGATTCTACAGATTTATTGGGGCCACGGACTGTATGGACTTGAAGCAGCATCAGCATTTTATTTTGGGAAGCACCCTTCCCTTCTTAGTTTGGGAGAATCTGCAATGCTTGCTGGGATTATACCTTCCCCTGATCGTCGCTCACCCGTAACAGAGCCAAGCAGGTATTTATAGGATAATGATTGGGAGTAAAGAGAATAAAAATAAAATTGATATGATAGTTATATGAAAAGATGTGGAAAAATAATTGAGAAGTCAAAATAATGATTGGAAAGTGGGGTTGCTACGTAGTTAAGGTGTCAAATCATATCGAAAGGTATTGAGAAAGGATGGAAAAGTTTTTTTCTCTTGCTATTTTATCTCAAATATGCAGCCAAAATGTGGATATTTCTAAGAAAAGAAAAAAGAAAACTGACTTCATATTCTTTAAAGAGGGATGTTCTCCCAGGCCAGAGCATTACGGAGGATGGTGGAAGCTGGCTTTCTTGATGTTGGGACAGCATTGTTAGTTGTGAACCAACCTCTCCGTTTACATGTTGATCAATCAAGTCATGCAAATGGATTAGCACATGGTGCATGCTCTTCTTGTGAGGTATTCTGGATAATGTGTTTTTGCAAAGTTCCTTCTTTCGATTATTTTGGAGAGATTTTTTTATTATTATCTATTTTCGGCTCTCATATGATGTACTTGTTGTCATGCATATACTTGCATTGAACAGAATCCTTATTTTGTTGCGAAGAATATCCATGAATCTTGATCATTTGTCTCTATGGTGGGTTCCTTGTCTTAATTGATTATATTCCAAGTAATAAAACAAAGTTGAATTGCTTTGGACCCAAAAGGAGTCCCATTTCACATCTAGGATTGAAAATCATCAATAATGCGGATAAGAATGTACAGAGAGCAGTCAGTCCTTTTCCTGTACTAAATTCTTTCCATAGTTGCAATGTTATATTCTTTGCCACTCAATCGTCGTCGTCATCATCATAAGCCATTACTCACCTAATTGTCATCAACTTCCTTACTGCAGTTGCAACATTGTCTTCTTTACCACTCAATGCTATGCAAAATTCTTATTCATCCCGAAAAAATTTCATTTGCTCCTTTGATGGCTATGAATGTGATGTGCATAAATGCAGTTTTCGCTAGCAGTATCTGTACTGGAAGGTCACTGACGCTACAAGTGAATTTATCATTGTAGAAAGCCACAAGTGATTAAAGGAAGGCCGAAAAGAATATGGCCGACAGCAAAAACCACAAAAGGCTTATGCTTACGTGGAATATAACCGAATGCTGACTAGAATAGCACGATAGGATCCATATAGCTAAACGAATTTAAATGGAAAAAATAAAAACTAAAATGATGATAAGTACATGTGTGTTAGAGATCATGGTGTGTACTGATCATATGTTGTCAACAGCAAGTTCACACTAGGCTAGATCCTTGTGTGAAGTTCTCCATAATTAGCATATTTCTATAGCTATTTTCATCAGCAAGTTTCTGAGATCAGTTGCTGCTAAATTTCAAATGTGAATATCTTTGACCAACGCAATGTCTCTTGTTTCTTTCTTTCCTATTTGTAGGAAAGAGGGAAGTCCAAGGAAATAATCGGCAAAACGTATGATAAAAAAGAGATCTGGAATTGGGAGAGGGCAAGTGCTGCGTGGAAAGTCAGAGAGGATATGGAAGAATGGGCAATGAAGATTAGGAAACGATCTGCTCGATGATATCTACCTGGAAATTGAACTAACACCTAAATTCCGGTAGGAAATGTTTTTTTTTTTTCCCCAAGTATTGCTCAACATTTATTTGTAAGACGGACCTTTACATGGAAGAGTACCACTTTCCCTTACAACATACAATTTCCTTGGAATTATATAATTTTGAGGGCTTCTTTGCAATGTTGAGTGTTAAGCCTTCGAATTCCAGCGTGGATGTATACTTCGTCGTCATTTATTTTACATGTTTGGATTCCCAGCGTGGATGCTTCAAAATTCTGACCAAATTTACCCCACTTGTCCTTTCTGTTCGACCTTCTTCACCACTGTTGTATGCAACATATATAGCTGCTACGTAAAAAAAAGTATGGGCCCACCTGCATATCCGTGATCATAAACTGTTAATTACCTTGTCACCCATCGAAGCGATAAATGCTGCCCTATCGGGGATGTTTTTGAGATATTTTTACAAATTTTCTTTTTTTCCTATTTAGTAGACACTTCCATGAAAACAAGGAGACAACTGCCACCACCACTTTTAATCCCTGTACAGCACTGTAGTGTTTGGTGGTAATACCAACCAGGCAGCCTGATTGACATGTTTTTTAATTATGAGTGTGTCTGGGAACGGATAAAATTTTGAAAAAAAGTTCTAGAGGGTAAAAGTTATAAGTAACGTGATATGACAGGGATAATGATTATGAATAAAGAGGATAAAGTTAAAATAGATATGTTAGTTGTGTAAAAATGATTGAAAAGTAATATAATTATACAAGAAAATATGAAGAAATAATTAAAAAAAGTAGTTATGAAAAGTAAAAAATCTTAAATTAAAAAAATTTAACTTGACATGTTTTACACATTACCAAATACACCTTATATGTAGAGACTTTACTTAAAATTTTGACCTTGTAGAATATGATAAAAATTTTGAATCTATTTAATATTTTATTTTGAAAATAATTGAAAAGAGTAGTACAATCTTTGGTCTTGTAAAATTTGATAATTTTTTGAATTCATTTATTATTAATTTATTTTTAAAAACAATAAAAGGGGACTGATTAAATATTTGATGGTGAAATTGAGAAATTTTTTAATATTTGTTAATTTTTATTGATGAACATAAGAAAAAGGAAGCTTTTTATTACATTTTTATTGATTTTCAACTATTAAAATTTGGTATCTAAGTGTAGCCCCATAAGAACCGGGCCCTTTTTCTAAACTCTTTTTTTTTTAGGGTGTGTTTGGCAACGAGGAAAAAATATCAACTTAAAATTTTTCAATCTAAAACTTTTCATTCTCTACAGTCATTATATTTTTTAATCATTTTTTCACATTTTCTCATACAACTACCCTACTTTTCAATCATTTCTACACAACTACCCACACAATTAATCTATCTATTTTAACTTTATCATCTTTGCTCTTCATCATTACCTCTATCATATCACATCATTTGACAACTTTTACTCTCCAAAACTTTTCATCAAAAGTTTTATCCATTCCCAAACACACCCTTAATAAAAAAGAAATCAATCATTGAAGTCACTAATTTGACAACTATTGAGGTCCACTTTTTTTCCCCACTTCCCAAAAGCTCTTTCAAGTTTCAGCTGTATGCTGTTGCTGATTTGACAACTATTGAGGTCCCACCCTCTTCAGAAATTGTCTGCTGCCTAGGACACATTTTTAATGAGGTTCTGTTATCGAGCCTTCATGCTTTCGGGTGCATCTACTTAATTTTTTTATATAAATATTAATCTAAATATATTTAATATATATATATATATTAATTTTTATCACTTTTTGAAGATGCCACTGATTTTTAAAAATTCGAAAAAATATCTAATTTTTTTTAAAAATGGTAAAAATTAATACACATGTTAAATGCACTTAGATTAACAGTTTTATGAAAAAATTAATACACATGTTAAATACATTTAGATTAACAGTATCATAAAAAAAAATTTCAAAAAAATTAAAAAAATAAGTATATGCACTCAAGAGTATTGAGGCTCTACACTCTCGGGAGCATAGGATTGGGCCTCCACATTAACTGATAGGGAACCAAAGCCAATGCGGCAGTTTAGGAAAGTCTACTGTTTAAAATCAATGTTCTCAAAATTTAGGGCCATAAAGCCGACCAATCTTTTGTTTTGTTTAAACCGTCTGCTTATACTAGATTGGGCATGGCATTATTTTTTATAATTGCTAATATAAAAATATATAAGTTTTTCTTATTTTAAAGCCATATAAAAAATTCATGCCTGTTTTAAGTGTTAATTGAAAATTATTTAATTATAACTATAATGCCTCAACTCCAAAAACAACACTTTCATGTTGTGCTTGGGCATAAGGGCTAATTGCAATGATCTATCACATGTTGAGCTAATATAGACTTGCATAAAAGAAAAGAATAACTTACATTTAACCATAAATAAAGCAAAATAGTGGAATATTCATCCAAGCTGTTTTAGTTAATTATTACAATGGTGTCGTAAAATAAAAAGCATAAACTAAATCTAGTTATGCTTTTGCTATAACTTAAGAAAACATCTTTAAGTATCACCTACTAGAGCATCTCGAAACACAACAACATATAAATGGTATTAGTAAACATAGTAAGTAAAATTTTAAAAGATATAAGAGAATCTCATGTATTTTATATTTTATCTTAATGTCTAGGTTAGTAGATGCATCTCCTAAGCTTATCGATATAAAATTATGTATGCTCATCTTAGTCAAGTCACAGATCATGATTTGATCATAAATAACACATCTAGCGACCCTATCCTTTTGATCTAAGCCTCTAAATTAGAACTTTTCATTTGATGTAAAAGGTACAAGAACCTAAGAATCAACTCTTGGATTTCTTCTTTCCAAAAAAGACTCTTGGATTTACAAAATTGGAGCCGAAAATCAATTTTTATGAAAAGTAATGCCTGGACGGCTTTGGATGTGCCATGTGGTATGCCGGAGCCAGCCACCGTTGTCGGTTCTAGGTCGTCGTTGGCATTGCCGCTCGAATCAGGCTGCTGAGTCGTTTGGTAGGCCTAAGTTTTGGGCCGCCACTTCTATGGGTCACTCTTTGTGAGCCTCATCTACGTAGTCTAGCCTAGTTTGATCTCAGTTGGAGTTTGTTGTTGCTGTCGCCGGAGTCGCGGCTACCTCCAACCACCGCTTTGCGGGGCCCCACCTGGCCCCAGTTTACTTGGATTTACTGGGCTCCACTAGAGCCCAAGCTACTGCTAGCCCATGAGCTGACACATGCGTTGGGCTCGCGGTGCGGCCACAAGCTTTGACGGGAGCCCAGAGCTTAGGCGAAAAGGAGAGATGGTCCAGGAGGTTTGCTGCAATTTCTCCTATGCGGGTCTTTGCTGCAAATTGAGAATTTTTGTTGGTTTTCTGCAAATTTTTACTAAAACACCCTCCACATGTAGACAAAACTCATCTTCTTCCTGTGCAGTCTTGCAGCAGCCACGAAATATAATTTTTGGTCATAATAAATATGTCAAAATGCATTTAAAATCAAAATTTCTAGTTATATAACCATACTATGACTTTGGATCATACACGGTTGGTTTTGTGAGTGGAATCCGGTCAATTTGAAATCCTTGTTCCAACCCACTACTTTATATCTTCATAAAAAATACTTGTACATGTAACTAGCTTACTTATTTCCCTACATACATGCACATCTACGTTCCATAATAATAAAATAGACTTCTGCAAAGGGATTAATTATATCATCCAACAACCATGAATCTGATGATGGAAATAAAATAATACAATTTGATGAAAACAATATCCCCTTACCTCTGCTTGAAAGAATGGACAACACCACGAGAAAACTACTTTTTTCCTTTGTAGATATTCTCAACAATAGCTCGGCAACAATCCGTATTCTTTCTGCTGGATCCAAAAATACTTTTCTTTCCATACAAATACTTGAACCCATGTCTTCCAAATAGTCATCCCCCTACTCCACCCATTCAATTAATAGGCTTTTTAAAATAATAACTCAACTATTAATTTCTAAATCCATTTTGCTGTGGTCGAAATTTCAACATTGAAATAACCAACTTGACACGTTAGCCTCTAAGCATATTTTCAAATAGTACCAAAAGAATGAAGGGCATTTATCTTACACAACCTGTTTACTTTTTCTACTTTTGTTTTAAAAAAAAATTTAAACCAAGGGGCTAAATGTCCCCTTTCGGGAATATGAAATAAATAGGGTAGAATTATCATGTAAATCTGATGGGTTTTGGACGTTATAAATGAACAATATAATTCTATATCTAATCATATTCGTGACATGCACTTTATGTTTATATTAAATTATTATTTGCGTTACTTATGACCAGTGCAGGTGGTAAAGGCGACGTCCCATTTAGTTTCTTAGGTGAAGACCCGGAGCAGATACCCGAAGTGGGAATTTTGTCTCTCCTTTAATGTCTGTGACCTATTGAAATGTGGAAGAATTGTCTTAAGGCTTGATTGTGGAAGAATTGTCTTAAGGCTTGATTGTAAGATGAATTAAGATATAATATAAAAAAGGTAATCAAAAGATCATTATTTGCATTTACAGTATTCGCATATGTAACGCTTACTTTTCATTGGAACAACCATTATCGTACAGGGAACAGTAGAAAATCATGTTAGAAAGAACTAATTTTACTTATGCTTTCCTAGGAATCCAATGGCTCTCAAATTATTATTATTTTTTGATAAAATGTATTAGGGTTGAGATCAATTGCAAGAACACGAGAACACGGTGAGCTAACGTGGATCGGCTCCAAGCCTACTTCACAAGAGAAAAGAGTAATTAATTAATCACCAAACTAATTATAATTTTCCTCCCACAGGCGACAGACTGTCTCTCTCAGATAATCTCTCACACCGGAACCCTCTAAACTCTCTTTGTAATCTCCTTAAAACCTTAAAAACCACATGTCTATTTATAACTCCCATATACGACTTTGCGTAACTCATACGTAAACTCAGACCCACTCAACTAAGATATGCAGAATACAAGACACATCTAACAAATTTCCACCGTGGCTTGAATTCTGTGCACAACAAGCCAACTAGCTCATAGAGAAACTTGTGTCTTTAACATCTCTGCGATCTTCTAACCATGCTTGAACTTGCATGGTCTGTCACACTCTTCCTGAGTGTCGGGTACAACTTATCTTTGCATTACGATCTTCAGTGGCCTTATAGGAACTCCACCTGTTTGCACACTCCCTAGAAGTCTGTAGAGACTTCTAGTCTTTTGACCTTTCATCACAACTGTAGCTCCCTTTGACACCTTAAGAACTCCATCTTCAGCTGAAATCTCAAAATCTCTGGAGTCTAATGTTTCTAATGAAATCAAATTCATCCGTAAATCAGGAACATGTCTCACATTAGTCAACGTCCGTACAACTCCATCGAACATGCGAATCTGTACTGTACAAATGCTAGCAACTTTGCTCCTTGCCTTATTTGCCATCCTTACAGTGCCACCATCGCATTCCTTGTACGAACTGAATTGTTCCTTGGCTGCACCCATATGAAAGGAACATCTTGAATCCAAGATCCAATCATCACTACCTATAGTCACTTCTGCTATAAGCAACACATCACTATCCGAATCCTCAGCTATTGAGGAATAATCAGATGATTCTTCATCTGCCCTCTCTTTCCCTTGCTCCTTTTCTTTCTCTTTCTCTTTCCTCTGTCTATCCTTTCATTTATAGCAGACTCTCTTCATGTGACCCTTCTTGCCGCATTCCCAACACTTAATATCTCTAGTTGATTTGGATGAACTTCTGGATTTGCTGGGACTATTTGATCCACATTGCTGACCGGTCACAGCCAAAACACTCTCACTACCTGACGATCCATTACCGTTGTTCTTTCTACGAGTTTCATTCATCAGCAGAGAAGCAACAACGTCATCAAGCTCTAAGGTATCTTTCCTGAACAACAACATAGTCATAATGTGGTCAAATGAATTAGATAATGAGGCCAACAGAAGTAACGCCTTGTCCTCTTCTTTAATTTTCTCTCCCAAAGCAGTTAAATCTGTTGCAATTCTATTAAATTCATCCAAATGCTTCCCAGAATCTCCAGGCTCTTCAAATTTCAATGCATATAATTTCTTTTTCAGATATAATATACTAGTTGAAGATTTAAATTTATACTCGGTCTCCAATTTTGTCCAAATTTCTTTAGGATCTGTTAAACTGATCATTTCCTAAAGAGTATTATCCGCAAGAAACATCTGAACTGTGCTAGTTGCCAAATCTCTCATAATTTGCTATTCATCATCGGTTATCTTCTCGGGCTTCTGGGATTCTTTCTTCAACGCTTTAATCCTTCTCGAGTCAAAATATTCTTTACCTGTTGTTGTCATATGGTAAAATTATTTTACCCATTAAGTGGCTCCACCACGAATCTGGTTCCCTTTATACTCGCCATATTTGAAATTCTTCAAATAAACTTTTTTAAATAAGTTGAATTTGCCCAATCTGAACCGTCCACATGATTCAGAGCACCTCAAAATGTAGAAATCTATACCTGGATGGCCAAAATCTAAGACCGAGATCACCAAATCAAGCTGTATGTGCATTGCTTTTATGCACCTTACAGTACCATACCAATGTGTCACATCATCTTTTTATGAAAGAAAAACGTGCAGATGCTTCTCCACCACATCTTCTTCTTCCTTCCGCAACAAGCCATAGAAAACCCGCTACGCCTCAAGCCGCCATGTTCGCATAGCCATCTCCCCGTTGCTGCGTCTTTTGTTTCTCCGTCACATGCAGCCGCCGCACTTGCTCGCCTCCTCCTCTAATGTTACCAGCGAGCTGCAGCTCAACGCTTCCTCTGCTTTTCCGGTGAGAAAACCCAATCACCGTTGCTGCCTGCTTGCCAACCGGCGATCACTACCAATAGTCGTCGTCGCCGGCACCTACTCGCTCTAACTGAAAACTCTTTTTTGGGCATCGAAACCTGCCAAGATGCAAGAGATCCAACCGCGCCTCTACTCTTTAACAAAACCAGAAAAAAAAATAAAATCTCGCATGATCAAACGGTCACGATCTAGACCGTCTAATCTACTTGCAAAATCTCACGCTCTCAACTCTTCCGGGAATTGAAGAATCCTTTTCACGAATCTCAAACCTTACTCTGATACCAATTTGTTAGGGTTGAGATTAATTGCAAGCACACAAGAACATAAAAAGATAACATGGATCGGCTCCAAGCCTACTTCACTTGAGAAAAGAGTAATAATTAATTATTAAATTAATTACAACTTTTCTCCTGCAGGCAAGGCAACAGACTGCCTTTATTAGAAAATTTTACGTAACCCATACGACAAATCCAGACCTACTCAAGTAAGATACGACAAATCGACACACCAAACAACATGGCTCTCACTTACGACGAGCAGCGAGGCCCTTATATGGGCACCCGCGTAAGCACACCCCAACAATACTTGTCATATATCTATTTCATCAGAACTAGTTATTCAACACTGACATAAGCTGGGCCGAAACCAATTATCAGGTTGTCTTATCCTGCGGGAGCTTATTGAATTTCCGGTACTGAAATTCCTTGTAGGTCTTGGTGGTGAACCGTGCAGGGTTTTTCTCGTCGACCAGCTGAGGAAGAGGACCGACGACACAATCCGCTGGAGGGGCGGCAAAAACGGCCCAAGACAACCTAAGCTTATCTTTGCTCACAAGGCTCCTGTGAAGAATGCTCTTGTAGTTCCCATTGGTCAGCACCTGAGAGAGAGAGAGAGAGATTAGCCACGTGCACAGTGGAGGGGAGAAGAGAGAGAGAGATTAGCCACGTGCACAGTGGAGGGGAGATGATATTGTATGATAACCCAACTGAATATTTTATGGTGAGTGAAAAAGAGATTAGCCACGTGCACTAACCAAACTGGATATTTTATGGTGAGTGAAAAAGGAGTGGAGGGGAGATGACATTGTATGATAACCCACCTCCAGTTGGTCCCCCACATGGACAAACAAAGCATCTTGTGTGTGATCAACGCTGACCCAGCCACCGTCTTTCCACAGCTCGAGGCCCGGAACTTGGTTCTGGACGAGTAAGGTGAGCACGCTCATGTCCGTGTGGGGCTCTACTCCCAGTGCCAGATCGGGCTGGGGACATGGCGGGTAGAAATTTATTTTCATCTCCAACTCAATCCGGTCGCCCCCAAAACTGGCCTTCAGGGCTGTTCCTTCCAGACCCAGGTCCGCTGAAAGCACCTCCAATAGCTTATCTACCACTCTCATTATTTCTCTGCTGTATTCCTCCGTCACTTCCCTGCATCCAACAACAATATCTCAATCTTATGCTAGCTTGCAACAGGCAAATTTTTTGAAAATGAAAAAAATTCTCATCTGATATCTTTTTCGTCCGCTCATCTTGAAGAGGCTAATGCAATTAGAGTTTAAAGGGTTACCTGTAAGCGGGAGGATTTCGGGGCCACAAATCGTGGTTGACTCGGGAAGCAGGGGCGGTGAGATGGAAAAAATAGTCGATCCACTCCACCTTCTGATCCAGGTTCTTTGTCATCTTGGTGCCGTATCCCTCCATGCTCCCTGACGACGGATCGTTGGCATACTTCTCCTTCTCTTCCTGGGGAAGCCCAAAGAAGTCCTTCCCAACGTCTTGGAGACGCTGGATGAGCTCGGCGGAGATGCCGTGGTCCGTGAGCACGAAGAAGCCCCATTCCTTGCACGCACTGCCGAGCTGCTCCTTGAGTAGTTGAGGTGGCTGAGAAAGAGAGATCTTAGGCACTTCGACTCCTTGGATGGCCTTGCTATTGGCCGGCTGCTCATGGGCTGGGCGTATGAAGTGTGCCGGCAGCTCACGGATGCCAGATGAAGCCAACAACTGCACTCTATCCCTTCCCATTTCGACTTGGCCAATGGTCGCCCCACCCTTGGCTGAGCCTCTACGTTTATAAAGGTTTTTGCATCCATGCTATAAGGTATAAGCATATCACTATGTTTGCGAAATTTACATCTATACCTACAAAATTTGCTTAAAATTGCAACTATACCTAAAAACCTTAAATCTTTGTTTGTGAACAATAAAATGAAAAAAAATACAAGGAAATGTCCTTGAAATACCAAAAACTCTTACTTTTTAAAAATATTTGTCACCTTAAATAAATCTATTTAATGGGAAAAATATTTGTGAAAACTAAATTTTTTTGGCATTTTAAAGAGATCTTCTTATATTTTTCTTTTATTGTTTACATACATGTTTTCATCATTTTTAAAAAGATTTAGGATTTATAGGTATGTTTACAATTTCAGACAAACTTTGTAGGTATGAATGCAAATATTTTAAAAATCATAGCATGTTTTCAACTTTGTCAAAATCTTATAGCTACAAATGTAAAAACCCTTATAACTTTCTATATTACTGTGTAGCGTGTGGTGTAAGTTGGGTTAGGTTGAGTCCAAACTCGAATTGTAATCGTGTAAGAACTTTTTTTTTTATAATCCGAACTTGATGAACTTGATTTGTAAATATGATATGTAAAACGCTTATAACTTTCTATATTACTGTGTAGCGTGTGATGCAAGTTTGGTTAGGTTGAGCCCAAACTTAAATTGTAACCGTGTTAGAACTTGCTTTTTTAATAATCTGAACTTGATGAACTTGATTCTACTCCTTTGACAGCCTTGCTATTGGCCGGCTGCTCATGGGTTGGGCGTATGAAGTGTGTCGGCAGCTCATGGATGCCAGCTGAAGCCAACAACTGCACTCTATCCCTTCCCATTTCGACTTGGCCAATGGTCGCCCCACCCTAGGCTGAGCCTCTATGTTTATAAAGGTTTTTGCATCCATGTTATAAGGTATAAGCATATCACTATGTTTGCATAATTTACATCTATACCTACAAAATTTGCTTAAAATCGCAACTATACCTAAAAACCTTAAATCTTTGTTTGTGAACAATAAAATGAAAAAAATACAAGGAAATTTCCTTGAAATACCAAAAAATATTATTTTTTAAAAATAATTGTCACCTTAAATAAGTCTATTTAATGGGAAAAATATTTGTGAAAACTAAAATTTTTTGGCATTTTAAAGAGATCTTCTTATATTTTTATTTTATTGTTTACATACGTGTTTTCATCATTTCTAAAAAGATTTAGGATTTACAGTATGTTTACAATTTCAGACAAACTTTGTAGGTATGAATGCAAATATTGTAAAAATCATAACATGCTTTCAAATTTGTCAAAACCTTATAGCTACGGATGCAAATACCCTTATAACTTTTTATATTACTGTGTAGTGTGTGGTGCAAGTTGGGTTAGGTTGAGCCTAAATTCGAACTATAATTGTGTTGGAACTTGCTTTTTTATAATCTGAACTTGATGAACTTGATTTGTAAATATGATATGTTTACACAATTTTTTTATATTTATTATAAAATATATTATATACATAATATCTAAACAATATTTCTTTATATTTTATGTATTTTATGTTATTTATATTTATATTTGAATATATGTTTGGCATATTGTAATTATATTATAAATAAAGTATATTATTTTTATTTTTATTTATCTTTTATTTCTATCATTTATCATATCGAAAGGTATTGAGAAAGGATGGAAAAGTTTTTTTTTCTTGCTATTTTATCTCAAATATGCAGCCAAAATGTGGATATTTCTAAGAAAAGAAAAAAGAAAACTGACTTCATATTCTTTAAAGAGGGATGTTCTCCCAGGCCAGAGCATTACGGAGGATGGTGGAAGCTGGCTTTCTTGATGTTGGGACAGCATTGTTGGTTGTGAACCAACCTCTCTGTTTACATGTTGATCAATCAAGTCATGCAAATGGATTAGCACATGGTGCATGCTCTTCTTGTGAGGTATTCTGGATAATGTGTTTTTGCAAATTTCCTTCTTTCGATTATTTTGGAGAGATTTTTTTATTATTATCTATTTTCGGCTCTCATATGATGTACTTGTTGTCATGCATATACTTGCATTGAACAGAATCCTTATTTTGTTGCGAAGAATATCCATGAATCTTGATCATTTGTCTCTATGGTGGGTTCCTTGTCTTAATTGATTATATTCCAAGTAATAAAACAAAGTTGAATTGCTTTGGACCCAAAAGGAGTCCCATTTCACATCTAGGATTGAAAATCATCAATAATGCGGATAAAAATGTACAGAGAGCAGTCAGTCCTTTTCCTGTACTAAATTCTTTCCATAGTTGCAATGTTATATTCTTTGCCACTCAATCGTCGTCGTCATCATCATAAGCCATTACCCACCTAATTGTCATCAACTTCCTTACTGCAGTTGCAACATTGTCTTCTTTACCACTCAATGCTATGCAAAATTCTTATTCATCCCGAAAAAATTTCATTTGCTCCTTTGATGGCTATGAATGTGATGTGCATAAATGCAGTTTTCGCTAGCAGTATCTGTACTGGAAGGTCACTGACGCTACAAGTGAATTTATCATTGTAGAAAGCCACAAGTGATTAAAGGAAGGCCGAAAAGAATATGGCCGACAGCAAAAACCACAAAAGGCTTATGCTTATGTGGAATATAACCGAATGCTGACTAGAATAGCACGATAGGATCCATATAGCTAAACGAATTTAAATGGAAAAAATAAAAACTAAAATGATGATAAGTACATGTGTGTTAGAGATCATGGTGTGTACTGATCATATGTTGTCAACAGCAAGTTCACACTAGGCTAGATCCTTGTGTGAAGTTCTCCATAATTAGCATATTTCTATAGCTATTTTCATCAGCAAGTTTCTGAGATCAGTTGCTGCTAAATTTCAAATGTGAATATCTTTGACCAACGCAATGTCTCTTGTTTCTTTCTTTCCTATTTGTAGGAAAGAGGGAAGTCCAAGGAAATAATCGGCAAAACGTATGATAAAAAAGAGATCTGGAATTGGGAGAGGGCAAGTGCTGCGTGGAAAGTCAGAGAGGATATGGAAGAATGGGCAATGAAGATTAGGAAACGATCTGCTCGATGATATCTACCTGGAAATTGAACTAACACCTAAATTCCGGTAGGAAATGTTTTTTTTTTTTTCCCCAAGTATTGCTCAACATTTATTTGTAAGACGGAGCTTTACATGGAAGAGTACCACTTTCCCTTACAACATACAATTTCCTTGGAATTATATAATTTTGAGGGCTTCTTTGCAATGTTGAGTGTTAAGCCTTCGAATTCCAGCGTGGATGTATACTTCGTCGTCATTTATTTTACATGTTTGGATTCCCAGCGTGGATGCTTCAAAATTCTGACCAAATTTACCCAACTTGTCCTTTCTGTTCGACCTTCTTCACCACTGTTGTATGCAACATATATAGCTGCTACGTAAAAAAAAGTATGGGCCCACCTGCATATCCGTGATCATAAACTGTTAATTACCTTGTCACCCATCGAAGCGATAAATGCTGCCCTATCGGGGATGTTTTTGAGATATTTTTACAAATTTTCTTTTTTTCCTATTTAGTAGACACTTCCATGAAAACAAGGAGACAACTGCCACCACCACTTTTAATCCCTGTACAGCACTGTAGTGTTTGGTGGTAATACCAACCAGGCAGCCTGATTGACATGTTTTTTAATTATGAGTGTGTCTGAGAACAGATAAAATTTTGAAAAAAAGTTCTAGAGGGTAAAAGTTGTAAGTAACGTGATATGACAGGGATAATGATTATGAATAAAGTGGATAAAGTTAAAATAGATATGTTAGTTGTGTAAAAATGATTGAAAAGTAATATAATTGTACAAGAAAATATGAAGAAATAATTAAAAAAAGTAGTTATGAAAAGTAAAAAATCTTAAATTAAAAAAATTTAACTTGACATGTTTTACACATTACCAAATACACCTTATATGTAGAGACTTTACTTAAAATTTTGACCTTGTAGAATATGATAAAAATTTTGAATCTATTTAATATTTTATTTTGAAAATAATTGAAAAGAGTAGTACAATCTTTGGTCTTGTAAAATTTGATAATTTTTTGAATTCATTTATTATTAATTTATTTTTAAAAACAATAAAAGGGGACTGATTAAATATTTGATGGTGAAATTGAGAAATTTTTTAATATTTGTTAATTTTTATTGATGAACATAAGAAAAAGGAAGCTTTTTATTACATTTTTATTGATTTTCAACTATTAAAATTTGGTATCTAAGTGTAGCCCCATAAGAACCGGGCCCTTTTTCTAAACTCTTTTTTTTTTAGGGTGTGTTTGGCAACGAGGAAAAAATATCAACTTAAAATTTTTCAATCTAAAACTTTTCATTCTCTACAGTCATTATATTTTTTAATCATTTTTTCACATTTTCTCATACAACTACCCTACTTTTCAATCATTTCTACACAACTACCCACACAATTAATCTATCTATTTTAACTTTATCATCTTTGCTCTTCATCATTACCTCTATCATATCACATCATTTGACAACTTTTACTCTCCAAAACTTTTCATCAAAAGTTTTATCCATTCCCAAACACACCCTTAATAAAAAAGAAATCAATCATTGAAGTCACTAATTTGACAACTATTGAGGTCCACTTTTTTTCCCCACTTCCCAAAAGCTCTTTCAAGTTTCAGCTGTATGCTGTTGCTGATTTGACAACTATTGAGGTCCCACCCTCTTCAGAAATTGTCTGCTGCCTAGGACACATTTTTAATGAGGTTCTGTTATCGAGCCTTCATGCTTTCGGGTGCATCTACTTAATTTTTTTATATAAATATTAATCTAAATATATTTAATATATATATATATATTAATTTTTATCACTTTTTGAAGATGCCACTGATTTTTAAAAATTCGAAAAAATATCTAATTTTTTTTAAAAATGGTAAAAATTAATACACATGTTAAATGCACTTAGATTAACAGTTTTATGAAAAAATTAATACACATGTTAAATACATTTAGATTAACAGTATCATAAAAAAAAATTTCAAAAAAATTAAAAAAATAAGTATATGCACTCAAGAGTATTGAGGCTCTACACTCTCGGGAGCATAGGATTGGGCCTCCACATTAACTGATAGGGAACCAAAGCCAATGCGGCAGTTTAGGAAAGTCTACTGTTTAAAATCAATGTTCTCAAAATTTAGGGCCATAAAGCCGACCAATCTTTTGTTTTGTTTAAACCGTCTGCTTATACTAGATTGGGCATGGCATTATTTTTTATAATTGCTAATATAAAAATATATAAGTTTTTCTTATTTTAAAGCCATATAAAAAATTCATGCCTGTTTTAAGTGTTAATTGAAAATTATTTAATTATAACTATAATGCCTCAACTCCAAAAACAACACTTTCATGTTGTGCTTGGGCATAAGGGCTAATTGCAATGATCTATCACATGTTGAGCTAATATAGACTTGCATAAAAGAAAAGAATAACTTACATTTAACCAT
This sequence comes from Annona cherimola, assembly GCA_030490835.1. Taxonomy (NCBI): domain Eukaryota; kingdom Viridiplantae; phylum Streptophyta; class Magnoliopsida; order Magnoliales; family Annonaceae; genus Annona; species Annona cherimola. Next base: position 99,233,737 of record CM059971.1, on the reverse strand, counting down.
AAATAAAGCAAAATAGTGGAATATTCATCCAAGCTGTTTTAGTTAATTATTACAATGGTGTCGTAAAATAAAAAGCATAAACTAAATCTAGTTATGCTTTTGCTATAACTTAAGAAAACATCTTTAAGTATCACCTACTAGAGCATCTCGAAACACAACAACATATAAATGGTATTAGTAAACATAGTAAGTAAAATTTTAAAAGATATAAGAGAATCTCATGTATTTTATATTTTATCTTAATGTCTAGGTTAGTAGATGCATCTCCTAAGCTTATCGATATAAAATTATGTATGCTCATCTTAGTCAAGTCACAGATCATGATTTGATCATAAATAACACATCTAGCGACCCTATCCTTTTGATCTAAGCCTCTAAATTAGAACTTTTCATTTGATGTAAAAGGTACAAGAACCTAAGAATCAACTCTTGGATTTCTTCTTTCCAAAAAAGACTCTTGGATTTACAAAATTGGAGCCGAAAATCAATTTTTATGAAAAGTAATGCCTGGACGGCTTTGGATGTGCCATGTGGTATGCCGGAGCCAGCCACCGTTGTCGGTTCTAGGTCGTCGTTGGCATTGCCGCTCGAATCAGGCTGCTGAGTCGTTTGGTAGGCCTAAGTTTTGGGCCGCCACTTCTATGGGTCACTCTTTGTGAGCCTCATCTACGTAGTCTAGCCTAGTTTGATCTCAGTTGGAGTTTGTTGTTGCTGTCGCCGGAGTCGCGGCTACCTCCAACCACCGCTTTGCGGGGCCCCACCTGGCCCCAGTTTACTTGGATTTACTGGGCTCCACTAGAGCCCAAGCTACTGCTAGCCCATGAGCTGACACATGCGTTGGGCTCGCGGTGCGGCCACAAGCTTTGACGGGAGCCCAGAGCTTAGGCGAAAAGGAGAGATGGTCCAGGAGGTTTGCTGCAATTTCTCCTATGCGGGTCTTTGCTGCAAATTGAGAATTTTTGTTGGTTTTCTGCAAATTTTTACTAAAACACCCTCCACATGTAGACAAAACTCATCTTCTTCCTGTGCAGTCTTGCAGCAGCCACGAAATATAATTTTTGGTCATAATAAATATGTCAAAATGCATTTAAAATCAAAATTTCTAGTTATATAACCATACTATGACTTTGGATCATACACGGTTGGTTTTGTGAGTGGAATCCGGTCAATTTGAAATCCTTGTTCCAACCCACTACTTTATATCTTCATAAAAAATACTTGTACATGTAACTAGCTTACTTATTTCCCTACATACATGCACATCTACGTTCCATAATAATAAAATAGACTTCTGCAAAGGGATTAATTATATCATCCAACAACCATGAATCTGATGATGGAAATAAAATAATACAATTTGATGAAAACAATATCCCCTTACCTCTGCTTGAAAGAATGGACAACACCACGAGAAAACTACTTTTTTCCTTTGTAGATATTCTCAACAATAGCTCGGCAACAATCCGTATTCTTTCTGCTGGATCCAAAAATACTTTTCTTTCCATACAAATACTTGAACCCATGTCTTCCAAATAGTCATCCCCCTACTCCACCCATTCAATTAATAGGCTTTTTAAAATAATAACTCAACTATTAATTTCTAAATCCATTTTGCTGTGGTCGAAATTTCAACATTGAAATAACCAACTTGACACGTTAGCCTCTAAGCATATTTTCAAATAGTACCAAAAGAATGAAGGGCATTTATCTTACACAACCTGTTTACTTTTTCTACTTTTGTTTTAAAAAAAAATTTAAACCAAGGGGCTAAATGTCCCCTTTCGGGAATATGAAATAAATAGGGTAGAATTATCATGTAAATCTGATGGGTTTTGGACGTTATAAATGAACAATATAATTCTATATCTAATCATATTCGTGACATGCACTTTATGTTTATATTAAATTATTATTTGCGTTACTTATGACCAGTGCAGGTGGTAAAGGCGACGTCCCATTTAGTTTCTTAGGTGAAGACCCGGAGCAGATACCCGAAGTGGGAATTTTGTCTCTCCTTTAATGTCTGTGACCTATTGAAATGTGGAAGAATTGTCTTAAGGCTTGATTGTGGAAGAATTGTCTTAAGGCTTGATTGTAAGATGAATTAAGATATAATATAAAAAAGGTAATCAAAAGATCATTATTTGCATTTACAGTATTCGCATATGTAACGCTTACTTTTCATTGGAACAACCATTATCGTACAGGGAACAGTAGAAAATCATGTTAGAAAGAACTAATTTTACTTATGCTTTCCTAGGAATCCAATGGCTCTCAAATTATTATTATTTTTTGATAAAATGTATTAGGGTTGAGATCAATTGCAAGAACACGAGAACACGGTGAGCTAACGTGGATCGGCTCCAAGCCTACTTCACAAGAGAAAAGAGTAATTAATTAATCACCAAACTAATTATAATTTTCCTCCCACAGGCGACAGACTGTCTCTCTCAGATAATCTCTCACACCGGAACCCTCTAAACTCTCTTTGTAATCTCCTTAAAACCTTAAAAACCACATGTCTATTTATAACTCCCATATACGACTTTGCGTAACTCATACGTAAACTCAGACCCACTCAACTAAGATATGCAGAATACAAGACACATCTAACAAATTTCCACCGTGGCTTGAATTCTGTGCACAACAAGCCAACTAGCTCATAGAGAAACTTGTGTCTTTAACATCTCTGCGATCTTCTAACCATGCTTGAACTTGCATGGTCTGTCACACTCTTCCTGAGTGTCGGGTACAACTTATCTTTGCATTACGATCTTCAGTGGCCTTATAGGAACTCCACCTGTTTGCACACTCCCTAGAAGTCTGTAGAGACTTCTAGTCTTTTGACCTTTCATCACAACTGTAGCTCCCTTTGACACCTTAAGAACTCCATCTTCAGCTGAAATCTCAAAATCTCTGGAGTCTAATGTTTCTAATGAAATCAAATTCATCCGTAAATCAGGAACATGTCTCACATTAGTCAACGTCCGTACAACTCCATCGAACATGCGAATCTGTACTGTACAAATGCTAGCAACTTTGCTCCTTGCCTTATTTGCCATCCTTACAGTGCCACCATCGCATTCCTTGTACGAACTGAATTGTTCCTTGGCTGCACCCATATGAAAGGAACATCTTGAATCCAAGATCCAATCATCACTACCTATAGTCACTTCTGCTATAAGCAACACATCACTATCCGAATCCTCAGCTATTGAGGAATAATCAGATGATTCTTCATCTGCCCTCTCTTTCCCTTGCTCCTTTTCTTTCTCTTTCTCTTTCCTCTGTCTATCCTTTCATTTATAGCAGACTCTCTTCATGTGACCCTTCTTGCCGCATTCCCAACACTTAATATCTCTAGTTGATTTGGATGAACTTCTGGATTTGCTGGGACTATTTGATCCACATTGCTGACCGGTCACAGCCAAAACACTCTCACTACCTGACGATCCATTACCGTTGTTCTTTCTACGAGTTTCATTCATCAGCAGAGAAGCAACAACGTCATCAAGCTCTAAGGTATCTTTCCTGAACAACAACATAGTCATAATGTGGTCAAATGAATTAGATAATGAGGCCAACAGAAGTAACGCCTTGTCCTCTTCTTTAATTTTCTCTCCCAAAGCAGTTAAATCTGTTGCAATTCTATTAAATTCATCCAAATGCTTCCCAGAATCTCCAGGCTCTTCAAATTTCAATGCATATAATTTCTTTTTCAGATATAATATACTAGTTGAAGATTTAAATTTATACTCGGTCTCCAATTTTGTCCAAATTTCTTTAGGATCTGTTAAACTGATCATTTCCTAAAGAGTATTATCCGCAAGAAACATCTGAACTGTGCTAGTTGCCAAATCTCTCATAATTTGCTATTCATCATCGGTTATCTTCTCGGGCTTCTGGGATTCTTTCTTCAACGCTTTAATCCTTCTCGAGTCAAAATATTCTTTACCTGTTGTTGTCATATGGTAAAATTATTTTACCCATTAAGTGGCTCCACCACGAATCTGGTTCCCTTTATACTCGCCATATTTGAAATTCTTCAAATAAACTTTTTTAAATAAGTTGAATTTGCCCAATCTGAACCGTCCACATGATTCAGAGCACCTCAAAATGTAGAAATCTATACCTGGATGGCCAAAATCTAAGACCGAGATCACCAAATCAAGCTGTATGTGCATTGCTTTTATGCACCTTACAGTACCATACCAATGTGTCACATCATCTTTTTATGAAAGAAAAACGTGCAGATGCTTCTCCACCACATCTTCTTCTTCCTTCCGCAACAAGCCATAGAAAACCCGCTACGCCTCAAGCCGCCATGTTCGCATAGCCATCTCCCCGTTGCTGCGTCTTTTGTTTCTCCGTCACATGCAGCCGCCGCACTTGCTCGCCTCCTCCTCTAATGTTACCAGCGAGCTGCAGCTCAACGCTTCCTCTGCTTTTCCGGTGAGAAAACCCAATCACCGTTGCTGCCTGCTTGCCAACCGGCGATCACTACCAATAGTCGTCGTCGCCGGCACCTACTCGCTCTAACTGAAAACTCTTTTTTGGGCATCGAAACCTGCCAAGATGCAAGAGATCCAACCGCGCCTCTACTCTTTAACAAAACCAGAAAAAAAAATAAAATCTCGCATGATCAAACGGTCACGATCTAGACCGTCTAATCTACTTGCAAAATCTCACGCTCTCAACTCTTCCGGGAATTGAAGAATCCTTTTCACGAATCTCAAACCTTACTCTGATACCAATTTGTTAGGGTTGAGATTAATTGCAAGCACACAAGAACATAAAAAGATAACATGGATCGGCTCCAAGCCTACTTCACTTGAGAAAAGAGTAATAATTAATTATTAAATTAATTACAACTTTTCTCCTGCAGGCAAGGCAACAGACTGCCTTTATTAGAAAATTTTACGTAACCCATACGACAAATCCAGACCTACTCAAGTAAGATACGACAAATCGACACACCAAACAACATGGCTCTCACTTACGACGAGCAGCGAGGCCCTTATATGGGCACCCGCGTAAGCACACCCCAACAATACTTGTCATATATCTATTTCATCAGAACTAGTTATTCAACACTGACATAAGCTGGGCCGAAACCAATTATCAGGTTGTCTTATCCTGCGGGAGCTTATTGAATTTCCGGTACTGAAATTCCTTGTAGGTCTTGGTGGTGAACCGTGCAGGGTTTTTCTCGTCGACCAGCTGAGGAAGAGGACCGACGACACAATCCGCTGGAGGGGCGGCAAAAACGGCCCAAGACAACCTAAGCTTATCTTTGCTCACAAGGCTCCTGTGAAGAATGCTCTTGTAGTTCCCATTGGTCAGCACCTGAGAGAGAGAGAGAGAGATTAGCCACGTGCACAGTGGAGGGGAGAAGAGAGAGAGAGATTAGCCACGTGCACAGTGGAGGGGAGATGATATTGTATGATAACCCAACTGAATATTTTATGGTGAGTGAAAAAGAGATTAGCCACGTGCACTAACTGTAACGGCCTGAACTAAAAATCAAGGCTTTTGCCTAAATTTTCGGTCCAAGTCATTTTAAAACTCCAGGATCTTTCCACGCGACGATTAAACCATCTCATTTAGGTAAGAAATAAACTTGCATTATTACATCCAAGTCCATAGAGTTATTACAAACATTGCCCACTTCAATAAATTCTTTACATCCAAGTCAAGCCATTCATTACATAGAAAGAAATAAATAAAAAGATTTATTCATTAGCACGCCACCACCATCTCATTGGCCACCATCCACGGGATCATCTGAGAGTCAAAGGAAAAAGGGGTAAGTTCACAAGAACTTAGTAAGTAGGATTATGCCCTGCAATTAAGATCATAAGAACGCATCATCTTCACTCAATTGCTTAACTTTTATAGCCTTTAAAACATCTTATATGTCATCATCTCTTCCTAGAAGTACTCAACTTAAAATTTGGGGACTACCCTAAGGATTTAAGACCTTAAATCCTTTAAGATACTCCTCTGTCCCCAAAACTCAAACTTCTAGGCATCATTTGGCTAATCTAGCCCTTCCATTGAACTCAGAAGGTCCAAATCCATAGGAAATGACCCCTGGATCACTCAAATCGGACCTCTAGAGCTCAATTTACATCAATTTGAAGATGGACGCACCAAACGGTGCCACGTGTCTCTCGCCGCCGGCGACTTGGGCTCGCCGCCGGTGGTTCTGCCCGACTGGGCTTCCTGGTGGGCCGCGCTCTGGGCTTTACTGCCTGGGCTTCTGCCTGGGTATCATCCTGGGCTCTGAGTCATGGGTTGGCTCACTGGATCCTCCTTCTGAGGCCCATTGCAACAGTTGGGCTCGTCTGCAGCTGGGCTCAGCCTGGATCCAGCCCACTCCCTGAAGCCCGTACCATCTTCTGGAAATTTACAGATTCCCCTGCTGTCTTCTGATTTTACAGAAACTCCTTGACAGCTTATGATTTTCAGAAAAACCATTAGGCAGAATTGTAAAATATCCAAAAACTCGAAAATAGGCAGTAACATCCATTTTTTTCCATCCGTCCATTTATACAAGATATATATAATAATATTTTAATATTATTTTCGTATATATATCTCCTTTAAACGTCTTAAATGCATTAAAATGCATTAAAAATTCATCTCATCAATAATTTGGCTAACATAATTAATTTTAGGCCATCCAAGCATAATATAACATACATAATTTTACTCATTAATTTATTTTACTCAAAATAAATTATAATTATGCCATTATGCTTTCCATCTTGCCCAAAATTACCTTTATGTTATACATCCTCAAAATTATTGATAAATCATCACATAATTAATTTAATGTAAATAATACATTTCTCAAATAATTATGTGGCATCCATTCCATGTGCAATTAAGTATATAATATCTCATAACATCATAGCATGATTAATGGCCATAAAATCACATATTAGTAAAACCACTAAATAATTATGTGATAAATCCTCATTAAATCATGCCGTAATTAAAGGCTAAAGAGGCAAAATCCCCCTTACCTTAAAGAAGAAAATGAAATGGATTGCTTGAACGGGTTGGATCGGCCTTTTCCTTTCTCCTGCGGCAGCGTTCCTCCTCTTTCCTCTGGTATGCCTTTATTGAGTACCCGAGTCGTTTATTTATAGCTCACCGGAGGATTCACTGGAGGATTTTCCGCTCGAAATCCGATTTCAATTCAAATTTGAATTTCCGATCGCAATCCGATCTCAAATCCACTTCAAATTCTAATTTCAAGATCCCTGATCGCAATCCAATCTTAAATCAAATTTTAAATTCGAATTTCAAACTGGTGAGGCTCACAGAGCCCAAAAAGGCAAAATACATCATTTATACACTCATGGGATTCGAACTCGAGACCTCCTCTACCAAAGACCAACACCTTAACCACTTAAGCACATTGGGCCGTTGAGTTAAATACTCGCGATATTTTATATAACTCAACCCATCATTCTAAGTGGGCTTATTTGGGTCTAGCCCAATAATCTTTCACTTATTCTTGGCCCATTGCTTGGTCAAATGGTCAATGGTCAGGATGCCACCTCAGTGGACACATCATCAGTTGAATAGTCAACTCATCAATTTTTTTCCTAATTATTACAGTCTCCCCTCCTTACAAAAGTTTCGTCCCCGAAACTTACATTTCATTATAAGGTAGAAACAAATTAGGACATATTTCTCGAATATTTTCCTCGAGTTCCCATGTTGCCTCTTTTTCACTGTGGTTACTCCACTGCACAAGAACATGTTTGATCTTTCGACCCTTCAGTTCTTTCTCTCTGGTGTCAAGAATTCGTATCGGTTGCTCTGGATGCGTTAGATCCCCTTCCACATGATACTGCTCAAACTGCAGCACATGGGTTGGATCCGACACATACTTTCTCAGCTGTGAGATATGAAACACATCATGCACTCCCGCCAATGCTGGCGGTAATGCCAACCGATATGCAACTCCACCAATGACGTCCAAGATCTCAAATGGTCCAAGATAACGAGGACTCAATTTCCCTTTTACTCCAAATCTCATTACCCCTCGAGTAGGCGAGACCTTTAGGAAAACCTTTTCCCCGATTGCAAATTGCAAATCGCGTCGTTTTCCATCGGCATACTTTTTCTGTCGATCCTGAGCGGTCACCAGTCTCTTCCTGATCAACTGCACTACCTTGGTAGCCTGTTCGATCAGTTCCGGTGCTAATATCTTCCGCTCGCCGACTTCTTCCCAGTAAACCGGGGTGCGACATTTCTTGCCATATAAGGCCTCGAAAGGAGCCATACCAATGCTTGCTTGATAACTATTGTTATAAGCAAACTCTGCCATTGCCAAATGCTCAACCCATGAGCCTTGTAAATCTAACGCACAAGCCCGCAGTAAGTCCTCTAATATCTGGATGGTTCTCTCAGATTGGCCATCTGTCTGTGGATGATATGCAGTACTCAGGCGTAACTCTGTGCCCATAGCTGTCTGCAATTTTTGCCAAAATTCAGACACAAATCTTCTATCTCTATCAGAGACTATGGATACAGGAACGCCATGAAGCCTAACAATCTCCCTCACATACAATTCCGCCATCTGCTCCATCCGATAAGTCATTCGGTAAGGTAGAAAATGCGCCGACTTAGTAAGTCGATCTACCACTACCCATACTGCATTCATTCGGCTTTGCGTTTTTGGCAATGCAGTCACGAAATCCATCGTGATGTGTTCCCATTTCCACTCTGGTATCTCCAAAGGTCGCAATAATCCTCCCGGTCTCTGCTTTTCTGGTTTTACTCGTTGGTAGACCAGACACTGGGACACAAATCTCGCAATCTCTACTCGCATTCTCTTCCACCAGTATCTCTGACTCAAATCCTTGTACATCTTGGTACTACCTGGATGAACAGAGAATCTCGACTGGTGTGCTTCTTCAAGGAGTTCTCTTCGGAGTTCTTCATTCCTTGGAACCACGATTCTCTCTTGGAACATCAAAACACCATCAATCCCTTGCCGAAAACGAGTGGATTGGCCTTGATTCATTCTGTTTAAAATTTTTAAGACAAATGAATCTTGCTTTTGTGCTTCCTTGATTTTCTCTACCAACAAGGATTGCAACTGCAAAACGCTCAACCGAGCAGTATCTCGAGAGGATATTACCTCTATCTCTAAGGCCTCAAACTGCCTTAGCAACTCCTCTTGTTGGGTAATCAAGGTTGCAACCACTGTATTCATCTTTCGGCTAAGAGCGTCTGCCACAACATTGGCCTTCCCTGGATGATACTGAATTGAAACATCATAATCTTTCAGTAACTCCAGCCATCTTCGTTGCCGAAGATTTAATTCTTTCTGGGAGAATATGTACTTTAAACTCTTATGGTCTGTAAATATCTCTGTTCTTTCACCATATAAGTAGTGACGCCAAATCTTTAAGGCGAACACTACTGCAGCCAACTCTAAATCATGGGTAGGGTAATTCTGCTCACTTGGCTTCAACTGCCTTGAAGCATAGGCTATTACCCTCCCTTGCTGCATAAGTACACATCCCAGACCATTCCTGGAGGCATCACTATACACCACAAACTCTTTTCCACTTACCGGTAGGGTCAAAACCGGTGCCGTGGTTAAACGGTTCTTTAACTCTTGAAAACTTTCCTCACAGTCCTCTGTCCAAATAAATTTGGCATTTTTGCGGGTTAATCGCGTTAACGACACCGCAATTGAGGAAAAGTTCTCCACAAACCGTCGGTAATAGCCTGCCAATCCCAGGAAACTTCTTATCTCAGTAACTGTGGTCGGCCTCTCCCAAGACACCACAGCCTTAATCTTTTCTGGATCAACAGAAACTCCTTTGCCACTGATCACATGTCCAAGAAAAGCAACACTTTCTAGCCAAAACTCACACTTTTTGAGTTTGGCATAAAGTTTCTTTTCTCTAAGGACTTGCAATACTTCTCTCAGCTGCTGCTCATGCTCTTCACGTCCCTTGGAATATACCAAGATATCATCGATGAATACCACCACACACCGATCTAAGAACAGTTGAAATACTCTGTTCATTAGATCCATAAATGCAGCAGGGGCATTGGTCAACCCGAATGGCATCACCAAGAACTCAAAGTGACCATACCGAGTGCGAAAAGCTGTCTTTGGTATGTCCTCTTCTCTAACTCTCAATTGGTGGTACCCTGACCTCAAGTCTATCTTTGAGAAGACAGATGCCCCTTGTAGTTGGTCAAATAAATCATCGATGCGTGGAAGAGGATATTTATTCTTAATCGTCACCTTGTTTATTTCTCGGTAGTCAATGCATAGTCGCATACTACCGTCCTTCTTTTTAACAAAGAGCACAGGTGCTCCCCAAGGTGATGAACTTGGACGAATAAATCCCAAATCCACTAACTCTTGCAGCTGCTCTTTCAACTCTTTAAGTTCTGCTGGCGCCATGCGATATGGGACTCTTGAGATTGGACTGGTTCCCGAAATTAGATTGATCTCAAAATCAATCTCTCGTGCAGGTGGTAACCCTGGTAATTCCTCTGGAAAAACATCAGGAAATTCTCTGACTACCGGGACATCCTCCAGTTTTACTTCAACCTCATTCGTCGTCATGGCCGCCACAAAGAACCCATAACATCCTTGCCTGAGTTTCCTCAAGGCTTGCATCGCTGTGATCAAATGTGGCACTTTTCGTCGGTTTCCTTCAAATAAAACCGTCTGATTGGGTATGCCAATTGTAATCTTCCGTGTCTGCGGACTAATATGTGCTACCCACTTGGTCATCCAATCCCATCCCAGAATTACATCCAGGTCTCTCATGGGCATCACTACCAAGTCAGCTGGTATCACTAGTCCTTTGATGTCCATAGGACATGCATAACATGCACTCCTCACGGAAAGACTACCTCCCATTGGTGATGTGATAATTAACTCTTCCACCAATGGCCTCGTTGGTATGTTATTCTCTTTGACAAACTCAGATGCCTGTTCCAAATGTGCCCCTCCAACCATCTCCTTCACCGACACATGCCATACCCTCAAGAGAGCCTACATCTGAGAAAGTTCCGCCTAGTTTGGGGAAGCTATTACCATGCGCTAAGTGCAAGTTTAGGCTTTTGCCTAACGGATCTGTAACGGCCTGAACTAAAAATCAAGGCTTTTGCCTAAATTTTCGGTCCAAGTCATTTTAAAACTCCAGGATCTTTCCACGCGACGATTAAACCATCTCATTTAGGTAAGAAATAAACTTGCATTATTACATCCAAGTCCATAGAGTTATTACAAACATTGCCCACTTCAATAAATTCTTTACATCCAAGTCAAGCCATTCATTACATAGAAAGAAATAAATAAAAAGATTTATTCATTAGCACGCCACCACCATCTCATTGGCCACCATCCACGGGATCATCTGAGAGTCAAAGGAAAAAGGGGTAAGTTCACAAGAACTTAGTAAGTAGGATTATGCCCTGCAATTAAGATCATAAGAACGCATCATCTTCACTCAATTGCTTAACTTTTATAGCCTTTAAAACATCTTATATGTCATCATCTCTTCCTAGAAGTACTCAACTTAAAATTTGGGGACTACCCTAAGGATTTAAGACCTTAAATCCTTTAAGATACTCCTCTGTCCCCAAAACTCAAACTTCTAGGCATCATTTGGCTAATCTAGCCCTTCCATTGAACTCAGAAGGTCCAAATCCATAGGAAATGACCCCTGGATCACTCAAATCGGACCTCTAGAGCTCAATTTACATCAATTTGAAGATGGACGCACCAAACGGTGCCACGTGTCTCTCGCCGCCGGCGACTTGGGCTCGCCGCCGGTGGTTCTGCCCGACTGGGCTTCCTGGTGGGCCGCGCTCTGGGCTTTACTGCCTGGGCTTCTGCCTGGGTATCATCCTGGGCTCTGAGTCATGGGTTGGCTCACTGGATCCTCCTTCTGAGGCCCATTGCAACAGTTGGGCTCGTCTGCAGCTGGGCTCAGCCTGGATCCAGCCCACTCCCTGAAGCCCGTACCATCTTCTGGAAATTTACAGATTCCCCTGCTGTCTTCTGATTTTACAGAAACTCCTTGACAGCTTATGATTTTCAGAAAAACCATTAGGCAGAATTGTAAAATATCCAAAAACTCGAAAATAGGCAGTAACATCCATTTTTTTCCATCCGTCCATTTATACAAGATATATATAATAATATTTTAATATTATTTTCGTATATATATCTCCTTTAAACGTCTTAAATGCATTAAAATGCATTAAAAATTCATCTCATCAATAATTTGGCTAACATAATTAATTTTAGGCCATCCAAGCATAATATAACATACATAATTTTACTCATTAATTTATTTTACTCAAAATAAATTATAATTATGCCATTATGCTTTCCATCTTGCCCAAAATTACCTTTATGTTATACATCCTCAAAATTATTGATAAATCATCACATAATTAATTTAATGTAAATAATACATTTCTCAAATAATTATGTGGCATCCATTCCATGTGCAATTAAGTATATAATATCTCATAACATCATAGCATGATTAATGGCCATAAAATCACATATTAGTAAAACCACTAAATAATTATGTGATAAATCCTCATTAAATCATGCCGTAATTAAAGGCTAAAGAGGCAAAATCCCCCTTACCTTAAAGAAGAAAATGAAATGGATTGCTTGAACGGGTTGGATCGGCCTTTTCCTTTCTCCTGCGGCAGCGTTCCTCCTCTTTCCTCTGGTATGCCTTTATTGAGTACCCGAGTCGTTTATTTATAGCTCACCGGAGGATTCACTGGAGGATTTTCCGCTCGAAATCCGATTTCAATTCAAATTTGAATTTCCGATCGCAATCCGATCTCAAATCCACTTCAAATTCTAATTTCAAGATCCCTGATCGCAATCCAATCTTAAATCAAATTTTAAATTCGAATTTCAAACTGGTGAGGCTCACAGAGCCCAAAAAGGCAAAATACATCATTTATACACTCATGGGATTCGAACTCGAGACCTCCTCTACCAAAGACCAACACCTTAACCACTTAAGCACATTGGGCCGTTGAGTTAAATACTCGCGATATTTTATATAACTCAACCCATCATTCTAAGTGGGCTTATTTGGGTCTAGCCCAATAATCTTTCACTTATTCTTGGCCCATTGCTTGGTCAAATGGTCAATGGTCAGGATGCCACCTCAGTGGACACATCATCAGTTGAATAGTCAACTCATCAATTTTTTTCCTAATTATTACACTAACCAAACTGGATATTTTATGGTGAGTGAAAAAGGAGTGGAGGGGAGATGACATTGTATGATAACCCACCTCCAGTTGGTCCCCCACATGGACAAACAAAGCATCTTGTGTGTGATCAACGCTGACCCAGCCACCGTCTTTCCACAGCTCGAGGCCCGGAACTTGGTTCTGGACGAGTAAGGTGAGCACGCTCATGTCCGTGTGGGGCTCTACTCCCAGTGCCAGATCGGGCTGGGGACATGGCGGGTAGAAATTTATTTTCATCTCCAACTCAATCCGGTCGCCCCCAAAACTGGCCTTCAGGGCTGTTCCTTCCAGACCCAGGTCCGCTGAAAGCACCTCCAATAGCTTATCTACCACTCTCATTATTTCTCTGCTGTATTCCTCCGTCACTTCCCTGCATCCAACAACAATATCTCAATCTTATGCTAGCTTGCAACAGGCAAATTTTTTGAAAATGAAAAAAATTCTCATCTGATATCTTTTTCGTCCGCTCATCTTGAAGAGGCTAATGCAATTAGAGTTTAAAGGGTTACCTGTAAGCGGGAGGATTTCGGGGCCACAAATCGTGGTTGACTCGGGAAGCAGGGGCGGTGAGATGGAAAAAATAGTCGATCCACTCCACCTTCTGATCCAGGTTCTTTGTCATCTTGGTGCCGTATCCCTCCATGCTCCCTGACGACGGATCGTTGGCATACTTCTCCTTCTCTTCCTGGGGAAGCCCAAAGAAGTCCTTCCCAACGTCTTGGAGACGCTGGATGAGCTCGGCGGAGATGCCGTGGTCCGTGAGCACGAAGAAGCCCCATTCCTTGCACGCACTGCCGAGCTGCTCCTTGAGTAGTTGAGGTGGCTGAGAAAGAGAGATCTTAGGCACTTCGACTCCTTGGATGGCCTTGCTATTGGCCGGCTGCTCATGGGCTGGGCGTATGAAGTGTGCCGGCAGCTCACGGATGCCAGATGAAGCCAACAACTGCACTCTATCCCTTCCCATTTCGACTTGGCCAATGGTCGCCCCACCCTTGGCTGAGCCTCTACGTTTATAAAGGTTTTTGCATCCATGCTATAAGGTATAAGCATATCACTATGTTTGCGAAATTTACATCTATACCTACAAAATTTGCTTAAAATTGCAACTATACCTAAAAACCTTAAATCTTTGTTTGTGAACAATAAAATGAAAAAAAATACAAGGAAATGTCCTTGAAATACCAAAAACTCTTACTTTTTAAAAATATTTGTCACCTTAAATAAATCTATTTAATGGGAAAAATATTTGTGAAAACTAAATTTTTTTGGCATTTTAAAGAGATCTTCTTATATTTTTCTTTTATTGTTTACATACATGTTTTCATCATTTTTAAAAAGATTTAGGATTTATAGGTATGTTTACAATTTCAGACAAACTTTGTAGGTATGAATGCAAATATTTTAAAAATCATAGCATGTTTTCAACTTTGTCAAAATCTTATAGCTACAAATGTAAAAACCCTTATAACTTTCTATATTACTGTGTAGCGTGTGGTGTAAGTTGGGTTAGGTTGAGTCCAAACTCGAATTGTAATCGTGTAAGAACTTTTTTTTTTATAATCCGAACTTGATGAACTTGATTTGTAAATATGATATGTAAAACGCTTATAACTTTCTATATTACTGTGTAGCGTGTGATGCAAGTTTGGTTAGGTTGAGCCCAAACTTAAATTGTAACCGTGTTAGAACTTGCTTTTTTAATAATCTGAACTTGATGAACTTGATTCTACTCCTTTGACAGCCTTGCTATTGGCCGGCTGCTCATGGGTTGGGCGTATGAAGTGTGTCGGCAGCTCATGGATGCCAGCTGAAGCCAACAACTGCACTCTATCCCTTCCCATTTCGACTTGGCCAATGGTCGCCCCACCCTAGGCTGAGCCTCTATGTTTATAAAGGTTTTTGCATCCATGTTATAAGGTATAAGCATATCACTATGTTTGCATAATTTACATCTATACCTACAAAATTTGCTTAAAATCGCAACTATACCTAAAAACCTTAAATCTTTGTTTGTGAACAATAAAATGAAAAAAATACAAGGAAATTTCCTTGAAATACCAAAAAATATTATTTTTTAAAAATAATTGTCACCTTAAATAAGTCTATTTAATGGGAAAAATATTTGTGAAAACTAAAATTTTTTGGCATTTTAAAGAGATCTTCTTATATTTTTATTTTATTGTTTACATACGTGTTTTCATCATTTCTAAAAAGATTTAGGATTTACAGTATGTTTACAATTTCAGACAAACTTTGTAGGTATGAATGCAAATATTGTAAAAATCATAACATGCTTTCAAATTTGTCAAAACCTTATAGCTACGGATGCAAATACCCTTATAACTTTTTATATTACTGTGTAGTGTGTGGTGCAAGTTGGGTTAGGTTGAGCCTAAATTCGAACTATAATTGTGTTGGAACTTGCTTTTTTATAATCTGAACTTGATGAACTTGATTTGTAAATATGATATGTTTACACAATTTTTTTATATTTATTATAAAATATATTATATACATAATATCTAAACAATATTTCTTTATATTTTATGTATTTTATGTTATTTATATTTATATTTGAATATATGTTTGGCATATTGTAATTATATTATAAATAAAGTATATTATTTTTATTTTTATTTATCTTTTATTTCTATCATTTATTTTTATGTCGCTAATTTTCTTCTTTTATCTTTTTTTTAAAATTTTCTTCTAGAAACATTCTTTATATTACTATTTTTTAAAAAATATATAGTTTGATAATTTATTATTATATTTATTTTCATGATCTACTATTATTATATATTCATATGAAATTTTAAACTTATCACTCTTAAATAAAATGCAAATTCGTTAATTTAAATTTCAACCGGAAACTCAACTTGAACTTGATTTTTAAAAATAGGGTTAGAACCCTTTCAAAATCTAACATTTTGATATTTGATAGAAAATCTAATCCATTCATTGTATTTAACATCATTTATTTATCTAGAGGATCAAATTTTATCTCAATCAAGTATGTTTATGGATCATATTTGTTAGAAAAAATATATATTCATTTGTAAATTATGAAAAATACTAAAATATCAATTTTAAAGTAGTATTTTTGACATCTAAACCATCCAAAATATTATTTCCATGTGAATAAATGATTCTACATAGTATTATTACATTCTAATATATGTATAAATAGATCTAAGCGTTTTTCATAATTTACACATGAATGTATATATTTTTAAACAAATGTGACCCATAAACATACTTGATTGGGATGAAACTTACTCTCTTAGATAAACAAATGATGTTAAATAAAATGAATGAATTGAATTTTTCATTAAGAATCAAAATCTTAGATTTTGGAAGTGTTATATGGGTCTGCTATGTAACTCGGTTCCATAGAAGCAGGACTGATATACGCAAATATGAATATGTTTATTTTCAACTAAATTAGAAATAACTAACTAACTTTTCATCAATTAAAATGATCTAACTAAATCAATTAAAGCATCAAAATCCTAAGCCTTACTAGTTTTAACACAATACAATGGGAGCTTCTTGTTATTGATTTTTTTTATGGCAGTGGGGTTGGGGCCGCGACTCTAATTGTGCTGAAATTAGAGTTGGAATTTTTGAACTGCTTTTGAAGTTTTTTTTTTTTTTTGCCAGCCTTCGTACCTTCGATTCATGGATGAATCTCCCATTTTCATTTTTTGGTTTTTCACGCGAGCCCAAATATATGTAACTTATAAAAATAATTTTATTTTTTTTATAAAATTTCAACAATAAAAAAATTATCATTTTTGCTTGAGGGGAGAGTGAGATTACTGACAATTTTTTATTTTTAAAATTTTGTAAAAAATGTAGAAAAATCCAAAAATAGTAAAATTATGTATATATAATATAAAGCACATACATTTGGGTCGCCATGAAAATGAAGACAAACCAAAAAAAACTGAAAATGGGACGCATATAACAACAGCTGGTTTTATTGTATCAAAACTCAAGTATTAAAATGAAAGCCTTGAATTCATACTTTAACGAAAATTACAAGAAACGAAATATGAATTAAGAAAATAACAAATGGTTTAAAAGGTCAATGACCTACACAAAAGATTATTGTATCATGTCACACAAGATTATTTTAAGCATAAAAGAAATAAAAGAAACAAGTTAAATACATGTTACATCATCTGTGATAGTTGTTTGCCTCCTTTAGTGCCGTGTTTGTGCGTGAATTTCATTTTATTTCAAAATGAAAGCTTGCTAGTCTGCATCTGCATGATATGTGGACACTATAAGAAAAGATTCATGAGCCGTACCACGCAAAAAAGGTACATATATTTGTATCGATCATGTTGCATCCCACCATCTGCATTTTATTTGCCTGTCCAAACATTTAATAGCGTAAATCATTTGAATCTAAAATAAAACTATCAAATATTTTATTACATTAGTGAAAATAAATAATAAATTCTGCCCTGATCTTAATAAGAACTATATTTTTAAGACAAATTGCAAATCTTCACATTTATTCTAATTGAATATGATGAGAAAAAAAATTATAGATGGAACAAATATAATGGAATCAATGTTTAACAACAAACGAAATATTAAGAAAATCACTTTCTTCATTACCCAGACAAAAAGTTGTAGCTTTGCTTCTAGGAGTAATTACTTGATAGATAGAACTGAAATGAAGAAGAGGCTTTAGAAATTTAATGAGATTAAGCTAAAAAAAATATCAACCAAAATTTTTCAATCAAAAAATTTTCACTCTCAATAATTATTCTTTTTTAATTATTTGTTCACATTTTTATACAAATTATCTTACTTTTCAATCATTTTCACACAATTTTCCATACAACTAACCTGTGTATTTTAGCTTTATTCTCTTTACACATCGTCATTATCTATATCATATCACATCATTTTCTATCAATTTAACAATTTTTATCTTAAAAATTTTCATCAAAAATTTTTACTCCCAATCAAACACACCCGAGATATAAAAGTAAGGTGGAAAATTAAAATTTTCATTTTCGACATAAAAGAAGGGAAAAGAAATACCTTAGCGGATTGCTAGTCCAAAATTAACAGAAAATATAGAAAATCAATGTAAATGTAAGAAATTCGTGATAATTAATTCTTTGACAAACTTTATTTATGAGGTAGATAATGGACGCTTGGCTATATACTTTGTAAGTCGGATATATTTATAAATTTTAAAAAGTGATATCTCTCACCATGCTTGAATATATCTTTTAAAATGTTATAACTTGATATATTAATTAAATATATTTAAGATAACGGTTTTTCAAAAAATAAAAAAAGTTTTTTAACCGAACTCATAGGAGGTCTCATGCAGTCGAGCGCATATAACCGTGGCTGATACATAAATATGAATGGGTGAAGCTGAAATTAAGGGTTAAAGTAATGCACATATCTGAAATTAACCCTAAAATATAAATGGGGAAATAGAAACTCTGATTTGGTAAAACGTAAGTCTAAACACTTCTTTTAACATGGTTCGCCCACCCAAGTTGCATCCCTTTCTGCTGCTCCAAAAAAGCCAAGTTAGCAAAAAGGCTGGTTAAATATTTCCATATATTTATTATAAAAAATATATATATTTCCATATATTGGTTGGTCAGAATAAATATTGTAATTGAAAATCTAAACCTGATAGCCCATGTGGAGTAGTAACTGCGTATGACTTCAAATCATGAGATGATACGCAGCACGTGGGCAGGCAGGTAGTTGTTTGGAGCGTGTAAATCCTCCCAATGAGTTCTGGTGGTAATCCGGTACCTTCACTGGAATTTGAAACCAGCAATTAATTGGTGGACCACTCTCTATCTACATATTATCCAATATTCAATGGGAGCCAAGTGGTTAGACCGTTAGAGTGGGTAGTTAGCCACGTGATTATGATTGTGGTCTCTGAGTGGTTAGAGTGGGTGGGTAGCCACGTGATTATGATTTTGCTGATTCACACGTCTACAAAAATACTCTTATAAACAATAAATGAAAAAATAAAAGAAAATACCTTTGAAATACTAAAAAAATTATTTTTAAAAATATTCCTAGCATCAAATAGATCTATTAGAAGAAGGAATATTTATAAAAAAAATTAATATTTTAAAGATATTTTAATTTGTTTGTACTTTATTTATTAAAATACAAGACAACACCTTTAAAATGCCAAAAAATTATTTTTTTTTACAAATATTCCTCATACTAAACAGATCTATCTATTGTGAGGGAATATTTGTAAAATTAAAATTTTTAATATTTCAAACGTATTTTCTTACATTTTCATTTTATTGTTTAGGGGGTATTTTCATTATTTTTTTAAAAAAGGACTTAAGTGCGCGACTGCAATTTGGAGAAAACCTTGTAGGTATGGAAATAAATTTTATAAAATTATGACACAGTTGCAGTTTCGTTCAAAGTTGCAGGTATAGATGCAAAAACCACTTTTCGGATTCATGAATAATTCTCTACTAATATATTCCGAATTTACGTTGTAAAATTTTATCAAATAAAACAGTCCGGTTGCATGGAGTTATTGACTGATATAATTCATCGTTCGAGACTGATTGCGTGGAATCATACTCATATATATATATATATATATACATACCAGATACTGTTTTGATATAACATATGTTGCACCAAAGTTTAGTTTCTCATATAACCCATAGATCGGGCCTATTCTGATGATGTAATAAAAAAAATCAACCATTCACATTATTCTTCAACATTTAGTTTATCATGTAATGAAAAATCATATTAATGAAAGTTGTGTACAGGTCACACTTTGTTAAAATATATATATATATATTCATATTTAAATATTGAAAAATGCTTAGATCTATCTATAAATATATTAAAATATAATAATAATTGATACAATCATTTATCTTAAGAGAAACTATGTTTTAGATAATTTAAATGTTAAAAATACAAATTTGAAATTGGTATTTAAATTAAACAATTTTATTACATCGAGTTTACATATGTTTCAAATGGGTTCATGCATATCTTTTGTTTGTATAGAATATATATATATTGTTTACTTTTGAATTATGAAGGGGACGAAACTCAAAAGCAGCAAAATTGAGAATCTACGTATCCACGTAGATCATTACAAAACAGACCAAGAAGGATGTCTGACACAAAAGTGAGCGCTTGAAAGAACGTTAAATCAAAACTTAGCAATTCAATCTGCATAACAGTTATACTCACAGTAGACATGTTGATTCACTTTTCAATCTAGCCAAATGAGACACTTAATTTCGGAAAGAAGCGTTTGAAAGGTATCATGTTAAGGAAGCTAACCTTACATGTAATGTATTATAAAATACCATCTTTATTTTTCTCTAACTTTGGACCATGCGTGTTGAGAACCATAAACTCAGTTATAATAGATGAATAGAAGCAAACGTCAGCAGCAAAGTTATGACTCTAGGTACCTAAACAATCTCAAATCAGACTTCCTACATCTAGTTCTTTGACGCATTAAATTAACAGAATCATCAACATTAAGTCGTACTCAATAAGACAACAATAAAAAAAAATAAAAAAATAAAAACAAGGGTTGCACTCGAGGAGAACTAGAGTCTTGCCAACACGATCTCTGACGACAGCCAGATAAAATGACGATTAAATCCATTCTCTAGGTTCGCTCCAAAGAGAATGTTGTTGTCGTAATGCAAACTTTCCTAACCTAATATTAATATTAAAAAAAATAAGGTAACTGCGGTTCCGCACTTCCGCTTAGTTGTTGGCCGTCGAATTCATTGTAAGCCACTATTGAATGTCCCCTCATAAAATCTTCTTCGCACCAAATAATTCATATGAAAAATTATAAAATAATTTTTTTATTTTCTTATTTTAGACAAATAATTTTAAATGAAATAGGTAAAGTGAATTTTACATCATAATTAAGATGAGTCAAAACAGATAGACTTATATCGGGCATACGTAATTGATTGATATATTAAGCAATTAATATATTGAGTGTAAACTATGCCTACATCATATGTCGAAATTTGGGCTACATTGACCCATCATAACAAAAAAAAAACGAAAAAAGAGAGGATATGGTAGGGTGCAGCTTGGGCGGGCATGAGCCCGAGACTGAACAGTTGAACCTCAAGAAAATCAATAACCACAATCATGGCTTTTTGGAAGCTCAAGCCCGGCGTACCCCGGACTCAACCCGGCCCGATTTGTACATGAGGGTGGTCCCGGTTTAGGTAAAAAGGAACCATCCATTTGCATCGGACGGGAGTTCATTGGAATGATATATACGCAGAAATTATACAATTGACAGAAAATACTACTAAATCACTGGATGTGTTTAAAATAAATAGCAAATAATTCATGTTGATTTACATATATGTCAACTGAAATTAAGAAACACATTTTTTGCATAAATTTCAGTTCCACGTAATGAAAAATCTAGACGAAGATGTAAAACTGTATATCCGAGTTAATTAGTGTATATATTCACACATTTTCCCTCATCTACCAATTTACAGTAATGTTCAACACTAATCTACATTTTGAGTTGCATTAAATATATATAAGTTTCTGTCAACGCTTGCATAGCCAGTTTAATATCAATATATGTGTACTCACCATTACATTATTAATTTTTCAAAAGTTGTACAACAAGTCACAACTTTTTTCGGGTGGTTTAGAAAATGATAAAGTTTTTAGATTAAAAGTTTTTAGTATAAAAGTTTTTAAATTGAAAGAATATGATACGATAAGATAATTATGAGGAGTAAAGAGAATAAAGTTAAAATAGATATATTAAATATACTTGTAGTTACGTAAAAATGATTGAAAAATAGAGTAGTTATATATGAAGAAATGATTAAAAAATATAGTAGTTAAGAAAAGTGAAAAGTTTTAGATTGAAAATTTTTAATTTGACATTTTTTATATATTGCCAAACAAAACCTTCGTATTTACAAGAGTATATTAATTATTTCGCATGTTTATTAATAATAGTTGCGAACAAACCTTAAAGACACTATGAGTGACAGAAAATTTATTGAAATATAAGGAATTATGTCAAATTTTATGTCCATAAATATAAAAGGTAGATTCTCTTCTTTTGCAAATTTTCTTGCTTCTATGCTATACATGACTTTGTTTTTCTTTGATTGATTAGGCTGTAAATTACTATTTTTACTTAATTTAACAGTAATTATATGTTCCAAAGAAATTTTAAACATATTACTCTAACTCAAACGACTTATAAACCCAAATTCTAACCCAAAACTAATTGACAAATTATAAATATGGTTTAGGTTTTATAAATTAGATTATGATTAGCGTTAAAGTTTAAATTTTATAAATAAAATTAGGATTAGAGGTGAGGTAAATCAAGACTGACTTGTAAATTAGGATTAGGATTTTAAAATCTTTTATATAATCCTATTTATGATTTGATGAGACGACTCTGATTAACATTTGTTTTGAAAAAAAAGACTCTGATTGACCAGTGTTGTCAGAACCGGACCGGATCGGCTGGTTCGACCGGGAACCGGTCTAGTTTTCGGTTCGGTTTGATCTGGTTCGGTTCATTTACACAAAACCGTCAGAACCGGTAAACCGCGGTCGAACCGGAAATTCCGGTCGGACCGGATTCGCTCGGTCTGACGGTCGAAGCTAACCCTATCCCGAGGTACTTTGTTTCTATTCGAATGGATCTGGATGGAAAGCTCTGAGTTGGAATCCCAACTACGTGCCGGAGACAAGGACGAATAAGTTAGCGAGGATCTTCTCGTTTTCCTCTTTATTTTCCAAGTCTAAGATTGACATTCAAAGCTTAACGATAGTTAAAATTGTTCAACATTCAAATTTGTTTTCTTTTTTATTATTATTAATTTTTTTAAAGATAAAGAAGGAAAAACCATTGGACGCCCTCATATCATCTCTTTCTGCTGTAGCCCGCAAAGTTTTCGTCGTCAACACGATGTCGCTGCCCAGTTGCTGCCGCCAGCAGTCCGTCAAAATCACTGGCATATCACCAGAATTCCCTTCTCGGCGAGTAGCCTTGATTGCCGACTGGATGGATGTGTTTCAAAATAGGAAACCCAACACCGTTGCCCCTTTTGGATCTCAATGCTAGCAACCTAATCGGGAGATCGGGGCAGATAGAGGGCTCTGTCTCACCTATGCTGACACCAAAAATTCCTTTGCCGCACTGGAGCATCACTCCGGCGAGGCAACGAAGACATCTTTACCATCCAAAATTCGGGTCTGTAAAACCCAACCAGAAGAACAACACGATAGCTCGGCCAGCCAACGACCGTGGGTTAATATGGGTTTTACTCACTAAACCAAACGGACTAAAAACAATAACTATAATGGCGGCTGAATCGGTGAATCCCTTAATCCATAGATAATCAACATAAATGCCGGTCGTGATTTTACATTTTCGGTGTTTTATTATTATTTTTAACCAACACTAAAAATTCATAAAGTATGCCAAATATGCATTAAAATCAAATAAAGATAATGACACCATGACTGGACATCGGCATGCCTAATTCTTCACATAATTAATGTAGCAAATAAAAATTATAATATAATTAATAAAATATTATAATTATATTTTAGGTGAATTTCTTAATACCTAGGATGATTTATGTGTAATCTAAAAATTTGTTTTTAATATTTTATTTATTTCATAAAATTTGAGTACCCCTTAAATGTCGTTAGATATTGTTAGATACTGTTAGACGCTGTTAGATTAAGGTGGATTTCATTAAATCATATTTGTTGGTCCCGAGTTAGTGGCAAAACCCAAGAGGGGAGGGGTGAATTGGGTTCTTTAAAAAACTCTTTGGAAAATGAAGTCTTAACCCCTTGAGTAATTAATCCCCTTTTGAAAAGAGCTAGAGAGCAATAAAGATAAAGCAGTAAAAAGAAATATAACACAAGATTTATAGTGGTTCGGGCAAACCTTCCCTACTCCACTCTTCCAAGCTCACACTCTGTTGTGACTTGGGTTCCACTATGTATTCCACGAATACACTTAGAGTCACCGCTCTCTTCTAGATTCCAGCTCTAGGGGGCATATACAACTAGAGCCACTTGCTCTCTTCTAGATTCTAGCTCTAGGGGGCATAAACAACTAGAGCCACTTGCTCTCTTCTAGATTCTAGCTCTAGGGGGCATAAACAACTCACATGCAAAAGTAGGTGATGAGTCTCACTCCAATCACACCCTACTTTGCATATACTTGATCTTAGCTACCCAAGCTAAATCAAGATTTATACAACAAGACAATGAAATAAATGAAACTACACTTTACAGATTTGTGTAGGCAGATTTAGCTCGAGGAAGAAGTTGTGGAAGCAGCTGTGGATGAATATTGTTGAAGGCGCTAGCAACTTGAAGCTTTCTTCTTCCTTAGAATTTATACGGACCACTCAATAATGGAGAAAAGCAAATAGGAAACCTTTCTTGCACTTCTTTTCTCTCTATGAACTTTAACGTAGTGTCTTGTGTTCTCTTGTTGTGTTTTCACGTTCATTTGAGGGTCCTTTTATAGAGGGAAGAAAATATGAACGTTGTGGAGGTGGTTGGTGCGCAATAAATGAACTCCAACGTTCGAAAATTTGACCGTTATACCCAAGTCGAAGGTGGAGTCGACTTGGGATGCGACTTGGCTACCCAAGTCGCATCTGGAGTCGACTTCGTCTGCGACTCCAGTTCTTCGGATTCCCAAGTCTTAGGCTTGGTCGACTTGACTTCAGACTTCGACCCAAGTCGATCCTGAAGTCGACTTGGCCTGCGACTTGGCTCGGGTTTTGCTGAACCTGCTTTGATCTTCAAGTTGTGTTGTTCTATCTTGGATTGGCTTTGAATCCTTGCACAATATATGTATGTTCCTTGCTTTGCTTTGGACTCACTTGGTCATCATGACTTGGATATTACTCCATTTGGAAGCTAGCTTGAAGATTTGCTTTGAGCTTGATAGACTTGATTTGAATGTAGAACATGATTCTTGACTTTGAATTTGACTCATTTGTTTTTCATCTTGATTCCTTGGACTTGAGTGATAAATCCTCTTGAATATCTTGAAAACTGCATCTTTGAAAGTTTGAACTTCTCAAGTCGTGGATGGAGTCGACCTGGCCTGCGACTTCACCCAAGTCGTACCTGGAGTCGACTTCGTTTGCGACTTCGTTATGTTCGTTTCCACTTTTCAGCTCTGGATACTCCAAGTCGATGCTGGAGTCGACTTCGTCTGCGACTTGACTTCCCAAGTCGCAAGTGGAGTCGACTTGACCTGCGACTTCACCTGTTGCCTTTTGGGATTCATTCTCAAGTCGATATTTGAGTCGACTTTGGGATCGACTTCACCCAAGTCGAAGTCCAAGTCGACTTGGAGATCGACTTGACCTCTTTGCTTTCCTTAAACATTTAGCAAACATATTAGTACCTTTTATATACTCAAAATTAGTTCTTGTTAATCATCAAAACTCAAGATTTGGTCAATTTTTATTGTTTTAAACATTGTTTCCAACAATATTATCTGGGTTTTAAGTTCTATAATAAAGGTATAAATGACCTTATAAGGAGCTAAGGATCATATTACAGGTGTTAAATTATTATTAACTTATTAATATCAAAAGTTAGATGTTGTTAGATGTTGTTAGATGTTGTTAGATCCGGTTAGATGTGGTTAGATGCTGTTAGATGCTGTTAGACGCTGTTAGATAAGGTAGATTTCATTAAATCCTATTATCTGAGTTTCAAATTCTGTAATTAAGGTATAAATGACCTTATAAATGGCTCAGAATCATATTACAAGTGTTAAATTAGGATTAACTTATCAATATATTTACTTAAAATTTAAAAATAATTTAATATTTATAACATCATAAATATATCATGTTCACTTTAACGGTTCGAACTAGATCGAACTTGATCAGTTTTCGGTTCGGCTCCGACGACATTCTGATTGACATGACTCCCGCTCGAAGCGAATGAATGAGAAAATGACATCGCACGACGACGTGTTGTTGTGGACTTGCGGGTGCTCCTGCGGGGAAAAGGCGAATAGTTCCAGAACGTAACAAAAATTGTAGTTGTGTTGGGTGTGGTCCGTGCGGTCCATGCCACCGTCCAATCCCAACTGGTCGTTGATGATTGATGAAATTCGGTGGCATGTTATTTGCTGCGATAGAAACATTTCGAAGAATTTGTCAAAATGGACGGCTGTGATCGATGTTTCCAGAACTGAAGTGTGATCTGAATCATTTTATATTCCGTTCAAGTCCGACGGCATGAAACCATTTTGGGTCGTAACATTAACATAAAATAATCATAATATATTCTTTATTAATTTAAAAATAAAACACATTATTTTATATAATCACAAAATGAAACATATGTAATAAAAAATAAATTAAAGAAAATTATTTCATATGTTAGACACTGGAAGTCAATATTATTGGAGTAAGCAACCTACCCATAGGAGCAGTGCACGATGAGAGGTGAATGGAAGAGCATGGTGTCAGAAGCTGCCACTCCACATGCCATGGAGTGTGCTCTGTATAATCAGAACTCAGAAGAGGCCCCCGTCCACTGCACCTTGAAATTCACATGCCATGGAGTGTGCTGCGGCCTGTAGGCAAACCAGGGTCACGGACACTTCACGCCTTGTGTCTGCTACTCCGCGTCCTTTTTTCCTGTGGTAATTTCGGGCAAGTCTGCTCATGCGATTGTCCCATGAATTATCTTCCAGTCTTCCAGTTATTTATAAAAGAAAAAAAAGTCTATAGCTTCACGGGCTACTTAATTACGTTTTTTCGAAACTTGAAAATAAAAAATTCATTTATCTGATAAACATATCTTATTAGGGCAACTGTGTAAAAAAAATTTTAAAAATAATTGGGAGACTATCCATGGCTGCCCCATGAATGGAATCACTCCTTTTTTTTTTTTTTTTCTTTTTCTTTTTCTTAGAATCACTCCACTTTTTTTGGTTGTACCCACTTTGGTGGTTCCACCACCGGTTCAACCGGTTTTAGACGGTACTCACCAAATTCTAAAAACGGGAGGGTAACCAGGCCGGATGATTTCCAATTCATGCTCCATCCTGTTTGATCACCAACTCTGGTTCTATTATTGTTATTATTATTTTTTTTTTGAAAAAAAAAAAATTCGCTGTGATCAACGTCAGCAACAGAACCTCTATCTGTAATCAATGGCTGCCCCTCCTCGATTGGATTTTGGCCAGGCGAACGCTTGCTGAGAGTCGCCTCAAAATCTGCCAGTTATGTAAAATTATTTATTTATGATCAAATAACTTCAGTATTGGAGCTGGAAACGTGTTAGAAACCCATTTGGGCAAATATAAAATTTTCATGTTAAAATAGCCAATCAAATATCAAGACTCTGGGATTATAATATCAGATGAAATGTACAGGCAATCAAACAAACAACAATAAATACACGTTTTAAATTTAATATATCTATTACATGAAGAATCTATAATAATAAATTTTTTATAAAGGAAAACACCTGTTAAAATTTTTTATTTACTCTTTTTATGAAATTATTCACTCTTATCATATCCAAGAATTGAATGAGTTTTATCATGAATAATTGTACGGGGTCTAAAATGTTTCGAATAATGAGCAAAATACACTGTAATGATTTAATGCATCTTGATGTATTAAAATTTTAATGTATCAGGGTGCAAAATCAATTTTTAAAATTTTTTTTGTTAAATTACTAATATAAGAGTATTTAATCTATAAGCCGACCTTTACCAATTTTGGAAACGTATATATATATATTATTTTTTAAAAATGGGATGATTTTAGTCATTTTAAATAACTAAAATACTCTAATTTTTAAAATAACAAAGTATATAGACATTTTCAAAAATGATAAAACTTAATACAAACACTAAATATGCTTATATTAACAATTTTATAAAAATATTTTCAATTTTTTTTTTAAAAAAGTGAGTTTTGCACCTTAATGCATTGAAACATTATTAAAAATACACAAGCAACCCCTATTTAAATTATGGAATTTTTGCATTCGGTGCAAATTACAATCATGCCAGAAAAAATAGTATGGTTTATATTTGGATGGTTATAAGAAAGATGTGAAAAAATGATTCAGGCTGCATATTGATGTCATTTAAAATTAAACTGGTGCCATTGAGGATTTGCCTCATTGGTAAATAGGAGTGTTAATGGATGAGATTGGACAGGTTGAAGCCTAGTACTAATCCTAATTCATTTCAAATATTCGAACGCTAATCCGTTTGTTAACCGATTTAAAAAATTCTAATCTTAACCCATTTACAACTCATTTAATAAACGAGGTAGCAGGTTGTTAACAGATTGTATAGCAAACGACCTGAAGGCCTAGACTCTGGCAGATAATACTCTAGCAGGGAAAGGCGAGAGTGTTTTCGGTGTATGAAAAATAAAAATAAGGCAGTAATCGAAAAATAGAATTAGGGCAACAACAGGAAAATGAAAATTTGATGGTGGAAGAAAGACAAAATAACCAAGAGGTTACATATATATATATATATATATAACTTTAATTGGCTAAACGAGTTAAATAGGTTAAACTGGTTGATGAGTTATAAAATCTCAACCTTAATTCGTTCATTTAATTAAACGGTTGAATGGATTGGCGGATCATAACCTATTTATTCAAAAACCCAAACTAAACTTATTTATAAACGGGTTGAACGAGTAGGTTAACGAGTTAACCATGATTATTAACACCCCTAGTGGTAAAAGACAATTTCCCATCCAATGGCGATATTGTTTCAAACTCTAGTGGCTGCAACATTTTACAGCTACAATTTTCACAGCAGCAACAGTACACTTGACAGCAGCATTGCATGTGGAGCAAAAAGTGGCTGCGTTATTCTTCCCTAGTTTGAATGGGAGCATCCACCAACAGGGATATTGAGGAAATCCTGTTAAAAATATTGGTAAAATATTTGTAGAATGTTGTTAATAAAAATTTTAAAATGTCTTAGGGCTTGATTGTAACACGCGTTGAGATGATATAATATATGAATACTCATAAAAAAAATCAAACTGGTTTTGCGTTTATAACATAAGGTCCTAAGCTGATACGTTTATATGCCAGTTTTACCCTTTGTGTTCCCTTAAAATCACACGGATAGAGAAACGCATGGACGCAAGGAGGACATTGCAGTCGGCCACGGCAGATTCTATTTTCACTTGTTTTTAGAAATCGATTGAATTTTCTTCTTTTTGTTTCTTCAGATCTGCAATGAAATAAGAAAGTGGATGAAAAGGGGGATGCCAATTGTTTTCGATCTACAAGTGCGTCCAATTTTTTTCTTTCCCATAAAGTAAATGAAAAAACAAGGGAATGAAAAGGAGGACGCAGCTTTTTGCCTTTGAGCTGTTTGTTCGCAGTTAGAATGGAATAATAATCTTACATTTTTTTTTAGAATATTTTTCTTATTTCTAGAAAATAACAGTTTATTTTTTTTATTTTCAATATAAATTTTTAATTATAATAATGGAATAATAGTGGCGCTGCGGGAAGTGGGTTCCACTCTTGGGCTTTTGTTGTCTCACTTTTGGAGAACATTAATGCGTATTTTTCTTTTTGCAATTATCATATCTATTTTCTTATTCTCGCTTTATTTCTATTATACCCATTTCAATCTCATCCTCCACTACAAAACACACAATGTATTTTCCGTATTTCCATTAAAAGTGTATTTTCTATATCTGCTTTTTATGTTTGTAAAAATCAAGAGGTTGACGTTGCTCTGATATTCCTGTTTAAAATTTTCGTACCTGCTTGTTGAGCCGTTAAAACAATTGGAACGATACAAGATGACTATTAAAGGTGAGCATCATCAAGCATGCATGGGCCGCACATGTATAAGCTCTAGTGCACTGCCGAGACACCATAACAAGTCTTCTTTTCGAATGGGCGGACGCAAATCTGCAGTCGGAAACCCAAATAGAATAGTTTTTGTCGCACATGAAAAACCCTACCTCGAAGAGAGCTTCTTCCTTAGCTCAGGCGAAATGACTTGCTGATAAATAGCACGTTGCTGTCGTCTTCATCATGCCTAACGAAATGCCAACAGATCTGCACCTCTTATTTAGGAGAGGCAAGCAGCCACTCTTCTGCAATGGCCAATGGCAAAATCCATCGGCCTCCCCGAATTCACATACCGCATTTCGCCGGCGACAAAACTCACCTCGTCGCTGCCTAAGGAGATAGTGGAAAATCTGGCAGCTGTTACTGCTAATTGACGAAGATGACAAACAGAGCCCAGCGGAATCACATGCCGACAGTGGGTTAAGCGATTGAGAAGAAAATTGCGGATTTCGTTCGCGCGGAATTCGTCAAAAGACTCGAAACGCGTGCCGGCGGTTGCATGTGGGAGTTTATCAAATCAAGCAGGAAGCGGCAGATGGCATGATAGGTACATAATACGGTGTACGCATGGGAGGGCCATGTATGAAGTGGCTGATGGCAGACTATGAAAAGGGTGTTAAGTTGGTGGGCATGAGCCTATCTATAAAGAGGCCCAGGAATGAGAGGAAGAGAGCCATTGATTCGGTTCTTCATTCATTTGTTCGCCCAGAAAATTCTTTTTATGCCCACCATACTTTTCTTATTTTCTAATATATTTGTAATATTTAATAAAATTTTCTTATATTCATGAAAATTCATCTTAAATTTTTAGATACTCACTTTATTAACACTGCCATTATCTACTTAATTGAAAAGATAATTTTTCCTTCTTAAAATTTTCTAATTGAGATAATTCAACCATGATTCTTGGATTATTTAATGTCACATTGATAATTTACTATAATTAATTAACTCATGTTATGGTTGAATTGTTTGTACAAGGAAATTTTAGATGGGTAAAACTGTTTTTCCAATACAATAAAAAACAGTTGTTTTGTTGACTTGAGTATAAAATGAATTTTGGTGAAATGTCATAGGTACAAAACATTGTAAGTATAATAACTAGGCGCAAATGTTTCGGGAATTGAAAGAATTTTCTTTTTGTTCTCGCATTCTGTTGCTGTAAAGGTTCGTTGGAGTAGTCTGTAGGATGGTTTCAAATGGAATATGATTGGGATATTGAAAGAATTTATATTTGGGATATGACTGCTGGGTCATATCAGGCCGCAAATGGAAAGAGGCGATTTTTTTAGTGTTTATGTTTTTACTGGAGATGGCAGAACAGAAGGATATTTCGAGATTCATACACGGTCTGCTTATATAGTCATTTTTGCACAAGATAAAAAGTTAAAAGAGTTATATCTGCAAATATTAAAATTATAATTAAGCAAACTTACAAGTTCTTTTTGCAAATAACCCAAAAAAGTAATATAGTTAGTGTTAAATTAAATGCATGTAGGAAGAAATTATTCAAGTGCAGACGAATTGTACCATAATTACGGTGCAATCCACCCAAAATGAGCCTCGCATGTATTAAAATTAACATCGAACCCATTTATTACATTTATGATTGTTTATTCTACTAGTATACCAATTTTTATCCAGATCTAGCATGTGCATGTGCCCCATCTTAAAATGATACAAAATCAACACAATAAAATAGTTTAATATAAATATTAATTTTAAAATACTATTTTCAAGATCTAAACTGTCTAATATATGTTATTTATATGAATAAATAATTGTACAAAATATTTTAACATTCTAATATATGCAGGGCCCATTTTGTAGCGGATTACATCGTAATTATGGTGTAAACCGTCCATGAGTTCTCTTTATATATATATATATATATATATATATATATATATATACACACACACACAGATGCTTAAAAATCTCAAAAAAATATATACACATTAAAAATGATAAATTTTGGTTTATATGTTCAATATAAGTGTGTGAAGAAAAAATAAAAAAATATCGTAAAGTAGGCTAAGTAAAACATTCATTTAACCCGTGCAAATAGGATCCTTCTTCTACAATTAATAAAACAACACAAATGAAAATATTTACCAAAAATGTGTAAGTAATTACAAAAAATTACTGCTCATTCATCCAATCAAGACGTATGCTTTTAATGTTTCAGATTATGAACATCAACTATTTAACTGATCTGTAATTTTAAAATAATGTTAACGGTGAAAATACCACCGTCAACTCTTTTCTTTATTTCGGCCTGTCTGACAGCCTGATTTGGATGAATTTTATTATTGACGGGTCATCTTATATTTAAAATCATTTGGATGGTGGGATGAGTAAAGTACAAAGCTGATGGCCCACTTTCTGCACATGTTACCGAGGCGCTCTACGTCGACGTATAGTAGATCAGAAAATCTCCTTCCGGATTTAGTGATCCCAGATCAAAGCCAAGTCCCAAGTCATTCCTTATCATTTCACAGGCAATCACAGGCAAGAAAATGACCTTAGATATTTAAAATTAAAAAAGAATAACTTAGTACACCACTACACTACCGTTTATCCTGCCTAGTGCAACATTTGAAGGAAAAAACGAATCAGGAAAAAAAAAAAAAAAAAAAGCCTTCCCTATTTCCTTTTTCTTCGACTCGGCTATATAAGAAAAAAAGATCGAAAGAGTCGTGAGTGCCCACCATCTCACTTGAATTCCACTATTTTCTAATTTCTGCACAGCAATGAGAGCGGGGAGTGTGCAATGCATCTCTTCCTTATGCATGTCGGAAGAGCACATGCCTCCGGAATTCATTCGGTCGGAGAAAGAACAGCCTGGCAGGACCACGTTTGAGGGCCCTGTGCCGGAGGTGCCGATCATCGATCTGGGCAGCCCAGATGGAGATCGAGTCGTCAAGGAGATTGCGAAGGCGAGCCAGGAATTCGGTATTTTTCAGGTGGTGAATCATGGAATTCCCGCGGAGGTGATAGCGAAGCTGCAGAGAGTGGGGAAGGCGTTTTTTGACCTGCCGCAGGAAGAGAAGGAAGTTTATGCGGTGAAGCCGGATTCGGAGAGCCTGGAAGGATACGGGACGAAGCTGCAGAAGGAACCGGAAGGGAAGAAAGCTTGGGTCGATTTCTTCTTCCACAATATCTGGCCACCTTCTCGCATCAACTACAACGTTTGGCCCGCTAATCCACCCGACTACAAGTTCGTATCCATTTCATGCATGTTGCTCGTTTTTCTACGATTCAATGCATGAACATTATTATTATTATTATTATTTTTTGAGAGTTATGAACATTACAGTGACATTATTTTTTTTTTTAAAAAGGAAGTAGACGTTTTTTAAAATTCATATTATTTATATTCAACTACAGTGACAATATATACCGCGTCTTGCAGTGACGGAGACAAATATTAAATTTATGGGTTTGACTGGACAGCTGGAATTTTTTTTTTAATTAGGGGTCGTCGATTAACTAGAACGCTACGTACTTGCAGAATTAAAATTAGTATTAACCGGCTAAAGCCAAAAAAGGAAAGGAAGATTTATAGAACTTCAAACGTTCAACTCAGGTTGAGTTTGGTGACTGAAGAAAGAAAAAGGATGGTTTGGTAATTAAGAAATATTCTACACCAAATTTTCATTTTATGCAAATATTTTTTAGTTATATATAATATATTTGACTGTATTATATGTATTTTAACTATTATTAGTTACTTAATTATAAACATTTGATTGCTTTTAAGTGACGGCGTTTAGTTAAAAGTAATCATTTTTTACATTAAATGGGGCCAAAATTATATTTAATATTGTATTAAAATTTAACTATGAATAAATAAAATTTTATTTATTCACCAAATTTTTTTTGATGTTAGAATATAACCAAATTTTAACTTGACCGCAAAAAGGTGGCTAAATATAATAAATTTTATTGCAGTGAGAGAAGTAACGGGTTGAAAATAACTTTGAATAAGACTAGTTCAAAAATATATTTTTAAATTTTTTATAAATTTTTTTATTTATGTGCATTTAATCTATAAATCAAGTTTTATCATTTTTTGATATAGTTGTGTATTTATTCTGGATTTTAAACATAGAAGTATTTCAGTCATTTTAACATTATTTTACTCATTTTAAACAGTTGAAAATGAGTAAAATACCTCTATATTTAAAATTTTAAAAATATATAAAAAATATTTGAAATTATAAATTTTAATTTATAAATTAAAAATACATATAATAAATTTTTTTATAAAATTAAAAAAATTAAAGAAATATTTTCGTACAGGTCTGAAGTCCAACGTGAAATGATCGTCGGCCCTTTAGTATTTAATTATAATATATTTTTATTATTACTGATGTATCTTCAATCATTCTGTCCCATTTTTTATATTAATTAGTTTACTTATTTAATCCTTGTTCTCTTTTCTTGTAATAGTTACCCTTACCGTATTACATCTGTATCGGGTTCGTTATTTTTTTCTTTTTTCACTTGTCCATGTATAATTAATTTCAAGGTGAAAATTTTTACCTACGAAAAATTTAAAATTTAAAATTAAGAAACTCCAATTCTCATGTAAATAAATAAAAGATTACCATATAATATTGTTTTAAAATGTTTTTGCAGGGAGGCAAACGAGGAGTATGCGGAACACGTGAAGGGAGTGGTGGAGAAGATCCTGAGCAGGCTTTCTCTTGGGCTGGGTCTCGAGGGAGAGGCAATAAAGGAAGCCGTGGGTGGAGAGGATATGGAGTACCTTTTGAAGATAAACTACTATCCACCTTGCCCAAGGCCGGATCTGGCGTTGGGGGTGGTCGCCCACACGGACATGTCAGTGATCACTGTTCTCGTGCCCAACCAAGTTTCCGGCCTTCAGATCTTCCAAGATGATATCTGGTTCGACCTTCCACACATCCCCAATGCACTCATTATCCACATTGGTGACCAGATTCAGGTACTTAATTATTAATTGCTTCAGGGATGGCCATTTATTCCATTCCCTGCGAATTAAGATAATTCAATGATTCTGGATTTGGGCACACGTACAACACCCTGTAAGTAAAATCAAATTCATTTTTCTTGCTTAATTGGTATCTTGAATTAGAGATTTAGGCGCATGAACCTAAGCTGAACAAGTGATTTTCAACACAATAATAATTGAATTGAACATAATTTTGACATTGTCATTGGTCTCGGCTCTTATAGTTCTATATATGGGTTATGATTTAATGCTTGCGTCATGACAAAAGCTTTATTTTTCATTTTAAAATTTAAAATGTTATAATATATATATATATGGGAAATGATCCAGTGCATGCGACTGCACCGTGCAGTCCATGCACTGGGGGCCACACCTGATCATTTCCCATAAATCCACCCCACCCATTGTATTTAGAATTGTTCACTTTATTACCATACCAATTTTCATCCAAATCCAACATGTGTGTAGTCTCCATCTTAAAATGGTGCAAAATCAACGTAATAAAATAGTTTAATGTAAATATCAAGTTTAAAGTGGTTTTTTCAACATCTAAACCGTCTAAAGTATGATTTATATATGGATAAATGAATGTATAAAGTTTCATTATAATCTAATATGTGTGGGGTCCATTTTACAGCGGACTGCACAGGATCGGTTCCCATATATATATATATATATATATATATATATATATATATATATATATATATATATATATAAGTTCATATATAGGCTCACATACTTACGCAAAAAAAAATATTAGTGAAGCGTGCACAAGTAGTGATTGCATAAGCAGTGGTTGAAGTGAGAGAGTTAGGGAAAGAGGTGTAGAATTAAAAGTTATGCAGGAATATTTATCTTGTTTATCCCTTCCACAAACTTGTCCTCCGTATATTGCCTGTAGACGGCCTGATAAAAAGAACTTTTTTATCAGGTGTCCAACTGATCATGTGGATGTTGGCTATTTAAATATTGTGCCATCTCTTATAAAGCAGACAAAATGTTTTGTATTATTCGGTTTGGCTGGACATTTTTATGAAGCTGTACTAATGAATTACAGATCAGGTATATGTTTTCGTGGGGCTGTGATATGTGTTTTGAAACTCAGACCTCGCCGGGAGCATATGGCGCATAAAAAATGCTTGCCATGCATCTCACATGACCCGTTTTTAGGATGGTGATGCTCATCAGCATTTGGGGGTTCGTTTCCCCATATTTACAGGTTTGGATTTCATTTCCTAATTTCAGATACTGAGTAATGGAAAGTACAAGTCGGTGCTGCACAGGACTACAGTTAACAAGGACAAGACAAGGATGTCATGGCCCGTCTTTTGCAACCCGCCTGGAGATATGCTAGTAGGTCCTCTTCGCCAACTACTTAACCATGAAAATCCCCCCAATTTCAAGGCCAAGAAGTTCAGAGATTACCAATACTGCAAGCTTAACAAACTTCCTCAGTAGAACAACAACATGGAGAAAATAACAATATTAGATTGCAGGATTAACAAGCTTCCTCAGTAAAATGCAGCCTGCAGCAAATACCAATATTGCAAGGTTGACAAGCTTCTTGCGAATAGCGAATGTGAAGGGTTTTGGGAGGGTGGAGAGAAAAATCTTAGAATTTTTTTTTTTTTAGAAAAAGAAGAATGATGTTATGTTATAATGGATAATAATTATTAGAAAGGTACATAAGAAATGCTTTTGTGGCGTTACCTATTCTGGGCCACATTGACGATGAATTAAAATCGAATTCATTCGTTTTAGGTAGCATCATTAGTTTTATCATAATACTGGAAATTATTCCAATCAAAGGTTTTGGGTGATTATAGTAGCTTTAAAAATTTTAAGATTATATTTAAGGGAAGTAATTCGATAAAAATATTTCCCACCTCTTCAAATGTGGAAAGCTAACGTTTACCACAATTAGCTTCCATGTAAACGTTTGCGTGGATCATTTTTTTTTGTCATAAAATGTAGAGTCGAGTATATATTTTAGATATGAAATTTTATTATTTTTAAATATTTTTTGAATAATAAAAGTAAAAAAATCCCACCGTTCAAGAGCCCTGTGGTACCTGAAGATTGAATTTTTTTGATTTTTAATATCCCAAAGAAATATAAAATAATATTAAAAAGTAATAAAATTTTATATCTAAGATAAGATATATACACTTAGGCCCACATATTGGACTACCAAGTCAAAAAAATTAAAAGAAATGATCCATGCAAACGTCGTACTGGATTGGTGCCCTCATTTATATATATATATATATATATATATATATATATATACACACACACACACACCGAAATATTCAGGCTGCACCGAAATTTCAGGTGCAACATCTAAAAATGGTATAAATTCAACGTAATAAAATACTTTGATGTAAATAACAACTTTGAAGTGATTTTTTCAACATGTAAACTATTTGCTATAAAATTTATATATAAATAAATGATTGTATAAAATTTTATTGCATTTTAATATGTGTGGGGTTTACTTTTGATCAAATGTACAGCTACAACTGCACCGGAACATCTCCCATATATGGGTGTGTTTTTTTTAGGCTACATAATTCCCATTTTCTTTTCCTTGGGCCAAGTTTTTATTTGTGGAATCGTTTTTCCTAGCAACCTGTTTACGTTTATTCAAATACTATTTTATTTTGTAAGCGAGACACATAATTTAGAAAACTTTTTATGCTGTTTTAGGAATCAATTAAATAAGGCGCCACTTTAAATATGAGTGTTTATATTGAAGTTAAGTACAAACCTACCATGGTGTATGGACAATTCTTTATCCGGTTAGTCTGAAATGTATATACCTTTCATGAAAAAAAAATACAAACCTACAATGACCCGACCTTTACATAATTTTTCAAATTTTTAATTTTAAAATTTGAAAAATAAAAAGCAGCATTCATGCTAAAGTTGAGTTGATTCAAAAATTAGAATTGAGTTCAAAGTTCAAACCATTTTAAAGTCGAAGTTAGCCAATTTAGGGGCAGTTCACACATGAGACGAGTATGAAAGGGGATTGGATGTTACATTGTTCAATACACCTTTACATTTCTAATGCACTTTTGTTCCTTCTGAAGTACGTTTTTACTCATTTCCAATATATTTTAATTCCAAATTCTCATATCATCCTAAGCCTAAGCCTAAATCATCTCTTCGAAAGTAGGATGCGAAGACCAACTATTCTGTTGTCACTTATTTAATCTTGTGTGGCTTCTTTCAATTCATCGCTGGCACAAGAGATCTACATCAGGAAATGCTTAATTTGGGTTTATTAGGCTATTTTATGAAATTTAACATTCCAACATGTTTAATTTATTATATTCAGGGTGTGTTTGAGAAATAATAAAACTTTTGATGGAAATTTTTTGATTTAAAAATTTTTGAAATGAGAAAAAGTCATGTGATATGATTGATATAATGATGAAAAGTAAAGAAAATAAGGTTAAAATAAATATGTTAGATGTATGTATAGTTGTGTAAAAATAATTGAAAAGTGTGCTAGTTGTATTGGAAGAAATGAAAAAAATAATGAAAAATAAGATAATTATAAAAATTGTAAAGTTTTAGAAGCTAACAAACACTCCCTTAGTTATTTCATAATATACCACAAAATTAAAATAATTCAAAAATATATATAAACCTATTAAAACGTTTACATCAACTTGACTCACGAATATAAAATTTTTACATAATTTTTGTTTAAAATATATAAACAATATTTCAAGGAAGATAAATGGTTGAAATTTCATAAAATTACAGGTAAATTCTAAATATAATTATGAATTTTACTGATAATTTTATTTATACTTATAAACTTTTAAAAATTCTTATTATACCGGCATGCTTCGCTCAAAATTCCACTTATACTCATGTTGTCCACTAGATGAGCTGTTAATCAATGTATCAAATGACAAAAAATGCACACCCCCATAATGCATGACCAAATTACCCAACCACGCCCTTCTTGGTCGTCACCGACAGGTGAGGTGTGTTCTCAATTTCGTCGGCAGCTACCTGAAATGGAGACGAGGTGGTTTTTCATGAGGAAGATGCAGCCCATCGGCAACGAAGGAGATGGATTTTCGTTGACATGGAGGTCGGATCGGTAGATCTGAGCGCCGGAGTGATGATGCAGAGAAGAACGGCTGGGTAGATATTTCGCCACACATTCAACCGACAATCTCTAGATGGGTTTAGCTCGCAATGGGTTATGATTGCATTAGCAGAAATCATGAATGAGATTCTTTCGCGACAGTAGCTGGATTTGATTAGCGTGTTCCAGATTTTTAATGACGGTGGCGAATCACCGTTTTAATGCCGAGGTGCACTGCTAACTCTAGCTTGCTACTAAAAGGATCGTTATGGAATTACAAAGGATAGCCGCGATGGGTTCAGGTGAAGATCGTCATTTGATTAAGGGGGCTAGCAGTGGTCCTTAATCAGGAAATCTGCTCCACCATGCTACAGACCATCTGCGCTGCCGTCTGATCTTCTTGACTTCTTCCTTCCAGGCGACCGACCAGCACTGCGCTCTTCTTCCTTTGTTATGCGCACCATCTTTGGTGCAGCAACCCATCACCGATCTGCCAAATCCGTCTGCATTACTGTCTGACAGCCTTTCCATCATCGCCACTGTCGGATCCTCTATTCCGGCAGACAACACGGAAGATCCCTGCTCTTCTCTTTTGCCGGCCACATCTATTCGCTGCATGATATCAGCCATCTACGGATCTGCTCGCTGTTTCAAGCCGTAGCATGCGCCTCCTTCTTCAACGATAGCATCTTCTTAGATATATTTATTGCTCCAATAGCAACCACCACGAAAAAAATTGTTGTGACTTGTGAGTCATCTGCCGCTGGAGAACAGGGTCGTTGTCATTTAGGTTTTAATGGAGATGGTGGAAGAAGTTCGTTGACTAGAATTACGGAGGAGCCCATTGAGTTTGGGAGGGCTCTAATGATTTTAACGGGAGCGATGCATTCGGATCTGGCGGAAGAAAGGGATTTTGATGGCGTCTGAAATCCCATGATTTCTGAACAATTGTTTCCACGATTCATACCCATTATTAAGGTTATTTAAAATCCCAACAACAACACCAGTTAAATTAATTATGAATTGATAGCTTGATTCCTTGGTTGCCATCCAAGTCAACAATCCCTTTCAAAACCAGCGATTTGCTCCAACAAATTTCCTTTCTTTTTGAAAATGTCAACGCTGCTCTCCAGTCACTACTCACTACTACTTTTCATTGTCGATCGTCGAGACCGACCAACCTTCGCACCCATCTTATCTTCATCTAGCTAGAGATTGATATACCGCCAAATGGATGAATGGAACGACCCGTTTTGGGGGTTGAAAAATGCAAATTTTCTACATGGGTAACGCAAAACTCATCTGCTCGATAAGGTGCAATTTCGGGCTCTGAATTTGAGTTCACCTCAATCCTATCCTTAATCTTATTTGTAAAACATAAATTCTAACCTTATTTGTAAAATTTAAATTCTAATCTTATTTTTAAAAATCAAGTTAGAGTTGAATTTCGGATTGAAATTTATGTTGACGAATTTACATTTTATTTAAAAGTAATAAGATTAGAATTTCATATAAATATATATATATAACATATCATATAAGTAAACATAATAATATATAATAAAACTACAGATTTTTTAAAAAAATAGCAATACAAAGAATATTTTTAGAACAATTTATCATAAAAAATAAGATAAAGGAATAAAATTAATGCATATAAAAGTAAATGATAAAAATAAAAGATAAATATAAATAAAAACAATAGATTTTATTTATAATATAATTACAACATGTCAAACATGTATTTAAATATAAAAATAAATAACATAAATATGCACAATATAAAGAAATATTGTTTAAATATATATATATATAATATTTTATAATAAACACAAAATGAGATATCACGCTCGGGTTCTTTGTGTTCGAGTTCTTCGGACTTGGGTTGGAAAAAGTAAGTTCAAACACAGTTGGAAATTAGGTTCGGTGAGCCGAGTCCGGGCTCCACCCGACTCAAGTTGCACATCAACTGCGCGATGGGGATGTTGGAGCATGCTTTGGTTGTACGCTCAAAGCGACGCACATATAAAATAAGGGTATTTTTGTCATTTTGACAACATAAGTATATTAAAGTTTATAGTTATAAGTAGTACTAATGATAAAATTTATAGGGATGTATGAAAACTTTTCTTAAAATTGATTTAATTTTTTGGTAATGTCCAGACACATTATCATCATTATTATAAGTCGTTTATCGCCTACATGGGATAATTGCGTAAGTTTTATTGTGCTATTATTAATAATCGTAAATTAAGTTTTCAATTATTTGTAATATTTTTGTATCTTATTTACTTACATTCATCTATGTTTTTCCTTTGTAGGTCTTCCTCTATTCTTTTACCGCATTCTATTTAAATAAACTTAGCACTTTCCATTTAATATGTCCAAACTACTTTAGTTTATTTTCCTCATTTTTTTTATCTACCCACTTCACCTTTAGATTATTGTGAATTGCTTAACTTCTAATTTTATCTTTTTTTATCCTACTAGTCATTAACCTTAACATTCTCATTTTTACTATACTCAACTTAAGAAAAAAATGTTCTTTAATTGCTCGATATTTTGCCCATGTAACGTAGCTGGTTTAATTACTGCCTTATATAAGAGAAATTAGGGTGAAATTTAGTAGTTGTATTCGAAAATTCACCTTTAGAGTTAAGTGAAAAAAGGCAAAATTCAATTTACAACCTTTTTCATTCTCGAGTGGGAGCCTAAACGTTTTCCTTTTAAGGGATGTAATACCCAGGAGCAGTTAGCCTTTGTGCGTCTAGGGGTTTTAACTCATTATTTTATACAACTATTAATCTAAATATATTTAACATATGTATTAAGTTTTCCTAATTTTAGATTTTTTTAATATTTATTTTCCTTTAAAGCGTGGATCAGATGTCCGTCTTCCGGATGTCACGTCCACCTTTTTCTCGTTTGGATTTGTAACCACATGCTATGTTTGCAGCCTTTTTTGGATACTTCCCTGTTGTCCAGATGCAATGGTTTCGGCAATAGTTATCATGTAATTATTGGAAATTCGAAATATTCCACTCCAATTCATGTGCTTTTCTTGGTTGTCTACCACTCTGCCAACTCCTGCATATGATTCCAAACGTGCCTGCGCAGAGATTAAACCGTTCTTAATTACATATCCCATAAGAAATACAATTACATACACATAATTCTTGGGATTCTGCATTCGTACTGGCAAGGTTTCATCAAAACTGTATGTATCATGACTCTAGCAAAATCTGCATCTGTGACTATAAGATTTATCTAAAATTGAATGCCCATCACGGAGGATAAATTTTTTTTAAACGATAAAAATTCCCCTATAAATAAATAAAATTATATAAATCAAGAACTTATCTTTAAAATACTATTTTTTAAAAATATTGTGATGAATAATTTTTCCCCTATAAATGCATTTTATGATTATATTTGTTTACATGTATTTCAATTATTTAAATTTTTTTCAGCTAAGGGCATGTTTGGATTCACATAAAATTTATTAAAACAAAAACTTTTCAGTCTAAAACTTTTACTATTTACAATTATCCTAATTTATAATTATTTTTATATCTTTCTATATAAATATCCTATTTTTTATCATTTCTATGCAATTACTCATACAACTAACCTATCTATTTTAATTTTATTTTTTTTATTTCTCAACATTATCCTTATCATATCATATTATTTTCTCACAGTTCAAAAACTTTTCATCCGAAAGTTTTCACTTCCCAAACATATCCGAATACTCCTATAATTTCAAACAATAAGTGTAGAGACAAATTACCAATACAAAAAATATAAATACAAATTTTGCAAGAATCCTAACACATATTTAATTTTTACAAAACCTTATAGACACATGTAAAAATTTAGGATGGGAATGGGATTGACAAATAAATTAAAATTTTAGAAGGTGAATTATGATTAATGTTTGATTCAATCTAGTGTAGCCCAACCCGATTGCACTTTTAGTTTCATTTGATGTAAACCAAACTAAATAAGTTTGAAATGTAGAAGGCGCCATACATTTAGTATCTTGAAATTTATTATATGAATCTTAAAACAAAATTTAACGTAAACACATGAGTCGTCCATCATCCGAATAAATTCTAAGAGGATATATACTTAGACAGAGTCAACATGGACATATATAGTACTTTCAAGGTAATTATATCATTTTTAATAATATATAATGTTAGAGAAACGAAAATGATACTAGCATGCTATTGAAATAAAAATAAATGAATAGAATAAAAACAGTACGACATTATATTAGTTTAAGTATTTCATTGGCCATTTCATAAGGGGAGCCGATCATATTTGGCCGTAAGTAGTAATTGAGGCTATTTTTGTATTTTTATAAAATTGTTTTTATATCATTTTATAAAAATGTTAATTTAGGTATGTCCAACATAAAACAAGTTATACTATTTTTATAAGAGGGGTGATTCCATGATACAGCTGCATAGGATCTTTCATGCGCTTGGCCATGTTACTCTCTATAAATATTTTTTAAAA
Organism: Annona cherimola; assembly: GCA_030490835.1. Classification (NCBI taxonomy): domain Eukaryota; kingdom Viridiplantae; phylum Streptophyta; class Magnoliopsida; order Magnoliales; family Annonaceae; genus Annona; species Annona cherimola. Next base: position 99,189,869 of record CM059971.1, on the reverse strand, counting down.
TTATTTTTTTTTATAAATGATAAATTAGGTACTTTTAACCCATAAACTAAATTTTACTAATTTTGCTAGTGAAAAAGCGAAAATTCAGCGCGAAGGCTCAAGACTTAGCCGAGCGGAACGATGCCGATTGTATGCTCTCGGGGCGCATACACCCTTTTTTTATTTTTTTGAATTTTTTTCATAAAACTGTAAATCTAAGTGTATTTAACATATGTATTAATTTTTACTATTTTTTGAGTATTTTAGATATTTATTTTTTATTTTTGAAAATCAGTGACATTTTGGTAATTTTAAATTACCTAAAATGCCACTGATTTTCAAAAATAAAAAATAAATATCTAAAATATTCCAAAAATTGTAAAAATTTATTTATATATTAAATATACCTAGATTAACAATTTTGTAAAAAAATTTCAAAAAAATAAAAATAAAAGGGTGTATGCACCCCGAGAGTATACGATCCGCGTCCGCAGAACGAAGCTTCGGTAGCGAAGCTGATAACGCGTTGCGTTAGCGAAGCGTTATTCTCACATGCGTCTCCTCTAGCATAGCTTCCTTTGTATATTGGTTGCTGCGAAGTTTATTCCGCTCGGGTTGGCGGTTGTATGATATCCTACGCCGCTTTCTCTACCCTTGCCTTCTCAGAAGGTTTCCATATTACACACGAGGGCCGACCCATGGGAAGCGCTTCTTAGCGTTTTCTCATGGGAAGCCTCATCTGAACCGTCCAGATTGAATCAACGGCTTTGATTTCACAGGGCATTTTCGGTAGTTGAAAATGCGTGTAACCTTCGTTTCCATGCTCTTCTTCTCCCTTGCTTCTCCATGCATCTCTCTTGCCTTCGTTTCCACCCCATGCTTCTCCCTTCCCTTGCGACTCGCTGTGGAGCTTAGCCGGATTTGCTTGGAAGCCGGCGGGACGGAGAAGGTGGAGACGACACGGTGAGATCTGAGATGATGGGTTCCGCCTAGGAGACGACGCGCTGCTGACGAACTGCTGCTGCCGACGATGTGCTGCTGCTGCCGACGACGTTCCTTTGCAGCAATGAAGCGGGTGGATTCGAGCGGCAATGGCAGCATCGACCGGCAGAAGAGAAGAAAACTCGCAGCGTTAGTTTTTTTTTAGATTCAGGCGATTGGAGAACAGATCTGTCCGGCGAGTTAGGCATCACAGTTAGCAAGCCCTTGGCGAGTCATCCGTCTGTTCCGATCGGCGATCCAACGGCCGACGGCTGGTGGGGTATGAGGCAGGGGCGCGGCTGCCGGCTGCGATTCGTGGAGGGTGATGCACCGTGTCTCATTTGTCGCGACGGATTGTAGAGGCTGATGCACGGTGCGTTATTTATCGCGACGGATAGAAATTTGACGGCCAGTGATCGCGACGGACAGACATTTCAAAACAATTTTACGAAAAAATTTTAATAATCTAATAGAATTTCCAAATTATATAAATATAATAGTTGTGTAAAAAAATATAAATATTATACTTATTGCATCAAAATTTCAATTTCAATGTAATTTCTCTTAACATTTTGTGAAAATGATATAAAACAACTAAAAAAAATGTAATTTTTTTTATAAAGTTTCTATTTATATATTTTAAATAAACTTGTAAAAATAATTCTTTTATGTAGTTAGAATTTTTTAGATTTATATAGATGTCAATTATTCAATTCACAAACATAGTCAATTGAAAGATTTTATATAAAATATAATTATCAAAAAGTTTTCATATAAAATATTCTTAAGATGAAAAAAGTTAAAAATTAGAAGGATGAAATAATTAGCTTAACGAAATTGAGCTACTATTATTTTTAATTATACATTTATATTTCTTTTGTATATGTTTATATTATTTAGAATCATTAAAATCGAATAAAAGTCCATGGATTATAAAAATTTAAAGATATATTGTAACTGAAGATCTAATTTATTTTTTAAAATATATTATATTAATATAATATTGTGTGTGAAAGGGCGCGTGGGTGGGAAGTTAGTTAATTTTTATGTTTTTTAATGGAGTGTTACGGGTGTGTGAGTTTAATACAAATTTTGATCTTTTTAGAAAGTTGCTTACCTTACTCTATTTTGATTTGCAAAATATTTATAACAATAGACGGTTTATATTAGAAAAATTCAGCTAATTAAATTATGAATATGAATAATTATGTACACGGTTAAAATAGTGCGATATTTTTATTTAAATGTGAATAAAAATAATAATATAATAATTATTATTTATTAATTATTTATTTCAAAAAAGCAATTATTTTATTTTATATTATTTATTTTTATGTTTGAATGCATGTTTATATGTTGAAATTATATTATAGATTATATTACTTAATTATTAAACCAGTACCAAAAAGTCATATATATTTATATTATCAAATGTTAATTATAGTAATTTAATTTAAATAAATATAATTTATACAATTTTATTTTTAAAAGTTAATATAAATGTGCCCTGCGGGTGTCCAGAAATAAATATTTTATTTTCTAAAATATATATATGTGTCCCGCGGACCTCCAAAAATGAATATTTTGTTTTCTAAAATATATAAGTGTCCCACGGGAGTCCAAAAATGAATATTTTGTTTTCTAAAAAATATGTGTGTGTCCCGCGGGCGTCCAAAAATGAATATTTTATTTTATAAAAATATATATGTGTCCCACGGGTCTCCAAAAATGAATGTTTTGTTTTTTAAAAAAATATATGTGTCCCACGGGCTTCAAAAAATAAATAATTTATTTTAAAAAATATATATATGTGTCCCGCGGGCGTCCAAAAATGAATATTTTGTTTTATAAAAATATATATGTGTCTCACGGGTCTCCAAAAATGAATGTTTTGTTTTTTTAAAAAATATATGTGTCCCACGGGCTTCAAAAAATAAATAATTTATTTTTAAAAATATATATATGTGTCCCGCGGGCGTCCAAAAATAAATATTTTATTTTATAAAAATATATGTGTCCCGCGGGCCTCTAAAAATGAATATATTATTTTTTTAAATATATAAATGTCCCACGGGCCTCAAAAGATGAATATTTTGTTTTTTTTTAAATAATCATGTGTCCCACGGGCCTCAAAAAATGAATATTTTATTTTTATAAAAATATATATGTATCCCGCGGGCGTCTGTAATTGTAGAGGATGAGTTTGGTCAAATCTTCCTTTTATGCAAAGGTGCAGACAGGTATGTATTTCCTCACCATTTCGAACTCCGGTTGAGTGTTAAAATAATTTTTGTTTACCTTTTGACCTATTATCTTCTAAAGAGTCTTCATGCCCAATTTTGACTTTTGCATTCGGATACCTATTTCGACTGCTTTTGTAATTTTGACCAGCCCAATTTTGACCAACCCAATTTGTAATGTTAGTTTAAACTAATTAAGTGGGTTATATATCCTTCTTTAAAAAAAAAATATTCTTGTGTAAAATATAAAAAGTTATTAGATTCTGATGCATTAGAATTTAATAATATTATAGGATTATTTATCCAAATAAAAATGATGTTTCAAATAATCTTGAATATCACTTTAAAATTTATATAATCGCTTGTCAAACTATTATTTTACACGTATTTAATAAATTTTGTTATCAAATTTCAATTTAATATAGTTATAAAAAAATATACGCATCCCGCGAGCGTCCAAAAGTGAATATATTATTTTTTAAAAATTTATAAATGTCCCACGGGCCTCAAAAAATGAATATTTTATTTTTTAAAAAATGTACACGTGTCCCTCGGGCGTCCAAAATTGAGTATAATGTTTTATAAAAATATCTACGTGTCCCGCGGGCTTCAAAAAGTGAATATATTGTTTTTATAAAAATTTAAAAATGTCCCACCGGCCTTAAAAATTGAATATTTTGTTTTTTAAAAATATATACGTGTCCCGTGGGCGTCGAAAAATGAATATAATGTTTTATAAAAATTTAAATGTGTCCCATGGGCTTCATAAAATGAATGTATTATTTTTATAAAATATATGAATGTCCCACGGGCCTCAAAGAATGAATATTTTGTTTTTATAAAAATATATACGTGTCCCGTGGGCGTCCAAAAATGAATATAATATTTTATATAATATATATGTGTCTCGCGGGCGTCCAAAAATGAAAATATTATTTTTGTAAAATATATAAATGTCCCACGGGACTCAAAAAATGAATATTTTGTTTTTTTAAAAAAATATACGTGTCCCGTGGGCGTCCAAAAATGAATATAATGTTTTATAAAAAATTAAAGGTGTCTCGGGAGCTTCAAAAAATGATGTATTATTTTTATAAAATATATAAATGTCCCACGGGCCTCAAAAAGTGAATATTTTGTTTTTATAAAAAATCATACGTGTCCCGCGGGCGTCCAAAAATGAAAATAATATTTTATAAAAATATATACGTGTCCCGTGGGCCTCCAAAAATAAATGGATTGTTTTTATAAAATATATGAATGTCCCACGGGCCTCAAAAAATGAATATTTTGTTTTTATAAAAATATATACGTGTCCCGTGGGCGTCCAAAAATGAATATAATGTTTTATAAAAATATCTACGTGTCTCGCAGGCATCCAAAAATGAATATATTATTTTTTTAAAATATATAAATGTGTCACGGGTCTCACAAAATGAATATTTTAATTTTTATAAAAATATATACGTGTCCGGTGGGCATACAAAAATGAATATAATGTTTTATAAAAATATATACGAGTCCCGCGGGCATCCAAAAATGAATATATTATTTTTTTAAAATATATAAATGTCCCATGGGCCTCAAAAAATGAATATTTCATTTTTATAAAAATATATACAGGTCCCGCGATCGTCCAAAAATGAATATATTGTTTTTTAAAAATAATCATGTGTCCCGCGGGCATCCAAAATATATATAATATTTTTTACTATTTTATTTCTTTATATAAATTTTTATTTCATTAAATCAAGTAGAGTTAATATTTTTAATTATAATTTAATATATTTATTTAGTTCAAATTTATTTAGTCCTCAAATGAATATTAAAGTATATACATTTTGCAAAATACATAGATTAAATTATTAATTTAAAAAATTAGACATGGTTAGACACGGTTAGACACGGTTAGACGCGGTTAGACACGGTTAGACACGGTTAGACGCGGTTAGACGCGGTTAGACAGGGTTAGACAGGGTTAGACGCGGTTAGATTTTTTGTGATTTTTATAAATCAAATTTTTTGGGTTCCAAATTTGGTTTTTAAGATATAAATGGTCTTATAAAGGCCCTAGGATAATATTAGAGGGTTTAGATTATGATTAAATTATTAATTTCAAAAATTAGACACGGTTAGACACGGTTAGACGCGGTTAGACGCGGTTAGACACGGTTAGACAGAGTTAGACAAGGTTAGATGCGGTTAGATTTTTTGTGATTTTTATAAATCATATTATTTGGGTTCCAAATTTTGTTTTTAAGATATAAATGGTCTTATAAAGGCCCTAGGATAATATTAGAGGGTTTAGATTATGATTAAATTATTAATTTCAAAAATTAGACACGGTTAGACACGGTTAGACACGGTTAGACGCGGTTAGACGCGGTTAGACGCGGTTAGACACGGTTAGACACGGTTAGACAGGATTAGACAGGGTTAGACGCGGTTAGATTTTTTATGATTTTTATAAATCATATTATTTGGGTTCCAAATTTTGTTTTTAAGATATAAATGGTCTTATAAAGGTCCTAGGATAATATTAGAGGGTTTAGATTATGATTAACTTATTAATTTCAAAAATTAGACACGGTTAGACACGGTTAGACGCGGTTAGACGCGGTTAGACACGGTTAGACAGGGTTAGACAGGGTTAGACGCGGTTAGACACGGTTAGATTTTTGTGATTTTTATAAATCATATTATTTGGGTTCCAAATTTTGTTTTTAAGATATAAATGGTCTTATAAAGGTCCTAGGATAATATTAGAGGGTTTAGATTATGATTAACTTATTAATTTCAAAAATTAGACACGGTTAGACACGGTTAGACGCAGTTAGATGCGGTTAGACACGGTTAGACACGGTTAGACAGGGTTAGACATGGTTAGACACGGTTAGACACGGTTAGATTTTTGTGATTTTTATAAATCATATTATTTGGGTTCCAAATTTTGTTTTTAAGATATAAATGGTCTTATAAAGGCCCTAGGATAATATTAGAGGGTTTAGATTATGATTAAATTATTAATTTCAAAAATTAGACACGGTTAGACACGGTTAGACGCAGTTAGACACGGTTAGACACGGTTAGACGCAGTTAGACACGGTTAGACACGGTTAGACGCGGTTAGACACGATTAGATTCTATTATTTTCAGAAAATAAAAAAATATTAATAAATTTTCAAAAATTCAAGAAAAAGCTAAGAAAATGTTATTCTTGAGAGTACCTTAATTACATTAACTTTAAATAATATAACATCATTTCTAATATAAATTTTATTTTTCAAATTTACCAATTATGATAAAATCTAATTAAAATATCATTTTTTGTACATTAATATTTTTTTAAAAAATTTAAATAATGAAAAATTATGTTTATATACGTTTTACTAATTGATCTATCAAATGAATGGAAAAGATTGAGATTTTGTATGTATATAATATAAAATTTATCAAAAAATCAAACATACTCACGTTTTTAGTCAAACATACTCACGATGGAAAATTACTAAATTACCCCAGCTTCCTTTTTTTTCTCATGGGAAGCACTTCCCATGGGTTGGCCCTCATTACACACACCAGCAAAGGAAACTTTATAGGCAGTTCCGGCGGCGGGAATGCCGAATCGGAGATATCCTGCCTAAAGGAGTAGCTGGAACTGGATGCCGCGGGATACTTTTAAGTAATTTTTTATTTTTAAATATAGTAATATTTTTCATAATTTTTGAAAAATTATAAAAATGTCACTGTATTTAAAAATAAAAAGTATTTAAAGGCATCCAAAATGGTAAAATTTAGTTTATAAGTTAAGTATACATAACTCTACATGTTTATAAAAAAATTTTAAAAATAAATGGGTCCCATGTGGCTGGACGCATCAGATCAGATCTCTTTTTATAAATGTGTATGCATTTTTTTAATTTCTAAACTGTAACGCATTTGGGGCCGTCCAATTCTGCATACCTCGGCCGTCATCTTAGCCACCTGTCATCACTGGTAATGAAATTCGGCCAGCCAAGCACGATCCAATAACAGCGAACAACCATACCCTCCATCGCCGATGGAGGAAAAACTCATCTCGCTATGAAAACCCATCACTCCACCGGACCGTTGATCATGACATTGTGTTGCCTCTATGCAATATGCACAACCTCTTGATTATTTTGGGAGGCTATGATTTGTAGGCTATGCATCCGAAATAGTTGCAAGCCTGCGACATAGCGATGGTTTTATCGAATTTAGAGCAGAAGATGAATACATGATAGTGGCGAGCGTTACAAGGGGTTTCGTTTGGAACTGAGGAAGAGAGAGACAAGATTACGGTGGAATTTTTTTTTTAAAGTATAGGTTTCGATTTATAAAAAGATAAGACTTTTTTATGGGTTTTTTTTTTGTTGTAAATTTTTTTTATTATCTACAACTATACTTTTTAAAAAAAAAATATTTCTTTATATTTTTCTATAGAAATTATTTTACTTTTCAGTTATTTTTATAGAATTATTCGTACAATTAACTTATATATTTTAACTTTATTTTTTTTATTCCTCATTATTACCCATATCAAATTATATATTTTCTATTTCAAAAAATTTGCATTTAAAAGTTTTATTCTATCTAAACATACTTTTGGAATGATCGAATAAGATGGAAAAAAAAGTGCACTTACTTTCATTCAAATATGAGCAATCGTACGGCTCGGTTAGTCACCGCAGGCGAGATAAAAGCAAGCGCTGGGTGTGCGGTGCGCGGTTCGAATCCCGTATATGGGATTTCGGCCAGAAGTAGAAAAGTTGTTAGTAGGAGCTGTGGTCTCCTGTTTGATTGTGGGAAGTTGTATATTCCTTATTCTTCGGCGGAGCTATGTTTCCGGATTTCTTTGGGGGAGCTGTGTGTCTTCAGATTTGTAAGAATGTCTCAGAACTTCAGTGTAATATGTGTTAAGATGAATGTAAAAATGTACCAATAAAAAAAAAAGAAGCAATCGTTCGTGCAAATTTGATTAGCGATAAACCAAGTATCACAACTCTCCATGTTTTCAGTTGCATAACTAGTAAACGAGTGTGCTGCATTATTTCTAGTCCTCCGAATATGCGCATAGGTGATTTTCTCTAGATTTTGGGCTCGGGCATTTATCTGTAAAAGGATAGAACTTATATGGTTAAATTTGCTATTATTTAAATTTGAGAGGCACTTATCAAAAAAAAAATTGAGAGGCAAACCCGTCATTTTTTAAATAGCTATTAAAATTTATGTCAACGAAAATTATTTTCGTTCATCTCGATGATAAAATTTTAAGCTAATTAAGTTATGAGCGAAAAAATGTTTTTAGAATGACAAATTTTGAAGCGTTAATTGACGAAAATATCTTTAAAATGTAAGCACAATCATTCTCAGCAACCTGCATGTTTTTACCAATTTATAACTAATTTAAACGAAATCAATTTGAAAAAGTGTCGTTATAAATATAAAGTATTAAAATAGTTAGTATTGATAAAAATAATTTAATTTCTTATTGGTATAAATGTTTAATGACCTCCTTTAAATTTAGAGGTTTAGTTATCAAAAATTTAGTTTTATTAAAAATTACAGGGAAACTTTCCATAACACTTACAACATATGGCCATTATTCTTTTCATATTCATAACATTTTGAGATATTGCTCCAACACCTAGAATAGTTCACTTCTAATTTTCAACATGCACATGCTATTACTCTTAACTAAAATTAACATATACTATACGTGAAAATGTCAATTTTACCTCACACCATTATGTAAATAAAGATGAAATAAATTCATGAGATTTTTGAAAATATACTTACAACATTTGACCAATATTGCATTCGTGTCCCTAAGTTTGCCGATATTGCAAATTTACTTACAAAGTTTGCATGAAATTGCAAACATCTTCCTTCCGTCAAAATGTCGTCAACATTTTTTTATAAAATAACGATAATGTCCCTTAAGGCAAATGATGCAGTTATAATTTTTGCAAATGTTATAAGTATATTTGTAAAAAAATCTAAAATAATAATATATGCAAAAATATATAAAATGATGAAATAGTTGCAAGTATATTATTTGATTTAAAGGGTATTATCATCATTTTATAGAAAAATTATAGCACCATCTTAATAAAATAGATACGCTCGCAATTTCATACAAACTTTATGGCCATATTTATAATATTAGCAAATTTAAGGACAGATGTAATATTAGTCAAATTTTATAAACATATTTGCAAAAATTTCTAAATTCCTGCTCTGTTTTTATTATAATTTAAATAAAAAGTATCAAATTTGTTTTACAAAAAATATAACAAGAACTCCGTTTGGAATGGGCAAAATCAACATTTCAATATGCAGTTATTATCTATTTTGGACAGGGAGTAACGATATAGGTGTTCGAGAAATTAGATGTGAAATATTGTGAATATAAGAAGAATTTGTGAAATGTTATAGATATAAAAAAAAAATAACAGCCATATATTATGAGGAGAATTTTTTTCAAAATTACATCTGCTTTGGTTGAAAGATTACAAAATTTTAAGGTGACGGCGGCCGCTGGTTGAGACTTGAGACACGTTTCAGTATTGGCGTCTGATGCTTCCAGAGAAACGAGTCAACGTCGGTTAACCGACGCCAAAAGGCATCCGCGAACGCGTCTGCGATCATCTGAGCCCTCAACATAAAATCGTATCCGTTCACGTCATGATGTTAGGTCCATTAAAAATCATTCCCAACAAACAGAACCATTCCCGCGAAAGCATGACAAAAAAAAAAAAAAAAAAATACCGGATACGAAGGTTTCGCATTGCAATGAGTATTAAAAATCAAGGAGATGATTTTCTTCCAACATTTTCATTTCGCAGGGCCACGTATGATTATGAACATGATTCTCACCGGATTCATGAGCCTATGCGCCTTCTTCTTTTCGAAGTATCCGATTTTGTTACCGGCTCGCATATGCGGCCAACCGGGCCTAAAAATTCTGACGAACATAAAATTGGAGAGCCAAGATCGTTTGCTGAAAACAGTCGCAGCACCACTTTTTTTCAATGTTATATTTCGGAGGTGAAAAAACTTTTGAATGAAAAATTAAGAATAAAGTTAAAATCGAAGGAGTTATATAGAAATAATTAAAAATAATATAAATATACATAAAGATATTTAAAAAATTGTTAAAAATATCATTTGGAGATTAAAAAATACGTTTGAGACTACAAGATGTATATGGTCAATTCAAATTATTCGTTCAAATTCGTAGCTTTGTTTAACATTTCTGAAATAAATTTATATTTTCATACTCTGGAACGTAGGTGTGCGATATATATGAGTTGAGTATACACACATACATAATTACTCGTATGTATTTGTATATAACGCATGATCGGGGGCGGCTGCTCAAGTGCACGCGGATGCAAAAATTTATGTTTCAAATTTGCTTGAAATTTTTTTAATAAAAATGTTAATTTGAGTGCATTTAATATATATTAAGTTTTAATATTTTTAAATTTTCGTACATATTTTTTACTTTTTAAAAATAGTGGTATTTTATTCATTTTAAAATAATTAAAATACTCTTGTTTTAAAAAATAAAAATATTTATAAATCGCAAAAAATGGTAAAACTTGTGTTGTACCTTAAATACATATAAATGAACAAATTTTTTAAAAAATATAAAAATAAAGTTTCTACACCCGAGCACACAAAGCTAAATACACTAGATCAGCTAGGGGCTACTCTAAGGGCCCACGTGCTGGGCAACATACGGGCTGCCTGAAAATTTATTTTCTAAACTTCTGTCTTTTTCACAAATGTGCGGCCTCACGCAAAAAAATAAAAATAAAAAATTAAATATCAAAATTTTACATTTTTTGGTGCATGAAAAAATGTAATTTTTTTTTGTTGATTTTCAAATTTTAAAGATGTATAAATTATTTAAAGAATAATTGTTTGAGCAGCCCGTCGTACGGGATCATCCCCCTTTGTGTGCGCGAAAGCTCGTGAGGTTATTGCGATGCTCAAAGAGGCAAGGGTGGTCCCCAATTTCCCACCCAGCCCTACATAACGCTCAAACAGCAGGTCCGCTGCTATGCACCTGCACATGCCAACTGCCATGCCATGCACTTCTAATAGGCAAGCCAACAAAAGCAGTTGAATTACAGGAATATTCTGTGACTACAGTTATATCATAATATTAATTATTGTTATTATTTGTAACTGACATTTCTTTTTATCTCGTCTAAATTATATTAAGGAGATGAAAACGGGATGATTTTGCTTGCCATTAATTTGAATGAAAGAAAAGTTACCATCACCAATATATGAGTAACCTTTAACGTCATTTATAATGAGTAAAAATAAATAAGCCGGTAAGCCCAAAAAATAAAACCTAAAGAATAGAGAGTACATATGAGAAATTTTTAGTGGAAAAGTTTTTGAAATCAAAGAAAATAATATGATATAATAAAAGTAATAATAAATAGTAAAAAGAATAAAGTTAAAATAGATAAGTTAATTATATGGGTAGTTACGTAGAAATGATTAAAAGTTAGTATAATCGTATAGAAAAATATAAAAAATAATTAAAAATATAATACTTGGTAAGAGTGAAAAATTTTAAATTGAAAGGAGTCTTTATTTACTCCTATAACCTTTCAAACTAAAACTTATCACTATTCACAACTATCATATTTCTTAATTATTTATTCATTTTTTTCTATGCAACTAACATACTTTTCAATTATTTATATGCAACTACACATAAATTTAACTTACATATTTAAACTTTATTATATTTACTCTTTATCATTACTCTTACTCTATTACATTATTTTCTTTCGACTCAAAAACTTTTTTTTATAGGTGTATATTTTATATTATATCTCAACTTATATTACAGTCAAGCACTAAAAAAATTCTTATAAATTTGTACAAGTTTTCTAACAATAGTGTCTAAATACCTACATGGTAAATGCTATTGCAAAACTCCAAGAGAATAAATGACACCACTAAAGCATATGCGGATGCCAATTAAAAACTTTTGGTCAAAGATTTTATTAGTTTCTAAACACACCTTGAAATATTTTATTTTGAAAATTTGTATACTTAACTAAACGTGACTTTAATTTTATTGTCGATTTAGATGGATGACAATGAGGCCGTCAATATAAGGATTAAGGAGGAACATGATTAGCGCTCCAAAAGAATTGAGTCTTAATTTTCCTAAGTGCATATACCTATTTTATTTTATTTTATTGAAATTTTTTATACAAATGTTAATCTAAGTGTATTTAACATGCCTATTAAATTTTACTATTTTTCGATGTTTTTAGATATTCTTTTAGATTTTTAAAAATAAATGCCATTGATTTTTAAAAATCAGAAAAAAATATTTAAAAATGTTAAAAGTTGATACACGTATTAAATACGCTTAAATTAACAGTTTTATAAAAAAAATTTCAAAAAAAAAAAAAGAGTAGTACATGCACCCGGGACTCCCGGAGCACTTGATCACTTTCCGATTAAGGAACATGTGAGGACAATTTCGTAATTTGATTACGATAGATGCCCCTTGCAGCGCATATATGATACCTTCCCACCCTCAACTTTCTCTCTCTTTTCCGTCCCCTCCCTTTTCCGTGGCTTGGCCATGGCCATCCCTCAACACCACCTCCAGCAGCAGGAGCAGGAGCAGCAATCCAAATCGTTCAGGGATCTGCTTCCTACCGATGGGCAGATCGCGTTCTTCAGCCCTCCATCCTTCCCCAATCAATCTCAACCGCAATTTGCCTCTCCCTGTAATCTTCTTTCTCAAACATTTACTTTTTTCTTTTGAATAAAAACCGTCTGCTGATTTTTTGTTTGTTTTAATTTTCGTTTACGCAGTTCATGTCGTCGGACTCGCTCCGGGTCCGGTACCTGCGTTTGACGGCACGGCCGGCGATCTCCAATGGGCTGGCGCGGAGCCGAAGAATAAGAAACTGAAAGAGCAGGATTTCCTGGAGAACTCGCAGATCTCATCCGTGGATTTCTTGCAGACTCGATCGGTTTCAACAGGGCTCGGGCTCTCTCTCGATGACCGTCGCATGGCTTCCTCATCGGGGGAATCCCCTGTCCTTCCTCTACTGGACGAAGACATCGATCGCGAGTTGCAACGGCAGGAGGCGGAGATGGACAGATTCGTCAAATTGCAGGTTTTAATCTTTATTCGCCTTTCGCTCTGATTCGCTATCCTGTGAGAATGTTCCAGTTTTTCAGTTCGGATAATTGAAAGGCATTAGTTTTGGTATTTAGCTTTAGGTCTCGCAATTCTCATTCCCCGTCTCAAATTATTTCTTTGGTTTTTTACTCTATTTTTGGTTTTTAAGTTCTTCTTTGGTAATTAAGTATGGACGAAGTATTTGATTTTTAATTGCTTTCCTATTTAAATTTCCGTTGCTTTTATGGATCAAATTTGTACTTGAAGTGCGATTGAATGGCATTCCCATTTATTTCTGTTTAATCCTACATGGTTATAAAGGCTACTGATGTTTCCTACTGTAAATGCAATGAAACTTGTTGAATGTCTTGTTGTCTTCTCTGATTTACAACGGCAGGAAAGTAAGACAGTTTCTATTTGAAGGTCTGATTGCAAAAAGGAAGTTCAAAGAGTGAACCAACAGTGCTATTGTTGTTTTGGCTTTGCTGAATTATTAATGCATATCAATAAATTCTTTCTGTTAGAGATTTTGGAAAATCAATAAAATCAGGGGGAAATGAAGCTGCTAGAAACCCCAGGTAGGGCATATATTACACTTAATGTCAAATTCAAATTCATATTCACATTAACGACTTGAAAATCTGGCTTTCCTGGGACCCTTTTTGATGAAGCCCGAATAGTCATATGCGCCATCATTGTTTGTGGCTGCATGGAAATGTGCAGTTCACTGAGTTGTCTCTGAATAGGATTCCACCCCTTCTAGACTGGTGTAGCTGAAAAAGACTTTTATATTGCTTGAATGGCCTGTAGGTAGTTTTGTAGATGATGTCGAAGTTGCATGCTTCTTTGGTAGTGCGAGTGCAAGTCTTGGAAACAGCTTTTCCAAGAAATGGGGGTTTAAGGCTTTATGCATTTTGCATTTTCCTAACTCTGCATCGGTGAGCAGCTCTTTATACTGGGTTTGCCTCTTTTATCTGTAGATATGTATCCAGGATGTGTATGTTTGTCAACTTGGTGCTTGCTTTTTTTATTCAGGCGTTTCCTACATATTTGTGACTCTCTTAATAATTCTGAATTTTCTTAAAGAAATTTAGCTACCTCTTTTGTTTCAATAATGTTCCAATAATACATAATTAGCATAATGGTAGACTACAAAAATCTGTTGTGGTGGAGTTCAATGCATGTGTTTGCAATAACTTTCATCCTTGGTTGCATCTCATGTCTTGCCTTGTTAATTTCTTCCTTTTCTAGATAAAATAATTCTTTTTCCCTTATTAGCTTTTTCCTAGCCTAAATTGTGTCTCATCAAATGCTTTTGAAGAAAGAGTTCTGCATTTCATGTCACTATATATCTTATGCTCTTCAACTTTGTGATATGTAATGTGACCCTATTTATAGATTGTTCACTGCCCATGAACTATCTCTTTGCTCCAGTTTTGGGGAGGGATTCTTGATTGCAGTTTGAATGCTTATTCCCACATGCCAGGAGATTCAGAAAATATGTAGTTCACAAAGTTATAGGATACACTGCACATTGGGAACTCTTTAGAATTCTATTCCAAACTTTGAAGGGAGTACCTAAGATCATCCTGGCTGAAAACTAGACAATTGATGTTGGCCTTCTTGATATTTAAAGCTACACTTCTTCGTGTTATTTCCAGAGCCATTTTTATGCTTTTTTGCCTCTTAAAATTCTTTTAATATTTCAATTTCTGAAAGGTAAGCATCTTGTCAGCAATGCGGCCAATCAAATGAACTCCCTGAATCAGAAACCATGAAACTACATATATGGAATCCTGCAGAGGAACATACATTTTGGTGACTATTTCACCATATTTTGTCCTGCGAACCCCATATTTGTCAGCTTCATGTGCATGTTCATTCTGATTTTGCCATCAAATTACTAGGGTGAACGCATGAGGCAAGCAATCATAAAAAGAGTTCAGGCCAGTCAACTACAAACTCTCTCTTCAGTGGAAGAAAGGATTCTTCAAAAACTCCGAGAGAAGGAAGCAGAGGTGGAAGACATCAATAAGAAGAACATGGAGCTGGAAGAGCGGATGAAACAGTTGACTGTAGAAGCAGGGGCATGGCAGCATCGTGCCAGGTGCAATGAGAACATGATTACTGCACTGAAATTCAATCTTCAACAGGTCTTTGCACAAGGCAGGGATAGCAAAGAAGGGTGTGGTGACAGCGAGGTCGACGACACAGCTTCTTGTTGTAATGCAGGGAACAATGCGATTGATTTCCACCTCCTTGTTAGCAAGGAGAACAAGGATTTGAAGGATTCAATAACCTGTAAGGTTTGCAGAGTTAATGAGGTATGCATGCTATTGTTGCCTTGCAGGCATCTCTGCCTGTGCAAGGAATGTGAGAGTAAACTCAGTTTCTGTCCCTTGTGCCAGTCTTCGAAGTTCATTGGCATGGAGGTTTACATGTAATGCAACTGCTTGATTATGATATCAATATTAATACAATCATCAATTCGAGTGATCATTTTCAAGTTTCCTGGCTCTGTTTCTTCATTTTTAAATGGATCATACCTTTTATCTCAGCTGTCAAGTAAGCTACACGTTCCAAATAATCGACTTTTTACTATGTTTCTCACTTTGTATTTGTTATGCCTCTTAAATGTTTCCATGAGGTTATTGTGTGTAACTAATTTCAAGGCGTACATAACAGCTCTACAAGGAGTCATCTGTTCGATATGATGATATCTATCATGTGTTGATGCAAATCTACATTTTTTGTCGTGGTTCTTTTCCAGTTGGCGTGGGGAAACAGTCGAATTCGTGGCCTGTCTTTGAGCTGTGAACGTTATTGAAGTCTTTTAAGGAAAGCATACCTCTTCTTTTCTCTCCTAGTTTTATTATCCCCCATTTTATTAAAAGGGAATTTTGGAGCCGGTTTGCCCTTTTCCTCTGCAAAAATAAAAATAAAAATAAAAAATAATAGTAAAAATAAATAATAAATCAAATATTTGAATTCCTTGTAGCTCCCTTGTATCATACAAATTGTATTGCTACTGTCTGGGCAAGAAGGGTAGGTTCAATTTTCCTGCTACTGGAAGATACCGAATTTGGTACTCACAAATGCTATGAAGCCCTGCTGGCTGCTTTACTTCCAGCCGTCATCTGTTACTTCCTTTAAATGGTGATATAGTTGGTTAGAAACCATAGCAGCCTTCCGCTCACTGTCTTTACAATTTCACTTCTCCCAGTCCCCTCCCCAAAGCCATTGTCATCTTAGCCAAAGCATATTAGCTTGCCAGTCTTTGCAATTTTTAGTTCTCCAAACTCCCATCCACAGCCATTGCCATTCTAGTTACCGGCCTCAGCAACAAGTGCGGCCATATTCAATCAATTCATATTAAATCACACTATTAAATGAATAAAAATATTTTATGCATTTATTCAAGTGCACGGCAGAAAACTGATTTTATGTCCTGCATGTTCCTGATGATCCGATGAATATGAAAATGCTTTCTGGGCAATCTACACACTGCATTTTTTTTTGGGTGATCGATCATTATGCAGCTGGTGCAAGATGTTTCCATCTGAAAATCGTGGTTAGCAGGGAATGCCCTGAAGAAAGTGGGCTGCGCTGGTCCGGGTTACTAGAATGAGAAGCCCACCATTTCATGGTCATGCATTGTCTGGGTTTGACATGTGCAGTGGTTTACTGACGCTTAGAAATTGGATGGCCCATGCAATGAACACGCTTGGGAAGAGTCAGCCAAATAGTTATGAAGCCTAGCTACCTTAACAGAATTATAAACAGATGAATTAACAAAAGAAATAGGAGAATGTAAAATGAGTGTGCATATCTATGTCGATGTTATGTAAAGTGAGTGTGAATATCTATGTTGATGTTATTAATAGAACTAATAAAAATTAAAAAAATGCCTTTTTTTTAGCGGGATGATGGGGTAACAAGTGAAAATTACGATAGCAAAAATTTGATCGTTGAAAGGATAAATAGTTATCGTCATCGTCAGCTGTTTCTCGCCCAGTAGAATCTGCCGTTTTAGGCGTTCTTTTGACAGAGTTTTCACATATTATGTTGGTTTGTATTGGATTATGGGCAACCTGATATTCTATCGATTGTTCTATTTTGATATCATACTTTACATTATTTTATTTTTTTTCATCTGATCATTACAAATTTATCTCATGAATATTCACAACTTTTTTCTTACAAATCAATTTCATGACCCCACATCAAAAAAAATAAAAAAAAATAAATTCATGACCCATAAATCCTTACAAATTTTCTTATAATATTAAAAAAGGACACTAAAGCTCCTAATCTAGAGACTATTGTTCCCATCATGGTAGACTAAAGCTCCAGTACAAATGAGGGCGACATGCTTATTGGGAAACCTGATTTTATTTGAATAAAAATAACATGATAAAACTAGATATGGTTAATTAATAATTCTTGATTTAAAGATTTGATTAAAACTCAATTGATTCACTGGTTTATGGGTGTGACCAGCCACTCCAACATTCCATATATAACCAATCAAAAACATTCCAAATATTAGGTATAAAAAAAATCCATATGTAAAAACCATATATTTTTTTTATTACATGATTTCTCAGAAGACAACGTTCCTAAGGATCTAAGCTTGGACGTTGGGCATACGTACCAATCGGCCAAGGCCAGGTTCCCCATATGTAAAAAACCATGTTAGGACTGCAGGCAGTTGGATTGGCAGCCTACTTCATGTGATATTCACATGCATCAAGTCATCAACGTATATATGCCGCAAAGAAAGGCAGAAGAAAGAAACAACTTCAGATGACTGCCTATCTCTTTCAATTCTTTTAATGGGAATGATTACCTGATGGAGTCATTTGTACAATGGTTTTTTTATAATTTTTCGAAACTTTCTTTTTTACACCTAAACTATGTATGAATTAAGGCGTAGATTTTTTTTGATGTCTAAAATAACTTTAATTGGAAACATTATTATAAATATTAACATTATTTAATGGTGAACATGCAATTGTCAAAATTTGGAAAATTTTCAAAATAACTTCAAGTAACAAAATTTTAGAATATTTAATTTTTGATATTGGAACTTAATAGATTTGAATTATTATATATAATGAAGGGTTTACACATTAAAAAATCACATGAGAAGTTTTCTTTTTTTAAAATAAAAAAAAGTCACCATTTGTAGGAACCACTCCATGCAAACTTCGATAGGGAATCACTCATCTTTCGTTAATGCGTATGATGGGGATGTACGCCATGTAGGGGCAACCTTGATGGTCATTCAGGATGCTTTCGACGTGGCACGTTGGCATGTCAGATGGATGGGCATATATGGATTGGGGTGGCGCATGATATCATTCATACATAAGTAAATCACGTTCCTAATGCCATTAGCACCGATGGCTACACAGACGTCACCGGTCATCCCAACCGCCGGTTAAACGCGCGACGAACCACGTTGCCTATAAAGGAACTTTCCCTCTCACCTTTGAGACGACCGCTTTCAACCCTCCCACACGATTCAAACACACGTGACGTCTAACTGCACGTGCCAACCAAAAACATAAACAAAACAAAAAACATCAAATACAAAAACAAAAACAAAAGACAGGGCATAGGGTTAGGGTTTCGAATAATCAAAAAGGTTGCATGGAAGGGCTAAAATAATATTACTGGGGCAGCGGAAATATTCTCTTCCGTGACGTAGCAAACATGCCCGAGGCGAAGGTTCGTAGGCCAGGTTTTGGGCTCCCCGTCGCACCCGCCTCACCATCCCAAAACGTACACGTAATTCGACCTACACACAACTGGTGTGTTTGTTATTAAGGAAAAGTTGTCAAGTTAAAACTTTTCAATCTTAAACTTTTCACTTTCTACAACTATCCTATTTTTTAATTATTTTTTTACATTTTTCTATACAACTACCTTACTTGTCAATCATTTCTACACAACTATCAACACAACTAACCTATCTATTTTAACTTTATCATATTTATTCATCATCATTACCCCTATCATATCACATCATTTGACAACTTCTATTTTCTACAACTTTTCATCAAAAATTTTACTCATTTCCAAACACACCCAATATGCACTAAAAAAAAAAAAAAAAAAAAAAAGAAAAATCTCAGCACTTGAATAATTTTGGCCTCATATCAGACGCGATGAATTTTTCGGGACTTTCATACGAAGGTTAGCAAAAAAATTTTATTTGGGAAATCTCTACGTGGACCAATGTATTGGGGTTGGGGGGGTGTATGCCGCGGAGGCAGCGGTTCTATTTCGCTTTCCTTCGGATCTGATTTTGCTTCTTACCTTCTTTTTAGGCCCCGAGAAAAACACCATCTATCATTTATTCCTTTTCCTTTCTCATGCTTTTTACGTTTTCCTTCCCTCCCTTCAATCCTTCCTTTTTTTGGGTTTACGATACATGATTAACAGAGAAAATCGAAAACCGGCAGTGGTAGCTAGACGGCCCCCAAAAAATGCTTGTCAAGCTTTTTTCTGCTACTTTTACCATTTGAAAGCAGGAAGACCACCTTGGCGGCAGAGCAAAGAGCTGCATACACAGCCAAGGTGACACAATCCATGTGTCTCAATCTAATTACCAAATCCGATCAGTATGAATGTGGTGTCTCAGTTGGAGGCATGTATCACGGGGTATATAGTTCAATAAATTAATTATAATCTTGATGGGAGAAAAAAAAAAAAATTAATTAGTGAAACTTTAATGAAATAAATGCCATTAGTAGAGACATGTCACCTTTTTGGTCTGAGTATACATAGGTTGTAGTATGGAAAGGCACGAGATTTGAATTGAACCACTTAGATCGTAGCATTGGTGTGGCATGTGGACCATGGCAATCTTCTGGCATTGTATGAATGAAATGAAAGGTCGTGCTGTGGCAGGGAATCCTAATAGCTCTAGCTCTGATCCCCCAATGCATGCATGCTCTTCTTTTTTGATTTTTATTTCTGGGACGACGGGATGATGGACAGAAATGCAAGCAAAGAGAAAAGAGGGAGGGCTTTGCCGCTTTGGCAAAGGCGTTTATCTAACAGTCAAAGAGCTGTGCAAGCTTGGAATAAGAGAAAGGGAGGGGATCCGAAGGGGTCCATTCCGGGTTTCGCCAGTCCCCGGATAGACTTTAAAGTTGGAAAACGAAGAGGTTTTACGTGTGAGGAAAGGAGGAGGGAAAAAAAATAAACACTCAAAATCAGCAATCAGAATCTTCACGTCTTTGCTTGTTATTTAAGAAATCCTTTTCGTCGCATTTCCTTGTCTTGAAGGAGGCGTCCCATGTCGCCTTCTTTCGTTGTGTTGCTGTGACCTGATTAATTTACGTACCAGCTTCTTTCTCTTGCCAAAAAAGCTAATAGCTATAATCATTACGGAAGCTTACGTCTGTCCTCTCGGTAAGTAATTAGGATTTCGATGGACCAACTGACCAAGTAACCGGAATTTGAGCATGGAAACATCTCCCCATGCCAGTGCGTGGCTTTGCTACACGCCTACACCCACCATGTATATAATATTCATCTCACATCATTGGCATTGCACAAAGATATCTCATCCATTCACCTAGTGGGCCAACACAAAACAAAATAGAACAAGGATGTGAGATATAGTTATTGAGTTCAGATCACATCTCCAGGCTCGCGTAAGGTGGACTTCTTTTAATAAACGTATGGCGTTTTTTTTTTTTCATTTTAAACTCGTAACCCTGTATATTTGCATTTTATATTTCAAAGTTTGACTATTTTCTTTTTACGTGAGCGCTTCTATGAAATTCCATCTCCATATAACTCATTCCATTTTTAAAATATTGATGGTTGATAAAAATCCAATTCGTCCATTGTGTTTAACATCATTTCTAATATCTTAAAAATCCTTTTATTTTTTTTAATTTCAATGTATATGAGTTCCATCTATAAAAGTGTGAAATCGACGTAATAAAATAGTTGAATGTTAAAATATTAACTTTAAAGTAATTTTTTAAACATCTAAACTATTTAAAATATTAATAATATATGGATAAATGATCCTATAAGGTATTGCTATATTCTGATATATATGAGAATGAATTTAAGCTTTTTTCTAATTTACACATAAATGTACCTATTTTTGAGCAAATGAGACCTTTGCACATATTAAATTTGGATGAAACTTAGTTTCCTAGCGAAACAAATGATATTAAATATAATGAATTGATTAGATTTTTCGTCAAATATCAAAATTTCAAAAATGAAGGAGGTTACACAAAATCACTTATATGTAACCCGATTACATAGAAGCATGTCTGTATATTTTAAACCTGAAAACTTTAATTTTTCATATTTTAAATCCTGATCCATAACCACATTAAAATTGCTATGAAACTATGCAAAATGATAGAAATACCCTTCAATATTTTTTAAAAAATTCGTATCTATATTAGAGATAAAGATATTGTTGGAGTCTCCCCAGACAAAATAAAAAAAGCCTAATATTCAAATTTAAAGGATTTTCTTTTTAAAAAAATATTAAATGATATTTTTGTCATTTTGCACAGATTAACTACAATTTTTAACATCGTTACGGTTTAGAATTTTAAAGTGCAATGGAACTAAAGTTTTAGAGTTTAAAATATAAAAAATCAAAATTTAAAATGTAAATATGCAAAGTTAGAGAGTTTAATATGAAAAAAACTCCATTAGATCAGATTGCATTTTATATCAAGATTTATATTTTAATTTTTAATAATTAATTCGAAATATGAAAATAAAAGTTTTCAACATTTTTCATGCATTAGCACACATGAAAAATGTTGAATTTTTATTTTCGGGTATTGAAAAGGACTTGCTTAGGTCTGCATACACGTTCAGAAAGATTAAAAAAAAAACTAAAAAAATTGAGAAAGCTTACTGAATCGGAACTTAGTTATATGTTGGCCATTGGAGCATGATATATATGCATGGCAGGCTAATTAAATGTTATCCCGGCGGTTGTGAGATCTTACAGTGAAAAATATCACCACAATATATTTTTCTACTGCGGAGAAACGAGTAAGTATTACTGTCTCCATTCAATTCTGTGGCCCATACACTAGCTAGTCCAAAATGACCCTTAAAAGTCTTTTAATGCTAGAGAAAACTTAACGGCGATCGCATGATTCTTTGGTGGCTGAGAATCTCTCACAAGAAATTCTTGCCATTGCGAATTTCATTTTTCCTTTATGATTGGATTACTCTTATACAAGAACATTGAAAAGTGAACTGGAGGTAACAAGCTAAACGGATGTGGATTATGTGCATGCCCAAGCCAGATGAGGTGCATGAGAAAGTTTGATGGACGTACCGCGCCGAATCAATCATCATCATCACTTCCCAACTCTTTTTGTGTTGCACACCATGCACGCATTCGCAAAGAGATTTGCATTAGTAGGAAAGAGAAATATCTGCTGCTTAGCTCACAAGAAGGCCTAGAATTTTGGCAATGTAGAAGTTATAACGCCTTCAATAGCGGTAGATATATATATATATATATATATATATATATATATATATAGATATATATATATATATATATATATATATATATATATATATATATATGAAAGTACTTGTTCTTTTTCTTTTCTTTTCTTTTCTTTTTTTAATGTAAAGGTACTTGTTCGATTAAAGTGCAGTAAAGAAAGAATACAACTATTTTGGGGCAAGTAGTTTCCCCTCCTTTTCAACTTCTGCCCATCGTTATGACATTTGCTGTTATTGTTCCTCTTGTTATTGCTCCAAAGGTAATTGCATAAAATTTTTTAATGCTGTGTTGGTATATCATAAATGTTTCCACGTAATGCTGTATGTATCATAAATGTTGCCATAAAAATGTACGTAATAAAAGGAGAGATTACAAGTAGCTGATGGATGGAGAAAATAATTAATACAAATTAACTAGGTAGCTAGCTAGCTATAGGTTCCCTTGTCCCCATGGCCGGACTCGCTGCCTCGCTCTAATTCATCACCATAAAAGGTTTCTGGCTTGAAAATTCGTTCTGAAGCTCAAACATCATTATCTTTCTATGAGAAAGCTTAAGGCAACCAACAAAAATTGTCATTATAAAAAAATAAATATCGTCAAGATAAGGAAAATATTGATCGACTATAACAAATTAAGGTGTAGTGTTTTTCAGCTAATTGATCTTTAATCCCAGAAGTAGGGTTCTATTGAATCGATTACCCGCGAGAGATGGGCTCATCCATGTGCTAAATGCGCCACCAAAAGAAAAATCTTTTTTATTTTTATTTTTTATTGGTTTCCTTTTAATGAAAGTAGAAGATTCGAAGAAGTACTGGAAAGGCCTACGTATATCCGTATCCGTACACCTCCAACAGCCTAAGTTTTCCAATTGCCTATCCTATGCAAGGTCATTCACAAGAGCCTCCTTTTCTGCTGAAAAGATCCAACACTGTTCCAAAATCTATCATCTCTGGCAGCGAAGGAAAAGGAAATCTCAGAAAAACACATTCAATGATTTTCGAAGACCCATCTCAGCTTTCGCGTCGCTCTAGCAAGAAATTCAGCACATTCGCCTCTCTCTCTCTCTCTCTCTCTCTCTCATCAACTGTCATCGTTGGAGAAGATCCAAAGGCCCGGAACATTAACCACACCTCGAGAAGATCTCACTCACATGCCCGAAAAGATTGGCGCCAAGTAATTAAAAGCTACTCCTCTCTTCAATCTACCCACCAGCATTCATGCCTTGAGGAAAACATAAAAACTCACAACTAACAAAACCACACAAGCTTCTTCTATGTACAGACTCTAAAACACAAGCTAATATCAGACGACACAAGAACCCATTAAGTTCAAAATCAAAAAACGATAAAAGAAACTCGAATTGCTCGAATGGATTTTTCAAGAAGCTAACATGGAGAAGGGGGCATGAGATTCAAACCCAAATCTTCTTTCCGCAACACGAACC
The DNA here is from genome assembly GCA_030490835.1 of Annona cherimola. Lineage (NCBI taxonomy): Eukaryota > Viridiplantae > Streptophyta > Magnoliopsida > Magnoliales > Annonaceae > Annona > Annona cherimola. The sequence goes on along the minus strand of CM059971.1, from coordinate 99,165,498 downwards.
GAGCTTTGGTTGTCTCCCCATTCCTCGAAGGCGACGTGGGCTCCGGGTGCAATCTTTTCTTGGAATGTAGAGGCACTCCAAACAACTTGGGACGAGCCCCATTATCGTTGTTGCTGTTGCTGTTATCACTGCTGTTGTTCTTGCTGTTGTAGTTGGCATTTTGGGGCTCTTCAACTACTGTCAGAGAGCTGCTTGAAGTAGTGCTGGTAGAGTTCAAAGGGCCTTTCACATGAGCTTGCCTCGGAAAAGTCTGATGGAATTCGATCACGGGCTTTTGGACTACGGAAGCAGCTGAAGACGCGGCAATGGCGGTGTTACATATCATCAGCGAAGCGGGATACGCGCTGCTGGGCGCCACCGGCCTCACGTGATTCTGCACGAAGTAGATGATGTCGTTATACAGCTTTCTCATGTGGGAGAGCTCCGACAGCAGCATTGAGTTGCTGCGTCGGAGCCGCTCGTTGTCCTCCGACAGGGCGGCTACCGAGGTCGCGGCGCCAGCCGACGCCAGCTTGGGAGATGACATCGGCGACGATGGCGGCGGATCGTACCAGTTCATCTCTCCGTCGGAGTCTGGCGGCGAAATGCTGGCGCGGCCGGGGTACTGGAAGAAGACAGGCGCCGGAGGTGGCCCGCCGATGGGAGAGGCGTGGTGGGCGACCGCCACCTGCGGTTGCGATGTCTTACGGCGATGAATCTCGCAGAGCAAATGCTTCTCTCCTTTCTTGAAGAATTCGTTGGCGAACTCCCAGCGATCCGGGACGATCTTCCTAAAACCCTAACAAACCAAAACAAAAGATAGAGAGAATAAAACATCCGTTTAGTGGGGAAAAAAGAGCAGCGAATATTGGAGAGCAAGGAAGGGGAGGAAGATCCGGGCGGCGAAGAGGCTTACATAGGTGTTGAGCTGGCGGACGAAGCTGGAGAAGTTGTTGTGCTTGAAGTAGTTGGGGAGGAGATCTCGGGCGAACTCGGGCGGGCGCCAGACGACGAAGGTGGCGTCGTCCTCGCCCCAGGACACGATGTGGTCGGTGGTTGGATCGTCGACGAGCTGGTAGGTCTTGGTGAGGAAAGGCGCTGGGACGGATTTGTGGGAGTCCAAAGATAGAAGGATTCCTTCGCAATTATCTAGCATGAGAGCCATGAGGGAAGTTTCTAGTTCTAGAAGAAGTTGGAAGGATGATGATGATGGAAAGAGAGAAAACCGAGTGTGAGGAGTTGCGTGATGTATGTATATGAAATGTATGTGGAAATGTGCGGGTGATGGGGGAGAGAGAGAGAGTTGTGCGTGTATGGTTTTGCGGTTGTTTTTTTCCTCGGGTTTCTAGTGCGGGAATATGTGTCTGCCTGTCTAGGACTGTGAAAGGAAGGGGAGTTTCAAGACAAACCCGTGACTCTGCTGACTCAAGACCGCGCACACGCACTTAAAACACACGCTCTTTGCTCCCTTCCTCTCCCTTCCTCTCGCTGACACACCACCCAGACAAATCAAAAAAGGGTAAGGGTTATAAACCGCATGTGCTCTCCTTTTTCCATTTATTTTCGTTGCGTCCAGATGGAAAGCCTACCACCGGACCGCCGCTCATTCCTCTCACACTCCACGCACCGCGCAAATACATTGTGTAGGTTCTGGGCCTGCCTTTTGATCGACGGTCCAGATCATGCCATTCTCTTCTAACACTTGCAATTTTTTCTTTTTTGGGACATCTCCACTCCAATTCATAGGGTAAGATGCACGTGTGGCAGAAGGTGCATTAATGAATCACGAGCAGATGCAAAAATGCTACTTTGGTTACCCAAAAGGTATATGGAGACGCTTAAGATTTTTTCGGTAAAACGTCAAACAGCCTTTTCCTATTATTCTCTTTTTTTTTTTCTCGAAAAAAAAAAATCAAATGGAGTTCTGGAAGTGCTACACGACAGTATTACGTACGTGCCATCATAAGATGTAATCCATCCATGCGAGGGCCGTTTGCGGTTGCAAACACAAACAACAGTTTGGATCCGTAGAGTAGTGAGGTGTGGGAAATCGAAGGCGTGGGGGAAGGGCTGCTGCTAATCCATCCCCTAGAGTAGGCTTGCAGCTCGCTACTCAGAACCTCATCATATTCTAGCGGCAGAAACATGATCATCGAACTACGTGATGGGATCTAAAGCTGCGGTGACGACATTTTCTTCTTCTCCTCTTTTTCTACTCCTTCGAAATAATATTCCAAACTGCTGCCCTCACTCCACTGTTCATCCCCTGCCTTTATTACTACTGCCTCTTTTTCTTTTTCTTTTTTCCTCTTTTTAGTCTTTTCTCTTCCCAAAACCAGATTACCCTTGCTTGCTTATTCTCCTTTTGCCTCAGGTTGGCTTCTTCCGTCTTCGTTCTTATTTGCCTCAGGTCATTATTGTGACTTGAAAGTTTTTTGTCAGTAACACTAATTAAAGAGCAGCTTTCTTATAATTATGCATCTAAGTATTATGGAATTTTTTCATCAAAAAAAAGTATTATGGAATTCGTACTTTATATCAAAATACGAATTTTTTAATTCAAAGTGCAGGGAGGGTGGAGGGCACCCAAATGGCCTGGGCCCCATTCACGAAGCTATCATATGAATGCACTCATTTCAAATCCAAGCCGTTGGGATTTTTCTTTTTCTTTTTCTTTTTTCTTTTTTTAAAAGCGACATCATCTACCAGTGTATATATATATACACATATGGAGAAGGAGAATGATGACTAACATATACATGTTAATATTTCTGATTTGGGAAGTTGTTTTGTGGATGAAAATGGAGTCATGGGAGCTGGCCGGACCAACTTGGAATTACGTCTTCGCGAGAGAAATCAGAAACTACGTTGACTACTGCCCCGAAATCGAACACTGACAAAAAAAACAGGTCTACCGAAACCTACCATACCACAATTTAGGCCTCCCATTGTTTCCAATCCTGCTTGCTTGACTACAGAAACATTGACCGCCAAGGATTCCGATTTACGCTGCCTCTGGGTTGTGCATGCATGGTAAGATTTTTTCCCCCCTGATTGGTAAATGCATGCTAAGAACTGTGTGTAAATTAAATGCATCTCAATGTAACACAATATGGACATTTGACACCAGTGATATCGTTTTTTTATAGTTACGTATATATTACACTTATCTAAATTGATATTATAAGCAAACCGTGGGATATTTTTATAATTTTTACCAACAATAATATAACAAATATCTTAACTGGTGGATCGTTGCAGATACTCTCACAAACAAAAGAAGAATAATGTCATCATACATGATGCCACAACATAGTGCAACAGCGGAAATCCCATTCGCTACAGCTCGAACCAAAGATTGTCCATGTTGAAGTTGTGTCAACAATGATATCGTATTTTGAAAAAATTGGAAGCCTCCTTTTCACAGTAAGATAGTTGATTTTGGATAACCCTTATTAATAACAAAAGAATCTTTATTAACAAAGAAAATATACGTGCAAAGAGGTGTTTTTTCATGTATAAGCAGTAGTTTTTGCTTATGATTGTACTTTCATAAGCAAGAGCAAAATTTCCTTGTTACGGTGATTATCTCATGAGGAAGAATTTTTTCTTATGATAATATTGTTACAACTAAAATAAAAATTAGCTGTGTAAATATAAAAGCTGTAAACTATTGTCAATGAAATTTCTTATTAATAGTTGTTGTATTATATATCATCAATTATTGATAGCTAAAATTTTCTTTAGTAACAAAATTTTAGCTTTATGAAAGAAAATCTTGGTTGCCAAAGTGTTTTAAGATAAAAGGCTAGTCATGCAAAAAAATTAAGAATTGTTTATTGTGCATTGTAGCCAAGATTATGGTGGAAAATTTCGAGCACGAAAAGTTCCTTACGTGATGCTAGAACTTTAATTTTTTAATAATCATATTTTTCATACTAAAGCTATGGTTCACGATAATAATTATTATTTAGCGTGTTATTATTTTTGTTGTAAAAAAACTAATTATCGCTGAACACTAGTAAAAAGTGTACTTTTTTTACAATACATTCATGAATCATTATCGTCACCATCATCCAATCGTCTAGGATTTGCTTAACAATACTTAATTTCTATTATGTGAGTTTCTTCTTTTCCATTATAAGTTACAACAATAGATAACGATTTTGGTAACGAATATCTCATTGTCGTTGCTCTGTCATTAATGAACGTTAGAAGTGTTTTTGAAATTTATTGTTGAAGTACATGAGTGATAATGCTTCAGCAACAATGTTGGCAAAATTGTTGATGTATATCAGTGACAGTATATAAGTTACAATGTTGTCGAAGAAATGGTTGCCAATATGTATCACCAGTAGTCAAATCTGTTGCACTAAATTAACTGAAAAATATAGGAGCATGTTTATTAAACTTTCAATTAACACCATCTATGTTTAGTCAATAATATGTCAACTCACAAACATAATAGTGTACTTATTTTCGCCCGATGATCCATTCACATGCTGCATGCATGCATCATCATTTTATTCAGATTGCCAGCTGAATTTCTATCCTTAATCTTTGAAACTTAAAAGCTTATTATCAGCTAGTACATACTTAAAGCGTCTTTGTTTATAACAAAAAAAATTTAAACTAAAATTTTTCGTTTCCCACAACTATCATATTTTTAATTATTTATTCATATTCTCCTATACAACTATCATAATTTTCAATTATTTTTATACATTATCCATATGCCTAACTTATCTTTTTTAACTTTATTCTTCTTACTTCTTATTATTATCCCTATCATATCATTTTATTTTCTATCATTTTAAAAACTTTTATATCAAAAAATTTTCACTCAAAAGTTTTATTACTTGCCAAACACACACTTAGTTGACAACATATAATTAATCATCATTAATTCCAAACTTCCAACTACATTATAAGATTTCAATTTAATCTTTTAGATTTGAGTTTCCAATGTTTCCATCACTCTCACCGTGCCCAATCTTTTACATTCGATCAGTTTCTCGTACAATTTAACCCGACAATACAACCTTGTAATGATTTTTTTTAGAAAAACCTTGTAATGACTGAATGCACTCAAAAGAGAAAAAAATTGCCCCGAAAGAAGTAAAAGGGGAAGAGGTCACTTATCAAATGCTCCGAGTGTAAATAATGGCTCCATTTTAAAAACAAAAAAGGTCCATCTGAAATGGTGTGGGATATGAATGAGAAACAAAAGGCACGTTTACCATCGATGAGAATTTAATGAGTAATTATTCCACTGAGATTTTTTCATACTGTTAATAATTTGTGCAGCAACCATCTTTCTAGAATTCATCACCATTTTCAATTTCACTAAATTTTAAATACTTGTTAAGTGTTAAGTAGATATATTATTGGGTTGGCAAAATTTGCGTATGCGTGTGATAATGTAATTAAAAAGAAAAGAGAAAAAAGAAACCATGTCAAGCTTGTTATGAACCAACTAGGATTTAGGCTAAAACCCATTCAGAAATCAATGACTATTTTATTCTTACAGCCAATTACACATAAGGTTCCTCTTTAAGAGTGAATGCCTCCTTCTCTTGCAATTAAAAACATGGAGTTTTGTGGTTTTCCGCTACACATGGAGTTTTGTGCCCACAACTCGTCCACACCCGTATGTTCCACACACATGCCTTTGCCAACCTTCCTTGTCAGTACACAACCATGATAGTTGTCACCATTAGGAATAGGTAGGGGCAGGAATTTCATGCCCGATTGTGGCCATCTCCAGCATCTCTTGTTCTGTGTCCATCAATATAGGTCCCTTGGCAACACCTTCACCTAACACCCATGATGTAATGCCACTAGGATCCCCTGATTATCTCCTCTTCATGATATTATAGATCTCGTTCACTTCATTCGCAAACTTTTGATAGTGATTGGAAATTTGGGACCACCAAGCAGTTGGTTAGGATCCTATGCCTAGTGAGTAACTCATCACTAGATCCCACACATGGGACTAGTGCCTGTGGATGAACAACATCCCTTTGTTAGGATCCCACGGGCTTCTGGATGTCTCCTACAAAAGTGATCATCTTTGTTTTTCTCGGCAAGGGTGTAGACCATTTGTTTTCCACGATTAGTTGAAAACAATGAGTATAAAATACTCAGTAAACAAGTATTTAAAAATAAGTATTGTTCAAAACCTGTGGCATTAACCAAAATTATAAAACTCATAAAATCTCATTATACATGTGTGATAATGAGATGAATGCACACACATGCATCATTCCATTACTTATTTCTCGTTTGACAGTTGACACTTATCAAGTAATCACCTGCCCACACGTTGGACGCACCGACCAGACAACGTCAAGGACGGACTACCTGTCCAATTACAACCTTGACAAAGCCCCATGCATGAGTTCCATTCACAAGCGCATTTTATGCATTTATGACATGAATTGAGTTTTGCCAACTCAATATGATAACAGGGTTTATACATGAAAATCTAGTTGTAAAAATATTTGAAGTACACATTCTTTTTGTAAAACCTATGCACAGGATAATAACCATCCCTAAGTACCTGTTTAATGCATATCAATTTAAAGAAACATTTAAATAAAACAAACTCGTTAGCAAATAACCTTTTTTGAAATAAAAAGGCAAGAACAGATTTTTCTTACCATAAAATTCTTTTGAACAAAAAGAATCTTGAAGAGCTTGCTTACCTCTTCAACTGTACTTGATATGGCAATGCTTGCCATCGCATCTTCAATGCCATCCTTATCTCACCAAAATGTCTTCTATTAGATTTTTCTATTGTACAGCTCGCAAAATTTTTCAGGATTAAACTTCTCATCCAAAGCAACTTCTAATTTATCATCGTTGCTCAAAGTGGGCAAATCAACTATCTCTTCAAACTCACTTATTTCCACTTCCATCCATTGCCCCAAGATCCATGAGAACTAGAATGGAAGGTGCCAATCCTATGGCAATAGCAAGATTGTCGAATTCCTCTCTACTCATGGTGAGCAGAGCCATCATCCAAACTCTTGAGTTATTGGCAGGTCGGCTCCACTTCTCTAAACACTTAATCATGTCATCCATCATCGCCAGCATCGCCCACATCAATTTTTGCTTCCATGCCTTCTTGAGCGGCTGAACCAAACGACTTTTTGTGCTTCGCTATCTATCCGACCAATCTTTCTTGCAATCTACCGTTATCAAATTGGTTGCTTTGATATCATTTATTATGAATAGACTAGGATTCTTGGCAAAACCCATTCAATGGTTATTTTATTCTTGCAGCCAATTACACGTAAGGTTCCTTTTTAGGACGGAATGTCTCCTTTTCTTGCAATTATAAGAAAATAAAACAGAATCCAAGACCCCAAGACCTAGACCTGAGTCCCTTTTATGGAGAAAAAAAAAAGAATATAAGTATACAACACAGCTCTCCTACATGATCGCTTAATATCCTAACCCATGCTCCAAGCTACTCACTCCAGCACGCCTCTCTTTAACCGTATTAAGCTTCAAGTTCCGATATTGAAGAGATATTGAAGACAGTAGAGTGCGTCCCATCTATGAGAGAAACACCTTCTAAATCTTCTTTTCTCCTTCTCTTGCCTTGACTTCCTTGAAACACTGCTGCAAAAGGCACAGTCCCGCTCGCTGACACAGTGACAGTGTCTTTGGGTTCGTAGATGCCATCCATTGGCCCGTGAACTTTTTTTTTAAAAAAAAAAAAAAAAAAAATTTAAATATAGTAACTTCCACCTTCTGTCTTCACACACATGTGTGCATGTAAAACGCATCCGCTAGCTACCTTGTTAGCGGTTGCAGTACACATGCACATGCATGTGTACCCGTTGTTTATTCTGATGAGAAAAGGAAATGCTGCAATCGTTGATTTGTCCGTGGATTGATTGGATTAGTGCCGGCTACGCACGTGGCCGGTGAATGGCTCTTTGTTCGATCTGATGGCCGAGAGATGGAGACCTGTGGGGGATTGAAGTGAAAATGAGCTTATCCAAATAAACAATTCGGGGTCCTCCATCTTCTGCTGTACCAACTTGAATTCATCAGTTCTTTTTTCTTGGACCCCCCAAAACAGGTATTTTAATCCAGATTCTGTCTAACTTATTTTTGAATGATGGGCCCACCGGATCAATGAGCCCGATGTGATATCACTTCCGCTAAAGTCGAGTATATATTTCGGAGCCGGTTCATTTTTGTCCATCGATCAAGAGATCTGGACCGTTGGCAGGTGAGCCCCACTGGGGATCTAGCGGAAACGTTTGATTGGAATGCAAAATATGACAGACACTAAGATCAGTGGCACGGATCGAAAACACTAGAAATATTAATCTCCACATCCACTTTGAACATTGAAGCTCTCGCTTTCTTCATAAGAGCATGTCCCCACTTTTTGTTTTTGTTCTTTCTTTCTCTCTTTTTTTTTTTTTTTTTCAAACTCGAAAGTGAGAGATTCTGTGCATATGCGGCAATGTCAGTTAACGTTCAAGCATTACTAATATTTTTCTATATTTCGTGCTCGTGATGACACACGGCTACTTGACAAATCAAATAGTTCTGCTAAGTATACATGGTTCCAATCTTCATGCTTAGTGATAGACATTGAGCAAAAATATTTAATGATAAAACCACCCCATCTCTGCCAATCATGTCGTCTAATCTTCAATAGTGTATTGGAACTGCAAACGCATGGAAGCCAAAAGATCAGACAAACAAGAAGCCACGACAGGCACAGACCAAAAAATTTCTATCCCGGCTTTACTTTCGTATGTGTATTCATTATTTGCGGTGAAGGAGTAACATTTTCATCGCCTAAGTTTGACTCAAAAGGGTGCAACCCGGCGTACGAAACTCAGGTTCTTCTATCCTAATAATCTTTATAAAATTCAAACCCTAATTCCAACTTAATCTTATTTATAAAATCTAAATCCTAGCTTTTTTTTAAGATCCAACTGGGGTTGAGCTTTGAGTTGAAATTTATGTTGACAACTTTTTTATTTAAGAAAGGCAATCTAAAATCTCAAAATTCTATATAAATGTACATTAATATGAAATTATATAAGAATAATACTAATACACAGCCTATCTAATCTCTTCAAAAAATAGAGTAATGCACAATATTTCTGGAAGGAATGTAACCTTTTAAAATAAAGTAAGGAAAAGTTAATAAACTTAATAATATAAATATAAAGATAGATGTAAATAAAATAATATAATTTATGTATAATATATATTTTAAGATGACAACATATATTTAAATATAAATTTGAATGATATAATTTATATGAATACAGAAAAGATTATTTAGATATTATGTATATAATATATTGTATATTGAATATAAAACAAAAAAAATCAGGCTAGGGTTTGCTTCAACCCTACAATTTATAAATTAATTTCTAAGTTTTGGATTATGAAAAAGGCAAGTTCTAGCCCTACATATTTTTGGGTTTGAGGGCTGGATTTAGGCTCAACCCTAACGACATCTCACCCGAAGGTCATAGATAGAAATGCTGGAGAGGTAGGATCAACGGTTTGGATCACTGCTTTGGTGTTCCTGATTGCGGGGAGTCCGGGTGGCATGACACCGCAAAAATGCCATGCTAGAAGGACCGTGCATGTGGAGAGAGAGAAAGAGAGAGGGAGTACGTGAATGGCCGAAAGAGACACCAGCAGAAGCGTGGGACCCATTTTCCCTTCCACGGATGATACAGAGGCCATCACCTACATGTCGTGGGGGGGAAGAAGATTCTATTCCAGTTTCTAAAACGCAGCAAATGCTCTCTCTCTCTCTCTCTCTCTCTCTCTCTCTCTCTCTCATCCTCTGCCTTGCTCCTCACATGACCACCGTCAGCCCCTCTCATTTTCTAATCTCTGCTGCAGTATCGTACTGTTTGTTGTCTTCTCCACTTTGAAAATTAAACTGCTCCAAGGCCATCCTGATAGCGCCTGAGTATGAACACATCATGGCAGTCAGTGCATTTATTTCACACAAACCAGCCGTGAGCAACTGAGCATGGTCTTGTCTCATCATCCCCCAACTTGGTTTCATTTTTTCATAGCATGCATGCAGCTCCGTTTTTTCTTGCACGTTTTGCCTCTTGTCCACGTGTGAGTCGATCAAGATTTGGAAGTGCATCCACTAGACAAAGTGCCCGCCCTGCTGTGGCCTGTGGGTATTCATCTGTCTTTTACACGACTCATATGGGCTATTAATAATTTAAAACTGTATTAAAAAATGAGAGACTGCACAGGGAGGGAGATAAAATAATATTAAAACGGAAATCTCAAAGGAATCGTTGCCATTTTTCAAAAGGACACCCTACAAGGTTCTCTCTTCTGTCTTTTCTTGCACTCTCTTTTGTCTCTTTCTCTGACCCACACAGGGCGAGAAACACAACAAAAATACATTATCTATTCCTTCTGCTTTTTTTCGTATCACGTACATACGCTCTTAGAAGCAAACATCACTCTCACCCACAACCTATAGTATTCGTCATCTAGTATTTATATTCCAGATGATCTTTGTACCTTCCTATTGATGCCTTCGTCCCTTTTCTCTCCTTCTAGCATAAATAGAATACCCAACCACTCGTGGTTAGGATGACACCAACTCTCAAAAAGGGTTATTTGATGTGGGTTGAGTCCGTTTCTAGACTCGACCAAATGCTACGTTGACACTTTCTTCTGTATATAACAGTCGGAGTCCCTGGCCTGCCAACCTTCTCTTTCTCCCTCCCATTCTAGTGCGTGTATGTTTCTTAATTTATTCATATGTATGCATTCGCGAATAGATTAATCAGACATGTTCCGCTGTTATATATGGGCACTATTTATATCAAAACAATTCATGGGTCACGAGACAAAACAGACATGGGCATTTAACTATCTTCCAGTTCCCTTCCGTGTGTTCGTTTCAAGGTAGCAATGCTGTAAATCGTAAGGCAAAAACCATATATGAAACATGAACGTCATCGGTCAAGAAGGAAAAGCATTTAATCAAGTACTTAAAACAGTACTACCGGCCAGAAGCTTGCTTTCGTTGGTTGGATCTTATCGATGCGCCAGCCATAGCTAGCTTATGATGGCAGGTACCTGATTCCACGGCCAAATGAAAAGAAACGGAGGATCCAGTCTTGATTAACCGTGACCAGTTCACCTGTTTCAAATCTAGTATCCGCAAAAGCACTTGATTGCTAAGATGTTGCTCCTTTTTTTGTTAATCTGTTGTGTTTTTCTTCTTCTTTTTGAAAAAAGTTTCATTTCATGGGTGACGAAGCCAAAGTTAAAGTAGTGAGGCTTCTTGCTCCGTAAAAAAATCTTAAATGTTCTCACTTCAGTCATCCCCGGTTTCATTCTAGTTAAAGTTTAAAATATTTTTTCTTACAAAAAATCCCGTACAAAACTAATAAATAGTCGAATCCATTTAGGGGCTATTGTAATGCATTCAAGGGCCTTAGATCTCATGGAAAAATGGGATAAAAATGTAATTACATAAATTGAGAATGGAAAATTTTATATTGAAAATATAAACATTTGTATTGGAAAAAGCGTTCGTAAATTGAAAAAATTATGGTGAAAATGAAAATTACGTCCCATTTACATTACGTTCACGTCTCTTAAATACTTTGGAATAGACAATAAGTGTTTATGTAAAATTAATAAAAATTAATTTTCTTAATTTTATGAGTTTTTGCATCCGTACTTCCATAGTTCATGTGAAGTTGGAAGTGTGCCACTAATTTTTAGAAAATTATAAACATACCTATTTAATTTCTTCGATGCAGGCGTCTTATTTTCTAAAGGTGACGTTGCTGACTTTTAAAAGTTTAAAGAAATAACAAAAATGCCCTCAAATAGATAAAATTATTTTTATTGCAAATATTATAAAAAATTGCAAAAGAAAATATAATATAAAGAATAAAATATTCAATAAATGATTAATTAATAATATTATTAATTATTAATTTGATAAATATTAGTATTTTGTAGTTTCTTTAAAAAATTTTACAATGAGCAATGTCACCTAAGTAGAAGTTATATGCCCTCAGTTCTAGGCAAATTATATAGATGTGCTTACAATTTTTTTGAAAATTAATAATATGCTTGTAATTTTAGTTTAACTTTGTAGGTAAAGATGTAAAAATTCTTTAATTTTGTATTAAAAATTAAACGAAATTGCAAATTTTATTTTTAGTAATGCAGAGACATTTATAGGTTACATTGGTCAATTCCATCCTCAATTTTTTTAGAAATAAGATATTAATATTATAAATAATTAGATTATTAACATTTTATAATAAGTGGTTGGGTGAATTCCCTGCTTACATATAACATTTGACTATTATTTTCCTTATACCCACAACATTTATAAAATTATCCAGAAAATATCATTCACGACTAATTCCTCCAACACCCACACCATCACGGAGTATGTGCCTTCTTTTTGGCAATTCCAAAAATGCCATCACCATTCATCTCCCTCATCCTCTTTACCACAATTAATTAGGAGTGCAACTTGGGTAAGGTATCCATGGATATCTATTGACCCGACTTGACTCTAAATTGAGTAGGGTAAGATAGAAAATTTTACCCATGAGTACGGTTAGGGTAGAAATCATTACTCAACCTCCTAAATAGGGTAAATAAAGGATATACACGTTGGGTACCTAGAACTGACCCTAATGGGTACCTACATGGGTATCCTAATAGTTAAAATAGTTATAAATATATGTATATAAATAAATATATAATAGTTTCTATCCCTCATTCACCAATAAATTATTGTTAGTTTAATTTTTGTAGAGTTTGTATTTATAATGACAGATGATCATAACATGAATGTGGATAATAATGTTAATATGATTATTAATATGGATAATGAGGCTACAAAGAATGTAAAAATAGATATAAACGACAACAAAATAAAATCAATTATAAATAATAAAGTCTAAAGTGTAGATGAATATTGCTTTATATTATTTAAAATAACACAAAAAATATTTTTTTTCACATGTCGTCATTGGTTATTATAGGAACAGATTTAGAACTAAAATTGAAACTAACTCTATGGGTAATGAATAGAGTAGGGTATAGTAGGAACTGATGCTGTAAGTGGGTAGGGATAAGCTTTTTGAAAATAGGGTATAGGTAGGGGTAAACTACTACTTGAACCGAACCGACTCGAGTTGCACCCCTACTATCAGCAACATGTTTGATGATGATGCAAACCTGCTCCATAGCTCTGCAATGGCGAGAGTTGCAGAGAGTCAAAGCCTATGTGTGTTGGATAAGACGACACAATGGAAGATGACTATGAGGTCTGGGGCTGCGTCGGAAGATGTTGACAATGGCTAGACAAGCAATAATCAATGAGAGAGGAGGCAGAGGGCGAGTCAGTGATTAAGTCAAGTGGATCCCAGCCTTGGCAGCACCTGCCGGTGGTAATGAAAATAATGAGAGAGATGAACAATGAGTGTATTTTAGGGATTGTGAAAAATATGGATACTCTATAATGGTGTGGGCATAAGAGGAATTAGGGAAGAAATGTTGTGGGTGTTTGAAAATTTGTTGAAATATTGTTAGTATAAGGAGAATAATAATGAAATGTTATGAGTACATGGAGAATTTCCTCCAAGTAGTTAAATTTATATTCACTACTTGAAAAATGCCACAAAAACTATTGATAAAACAAAATCTGTAGTTATAAGCCTAAAAATTATATACGCTTGGTTTTTCATCTATACAAAATATTTACATAGCTAAAAGTCTAGTGTGACAGTTTTTAAGAGAGTGTATATAGTTATTGCTACTATGACAGTTTTTATATGATTTAATTATTTAGGGATCGTTTCTTTTGTTAGTATATTTTATAAAATAAATTAATTTTTAATTATTACTAATTACAGTTATATACGTATACCTTTTGTCATACCCAATTTAAATTTAATTAAGCTCTAGCAATAGTTTTTTAGTGAGAATTAATTTTTATTTGTGAGACTAACAAATTAGTTATGGTGATAGTTTTTTCCTTCTCACTATTATTTCATAAAATGGATAAATACATTGGTAACATACATCTTGTAGATCGGCCGATTAATAGATAACTGAAAAACGATTATATATATTTTTATTTTTAGAAGTGTGGGCCCCATGAATCTATAAAAATTAGTTTGGATTTGGCGCCTATAAACATCTGGTAATATGCTGATCTATTCCCAATAGCAAGCGGGCAAGTAACAGTCGATATTAGTAAAAATAATAATAAGTAAGATTATGTTTTTTTGATATTTGTATACACCGTATCATCTAGATATTACAATGAAACGCATGCCTACCTCACATTATGGAGGTAAATTTTTCCTAAACCCACATCACAGGGAAAAATTATAAACACCCACTACAGAAGAAAAATTATAAAACTCCCATTACAGAGGGATTAAACTGTAAAAACTTAACTTATTATTACTAGCAACCGGCAGGTTTTAAACTCTAACCTCACCCATGTGTGGCCAAAGAAGTTGCCACGAACCCTTGTGGCCAAATAAGATTAATTTTGAATGGGGGAATTTGCGGGAATTAAATGAGGATGGTGCTAATGCTATGAGGTTACAAGATTGAGAGGGAATTAATTTAGGAACTATACATGGAGAAGGCTTAATGCCTACATGAAACACTTTGTATAGATGTAAGTAGCTTTTTATCATTTTTTTCCAAAAACACAGGCATGTCTACTGACGCCCATTAAATTAAATTTGGAAACTGGCCTACAAAATAATTTAATATCTTGGGTGGACGGAACAGTTCTAGAAGTATGCATAATCACAATGCGGCATGTGGAGTTTTTCCCAAGCAATTTCCTGTGCAAATAGTTAATTGGCCAGAGCATGACATGAAGACCCTGCTTTGGGGCTACAAGCAAATTCCAAGTTGATTGCATTCGATGACAAATGCAGTTAAGTCTAATTAATTGTAGTTAAGTTTTATTACTATTTGTGGCTAAAATTTTACCCACTAAGTCAACCATTTTTTTTTTGTTGATTTGATGTAAAAATATTACATTTAACCGAATGTCATCACCCGTAAGCAAAATTATTTGTGTTTAAATACATAATGTGGCCAAACATATGTTGTACGCTATCAAAAAGTTAAGTATTTTTGTTCAAACCATATAAAATTCTCGAATTGAATATATATCACAATTTCCAAGACAATTTCTCAATTCTCATGACAACTTTTTCAATTTCCATCACAAGTTTATCTATTCCCAATACAACATTACTCATTCTCAATATATATCATTATATTTTTATCTTAGATACAAATTAGATGTAAGAATCTGATATTATTTGAAACAACCCCTAACTACATTAGACGACATTTGTTACGGTGGTACCCATGCGTTAATGACATGCAGCTGGCTAGCTTACTTGGAACAGAAATATATATATACACACACTTGCACCTTGCACCTTGCACAAAGGAGAATGTGCAGATGGGATGGGATGGGATCGATGGACGCTTGCAGTTGCATGTGATTCGTCGTCTTTTGTCCGTAGGATTTCTTTCTTACGTGACTGCTCCCCACTTAAGTGACAGATTATTCCTTTATTTCTTGCAAAGGAGTATAGAATGACGGGGAAAGAAAAGGAATAGATAATGCTTCCCCCTCTCTCGTTTCGATTTCTAGCAAAAGTTCAATCACCTTCAAAAGGAAAAAAGAGAAGCCGTGATTAGAGACTAATGCTTTCTCAGTTGAAATTAAAGCTGCAATAGTACACCCAAGTTATGATTGAGGAAAGGGAGGGTGGGTGGGCGCAATACGATACTCCGGATGGGTCTGAAACTCAATACGCTTGCTACAGAATTGTGCTAATACTTAATACCGAGCAAGCCCAGCAAGCTCCTGTAAGCCAATGGTTGTTTGTGCCAGTTGCAGATCTAGCTAGCAGCAGCCTGAATAATCATCGCCTTGTTGCAATATAGACGGGCCAATGGTGAGTGCAGGTATGCACACTACAAGCTACCTAGATAGCTTCATGCCCCAATGGGCACCCATCAGACCTCTAGGAAACTTCCAGGAAATTTGAAAGTGGGATCATGTGATGAGAAAAAAAGGGGGGGAGGGCTCTGGTAGTTTCAGGACCACTATTCGTGGGGCCCACTAGGAATCATGCCAACCCGAATGGACGGATGTGCAATTAATTATATCCAGCATGCAGGATTAAAACACAGTTCTTCAAAATAATAAGAGCATATATACTAATTAATCATGGTAATCACCGGCAAAAGGACTAGTGATCAACTGAACATCTTTTTAAAATCCAAAAAAATGTGAGCACAGAAATATCCGAATTCTGCTTATTAAATTCTAAAGAGACTTGTTGCCCAAGCCACGACCCGGCCAGGTGCTCTACCAACAGGCAACAGCCTTTCCATCATGGATAATGACTGTATTTGGGCAATGTGGTTCTGTAGTAATCATTTAAGACGGTGGGACAACATACTCAAAATCCTCCTTTTTTTCTGTTACACAATCATCTCGATTTGAAGAATATACCTGATTAAGCACATTAGCATTAATTCTATTAGATGTTTGATTCACGTGTAGCAGAAGCCTTGGGCATTGACTGCTGCTAAACTGACTAAAGTCTCACTTTGCTGCCTAGTTCATGGACTAATCAACAAGGCAACTTCTCCAATAATTCCTGGACATATCCTCATCCAACAGTTAATCCCTTGAGGCAGATCTAATCACATATATAATGCACACCATCCATCTCTATATTCGGAATTACCTTAGTTGACTAATTTTTGCTTCTGATCTAAATAAGTTGATTGGATGGATAAGATCTTACAATCAAGCACTGTAGCTGTTCCATTTGGATTGTTGGGATTGGTGGAGACGTAAAGAAAAATGTGCCCACCAAAACAAATATTCAATCCCGCGCCCCCCAGCCCTTGATTCCCATCATTTCTTTCTCGAGGATAACAGTGATAAAGAGAAGAATCATGTGATCATCTCATGAAAAAAGCAGAGTTAAAAGGATTATTAGGGTAATAATAGAGGAACGGAACTTGGAGAATTATTTCTAATATCAAAGAGACAAGAAAGTAGCTTCCCAATGTCAATTTCTTTTGAGTGGGGAAGTCCAAAAAGAGTCCTTTATGGCAAAGATTAGAGTGAGGGAGTGAGGGAGTGAGAGGCTTCAATCAAACAGTTGGCAATTTGGCATGAGTGAGTGACCTTCGTATACCTCCCTCACCTCTCTTTCTCTCTCTCACCCAAAAAGCAACCTCATTTTTAACCTTTAGAGCATGCATTAAAAGGAGAGAAGGAGACATCTTTTCCCTATAATCCTTTTCCTCATTTCCTAAGGAGACACACGCTTGAGGTGTGACTCATAAACCCACTGCCTTGGACCAGTGCCGCTAGTGGCAGACATTCGTAACATCTCGGCCATTCACCAGGTGAGCCACTGTTACCATGTTATGGTCCGAGAATGAGATTTTTCCGGTGCAGTGTTAACACCGTCTTGCCACCGACTAAGGGGACAACAAAAAGTGGGCCACCATAACACCTGGTAAATGGCCCTGATCCGCAGCGTGCGTGCCATGCAAGCACGTGCGATGCAAATCAATGCCTACGTTTTATCTCTCGCAGTTCGCCTTGGTATCCTTCTCCTGTTTGGGAATCTAGCTCTTTTACGAACGGCTGGCGAAAACCGTCTAAAACGAGCAGCCATTTTGTGGGTGTGCATGTGTATGTATGTACAAAACTGACGTAATGGGACGTTGGCTGCAACGGGTGCGTGCATTTGACGCGTATGTTGCTGCAATGGGGCACATAATTCAACCAACCTTACCAAGTTCCTGACAAAAAATAATAATGAGACTAAATGAACGGTCCAATTAATGGCCGCGTTTGGGCAAGAAGCTTGGATTATATTCCTGAGGCTTGAGTTCAAATGAGTCTGAGGGGAATGCATGCCAATATTTTCTTTCCGGCTGAAGCTGTCACACATCACGGAGTGTTCATAATTCGCGATGAGCAGGCATATTTGCCCCATTTTGGGGTGCCTAGCTAGCCAGCTAGCTGCCTGCCACGGGACTTGTGCAGTGGGCTTGCGAGCTAGCTAGCTCTAGCGTTTGCATGCAAACATCCAGTTAGGCTGCTAAACATGATTGCTTAATTAAGCTTTTTCAGCCATGGCCCATCCAGCCTTGCTTTTCCCTCAGTTGGAGTGCGGTAACTAATCTTTCTCGCTTACTCTTTTTTATTGTAGTAAAGATGAAATTGCAACCTAATAAATCTTTTTTTATTGCGTAGAGTCGACTTCATGTGCAATGAAACGCAAGCTGTTTGACGTGAATCTGCCAGACTGGGCAGGCTCCGACACCTGGGCGCTCCCTACTTGCGAAACGAACTTGGATTTCTGCAAGGTTCCGTAGGAATGGAATACTCCATTGATTCCGTTCCACAGAAATTATTATAGAATCACAAACTGTTTGCATTACAGTTCGCCCTCCCCTTTTATGGTCTCTTGTCGGCCCTTGCATGACCACTTCAACCAAAATTTATAAAGTCATTCACCTTATTTAGTCAAATTTAAATTTGTTTGCATCTAGTGTCAAATGCAGTCATTTATTTACTTTTGTAGCTCAAAATTTTATTGTTATTTATTGCCAAATATATAAACGTCACATTAAGTATTATTTTTGGTTGCGTGTTGGGAAATAATAAAACTTTTGGATAAAAAATTTTTAGTGCAAGCATTTTTGAATTGATAGAAAATGATGTGATATGATAGAAATAATGATGAACAGTAAAAAAATAAAGTTAAAATTAATAGATTAGTTGTATATGTAATTATATAGAAATGATTAATTATAAGATAAGAAGATGTCAATAAATAATTAAAAATAAGATAATTATAAAAAGTGAAAAGTTTTAATTTAAAATTTTTTACTTGTATCCAAACATGCTAAAACATAAAAATTAGTTGCATATAACCAAATTCATAATGCTAAAGTAGTCATACGTTTATAGTCAAATATGCATATGTAGCTAAATTCATTTATATGTGGCCAACATTATGATATATATAGTAAAAAATATAACTATTTATACTAACGTTTATTGTAGTGAGTGACATTACCACCCTACTTAGCTTTCGTAATCTCTGGTAACTAAGCACGACAGCTTTTTTCAATAATGGTCCTAAAGAACATACTCTTTTAATATTTTTTTTATTATCATAAAACTTTGATTTTGGCCTTATAGAGCACCAGGGTGTCAAATACCTTATTCCACTTGGCACTTGTCCCTGAGGTAGGTTCTATCATTGTTAACTTGGATCTCTAGTAACCTCCACATCATTCCTTAATGCAAAGTGTGTAGCAAATTAATGTTTGAAGTGGGAGGACCATTCATGGGTGATAAAAAATGCATGGTTACTTTAATTGATTAATCTTTGGGGCCTGATTATATATATCATGATGTATTTTATACTGAAATACAACATTCGTCTATTTTTATAATTAGTTTTTTTTTATTTCTTCATAAACATGTTTGTCTACGTATATTTAATCTATATACAAAGCTTTGCCATTTTACGATATTTTACATGTTTATTTTTATTTTTTAAAAATAAATTTTTAAGGAGAGGGAAATACTTAACTGCCCCAAAAATTGATGATTTTTAAAAATAAAAATAAAAATGTAAAAGTATTGTAAAATGACAAAACTTATATATACATTGAATACAGTTAGGAAAATGTGTTTATAAAGAAAAATAAAATAAAATAAATGAATATTGTATTTTAACTTAAAATACATCATTGTGTATATAATCATGCTCCTATAAATTTTGATGGAATTACAAGTTAAATCTAAATTTGATGTCAAAATTCAACAGTTGCATATGATATTCATCAATCTTTTTACTATTTTTAGCAAGTTGCATTTTCTTTATTGTTTTTAATAAATTGTGACTATTAGGAGTTTTCAAGATTTTTTTAAAAATAGTAAAGGAAATACATGCTTGGGCCCACAAATTAGTCCCGAAAGATACAAAAACTTTAAAACAATCAGTCATGTAAATGTTTTGGATTGGATCAGCGTCCTGTAATATCTGATATGTGGCTCATTATATATCACACTACAATAGAAGTTCTTATCTGCAGTCATATTTTTGAAGACAAAATTTAGTTTGGCTGCATTTATTACTAAATCTAAATGGTCGTAATAATATAAAATTTGGTTGTAAATGATATTGAATTTGATTATATTTAACTAAATGATACCACTTTTAAAACGCCAAATATTTTTACTGAATTTTATATGAAGTTAAATCTATATTATAATAGTTAAATACATTTTTACTCAAATGAATTAATATTCGTATCTACGGCAAAAAAATCAATATTTTACGATTTATTTTTAACAATGCTTAACACTTATTATTACAAACTATACTATTTAGTGACATGAATATTGAATAAAGAGACCTTTTAATGATAATACATGTTACTAAAATAAGATTTGGCTAAAAGATCAACAAAAAAGATTTGGCTAAAGGATATCCTATTGCAACATGAATATTGAATAAAGAAACCTTTTAATGATAAGACACGTTACTAAAATAAGATTTGGCTAAAAGATAAAAAAAAAAAAAAAAGATTTGTCTAAAGGATATCCTATTGCGTTCCTTAGTGGGGGTATGAGAGAAGATAGTTAGTGATAAATGTGAGGCAAATTGAGTCAAACAACAATAGCAAAAGTGATCAAATGGTCTAAGAAGATTAATAATAAGATGGAAAATGTCAAAGCATGGTCGAGACCATCTTGATATTAGCAATATCAAACAAACTAGGGTGACTAATAGGAATAAGGGTCAACCAACATCCTAGATAAGCCATCAAAGTTAGCAATTATTCTAGTCAAGAAAATGACCTGAAAATAGGTGCAAGGGTTAAGATGGATTAAGAGAGCTCATTGAAGCAAAATTTAAGGGGAATGAAGATCATAATAGTTTGAACGTGTTCACCATATCATTTACGAAATTTGTAAGAATAGAGCATATTACGAAGGTAAAGACAATCATTAAGGAGAAAGAGTTAGTGTTACTGAATGGCAACAGCTCTCATAATTTCATCAACCAAAAGTGGGCGAGTTAAGATTGTTTGTGTAACCTCCATAGGTATTGTAGTAATTATAGTCATTGGCAAGCAATAAACCAAGTAAGGTATAGATAAAGGAATCACACTTATAGTTTGACATAGGACATCTAGTATATGATTTTCTAGACTAGGCAACTCATTCATGGGTGATAAAAAGGGCATGATGATTTTAAACCATTATGATTTTGATCCAAGTGGAATTATGGGTTTAGGCCAAATTTGATGCCAAAATTTACCATTTATGCATAATTTGAGGATATTTAAGTTTTTGCCAATATTTTTTGTTACTTTTAGTATAATTTATAATTTTAGAATTATTTAATATTCTTGAATAAATATCACTACTATAAATAAAATAGATAATTTATCGTTCCAATATATGATTTATGGATTTGGAAACATTTTGCTAGCCAATCCTGAAGTCATTTATAAAAGTGCAGTTCTGAGCTCTATCTTAAAAGAGGTGAAACGTGAAAAGTTATAAATAATGCAAATAAAGAAAGAAATATGCTAATTATAATTTTAATAAAGATAATAACTAAGTTCATTATAGAAAATGATTTATGAGTAAACATATATAGATAATATGTGAAAAGGTAAATTTGTTTGAAGTAATGTCAGTAGATTTTATATCTTGCGTAGCCGGTAAAAATAATCTACATAATATAAATCATCTTCACGAATCGAAGACACTCAGAATATATAATACTTTAATCTGGCTATATTTATTGGGAGCATTATTATATATGTCATGATGTATTTTAGGCTAAAATATAACATGCATTTATTTCTACAATTAATTATATATTTTTTTATTTTTTTCATGAGCATGTTTATCTAAGTGTATTCAACATATATACAAAAAATTTCCAATTTACAATATTTTTACATATTTATTTTTGATTTTTTAAAAATCGAGTTTTTTACGAGATGAAAAATTACTTAAATGCCTTTGAAATTGATGATTTTTAAAAAATAAAAAATAAAAAAGTAAAAATATTGCAAAATGGCAAAGCTTTGTATATAGATTGAATACGCTTAAAAAATATGTTTATGAAGAAAAAATAAAAAATATATAATTGATTATAAAAATAGATGAATGTTTTATTTTAGCCTAAAATACATCGTGATATGTGTAATCATGCTCCGTATTTATTGACAGCAAATGAATAAGATGGCAGTGGGTACTCCTTTATTAACTTAATATATGTAGCAACCAATCCAGTCATTTAAAATGCCGCATGCCCGCAAATCTAAGAAATCCATGCGCTAGTAGATGCCTTTTGATTTTACCCGTGAAGTTCCATTAGCTAGACGATATGTGCTGGAGCAAACTCAGCAAAGAACATTAATGCATGTGTATCTTGAAAATATTGCACTCGTCTCCAGCTATGTACATATAGCCAACATAAGCAAACATCTTATCATTAACTAAAGAAATATCTTTTTATGCATCAACCTTATATGCGGCAAAATAGTAAATTTTTCCGCGATAGATACATAATACATAGTGTTATATGTGGGGCCCACTACAAGGAATGTGAATTTTTGCATTGATCATTATGGTTGCAAAATGTTATTTGAGAATCTTTACTGTTATGGAATGTGAATTTTTGCTTTGATCATTATGATTTCCAAAGCCTTTTTGTCATTAGGTTATTTTTATAGTTTGCTGAAAAAAAAATCCTTATTTGAGAATCTTTAATGGGATCTGTTAATTAATAAAATAGGAAATTTTT
Organism: Annona cherimola; assembly: GCA_030490835.1. Lineage (NCBI taxonomy): Eukaryota > Viridiplantae > Streptophyta > Magnoliopsida > Magnoliales > Annonaceae > Annona > Annona cherimola. The sequence goes on along the minus strand of CM059971.1, from coordinate 99,142,582 downwards.
TTGCTGCAAATAAGATGACAAATCGCCGTTGGAAATCAAATTTTAATTTGGTCGCGAAACCTTTACTTTAGCCGTTCGTGAAATGCTTTGCTGTTAACGAGTGTTAAGTGTAAATAACCACAAGAAAGCAACAACTTCACATCAAAAACCTCAAATCACAGTGCTCATGATGAGGGCTACTTTCTTATAAAAAGTAGAAATTTTTCAAACATGCCCACAAGTTTTACTCTTAATTTTAAATATACCAAGATTTTTCAACAATTTCAATAATATGCCCATATAATTTGTCAAAAATCTTATTCATACTCATGCCTCTATGCGAATTGATAAAATATGCACAAGACCTAATAATAATTTTAAGTTAAAAATTCAAATTTAAATAAATTTTTAATAATTTTACATCTATATAATCACACTTTTATAGCTATATAATCATATTTTAGCAAAATGCCAGTAATCTGGTTATGACTGCAAGAGAAAATAAACATCATAAGTTTTGGTACTGTTTAATCCCATTTGCACGGCTGTGGTCTGCTGAATGAAGTGACACGACGTTCGTGAATTTTGTTTCTTCGCGATGTGCATGCTATCCGTCGTTTCTGGAAGCACGCATAAATTCCCGTCAGTCTTAACATAATAATATAATGGAAAATCCGTGCCGAATATGTTCATGCAAATGAGAAGTAGTGAGTGAAGGAAGCACTAGAAATATCGAACGACTGCGCATCTTCCAACGGTTGTGCACATGAACGACGACTGTTGAAGGTCCACGTTCACAGAGCTAATGAAGCACTGCGGCGTGGATGGTGGACTGGTGGTTGGGCGCCGGACGGCAGTACTTCAGTAGCACCCACTGGTCGCTGAGGTATGATGCGGGGGCGGATGGTGGGTGGCTAGCTACCTGCCTACAGGCTGCAGTAGAAAAAAAGATGAGTGACGGGTTGTCAATAAAGAGAAACGTGGACGTGTATATTTGTTTACAAGGGGCACAAAAGGCTGTTGGATCACATGCCCATCACCTTCTTTCCCATCTCTTCTTTTTATTCAACACCTTCCAACATTAATAAAGAAATGCGCCGGGAGGAGAGGAGGTGGGCCCCACAATATAAGGCCTCTGTTCCACCATCCGAGGGATTCCATTTTCCATGGATGTATATTTTACGATCAAATGCCCTTTTGGTCCCCATCACCCACCTGATCATCATTGCATGCATGCCTCCATGCATATATCAAAACCATCCGGAATAGAAGCTGGCCATCAACTGGGAAATTAATCCAGCACTGAGTAAACACGTATCCAGATGTATGATTTATTTTATACCACTTTTCTTTTTGTCTTCTTTTTATTTGAATTCCAAGTGAGATAGCGAAAAGCCTGTGGATTCAAGCTGCCCTATCTGCATCAACATCAAATCAGACTCCAATACAGCTCTGAAAGCTGTACCCGCCATGACATCACCTTATAATGTTTCATTGCCGGATCACTTACGGACGTGGAAATTTATGCATTTAATAAAACTTTCATTAGCTAACTGACCAGGATTTATGCCTGCCCAACGAACCTGAGAGAAAGCCCAAAAAACTGTTGCATGAGTTGGTTCCAGTGGGTGGGAATGCAGTGGAGAACAGAAGGGCCTAGCTAGCCCAAAATTACAGAATGTCGTCTGGGTCTTGTCTGTCTTAGTCGGCTGGCTTTCCATGTGGAGAAAGGTGAGGGGTAAATCCGTCACACTCTAGAAGAAAGTTCCAACGAAAGTTGCATGGCTTTGATAATTAGAATATCCGAATGCCATAGACGGGCTGGACTAGACTGGACGGTCCTCAAAAGCATCGCTACTCACTCGTCAACGACATGAAGTTGCGAGAGTGGATTTCCAGAAGGCGCACCACCTCCCAAAATACACCCGACGGGCTCTACACCTCTTTTCTTTTTACAGCTTTTCCCCCGTGGTCACCCTCGCTCACGCACGCATGCCATTTCCAAATTCCTAACTCCCCCTCCCCTTTCCTCAGCTCCACCAGACATTTATCCATATAATCTCAACCGTCCATCATTTTTCCCTCTTTAGAGGACCCTCGAATCTTACCCACTTACGTACCGAGCAGTTGTTTGTTTTAGAAACCTACGGGGCTGCATGCCACGCCAAGGATGTATCTTGACCATCCATTTCAAGAAGAGATGAAATTACAACTTGACCCACAAAGCCAACTAAAGTTGGACCAGCAGTTTTCCACACCTAATTAACTGACGTTAACAAGATTTTCAACATCGTGATCAGTTAATTTCGCCGCAAATCTGGTTGACTAAGGATGAGTAGTTTGTGAGATTTTCCCAAATTCCTCAGACTGCTATCATGCCATCACATGCTAAAACTAGCTAGAAGCAGTAGATCACAGCGATATGATTACAAAATAAAGTCTTAGTTTTTGAGCTGCTGATTTAGTCAACTTTATGTAGCATCAATGACTGCATGATGGCACAGGTAAAGAAAGTGGTATGTATAATTATATATATCAGAAAAGGAAAATGATATCAATGATTTTTTTTTTTTGTAGAGAAAAAAACACTGCAGTTAGAGAGTTTGCGGTGCCAACAATAATCATATTGGTTATCGATTGTAACTTTTGCTAGTTGAGCTGAAATTCCTTGTATAACTCAAAGCTTCTCCAATAACTTTTGTGGGATCACTTGGATCCCACCCACATCTGGAAATCATGAAAGCATATATAGCTACTACTAATCATTTTGTGTCATCATGTGATGGATGATATCCACTGTTCAGGCAAATCTGTTTCAGCCATTAGTGGCCTGCAAAAAGATTGGTTTTTTAACCCCGCAACGGATTTACCTTTAAATACCATTGGATAATGAATGCTGTCAAATCGACGCCATTTTCGGCCAAAGGCGCCAATAATTCTTGTGTAGCTCACCAAATCAATGGTCCTGATTACCACCCCGCACAAAGGTGGCACATTGGAAAGAGGGCTTTTTGGGAAAAAGAAAAAAATTAGTCAAGCAATATATGGGAAAATGCATGCTCTAACTAATACACCTCAAGAAGGGCGTACGTAACAAATAGTTAATTTCGGCAGAGGAAAAATGCTTTTTAGGGGGTTGGGGGATGAACTTTTGCCCATGTATGTATTTGAAAAGGAATGACAAAGACGAAAGTGAATATGCTTCCATGATTATACCCTCTTCTACTCGGCACCACCTCTATCCATCGAATCTTCAAAAACCGTTTTGCTTTTCTTTTCTTTTTTGTTTCTCTCTTTATCTCCAATCACATCAACGCTTCCCATGTCTGCAGGCTACCTCCCACTGGACAGTAATAACACCGCGCCATTCGCGGCGCATGTGTGGCACTTCTGCATCACCCCGGCCGCCATGAACGAACCTACGCATGCACTATCTAGCCTGCTGCAATGGTTTTTCGTTGACCCCTAGCTAGCTAGGCTGCCATATTCATACAATTTCAACAGGTCTTTGCGGCATCGAACTAGTCTCTTTGCTAAAAAAAAATTTCACTATCATGTGGCTAGAGTCTTGCACATATACTTCTTGTAAGTGTTTAATTTTTGGGTGTTTGTATTCTGTGATGTATATGAGCTTACTTGCTTGAACTGGGCCTGCCATAGTGTTCAGAATGATTACGAGACATTCTGGTTGTATTATGTAAACTGTTTGCCATGATTAGTATTGAAGCAAGGTTTAAAGTCTCTAAACAACTTAAGACAATCGGTGGTTACGCAGTCGATGTCTGTAGAGTGAGAGATGCGCAGCTGAATGAGGAGTACAGGTTACATTCTCCATGGCAGAGAAAGCGCATGATGCACAGGAGTTTCCCTTTAAAAGAAGTTCAATCAAGCACACTGTCCTTATTCGGCTGCACTGCTTTTTTTTTTCCTCCCTTTCTAAGCACCTTGTCGTGGCTCTATCTCCCACTGTCTTCTCGGCCTCCTTTTCATCAATAGATGCGGTACGGCGTTGGATTATGCTTGGATTCTGAATGATTTCGTTAGATGTCCATCATTCGATGTGGGGAGTCTGATCATTTGCTGATAAAGAAAAAGATAGACATGGAGACAGAATTACAGCCTGCAAAACAGCCTAATATTTGCATATTTCATCCTTTTTTTTTTCTTTTCCCTCCCTTTTTTTTGCACTGTTTCAGGATGGGAACACACTTTCCTAGCAGTGCGTGTCAGATGCATAGGCTAAAAGCACACACTATGAAGATTGGAATTTTATTCACCGTCTAAAAAAGTTTGCAGTGCAACCAAAAAGCTACGCTGCCTTAGATTGGTTTTTTTGCCCACTTCATTGGAGAACATACATACAGAGGATAAAAAGGATATATTCGAAATCAAGATGACATGATCCATATGTGACCTGAATATTCATCCCCGCCAAACTTCTAGTGCATTTGGGACTAACAAAATCCATATATAGTAGTTGAAGTGGCTCTTTTATTGCATTATCTTACAATTCAAAATTTCCCAAACACCTAAGTTTTTCAATTCTTGCTTAAGGGGTGTAAATCTAACAATATAACTAATAATATATCTGTAGAAGGCTAATAATATATCTATAGAAGACAAAAAATGTCCTTACATGGGTGTTGAGTGTGAGTGGGATTGTACGAATGTAAGAGATTCGTAGTAGAAATAAATTTTGCTACTAGGAGTCCATTAATTGGATTCCAAATGATCCCCTTGGGGATTATCTTACCCTCTTTTATAATGATCTGTATATTCTTCTTACTGTATCTCCACAATGTAAGTGGTTAAGGACTTGTGATGTTTGATTGGTTCTTAGTTTAGGTGGCAATTTAAAAGTGGGAGTCATGGAGAGAAATTAGGAGACATGGAGAGACATTAGGGAGTCGTTTAATGTATCCACTACAATATTTATAGGAGGCATTACTTTTGAAATGGAAGACACGGCTTTCCACACTAGAATCAAACCTAAACACCCTTGTACGATGACAATGAGATTTGATAAATATCTTATAAGTGTTTTGTATTAAATTTTAATTTTAGAAGCTCAACTACTAGATCTTTGTTATATATCTTCTCAAGATAATGTATGCTAACAAAACCTAATATTCTATACCATGATAAAAGTTCATCATTAGCAATTATAAAGCATTTAGCCTTGATTTTATATATCTTAAACAAATATCTATTCTTTTTTATGCCCACTCATAAAAACTCTCCTTTTAGAATCAATTAGTGTACAATAATAAGTTTTGAGTAGCTTTGTATTTGTAAGCCTAGAAAAGGGATGGGTTGAACATTCGAAATTTTAAGCCCAAAATGTGCTTCCGTTAGAGGCAATATAGAATTAGAGCAATAGAAATAAATGCAATATACAAAAGTGCATAAAGAGTATCAAATAAAGTGGTTAAATCTAAGTTGACGTCTACTAACTCTTTGAGATTGCAATCTCATATTTCACTATATTTAGAACAATTTTTATACCGATTAATTTCATTAAATTAATCAACAATACAATACAATCTACTGATTTTACCGCGTTAACCATTTGCAATCGGCAAAACCCTAAGGTACAAGCTTCATTACACTTAGAACAATTTCTTATACATGTTAGTTTCACTAAATTAATTAACAATTCAACACAATCTATTGATTTCACTAAGTTAACCCATCCAAAATCAGCAACACCTTAATGGTGCACAATCAACTACATCCTCACATATTCCTTACGTGGGTTGGTTGGGTAATTAATAATCGACCAGTAGGCAAGAACTAAAAAAAAATCAAAATTGTCAACCGTTAGTTGAGTAATTAGCATATAGATCTTATCCACAAATAGGATGTAACCAACTACTCCTTAGCATATCTTATAATCATATACATATACAAAATCATGCTTTAATGCTTGTGCAAGTTTTATCTTTTTTTATTATTTTTACATGAATATTAGAGCTTAAATAAGATCTTTTAAATACCTAAAATTTTAAGATATTTTTGGATTTTAAAATATAAAGTATAAAATTTCATACTAAAAACCCTAATTTGAGCCAATATATTCATGAACAAATCAAAAAATTATTTTAAAAAATGGATAAAGCTTATCGGGCATTGAAACATGACTCATATATTTATATAAAAAATCTTAGGGTGCAATCAAGTTAAGTACAATTTGCTGTAAAATGGAGCTCACTTGAGGTAACACTCCCACCTACGACAACTTTATATGTTGAGCTTGTCATAGGATTTCATACTAGGAATTTTTTTAAAAGTAGTGAAGTCCATAACCGAGGTTGCATTTATACGCCAAATAGTAAATAAAAGTGGTCTATTTTTTTCTAATATCTATAAAAATTTTGGTAGCATCTTGTCTGTAATTAAGACTTTTCCTAAATACAAACATTCACCACATAACCCTTTACAATAAAAATTAACCTGTTTCACTTCTTCATCAACACAATCACCTCCTTTCTTTACAAATTCATCATATGCCCTCATAATCCAAATATTCCTCCATCATACACAATATATATATTTATACAATTCACATGAGTATAAAAAGAAAAAATATTTCAAATGTGTAACACTCCACCCTTGAGGTGTCACGAATAGGGTCCGCTATGTCAAAGCCAAGAATACCATGATGGATAAAATCTCCCAAGATAGAAATAGATACCAAAATACAAAATCATAAAAATTTTAACTAATACATCTCAAGTGTACTCCTAATGGAGTCATTATATATATTTGGCATTCATTATCAATATAAATAAGCATTATAAGAAAACTTCAATAACTCTAAACTTCTTTGTCCTTTGCTCTGCTAATTTCACCTTCTTCCTATGTTGATGGTGGCTCTAATTTGTCATTATATTTCTGTTTTTCACTGAAAACAAAAACTATGTGAGCTAGAAGCTAAGTAAGCAGATAGTTTTTTTAAATTCATTTTTCAATCATTTTAAAATTTTAAAACAAAATAACACTTTATTACCTTTTATGTACAATAATTCTAAGTTATTAAACATCTTTAAGCTTACGCATGCATATGTCAATTCTAAATCATACATTCATACTGTAGGCATTGTCGTCTGCTTGTGCTCTCGTGCAATCGTGTTACACATTCGTGAACTAATTTATCTTCTTTAGTAGTCCTAAGGTCGCTACCCAAGTACTACCATACTGCTTTACTGCTTGGCGGCAAATCTAATTTGTAATTATGCATTATGCTCATGCATTATGATTAATACACTACTTAGATTCAATGCTTAATATGATTAAAAATATTTTAAAATAATCATGCTCATATTTGAATAATTCAACTTGAAAGAAAGTTCCAAACTTAATAAATAATCATATTTCATAACAAATCATAATATCCAACATAATATTTTCAAAGTCGTACTTTAATAAAAGTTTACTTACTTCTAAGTAGGCTTTAAAATTCATCTTTTCCAATTTCTTGTAGTAGCCTCATATCCTTTTCCCTAATTTTCATCACAACATGTTTATTACTACACTTTATTTTTCATAAATATTATTTAAAATTTAATTTATGACTTTTCCAAAATTCTCTCATAAATTTATTTGGTTGAAATTCAATTTTTTTGTATTATTCCATTTTAAAATCACTTTGTTTCTTCATATATGCAAGAAAATATAAATTTGAACTCATATACTTATTTAAATACTTACTTCAAATTTTTCGTAAATTTTCTATTTATTTTTATAGAATCACAAATTTAAATAATTTCATTCCTTATATTTTTTGAAGAATTATAAGTTTAAACTCATTTAAGCTTCTAAATATTTTTCATATTTTTCTGTATTTTTCAAAATTTTCCCCATTTATTTCGAATTTTTCTTTTCTTTTTTTTTGCTGGTCGGTGCTGGCAGCTGGACGCTTGTGAGCTGCTACTGGTGGGCCAGACTGTGGGCCAAGTTGGTGGATTATGCTATGGGCTAGACTTGTTTTCTGTAATTTGGGCTTGGAACTAGTAGGCTTTGCTTCTATGCTTCCTGGTTCACTGGGCCTATCCAGATGGACTTAGCCTACTAGTCCAGAAGTTTTAGTTATTCATTTATTTGTTTATTTTCAATGGTCTATGTTCTCCGACTAAAATGGTTTAGATCTCTCGATATTTGTCTATTTAATTTGAAATTTTAAGTGTAAGCTTATAAAATTATGTTTTATAATTTGGACGATCAATTTTTCAAAATAACATCTCAATAATTAGATTTAACATAAAAGGTTTAATAAATGGTTAAAATTAAATATCACTTCAAATAGGTATCTAAACTAATTTTTAACCAAATTCATCCATTATACACTTTGTAAAATCTCTTAAATAATGTTTGTAATGGGTCAGATATGTAGTTTTATATTTGTATTTTTCTGTAATTATTTTTTGCATTTTATTCTTAAAATACATATTCACAACTCTAATTTATGTGTAAAAATCACTATATCTAAAAATGAATAACTCTAATCAAGATAAAATTTTGCAAGCAAGCTAAACAAATAATTTTCTTCTTATTGTACGGTCATACTCCTCTAATCATGTTCAGAAATATGTTTATTTTATTATGTTATATTTTCTACCATTTATTTGCTATTACTCTTTGAAATAAGTAAAATTACAATAATAAAATTTCAATAATGCTCCCGTTGCTAATTAACCCCGCTAGAAGTATTATGAATGGATTAGATCTAAGGAATGAGTTGTATATAATATAAAATTAACGAGATTAACTAAGTAAAGGTTCTACATAGTGTACTTTTAAAACATTCTTCTCCTTCTTCCTTCGTCTCTGCCTACGTATACTCAGCCTTTCCCCTGATTTTCAATGACAACAAATTCATCTCCATTTCTCTCTTTTTATACTAAGGACGTTGTTAAAGAACTGACATTAAATGTCATAAATCCCACCGCTTTTTTAAAAAATGGATTTGCATGGCCCATAAATCCCACTATTTCTTAAAAACGGATATGCATAGCCGTTTCAAAATGCCTTCCACACCATACACAAAATCACATATATACATACAAATCACACCAATATAAAAAAAGAAATAAACTTCAGAAATTTTAAATAAAATTCTAGCACTTCTAGGGTCTAGTTTATTACATCACGCTTCAAACATACAAGAGCTCATAGAATTCTCCACTTTACTATTCCCAGTGAAGTCTCTATAGCTCTTGGTATCGTGATATTTTATAACTGATTAATGAAAATGGTAAGTTCAAAGAACCCAATGAGCGAACATCATTTAAAAAGAAATCGATGAAAACCTCCATAGAAATATCATATATGCATAAGGATGAAATGCAATCACAACATGAATCATTCAATTATATAATCTCCTTTTTGGTAGATAACACTCATCAAGTGATCACCCGCCCATATGCCGGACACACCGACTAGGCAACGTCAAGGACAAACTACCTATCCAATTACAACGTTGGCAAAGCCTTACATTTATTCCCATACATGGATTCCATTCACACAAATGACAAAATGCATTTATGTTACGAAAAAAGTTTGCTCAACTAATCATAAGGAAAAGATTTGTTCCTAGAAATCAAGTTTAAAAGCATGTTTTAATAGCATAAACTATGCATAAATGATGAAAATAGGGTAACGACCATTCCCAAATATTTTTATTGTTTGTATAAAATTTAATTAGAACACCTATGAAAAATGACTTAATTTGCATATATTTCTAATGAACTATATAAAAGCAGGATTCCGATCTTGTGCACCCGGGTGCACTGAAGCCATTTAACCCATTTTTGAAAAAAAAATTTAAATTTTTTTTATACAAGTGTTGATCTAAGTGTATTTAACACTTGTATCAATTTTTACCATTTTTAAATTACCTAAAATGCCACTGATTTTCAAAAGTTAAAAATAAATATCTAGAATACTCCGAAAAATAGTAAAAATTGATACACATGTTAAATACACTTAAATTAACACTTGTATAAAAAAATTCAAAAAAAATAAAAAAATGGGTTAACGCACCCAGGTGCACTGGATCGGGATCCATAAAAGCATAATATGAATATTTATTGTAAATATCCTTTCTCAAAGTAAGTAAAAAAATAGAAATTTTTATCACAATAATTGATTGAATTTGAAATGTTTGCTTACCTAAGAATCTTAACATGTGTCTTCCACTTTCTACTTTCCTTTTCCTATCAAAATTAAAAATTTTGACTAAAAATTCATGTAAATTACCATGTATTGCATTATAATTTTAATGTCTAAGGATGCATTGATTCGAAAGCTAATTTTTAGCTTTTCTTTTTCAAAAAGAGTCCCCTGAGACTCATTTGATGAGGAGAACATTCTCATTTAAACCTTATTTTAATTATAATGTTATTTATATTACATCTAAAATTACATAGACCATTTAAGGGAATTTAGTCTACTTATATTTTTTTATCCATTAAATGCCCAACTTAAACATGTATGTTAGACATATTAAAATTTATTTAATCACTCTTATACTACGTGAATTGGCTATTTAACAATTTTTGCATAAAATTCTAACACCCGTATCCTACCTACAACTTAGCATAATACCTCCATAATTTTTTATTGTATTTTTAACTCTCCAATCATCTTAAAATTTACCCATAAATAATGTTTAGACCAAATACTATGCATGCCTCATGTTTAACCTCACGTTTTTTGGGCTACCCAATTCCTACGGGTTGTGAAATTTTTTAATTTTTCTCTTTTTATCTTAAATTGGGCATATTAATCTATAATTAACACATACTAATATCATTTGCAACTATTATATCGTGATTTGAAACAAGATAATTCGAATATACCATTCTTGAATTTTCGATTTTACACTTAGGCTTGATTTTAGCTTTCCATTTTTATCATTTAAGTTCCAAATATCATCTCATCCATGAATTTATCAAAAAACCTATAGTTTTCCATCTATATTTGGGGATAAAAATCAAAACCCTACCCATTTCAACTCTTAGATCACTAAATAATTAAATATACTACTCAAATCTATATATTTTACTTCCATATGTGTTTATCTAAGGTATCTTAACAAAATTTTCATGTTCCTAGCATGATTTGGGCAAAATTACAAAAATTCAACAAAATAACTCACTTCTCCCTTACCTCCAATGACCGGCGACTGGCGACGTGGACAGTGGTGAGCTCTTCTTTCTTCTCTACCCTCTCCTTCCTCTTCCTTCTCTCCCCTCTCCTTCCTCTTCCTTCTTCTTCCTCCTCCTTCTTCTCTCTTTCTCCTTTCTTTTCTCTTTGTTTTCCTTTTTGGCTTGGGAGAGCTCTCATTTTTTTTTTATCAATTCAGTGCTCTGCATGTGCACCAAAATTATGTACTTGAAATAATTGTCAATATTTTTTTACATTAGGCTGGGCCCTACACTTGATAACAAAAATAAAATTCAACTTATTCATTGCATCTAAAATTATTTATTTAAGTAGGCCATCAAATTTTATAAAAATAAAAATGTTATATCATATAAAAAGGTACAAAATCGATGTATTAAAATTATTTAATTTATATATTAATATCATTGCTATGAATTCAAACGTCTAAACTGTTTAAAATATTAATCAACAGATATATTAATAATTCTATGTAGTATTATAGCATTTTAAAACTTATATAAATAGAAAGCATATATAAATAGATCTAATTAAGTGTTATAAAATTTAATATATATAGATTTAATAAAGTATTATAAAATTTTAGTATATACGTAAATAGATCTAAGAAAGTATTCTATCATTATAGCACATATTTAAACGAATCAGTGTTTTTTTTTATAATTCGCAGATGACTATCTATATTTTTGAGCATGATCGGCCCACCAAAACATGGATTAAAATGATTTTGGATATCGTGGTAAAATAAAATGATTTTAAACTATACATGACTGGTTTGATTTTGATTTCATCCCATGTACGACTGCAAGATAATATGTCTATATATTCCTTGTACCCTATGCTCGAAGTATTTCCTCGTCGTGTTGTCATCAATATGCATGATTAGCGTGCTGAATGGCATGCACTTTGTGGGCTCTGTGGTGGGTTCCTTCCCTCACATTTCTTTGTAAGGTGGCCTACTTGGGTTTTCGATCCATCTTTGAAGCTTGTCCAGAACATGGGCAGCAATCCATGCACTAGATGAATTTCACAAACATATAATCATCACGATGGGTCCAAATATCTCAATTCGTTATTATGCTTCAAAGTCCTTCAGATATGCTAGATTTTTGTATCCTGGCGAGTGCATATATTCTACATATCCAGTTCATAGTAAAAGTACCCTTTTCCTTGCTTTTTTTTTTTTTCCAAATCTTTTCCCTGCTTTAGGTAAGCTAACTTTGGACGATGAGTTTCAACTTTCAAACCATCTGGATTGTGTGTGTATATATAACATTAATTATCTTGCATTAATTCTGGCTCTGTAGTAATTAAACTTGATGAAAATAATCCGAATTAGACAGCTTGATGTCTAATAAATGGAAGTTCGAAAATAAAATACCGCAACAGTTTGTAAAAGCTTTCCAAGCCACTATATTATTGGACGCGGCTTGGGTCGTGATAAGGAAGGCCAAAATTGTATTTTGGATTAATGCCATATTAGTGCCTAATTTTTATGTAATTTAGTTATTTTATGGTAAAACTAATGCAAATTAGACATTAATTGAGGAAAAACTGGGTTAACGTTGCAAGTAGTATACAGTATTATAAAGTTATGATATAGACAACATTTAACTATACAAATTTTTTAATAAATTTATCTTGTCAATTATGGCTCCTCAATTACTTCAGCCGTGATAATTTCTTTTATCACTTACCACAATTTCTTTTTATGGCAATGATTCTAGGCTTAACGGCTTAATTTATGAAAATTATGTTTATAATTACTTGAGTTGTGATCTTTTACACGAAGCGTAAATGCTTGATGTTTTTCACTATCATTTACACCGTCCGATCTCGCTAGATCCATCACACCCGTCTAGTTTGAGACATTTATGTGAAGCACATTTTACTAAGAAGTCCCTCTATCAATCACAGGATATTTTGCGATCACCTCCCTCTACCAACCTGCAAAAAAGATCTTCTTGACCCTTTCTCTCGCCTCTGCCAGAGGAGGAGCTGCTACTGCTGCTTGGGTCACCTTCAAATGTTCGTGGGGGAGAATGCAATTTTGCCCTCATGTATTTCGGCTTCCGCCATAGTGGGAAATGAAGACTTTCTTCTTCAGACTTTGATTTGAGGCTTCATAGATGACGGCCATGATTTGCTAGAGGCAATCGGGTTTCCCCATGAAAATCGACGGCAACAATTAGAATACCTCTTTGTACTCGCTGCTCGGCCTTGCAGTTCCAAATTCCGACCTGAAGTCGATGTCGATTAGTAACGGCTCACCTTCCACGACATCGTTGATGTATTCGTGTTTCCCTGGACATCTTCAAAATTTTCAATTTTCTTTTTTCAGGTTTTTCGATAAGAGGACAAAAAAGGAAGATTACTTGCTGGAAATGAAAGAAATTTCTCCTAGCGAGATTTATAAATGGACGTATTGTAGCCGAGAGTCAAAAGGCTGGTTACCACGGTCCTTCTATATTCTACTCTGCTCTTATTCCTCTCAATGATGTTTGCCACATCCAGGAGTAGATTTCGCTTAGGGATACCCGTACACGGAGCCAAACTCCAGAGAACAAAAAGCAAAATCATATCAGTTTCAGGATCGATGAAGAGTAGGATTCGAGAGATTACATGGCCTCAACACATGTGCACACATTGACAATTTCACAGGCATTACCAGATGGGGCGGTGACCAGCGCATCATTGCTGCCACTGTGGCTCCCACTGTAGAATCTCAGCTTGTCTTTGAAGCTATCACTGCCACTCCCGTTGAAGCAATTGCACCGATATCTGTCGTACTTTGTGCCCGCCTGCTTCTTACTGTTCTCTTTCACGGAATTTTAAACCATTTTTGCCAACGCAACAGAGCTCGGCTGCAATTCATCGCAGATGATTTGAATTTTTAATGCCTCGAACGCACTACATGGTTCTCGAACTTCATGGGCTAATTAGTGGGACTACAACAACCCAAATCCAATGCTGAAAAATGAAGGAGAGTGCCAAGAGCAAGACGAGAAGAAGGTGGATAATCAAAAGTAGATGAAGCAAAAGATGATTCGATGACAAGAAAATAGAGAATGCCAAATCAGAGCTCTGTGGTGAAAAAAATCAAAAACGAAAAAATCATTTCGAGGTTGGATTTCAAGAAAAGAACTAGAATTTTAAATCGAGAGAGTTCTTAAAAATTTTCAAGGAACCCATTCCAAGGGATCGCCCATTCTTTTTATTGTAATTCAAATAAGTTGAACGAATTTCATTACCAAAAAAATAATATTAAATATTTTAATTACAGAAATTATGTACCATCAGTGGTCTGGGCTTAACTTGTAGCGGCGAGCATACGCTGATGAGTCGTGATTCTCGTGAATGGGCTGGGTCCATTTGCGTGTAGAGTTTAGAGAGCTGGACCGAAATGCTCAAACCCAGACAGCGAAATATAAAAGATTACTGATGGTGTTCTTGCCATGCCCACAAAGCTTAAGATTCGAGCCTTGAATTTTTTCTGAGTCCCAGTCATCTCTCCATGATTGTTAATCATACTTTCAATTCGAGCCCTGGTATTTAAATCAACGTGTGGCATATTTCGAATTACCTGCTAATCATATGTTTAAATTTCAATCTCTCTCCTTCCTAACCATAGTTATAATTTAAGCTTTTATTTGGCCACACACGGTTGAGGGCTTGGTAGCACTACTTTTAGATAAGAAACTACTACAGTCTTGAAAGGTTCTATTAAGAAAAGGAAAAACAAAACTGCTGCTCCAAGAAAAGGTCTTTTTTCTATGTACTTGGCTGAAAGCAAACTGCTTACCAAAGTAAAGACACAAATTAGAATAGTATTGATATTATCATGGACAACAATCGTGTCTATTAGGTAGAAGATTATATTTGTTAGCATGTTATTTAATACTTCTCTTATATGTTATCATAAACATACTAACCAATGTATTTTTTCACTTAATACTATGTACTACGGTGTGCGGACAGTATCATGCTTTGTTTGGCATTAGGATAGTTGTTTTGTTTTTGCTTAAGAGAAAATGGATTTGTACTTTTAATAGAAGCGATATTTTGGAGCTTTTATATTAAGCATTTCTGAACAATCTTTTATCTAAAAATAGTAATAAGCATATCTATATGCTATAATGTCTGTCAAACATGAATTCAATTTATCTCATTTCGGAAGTGAATAAGCCATAAGCACCCCTTAAACACAATGCCAAATGGCGCCTCCATCCTATTCTAATCCGCGTTTGTGAAACCAAGATTTATTCCACCCCAACAGAATGAGTTGGGCCTGAGTGAATGGGCCAACCAAAAGAGCATAAGCCAACGTTGGCTGTATGACAAGACAGACGCGGTTACAGTCGCGCCACCTTGGCCCATGTAACAAAAAATTAAAAACCCTTGAATTAAAACCTTACAAGACAAGCGTGGCAGTTGTTGAAACATAGAGGCAATGGCGCAGGCAGTGTTTGGAAAACTAGACCAGATTATCCAGTTCGACCAGTCAAACCGTGAACCAGTAGAATCACGGTCCGGTTTGGAACCAGTTTATGGTTTTTGGAGAAAACTGTTCGAACCGATTGAACCATTCGATTGAACTGTAAAAATCGGTGGGACCACAGTTTAGTTCAATGGGTTTTCCTTTTTTTTTTTTTTAAAAAAAAAGAAAAGCATCCAGTGGACCCTTCCAAAGCCAAACTCCCCGCCACATCCCCTATTCCTACTCACCCCTTTCAGCATGCGAGTAGGGTTTTTTAAACCACCAACTGACGAGCTTTGCTGCCAATCAGTTGGCGCATCGTCTTTTGGCAGCAACCTTCATCACCAAGCACCATCGATTTCTTATATCCAACCACCATTATTAAACAAGCAGCTACATCAGTTTCTTCTCAGTCACCTTCTTCATCTCAAGCCGCCATCTTTTAACAACAACTGCGAATGGCAGCCGAAATAGCGACAAGCAGTGCCATCGTTTTGTTTCCCTCTCACTGTTTCCCATTCTAGCAATAAAAAGGGTTCTCTTCTTCCCTTCCCTGACATCATCACTAGCAACAAGGTAAGCTCATGTGCAATTTTCAAATCCACCATCGTTGCTCTGTTCTCTCATTCGAGCTAGCTACTGAATATGCATACGTTGCTGTATTTTATATTATTTAATTTTTAAATACCATGCAATGTTTTTCCATGTTGTGGATTAGTATATATCAGTGTTGTCAGAACCGATCGGACCCAAACCGAACCGGCCGATTCAACTGGGATCTAGGTCGTTTACATTCCGTTCAGTCTAATGCCTTTAAACCATGCAAACTGATGAACCGGTGGTCAAACTAGATTTTCGGTCGAACCGAAACCGACCGGTTCAGCAGCTGCGCTTTAGGAAAAAAGTAAAAAACAGCTCGAGCACTGCCAGTCTGCCACAAATCAGAGATTTTTTATTTTCGGTTCCCCCTCTCCTCCCGATCTCCCACCCAAAAGCCCCAAACCCAAACCCTAGCTCCGATGCTCCTCCCCAGTTCTGATTCATTTTTCGGTGTTACGCACGCTCAAGTTCTCATTGCCCGCCATTTCGTCCTCCTCCTCTGATCATCGATGACCTATAGCACAAGGCCACAGAGGCGTGACTGCATAGAGCATACCTCCTTACAACTTTCCTCTTCATTTTCGTCAACCATTCTACAATCATCGGCAACAACAACAGTCCCAAAAGACCTAGTTGCTTCCGGCGCCCAAATCCCTGTCATTTTCCTCTTCATTTTCAGGCTTCCAGAGAGCAGCCACTTCGAATGTTGGCAAGGTCACCTCATCGGCAATAGCAGTGGTTCCTAGCATTCGGTGAGCTACAACAACAGTTCTGGCAAGCAACAACAGCGGCGGTTTCGGTGAGCAACATCCCTCCATCTTTATTCTTAAAACCATTATAATCTTGGTATCCTTTCATCAACTAATCAACCATGAATTACTTCTCATATTTTTGCATAGAAAATACAATTGAAAATTCATTTATTATGTTTAATGATTTTGTAATTAGTTTGAAATAATGAAATGATGCTAATTATTTTGTTCACAGTCTATTTCTGCCAAAAAGTTGTACTATAGTAATATAGTTTGTCTCTGCATTGATTATTTTAGGCAGTTCTATAATATTTTCCAGATTTGTTCTTATGAATTACGATTTTTAGAAGAAAAGGCTAAAAATTAAGAAAAAGTGAAAGAATTGGAAACATATGATATGCCTTCCCACTTTTAGGCTTTTTACATCATTTTGCAAAAAAAAAATTTATAGTATCAAGACAAAAAATTGCTAGATCTGTCCTATGATCTTTTGTGAAAGTTAATTATTGTATGTGGTTTTTTTATTATACCATTGTAGTAAGTACCTATTCATTGCAATTTATCTATTATTCAATTGTGTCATGTGCATTTGAGAATATGACAAAATGATGTTGGTTGAATCATTTATATTGTAATTTATAAATCTTTCATTGTATTATTTTAGGTAATTATTTGATCATCATGTCAGCATCAAACCCATTTGGATTTTATCAGGTCAGTTGATAGAGTTAATTTTTTTAATATTCATGCTTAGAGATTTTTAATAGGTTTTTATTAATGTTTTGCTACATGTTTAATTGTGATGCTTAAAATATATAGATTTAGGATTTATAAATATATAATTTTAGTATTTTACCAACAATATATAATTAATTAAAAATTATTAAACATTTATGACATTATAATTATGTCATGACGACGTCACCGGTTCAAACCGGTCCGAATCAGACCAATTCCTTCATGAGTTTAATCACCGGTTCGGTTCTAACAACATTGATATATATTTGCTTTTTCTATATTATTGGAATAATAAGTTGTATAGTAAATTAGATATTTAAATATCATGCAACGCTTTCCTTGATTTTCTCTTATTTTTTGGTGGATAATATCTTCATGTTGAGTAAAGTTACAATTTTATAGATATCTTATATTTGTCTTTTATTAATAACAATCTCGCTTCTATGAAACCCCCTTTTTATGCAACTCCTTCTATTTTTTAAATCTTGATGGTTGATAAACAATCTACTTCATCCATTGTTTTTAACATTATTTCTAGTATTTTGAAAAAAAAATTATTTTTTAATTTCTCCGAATATGGGTCCCATCTATAATGTATAAAATAAACGTAATAAAATGATTCAATATTCAAATATTAATTTTAAAGTAGTTTTTTCAACATCTAAATCATCTAAAATATCAATAATATGTAGATAAATGATCCTATAAAGTATTATTACACTATAATATATGTGTGAATGGATCTAAGTGTTTTTCATAATTTACACATGAATATACATATTTTTGAGCAAATGCGACCTATGCACTTTGGATGAAACTTAGTCTCCTAGCTAAACAAACGATGTTAAATACAATGAATGGATTTGATTTTCCATCAAAGATCATTATCTTAAAATTTGAAGGGGTTACATGGGACTGCTTTTATGTAATCTGGCTACATAGGAGTAGGGCCCTATTAATCATTTATGATTTCATTATAGATATTCTTATTAAACATATAAAAATGAAGAAAGATTAAAGAATTCAACCTATTCCAGGTCAATGCACTATTTTTAAACTGTTAGAATTTATTGTTATTTCTAAAATTTCATCTTGATTAGTATATGTGATTTATTTTTCCGTTAATTTGCATAATAAATTTTAATATAATGGACTTGAATGTGTTGTTAATGTCATGTGTATTTCTTTTCATTATATAAAATTTATATTTATATTTAATTTTTAAATAATTAAAATAAATTAACTATAATTATTATATTGTAATTACGTCAGGCTGACATCATAGTTCAAAATGGTTTGAACCAACGGCTGAACCGGTCGGACCTGTACCGGAAAAAAATAGTTCAATTCACAATTCGATTTTGAAAACATCGGGTGTAGGTAGAGGCTGTGCTGGTCTCTTCTCCTGGAGACGCTGGGATAAGCTTTTGGGATCCGCATTCAGGAGTTGAGCTATTCCGATACAGCTCCTGCTCTTCCCCTTCCCACGGCCTTGCAGCCATCGGCTCGCGATTCCCCGCCTCTTCCTAGCTGCGTGATGCCTCTTCTTCATCTGCCATTCTTTACTGGTCTTGGAACAAGGTCTATATATTCATTTAATTGTCTCTTAACTTTCGAACCTCTACTTGTAATTAATGCTTGAAGGCATTTCTGAGACTACACTAGATATCGATCAGCAGCTTTGATTAGAGTTTTTTTCTTTTATAGTGAAATTCTTACACAATGATGATTTATAGATCGTTGTACCCTTGTTTGGAAGAAACTCTGACTATGGATGAGAGATTAGTTATTTTGACTCAAACTTCACGTAGATGTCGCATAACGCTAATTTCTTTTTCCTCGATTATAGGATGCCTCTTTATATGTTGATATTGACCTCTTGATTTCTGTCGCCTTTAACGATTCAATCTGTTCTAATGTGATTGTAATTGAATGTTGTCTTCCAATAAAAAAAAGGGTGAATTTTGGTGCCAAAAGACATTTTTTCCTGAAATCCATTTTTTTTCTCTTCCAGCCTCAGCCTGAGGTTAGAAGTTTCCCTGCTGAGCAAATCAACCCAGTTGTTGCTAACTAGGATGGCTTATACATTATTGGTGAAGGTGTATCTGGGAATGTTTACTTGTGGGAGGTGTTGCTCTCTTGCAAAATTTTCCTTTTTATGCGTCTGTCATTGCTGCTAGAGATTTTACTTGATTGATGATGCTTGTTGAAAGTCAGTGTATGGTTGTATTGTTTTGTACAGATTGTTGAGATGTGATTCAAAGATTGACCAGGATTTGTGGAGTTTGTTAGTGGTTTCCTAAAATTATGAGTTTCTATTTCATGGTTAATTGTTAGTGAGTTCTGTTATCTAATAAATCTCCTGAAATTATGTCATTTCTGTTTCAGTGTAAGCCTATATATATAGGCATATGATAGTTGTTTTCTGATAGGAATCCAAGAGAAGATGAAATAAGAGAATTAGCAGCTTACTTCATTTTTCTTCCTGCTCTCTTCTAGCCTTTGTTCCCAACAAAATTGGTATCAGAGCTTTAGTTGTCTACTGGGCCATTGAGTGAAAAGTGAGACTTGGGGTCATTGGGTGTTGAGTGAAATATTTCTTCCGGGCACTAAAGGGAAGAGTGAGTTTTTTTTTTTGAGAGTTGTACGAAAGTCATGGCAGCAGTTGGTTTTTCTTCCTCTTCACCACTCATACCAATTTTCAATGGTGAGAAATATGAGTTTTGGAGCATCAAGGTGAAGACTTTGCTTATATCGCAGGAGCTACGGGACTTGGTGGAGTATGGATTTGTTAATGTGCTAGAACCCAACGAAGAAGAGGAGGAAAGGATGAGAGAAATAAAAAGGAAGGATGCAAAAGCTCTGTTCATTATCCAGCAAGCAGTTCACGAGAGCATCTTCTCACAAATTGCAGCTGCAACCACATCAAAGAAAGCATGGTCAATTTTGCAGAAGGAGTTTCAAGTCGATTCAAAGGTTATAACGGTAAAATTGTAATTTTTAAGACATGATATTGAAACCTTGCTTATGAAGAATAGTGAATTGATTGCTGATTTCTTATCAAGAGCAATGACAATAGTCAGTCAAATGCGTACTTATGCAGAGCAAATTTCAGATGAGTCAGTTGTTGCAAAAATACTGAGAAGCTTAACTCCGAAATTTGACCATGTGGTCGCTGCTATAGAAGAGGCAAAGGATCTATCAGTTCTCTCAGTTGATGAACTAATGGGTTCTCTTCAAGCTTATGAGTCAGGAATAAATAGATGGTCAGAAAAGAATGAACAGAAGGCACTTCAAGTGAAGGAGACGGCCAATAACCATGGAGAAAATGTTCATTTAGCAAACAGAGGTCAAGGAAGAGAAGGATTCCGTGGTGGTCGTGGTGGTAGTAACGGCAAAGGTAGAGGAAGAAATGAGGGGCAAAGGCAGTACAACGAGCAAGGTAACATGAGGAGTGGTGTTCAATGTTATCATTGCAACAGATACGGGCATATAAAGGCTAATTGCTGGTATAAAGATCAGCAGATGAATTTTGCAGCAGAAAATGAAGATGAAGAAGTAGAAAGGCTTTTTATGGCTTGCATAGATACTAACCCGAAACCCAGTGATGTGTGGTTTGTTGACAGTGGTTGTTCAAACCACATGTCAGGTACCAAATCCTTGTTCCAAGAGCTTGATGAGACACAAAAGATAAAAGTGCAGCTTGGTAATACAAAGGAGATGCAAGTTGAAGGAAAAGGCACGGTGAAAATCAAAACTAGTCATGGTAAGGTAAAGCTACTGCATAATGTTCAATTTGTGCCTGATTTAGGATACAATTTATTGAGTGTTGGACAGTTGATGGCTGGAGGGCATTCCGTTTTGTTTGATGACAATACATGTGTTATTACAAATAAGAAATCAGGTAAAAGGGTTCAAATCAGCATGACTTCAAACAAGAGGTTTCCATTGAATGTGTCTAACATGGAGAATTTTGTTCTTACTGCAAATGCAAAAGATAACTCGACGCTATGACATTTGAGATATGGGCATCTCAACATGAAGGGCCTGAAGTTACTCAACGATAAAGGTATGGTTTTTGGATTACCAAAAATTAGCTCAATTAATTTATGTGAAGGATGTATTTATGGCAAGCAAACTAGGAAGTCATTTCCTGTTGAAAAAGCTTTTAGAGCCTTAAATTGTTTAGAACTAATTCATGCTGATTTATGTGGACCAATGCAAACTGAGTCCTTGGGTGGGAGTTTTTATTTCTTACTATTTACTTATGACTACAGTCGCATGAGCTGGGTTTATTTTTAAAAAAACAAGTCAGAAACTTTTGAGAAGTTCCAGATTTTTAAGGCTATGGTGGAGAACCAAAGTGACTGCCACATGAAAGCTCTTTGAACAGATAGAGGTGGAGAGTTCGTATCCAAAGAATTTAATCTGTTTTGTGAAGAAAATGACATCCATAGGGAGTTAATAACCCCTTACACTCCAGAGCAAAACGGTGTCGCTGAACGGAAAAATCGAACTACTGTGGAAATGGCAAGAAGCATGTTACAAGCAAGGGGTCTTTCAAATCAATTTTGGGCAGAAGTTGTAGCAACATTTGTCTATTTATTGAATCTCTCACTAACAAGGGCTGTCATGAATCAAACTCCATATGAAGAATGGCATGAAAGGAAACCATCTGTAAGTCACTTAAGAGTCTTTGGGTGTGTTGCTTATGCTTTGAATAATTCTCAAGTTCGATAAAAGCTTGATGAAAAATCTGAAAAATGCATTTTTATTGGTTATTGTACTCAATCCAAAGCATATAAACTGTATAATCCTCTTAGTGCAAAGATTTTAATTAGAAGAGATGTAATATTTGATGAAAGTGTAAGCTGGGATTGGGGTAAAGAGCAGGTGCAGCAAGAGATTCCAATTGAAGTCTCTTTAGATGGAAGACAACAGCCAACTCCTACAAGTTCATCTACTGATTCCTCCACAGCCACGCAAGATACATCAACTTCAGCATCACTAAGCAGCAGCTCTTCTCCTGAGGAGTCTTCAAATGAGACTCCACCGTGCAAGTATAGATCTTTGGCTAACATATATGAATCTTGTCAATTTGCTCTTACTATTTCAGATCCTATACATTATGGTGAAGCAGCTGAAAAAGAAGTGTGGCAAAAAGCAATGGTGGAAGAGATGCAAGCTATCGAGAAGAATAAAACATGGGAGATGGTTGACTTACCAGAAGGCAAAAATGCAATTAGCTTGAAATGGGTGTTCAAGACAAAATTTGCAGCAGATGAAAGCATACAAAAGCACAAAGCTCGTCTTGTGGCAAAAGGATACGCACAACAACAAGGTGTTGATTTTGAAGAAACTTTCTCTCTAGTAGCTCGCTTTGAAACTGTAAGAACTGTTCTAGCACTAGCAGCACAATTGCATTGACTTGTTTATCAATTTGATGTCAAGTCAGCATTCCTCAATGGAGATTTACAAGAGGAGGTCTACGTAACACAGCCAGAGGGATTCATAAAGAAAGGTGATGAAACAAAGGTGTACAAGCTGAAGAAGGCATTATATGGATTGAAGCAGGCTCCCCGAGCTTGGTATAGCAAGATTGATGGGTATTTTCAGAAAAAAGGGTATGTGAGAAGTAAAAATGAGCCCACCTTGTATGTGAAGAAGGAAGGTAAAAGTGATCTCATCATTATTTGTCTTTATGTTGATGATATCATTTATACTAGTTCTTCTAATTCTCTTGTGAATGAATTTAAGTCTCAAATGATGAGTGAATTTGAAATGTCAGATATGGGTTTATTACACTATTTTCTTGGCCTTGAAGTACATCAAGCTGAAGATGGGATCTTTATCTCACAAAGAAAATATGCCGAAGATATTCTGAGTAAATTTGGCATGCTTATTTGTAAGCCTGCAACTACACCCATGAATATTAATGAAAAATTGCAGCTTGAAGATGGAGTAGAAATAGCAGATGCTGGAAGGTTCAGAAGCTTGGTTGGAGGACTGATTTACTTAACTCATACTCGACCCGACATTGCATTTCCTGTTGGTGTTATTTCCAGGTTTATGCAACAACCTTCAAAGGTTCATTATGGAGCTGCAAAGCGAGTCTTGCGCTATATTGCAGGAACTTTTGAGTATGGAATTTGGTACTCTAAAGCCTCTAATTTCAGATTATGTGGGTTCACGGATAGCGATTGGGCAGGATCATTGGATGATAGACGGAGCATTTTAGCAAATGTTTTCACTCTAGGATCAGGAGTGATCACTTGGAGCTCAAAGAAGCAAGCAACAGTGGCACTATCAACTTCAGAAGCAGAATATATTGCAGCTGCCTCTGCAGCTTGTCAAGCCATTTGGCTAAGAAGAATGTTATCTGATCTTCAACAACAACAGATAGGAGCAACAGAGATATTTTGTGATAACAAGGCAACTATCTCCATGACAAAGAATCCAACATTTCATAGCATAACAAAGCATGTCGAGCTTCGTCATCATTACATTCGTGACCTTGTTGCTAAGGAAGAAATAGTCTTGAAGTACTACGACATCGATGAACAAATGGCAGACATACTTACCAAGGCTTTATCAAAAGACAAGTTCTGTTACTTTAGAAAGTTACTTGGCATCTGCAATTTTGAATCAAGAGGGAATGTTGAGATGTGATTCAAAGATTGACCAGGATTTGTGGAGTTTGTTAGTAGTTTTCTAAAATTATGAGTTTCTGTTTCATGGTTAATTGTTAGTGGGTTCTGTTATCTAATAAATCTCCTGAAATTATGTCATTTTTGTTTCAGTGTAAGCCTATATATATAGGCATATGATAGTTGTTTTCTGATAGGAATCCAAGAGAAGATGAAATAAGAGAATTAGCAGCTTACTTCATTTTTCTTCCTGCTCTCTTCTAGCCTCTGTTCCCAACAAAATTGCAAGCGGCAAACTTCTTAGGAAGTGGCGTGCACATTATCGAGCTCTCACTTGCTTAACATCTAATGATGATGACTCGCTGTTAATTTTAGGTGCAGAAGATGGATCTATCAAAGTCATCCCTTTGCAAGTACTGATTCTCCTTCGTGATTATCTATGTTCTGGTGGATTTCTTTGAATCATTTTGCATGATAGATTCACACATGATTTTTTCCAAAAAAATGGTTAATTAATCTTTTTCTAATTTATCTTTTTATTTTTACGAAAAAGTCTATTCAATACTGAAAAGGAGATCGCTGGTGAAACTCTCTCTGAACACGGTTTGCAGGTGACTAATGTTGTAGCTGGTTATGGAAGCTGTGTTAGCTAGTGGAGGTAGAAAGATTAAGAATAGACTGCAATAGAGCACCACAAATGGTCCAAAAGTGGAAGAAAATGTATCAAGACCTGCTTCAGCTTAGCGTAAATGGACCATTGGCTGACGACCCCAAGGAGGGAAATACCTGAGGAGCTGCTGCACCCTCTAGTTCTCTGAAGGTCGCAGCAGCTTGCCGTTTGTGCTATCGGACGACCAGTTGTTGACTCCATGCTCTTGACATTGGGTGTGTTTGGGAATGAGTAAAGTTTTTGATGAAAAGTTTTGAAGAGTAAAAATTGTCAAATTATGTGATATGATAGGGGTAATGATGAGTAGTAAAGATGATAAAGTTAAAATAGATAGGTTAGTTGTGTAGAAATGATTGAAAAGTAGGGTACTTGTATAGGAAAATGTGAAAAAATAATTAAAAAATATGATAGTTGTGAAAAATAAAAAGTTTTAACTTGACATTTTTTAACTGTTGCTGTCCCTTGATTCGTAGTTGAGGTTCGTTCGGAATGTGATCGCCTACTCCCAGGAGCAGGCAGCGTTCCCTGCTCCTGGGAGCGTATACCCATTTTTTTTTATTTTTTTTGAAAATTTCTCCTAAACAGTATTAATATATGTGTATTTAACATGTGTATAATTTTTTACTATTTTTGAAATATTTTAAATATTTATTTTTTATTTTTAAAAATCAATGTGCCAAAAATTGTAAAAACTTATATACATGTTAAATATACTTGGATTAATAATTTTATAAAAAAAATAAAAATAAAAAAATATTAAAAATGAGTATATGCTCCCTAGGAGGTGAGAACGAGAGCAGGCGATCACGTTCCGGTTCCTGGCCTGCCAAAAGCCATCATCAGCTCAACAGAACGTTGGATCACATCATCACGCTTTTCTAATTTTTGGGTGCTGACGTTCATATGACGGGTGGTTTTGGATCTGACTGCTTTCGTACATTCAGCACAAAAAACCACAAACGGTCGGATAAAAAACTTACTAAAATGTTCATAAGATGACGTTATCACATTGCATAGAAATGGAAAACTGGCGGTCGGTCGTTTACTTGCACTGTAAAAATTCATTTTGCACCCACTGATGGGCGTACCTGATGCTGTGTGCCCACTGTCCGAAGGTGACAGTGGGTACCTCCTTTTCATGACACATGGGTAGGATGGGCTCAAATTCGTGGTGAGAGATTGACGTGAAGAGGGAACTGCGGTAGCACTGTTAGAATCCGCAATCGTTCGACCCATCCATAGTCCAAACTGCACGGCTCTAGTCAATGAAAAATCACATTGATTAGGCCTTGCTCACCTATGGCTGATGGGGAAACATTTATTGGCGTTTTTGGACCATTAGTATTCATTGCTCCGTATGGACCGTTGGATGAATGAATATGTTAAGACCCGTTGAACCCATTTACAATGGGACCCTTTTTGTGCACAGTGCATCGGCAATTATGGAGCGTCGGTCTACAAACTACAAAGCTCCAATGCACGAGATCTTTCCTTCTTGGTGCTTAGAATTTAGCAATAAATACAAAAAATACCGTCTCAAGGGAAGACGGGGGTGGCTTCCAAATGGGTGTAACGTCATAAACTCATAATGCATCAGAGCAACCCACAAGCGTCAAGAAGACGTCAACCCCAGCAGCAATCGGAGGTCGGCCATGATAATGCTATATCATATATCATAGAAATGATGGGTCGTGTTTGCTTAAAAATTTATATTCTTGTAAATTAAGAAAAAAAAAAAAAAATGCTTGCGTTAGAATACGAATACATTATGTAGTCATTTATCCGTATAGGAAAGATACTTGATATGGTTTAGATGTTGAATATATAACTTTCATACTTATTTTTTCATAACAAACTTTAATACTTGTATTTAAATCAAACTATTTTAGCGTACTAATCTTCCACTTCTTTATGAGGGGGACCATACACAGAAACTTATTTACTATTGCAATAAATAATTTTAAATATAATAAGTGAGTTACATTTTGATTTTATCATCCATTATGGATCTTGTTTGCGGGTGCCAGCATCCTAATTCTGGTGTGTCCTGCATTTCTTATAAATGTGGGCAGTACAATCGCATACCGCTAGGTGGTCCAAATTTTTTTATTTTTCAATTTCTATAAATGTGGGCTCCACATGGATCTTGTTCCCTGTCAATTTAAAAACTCTATTAAAATTTTTTGGTATTATATTTTTTTTAATTAAAGAAAAATACATGGATACATCGTTAATTTCAAAAATAAAAATACTAAATAAATTCAAAATTTTTGAAATTTCCCAAAGGGTAAGATCTAGGTGGAATCCACATGTTTATTAAAATAAAAATTAGAAAACAAAAGTGCAAATTGCATCTCCTTGAGCTTTTCCATTTTTTAATTTTTATAATATCCAAGTCCATTGTATTTAAATTATTTATAAAATCAACTTGATTAAAAATTTTCACAATCTAAAATATTAATTATATAATGACAAAGAAGCTCATATATTTGCACTTTCTATGGATAATATATAAATTTAATTAAAATATTTTTCAAATTATACAAATATTTAAAAGTAGAGTATGATACATGGCTTGGAATTTTAAAAAAATCAAAAAGGATGTAATTTGCACGTAGTTTCACAAGAGAAAAGTGTGTGTGTGTGTATGCATATATATGTGGGTAATGATCTTGTATAATTAGTTGTAACTTGGCCAGGTAACAACACCAATTATATCTTTCATAGGATAAGATTTAATACATACTATATATCCAGCCTCACTACAAATAAGTGTTTTGAGCCACTTTTTTTTTAATTTTTTTTTAATTTTTATGGGAGCTCATATCTAATTATTAGTATATATACACTATGTAGCACTCCCGACCCATGAGTGTGCCACCGAGTCGTGGTAGTTTACTCTACGAATCTTTTTAGGTAGTGAAGCTTATAAATGAAACCGGAAGTTTCATGCTTATATGAGCGGAAGCTATTTCTAATTTGTTGGGAAATTAGCCTGAAATTTTTCTTTTCTTTTCTTTTCTTCTCTTTAGAACCTACATTGGTTCCATTTCCTTAATTAAAATCCGACAGCATACTGTCTATACTTAGGATGTTTGGGCAATACAAAACTTGATAGTCAATACAATTTCAACATTTTCTACTAATTCACTCATATTTACTTCAATTCAAACTAATACATTCCTTATACAATCATATTTCACATGAGAATCTAACTACTATATTTAACAACAGCATAAAATATTCACAATTATAATAATTACAATCCAATGCCTCCAAATTCATTAAAAATATTAAAAATCATACATTCACTGCTCAACTAGCAGTGAAGGCTCTTCTATCAAATCTGCATCATCTGCACTCACTGATTAGTTGAAAATAATGAGTATAAAATATTCAGTAAGCGAGCATTTAGAAATAAAGAATTGCTAAAATCCGTGGCATTAACTGAAATCATAAAACTCTTAAAATCTCATTATGCATATGTGATAATGAGATGAATGCACACACATGCATCATTCCATGACTTATTCCTCGTTTGGCAGACACTTATCAAGTGATCACCTGCCCATACGTTGGACGCACCAATCATGCAACTTTAAGGACGGACTACCTTTCCAATTACAACATTGACAAAGCCTCATGCATGAGTTCCATTCACACATGCATTTTATGCATTTATGACATGAATTGAGTTTTGCCAACTCAACATGATGACAGGGTTTGTACATGAAAATCAAATTGTAAAAATATTTCAAGTACACATTATTTTTGTAAAACCTATGCGCAGGGCAATGGTCTTCCCTAAATACCTTTTCAATGCATATTAATTTAAAGAAATATTTAAATAAAACAAACTCATTAGCAAATAACCTTTCTTGAAATAAAAAAGCAAGAACAGATTTTTCTTACCATAAAATTCTTTTGAACAAAAAGAATCTTTAAGAGCTTGCTTACCTTTTTCCTTTAGCTTTCCTCCATCTTTTCTTTACCTCATCCTAGCATAATCAATATGAAACAATATCTAAACATATCATTCTCATCATCAAGCATGTCAATCTATATGTCTATTTATTTCCTACTTGCCCCCCTTTTTATTGGCTTTTAATAAGAAATTCAAGCATTTCTTTGCTTGAAAATCTTATTTAAATATAATTTATCCTACACTTGCACAAACATTCGATTCTCACTCTAGACTTTCAAATATGGAGTTCATCTTGAATGCATCATAAAATTAGATTTTATAGGGTTTCATAAGCCCAATATGCTCAAAAATAATCTTTTATAAACATAGACCAATTTGAAAACTCATAGACTATATAAGCTATCTTAGTCTTTTAATCATTCTGTAAAGGAAGTATTCTTAATGAGCCTTATACATTTCGTATGTATTGCATTTAGATAACTCATATAAAGGGCATGAGATCTTATTACGCATATAAAACAAGTTTACTACCAAAAATTTGATCACACGGACTAATTCATACAAAATCTTAATCCGTTTAAGATAGATTATTAGAAATCATCCCCGTCAAACACAACTCAAATTCTATTACATATATATAAGAATATCTTCCTTATGACTTATAAATTCATTTATTCCAAAAATTGAATGATTCAAACTCTTATCATATATATTACTTCTTATATTTGTGTGATCATCACACTTGAACCTAAACTCAAAATTCATAGTCCACACAGCCTATCCACGTGGCTGCCTAGCTACTCTCTTATATTTTATATTTAACATCATATCATAGGATTTTCATTATGATACTTGTAATAATTTTAGCATTCATCGTTTTTGCTTTAAAATCAGTAATTTAGTAAATGAACTATACAACAGAACTATTTTACTTTATTTCCTCTATTACCTTGATTTCAATTGTTAAAATTTTACATTCCACTTCAAATTCACTAACTTTTACATTTGGAATTTGCAATCCACCTATTTTATCTAAATTATATGGGAAAAAAACAAATTAACTTGGATGTTCTACTTGAATCTCTACACTCGTAGTTTAATTCATACACATCTTATCATCTAAAAATCAAATTAATTGCAATTTACGTAAATATAATATTTAAATATCATAACTAACATTCACAACCCATAAACTCAATTGAACAGTTGGGTTTTCCCAACTTCCTTGCATTTTCATTAATATAAGCATGAAAATTAATACTCTATCGTCGTACTCTTACAATTACAACTAATAATCAATCATTGCTAATCGATACATATGGCCAAATAGTCTATTTCATAAATCCTTTTTAGGCTTACATTTGACTACCCCCGGCTTAACATATATATTAACTAAATTTACAACAATTTAAATATTCATCTCATTACTTGAAATTTCTTACATATAACTTTCAACTCAAATAGTAGTCTCAACCCAATATAGGTATTAAACATTAGTTTTTAACCTCTAAAATTTAAAATACATATTTCATTAATCCACATCGTACAAAACTTAATATTAAAATATCAAAAATGATATTTATAAATTATACATTCAAGTTGGGCAATTATTTTTACCCCACAATTATGCATTTTCTGCTCAAGAATTTCACAATCATTCCATCGTCATTCATATGTATTATACTTTTTAATATAATAATTATAACCCACCATATATCATAACTAAATTCATCATATATGCTCCAGCATAAATTTAACTTTCATTTAGGCTTGAAATTCCTATATATATATTTTTAATAAGTATAACTTTGCTTAACCACCCATTTATCACAAATAAATTATATATTATGCTTCTAAAATTAAAATTGATCATTTAAGAGCCATCTTTAAACCCAAATTCATCACTCATACACTTTCAACTTTAGTAATTTAAATGATGAGTTTTAAGCTTCAAAATTTAGGAATTATACTCCCTTTCATTTTCACATGGTATAAATTTAGTAAATTTAATATTTTAAAATCATTCAAGTAACCGCTGACCATCCATATACATGTCATATAATTGCTTTCTATTCTTTCTTTTTTTTTCATATTTATTTGACACTAAAGTTATATAAAATTCACCCGTACACATTTAGTTAAAAGAAATCTTATACCTCGATACAAGTTTTCTGACTATCCAATTTCATTTATCATATATGTTTACATTTTGGCTTCAAAGATTCGTATAAATCTATGTTCATATAAAATTAAATTACTAAATTTATGTTTACAATCAATGACACATACCCCTAACATATATACCCACCTGCCCTTATTTTTTCACCTAATTTCCACATCCAAACTGGTTCACAATTATTTATCAATTATCCCATATACAAAAAGTACAAAAGTCTGATACCTAGGCCACGTTTTTAGGGCTTCCCCACATTCAATGTATGATGAAAATTTTGAATTTTCTTTCCTACCCAAGATTATAAATATAATTTTTACAAATAATACTTCCTAACATTATTTAAATATATTATATAGTAATTTGGGGAAAAATATTAAAGCTTTTCAACTCTTGAAATTTCGGATTCATGTATAGGATAAATTTTCACATTCCATGTACATTATTCGGCTCCCAGCATGAAGATCTACATGAATCTACGAAAACGTCCATGATTCCTACCCATTTTAGGAAGAAATTTAAAAACCCTATCCTTCTCCTTCAGTCGTGCAACCGAATCTCATCTCTTTTCCCATGATTCTATTTCCATAATATAAATCTATATGAATCTAGCAAAAGCCCTATGTCTTGAACATGATTTGATAGGAATTTCTTTAAAAAATTTAAAAAAAACTCATCTTCCTTACCTCCGGCCAGTGACAGGATGATCGGCGACTACGGCGATAGCGTCAGCGATGGCCTGTGGACGACGAGCAGCCTCCTCTCTCCTCCTTCTCCTTCCACCCTCTTCACTCTCTCTCTCTCTCTCTTCAATGCTGGAAGGGGCTAATGCCCCTAGGGGTGCAAGTCGGTCCGGGTACCCACGGGTCGACCCGCTGGGTACCCGAATTCGGGTCGGTTCGGTTCCACGGGTAAAATACCCGTTGAAATTCGGTTAGGGGTCGGTTCCGGTGATGGGTACCCGGAACCGACCCGGATTTCCTATTAGTATATATATTATTTATAATATAATATTACAGTCTCCATTCTCCCTCAGCCGGCCAGCCCTAAATCCCCAATTGAATCCCGTGCAGCCCCAACGACATTGTATAGCCAGCTGCCCTAAAATCCTAAATCTCCATTCGTCCCGACGAACTGCCCTGTTACCGACTTACCGAGTTACCGGGAACTGGCATTGTATAGCCAGCTGCGGCCGTTTGGATGAATAAGGAAGGAAGCAGGGGAGGGGAAAACGACGTTAGCATGGCTGCGGTTGCGGGGCCGCCACCAAATCTTGGAACCCCAGCGAATTGACTACGTCTTCCACAGTTCCACGCTCCAGCCGGCCTTCCGCAGTCCCAACGACAGCAGCCGCACGTTGCCAAACCACGCTCTCTCTAATAAACGGCTAAACCTTTCTTCAGTTCTTCTCTCCTCTACCGCTCTGCGTCGTCTGCGATACACCGAACTGCTGTCGGTGCCGGTGCCGGTGCCGGTGCGTGGCTGTTTGCGTGGCAGGAACCGACATTTGCGATTTGCGTGGCTCTCTCTCTCTCTCTTTTGCGTGGCTGTTTGCGTGGCTTCCTCTGCTTCTCATTTCCAGTTTCCACATTTGAGATTTGCCCAGATTAGATCTGTCCGTGCACAGTGATATTTGCCCAGATTAGATCTGTCCGTGTAATGTAAAGGTCAGTTTTATTTTCATGCTAGATAACGGTTCTATCTCTTAGCTTTTTAGATTTTATTTTCATGCTTTTCTCCTCACCCATGTTTCCTTTACTTAGCGACTTCCAAATTCCAACAGCAGCTTGTAGCAGGCAGCAAGCAGCAAAGTGGCAAATAAAAACATATAACTTAAAGGAAATCAATAATCACTGTAAGAATGTGGCTCTTCAATCTTCATTCTGCACTTTTCAAAATTCAAAATGGGTTGTGTTATTGCATTTTTGATTAATTGATTGGTATTTTCTATTACTTGCACTATTATAATTCATTTAGTTGTGTGTTTATGTTTTTATCGTGGAAGTGTGGATTAAATGATTTTATTATTTACTTAGAAAAATTTACGATTGCGATACCGAAGGCAGTTCTTTGAATGGTCAAATTCTTGACTTTCATAGCAATGTTTATTAAAAATGCTTACTTGGTAATAAAAATATACTTCATGTCATGCTTATGAATGGTCAAGTGAGCTTATGAATGAAACTCTTGTTATGACGTTTTTAGGAACCGATTTGGAACCGAACCGGAACCGACCCGCACTTGAAAAAATTGGGTAGGGTAACCTCCGAACCGACCCGGTTTAAAATAGGATAGGGTAGACATTTTAAAAAAATGGGTAAGGGTAGGTTCCACCCCTACCCAGGGGTACCCGAACCGACTTGCACCCCTAATGCCCCCTATTATTTTTTTTGGTAGTCGCACACATACACAAGTGGCTGCCCCTCATATACCATTTCTTTTCTAATTTTTTTTATATTCATATATATCCACATGCCATGAACCATACGATATTAATTTTTTTTAATTTAAAGATATGATGCATATTTAGAATCATTAAATCATAATCATTTACCACTTTAAGTAATTAAATCAATTAATCACTTAAATTAAACCATTTGACTAAAATTAATTAATTAATCTAAAATTAAATAATACACTTTATTATTATTATCCTATTCAACAATAACACTTTAACTTATCATTTTTTTATTTATTAATTCTCTCTTTTCTTACTTTGTAATTTTAGGCCATTAATAAAATTCTAATTTTATTAATTTCATGACCCAAAATTTTCATATACATTTATATGCCACGTGCTTGTAGGTTGTAATCTAAAAATTGCGAGTGCTACACACTGTGACCTCTGAAATTACAATTAAATACCTTTTACATCCTCACACTATAGAGGAAATTTTTGTGAGTATCCCCAGACACAGGGGGGAATTGTAAACCCCTGTTACCTGAAGAAATGAAACATCAACATGCGCTGGGTGGGATTTAAAATTGTGTTATTGCTTTGACGACCAAAGCATGTACACAAGAGCTGAGTCCTAGTCTTTATATATACTTAAATTTTACGTTGTTGAATTTTAATTTTAGCATATATTTCTTTTATAATTTCAAAAATAAATAGTTTTCACCCCATTATGGAGTAAAAAGTGTTGCTTTTCAAAATGTAAAAGATATAGAAATCTAAAAATGGTATAATTTAATATAGGAACTAAATACGTTTGGAATCATATAAAAATGGAAAGAAATTTTTAAAAAATGAAACAAAATTTTAGAAAATAAAACGAAGTGACTCAAAATTCCTATATTTATTGGGAATTGGCTCATACCTATGAATCATTACCCACATATATAATAAGTTTTTTATCTTATCAGTTAGGGGAAAATAGTGGAAAATAAGCAGAGGCAAAGGACGAAGAGTAAAGAAGGAAGCAGAATCAGCAATGTACCTTTTGTGATAGACTATGATGAAGTATGGAAGCCAACAGCCCTTACATTCCTTTTTATCGTTAGCCTAGCGATTTACAAATTTGAGCAAGTAGAAAGTGATGTCTTTGGGGAGGGGGTGAATACCATGCAAAGTGGAAGAAACATCTGATGAAACAGTTGAGATCGTAAACAAACAAGACGTGAGGAATATGAATTGCATAGTTATCTACTTATGTTTTCGTTTACACCGTGAATATGAGTTCTTATTTCTAG
The DNA here is from genome assembly GCA_030490835.1 of Annona cherimola. Taxonomy (NCBI): domain Eukaryota; kingdom Viridiplantae; phylum Streptophyta; class Magnoliopsida; order Magnoliales; family Annonaceae; genus Annona; species Annona cherimola. The sequence continues at coordinate 99,107,744 of CM059971.1, read as the reverse complement.
GCTCGCAAGATGGACGGTCTGGATTCACCAACGGTGGAGCCACTAAAGTCCAATTGAAATAATTCAACAGTTTGTCTTGGCACGCAATAGAGAAGCCAAAAACAGTGGTGTTTGGCAGTAAGAAACGTCAAGTAAAATGGAGAGAGGTGGGGTGGTCAGGTGGGGGACCGGATTTCTGTTTATTTTATATATGCATTTATTGAAAATCAATTCATTTATTTTATCCGATTGCACTATTTCATTTGGTTTTTCTCTGACTCCGCGGTTCCCAATGACAAAGCACTGCTGATTGGTCTTTTGCTGGGGCTTTTTATTTTATTTAAGATTTTTGGAAATATGCTTACAAGATTTGACTCATATTGTATCTGTCCTTAAGTTTGCTAAATTTGCAAATATGCCCACAAAATTTGTATATAATTACAACCGTGTCCTTTCCATCAGGATGTTGTTAGATTATTACATGAAATGACAATAATGCCCTTTAAGCTAAATTGTACACTTTTAATTTTTGAAAATATTGTAAAATTTTTGCAAATAATCTAAAATAATAATACATGTAATATATATAATAATAAAATAGAAAATATATCTACAATATTTTAAAAAATTGCAAGTTTATCACTTGGGTTAAAGGGCATTATTGTCATTTTACATAAAAATCTAATGGCATCGTAACGAAAGGGACACGGTTGCAATTTTATGCAAACTTTGTAGATTTATTTGCAAATTCGACAAACTCAGGAGCACAGATGCAATATTGATCAAACCTTGTAGGTATATTTGCAAAAACTTCTTTTATTTTCTTCTCAAAGTGGATGGAAAAGAAGATAAAGTACTTCTCTCATGATACTGCAAAGTAAAAGCCTGACACCAAACATCTCTATCACTGTTTTGGATGCCTTTTTTTAATAAAATTTCAAGCTTCTCTCCTTGCAAAGTGACAGAGAGGGAAATCCTTATTTTTTCTTTGTCTTAATAATAATTCATATACTATTCTAATGGGTCAAAAGGAGAGATGTTTTCTTCTTATCTTGTTGTCTAGTGGCTTCAGTACATGGCGCAGCAGAAATTCTTCTGCTATCAATTTGGTTTGTAGGCCAATTACATGCTCACCTTATGTGCATTCAAACGCATGACATCCAACATGTGCGTCATTTGGGGGCCATCCTCTTGTCCTTAGTCCTCAAATTCTATTTCCAAATTGATGTGGGGCTAAATTACTGGATTTGGGATAAATATATGTAATAATTATATATATGCTATCATAAAAAGTGACCCAATTTTAAAATAATTTTATAAGGTTTTATGAGCCTAAATCATATAATAGAGTATGAGTCTACTACGCGTAGAAACTCTACTACCTAATTTCTTCTATTTTATGATAAATTAAATTAAAAATAAGAAAGATAGACTATCTATATAAACGGTTATGATCTCCGGATTATGCACAAGGGTTTCTTTTTTAACATCTCATCTTAGAAAAGAGAGAGTCGTCTTTTCCAGAAAACCTATGGTACTAAATTTGAAGTCCAAAAACTACAAGATTTAATAACAACGCATCCGCTCACATGGATTTAGGTACACTTCTGCTTATGTTTATTTTTCTTTGTGATTTAGCACAGTGTATACTGAGATGATTATGATTTTAATCAATAGGATTTCCCAACATAAGCAAAATTTAATGGTTAGGATTGTTTTTTTTTTTTTTTAACAACTTTCTGATCTTGATCGCATTGGTCCTATCAGTTGCCGTATTGACATGAAGAATCAATCGTTCCGTCGAAGCATTGGACTGCAATCATGTTTGTACCGAGTTGACGGTTTAGATCAACATTTGGGCAGCTGGGCATGTCTAATTAACTATCCGGAACGGGCCTGATTATTTAAGACTGCACCAATATTTTTGAATAAATGGGTATGCAGGCATGAATTAAGTCTGCAAAACTCACCACGTCAGAAGAAATCTTGCTCTAGGCGTCTAGTTTCTGGGTTCTCTCCAAATTAATTAGGAATTTCTCATGCAATTTTGACATATGATTGTGCTTCTTTCTTAATTGCTGTTTATGAATTGTACCGACAACATTAGCAAACTGGATCTGTAAAATGTCTGATCTTTTCAGTCACATAATATTAATTAATCTCACTCGTCATTGAGTTTTCATCAGCTCCGAAGATGACGTTTTCAGCCATTTCAATACTTTAGAAAGGCCAATTAAAAAAAATTTACAGAAAGGAACTAAGAAGATACATTACACCAAAAAGTTCCCTAATAAATAAGTAACAATTAAATTAAAAAAGCATCCTAACTGAACCATTTTTGAAAATACGCTAACCCATGCTTGTGTACAGGATGTACTGTGGACCGGGGCATGACCTTAATTAGTCGCTGCAATAAAATAAACTTTTCCTGATGCTTGCATATGTCCCATGTTGGTTGTACCAGGGACTGGATTCCAATAAAAAAAAAAAAATCTTTTCCTGATGCTAAAATTGGTCACCATATGTATTACTTTTCAACGTGACGTCCACTATAACAAATGTGGTTGCGCAGCAAATTTTTTGGTCGCATGTATTGTAAATCTAATTGTATATAAATGGATTTGGCTGTAATTGATTTTTATTCTAAATACTTGGTTATTTCCAAATGGTAGTATTTGGTGAAATGCAACCATCTTTTACATCAGGTGCAGTCAAAAATAATATTTAATACAACTTTTTAAATTTGATTTCAAATATCAACAAACATAGTTGCAAATAAAAAAAGATTTTAGCTAAACTTAGCAAATTTAGTTTTAGTTATCAAAAGTTGGACGTGGACGCATACAAGAAAACTTATTGTAGCATTCGCAGTAGCTTTTTTTTTTTTTTAAAAAAAAAAATGGAACGCAGTAGCTAATTAAGTCGCATAAGTTAATCACAAAAAGCTTTGACAATAATTTTTGCAACATCTACTTACACTACAAGAAAATACGTCAAAGGCAACAACTTTAAGCAACAAATTTGGAGTTGTTGCATCTGAGAATAAATGCAGCAATATGTCCTTGCAAATAAAAGTATATCTATACGCAACAACTTTAAGCAGCGCATTTGGCTTTTGCTACCTATAAAAGTAAATGCAACAACATGTCGTTGAGTATAAGATATTATTATATGCAACGAAAATTTGTTGCATATATTGCCCAAATATAGAGAAAAATGTTGCATATCTAGGCTCAATTGAAGTCTGAAAATTGTTACATATATTAGCAGAAAATTGGAGTATTATGTGATAATTTTTTCATCTAATGGCCGAACACGCACAATAGAATATCATATAGTTAAATTTTTATATTTAATTACAACTTATATTATTCACTAACTACCGATATCACTTTTTAAGAAACAAAAAAGAAAAGCATGTAAAAGTAACATATGCACAGGCTCATGAGTTAAAAGACAGAGAGGGTGATCTCGGGCGTCACGTAACATATTTTGGTCCTTTGTTTTGGCGATCGACAACTTTACCCTTCTTAGTTTTAGGGTTTTGTCCTCCCTTCTCTTCCTGTCTGGGTCTACCATCCGCTACCTTCTCTTGATCCCATTTTCATTGCCTCTCCTGACATCCTATCCCATTTCACTACTTTTTTCTCTCTTGCCATTCACTCGAATCAGGAAAATCCCTCGTTGCTCCCTCCCTCCTTTTTTCCTCTCGATCTAAACAGCATTTGGCCTCTCTGGATTGGAAGCCAACGAAGAGAAATCAAGATCTGCTCTCTCTCTCTCTCTCTCTCTCTCTACTGGTAATTTCATCTCTCATCATTGTCTTTCGATTGCATTCTCTCTCTCTAAACCCTAGACCCCAATCTCTACCGCTCCTCCCTCTCGCATGCCCTTTCAATCGACAACTAGAGATTATTGTTTGGGTTTTTGGCGGGGAGAACATAGCGTTCTTCTCTGTTTTGTTTGTTTTGCACAAACAGAAAACAATCGATGTTCACTGATTTCTTTGATCTTGACGGATGGTACATCAGTGAGAGTAGGAGAGTGTCGAGTTTTTGTTTGAGTTTTCCATCTTCGGTTGGGTAAAATGTCAGATCCCTTTCTCCTTGTTTTCTGGCCGTGCAGAGGCCATGTAGTCTTATTGATTTTGCTTTCAATATATCAATAAACAGCTGTGAAATAAAATCAGTTCTCATTGATATTGAATAAATTGCAGAGGTTCTTCATTTCGTTTTCTAATTAGAACATCTAATTTCATACCTATTTTTGGTCGATTGGGTTTCTCAAAGTTTGAATGATTTACATCTTCTATTTGCACTGATGCGTGTAGCTTGGACTCATTCTTCAAAATCCACACAGAAGACATTGAACCTTATGTGAGTCTGTTTAATTATAACATGACTCTTTTTAGAAAACAGAGTAAAGCAATCCTGCTGTCCTCATTGAAATCATTAACAAGCAACTCCCCATCTAAAATCCACCTTTTTATCTTCCAAAAATTGAAAATTGGCTCAATTGAATATCAAATTTTCATAATGGGTTCTAAATTATCAAAAACTTCAGGAAAACATCCTATACGCATAATTTTTTCTGTGAGAAAATCATAGTGATGTAGTGTGAGGGAGATTTTTTGAGGTTCTGAGCTATTGTCAAATTAGTGAATACAATTTTTTTGGAAATTCTTAAGTGTACATACTAATTATGGCTGTCTAATTGTAAGTTCCTGCATTTGTCTCTAATTTTAATTAAATCAACTTCATCTGAGAAGAATAACAAATCTTCAATGTTACTATAATCTTAGGTACCTTACAGATAGGAATATTTTGAAATTCTGCAATGGTATTCTGAATAATACTTTTGTTCTTTTAGTTTGCTATCACAATGATTGCTTCAAAATTAATTGCTTCTTTTGCAGCTTTTGAAGCTATCCTACAGTTGGTGCTTCTAGGTGAAAGTTTTGAAGGTCCAATTTTCCTTGCAGGAAACCAGCCTATTTATAATGTTCTTTTTCATCTTGATTTTAATTGCTAAAATGGTTTCCATATTCTGGTACTGTCATGGCAAGCACATAGGCTTTTGATTAAATAATATATGCTCTCCTTTGCAAAAAAAATTGCTTTCTGGTACGTAAATTGGAAATTAAATAAAAATTTGCATATTTGTTAGATATAACCTTGAGATGTGATAAAATATTTAGTCGGTACTCCCAACAATTTGCTAATCCTTTACATATTTATTTTTAATTTATAAATAGACTTGTCAAAATGATTTATGATAACCATAATTGTTTATTGTAATTAACTATCAATATCTTGCAGAAATAAAAAATGTAAAGACTAGAGATGTAAGACCAAAATTGCCAGCCTATATAAGCATAACTGAAGATTTACAAATAGGGTTGAGCTACAGTTTTTACAAACAAGAGTGAGATTGAATAATTACTAATTAGCAATTTTGAATTGGCTCTTAACTAGTATATATGTCCACTTTATGATGAGAGCTAGGCAGGGCAATTCTGAAATGGGTTTGATTCAACTCTATTTTCAATCTTACTTCTAAATCAAATAAGATTTTATAACATTTTGAGAGAGGAATTTATTCGTTGTTCTTACTGTGCCAGTTTTGCACATCGGCCCAATACTAAAATTTTGTCAACGAGTATCATTTATAAATATTTTTGCTTTCTTTTTTTTCTTTTTATTTTGTCCATCAATCCCATTACTTTCATGAAATTCATAGATGGCATACATGCTTAAAGTTGAAGTTTTATGAAAAATGGGAGTGGGAGATACCTCAACTTGACCTAACCCACCTAGGCCAGCACTCAATTGGATGATTCGTTGGTTTGCAATAGCAGGCCAGTCATGGTATTTAAATTAAACCATTGAAGGACTCAAAAGTTTTCCTAGCTTTTAAATCAATAAGCAAATATTTCGAAATGAAAAGAACAATATCTTATGTATATTTTTTTTATTAAATGTTTGCTTGGCATTGATGAAAACTTTTTGACGTGTTTTTGGGTAAAAAAACATCAACCAGGCTACTGGACTCCGGTGTGAGCATTAATGCATCTCTGCATTAATTATCATGGTCAACGTTGTATGAAAAGGTCGTTCGTTGCTGAGAAGTTTCGGGATTTTTTCTAGCGCCCATTGTGCATTTCTTTCAACGTCGTTGCCATAGCTGGTATGGGCGGCAAACCTCTCCTGCTGAAAGACGGCTGTTGCAGTGGTGAAAAGACAGGTTTTGCACATACCCCCCTGCCGTTGAAAAGCTTTTGCTGTTTGAGGGAGTTTTCATCAATGCCAAACACACCCTAAATTGGAAAAAGCAAAATGTTGATAGATGAGAGAAATAGGAACTAGATATATTGATAATTTGGTATAACATATGGAGCAACATATCCATCCATGTTTATAAGCATTGACTTTATTATACAAGTTTCACATGTTCATAATTATTATATAAGCATATTGATAAATGTGTTCTTAAAAATCTTGCAGATGCACCGTAAACTACACTTCAAACAACGGCTGCCAACTTGTGTCAACAAGGAGAGAGAACTGTGAAATTTTATTGCATTTTAAAGTTGATAGATCATGGATATTCATATGCATCTTTGTTTCGTGTTAATTTGTTCTAATTTTATTCCAAGTTTTACCAAGCAATTTCTCCACTCAAAATATCTGGTAGATTTCCTTGAAGATGTTTATGGTTTGTGTAAGGGTTGGAATGGTTAGTATTTTCATCAGATCTTGTACCTTAGTTTTTGAGGTCACTCTCATACTCTGATTCTTGTTTGTGCTCAATATATGCATATTCTCTGTGGTAATTATTCTTTTTTTTATGAACATACATATATAATTATTCTTATGTGCCTTTAATCTATGACATCTAAAATATAGTACATGAGCCGACTAAATTGAGTGCTTATTGAGTAGCAGCTAAGGATAACAAGATTGAATGTGGATATGTACCTTTCCTGCTTTTGAACAATTTGAACGTCTCTTAGTTCTGGGGGCAGAAAGTGGCTGATCACCACTATTCACTGTAGCCACTGCCTCTGTCAGAAGAAGTGATTCTATGCCCATTAATGGCTGGTTGAATCCTATTCCCCATTAAGAAGTTAGACCACTCAAGCTCAAGAGGGAATTCAAATTCTACAATTCAAACTTGTTGATTTCCTAACCAGATTCTTATATTTTAACACTTAGTTACTGCTTTTTGTGCTTGGCCACAGTTACTGCTTGCTTAATTAGACATATATAACTTATTTCCATGGTTAATTTATTGAGATTCTATCATTTTTGGAAGTTTGTTATAATATAGATATATAGTTTATTGAGACAGTTACTGTTTACATGATTTTCTTTTACTTCGATGCTTCACACGCAGCCCTCTTCACCTAAGTAACATGTTGGTATAACAAATTTTACATCAATGAATGAGATTTCAATGTTGATCCTTGAATTGGATTGTATCTCATGGGAAAACTAACTGCAGAATCAGATTAGCAGGGACTGCCAAATGCCTAACTAGTGGAAAGATGCCTAAAGGATTTTTTTTTTTTTTTTTTTTTTTTTTTTTTTTTTTTTGATTTGGCCGAGCACGGCTGCTTCAAGGCCAAGAGCGGGACACGGCTGTGAGAAGCGGGATTCGAATCCCTGACAATCGGAGCTTAAGCCGTCATGTGTCGCCAACTGCGCTAGCAGGGCACACAAGATGCCTAAAGGATTGGTTTCTCTTAGTATTGTACTAGTCATGGGTTCTATTTTATCAATTTTGCATGTGAAAAATATATTCATGGGTTTATATCCATTGACCTTTCGGGTTCAGATTGAAAGAATTGATATTTGTGAGCTCAAGAGTCCAGGTTAGCTTGTCTTTTATTTCCCTACTTTCTCCCTTGCAGTTGTTTTTTTTCATTATTAATGTTGCTGCTGTTGTGGATTGATAAACTGGCCTGAATATAGGCCTTGAAAGATTGAATAGTGTTGTTTTCCATTTAGTTTGAACATGATGAATGTTGAAATGGCTCATATTCATCGTAAGCTAATCTTCTCCCCTGTAGTTGGTCCAGCTCTAATCCTAGGCGTATATAGTGATTTAAATCTACTGCTTCTGGATAAGATATCGAATGTGATGGAGATTAAGAGTCTCATTTAACTAAATCTGTATTTTTATTAAAATTTAAAGAATTTTTTGCATTCTTTATGCTTCTAGCTGTGATTGCATTATATGATTGAGTGCTAAAGATGACAGAATAACAGAAATAAAGTTCATGTTTTTGCCATCGATCTATGTTTTTATGGGATTGCTTAGATTGCAGTTTCAATTGTCTCCATTACTAAATGGCTTAGTTAACTATATATTTTGCAATCTTAACTTCAATATCGTAGTCCTTAGTGTATTTTTCTTTTAGTTTCATTAACTTCATCTAGAAGCTTCCTTGTACAATTGTAAATCAGCTACATGTCATATCCACTGATGCAATTTAAGGCTAATCAATGTTATTTTCAGGCTAAACTGATAGAGTGCTTGGAAAGGGGTGGTTACAGGTCAATAAGAAAAGCTGCCAGTGATGATTAGATTCTGTAAATACTCTTTTGTGAGGAAGAGGCAATAAAGATATAGGATGTCATGGACGTTAAGGATGTTGTTGTTGATTTATTTTTATCAAGCTTGAGTGAGTTTTTTACCCTATTCATAAGAGTTCATCATTGGATGACTTTTTGTGTGGCTTATTGACTTCTTTAGAATTGATTCGGTTGTGTAAAATTCAATTTTTTTAGTAATAAAAACTAAACATTGTTTTTTCTTTTCAGTCTTATCTTTTGAATTTATATTGATGTTATTGAATGTTGATGGATCCATTTGGACTATATATTTGTGTTATGGATGATTTGCTTTATTAGATAGAAACAGGTGTAAGCTATATTTTACTGTTTATATTAAATTTAAATAGCAAGATTTTGTTATAATAAAAAATAGTAATATTTTGTTGTGTATATTTATATATGCAACAGAATTTTGCTACTTGTTTACTTATGCAGCTTTGTTTACACATGCAGCAAAATTTTGTTCCATTTTATTGCAGATATATGCCGCTAAAATTTGTTGCTTGTTTATATGCAGCAAAATTCTGATGATTATGCATATACGATGCAAATAGTCCTCTGCAAAAAATTGTTGTATTATGTATCAATATAAGCAGCAAATTTACCGATTGCTGCATATAGCTATATGCCGAAAGGCATATGTAGCAGGCTGGCGGCAATGATTTTTCCGCTGCTTATGTGTCTAACTTCATGGCTTTATGCAGCAAATTTCGTTGCTGCAAAAAGAGTTTTTTTTTTTCTTGTAGTGTTAGTGACAAATATAACTTTTAGTGACAAGTGTTCCATTAAAAGGTTACTTTTTGTAACATTTATTATAATATTGTTACAAAAGCTAATTTTTAGCAATTATAATCATTTATATTACCAAATATTATCTTTTACAACTGCTCCTTTTGCACTAGTCTGTATCTATCACTACTTCTAAACGAATTACAACACCTCGGAAAGCGGCCAACGGAAGTCTTCTTGCTTCGACTTCCAAACAATGGTATGTAATGAATGCTAGTATCCGTCGCCGATGAAAATACTTTCAGACACATACCACTCCTAATCAATTCCCCGAAAGAGTAAGTTTCGCTTCTCGTTTTGAGTTATTATTCTTCTTCTTGATTGATATATTTACATTTATAACACAGCTCTCAAATGACTGAGGTGGTAAAATGTCTCTGCATTCGAATTCCTGTCTACTTCTCTTTGCCGTGTTGCTACAACAAACCGGGCGAAAGTTGGTTGGCAGGTTTGGGTTATTCTTAAGTATAATATATATATTAAATTACACATTCAGCTGAGCCATGTAAAATAAAAATATAGCGACTGCGGATTTATAGTTCGAAAAACGCTGTATTATAATCTTTTTTTTGATAAAGTATTATAATGTGTCTTATATACATATCTGCATGAGATTTGTTATTTACTTATTTATTTGATTAATTAAATGAATACTGTGATATTAATTCGACGAGATCTATTATGCTATGCTTTTACATCCATTCAAATTAAATGATCTAAAACGAGAATTTGGTCCACTTCTTGAACCTAAGTATGGACAGGATATCCTACGCTACTTGTTCTAGTGCTGCTGCCAAGTGCCAACCCGATGGATATAGATTATGGATGCAGTGTTGGCAGTTTAACACTTCCATTGTTGTTGTAGGTGTCATCCAATAAATTCCTTCGTGTCCATATGTAGCTAGTAGCAGCACATACAAGAGACACGGTTTAAAACACCAGATAGACAGCGGAAGTACCGGCAAAGTCCCTGCCTCATGCATTCTCATCCAATTCAGCCATAGTACGTATGTAATAATATTTTTTTCGATGAAACATATGTAATAATATTTTTGCATTTACTGCTATCAAATATATATATGGAGTTATATTCAAGTGCAGCAGTAGCACTGAAATAGGCTCCACATGATGATCAAATTATAATCTACTCTACTTATTGTATTCAGAATAATGTATTCTATTACTATATCAATTTTCATCTCAATCAGATATGCATATAGACTCCATCTGAAAATGGTAAAAATTCAACGTAATAAAATAGTTTGATGTAAATAACAACTTTAAAGTGGTTTTTTCGACATGTAAACTATTTGCTATAAAATTTATATATGGATAAATGATTGTATAAAGTTTCATTGCATTCATTGTATAAAGTTTCATACTGCGTGTATTTTCTCTCCTCGAGTTGTCCAGCCTCTATTTTACTCGCAGTAGTGAATTAACGGCTGTGATTTTCAGCGTCGAATTGAATGAGCGGATGGTGCGTCTGCACAACAATTTTAGTGCAAACCGAATGCATGTGAATATATCCCTATATATATATATACAAAGGGTTGTTCCGGTAGAGCTACACTGCACCGGAACAGCGATACATTTACCCAAAAATGGGCCCCACACATATTAGAATGCAATGAAACTTTATAAAATCATTTATCAATATATAAATTTTATAGCAAATGATTTACATGTTGAAAAAACCACTTTAAAGTTGTTACTTACATTAATTATTTTATTATGTTGAATTCATACCATTTTCAAATGGGGCCCATATACATATCCGATTGAGATGAAAATTGGAATGTTACTAGAATATATGATTCTAAATGCAATGGGTAGAATAGATTATAATTTTATAATCATGTGAGACCCATTTTGGCGCAACTACAGTGCTGTTACGGTACGGTGCAGTTACGCTTCACCTTATATATATATAGGAGTGATTCTATTAGCCCGGACTAAGTAAATGGTCCACTTAGCCCACCTCAAAAAACCTATTTAAAATAATTTTTTTTTGTTTTTTTCTTCATACACTTGTTTATCTAAGTGTATTTAACATATAGACCAAATTTTACCATTTTTGGAAATGTGCATATATTTTTTTAGATTTTTGAAAATAAGGGTATTTTAAATGCATATATACACATAGATGTTTGAAAATCTCAAAAAAATAGATAAACATATTCAAAAATGGTAAAACTTGGTCTATATGTTAAATACACTTAGATAAACAAGTACATGAAAAAAAAAGTAAATTTTTTTTATTGTAAATAGGTTTTTTGAGGTGGGCTAAGTGGGTCATTTACTTAGCCCGGGCTAATAGAATCACTCATCTATATATAGAGATCCGATCATGTGCAGTCCGCTATAAAACGAGCCTCACACATATTAGATTGCAATAAAACTTTATATAATCATTTATCCATATAAAAATCATATTTAGACGGTTTAGATATTAAAAATACCACTTTAAACTTGATATTTATGTTAAACTATTTTATTACGTTGATTTTACAATATTTTAAGATGTGATCATATATATGTTGGATTTGAATGAAAATTAGTATGTTAACAAAGTAAACAATTCTAAATACAATGAGTGGGGTGGATTTCTCATTCATGATCAAGTGGGGCCCACACCGTGCAGTGCATGCGCTGGAACATTCTTCATATATATATATAGGAGTGATCCTATTAACCCGGGCTAAGTAAATGCCCCACTTAGCCCACCTTAAAAAATCTATTTACAACAATTTTTTTTTACTTTCTTCTTCATACATTTGTTTATCTAAGTGTATTTAACATATAAACCAAGTTTTACCATTTTTGAATATGTTTATCTATTTTTTTTAGATTTTTAAACATCTATGTGTATATATATATATTTAAAATATCGTTATTTTTAAAAATCTAAACATATATATATACATATATCCAAAAAGATAAAAATTAGTCTATATGTTAAATACACTTAGATAAACAAGTGCAAGAAGCAAAAAATAAAAATAAAATTGTTGTAAATAGTTTTTGAAGGTGGGCTAAGTGAGGCGTTTACTTAGCCCAGGCTAACAAAATCACTCTTCACTTATTTATCTAAGTGTATTTAACATATAGAGCAAGTTTTACCATTTTTAGATATGTTTATCTATTTTTTTTAGATTTTTAAACATCTATATGTATATATGTATTTAAAATACCTTTATTTTTAAAAATCTAAAAAACATATATACACATATCCAAAAATGGTAAAACTTGATTTATATATTAAATACACTTAGATAAATAAGTGTACGAAGAAAAAACAAAAAAAGTTATTTTAAATAGGATTTTTGATGTGGGCTAAGTGAAGCATTTACTTAGTCCGGGCTAACAGGATCATTTCTTATATTAAATAGAATTTTTGACGTAGGCTAAGTAAGACATTTACTTAGCCCAAGCGATGAGTGCTCCTGTTAGCCCGGGCTACCCATGAACTCCGTGACTTTTACGAATCCCTTACACATCCCTTATACATCTGCGAGATAAATAATCGGTCGGCCGGCCAGCCAGAGACAGTCTACCTGTACTCCTGCCTGCCTACCGGCCTCAGATGCCCACGTTTGCATTTCCATGCTCTTTCTGCAAAAACTCTTCACTTACTCATCTGAATAAATTACCCTCGATCGGCTTTAATTCTTCCATTGTCTCACGCGCCTCCTCATCGTCATGAGGTCTCCTCCTGCGCGCAGGTGGCTCTTCCAGAATCATATCGGACTTGGATTCTCCCGGGAAAAAATAATAATAATATTTACAACTTGTTATAGATCCACTGACGCACTTATATGGCATGCACGTGCCACCAAATTTATAATCGGTACAGCCTCAATTATTTTTTGTACTAAAGATAGATATGCACGTAGGAGATTTTCTTTAAAAATCTTTTAACATGATCCAAACGAATTTTTTTTCCAAAAAAAAAAAAAAAAATACTTCGGAGTTAGCTGGGGATCGTATATGATATATCACATCATTTGGTCGTACAAGAGACGTTTGCTAGCACGTGTGGCATGCACCAGTGTAATTAAATCATGGTCTTTAAGAGGTGGGGTTGTAATGATATGGTCAAGACTCTCATAAAATGGGCCACAGTGTTCTCATAATTGGATGCATGGACACATTAGCCGTAGATCATCATCAAATGAATTGATGGGATAGATGGCCATGGTGGGGCCCACCAGAGTTTTGGAATGGAGCAAACATTTATCACAAGGTCCACCAACGTGGGCCCCACGATGGGGGATCAGTTGCTGTCAACAATGTCAACCCCGTGAGGAGAGGAGAGAGGCCGGCAAGCTGGGTAGGAATAGGAATAGGGTGATCTTTGGACGCCCGCCGGGCGTGTGGGAGGGCGGATGGGAAGGGAACCCAGCTCTGCATTCCATGCATGTGGACGCTAGACAGAAGACTTTTTCGCCTTATCTCTTATGCTGTGAATAATAAAGAAGCCCGGCCGCGGACCACCCAAGAAATTCATAGCATGTCTCATGTGGGTGTAGTATCTTTGACGCAAGGCCATATCCAGCTTTTTTAAATTATAGGGTCCCGCATCTATCAAAACCATTTCTATGAGACACTGTTCATTGTGGCTCAACTTTAACTACATTTATTTTGTTTTATTTTGTGTAGCCCTATTTATAAAGTATGTAAAATTAAGAGAACAAAATATTTTGATCTTGAATATCAGTTTTAAAGTTATATTGTTAACATTTAAATCATTTAAACTATCATTTATATAAGGATAATAATTTTATAAAATATTATTATACTATAATGCAAATGTAAATAAATTTAAGTATTTTTCATAATCTATACATAAAAAGTAAATATGATTATGCATATCTTTGATTTAGATAAAACTTACTCTCCTAGTATTTGGTACAAATGAGAGGGTGGATTTCTAATCAATCATCAATATGTGTCAAAATGAATGAGATTGCACAATACTAATTCATGTAACTAGATTATATAGAAGTGGAACTCCAAAATCATAAGACCTAGACTTCAATTGAACTCTGGTAGGTAGGCTTCGGTCCACTTTATAAATATATTTATGTACGTATATATAACAGATTGATTAAAAATAGACATTTGTACCGATGAAGTTTGTACAAGACGCTGTTTTCTCAGTTTCCATTAATTTTTTATAATATATACTATGATATATCCATCCATATATCTAGTTATTATGACAAAAATTAAATGTTTTGAAAACTTCATATTCTATAAATTTAGGGTATTTTTGGGAAGTGATAAAAAATTTAAGAGAATTTTTTGATGTAAAATTTTTTTAATGACAGAAAATGATGTGACATGATAAGAGTAATGATTGAAAAATATTATATGAAATTTATGAAAAAATAATTAAAAAGTATAATAGTTGTCTAAAAATTTTATGAAATCATTGAAAAGTAAGGTAATTAAAAAAGTTTTGTTGTAGTCGTGGAGAGAAAAAAATTTTGGGCAATCATGAAGAGAAAAAATAGAGTAGTTGTGGAGAAAAAATAAGAGAATTTTTTAATGTAAAATTTTTTTAATAGGAGAAAATGATGTGACATAATAAGAGTAATTATTGAAAAATATTATATAAAAATTATGAAAAAATAATTGAAAAGTATGATAGTTATATAAAAATTTAATGAAATGATTGAAAAGTAGGTTGATCAAAAAAGTTTTGTTGTAGTTGTGGAGAGAAAAAAATTTGGGCAATCATGAAGAGAAAAAATTTTAGGGTAGTCATATAAATAATCATACGCTTATTTTAAATTTTTAATAGTTTCATATTCGACCTCAAATAATGTTAAATATACAATAGATACTCATCCGTCATCATAAATATACGTATATTAATTTATATTCTAAATACTTTGGATGTTAAAAATTTTTAAATAAACAAATCATTTGTATAAATCTATTTGTGTAAATGTATGTTTTTAATTATGGTAATGATTCAATAGACACATGTATATACCAATTTTCAATACATATAAGTCTTTTGAGCCTATACTCAAAAAACAAAAGTCTTTTGAGCATTTCGTTATTGAGTTTGTCTTTTCATTTTTATAAGGGCCCGCATGTAATTTTTTATGGTGGCCCACATATAATTTTATATAGACAAAATTCTATCATTTTTAGATTTTATATTTTTTATCTGAAAAATTAACAGTTTTCAAACACCATCAAATTTTAATGTTAACTAGGGGCGAAAGCTATTGATTTTTAAAATTATAATATATGTGTAATACATTTTTGTATATGAACACTTGAAAATAAAATGAAAAACAAAATTGAAAAAACTCAAAATATCTATATTGATTGAGGCTTAATATATATGTATTGAATCTATATATAATATTTCAAATTCACACTGCATGTGTATATGAATTTTAAAAAACGGTGTACAATAAACAGATACTTCTGGGATTTGATTATTGTCATTGCAACATTTTTATTTTTTGACAACAAAAATTTTCTTGCAAAAAGTTACGTTGCTAAAAAAAAATTTAGCCACGCATAATTTGTGACATATATTTCGTATATCAACCACTAAGAAAAAAATTAGTTACCAACCATTAGTAATTTTTGTGAATAGGTAATCAAATCATAAGAAAGAAACTTATCAATATATATATATATAAAAGTAAGGAAAATTTGTGAAAGTATCACTATAAGTAAAAAAAAAAGTCCAGTTTATAAAAGCATCATCATAATCAAAGAAAATTTTCTTTTAATAAAGATTTTTTGCTAATGACAGTGACCAAAAATGTATTTTCTTCTAGTATACCTTAAATTTTCCTTTGGCGTTAATGATTTTTCTATTGGTGTATATTTATATTTATCGTAATTTTGTATTTTAATAAAGCCTTAAGATAATCTTACAAATTTTCATGAAGGAGTTAATATGCTCTCATCCACATAACTTTGGAGGCCACGTTGCCATTTTTAATACAAAGATACCATACTTCCAACCTAGATCGATCCGGGATATGTTGGTATTTAGCCAGTGATGAACGCCACTGTGCCATCGCGTTGGGCTCTAGCGTTAACTAATTTAATTGGTGTGCATCAAAATGAACTGTCTAACCAAAAATAAAGAAAATATCGATCATAAGATGACGTCATCTTTGCTGATCTCTGTGGAAGTGTCCGCGTAATAGAAAGAGCTCATAATAAATTTTAAAATAAATCAATCAAGAAGTACAGTATAAGGGTAATAAAATAGGCTTTTTTGAAAAAGAAGAGAAAACATGGGTTATTATTACACCCTCTAATAAATCCTAGCCTTCGATAATATTTTTGTCTGTGTAGAAAGTGCGTTCGGAAAAATATTCATGAATTCAGGTGCCTGCGATGAGTACTTAGTAGCAAACTGTATTACCTTGTCATGGACTCATGGTATGGTTTTGTGATCGCAGTCCATGCGTTTGGCAGCCTTTCCTCCGGTAGTCTGCGGACTACGTACTATAATTTTAAACTTCATATATCTCTGATTACAGTTTCAGGGGTTCCGCGCGTACATAGTGGGAAACACTAGATTTGAGAAAGAGAAAGGCGAAAGAGTTGGAAATAAATAAAAGTATCAAGGCGGAGCAGGGGAGAAAAACCGCAATGCTATGATATTTTTCACCCTACTTGTACGTATAAATAGAACCCCCTCTCGACGCATAGGGAGTCGCTTCTTAGTAGCCAGCCAGCCAGCCTTCACTGCTTTATTCTTTTTCTCCCATACGCTTTTACTCATCACCTGCTGCTGCGGTTTCTGATTCAACTCCAAGTTCCTTCCTCTTCCATTCCCCTTCTCCATCCCTCTGTAGTTCAGCTACTCGATATCTCTCCTTTTTTTTTTTTTTTTTTTGACAAGATCGATATCTCTCCTTTTAATTCTGTGTTTTGTCGGGGAAAAAAAATTCCATGGATGGAGACCTGATAAAGCACGAGAGAGAAGACGAGATGGACATGATGATGATGATGATCCCCATGGACAAGCTCCCCGAGTGCTGCGGTGTGCCCTTCTCAGACATGGGGGAGCTACCACCACCACCGTTGGAATTCCCAGCTGGTGCAACTTCTACTACACCACCATCTTTCGATCCCATCTCAGCAACCTCACATGGACTGTTCAATCACCCTCCATCATCGCCGTTTCTCTCCAACTCACTTCATGAGCCGGCAACGCCCAGCGTCTTCTCCGACGCCACGGTTGGAAGGCTGAGGAACGCAGGTGATATGTCGTCTGCTGCAACCGCGTCTCCATTACCGGAGCAGAAACGGAACTCCGTTGCGGCGATGAGGGAGATGATCTTCCGGATAGCCGTGATGCAGCCCGTCCACATCGACCCAGAATCCATAAAGCCACCAAAGCGGCGGAACGTGAAGATCTCGAAAGACCCACAGAGCGTGGCTGCGAGGCATCGGAGGGAGAGGATAAGCGAGCGGATCAGGATTCTCCAGAGACTGGTGCCAGGTGGGACGAAGATGGACACGGCCTCCATGTTGGACGAAGCAATCCATTATGTGAAGTTCTTGAAGAATCAAGTGCAATCTCTTGAAAGGGTGGCGTCCACTCGGAATATTGCAGGACATGGTCTGTCGGCTGCAGAGATTTCCAACATGAATTTCTCTTCCATTGCAAAAGGTTATCAGCCTTCCCAGATTTTCCAGCCTTACACAACGGCTTAGCTAATTGAAAATGGATTGGATCTACAAATATTGCGTGCCTAGCTAGTTATATATATTATGGTCCTTAATTTGAGAGCGTGTAAAATGTCTCATTGATCAGTTCTTGAGTGTCTCTCTAGCAATTTGGGAGCTTGTAAAATGTCTTATTGATCAGTTTTCGAGTGTCTCCGCAGTTCTCCCACTCTCGTTGTCATTTGTAGGTTTTCTGTTGGGATTGTTAAAAATTTACTGGTGAATAGATTTGTGGATTAACTTCATCTGGTACCTTTAAAATTTTTGTTTCTTATATATTGAAATGCACAGATGGATTCCTCCTCTTGTTAGTTACAAAAGGAAGAAAAAGAAAAGAAAACCCATGCTATAGTTGCAACCGGTACCTCATCTCACTCACATGCAGAGTCTCATATACCCTGCATGTGCATGCATATACATGCTAACCCGCTCTTACCAAACAATGTGCCATTAGTTTGGAGTCTTTGGACCGCCGACGCTGGCCCCTGCCATTTAGTAATGTTTTTGTTTTATCATTTTTTCTGTGATAACAAACCTTTCTAATGATCTTGACGATCTAACTTTAAAAGGAAAGTAGAAAAAGGGAAGATCACTTTCTTAGATATCAAGAGTTGTGAAAGTATAAATTTTGGCAAGTTATTGATTATATATCATTCTAGGCTTCGAGCTAGCTATAGCTAGACTCTATATCGATCGTCCTCATACGAGAAGAGAAAAAGGCATTTAGCTTCTAGCAATTTTTTTTTTTTTTTTTTTTTGAAAGGTGTTTCTAGCGTTTGCCGGTTAATACAAGGTGGATGATCTTCAGCTTTTTCTTTTTTTTTGTTTTTTTTTCCTAAGGGTTTGCGTATATCTCATCTCAATTCTCATCTGTTGGTATTCGAGATCTAGGACGTTCTACGCGTGCTCTGCAACCTGGGACTCGATCCCATGCTGTTGATCCGACTATCGGAACCAACCATGGTGTAGAATTTATTCCGCACACGTAATTGATACTGGCAACTTAGCCTGCGACCATCCATATCCGTAAATGAATCCAGATCACAGCAAAAAAAAATTCGGTTCTTATTTATAAGATGGAAATTTGATAATACTTTCAAATAATTTAAATTGTTAAGGCTTAGTTTTAACTACATGCAGATCCGTCCAAGATGCCAAGATTTAATATTCAAATACTTCAATTATATTATCTTATAATATTTATAAAAGCTTACATAGTTTATAGTTGATATAGGCAATTTTATTTTGTACCTGTATGAGAAATACTTTTAATTAGTCTCTAATTACCCTTGGACACGGAGGTGCATTACAAGAAATTCTTTTATATGCAACTACATATATTTGCAACCAAATGTAAGTTTAGCTGCAATTAAATTGACTGTTGTGTTTTAAAAAAATTTGGCTCAGGATGCAGACGTGAGCAGAGAAGAAGAAAAGGAAAAAAACGGAGAGAGAGTTTTGTCGTCTTTGGGAGTGATTTGGGTACGAATTTGGGGTGTGAGTCTTTGAATGTCATTGAAGAAAACCAACGGTGGGGTGTCAATTGTCATAGATTGCATGGGAATTCCACGTGAAGGTCTGACGCGCCGGTGATTTTACAATTGGGACGCGGGATCCATCCAAACAACTCCCCCCACGTGAAGCCAATCTTATCCCCACTCCCCACGACTTGGACATACACATATTAAATAAGCTTGGAATATTGTTTTCTTATCACCTATCAATCCATGCCCGCGTATCTACCTCTTCAATCTTCCTTAGCCAATTTAATTAATTAAAACCATCTCATAACAGCAGCGATTACCAACCAATGATTGGCCTGCGCTGCAGTACATCTATACATCCATCCAACTGCTTATCGACCAGGGTCGGGGCTGACACTGGCGGCATTCTTCAAGTGCGATGATGGGGTTGTTAATTTAGAGATTCTCGATTGTACTTTTGACTGCCTCCTGGCCGGATCCGACTTGAGTGCGAAATCCGCTGTAACTCATAGAAGAAATTTTTTGGTTTTTTTTTTTTTTTTTTTTTTTCAATAATCAAATCATACATTAGATTTAAAATATAGTTTTAAGTACTGGTAGCAAAAATCACACAAATAAGATGTTAAAATGATCTTAAATAAGCAAAAATTATAAAAACTATACTTTTGTCACGTAAAAATATTATGATGTAATTCAATATAAAAAAAATGTTGTGATGTAATTGTGACAGCATATATACACTTTTTAAGATTCATTTAGTTAAAAGACATAAATATATATATATATAATGTGTCAGATTAAATAAATCATGTTATACTAATCAAAATCAATTTTATTTTATCTGTTAATGTAGTCTTATTTTTATGGCTACCACCGTGGAGTTGCCACTAAAGGCAGGCTAATAGTTTTCCGTAACTCCCACCGTTTGAAATCTATGTTTTCCTTCTTAACTATCATGAAAATGTCGTTTATTTATTTTATCCTAAAAATATTAAATTGTCAATGTTAGGGTGGTCCTAGATTTCTTCCGATTAGAAGTGTAATACATTTTTTTGAGAAACAGAAGTGTAATACTAATTATATATGTTTTAGAAAAGATCTTTCAAACACGATAACATAAATTATATAGAGCCACCATTAGTAGTTTAATTTTAATATTACTTGCAATCAACTAAGCATCATTATTTGCAGCCACATGTCAATGACTACAACTAATTATGTGATAGTTGGTTGCGAATAATACAAAATTAATTATGTTTGACCACACGTTACTACCCTTAGGTAGTCAAACATTTATAACTAGATAAGTATTTACCCACTAATTAATCTATATGCAACTAATTTTAATTTTATGTAGCAAAAAAGTTAGCAACATTTACGGGTAATTTGCAAATATACTCACTTAGTGTAATTAAAAATACAAATATGTCATATAATTTTAAAAATTCAAAATAATCCCCACATAGTTTAACCATAATTGCAAATAATCCCACACTGATATGACTTTATTACTGTATCTTCATGACATGAGAGTAATTTTCAATTAAGATTAAATTATGTGGAAGTTATTTGCAAAAATTAAATATATCACTTAATTTCTGGATTGCAAACACACCCAGATAGTTTGCATGTTTTTGCAAATATACGACACCATGACGATGTCATAATGAAAGTGCATACATCCATTTTTAAAATTTTTTTACACAACTATTAATTTAAATGTATTTAACATGTGTACCAATCTTTATCATTTTTGGAGATTTTTAGATATTTTTTCAGATTTTTAAAACTCGGTGGCATTTTAGTAATTTTAAATTACTAAAAATGCCACTAATTTTTAAAAATTAAAAAAAAAATCTAAAACTCTCCAAAATTGATAAAAAAAATTGATACATATGTTAAATACACTTAGATTAATAGTTTTATGAAAAAAAAATTAGAAAAATAAAAAATAGATGAAATACACACAGGTACATCGAGTCGTAATACGCCTAAGTGCATAATACTAGTTTTCGTCATAATGGCATGGGGGTTATTTACAATTATGGTTAAACTGTATGAGGTTATTTATAATTTTTGAAACGATATGGGTATATTTGTAATTTTGATCAAACTAAAATGAGTATATTTGCAAATTACCTGAATTTTCATTTTAAATCCCCTAACTTTGTTTATTTGCATTTTAAACCCCCAAAGTTTGGCCGTTTACATTTGAAATCCTGAAAAAATTATTTTTTTGCATTTTAAACTGACCCATAACAATGTTAAAAATTAACATTAATCTATATAAAATAATATAAATATCTTCCAATATTTTTTAAAAAATTTACATTTTAAACTTGACTATTATGCTTTCTCTATTTTTTTTGCTCCAATAATACAAATTTGAATATTTTTTTAAATATTGAAGAGTATTCACGTTATTTTGCATGAATTGACAGTAGTTTTTAACATTGTTATGGGTCAAGGTTTAAAATGCAAAAGAACCAATGTTTTCTAGGTTTAAAATGCAAACGACTAAGGTTTAGGATTTAAAATGCAAATAGGAAAAGTTAGAGGCTTTAAAATGCAAAAAAACTCAACATTTATTGGCATTTGTTGCAGTGAAAATTGACGTGTAATTAATTAATTTGTATATACGTAGACAGAAAGTTTACTTGATATGAGAGTCCTGTTTATTGGGAAACTTTCCCTTTACATTTTTTAATTACCTAGTCATGAATATGTGTGTGTATATATTCAGTCCGTATAAAACATTCTGAGAACCAAAACAATTTCAACGTATTGATGAAAATATCTTTTTTTTTATCGGACCCACACTTAACTCACAGTAATTACTTGAGGATTTTAGTCTAAACAATCCGCACTATTATTTCGAATCTGGTAACCATTCATTCGAGCAGTACGTAAAAAGAAACTCATATTACCTTGAAAGTTGCAATTAAGCAAATTTTAAAATTTTTGGAAAAAAAAAAGAGTATCTGATATGAATGTATATAATTAATAAATTCATAATTTATGAGAGAATTTTATATTTTGCTCGTCGTGCTTGGCGGTCCTAATTGCAGTTTCCCAGGCTGGCGAGCATCGCACGTCGATATGTGGTCGATCCAAACCTTTTAAAACGGTAGAGCGGGCAATGGATGCCTGATGCCCAAAAGTTAAAACATTTTACAGAACCTAGGCCTGTTCAAGATTCATTATGTTCGACCGCTTGAACACGGACAATTCTTTTAATATCCCACGAAGAAAGGCTAGCGTTTTTTCCCCATTTCTGAGAACGGTCAAGATCTTCCAGCATCAATGCATGGCACTGATCAGCTTTTGTACTTTGGTCGGCTTGGTTGTTGAAAACATTGCCGAACGGGAGAAATTTTTCTTTTTTTATAAAACAAAAAATTTTTAAAGAAGAAAAAGAAGAAGGAGAGGGGAAAAAAGGGAATTGAAGAAAGATTGGAGTCGTTTTCATGGCATTGAAGAAAGATTGGGGTCTTTTTCATGGCACGGATTAGAATGCCCTTTGATGGGGGCACCGTGGATTGACTGCAAATATATGCCATAAAATGTCACCTTCTCTCTCAGAGAAATCAAAAGAAAGAAATATAATGCCGCAAATGATGCTGTGTATAGGCGAGGATTCTGTCCATATATGCCATCCAACAACACCATCTGATGAATGTCAGATGGTGGGCCCTCCTACTACTTGGCTCTTAGCTAGCGTATGTGGGTGAAAGTAACGTAGCTGTGTGGCTATGCATGGACCACTGTCCATAATCAGATGATGGCGACCACATTTGGACTAATTACTTGTACCTGTGCGTGAATGCTGTACGTAAAATACATGCGTACGGTAGTTGTCATGATGAGAATCGTCCGAAGGGAAATGGACCGATTCTGGTCGTATGCTCCACGGATCATACAACCCTCAATGCTACCGGCTGCATACACCTCTTTTTTTTTTTTTTTTGAATTTTTTTTTATAAAACTATTAATCTAAGTGTATTTAACATATGTATCAATTTTTACCACTTTTTAGATATTTTAATTTTTTATTTTTTATTTTTGAAAACAGTCTAATTTTCAGAAATAAAAAATAAATATCTAAAATACTTCAAAAATGGTAAAAATTTATACACATATTAAATACACCTAGATTAATAATTCTGTAAAAAAAATTTCAAAAAAATAAAAATAATAGGCGTATGCACCCGGGAGCATACGACCAGCATCCGAAATGGACAACAACTATATATATACTGTATATATAAGGAAAAAGTTTGCATCGTTAGCGTCACGCGTTTGAGGGTTTATCTTGTTAACTTTTCAAATAAAAAATTTTCACTTTCTATAATTATTCTATTTTTGATTAATTGTTTATATTTTTCTATATAACTATCTTAATTTTAAATTATTTTTATACTAACTTATTTTTTCTCTTATCATTATCTCTGTCATATCAAATTATCTTTTCACATTTCAAAATTTTCAACACCAAAAATTTTTATCCAAAAATTTTAAAAGTTCCCGAGCACGCCGGATTGTATTATTAGTGTGGCTAGTTTGATGGTTTTCCTCTTTAATGAAATATAACATGATGTGCAACAATGGTATGGTTTTTTGGTGATCTACCACGGTAGATTTGGGAATGTGAAAAATTAAAATTAAAATTTTGAAAAGTTAAGGAAATGAAATTAAGAAATATTGTGTATATATATATATACCAAGATAGAAAATAATAACTGAAAATAACAAAAAATGATAGGTTTTAAGATAAAAAATAGAAGACAATGACTAATAATGTAAATAATAATTAAAAAAGAGGTTTTGTGAGTAAATATCACACTAATTAAAAAGGCTATTTGCATGGATGTCCCTATCCTTTTATGAATTTACAATTTTATGCTAAACTATTTTTTATGGGATACGCTATAATAAATTGTTGTTAAGAAGTATATTTTTACAAAATTTTCAAAAACAGGAATCTTTTTGTAAAATCAATAGTAATAGATTGTAACTATTGAGTTTGCCAAAAGATTCTTATTTTTGAAATTTTGCAAAAAAAAAAACAACTTATCAACAACAATTTAATACTATTGGCCAAACTTCACACACTTAAACATAAAGGTCAAGTGGATTAGGATTTTTTTATTCGGTATAGAAGTTATATTTCATCTGATATTACAACAAAGCTTAGAAGATAACAAACTCTCATAATTTTTAAAGTGAAACCAAAAGCTCATGCCTATACATGGAAGACTAAGTTCTCATCAACCGAACTCCGACTCATGGGAGACTCAAACTCAAGGCTTTATAGCCATTGGGCCAGAGTCTTGATTAACCAGACTAACCCCGGTTAGCAAGTGGATCAAGATTTAAGTATATAATTGTGTGGATATAGCCTATAATCATGTTAATTTTATCGGTAAAGTTCATAAATAAGATTTTTTTTTCAAAATAACGGTTAGAGGGGAAAATTATGTAACCTTTAAAATAAAACATTAATGCTAATAACAGAAAAGAGAAAATAAGATTTCCACCTCCTCATTCTCTTAAAGGATGTCATATCCATTCTTTGCTGCTTTTGATGGTGCCAGGCCTCTGCCCCTCATAATAACAAAAAAATATTTTATTTAAAAATGCTATGTGATAAATAAAAAATTACTTCCTGTTATAAGAAGTAGCAAACATTTGGTTGCATATCGTTTTTAATTACAATAAAAAATTTTATTACATACAATATCATATATACCTAATTCATAGCTTTATTTTGGTTGCGTATGTATTCATTTGTTGTACTTACACGTATATCACTAACTATATATGTAACCAAATGAGAGCAAAATATTTGCTACTCGAAATTACAAGAAATAATTTTTATAATGAGTTATTTATTTATTTTTATTTTTATTTAATTCTATGCTCTACCTAAAATCTTCCATCATGTGAAATTAATTTGATTAATTTTTTAAAAAAATTTGATATTTTATTTTGATTTTTGAAAATCAACAAATAGGATATGTCCATGAACTTTCATTGATTTTTAAAATCTAAAATAAAATACCAAAAAAATTCAAAAAAATTACTAAATTTGATGAGAGATTTTAAGTGTAATCTATCTTTCTTTAAAAAAAAATAATAAATGTTGTTTACCATCGCTCAGTCCTATTTAAGAGTGACCATATGATGAACCTGCCTTAGCAGTTGGTTCCATGTATGGGATTGCATACTCCTGATCCGATATTAGATTCCCATGGAATGCGAGGCCATTCAGCGCTAGGCTCTGGTCAAATAAAAAAGAAAAAAGAAAAAAGAAAAAAAGAGCGACCATATGAGATCACTAACATTTTATCATATGCAACAAATTATGTTAGAGGGGTGATTTTTTAAGGCTGGCCGCATGGGTAGCCATGTGTCCCGCTGTAAAATATATTTTTTCAGTTTTTTCATAGAGTCTCAGAAAAATTATGAAAATATTACTGCATTTAAAATTTTTTAAAAATACTCAAAAATATCCAAAAATAGTAAAATGTGATTTATAGATTAAATATACTTAACTTTACATGTCCATAAAAAAAACTAAAAAAAATAAAAAATATTTTTTAGGCTGGCCTAAGTAAAGCCCAACTTAGGCCAGCCCAACTAAGTCATCCCTCATTATGTTATTGTATTGCTGTTTTTTTAAATTGCAGTACTGTTCCATATATAGTTTCGAAACGCTGAAGAGAGAGATGAGAAGGAATGGAATGTCATCCTTCATTTGATTTTTGTGATGCATGTCAAGGTAGGGCCATTTCATCAATCCTTCTCTTTTCCAATGTTTAAGACTGTTCTTCGCAGCACAAGAGACAATCCCGTTGGTAATTCTACCGAGTATTTATGCATCTGGATGTATTAAAATTTTAATGCAGATAAAGGCAAAATTTGGCAATGTGCCAATGGCATTGTGGTACAACGTTTGGCTTTCATAAGTGCGATGCTGGATCGAGCAGTGGTGGTGGCAGCCTTCCTAATTTTTATAGGAGTATCCACCAAATAAAAAATTAAAAATATTATTAGATATTTTTTATCAAAAATATTATTAGATATCTGTTTGAATGTTATATAAAAATTGTTGCAATATCTCAAGGTCTAATTGATTGTAGTACCATTTAAGATGATTGCAAAAATACTCATCAAAAAGGTGCAAATTTTATTTTTAAAAATTTTTGAAATTTTTTATAAAATTATTAATGTTGGTGTATTTAACTTATGTATTAAGTTTTATTATTTTTGAATATGTATATATATTATTTTAAAAATAAGAGTATTTTGGGATTTAGAAATGACTAAAACCCCTTATTTTTAGAAATAAAAATCTATATTGATATCTAAAAATGATAAATTTTGGTTTATAGATTAAACACATCTAAATTAACAATTTTATAAAAATTAATAAAAATTTTAAAAATGGGTTTTGGACTCGGGTGCATTGAAATTTTTTTCGTTTCACCTGGGTGTACCGAAACATTACTCAATTCTACCAATTCCAACGAATACTTCCCCAATCTGTTCCGCAACAATGCTCTTTTTGTGGAATTTGAAGTGATTGAAAATCCTAGACTTTTTGGAGCTTAAAGTGTACGTCTATGTTTAGAAAGAGCAATAGGTGGACCTAGAAAGTGATTTTAATTTTGTCGTTGCTGAAGTTTGGATTCACTTGGAAATCGTTGGTACTTAATACTGAACTTATAACAAGATCTGAACGCTTTTATTTAAAAAAAGCTTAAATAAGAGATAGAATGAGGAGATTTTAATTAAATTAAGACAAATTCAAATTGTACCTATCTTTATGAATTTTATTCTTAATTTCCTTGTACCCGTGCATTTTAAAAAATTCTAAATACACCAATGTGCTTTGGGCTGAATTTCTTTCGTATCCACCGTCATTTATGAAATGATGAATACATTCAGATAGGGGTGGGAATTGGGGCGGGTAGACCCGTGACCCAGCATTGACCCGACCTGTTTTTAGCCGGATAAAACTAATATTTTTTTATCCGGCATAGGGATGGGTCAGAAATTTTGACCCGAATTCAAAAATAGTGTCAGTATGGGTCGACCATGTCCCGACCCGAAGAGTCCGACCCGCCCCGCATGTATAAATTTATTAAAAAATTATAAGATTATATTGAAATATTATTATTATTATTTTCTTTCAAATTTTTCACTTTTTTATAATAAACTCTATCAACAATAGAAGAATCAATTTATTCAAAAAGCAATATCAGAATCAATAAAAAAAATATGTACATATATAACTCTTATATTTAATTGTATATTAACCTATTTTAATAAATGTATACTATATTTTCAAATGTTTTTTTTTCTTAATTACGTATTTTTTAATAATTAGTGAAATATTGAAACATATAATATTTAAATTTAGTATAGATGTATACTTATGTTTGATAGATATATAAATTTTGAAAATTATCTTATTTGACCCGTATTTTTTACCCGACCCGGTATCCCGAAACCGGTCTGATACCGACCCGAATTTTGTCCCTAGACCTGGTAGAAAAAAGTAAGAGTCAAACCGACCATGTCCCGACCAGGTATAAAAATAATGATCAAACAAGATTTTTGAAAAGTAGGTTAGGGTTGGGCAAACCCTGACCCATCCCGACCCGCCCCGATTCCCACCCCTACGTTTAGATCATAATAATAACTCTAAGTTAAAAATTCATATCCAAATGAATTTTTAATACTTTTATAGATTTAATATATGCTTTTCCTACTATAGAACTATATATCATTTGAATGTAATTTTTATTTATAAATTCATAATTAAATTTTGAGTATATATGTCATTTTACATTGAGTTGTAGATATGAATGGAATAGCAAAATGCATGGTAATACATGTAAATTTTAAAAGTTTGTGAATATAAATGAAATTAAGGTTAAAATTCATGAGTATATGTGGAATTTTCCCATTAAATTAAAATAATTCTTTTAAATCTAAATTCATGACACTTCAACCTTTAAAATTTTGGAAAAAGAATTTTAATAGAAGAAAATATTTTAAAGTATAGCCACTAAGGAAATCTATATAAAATAATTAGCCCTCTCGTTAAGCATTGTTAGCGGTAGTGGTATGAGGCGTTTTCCTACAAAAGATTAGTCTGGATTTTAATTGCAACTATCTAATATCTATACGGGTAAAGCTGTGTGTCTATATTTATGAGTAGAATTGTGTCTCTATATTTCTTGTAAGGAAGTTGTGCCTCCCCCTACCAATGGATTTTAATACAAGTTTAATATGTTGTGGGAGGTATTTTATATGTATGTAACTGGACAGCAATCCTATGCTCCCGGGAGCGTGCAGTGCTGCATGCTCTCGGGCGCATATACCTATTTTTTTTTATTTTTTTTTCAAAATTTTTTTACAGTAGTGTTAATATATATGTATTTAATATGTGTATAAATTTTTAACATTTTTAGGGTATTTTAGATATTTATTTTTTATTTTTGAAAATCAGTGGCATTTTAGGTAATTTTAAATTACTAAAATGCCACTGATTTTTAAAAATTCGAAATAAATATCTAAAAATCTCCAAAAATGGTAAAAATTTATATATACGTTAAATACACTTAGTTTAACAAGTTCATGAAAAAATTTTGAAAAAAAAATAAAAAAAAATAGGTATATGCTCCCGGGAGCATGCAGCACTGCACGCTCCCGGGAGCATAGGATTGCTGTCCTATGTAACTTGAATTAAAAAAATTAGCCCCTCGAATGACAATAACCCCCTTTGCATACAACTGAAGGAAAGATTATGTATTAAACCAATGATCTAGACAAATCTTTCATGTACTTTTTTATAGAAAAATTTTTCGTATACCTTTTTTATTGTTTCTATCTGGAATCTTGACCATACAAATCTTATTTTCCATCCGATTGTTGCAAATCAATCTAATAAAATCTTATAAATTTCTTTACAAATCACCCTATAAATACTTACACAATTTCTTATAATATTAAGAGAAAATTAAAGCTCTTAAAGACGGTAGAGTATCGCTCCCGCTCTCATGAAAACGAAATGGGGCTTCAAACTCCCGTGAGAGCACTGCCAGCAACTTCCTCGGCAAACCAAGCTGAGCTCGGTTGGTCAAATCTTTCATATACTTATGCTACAACAAAATGGGGACCATCAGCAACGATGAATACTATGATTATATGCAAGGGTTCTCCTTTGATCCCACATAATATGAGCGGATCTGCATGCACGTACAGTTTGACAACAAAACTTGGTGCATAATAGTTGTTGTTGGATCAAAAAGGGCGTAATCCGTCATGTTTATATACCCTGCACCCGATATCTATCATTGAATATGTACACATATTTAATCAAGTTTATGTTACTGTACAAATAATAAATTCAACATATTGATTGTGTATTTATCAATCTATTGACCATTAATGAATTACATGTGCACCATGTATAAAAATTTTGTTGGCTAATATTGTGGCTACCTAAGAATCAATATAAATAAGAATTTTTTTTGATAAAAATATAAATAGGAAATTGATCCAATGCATACAATTGCACTATGCACTATATGCAAAAAGAGGTCCATTTGATCATGAATGGTACATCTACCCCATTCATTGTATTTAAAATTATTCACTGTATTAGTAAATCAATTTCCATTTAAATCAAACATATGTATGGGTCTTATCTTAAAATGGTACAAGATCAACATAATAAAATAGTTTAACATACATATCAATTCGAAAATGATATTTTTAACATCTAAGCCGTCCAAAATATGATTTTTATATGAATAAATAATTATATAATATATTATATATTTTAATACATATGGAGCTCATTTTGTAATGGACTGCACTGTAGTTATAGTACAATTTATCTACACAAGAACATATTTATATTTTTTGTAGCTAGCTGTTGATGGTTAGCTAGTATATCTTTTACTCTCATAAGAAGAGGCTTTTCTTCCATACAACCAAGTGCAATATAAAACTCCTTTAGCTAATTTTCCAAATTTTTTTGAGCTTTCTAGATCGAAGGCATACATAATATTTGCCTCCATAAACATTTATATAATATGAATAATTATTTGAACTGGAGATGCATATAATCCATGGTAAGTATAAATGTATAATTAGTGTTGTCAAAATCAGACCAGACCCGCCTATTCAACCGATCCAACTGGGAACCGGTCCTAATCCAGTTTAAATGTATCCGGTCCGGGTCAATTACGTTGAACCGTTTGAACCAAGAGAACCATGGTCGAAACGATTTCTCAAACAAACTGGATTCGCCAGGTTCAATAAAGACGGATTAAAAATGACGACAGAGCATTTGCTCGAAAAAAACTACGATAGAGCGAGCCTGGCCCTCATATTTTCGGATCCCATCTCCCAAATCAATTCACAATTTCACCTGCTCCTCTAATCCTCCTTCGTTTTCAATTTTTTGTTAGCAACGAGTAGGGGAGCAGATGTTGAAAATATCTAATCTAGAAAAAATCTAGATTAATCTGCATGTCGGCAAAATGTAATAATGATGCATAAGTCGACAACAACAATTTGGACGTCAATAATATCCCCAAAAATTTCTATAGGCAAAAAAAAGTCAAACAAATCGGCAAATGACAACTAAACATTCGGCTTGATTTTTCTTCTTCTAACTTGTCCTTGAAATGTATAAATAGAAGGCCATGAATGTAACGTGAGATGGTTGTATGAAGATATCCTTTGTATCAATATAACCTATTAATAAAATTTTCTCACTAAATTATTTACTCTCCTCACTTTTATTTTAGCCAATCTTATAAATTTCTTTTAATTCAATTTCCATCGGTGGTATCAAAGCTACATCATCTCAGAGCCGTGGAAGCTGCTGATTTTGCTATACGCTGCTGTTGAAATGAGATATAATAAGGTACGTTGTCAATGGCCTCCATCACCACATTTAATTACACCTAACTATCGTTCCCCATATTTGAAGGTGAAGCCTATGATTTTTGGAGTATACAAATGAAGACCCTGTTTATATCATAGGGATTATGGGACTTAATCCAATATGACTACGAGTAACCCAAGGATGACACAGAACTTGTGCTCTGGGATGAAAATAAAAAAAGCAATATTATGAAAATCAAATGCGAGATGCAAAAGCCTGATTATATATTTAACAAGGAGTGGGCAAGACGATATATCCAAGAATTATGGCGTCTACAACATCAAATGGGGCCTGGAATATTTTTAAAAATGAATTTGAAGGCCATGATAGAGTAATTTTCATCAGGCTCCAATCATTATGGAAAGATTTTGATACTCTATTAATGAGGGAAGGCGAAATGGTGCAAGCATTTTTCTCCTATGTTTCTAATATTATAAATCAGATTAGAAGCTATGAGGATACAATCGAAGATAAAAGAAGTATTTTAAAAATATTGAGAAGTCTTCCTCATAAATTCGATCATGTGATGGCTGCTATAGAAGAATCCAAAGATTTATCTACTCTTTCCTTAGTTGAATTAATGGGTTCTCTTCAAGCCCATGAAGAAAGAATGCGTAGATTTTCAGAACAGCCACTAGAGCAGGCTTTCCAGTCAAAATTCAATATTTCAAAATGGGATGGAGAAAAGAAAATTCAAGAAAAAGGAGAAAGTAGCCATTGAGATAAATTTCAAAAAAGCCATCAAATATCTGTGGTAAGGGGAGAGAAAAATTCCAAAATTAAGGAAGTAGAGAAAATGCTAAATTTTCTTTTTATTGCAAATTATGCAATAAAAGTGGCCATTACACAAATAATTGTCGTTATACAAGGTGCAAGAGGGTCACTCATTTTGATAAAGATTGCTGGTACAAACGAGAGGCAAATTATTCAGAAAAAAGTGGCTCAAATGATCAAGTATTTATCTCCTGCTTAAATCTTCAAAAAGAACCACATGATGTCCGGTATCTTGATAGTGGTTGTTCAAACCACATGACTGACGATCAAAATTGTTTTGTCAAAATTGATGAAAATATGAAGTCCAAGGTGACTCTTGGGGATGGTAAATCCCAAAATGTTGAAGGAAAAGGTATTGTTGCCGTACAAATCAAAAGATGGAAATTCCAAATTTATTCATGATGTTCTTACGTACCTGGACTAGCCCAAAATCTATTAAATATGGGCTAACTAGTTCAGAGAGGCTATTTGGTGAAATTAAAAGATGACAAATGTCTCATTATTGATAAGCAAAAGAAGTAATTAATTACTGTAGTAAAAATGGCTTCCAACAATGTATTTCCTCTTATTATACCTCAAGCTCAAAAATATGCATTAAATTGCAAAAATATGGATGACTCCATATTATGGCATCTGAGATTTGGGCACTTGAACTTTAATAGTCTGAAAGTGCTCAAAAAAAAAGATATAGTTATTGGGCTTTCATCTATCGTTACTAAGAAGAAAGTATATAAAGGCTGCATTTATGGCAAAATGCATAGATTGCCATTTTACAAGTCAACCTGGAGAGCTGAAATGCCTCTGGAGCTCGTTCATGCTGATATATGAGAGTCTTCTCAAAATATATCATTGGGCGATAAAAGGTACTTCATTCTCTTCGTTGATGATTTTACCTGTATGATATAAGTATATTTTCTTGAGCAGAAGTCAAAAACCTTTTCTTATTTTATGCAATTCAAGGCCTTTGTTGAAAAACAAAGTGGGTATTATCCGAAAATATTAAGAACTGATCATCGAGGAGAATTTACAAATAATCAGGTTGATAAATATTGCAAAGTATATGGCATAAAAAGAGAGCTCACAATTTGACGCACACCACAACAAAATGGTGTGGCTAAAAGAAAAAATAGAACAATTGCTGAAATGGCCTACAGTATGATACAAAGTAAAATAATGCCAAAAATGTTTTGGATCGAGGCTGTTAACACAGCTATTTATATTCTCAATAGGTTTCCCACAAAAGCAATTACAAATATGACACCTCATGAGGCTTGGCACAAAAGAAAGCTAAAAATTGAGATTTAAAATTTTTAGGTGTATTGCATATGCACATATACCAAACGAAAATAGACGAAAAAGGAGAAAAATGCATATTACTTGGCTACAATAATGAATCTAAAGGCTATCATCTCTATAAGCTTGATGCCAAGCAATTATTTCAAGGGATGTCATTTTTGATGAGATAGAATCTTGGCCTTGGAATGAGTCTCAAAAATTAAGGTTACAAGTACATCAAGAAGATGAGAAAAAAAATAATTAAAGTCTGCGTTCTCCACCAGCATCTCCAAGGATTGATTCAAGCCTTAGTACTTCATCCACTTCATCTCCAGACTCACCTTCTCCAAAGAAGTGGCGATCCTTGGAAGATATTTATGAGCATTGTAATGTGGCATTTTTTGCTTGTGAGCTACAAAAATTTCAAGATGCTATAAAAAGAGAATTGGATAGATGCTATGAATGAGGAAATGAAAATAATCGAGAAAAATCAAACTTGAATGTTAGTTAAGAAAGCACAAGACAAGGAGATTATTGGATTGAAATGGGTTTATAAAACCAAATATAATGAAGATGGTTCTATTCAAAAATATAAAGTCAGGCTGGTTGCCAAAGGCTATTCTCAGTTGCTTGAAATTGATTATATGGAAACATTTGCTCCGATTGTTCGTATAGAAACTATTCGAACCGTGCTTGCTCTGGCTGCATAGTTAAAATTACAGGTATTTCAGCTAGATGTCGAATCAGCTTCTTTCAATGGAGAAATTGAAAAAGAGATATATGTTGAGCAACTGGAAGGTTATATTATAGAAGAAAAAAAAGACAAAGTATATAAATTATGCAAGGCCTTATATGGTCTAAAGCAAGCTCCAAGAGCTTGGAATATTAATATTGATAATTATCTTCTTCAACGTGGCTTTACCAGAAGTCCGAGTGAGCCATCACTCTATATAAAAGCACAAAGAGCTCGAGATTTTCTTATCTTATGCTTATACGTGGATGATCTTATCTATATGGGTATCAATTCACAAATGGTTGAAGATTTTAAGAAGGCTATGATGCAAGAATATGATATGACAGATCTAGGAATTATGAAACATTTTCTTGATATGCAGGTAAAACAATATCCAGGTATAATATTTATTTCCCAAGAGAAATATACAGATGATATATTGAAGAAATTTAATATGACAAACTGCAAGCCTATGGCCTCGCCAATGGCCATAAATGAAAATTTATCTAAAAATGATGAAAAAGAAAAGGTGGATGAGACAATTTATTGCAGTCTAGTTGGATATCTCATATATTGAACCAATATAAGATCAGATATAGTTCATGCGGTTAGTATTGTCTCTAGATATATGTCAAAGTCAAGTAAGCTACATTTTGCAGTTGCTAAGAGAATTTTAAGATATATCCAAAATATGAAAATCATGGTATCCTATATAATTTAGGAAAAGACTTTATCTTGACCAGTTTTATGGATAGTGATTAGGCTAGTTGTATTGATGATCAAAAAAGCACAAGCGGTTATATATTTTCTCTTAGATCAAATATTATCTCACGGTCTTCAAAGAAGTAGAATATAGTGGTGTTGTCTATAGTCGAAGCAAAAAATGTCATAGCAACAAGTGCAGCATGCAAAGCTGTATAGCTGAGAAGAGTTCTACAAGACCTACACTGTGAAGCAAAGTCTCCTACAATAAGTTATTGTGACAATATGTCATCCATAGCAATGACTAAGAATTCAGTCTTCCACAATTGTTCGAAGCATATTGATATTCGTTATCACTTCATTCGAGGGCTCGTAGAAAAGAAGAAGAAATTCAATTACAATTTTGTAGGACAGATGAGCAGCTAGCGGATATCTTCACCAAAGTCATTCCAACAGAAAAAATTTTACAATTCAAAGAACAACTTGGTGTTATAGATTTTTCTGGATTAAGGAGGAGTGTTGAAAATATCTAATCTAAAAAAAACTGGATTAATCTGCATGTCGGAAAAATGTAATAATGATGCCTGAGTTGACAACAGCAATTTGGACGTCGGTAATACATGTCCAGAAATTTCTATAGGCAAAAAAAGTCAAAGAAATCAGCAAATGACGGGTAAACATTTGGCTTGATTTTTTGTCTTCTAACCGACCTTGAAATGCATAAATAGAAGGCCATGAATGTAATGTGAGATGGTTGTATGAAGATAGCCTTTGTATCAATATAACCGTTAATAAATTTCTCTCCCTAGATTATTTACTCTCCTCCCTTTTATTTTAGTCGGTCTTATAAATTTCTTTTAATTCAATTTCCATCAGCGCCCTCCTCCATTTTCATATTTTTCCTTCACCTGCAAGGCTGCAAGCATGATTGTAGCACTATCCCGACAATGTCTCAGCTTCCCCTTCACTGGCGACAATCGACAGCAGCAATCAAAGCTGCACAGTTTCTCCTCTTTTAGTCCCGGTGTATGGCATCTCTGGTATAGCTATTTCGTCCAACCTGTATCTCCCCTACCTTTGTTTCAATTTTTCCTCTTTGCCCGTTCACCTACATCGTCTAGCCTATTTCTCCTCTACTGCCATTCGCTGACAATCCATTTTTTTACCAGGGTTGTAGCGAATGATCGGTGGATTTAAACAACAACACAACGCAGCCATGGAAGGACGTTAGAGGTGGTTTTTCTCATGCATCTTTGTTGTGGTTTGCTAGGGAAGAAGATAATATAAAATATGCTCTAGTGGTACATGTGACTGCGTGCACATGCGGTGCAATTGTTGCTCTATTTAACATATATTTTATATTTTGTGCCTAATATATAATTTAACATATATTTTCTATTTTGTGCCTAATACATAATTTTAAACAATGTATATAAAATCTTTATGTAATAACACTGCATATATTGATGGGTAAAAAATAAATAGTTCATATTAAAATTATCGGAATACTATAATAATAAAATAAATTTTTCCTTAAAAAATAAAATGGAATAAAAATATTTTAAATTATTCAACCATTATTAATTTACTTTGTTCTTCATTGTGTTAGATGTATGTGGAATACTCCATATTATAAACATGCTAAGATAAACAGGAAGATTGAATACTCAAGGGTGAAAGCTTATTACACGTTTGAGGTAAGTTGATGAATGTAATTTTTTCTAATTTAATATATTAATATCTATGCTTATATTAATGAATTTTTGAAATTGTTATTAATTTTTTCCTTCATGTTTTATTGTGATGATTAGTCTAACATATAAACTTAAGAGTTATGAATATACAAATTATGATTATATAATTATTAAAAATAATTAGATATTTATGACATCATAAATACGTTATGTTGACATCACCAGTTCGAACTAGACCAGTCTTTTCACCGATTCGATTATCAATTCGGTCCAAACAACATTGTGTATGATGCTCTTATAATTATATATTTAATGTTATAAATTTTTGTTTTTAGCCGATTCCCTTTCTGTTTCTTCAGTGGATCATCAAGTCTGGTGGGGCATCCCCCCTCCAGCTATTCATGAGAAAATCTGTATAGACAATTTTTTGAAAATGAATCTTGGATCTTCCTATCCCTCCTCCCTAGACGAGCTCTAGGGTGGTGAGATAGGTTGGTTCCTTTATCAAAAAAAAAAATGTTATAAATTATAAAAACCTTTGATCAAGTTGATCTTTTTAGTTTTAGTCTTAATAAACATAATAGTTTACGGATAAAAAAAAACAAAGGATCACATATTGCACTTAATTTCATAGGAGAAAAATCCCATAAGAAATTTTTAAAATGTTATTTCAACAAGGTGAATTAGCTCGTTAAAACATGGACCACCTTGATAAATGATATAAGATTCACACCACCCCCCGCATTTGAAAAATTAATTTAGCTAAAAAGTTAAGTTTCATTCAAATTGAAAATGTAAATAATCTTATTTGATAAATTGTAAAATTAACAAAATAAAATTATTTGATTATATATCAACTTCATAACTATTGATTTGATATCTAAACTATCTACGTATTCTTCCTTTCTAGCTCGCCTGAAAGTTAGACCAAAATGATTTTTAATATTACGATAAAATAAATAATTTTAAACAATGTAAACAATAAAAATTTAATTTCGTCGTCAAAGTAGCCTTATCTAAAAGGTTAATTTCCATATAATTTTTTTTTGAAACCCGGGTTCTTCAAAAGTGCGAACCTTCAACATATTCGCCGTCTTGGCCACCCTCATGTGTTCTTTCCGACTGTATAGCATCGCCTTCCAAGCATGCATAATCTGAATCTGTCATCAAAACGAATGTCCATTATATTAGTATCAAAGCCACTAGCCATGTACATACACACACACACACGTAAATCCACATCGTGCAGGGTCCAGCCATCCACGGAGTCGCACGTGCGAGCCGGAAATTCGAAGTGCTTTATTTTTCGGCCACAAAATTATAAATATTTCATTAGCTAGTGATGACCTGCATGCGCGGAATTAAACCCACCGGACCGGACCGCGTTGCTTGGTATTTAGCTAAATCGGTCTAAAACACGACATTTAGCTGCCTCCTCGAGCAGGATCGAATGATAGGCGTGTTCTTGTTTCGAGAATCATGTCTCACTAAATGCCATCCATTCGTCCTTCCAAATCTAGGGAGAAATGCAGTCAACCACCCCCCATGTCCATCACCCATGTGACTCATGTTGCCCAAGATCCCAACACGCCACATCTGTGGGATCGTACATGGACAGTCTCATGTTCATTGCAATAGGTATTCATCTAAGCATCCCTAATCAGCTACTCCCCATCATTTCTCCAACCGTCCATTCAAGGTTCAAAGATTAGGCTGCAAGGATCGTGTGGTCGATGGGTTTTTCGATTGCTTCCCGTTCACAATTGCACCAGCAAATTGGACGGTCCAGATCGAGACAAATGCGCGGTACTTTAATGGGTGGAAAACAGGAGAGGACCTTGTTACGGGACGCGAACGCCCAAGACACTAAAAAAGAATGTAAAGATGCTATATGATAATATATATATATATATGGAGAGAGATAAGAGAGATGGGCTGCAGGAAAAAGAAAACAAAACAAAACATAAAGGTGGGTTGGTTGGTTGGCTGAATTTGCGTAGCTGGTTTGGAGGACTTGATGGGTGGGCCAGTAGCAATCCAATCTCTTAATCCAACTTCTTCCTTCCTTGTCGGCTTTGCTAGGTGGGATGTATTACATATTAAAAGATCTCTCGATAGATCTTCATGGGAGCACTAGTCATGCGGACGGTTTGCAATAAATTTTAAAATAAAATTTCTGCACAAAGCACGCCCGCGTATATATCCCGATTATACGTCCAGGAGCAAGCGCTGTGAAAAATTACACCTAACTAATAACTATATATTAATATAGAGAGAGAGAGAGAGAGAGAGCCGAATTGCGATTCTCGAGCCTGCCCCTTACATTGAATCAGAACTGAAGCAATCGAAGCTACTTGAATGGTTTTATTTCATGGATCCGAGATGGTTGGAATGGGGCAAAGGGACTTCCTTCTATTGTCTGCCTTCTCTGTAATGTTACAACTTACAACCAGAAGGTCTGGATTTTATCTGCGTCTGGTTGGCCTGGTTTGACCTGACAGGCTTGAATAGGCTAGCTTGTGCACTGGGGCAATGGGCAAGTCAGTTGTCAATCCTTCATGCCAACTCATGAGGGGAGTGGGGAGTGAAAAATGATGCTGTTGATTTGTAGACGATTCTTTTATTTTTTTTAAAAATGTTGAATTTGGATGTAATACATATAATCATTGCATCCCTGTAGAGCGGAAGCAAGAAGGAAAAAAACAAAAAAGAAGAAAAACTTTGAACAGCCTCTGTAATCGAATGTGGCTGCACTAATGCCACTTGTGGGTGTCTGCTGGTCCGCACATGCTCTTTTGAATAGGATGGCAGAGCAATAATAACAGTATTCTATTTGGACTAAGCTAGAATGTGCGTTTCTGTCATGAGTCACTAGATAATGGCAACTCAGTAATGGTGCATGCCTACATTTGCAGACTCCCATAGTACCTGAGACCAATAGCAAAAACATAATCCAAGAAATAAATAACACGTATGTTTCGTACATTATAAGGGGTTTCAGAAAAGCAGGAAAGTATGTGTGTTAAGTCACTTTTCATTGCAGTTGCTTGTACCGGAACTTATTATATATTTGGCCTAAAATAAGCCTCATATGTATTTAAATACATTGATACTTTATATAATTATTTATTTATATGTAAATTTTATAACAAATGGTTTACATGTTGAAAAAATAATTTTAAAGTTATTATTTACATCAAACTATTTTATTATATTGAATTTGTATTATTTTCATATGGAGTCCCTACACATATCCAATTTGGATGAAAATGAGTATGGTAATAGAATACATAATTTTAAATATAATTGATTGAGTAAATTATAATTTTATGATCGTGTAGGGCCCATTTTGAGATAATTGCATTGTAATCTATTATGCAGGTAACTGCACACGAATATTTATATATATATATATGGGCTCTGCTTCTATGTAACCGTTTCCAAATTTAAAATTTTGATTCTTGGTTTAAAATTCAATCCATTCATTGTATTTAACATCATTTGTTTATTTAGGAGATCAAGTTTTATCCCAATCAAGTATGTGCATGGGCCACATTTATTAAAATATATATATATATATATATATATTCATGTGTAAATTATAAAAAATGCTTAGATCCATTCACACATATATTAAAATGTAATAATACTTTATAAAATCATTTATCTATATATTATTGATATTTAGATGGTTTAAATGTTGAAAAAACTACTTTAAAGTTGATATTTTAGAATTGAATTATTTTATCACATTAATTTTATACATTTATAAATAGAATTTATATACAGTAAAATTTTAAAAATAAAAAAGTTTCTAAAATACTATGAATAATACTAAATGCAATGGATGAAATAGATTTCCTATCAACTGTCAAGATTTCCTTAATTTTTTTTTTATCTCGACCATAAATGCCGCTGCTTATTTATGGGTAATTCAATTAACGGCTGGCCAAGTTTTCAAGGATTTGTTGGGAGGAAATCTAATTAATGGCCCAGAATGAGTTGAACGGCCTAGATCGACAATGGACGGTGATGGAAGACAACGGCAAGCTCTGTAGTCTGCAGTCATTCTTTGTTGTCCATGGCAGAAAAACGAGTGTCTGAGTGATGTGATTCCTTTCTTCAAGAAATGCGATGTGGTCAGGACTCCGCTCCGTACCATACTGAACCAGGTCGATTTGATGGACCCTGCCACACATGAAGTACTGATCCCACGGACCCTACCATGTGTCAACCACGCCCACATCTGAAAATGCGACTGCCAGAATGTGAGAAATTGATTTTCGAGTTCAAGGACTTGCTATTGCTAGCTGGCTCTACTCACCTCGAATATATACAACAATACATTATTCCCTGTCCAAAGAAGATAACCAGGAGAATGACCTTTTTTTTGGCTTCCAATCAATTAAGCCGCTCCCTGCGCCTGTATGAATTGTCTAGAACAATCTTTGCAAGTGAAGGGATCCATACCCCCCATTGGACTATCCTTGGGTTGAGCGGGAGGTGGGCTCATGAGTTGATCGACCCACGTTGATTGGGCTTGCTTGCCCACGGTCTGTCTCCATCAGAGAACGACGCAAGAATCACAAAAGATGATGGGTAAAGAGCACCTACCAAACCGAACGTGGGGTGCAAGACATAAGCCATTGACATAGACTTCCATTGAAAAATAATGTAGCTGCAATGGAAATTTGTGTAGACATGGGTTTTCCATGTTGACGTTTCATATTATTATGTCATCGCTACGGTGGAGCTGACGTCAATCTAGAGAACCTGTCAAGGGTTGCGCAGTTACGCTGTTAAGATTAACTCTACCATCATGCTATCCACCTGGATCGATTTCTACGTTTTCTTGAGAATTTGAAAAGCTTAAATTTGATTATATGTGGAGACGCAGTCTTTTAATTTCTGGACGATTTTGGCCTGGTTTCCAGCATTTTGGGGACTGGCCTATGATGTTTGGACGTGGGAAGCTCAAGAACGCGACCGGAACATGCCTCTGGACTTGGCCCATGAAGACTGGTCAGCATCGTTTCATTTCATGGAATACGGCGAGAATGAGATGAATTTCTTCATTTTTAAAATTTTTAATATTACCTTTTCATTTCAACATAATTTTTAAATGTACAATAAACCTTTTTTACCTAAGTCTCATCCCATTTCATTCAATTAGATGATCAGGACGTCGTCGTGGTTCAATTTATTAATTAACAAATAATAACGCGTTTTGTCTCTATTGACCTAGATTTTTTTTTTTTTTTTTATGAAACTATTGACCTAGACGCAGATGAACGGAGAATGCGTCAGAAGGGCAGAGCAGTCCAGCCCTAACAAATAGATGTGCCATGGAACCCACCTACAAGCACTGATCAAATGAAAATTAATTTAGTAGTTCACCTACCCAAGAACCATTTCAACGATGCAGCAACGGGGAATGGGCTCCAAATACTTGTTCAACTCCAAAGAGGCAAACCCACCACATCATCTAATACAAGTATAATCAAGTAAAAACGTTACCTGATCGCATTCGCTTATTCAACTGATCACTCGAAAGGAAGTGCAGACATAACTTCATTCAGCCCAAGCCCCCGCCAATTTAACTCGGCTTTCAGGATGGGGTCCCCACCCCGGCCCCCCTTTTTTTTTTTTTCCTTTTTCTTTTTTCCGAATGCAGATTGAAAGAGGTAGGTTTAACATAATACTACAATCAGAAATAAAGTTGGATAGGATTTAAAACTTGAAATTTAAATTTAAATTTCAACATAACAGTTTTGTAAATGCTAGTTATGGTACAAAGGTATAATACACATGTGAGTAGATATAAGTGTATGTTGCAATTGCACGTTTTACACTCCATTGGATTTCTTAGATTACATTTAAATATGAATTGCTAGAATAATTATTTATAATTTATACAAGGCTTTTAGAAATTTTACTCATATTATGCATTTGATATAACTAAAAAATTTAGAAAAGCTATCAAGGAAAAACATCTATATGTCACTACTTTTTTTTTTTTATGGAATCTATACATCACTACTTATATATGCTTTACAATTTTAAAAAATTAAATTGTTAGGTTATAGTTAAATAAATTTCATTTAAAATCAGCATACTTCTTAAAATAAAATTTAAAGTACAAATTTTAAAAAATGTAACATATACATTTGGGTTAAAGAGTTGGATTAATTGAGGTTCTAATTAGAAATATTGCTAAAGTTAAACTAAAAGGGCCATGATTTGTTAGAAATTTCTTTTTTTGTTTTCTTATAAAATTATCTTTTTGTACAATTATAAAATTATCTTAGTAAGCGTATATAATCTAGAAAACAAGTTTTATCATTCTTTCTTTCAACCTCTTGAAATGATAATAAACCTTAGTTTATAACTTATATACTGCCATAATAGTTTTATAAAAAAAATAATAATAAATTATCATTCCTGCCGGGACGCAAATGACTACTAAATGATCAGCAGGGAAGTAAAAAACGGTTTAAAATTTATATTTTTATGGAAAGTTATTTCGACTCCAGCCCAATTTAATGGGATCCGAAGTGCACCCACCCCAAGACTTTATCTTCAGCATCTTTCTTCTTCTTCTTCCTTTTTTTTTTCTGAAAGAAAGATTTGCAAGCTAATTTTATATCTGCAACATCCTTCTTTCGTCCTTCTTCTTTAAACTGACAGCTAATTGGAATTACGGA
Source organism: Annona cherimola (assembly GCA_030490835.1). NCBI lineage: Eukaryota > Viridiplantae > Streptophyta > Magnoliopsida > Magnoliales > Annonaceae > Annona > Annona cherimola. The sequence goes on along the minus strand of CM059971.1, from coordinate 99,064,297 downwards.
AAAATTCTGTTTACAGTTTCTTGTATGAGTGGATCGATGTGAATAAATGTCAGTCATGTAAAACACAAGCAAAAGATAAGATAATATTTTAGAGATAAATTGAGAAACAATAGTTATCTTTCTTTGAAAAGACTGAATGAATGGGCAAATGTGTTAACAAACATTGCCGAAACGGAAATTGAAGTTCCAGAAGCTTTTTCCTCCATTTCACCCAGTGCAAAAAAGCCCGTGTTTTATATTAACCCATCTTCATTGAAAAAATAAAAAATACCGTTTCCGTGAGTCTCGTGGAAAACAGGCCAAAACGTGTATTTCTGGGAAGGCATTTTAACTTGTAAGCTATTTGGAGCTATGAATCCAAGTGCGTAGCAGACTTCTCTCTCTCTCTCTCTCTCTCATCTCTCTCTCTCTCTCTCTCTCTCTCTCTCTCATCTCTCTCTCTCTCTCTCAATCTCAAGTAGCTGAACATGGACGATATTGATTCAAGCTTTTATGTTGATTATTTGGTTCTTAAGCCGGAGGATGGAAGTTTTGGCGATATCCTCCGTCTCTTGCTGTCAAATAAGGTGGAAAACAACAGATTCTTGGAGTGCCCGGAAGGTACGGAGTTAACCGGACTCAAGCGTCGATGGTTGATCTGCGTCTCCCTAGCGGTCCAAGTATTTCTCCTTCGCACCAAAAATTTCATGGAGCGCTTTGGATCTGCAGTCGAGTGGTGGCTCAACCTTCTTTCCCAAAACAAAGATTTCCATACACTCATACGAAATCAACTTCAAGGTGATCATAATATCAGTGCACTTCTTTCTTCCATATCTTTATATTTATATATGAATACATAATATCTACCTGCTTATGATGATGCGCGCAGCGAGCGCACACGTATATACGCACCTTGCGTTGCCTCTGATTTCTTGTACGCAACAACCAAATTTCGCACCATTACAAAATACTGCATTTTAGTTAGATAATTAACAATAACACTATATTTTTACATTAAAAAAACAATAATGCTATATTTGTGCAATTCTTTAAAGATAATGATTCAATGCAAATGCAGATACCAAGACTCAATGCATATAGGTGTTTTAAGCATCTTTTAATTTTTGCAATTTTTTTAGTGTAATTTTTTCTCATATTTATGTAGGCTCATATGTAATCTTCTTATATACTAAAAATTATAATTTTTAAGCTTTTAGTTTCAAAAATTAACAGTTTCACCCCATTATTTTAGTATATATAAAGATTAATATGGGCCTATATAATATTAAAAATAAAAATCTCAGAATATATACATGTTTAAATCATTATCTTTCATTTGATATATTAATTTGCCTGGTGATTCAACTATGCTATTGTAAGTTCTTCCCGCGTGCACTGGCCTGCATTTCCTTCGGAAAAAAGGAAATGACGGAGCATTAATTGCATGTATTTCCATGTCCCTGTGATTTTTAGGTAGAGAATCCAACACGCAGACGCAGCAATCTCATCATTTTTTTCAATTTAAGGGTGTGTTTGGTAATAACAAAAGTTGTCAATTTAAAATTTTTCAATCTAAAACTTTTCACTCTCCACAACTATCCTATTTTTTAATTATTTCTTCATATTTTTTCTATACAACTACCCTACTTTTCAATCATTTCTACACAACTACCAATACGACAAACCTATCTATTTCAACTTTATCCTATTTATTCCTCATATTACCCCTATTTATCCATTCCCAAACACACTCTAAATCTCTCCCGTTTTGACTTCTCATTGTCATAATTAACTGACCACAATGCCTTAGCATACAAAAGGCTTAATTGTGTGTGGCTAGAACGTGAGATCGATTTCTTTGTCATTAATTCACCATCAGTAGGTAAAGTACTACTTTTGTTGATATCTTCGTGATGATGTTCTCCGTTGTATTAGAAAAAGCATGCCAAAAGCAGAGTCCTCCTTCGATAGAAATCCGTGTAGTGAGAGATCTGCTATGGGGCAATCTTCCTTGCCAAGTTCATACGCATGTGACCTGAATTGGCGAAGATCATGGTTTTGATTCTTGCCTCTGAGAAAGCACTAAGATTCAATTATACAAATCTAAGAGGACAGAGTCTTTGTGGAACGTAATTGGGGAGAAAGATAAAACGTTGCATTTGCACCAAGCAACACAACTGCTTACTTCTTTTCGTTTCTTTTCTTCCTAAGCCGTTGATCACTACTAGATGGACCCTACTTTCTCGTTTTGAGAAGATTCAAGAAAGTATCATTCACAAGAGGCAGACTTCAAGGAAAAGAAAAACAGCTAATTACAATTCCCTACGGTTGATGGACTAATAAGAAATGCACGATCCAGGTCAAAAGGCCACGTTTGCGCCTAGAAATGAGTATTGTATTCCAATAAATAAAACGACTCGACCATAATCAAATCATGGGATCCTAGTCAACCAAACCGTAGGGTGATTGACATCGATCATGTATAATTCTATATATTGCGGTTATAATATTTTATTATTGCTTCTGTTTTTGCATGACTATCGGATTCGGTCATACATCATGTCCAAATCAGATGATCTGTCCATGTATAAATTGGCCTTGTTTCTATATATGGATCGAATGCAATTGTAAGTTTTCCTCGTGTCAAGATCATGCATGGACGGTGGTACGCAGCTTCTCCATTACTCATACATATACATATATATATATATACATATACATATATATATATATATATACCGGAACAGCGGTACAGTGGGCCCAAAATGGGCCCCACATGATCATGAAATCATGATCTACTCCACCCATTGTATTTAGAATAATTTATTCTATTACCACACCAATTTTCATCCCAATCAGATATGTATATGGGCCCCATCTGAAAATGGTACAAATCCAACGTAATAAAATAGTTTGATGTAAATAACAACTTTAAAGTATCTGATTGGGATGAAAATTGGTATGGTAATAGAATACATTATTCTAAATACAATGGGTGGAGTAGATCATGATTTCATGATCATGTAGGGCCCATTTTGGGGCCACTGCACCGCTGTTCCGGTGCAGTGACGCTGCACCGGAACAGAATCCACATATATATATATATATATATATATATATATATTCCAAGTCTATCATTCCATTAAAATAAATATTGGACCTACATTAAGATATTGTCATTAGCGTTATCATTACCAATTTCATCGCTGTCTAATCAATCTATAACGATATCCAATTGGAAACTTCAGTGAAAGAAGATCCTTGACGTGGAAGCGAGTGGAGGACAGCCTTGTCCACTAAGCCAATTAATATTGATGGAACGATAGGGCCTACCTATTTCGCCACAATCCGTTTTCACGTAAGATGTAAAATCTATTTGAAGACTGGAGTATATATAATATATGGTGTCTAGCCGCATATATTACATTAGATTGTAGCAAATAATATAATAAATAGCGTCATCAAAATGTGTATTTAATTTAAGTTGTTCATTCATCCAAACACGAAATGCATTCATAAAATTTATTTTTTATTACATTTTCCCATTTTTTGGGTTCATTGTAGATCCCAAACATAGAGTGAACAGTCCGCTAAGGACTGGCAATAAATAGATAAATAAATAAAATAATTTTTTTGTTAACCCACACTATGAGTTCCTTCCACGCATGCACCTCCCACCTAAGTATCAATTCCAAAGCGCCATTTTTCGATGCCACTGTTATAATCCTGGTTTTAATCCCCCGTGCGCCGTATCAACGGCACTCGTGCATCACCGCTTTAGGGGACGTTTGGTAATCTCATACGGTAAATATGGGAGTAAATTTGTGAAAGCACGGGTTTCAAGGCACATCATTCATCAATCAAGTATCATATTTTTTCACTTCTACCATTATATTCTAATCATTTTTCCTACCAACTACTTTCTAACAAACTTATTTATTCCAACTTTACTACTATCATTTCATATCAATCCCACAACTTTTAAAATATTTTATTTTCTACACCCACCAAATACCATATTTTCCACAACTTTTACATTAGCAAAAGTCCTAATTCTTCACTGCCGACAGAAAGGACTCCTTATGACCCTGGGTTAGTTCCCATCAGTAGGTCGCCGGCCTAACCTGCAAAGAAAGGAATATCTCGACCGTCCAAAAAGTTTTCCAAGTTGGAAAAAAGTACTTGAGCGGGAGACTTTTGAGCTTTCACTTTCACATGTAGCTGTCACTTGTCAGCTTTCTACCCTAGCAAACCCCACAAACACCGCCGTTCATGCGCCCGAACTCCATCGAAGCCCGCTGGTGCCAACAATAACTTCAGTTTGGTGATGCTGTGCAGGGAGGGTGGTTCTCCCCGAACCTGGCTCGGCTAGCTATCGGTCGTTCATTGGATATTTAGATGAACGGCTGGGATTGGACAAAGACATCAAGCATGGCGATGAGCGATATATTGGTGCACTTGCCGCGATGGCTGCCAAATTAGCCTACGAAAATCAAACGTTCATTGAAAGCACAGTCAGAGACCTTTGGAAGGTAAGATTTCTTGCCAAAATACAGTGGAGAATCGTCATTACTTTAAAAATATATACGGTCTTTATCAAATATATATATATATATATATATATATATATATATATATATGAGAGCTGTTCCGGTACAGCGTTCCGGTGCAGTGGCCCAAAAATGAGCCCCACATGATCATGAAATCATGATCTACTCCACCCATTGTATTTAGAATAATATATTCTATTATCATACCAATTTTCATCCCAATCAGATATGTATATGGGCCCCATCTAAAAATGGTACAAATCCAACGTAATAAAATAGTTTGATGTAAATAACAACTTTAAAGTATCTGATTGGGATGAAAATTGGTATGGTAATAGAATACATTATTCTAAATACAATGGGTGAAGTAGATCATGATTTCATGATCACGTGGGGTCCATTTCAGCGATGCTGCACAGGAATATATTTCTATATATATAATTACTCGGGTGTCATTCTTTACACTTGCATTTAACCCATTTTTAAAAAAATTTTATACAACTATTAATTTAAAAATGCCACTGATTTTGAAAAATAAAAATATTTAAAAATCCCCAAAAAAGGCAATACTTGATACACATTAAATAGATTTAAATTAACAGTCATATAGAAAAATTTTAAGAAAATTAAAATATGGGTTAAAGATCCAAATGCACTGAACCTGAGTGCATCTGGGTGCACTATATCGGGGGTCTATGGTTACCATCCAAACATATATATATGTATATATATATGAGATCCGATCCTGTGCAGTCGGACTACACCGTAATTACGGTGCAGTCTGCTGTAAAATGGACCCCGCACATATTAGATTGTAATGAAATTTTATACAATCATTTATCCATATATAAATCATACTTAGGCGGTTTAGATGTTGAAAAAATCACTTTAAACTTGATATTTACATTAAACTATTTTATTACGTTGATTTTACACCATTTTAAGATGGGGACTACACACATGTTGGATTTGGATGAAAATTGGTATGCTAATAAAGTGAACAATTCTAAATATAATGGGTGAGGTGAATTTTCTATTTATGATCAAGTGGGGCCCACAGTGCATGGACTGCACAGTGCAGTCGCATGCACTGAATTATTTCCCAATATATATGTATATATATATATAGTTTTTGTATGGGGGAAGGTAAGTTTTATTGCCAGTGGAGAAATTTTTTTTTTTTGATAATAAGATATAATGGAGAATTGTGTGTACTTTAAATATGTATGTAGTTACCACCAAAATATATATAGTTTTCATATATGGGTGATGAAAAATGTAATTGACGAAGTATGCCTTCTCAAACTGTGCAGATGGAATTTGTGGAGTCCTACGATTGCTGGAATGGTGAGAAACTGAGAATCATATATAAATTCATTATTATGTCCATATATGTCATACATATTATGTTTTGGTAATTTTAAGGAGTGGGGGTGACCTTAGGCTGTATACGTTGGCTGCCCCTTGGTCTTTCTAATATTGCATCACTAAAGCAATTTCAAAGGAAAAAAGTGTGCTAAAGAAAAACTTGTCCAATTGAATGCAAGGAAAATTCTTTTGTTGAGAACTTCTTTATAATAGATAAGCATTTTTTAGCATTTCGTAAATATATATATTTTGATTGAATATTTGTGATTTTGAACATAGAAAATGATTCATTTGAAAACATTTTCATTTTTTTAGGAAGGTGAATTCTTTATATACCCACGAGTTTTATCTATAATTCCATTTATATTCATGAATTTTTAAAAATTTCTCTCGTACTCATGAAGGGTTTGTTAACTCTTTGAAAATGACGAATATGTTCATTCCTAATTATGATATAATGAATTTTTAGTAACTCTACAACTATAAAATCATATATTATTTGAAAATAAATCTTTAACTTTAAACAAAACAACCTTAAATTACACTAGAGCTTGGGCATATTTGTTATTTTATAAGGGACTAATTGCGCAGTTAACGAATCATTAACATCGTGAGTATAAGTGAAATTATGATAAAAATTCGTGAGTGTGAAATAAATTTTTAAAAATGTATGGGTATAAATGGAAATAGGGATAAAATTTGTGGGTGTATATATATAGATATATATGAAATTTGCCCATTTTCAGAAGTAGAAATGCTTGATTTCAGCTCACTCAAGTGAATATCTGAAATCGTAGTTTCAATTCACTTGACTATGAAAATCAGAGTTATATTGATAAAAGAAAGTGATTATGTGAAATCTGAACTACTTAATATTCATTTTTGACGTAAGCCTAATATTCATATTTTGTCAGTAAATTTAAAATTTTACCATAATATAACACAAAATTAAAATCATTTGATAGTATGTATAGAAGACCATTCCAAGAGAGAAATAGATTTTACAAGATTGTCTTAAATGGAGGCCAGACTAAGACATTTTCTCTTTTGTGAAAAAATGAAACGTCTCCGACGAATTACTTCCCTTTAAAAATTTTAAACACATTGGTAAACAACAACTACAGGAAAAAGGTGTATGTGTAGCTGCAATTAATATTTATTTCTTCATCTTATTCTGCTTTCATTGTATGATTAACATCATTGTTTATTTTTAAGAAATCCATCTAATCAATAGACTCGTAATTAATTAAATGCGCCTTTTCTTAATTAGAAGAAATTTATTTTTACAGACCTCATGGCCTTGGTTTTCTCGAAATATGGTACCATGCCATGCCCATTAGAGAAGTGACTACAGTGTCAGACAGAACCTGAATTTTGAAGTTTTGTACAGATTTCCAAGAGCGATCCACTACGCAAGCCTTCATGTTCATAGATAATTCAACTGCTCCGGGGCTGATAGTCATATCGTTCAGAGGCACTGAAAGCTTCAATGCCGACGATTGGGTAACCGACTTCGACTTCTCTTTCCTCGAACTCCAGCGCATGGGAAGGGTGCATGCAGGTTTCATGAAAGCCCTGGGGCTACAGAAGAACGGGTGGCCAAAAGAGATCAGAGAGGAAGGAAACGGACGAAAATTCGCTTATTATGCCATTCGAAAGAGGCTGAGAGAGGTGCTAGAAAAGAATGAGAATGCCAAGTTCATGGTGACGGGGCACAGCTTGGGTGGTGCACTGGCGGTCCTCTTTCCGGCAGTCTTAGCGGTGCATGATGAGGTGCAGGTTCTGAAGAGGATGGAGGGGCTATACACGTTTGGGCAACCAAGGGTAGGAAATGAAAATTTTGGGCAGTTTTTGATGGACCACTTCAATAAGCACGGGGTGAAGTATTTCAGGTTTGTTTATTGCAATGACATTGTACCTAGAGTGCCATACGATGATGAAACGCTCTGGTTTAAGCATTTTGGGACCTGTCTATACTATAACAGCTTTTACGAAGGGAAGGTAATATTATCAAGCTCTCTCTCTCTCTCTCTCTCTCAAGATTTCCCACTCATATACAAATGTATATCTTTGCTTAATTGCATCTCTCCGTACATATTCATGACTGCCAATTTCAATTAATTTGAAGCAGATGATGAGTGAGGAGCCAAATAAGAACTATTTCTCGTTCTGGTCGTTCGTCCCCAAACATTTGATTGCAGTGTGGGAACTAGTGCGAAGCTTCACCATCGGATACACAAGGGGAGCCGATTACAGGGAAGGATGGACTTTGAGAATGATCAGAATTGTGGGGCTTCTCATCCCTGGGCTTTCTGCTCACTGCCCCAGAGATTATGTCAACTCCACCACAATAGGAACGCTAACGCTCGCGCCCCATGTTGAATCAACACACAGCTCAAAGATTGATTGATGCGAAATGTACTGTTGTATAGTAGCAACTGATTTGGAATTTGCTTAACGTAGGTATATTTATTACTGATTAATTCAATTCCACCGTTTACAGGATGTATTCTTCTTCCATTTATCCCATATCTTAATTAGAGCATCTGAAGTGTCATGCTAATTAAAAGACGCATCTTAAGCAGGTTGGACATCTAGGTGACTCAATTAAGAGGGAAGCTCATTTTCTAGAAGATGGTGTCCTAGCCAAATGGTCCTTTTTCCCATATATATGCTTAGGGTGTGTTTGTTTGGGGCCAAAACTTGTCAATTAAAATTTTTCAACCCAAAACTTTCCACTTTTCATAACTACTCTATTTTTTAATTATTTTTTCACATTTTTCTATACAAACTACCCTACTTTTCAATCATTTCTACACAACTACCCATAAAACTAACCTATCTATTTTAACTTTATTCTCTTTACTCCTCATTATCACCCCTATTATATCACATCATTTTCTATCAATTTGACAACTTCTTTCTCTAAAACTTTTCATCAAAAGTTTTACCTCCAACCAAATACACCCTTAAAAAGTTGAACCAGTAATGCGCCTCCTCCCTTAACAAATGTCAAAATTGTAAATATATCCATAAAATTTAACTTAATTTAGAAATTGACCTCTGTCCTTAGTCAATTAGTTTAACATTTTCAATTCCCAAGGTACCTCAACTATCTTCTTTGTCCTGAATGAAAAAAGACACACTGGTGATCGTAGTGTCCCATGACCAACGTTGCAAAAGTATCATCGACAACAGCCAAGAGCAACAGCAAATTTACGACCCTAATTCGTTTGAATCTCTATGGTACAGATGAAAGAGATTACTGAGACTAATACATCCAAGTCTAGTAGGCAACTGTCTGTGCTCATTTGGATCCGTACACTTAAAACAAGACACGTTTTAACGATAGCTAATATGCAAGATTTTCAGTCGAAACTCAAAACATCTCAAAATTTTAACCACCTCTGATGCAATGTATTCTTTTTTGAGGACTGACAAATTTGGAGGACTACGGTTTTTGGGTCGCTTCATATGTCAATGTTATGCATTAATTTAAAAAGACGGTGTCCAAACATCTCTAGAAAAAAAAAAGACGTTTTCCAAATATTAAGCGTGTGTACCATAAAAAATCTATACATATTCAGCGTGTGCAGGAATCGAACTATACACACAAGGGTAACATGCGCCTGCATTGTAGCCACGGTAAACTACGTCCATTCATACTCCCCCACATAATAATTGGACCATGATTTTGTGTGACGGCATCTTTTTTTTTTCCCACTAAGATTTACCATTTTAGAGTACTTGTATATATTTATTTTTTGTTTTTAAAAATCATCAATTCCGGGGGCATTAAGTCATTTCCCCTCTTTAAAAATTTTATTTTAGAAATAAAAATAAATATATAAAATACTGTAAAAATGATAAATTTTTGTATATGAGTTAAATAGATTAAAAATACTTATGAAAAAATCAAAAATTTTAAAAAAAATATCACGTACTTGCTTATTTGTGATGCCATCGCATATATTAAAATGTCTAAAATGCTTTTGTATTTTAAAATTCAAAATAAACAATACGCATTTTCAAAAATAATAAATTTTAATTTATAGATTAAACACACCTATATTAATAACTATATAAAATTTAAAAAATATAAATAATATTTTTAGCCCGGTGGCAAATGAGACAATTTGCGCAAATGATCGTGCCCCAATTTAAAAGGACGTGTCCAAACACATTAAAAGCCAGTAAGCCACGTCTGCGGTCTGCCCCATAGAATTTAGCCCATAGAGTTATGGGTGAAGCCCAGAGAGTCTCGCTGGCCATGGGCTGAAATCATGCATTTCTTCTGGAGAGCCGAGTTCTTTCAGTTTCGGGGAGCAAAGAGTGAAAAAGAGCAACGATTTCCGATCCAACGGGCATTGATAATACCGGATCCGAGCATCGTCTATCCTTTGATACCTGAAGCAGCCATGGCTGTCGGCTTTCTCGTCGGCGTTTTCGGTTGTTTACTGCTCGCCCACGCTGCTTATGCTACCATACAGTGTAATCTATTCGCCACCTTCCTCTGACGGATATCATCCATCTCGGAATTAGGGTTTTAGTCTTTCTGATGTTCGGAAATGGTTTCTGATTCTGCAGACAGAGGAATGTTGAAGATCGTTGAAGAAGAGTTCTCGGGCCCTCCGTTCAGTGTAATTGAATCACGTCATTGGCTTTCTCAATTCGGTTTTGTTATTTTCTTGCTGCTATTTGGACTACAACGTGTGCGGATTTTGAGAGTTTTTGGTTTTGGCAGGTCTTTGGAGAGCTGGTCGTCGGGTTTCTTCTCTGCGTGTGGGCGGCGCTGACAGTACCTGGGAAATTCATCTCGATACTGCCATATTCGGAAGAAAACAGGTCATTGCCTTCCCTCTTTGAGGTTCTCAATTTCGTTCTCCCTTATCGCTGTTTTGTAGAACTAAAGTTCAGCCGAACGTGATTGCTCCTTGTGGGAGCAAGATTAAAGATGGGACCATGGGCCAATGTTTGATTGGAGGTCTGTTAGATTTGGCGGTTCTATCTTAATGGCAATGACTGGTGGTCAGGAATTTTCATGCTAAGTTGTTCTTTTTCGGGGTTTACTCAAATTAGGATGTGGAATCCAAAGTTATGGTGGTCCTGTGGACTTTCCCATGAAGTCACACCGATTATATATATTTGTAATAATAGATTTTATGTATTAGCTTGGAATACCATACAAAATGAGAATGATGAAGTTGAGCTAAAAGACAATTGACATTTTTCGCATAGCAGCAGTTATTTCAAACTATCTCTGGACTGTTTTCATAAATTAATGTTTTTAACATGTAGTTGTTTAAACCATCCAATGTCAGTCAATCTGCTAATATCAATTGTCTCAAGCTTTGATTAGAGGAGCTTTATGTGAGATAGCCTGCATTTACCTAGACGCACAATTATGTCAACACTTATCTTGCTGGAATTTGCGCTGATGATGCTTGGAGCAGCATATTCTTGACTAGGGGCGTAATTCAAGTTCATGAAACTCGGATTTGTCTTCACCCTAATCCTAACCCTTTGTGTGTGGCTGACCATAAACATCAAGACTGTATTGTTGATTTAAACATGCTTCTCAGAAAAGACATCCTGAAACAATATGACAATCAAACTTAGCAGAAAAAGTTTTTCCCTTTTCTTTTTGTTCATGTTTGTGTTTGTGCATCTGTTGGTTAAGATACCTAGCCTCCAGTAGCAAGTCATGCACTAGCTTCATAAGTGCAGGACCAGAATTTGGCAATTTTCACTTGTATTGCCTATTTGTCTAGTGAAATATGCATATGATGTATGATTTTGGTAGACAATGTAATTTTCAAAAAGAAAATGGAAGCATTATATAATTAGAGAAATGGAAAGGTTCTCTAAAATCCAATGGTTTCAGAATTAGTTGCATGAGAAATACAACTTGACGAAAATAAGAATATAAACAATGAGACAACCTCCTCAGGTATTTAGAATCAATAATTCAGGAGATTTGAGAAACTGAATAGGATCTTACGCAGAAAATTAGATGAGGTGAAAGAAATGAGATTATGAGATTGTCTTTAGAGACTTTGATGCGATTGTCATGTGCTAATTAAAAGTAAAATGAAAATTTTATAAGACAACTGAAAAAATAATTGTACCTCATGGGTAAAATATTGGGGCAGTTAAAGAATGTGTAGCTGAAGTGAGGATATTGATCTGTTAAAAAAATATATAAAAGTAGAATTAACTAAAAAAGAAAACAAGAGAGAGTAGACATAGGAGTCTACATTCAAACATCAATGCAGAAAGGGGCAACAATGTTACGCTGTTGATTTATCTGACATTGATCTTCACACTGTACCCAATGGATAGTGAATCCGAATATCCATCCATGTTTGAATTACACCAGTTGCATGTGTGCTTTAGTTCCATGGCATGGTCTGAGCTATTTAGTTCACCCCATGCATTTGTGTAGTCCAAACTGTTCCCAACAGAAGAGTAATTTTGTTAAAGTAGAAGGTCATAAGAGAACTAGAGGAAAGTGAAAGAGAACGTAGTCAGAGATCATTAGGAAAGAAATGAAAGGTGATTGAGCTTACTAAGGGCATGAGCGATATTGATAGGAACCATGCAATTGGAATCACACAGTTGACCTTAGGTCAAAATGCCTCATGATGATGATGCAGAAAATGCAGCTGGTGGCAAATGTTCTAGGGTTGTTATTAGGCAAAGATAGCTGTTTAATGTTGTGTGGGAAATTGTATTTTGAATGCTAATTATGGATAGTATTTTGAACTGATCTCTTGCAACTTGAGCAAGATGGTAATGGTAATCACGACTCATGAGTTAATACCAACTTCAGTTTCTACAAAGAGTATCAGGGAACATGGTATATCAGTATGGTTGCTGCATGTGTTTCATTCTGTTAGGAATAACTCAGAGGTATAATCATGAGGTGCGTACGCTCACCCCATCCCTCATCCAAGCCCCAATAGGATTTTTCTCTGCATTTTTTTTCATTCTGTAGCATCACTAGATTTTTTGGATGACAAAACAGTAAGTAACAGAAAATATATATCTTAACAGAATCCTTTATGCCGTGTTAAGAAAAGTTAAAGTCAGATCCTTTGCATTAATCAGGATCATGATAAAATGAAATGTCTATTTAGAGCTAGCAATGAATGGCACATGAAATATATGGTACTTCCTCAACTAGTTTAATTTGGTGGAACCATCATGATATATTATTCTTTGAAAACACTACCAACTGCTTGTTTGAGGTAAGAATGCAAAGATATGTTGTTGGAAATATCATCCCATTACCGAGAAACTTTGAGGCATGTGACATGAGCTGCAGCTCAAAATGTGATGCGCTGATTTTTGGTTTCACAACACATTTTGGTGTGACTTTGATGGTCAATGCAGAATGTTTTCTGCGTTCTATAACTGTAACTTGATAATGATAGCTGGCATATGAACCTTGCCTACTAGCCCCACTTTTGTTCCATTGGTTAATGCTGTAATTGTGCATTAGTAAGAAACGATTATTACAGAAAAACAAAGGCCAATAGAATTTAAGAAATGTATTTTTCTTATTTTGACAAATGTTTTGAAATTTGCAGGATAGAAGAGCTTTCTGTGACCTAAAAGTGATGATGGTTTGAAAATTCTTTTGAACATGAAATAACTAGGTACTAATTCTGGGCGTCTCACATGAGTGTTTCTGTGCCAATGCAGGGTTGTTTCGTTGCCGGCCAATCTGGACTTCATGATCTTCAACCACCGTGGCAAACTAATTACCTCCTTAACCAACTCGAAAGCGAAATGATGGTCTCAGCAAATTGCTTAATTGTGTCTCTAGGCAAAGTTGATTTTCTTGGATTTTTGTTTGGATTCTTAAAACTGTAGATTATATGGCTCCCAACAATGGTAGCCTTGAAGGTTTTGGTTTGTTTTATTTCTCAACATATCATTTTTTGATAGTATCAGTTTTGGCTTTTGTATGCCTGTGCACTGTTCAAGAGATAGAATCCATCTTTCTGCGAGTATTTGCAGCTGTCCTGCCGAATTTCTTCTGCTAATTAATATAATTTGAAGTTAAAGGAAGCTAATCTGCAGTTGGACCCAAGTTAAATGCTTTGAATTCCATCGAGCTGCAAAGGAAAAACTACTGCACCAAAATAAGCAGAAACAGCTCCTTTGTGGACTGATTTGTCTGCACAAGCAATCGTAAATTGAATTGAATGTTAGGCATCATGAAAAGGCTATTTCTTCTGGGATTGAGTATTCCTTCAAGCCAATGGAAAACAGTGGGAAGAAGTAAGGTAAGCCAAATCGACCTGAAAGGTCAAGACCCTTTCGATGTAGCCGCATCTAATCTTATGCGTGTCCGGAAAGTCCGTAAAATCCGTAAAATCCCTAATCAAAACGCAGTGCCTGGATAAAAATATCCTAAAGACGATTACGTTCCAAATCCAAGCCCACGGATGCAGGCATGCAGCCAAGCCCCACTAGCTGCCCAAGCTATGATCTAGCTTGAAACTTGAACCCTTTCCTATTATTTACTTCACAAGTAAGCTTCAAGTTCGGTTCATGTTGATTATTTGAGTTGAGAATCCTGACAGCTGCAAATTTTTATCTTAAATTGGTCTTAAAGAAAATGTATAATTATTAATTAAATATGTTTTTTTTTGGATTGGATATTAATTAAATATGTTATAATGGAATATATGGATTTTTTTATTGATATTGTATGCATTGTGACATATGATATTATAAATCAGGCATTTTCATAATCTTCACCAGGGAAAGTATCTTGTAAATACCACCACTTTTAGGGGAGACATTTGTAAATACCACAGTCATGAAGAGTACACTACATTTACATTTGGCAAGGTTTGGACGCGTGTGGGCACCATGCGTGTAACAATGGGTTACCACCAAGCACTGCCTCGGTGGCATGTATGGATAGTTTTTGAAACCGTTAAACCTGAAAATGCCTAAATAAAGTGTACTTCCAGATTAACATATCGCAAATTCGTAATGTGCAGTAGGTAGAAATATTCCGGTCCCGGATGACATTAGGATTTTTAATTTCTTCTTCTTCTTCTTCTTTTTTCCCCCTTACATGGCCTTGTTTTCTCCCCCAAGTGGCAATTTATTAGTTTTGATAAATCATGCAAAAAATAAAAAATTTCGAAAGTAAATATTTAAAAGGTACATATTTACTCAAACTAATAAAAATCACGGAGGATCATCCAATTAAAGTGTTAATTATTGGCTGTCGCTGCTCGGCTCCAGGTCAATAGACCGGTGGGAATGAGCGGAATCATTAGTGAATTACTCAATCTGACGTAGATTCTATAACATGAATGTACCATACGGATACTTGGGAAGGTAGTATTGTGCTGTTTTCGTGGAGCGACACGTTCTTTTCTCTATTTACTAAAAAAAACTCATTGAAAAACAATTTGAATCTTTTGGAACTTTTAGGCATGATATGATGAGATAGTAGCTTACCCCTGCATTTATATTTTTATTTCGACGGATTAGACGGTTTAGATTGTCTAGAACTGCGAAAATGGGAATGACAGTGCACAAGCATCACATGCCGGCTGCTGCCCCTTGAGAGGAATAATACAAAAGTACCTTTGGGTAGCCCATGCGGCCCTTTGAATACTTGTGGTAGGACGTATAACCTGCAATCTTCACCGTCCATTTTATAGATTTAAAACATTTATATATCGTAGAAAATAACATTTTGTTATTAGAAAAGTTGGATCGGTCGATGATGATGATGATGGTAATAATATCCTTAACCGAAAGATGGCATGAAGAATTTGTACTTTAGATGGGAACAAAAGCGGCCATGGGCTCATGATATCCGGTTTCCTTCCGGGCTCTGTTTCAAAAGGTATGAGATTTTTATATGCAATTTGTATCTCTATTTTCATGACCCTTTTTTAAGTTTTAAGACAGCTTTTTTAACTTCTAATATAATTTTTATATTTTTAATATGACTTTTTATTTTTATATTTAATAAATTATAAAAAAATTTAGCGTAAAAGGTTATAAATTAAGAAAAAAATATAATATAATAGGAGTAATGATGATTATTAAAAAAATAAAGTTAAAATAGATAAGTTAATTGTATAAATAAAAATAAGATGACGATCGAGAGCGAAAAATGTTAGATTAAAAAATTTTTGTTTGAAAATTTTAAGTGTGAACAAAAACACTAATATCCCGAGCTTATCATATTCTCATATTCTCATTTGACGTATAGATTGCATATAATTTGAAACAGGCCCTTAAGCGCAACGAAACTTTCCAACGACCCGGGTTTCCTGAGCCCTAAGATCCAAGCGAGCAGAGATCCGAGGCGGTTGACAGAGCACAGGAGGCGAGGCGAAAGATAGCTGCGTGAAAGAGAGAGAGGGAACGGAGAGCGGGAGGGAAGCCGGGCGCGCGTGAGCGAGAGAGAGGACGAGAGCGAGTGCGTGCTGCAAGTTTTTCGAGAAAGGTCAGTGAGAGCGAGGCCCAATGCACCGTTTCTTCTTTCACTTCCTCTCTCCCAACTTCTGTCGAACATCTAAGAGGTCCAGACGAAAGAATAAAAAGAAAAGAGGAAAAACGCACAGATTCTGCTCTTCTCCGTCGATCTTAAAATGCAATTGACGGGTTTTTTCTTATGTATGTTAGGTTTTTGTTGTGTGTGTGTGTGTGTGAGAAAGAGGTATGTGCTCATGTGCAGGAACCGCGTCTTGTGAGAGAGAGCGAGAGGGAGAGGAGGGGGAGAAGAGAGCTAGGGAGAGGGAGAGAGGGAGTGTGTGCCGCTTTTGTTGTAAGAGAAGGTGAGAGCATTGCTTTCTTTGTTTATTGATTTCTGTTGCCGGAGAATTGTGGTCGAGCTTACAATGGCAACAAAACTCGTGGTTAGTATCCCAACGGTTCCTTGTCGAAGTTGTTTTTTCATTTCGAGCAAGATTCCATCTTTGTTGTCTCGCTTGTTGCATTCGTCCTGGATGCAGGTCCTTGGAATCCCATGGGACGTGGATACGGAGGGGCTGAAGCAGTACATGAGCAAGTTTGGGGAGTTGGATGATTGTATTGTCATGAAGGTTAACACCTAACAATGATATTCTGGCGTTATTTGCCATCTGCAAAAAGATGCTTTTAAAAAAAAAATTACTTATCTTTCTCCGCTCTCAATTAGCATCATGTTTATTCCTTTTTGGTTTGGACAACGGAGCTTTGTTGGGTTCTAAAGGAGGATGATCTTTTATATGCACGTGTTCATCTCTCGCAACTTGCATCCGCCAAACAGGACTCTTGAGTTTTCTAATTTGTTTATACTTGGCAAATTGCCTACCCACATAATCGTCTGGAACTTTGTCAAAGAAATGTGTTGGCTTTTTGAGGAACTTTGAGCGGTTCACTGCAAAATCAGCAGTTCTATTAATGACATTGGATCATCTATGAGTTCCCTTTCTATTCGTTATTCTTTAATTTCAATTGTCCTTGTCACTATTCTGGATACTTTGTAAATATGGTTGGCATGTATTTTTATTTTAGAGCGTCTAATTAGCCTATTATCTAAGATAGTTCTATTTTTGAAATCTAATATTCATGATTACAGGAGCGTTCTACGGGAAGGTCTCGTGGTTTTGGCTATGTGACATTTTCATCAGCAGAGGAAGCAAAGGTAATTCTTACTCAAGAATCAGGATGGTCTTATTCAATAAGTCAAATATAGTTGTACTTCAGCATTTGTGGACTTTTTTAAATTTAAAATCGAAGGTTTGTGCATGATAAAAATCATGGAATTTGCAGCCAGAGTTGGGTTATGTAGTTATTGGATAGTTAAACGTGCATACCTTCTTGATTCACAGATTTTGTTTTTTGTATGTCATGGTTAAAATTGATTACAATGGCTGCAGCAACCATAATTGGTAAAAATGCTAAGAAGTACATTTAAATGTTTTCCTAGCCTGAATAGTGTAATACTAAATATCTCAGGGCATATGTTTAGTTGACTAAAGACAGGAACGAGTCTGATATCTGTTTAAAATGAATCAGCAGTCAGAATCATAACTCGAACTATTTAAATGAGATATTTAATGATGCTGCAATATTTAAATGAGATATTTAAAGATGTCTCAATATTTAAATGAGATACTTAATGATGTCTATTCCTCTTGACTGGGAAGTAGAGGTCCAGAAAGAGTTTGATATCGAGACCCATATCTTTATATGACAATAATCCATGTACCCAAACATCCTAGATTGCACCCAATTTGTATAAATCAATTTGTCCGATTGAATGTTTTCTTTTTTGTTTATTTGGCCAAGAAAATAGAACTGAATGTTAAAACAATAACTGCACTAAGAATCCTTTATTTTTAATGTTGACTCGTTATGTAGACATGCATTATTTAATGGTAACTCTATGTTTCATGGAACTTTTTATGCCATCTGATTAGGGTGAATATTGAGCATGAAGATATCAGTCCCGCTTCTATGAAACTCCCTTTCTATGTAACCCCCTCCATTTTTAAAATCTTGATGGTTGATTAAAAATCTACTCCATCCATTGTGTTTAACATCATTTCTAGTATCTTGGAAACTCTTTTATTTTTTAAATTTCACTGCATATGAGTTCCATCTATAAATGTGTAAAATCAACGTAATAAAATGGTTCAATATTAAAATATCAACTTTAAATTAGTTTTTTCAATATCTAAACTATCTAAAATATCAATAATATGTAGATAAATGATCCTATAAAGTATTGTTACATTCTAATACATGTGTGAATGGATCTAAGCATTTTTCATAATTTTACACATGAATATACATATTTTTGAGCAAATGTGGCTCATGCACATACTTGATTTTGATGAAACTTAGTATCTTAGCTAAATAAATGGTGTTAAATACAATGAATGGATTAGATTTTCCATCAAGGATCAATATCTTAAAATTTGAGAGGGTTACATGGGACCGCTTCTATGTAACCTGGTTACATAGAAGCGGATCTCTCTCTCTCTCTCTCTCTCTCTCTATATATATATATATATATATATATATATATAGGAATATATTCTGGTGCAGCATCGCTGAAATGGGCCCCGCATGATCATGAAATCATGATCTACTCCACCCATTGTATTTAGAATAATGTATTCTATTACCATACCAATTTTCATCCCAATCAGATATGTACATGGCCCCCATCTAAAAATGGTATAAATCCAACATAATAAAATAGTTTGATGTAAATAACAACTTTAAAGTATCTGATTTGGATGAAAATTGGTATGGTAATAGAATACATTATTCTAAATATAATGGGTGGAGTAGATCATGATTTCATGATCATGTGGGCCCCATTTTGGGGTCACTGCACCGCTGTTCCGGTGCAGTGACGCTGCACTGGAACAGCTCTCATGACCCCAAAATGGGGCCCACATGATCATGAAATCATGATCTACTCCACCCATTGTATTTAGAATAATGTATTCTACTACCATATCAATTTTCATCCCAATCAGATATGTATATGGGCCCCATCTGAAAATGGTACAAATCCAACGTAATAAAATAGTTTGATGTAAATAACAACTTTAAAGTATCTGATTGGGATGAAAATTGGTATGATAATAGAATACATTATTCTAAATACAATGGGTAGAGTAGATCATGATTTCATGATCATATGGGCCCCATTTTGGGCCCACTGCACTGCTGTTCCGGTGCAGTGATGCTGCACCGGAACAGCATCCTATACACACACACACACACACACATAAAGTATTTCCTGCAATATCCAGGAAATAGTTGATTTGTGCAGCCTTTTTGGACTTTCTTGTGGTCACGGGGATGCTACTGTTATGACATTTATTGCCAACTGGGTAGTTCTTTTCAGTTCATGGGTCAATTAGATGATCTTTGCTCAGAAGTTTTTATCAAACAGGGTTGGGTTCAACCACTTGATTGATTCCTGGACTTCCATTGAAAATTAAAACTTATCTTGACAACAGTGGGCTCTTCTACAGGATTATAATTCAATTTAATCATTCATTTCTTAGTTTCATTGAGTTTTTAATATTTATTTATTTATCTATTTGGGTGCAGAATGCTCTCGAAGCTGAGCATGTTTTGGGCAACAGAATGCTGGAAGTTAAAGTAGCAACACCTAAGGTATCTCTATATCTTGTCATCTTCAGTCTTTTTCCAATTTAGAAACAAACGTATCTCTTTGGTAAGCTACTTCAGGATTATCTATAATTGAGGATTCCATTCAAAGATAAAGCCATATCAGCATTTAGACGTTTGAATGCAGCAAACGGATTATTTGAAACTATTGTTTGGTCAATGGTTCAGATAGCATCTATGATTGTGATTTTTATCTAATGATTACGTTGTCTAGTTGGGAATTGCAAGATGGACATGGCATTGTGTGGAATTTCCATTTTAGTTGTGAGTCTTAGCTTGTGGTTGTGGCTTTTTTTCCCAAAAAACAAAAAAAAAACGTTCAGCAGCATGTAATAGCATTCTTGTATGGTAGCCTTGCTACTCCTCTAGCAGAGTACTTCTTCCAAGTTGAATGAGGCCCAAATGAACGATTGCACTTCCTTAATATGTTGAATAGGCTAAGGTGCCACATTACTCATGTAACATAGTACTGCATTGCTCTTCCGCAATATGTAACTCAACTGAAGAATGAAACAGATATGGTGTGCCATATTGCTCTTCTGCAAGTCTGGAGTTTTTTTCTGGATACTACTACTGTACACATGCTTCCTGCCATATTCTGGGTTTTGATCCAATTTATTAGGTTCATATGCGTTTCCCATCAGGGCTTATCTTTGATTAGTCATTCCTCTTGAACAAGTGCTAATGATGGATGGGTTTCATAAATGTAGGGTTTTGATCCCTCCAGTTACGTGACTACCCAACACTATTAACTTTTTAACATAGGGTGTGTTTAGGAATGGATAAAACTTTTGATGAAAAGTTTTGAAAGGTAAAAGTTGTTAAATGATATGATATGATAGGGGTAATAATGAGTAGTAAAGATGATAAAGTTAAAATAGATAGGTTAGTTGTGTGGGTAATTGTGTAGAAATGATTGAAAAGTAGGGTAGTTGTATAGGAAAATGTGAAAAAATAATTAAAAAATATGATAGTTGTGGAGAGTGAAAAATTTTACATTGAAAAGTTTTAACTTAACATTTTTTAACCATGGCCAAACATACCCATAATCAAAACCAAAATGCCCTTTTAATAATTTTGTCTAAACCTTATTGGGATTACACTATTTGGTCAAAATTTTTTTGGGCCACTTTTTAAATGAAATTTCTTGCTATAAAAGCATTGTAAAATTTTAATTAAATGATTCAAAATATCTATGAAGATGTTAATTGGGCATTTTGGTCATTTTACTATAGAAAGTTAACAGTGTTAAGATTTCACGTAACTGGAGGGACCAAAACTTTACATTTCTAAAACTTTTAGTTATTTGCTGCAAATCTGAAACTTAAGGGTCAAAAGTTCAAATTTTGCAAAAATCCTCTGATAATGCTCCAAACTGTTGATCTGACTGAACCAAGTCAAACAATCATTAATTTACAAATACTGTATTTACTCAACAATTGGAATTATTGAAATCTATCATCTTTTTTTTCATTCAGTGCCTGTTTAGTAACATGGAAAAAAACACTTCCTATACTTTTCTACATACCTTTTGATATCATTTGACATTTTAACTACCTTAGCACTCTACCTTTTCTATTATTATGTCTGCATTCTGATAATTTCTTCATATCTTTACATACATCTATCCTATCTATTTTAGTATTATTGTCTTTACTCTTAATGTGCCCCCATCATATTATGTTACTCTCTTTTCCAAACATTTTCTCATTCCAACTTTCCCACTTCTTTTACCTGTTCCCAGACAGTTATAGTCATGATAAGTACAATATTAAATGTTTGATCTATTTAAAGGTACAGATAATCCATTTTTTAATCCTACATTTCATTCTTTATCCCACTCATGTTACTTTTGCAACACAATCATGTTATCCAATTTGCCTGGGAAAGCAGATGATCTGTATTGTGTTGTTGCAAGATAATGAAGTTATCATATCAGCCATGGAAAATGGAGTCTGTATTTTGTTGTACTAGAAAGGAACAGACGTAATCTTGATCATGAATCATCCTGCACCATCAATGTTGCCCATCACACTTATAATTGCTTTTTGGTGGATTGCTCAAATATTGAAAGATTCCACATTGTGGATGCGCTGGAAAGGGGTTGACCATTGTTTTGGCTTCGGGTGAATTCACTTATTTTTATGAGTCTTCCATACTACACTTAATTTCTTTTGCAATATTCAGAGAGCTGAAGACATCAACTTTTGTTCTGGATTGTACTCATGTAGATGCTGGCTGTCTTGCAGCTTTTACTACCAGGCCATGTATCCCTGCATTTTCTCTGTGCATATATCATTTCCATTATGTGAGCAGCTCTATTTTTTTTTATCTCATAGGAAGAGATGAGGGCACCTGCAAAGAAAATTACTCGCATTTTTGTTGCACGAATTCCACATTCTGTTACCGAAGAAAATTTTCGAAGGTAAATTAAGAATCAAGAATGCTTACCAATTTTGTTGGATGATTTGTGTAATTCAAATATATGTGCATATGTTGATGTGTCATGCTCCACCAATGACCTTTTTTTCTTGGTTACATGCAGTTACTTTGAAAGATATGGTGACATCACAGATCTTTATATGCCAAAGGTATGACTATGTCGATCTTTTATTTTATATGACTAATAATTTCACAATTCAAGACATTGATGAAAAAAAAAAGGGAAATTGCATGGCCTAGATTTAGAAAAGCTAAAGGAATAAGAAAGGAAAAAAAATAAAAGACTATTGAGTGGTTCAAAGTTTCAATAGTTTCTACTTTCTAGGTTATGCTGCTTGTGAAAAGGATTAAACTAGGTAATCAAACCACGAACTTAGGGCCTGTTTCGTCCACGGGGAAAAAGAAGTTTCCTTGTAATAGGAGAAATATGTTATCAAGGTGTGTTTGGGAATGGATAAAACTTTTAGTGAAAAGTTTTGGAGAGTAAAAGTTGTCAAATGATGTGATATGATAAGGGTAATGATGAAGAGTAAAAAGGATAAAGTTAAAATAGATAGGTTAGTTGTGTGGGTATTTGTGTAGAAATGATTGAAAAATAGGATAGTTGTATGGGGAAATGTGAAAAAATGATTAAAAAATATTATAGTTGTGGATAGTGAAAATTTTTTTTTTTTTTTTTGAAAAGTTTTGACTTTACATTTTTTAACCATTGCCAAACACACCCCAAGGTAATAGGATTGATGTAAAATAAAAGGAATGGATAAAGACAGATTAATATGATGATTTCGAAAATTACAGGGTGCAGTGGAAGAAAAGATATTCCTTGTTGTTTGAAAATTTCCTGAAAACTGTGATTTTGGGTACGTTTGGCATTGCATTTTAATGGCGCTTGCATACTTATCCGAGGCTTCCCATGATAAATTGAAAGAGGCATGTTGGATAAGTTGGAACTTTACATGTTTTCCCCTATTTTCTAGGGAGAATTAGGACTAAGAAGTGCGTATTGCAGAAGTGCAAAAATATCACTTCAGTAATGAGTGCTCAATGGATTTCTCTTATGCAAAGACCATCCACCCAATGCAACCCCAATGGAGCCTTAATTCCCAAAGTGTTAAATATGCACAGTTCAGGATTGAATTTGATGACTTTGATATTTCACTTCCCTGGGAGTTTACCTCCAAAAATTGTTATGCATCTACAAATCTCGTCCAGAACTTCTCCTTTTTAATAGCAAAACTCAAACATTTCAATGCAATGAATGCAGGATCATGGCTCAAAGGGACACCGTGGAATTGGGTTTATCACATTTGAAACTGCAGGTCAGGATGTCTCCCCTCTCTCCATTCTAAAATTAATATCATCTAAATGTAGTTTCCGTAATGGAAATATTGCAAAGCATTGGTGAAAGCAGCCACTGGTCCACTGCTAAAGTTGATGCCTCTTTGAGGAGGAGCTATAATGTTGGTAGCCGAGGGCTGATATTCAAAATATGCTCTTTCAGATTTTCTTAGCATTCATAAAGCTATAGCTAACAAAAAGCATTATAGTTGGAAGGATGAATGGTGGTTTGTGACTGTTAGCACTTTGGAGGAGAGCTTTGCATAGAAGTCTTAACTTAAGAGCTCATGTCTGTCTTTGCTTTTTAGCATTTTGTCGCTTGTAAAAATCGCCTAAGAGCACTAGTTGCATCCAAATAGGATTTATGTGGCAGTGCAGTTTTTTGGCATGCTTTCTTTCTTCTAATCATGAGGGCAAATGAAACTTAAATATATAGATTTAGTTTTTAGCGTACGCATGCCTCCTGTCTGCTTGTTCTAATCTGAGTTAGGCAGCGTTCGAGAAGTGGGGGGAAAAAAAAAATCCCCCCTTACTTTTCTACACATCTTGCCATACAACTACCCTACTTTCTAATCATTCTTCACATCTTTCTATACAATTACTTTACTTGCCAATTATTTATTCATATTTTTCCATATATTTCAACTTATCCCCTTTATTCCTAGTCATTACCCTATTTATTTCAGAAAATTTGCTACCAAAATTTTTTTCCACTCCCCAAATGTTTCTGTAGTATCTCGCATGCCTGTCCTGGATGCACCCACGTGAGGCCAAATGGATAATGTTCCTCATCTTTCATTGGGGGCTGGTCCCTGTCATTGATTCCTTGGTGAAAACCTTGGGCTAGTGCAAATGATGGTTTTGACTCTGAAGGCAACCACTTTCTGCACCATGCCAAAGGTTAGGAATAACACCAGCTTTTCCCACCTGCACATGCGGTATGCTCACCCCATTGTGGCTCTTATCTTTACTTGGATTGCTTACAAAGCAATTCCTCCATATACTAGTCATTCACATGATTTGTGTGAATATCTCATGGTCTGAATGGTTCCGTTGTGAGGAATGTTTGTGCTATCTTTCTTTTTTTAAAAAAAAAATAATAATAATAATAAAATTTTAACCTCTCCCATCAAGGAAAATTTTTTGTGGGATAGTTACGAGAGCAATATTGTGTGGGGTAAAATGTTAGTCCTGTTAAAGAACAACATGTATAGAAAATGAATGTAACTGAAATGAGGATGTGGAGATGGATGAATGGTAAAAACAAGTAATATATGAAGGGATATACTATGGTGCACCATGTTGCACTTTAGTTAGGGCGCTTAATGATTAAATGGAGCCCCTTTTGATGATCCAATCAAATCCACTCCACCCATGTGTTTACTATAATTTATTTAACAAGGATACCAAGTTTCATCAAAATCAAATATGCACATGGGCCCCATCTAAAAAAGGTATAAAATCAATGTAATATAATTATATATCAATTTTAAAACTGTTAGTACAACATTTAAACCATCTAAAACACCATTCCTATGTGGATAAATGATTCCATAAGGTATCATAACATTATGCTAAGGCACTTGTGAATGAATTTAAGTGGTTTCATAATTTACTCATGATTATATGTATTTTTAAGAAAATGCGGGTCACCAAAGATTCGGATTGAGCTGATTTTTGGTACCATGATGAAATAAATGGCTTTAAAACATGCCATCAGTTGGATTTTGGTTTCCTGATCGCTGTGAGCCCCATTTCACCAGGTAGGGTGGCACCCTAGCATATCCCGTATATGAATACCTAAAGGTAGAATCAGTAGTTAATAAACAAGAGAGTAGACTTAGATGATGTGAAACAGTTCAGAAACAACTCTTTAGGAGGAATGAATTTATTGAAATAGAAAGTTATAGAGCAATCTGGGAGCATCAAAAAAGGCATGGTTAAAGGTCATTAGGAAAGATATGAAAACATTTGTGTAACTCAAGATCGATGAGAATGGCAACAAAAAATCAATGTAGCTGATCCCACTGAGGTTGGAACTTTTG
Source organism: Annona cherimola (assembly GCA_030490835.1). NCBI lineage: Eukaryota > Viridiplantae > Streptophyta > Magnoliopsida > Magnoliales > Annonaceae > Annona > Annona cherimola. Next base: position 99,038,388 of record CM059971.1, on the reverse strand, counting down.
ATGATGATGATCTAATATCTCCTCAAGTCTTTTCACATGCTGCCCTATTTACTGGAGATGGTTTGTTTTGTACCAGAGCAGTTCATCTTTCTCTGTTACAGCTTGAAGTTTGGAGCAGCTCTGTTTGTTGGCCTGCCTAACTCTCAGAAGTTCTCCTGACTGTACGCCCAGCTCTTTCAGTCTTGAAATTGAAGATAATTTTTTATTTTCATGGCACAGAGTCTGTGGACACTTTGATGGCTGAAACTCATGATTTGGGAGGTTCTACCTTGGTCGTTGACCGAGCCACCCCGAAGGTAAGATGTTGCTAACTTGTTTCCTCCTCGTCCTATTTCCTCTCTGCTGTGGGGTGTTCTTTTCCTACGAATTGTGAGCTATTTGGGGAACCTTTAATACAGGAAGAGTAGTTGCTTTGAACATGGGTTGACAAAAAAGTTGGTTTCACAAAGCCAAATGTCATGTTATCAGGATGAAGATTTCAGGCATTTCAGCAAAGCAAGTCAGGGTGGCTATGGTGCTTATAATGCATATATTTCTGCCGCAACTAGATATGCTGCTCTAGGCACTCCAACATTATACGACCATCCTAGTGCAGCTTATGGAAGTAAGGTTCTTTATAGTTTTCTTGCATTTAAGTAAGGTTCTTTATGGTTTTCTTGCATTTAAGTAAGGTTCTTTATGGTTTTCTTGCATTTGCTGATTTTTTATGTTATGTCCAATATTGCATTGACCGTGCATAATTTTTTTATTTTTTTGTATTTACCATTGCACAGGAGGAATGGAGCCATCTCGTGGAATGGGCAAGAAAATATTTGTTGGCAGATTGCCACAGGAGGCTACTGTTGAAGATTTACGCCAATATTTTGGTAGATTTGGCCGTATTTTGGATGTCTATGTACCTAAGGTAAATGGTTCTTTTGGCATGCATCAAGTCTTTGGATTCATGCTAGCCAGTTGATGTATAATTTCTTTTGTGAAATCAGGATCCGAAGAGAACTGGCCACAGGGGATTCGGGTTTGTTACTTTTGCTGAGGATGGTGTGGCAGATCGTGTATCCCGCAGATCCCATGAGATTTGTGGCCAGCAGGTATTATAATAAAATGTGACAGATAATAGTCATATACAAGAGTATCAAAAGTTTCTTCTTAATAGCCCATCCAAAAAAAAAAGTTTCTGCTTCATATGATATGGACAGTTTGCAATATGATATACTGATTTTGTGAATTTATACCTTGTTTTTATTCATCTGCGTTCTCTGAGTGTATTTTTATGGTGGCAATTTTTACAGGTCGCCATAGATTCTGCTACACCACTTGATGATGCTGGTGCAAGCACAGGTTACATGATGGATCCTGCAGAATCTTTTGGGGGATATGGTCCCATGCGAACATATGGCAGGCTTTACGGGAGTCTGGATTATGATGATGTATGTCTGCATAAACTCTTCTTTTTTTTTGTGGCTACTTGATTATGGTATTTGATTCTTCTAATGGTGAATTTTATGCCGCAGTGGGGGGGATATGGTGGCAGTGGCAGCAGCAGGTCTTCAAGAATGGACTGGAGGTATAGACCATATTGAGGAAGTCTGAAGGCATCTGGCATTTCTAGCTCTCTTTCTTTTGGATTCCAAAATTGCTAACTTAATTTCAGACAAACATATTAGATGTGATTTGGATGCTGTAACTGTTATTCTGTCTTAAGGAGAACTATTTAATTGAATTTACTATTGTTGATAATCAGCCCAAGAGGAAAATGCTGTATACCATAAATTACAGATTAAAACTTACATAGAACCCACTGAGAAAGTGAACCTGCCTTCATGTCCGGGAATCGATTCCTGTGTTCAACAAATTGCCATCGAGCAGTGACTCTGGCAAAAATATGTATAAAAAAAAACCCACCCAGTCTGATTTCTTATATTTGTTTGACTTCTCATCCAGATGATTGTTGATGAAACAGCTTTGAAGTCGATCAGTTTGTTATTAACATGTGGGCATAGGTTCTCTCTATCTTTTCTTGTCCTGTGTTTCGTTTTTGTTGTTGCTGTTGTTGTGTTTTTTTTTTTTTTTGGGGTGTGTGGAAATACAGATAGCCAAGATGCATTGTTCCGTTGGATAAATGTGTCGTCGAATTGACAGTCATGCGGATGAACCAGTGACACAAAATTATGCTGGGCAAAACCAACAAAAGACATTAGAAGTACCTGCAACACGTTTATGTGCGAGTTTTCAATCAGTTCGATAGATCGTCTCGAACATCAATGAGGATAATGGTAAGTTGTGATGGTGGTGAAGTGGCCTTGCTATGGTCCGTGGCAGGGTGAGTTCAGTGGGGGCTGTTTGGCCATGTGCGGAAGATGATCTGGCAGAATTTAAATTTTGTGTACTGCCTTCGTGCAAGAAAAACTAGTTTTCGGCTGAGGAATCTGTCCTTGTATTATTTTCAACAAAACTGAGTACCAATAGCCGTGGGTTGGGTTAGAAGAAAATTCCAGAAACAGGTTGCGAATAAAAGACACGTCCTAGATATAAGACTGCAAGGGCTTCACCGTAAGCTAAATTTTAATTATTGAGTCCTGTAGTGGTTATTGTATTGATATTTTATAAGATATCCCGCAATGAAAATCATGAAAGATCTGGAGAAGACTGATGCATTATATTCAGGCTAAGCGACTCTTAGCATGGCACCTATGAAGTCTACAGGGAACAGATTGATCTTAGACATCCAGCATCCAGCATGCGCGCTCCATACTAACGGAATCGTGGAATCATGTGGACAATAGTTAAATGTAAAGACCAACGTATAATCAGGGGAAGAAAGAGAGGAGGAAAAAAAAAAAAAAAAGGTAGCGGAAATAAGAAATTAATCCAGACCATATTAATTATTTAAACTGGGAGCTGTGAAGTCGGATGGTCATTCATCTGGATATCATTGTGTTGTGTTGTAAGTCATCTTGGACAGCTTATTACAAGGGAAGCATTAAGGCCGGCCTTGGAACCTCAAGGTCCTCGACCGAAGATTGCAAGTGGAAAGCCGATGTACAATAGGCGTATACAGTTTTTCTTATTGAGAATGTTAAAAAATTGGTGGTGTCAAATTACATTCTGAACACACCATATTTCGTGTCATCAGGAACAGATTTTACAGAAGCTGACAGACAGAATCCTATTACTTTCCTTGTGTCTGCAGGGTCAATGATGCCATCATCCCATAGCCTTGCAGTGGAGTAATAAGGGCTTGCTTCTTTCTCATAAGCCTCCACAACCCTGTCCTTGAATTTCTCCTCATCTTCCTTGCTCCACTGCAGCGACAACAAAAGAACACTCGGAAGCTTTATATATACTTATAATATATATGAGCTCCACTTCTATTTAATCAAGTTACATAAAAGCGGTCTCATGTAAACCCCTCAAATTTCAAGATATTGATCATTGATAGAAAATCTAATTCATTCATTGTATTTAACACCATTTGTTTTGCTAGGAGACTAAGTTTCATATAAATCAGGTATGTGCATAGACCACATTTGCTCAAAAATATGTATATTTATGTGTAAATTATGAAAAATGCTCAAATTCATTCACACATGTACTAGAATGTAACAATATTTTATAGGATCATTTATCCATATATTATTGATATTTTAGATCGTTTAGATGTTTAAAGTTGATATTTTAACATTAAATTATTTTATTACGTTGATTTTACACTTTTATAAATGGGACCCATATACAGTGAAGTTAAAAAAATCAAAGGGTTTTCAAGATATTAAAAATGATGTTAAACATAATGGATGGAGTATATTTTTCATCAACCATCAAAATTTTAAAAATGAAAGAGAGTTTCATAGAAGCGAGACCGTATACATATATATAAGAACCTTTCCTGTGGAGTGAAGCTGCACCATAATTAACGGTGCCTTTGGCCCAAAATGGGCCCCGCATGTACTTAAATGTACTGATACTTCACACAATCATTTATCCATATATAAATTTTATAGCAAATGATTTACACATTAAAAAAATAACTTTAAAGTTGTTATTTACATTAAATTATTTTATTACGTTGAATTTGTTCCATTTTCAGACGGAGTCCTTACACATATCCAATTGGGATGAAAATTGGTATAATAATAGAATACATAATTCTAAATACAATGGATGGAGTAGATTATAATTTTATGATCATATATGACCCATTTTGAAATAACTGCACCGTAATTGTGGTGCAGGAGTGAAGTTGCACTTGAATATATATATATATATATTCTCTCTCTATATATATATCTATATATATATATATGGTCCTGCTTCTATGTAAGCGGGCCTATATAACCCCTTTAAAATCTATGATTTTGATCCTTAATGGAAAATCTAATCTATTTATTGTATTTAAGATCATCTGTTTATCTAGAAGATCAAGTTTTATCTTAATCAAGTATGTTTATGACCACATTTGTTCAAAAATATATATTCATGGGTAAATTATGAAAAACGCTTAGATCTATTCACATATGTATTAGAATATAATAATACTTTATGGAATCATTTATTCACATAAAAATGATATTTTGGACAATTTAGATGTCGAAAAAACTACTTTAAAATTGATATTTTAGCATTTTTCATAATTTACACATGAATATATACATTTTCTAACAAATGTGGCCCATAAACATACTTGATTGGGATTAAACTTTATCCTCTAAATAAACGAATGACGTTAAATACAATGAATGGATTAGATTTTTCATCAAAGATCAAAATTTTAGATTTTGAAAGAGTTATATGGGTCTGCTTCTATATAACCTTATGTTTATCTAGAGGATCAAGTTTTATTCCAATCAAGTATTTTTATGGGCCACATTTGTTAGAAAATGTATATATTCATGTGTAAATTATGAAAAATACTAAAATATCAATTTTAAAGTAGTTTTTTTCGACATCTAAACCGTCCAAAATATCATTTCTATGTGAATAAATGATTCCATAAAGTGTTATTACATTCTAATACATGTGTAAATAGATCTAAGTATTTTGCATAATTTACATATGAATATATATTTTTAAACAAATGTGGCCCGTAAACATACTTGATTAGGATAAAACTTGGTCTCCTAGATAAACAAATGATGTTAAATATAATGAATGGATTGAATTTTTCATTAAGAATCAAAATCTTAGATTTGGAAAGAGTTACATGGGTGACCGTGTATATATATATATATATATATATATATATATATAGAGAGAGAGAGAGATCTCATGAGTCCTTATAGTAAACAAATTATTTTTAATGGATTTAAAGTCACTCTTAAGTGATTGTTAATTTTGATAATGATACAAGTTATAGATTGAGATAATTTTTTGTATCTAAATAAAATAAATAGTGTTAAATACAATAGATGGATAAATAGAGCATAAACTAAACAGGAGTACTGAAGTGAATTGGTACATCCCGATGCATAGAAGCCAAACTCATATATATATATATATATAGAGTTATATTCAAGTGCAATGGCGCTGAAATGAGCCCTACATGATGATCAAATTATAATTTAATCCATCCATTGTATTTAGAATAATGTATTCTATTAACATATCAATTTTCATCCAAATCGGATATGTGTATAGACCCCATCTGAAAATGATATAAATTCAACATAATAAAATATTTTGATATAAATAACAACTTTAAAGTGATTTTTTCAACATCTAAACCATCTAAAGTATGATATATATGGATAAACGATTGTATAAAATTTCATTGCATTTTAATATGTGTGGGGCCCATTTTTTGGGCAACTGCACTGTTGTTCCGGTGCAACCAGAACAGCTCTATGTATGTATAACACTTGGAAGCTTTAGTCCAGTTAGAGATGGATATTCTGTGCCATTACTCAAGAGATATTCATAATTCATTGCAAATTACTACAGAGGAAAAAGAAGATCTGAGAGTCATCAGATAAAATTACCTCAATTCCTTTTCTTTTCAGAGTGCTCTTTTCAATTTGCGCTAGGACACCAGCAGCCTTCAAAAGTAGCAATAAAAATGAATAAAATTTCACTTATTCTGAAATAATAGAACTTTACAAATGCTTATCTTTGGGACTAAATAAGTGAAGGTTTCTGGGTTTCGAAAACTTGTAGGGACTAGATAGTTTTTTCAACCAGTCCTTGGCAAGATCTAATTCTTGGTAGGAAACAGTTTTCAAATAAAGATCAGACGACACAGAAACTGAAAAGTGGTGAACCAGTCACTGTTTAATAAAATTCCAAACACGAGCAAGCTCAGCAGCACCTATGGTTGGTTCCTCCAATTCTAGTTTCTTTCAAGCCATAATATTTCCAGAAAAATTAAAAAATCAGTTCTTAGAAGATTTGGCTGGTATTTGAACCAGTTCAAATTGGACAAATTCATCAGCTGGTTTGAAGTTTGAATATTGTCAAGTTTGAACCCTGTCGTCCCATTTCAAGGTAATGAAACTGTAATTCGAGAAGAGAAGCCCTTTCAATAAGTGCAAGGAAGCTACCTACCTGAGCTCCACCCATTACGGATATTCTGGCAGTAGGCCAAAGGAATAGAAAATTGGGACTATAGGCGCGCCCACACATTCCATAATTCCCAGCCCCAAAGCTTCCACCAACAAGAATTGTCACTTTAGGAACCTGCATAATAGGACAACATTTCTAACTTACTATAAATCTTTATACTTGCAGATTCATGTGTATAAAACCATTCCTCTGGCTCACATTCATAGAGAATAGAAATAGGATGTGATGGCAAAGAGGACCATTTGCATATGCAATATACAAATGTAAATGAAAAGCACAACTGCATGTGTTCGAGTGAAAGGCTAATGTCACCAGCACCCAACCTTGGGTTGAACCTTTCTAAGTTTCATCCTTTCAATCAACGAAATTAATTGGTTTGATTCCACCTCCACCGAAATCTGAGTAATTGTCTAACATATGCACAAGGTTCTTTGGTTGTCCTGAAATACCAGATTGGCATCATATCTTTCTACGAAAGAGCAGATGATATTAAAAGCCAAATGAAATTGAGGCAAACTTCCCTTGGGATTATTTACAAATCATACAATTTTGCAGATCAGCCAACTTCACATAGACAATTTATGAATGTTGCTTTGCCACAGTGCATTTTCAACTGTGTACTCCACAAGTCAAAACTGAAAATATGACAGCATTTGAGAGTTTTGGCAGAGGAATGTTGAAGCAGAATTTGAAAAGAATTTCTCGGAGAGCAATACAATAGAAGTGATTTTTAGAACCCGAAAACTTAAGATGAAAGAACAAACAAATGACAGTTTTTACAAGATTTTTTTTTTTTTAATACAGCTCATATTGCAATTATGAACAAATAAGTCTTTTGACTCTTTATTGAAGATTCAAGATAGTACATCACAACCATTCATTTGACCAGAGATCTTTGAATGCCTTTGCAATGAAAGATCAAACAGAGCTGTTACCTTTGCACATGAAACAGCCATCACCATTTTTGCACCTGCTTTGGCAATACCACTTGCCTCTGATCTTGAGCCGACCTGCAAACCAAATGGACTCGAACCCTCTATAATTTAGAATTTTGTGCTGATCCTTATCATGTTCTCATTGGAAGATTTAAAGGTTGTCTGTAGCTCCAGAATTAACAAAATGCAATGTCTCCTCCCTTTAAAAATGCTCCAAAAAATGTATTGCCTAAAATTAGACCCTTTTTTCATGGATAAATGTTTGGCATGCAAGACAAAAGAGCCACCTAATTATCAATCCAAACAATTCACTCCATGCAATCAGGATCAACTGTGGCATGAAAAAAGATGCAGATGCTATTTACGCAAGTATGCAACTATGCAATCAGTGCCAAAAATTTCCTTTTGAAAGTTTATAGTGAACATGCTTAGTAGGTACTCTCAAATCACAATTGAAACATATGATTGTGAAAATTAAAAGAAATAAATAATGAAAAAAAAAAACACCAAAGCCATACCATAAATCCGCTGATGTTTTGAAGAAAGATCAACGGGATATTACGCTGGGCGCATAACTCAATAAAGTGTGTCCCTTTTAAAGCAGATTCAGTAAACAATATTCCATTGTTTCCAATAATTCCAACAGGTTGCCCAAAGATCTTTCCAAAGCCAGTCACTAGAGTCTGCACAATCATGATTAAGATTGTCAGGACTTGAAAATGTCAGCAAGTGGAAGTACAAGAGATCAGATCCTCTTACAGTTCCATATAACTTCTTGAATTCATCAAATTCACTTCCATCAACAATGCGGGCAATAACTGACCGAATGTCAAAGGGTTGCTTAAGGTCTGTTGGTGCTATTGAGCGAAGGTCCATTACATCATAAAGAGGCTCCTTATAGTCAGATGAGGCATTTGACAAGCCACACATAATACTCTGTTTCCCAGCCATGTGCAAGTTTTTCACAATGCCCCTTCCAATTTCAAGTCCGTGCAGTTCATCTATAGTAAAAAGAGCCCAGAAGCGTTATTTAGATGTTGCAAGCCATTGCAAGAAGGAAAAGATAAGTACACATCAACTGCCCAAAAAGAAGTTAGCACTATATCTCAGACAACAGGGAGGAAAAGCATTTTGAAGACACTGAATGGTCAAACATTGCTACATTTGACCACAATTCATGTAAATTCAAGCTGTTACACAATAAGCATGACGCCAAATTTTCAGTAGAAATGATTAATTATGGGTTCAAGGGCATTGCCTAGAGCAGTGGTAAGATTCCTCACCTGTATTCCAAAATAATGGAAGTAATGTTATTGCGGAAACTTCAAACAGAATCAAGATTCATGATAAAGATAGTAGAGTACCTTGAGCAAAATAATCAGAAACCCCAGATGTCTTGCAATGCATTGTTGCACCCCCCAAATCTTCTGCTGAAACTTCCTCCCCTGTAGCAGCCTACCAAAATTGCTCCTTCAGAAATACCCTAGGTTTAAAAGATACATTTCATAATGTTTCGTACAATATAGGTAATTTTAGTTGCTTCCAGTGGAAAGAAAATATCTGTGACAACATTAACATTATTTTCAATAGATCGAGATATACCTTCACTAGAGGAGGCCCTGCTAGAAATATCGTGCCATTGCCTTTGACCATCACACTTTCATCAGCCATAGCTGGAATATATGCACCTCCGGCTGTGCAAGAGCCTAGAACAAGAGCAATCTGTGGAATACCCTCTGCTGACATTTTCGCTTGGTTGTAGAATATTCTGCCAAAATTATCTCTGTCAGGAAAGACATCAGCTTGCCTTGGAAGATTAGCACCTCCACTGTCAACAAGATACATACAAGGCAATTTGCACTCTACAGCAACCTCTTGTGCCCTGAGATGTTTCTTTACAGTAATAGGATAATATGTTCCACCCTTTGCAGTTGGATCGTTGGCTACAAACATGCACAACCGTCCATGAACGGGCCCTATTCCAGTGATAATACCCCCTGATGGTAAGGCTTCATCATACAACTGGTGACCCGCAAGCTTCATTGATATAAGGGATACACAGTATTAAGCAATGGCAACAGAAATAGGAGAGATAGGACTGAGAAGTAAAAGAGCAAGGGAGCATGTAACAAAGATAGAGAAGCACAAAATGCAATCATTATACAAGCACAAAGTAGAGCTCTATCCAAATTTCCCATGTGCCAGAATATTTCGCAACAAACCCATAATTTGAAAGTGAATTTGGAGGGAAAAACCACAGCCGTTAGAGTGTTTCTTGTCCTCGGAAGAAATATAGCATGTCAGCAGATGCTCTAGGATGTGACACAAACCAAAATTCAGGTCTCTGGATATACCATGAAAAATGTGGGAAGTGTAAAAACCTCCCATTTTCCTCCATTGTAATATTTACTTATCTCCAACAGCCATACTTATTTAAGCCACTACCGCTATTTTCAATCATCATCCCTTACCTTTTCATCCAAAATCTTATTTCTTCTATCTTTATTCAATTTATGGCCGACATCACCGGCACCAGTACCCACTGCATTTCTTTTACACATCCCTTTTGCATTTCTCATACAAAAACGTACACATAAGCTGAACTTTAATACATGATAAAGACGGACTCGACAGTTGCTATTTGTACTTTTCCAGCCACAATGAGATGAATTCAATATTGACTATCCAAGACATGGAATCTAAGAAGGTAACATTTCCTCATGTTAACCCTTCTAAATTGGCGTCAATATTCTGTCCAAGAGTATATCCAAACACTGGGAAAAATCGAAGCAGTTGAACAAAATCAGAAATCTGACCTGAGATAGCTCGAAGAAAGAAGAACCAGGATCAATCAGGCGATCAATCCGCTCTCTGGGAAGCAGTTTGTTGCGGCTCCTGTTTCTCCTCACGGCTTCTGCACCGCCACCTTTCAAAACCTGCAGCGAATGAGTGAGTGCTAAAATCGGAAATCCTCACGGTAAGCAAGTGCATTAAGCCTGAAAGATGCGCGGGAGAAAGGAAAAAACAGGGAGGAGATATAACATTGTTGACGTGGGATTGGAGTTCGCAGAGGATTCCTTGCATGGAACCGGAGTTGCGGATAAAGGCATCGGAGCTCCTGTCGATGCCATCCGGAAGGACTCCGGTGGAATATTCTCGGCTTTGATGGATCAAGAGATGAATTTTCCATTGAATGTTGGAAGCAGCTGCTGCTGATGAGACAGATCTTTTTGACAGAATCGTCAGCATTTTCCCTCTCAATCCTTATCTTTCTTCGCCGAATTTTAGGTCTGTGTATGAGGGTATTCGAGCCGGGTAATAAAATCTCCCTCTCGGAGTTTCCGTGCAGTGGTTTTCATTTCCTCTCGCGCTTTCTCCGTTGATGGAATGGATAATGATCTGCGTCACATGTGCTGCACCTGCTTGCACAAATGCCGATGTCGATAATATAATATAATATAATATAATATAATATAATATAATATACATGGATGCATGTAACGATGTGATGATATCATGCAAGGAGGACGGTCGCAGCTATTCTAATGCCACTAAGGTCATCTTAAGTTGCATGATCGCAAGCTAGCCTAGATGAGTAGAATGGCAGAATGAATATGAGGGCTCCATTGATACCGCCTAATATATATATTTTTCTGACGAAAGATGTCGTTAAGATTGAATTATTTATAATATTATCTATAAGAATTAAATTATTTATTTTTATTCTTACAAGTTCCTAATTGAATTAATTTTTAATATTTTTGCAATGTAGGTTATTCGTGTCTCGCAGGAATATTATAAAATAAATTAGCTTTTTCCAAATATACATGCTATGGTTGACTTTAATCTCAACTATAATCATAACATTTTTAAAAATTCCAAATACACCAATTGTATTTATATTTAATCTCAAACACATCCATTCCCTAAGTTAATACATTTAGTTAATATATGAAATTATTAATATATCCTTCAAATTTAAGAAAAATAAAAAAAATTTGAATGTCATAATTGATGCCCTAGTGGCATATAAGCTCTAAATTTGGAGAGTATTAATTATTTTTCTTTTATTTCATTTCATCATTTATTATTTTATAATAAGAGTATTTTAGGCATTTATAAAAAATTAACAAATGATTTTTTACGAAATTGACATTTTTTGAATTAATTGTCTGCAGGTATATTTGGGAATTGGAAAATATTATGGATATATTTGGGAGATGAGTATATTTCAAAAAAGCCTTAAAATAAAAAAGATATTACGTAGCTAATTGATCATCTACGACTAGTTATACACTTTTTATTTTTTAAAAAATTATTGATAAAACTATTAATCTAAACGTATATTATCTATAATCAAGTTTTAGCAAATTTAAGGATATATATATTTATTTTTTAATTTGAAATATAAGAATATTATGGATATTTCAAATCTTTGTAAGATGGGATAATCTCATACTAGTCCCAAAAATCACAACCCGTATAACAATATTTTTAACAAATGCTTGTAGCATCCATGTATGCTTTTCGGTTTTTTACATATTGTCATATTTTGGATAATCCAAACTAATATATTCTTACATTTCCTTTTATTATACAAAAATGAAATACTAATCTAAAAAAGGATCAAATGAAGTGATTACCACCAATACAGAAGTGCAGATATCCTTTTCGTTTTTTTTTTCTAAATTATTACATACAATATTATATCTCATGAGATCATATTAGATTCAGCACAGGAAAACAACAGCAAGCTTGTGCCAAAGTCTAGACAAACCTAACTAAGACATGGTCGACTCAATTATTGAAGCCTATGTTGTTTTTTATATTGAAATTGTCGTTAATTATCTAGATAAATAGATCATACTAAAGAAATAATTGATTATTTTATTATGTTATGACTCAAACTAACTTAAGTATAATTTTTTTAATTTTTAGGGTACGTTTGATAAGTGATAAAATTTTTGGATAAAAAGTTTTTTATGTAAGAAAAGTTTTGAAATAGTATAAAATAATATGATATGATAGACATAATGACGGAGAAAAAAAAGAATAAAATTAAAATAGATAGATTAATTATATGAGTAGTTGTATAGAAATGATTGAAAAGTAAAGTGTATAAAAAATGTGAAGAAAGATTAAAAATAGGATATTTATGAAAAATAAAAAGTTTTAACTTCAAAGTTTTATTTATTCAAATGCTTATTTTCTCAAGAGCTAAAAATGTAACAATATAACTAGCGCCACAATGCCTTTGGGCCGCGAATGGGATGTCCAGCTTTAAACCTTCTCGCTTGTGCACGGGGGTGTATTAGATGTGGGCGTCATAGGTGGGGTGTTTATTATTTCCTCAATAACGTGGTGGCGTTTAGAAAAAAATCTCTCTTTTGTATAAGAAATGAATGTACTTAAGTGTAATTTCGATGTCACCGTGTATATCTATCAATTTTAAAAAATAATATAATTAACAATATATAGAACATTTATTATTATTATTATTTTTGAAATTTATTATTATTAATATTTTGATTTAGAACATTCTTTATATTTTAATCATGTCAGTCGGCGCAACAGTCACGATTGATTAGAGCCGCAGAGCATCGAGATCCCCACACGGCCAGCGCGGGATTACCAATCGGCTCCCGTCCCATTCCGTGGAACTGTGGAAGTGATTGCAGATGCTGCACTGAACGTCTGTACCCACGTTACCCTTTTCCTTCCCGCTTGCATTCCTTCTTCAATGGCTGCTATGTCCTTTTGCTCTCCCTATTGCACGCCCATCGCTACGCTTGCTCGAACCCCTCCTGCGGCTTCAAAGCGGCATACGAAACCAACCACACTCACTCCGCCACCTTCTCCCTCCAATTCCAAAAAAAAGGTCCGTCTACCTCAATCTCCCAATTTCTCTCTTCGACCCCCAAAGCCTGACCCTTAGATTTCCGCATGCACACAGGTGCTGGTTCCCGTGGGACTTGGCTCCGAGGAAATGGAAGCTGTTATCTTGGTTGACGTCCTGCGACGGGCGGGAGCAGAAGTGCTTCTCGCATCAGTCGAGCCACAGCTCGAAATACGGGCATCTTTAGGCACCAAAATTGTGGCGGATGACTCCATATCTTCCTGTTCCAATGTGATTTTTGATCTCGTCGCCCTTCCGGTAAGCAATTGGAGCCTTCGGTTCAGCTTCGACGGTGCTAACTCACTGGAGGGTGAGTTGCGCACTCGATTACATATCTCTAGTTAGCAAGCATGGTAGAAAAGTAGCTAAAGATCATTGCTTGAATCTACTATTCGTCGATGCTGGCTGTTCAATAAGATCCTTGAAATGTGCTTTGATAAAAGATTGTTGTCAGTGATTTGCATTCATTATCTAAGGATTATTCGCGGGGCAATTAAGTAGACACAAATGTAAAGACCATTCAAAGAATTATAGCCCTTTCTGCGAGCACAACTCAGAAAGTTGCTTGATGCACCACACATGTAATTTGGTAGTGAGCATTCGAAGAATTTTTTTAATTAGTTTGATGGAAATTTTGTGGCTTGCTGAATTATTTGTCTGCCACTTCAGGGAGGAATGCCAGGGTCCACACGGCTGAGAGATTGCGAAGTCCTCAAAACAATTACCAGCAAACAAGTCGAGGAGAAAAGGTTATATGGTGCTATTTGTGCTGCTCCAGCTGTTGTTCTTCACCCATGGGGTCTTATGAGGAGGAAGCAGGTATTCTACATATATTTCCATTTTTCGAGTAATTTTTGAATTGATGAATTTTATGCACATCAATGTGTTTTCTTTCCTCACTTGCCATAATTTACTGTTGCAAGATGACTGGTCACCCTGCCTTCATGCATCAACTACCTAGGTTCTGGGCTGTGACATCGAATCTTCAAGTATCTGGGGAGCTTACCACAAGCCGCGGTCCTGGCACTAGTTTTGAGTTTGCTCTGTCATTTGTTGAACAGATGTTTGGTAGTTCTGTGGCTGAAGAAATCAGAGAAAGCTTGGTGGGTTTGAATATTTCATTTGTTCATTGCCTGCATTTTTGATAGGTTAATTGCTATATTGCTATAGTTATTCTTTAAAAGCTTCCTTCAATGTTGATAATTGTGTGCTGGACATAGATGTATGTTGGAATAACTTTTTTTTAGGAGAACCAAGTTGGAATAACTGTTTTAATCTGAAGAATTGATGCAAACTTTGTGCGTTTTAATCTTTAATTGTCCATTGCCTGCATGTTTGATAGCTTGATAGGTTAATTGCTATGTTGCTATAGTTATGCTCTAAAGGCTTCCCATGCTGTTGATAATTGCTTACTGGAAATAGAAAAAGCATATGATCGAGTACCAAGAAAATTAATATGGCAAGCGAGGAAAAAGAAAGGAATTAATAACAGATACATTGATATTGTTAAAGATATGTACGTGAGGGACTACTACAAATGTGAGGACCATAAGTGGAGATACTAACACTTTCCCAGTTAAAATAGGTTTACATCAAGGCTCAACCTTGAGTCCTTACCAATTTACTTTAGTAATGGATGAAATTACTAGACACCTCTAAGAAGTTCCTTGGTGTATCTTATTTACAGCTGACATTGTTTTAATAGACGAAACTAGAGAAGGATTAAATTTAAAATTGAATAGGTGGGTACATGCTTTAGAGTCTAATGGTTTTAGAATTAGTCGCACAAAAACTGAATATATAAAATGCAATTTTAATAATAGTGAGAACCCAGATGATGAACCAATTAAGATTTTAGATCAAGTAGTAACAAGAACTAATCACTTCCGGTACCTAGGATCAATAGTTTAAGAGAACGGGGAAATTGAAAAATATATAATACATATAATTCAAGTAGGATGAAAGAAATGACGAAGTGCATTAGGAATTTTATATGACCGTCGAGTTTCAATCAAATTAAAAGGAAAATTTTATAAGATTGCAATTAAACCTCCTATGCGTTTTGGGTCAGAATGTTGGGCAGTTAAATAACAACATATACGAAAAATGAATCTAGCGGAAATAAGAATATCGAGGTGGATGAGTGATAAATCAAGAAAATATAAAATTAGGAATGAAATAATTCGAGAAAATCTAAAAGTGAGACCAATGTGTGATAAAATGAGAGAAAATAGATTAAGATGGTTTGGTCATGTTAAAAGAAGGCCTAAAATGGCGCCAGTTAAGAGGACAGAGTCTATTCAAGTAAAAGGTGGTAGGAGAATGAGAGGAAGACCAAAAAAACATTGATGAAAGTAATTAAACAAGATTTAAAAATATTACAAATTACTGAAAATTTAGTCTTAAATTGTCAAGAATGATGCAACAGAATTCATGCAGCTGACCCCACTTAGGTGGGAAATGGCTTATGATGATGATGATGATATAGATTTGTGTTCGAATAACTGTCTTGATGTTTGAAAGTTTAGTTCTTTGCTTCAAAAAAGTATGATCGCCACAGCATTTATGAAATCAAAGGTTGAACTATCCATTTTAAAGATTTTTTTCCTTTTCGGATTTTCTCAAATCCAAAGTGGCTCAGGTATTTGACTGTGTAGGATTTTTTTTGTCACATCTTGTGTAAGATATTAGTTACACAGTTTACTTTTGTAGTTTGATTGTTTCTATATTCTATATAAAAAGTTGTAACAATTTGGGTTGAATAGTTTATGTTTTTAACTCTATCCAGTTCGTATGCAGCCAGTATTTATGAAAGCATTCTCACACCCAGCATTCTCTTGTTTTTTTGTTCTTTTGACATGTCTAATCATCTGTGTTTAATATATTGTTCTTTTTTATGCCTAGATGATGCATGCTGATGGTAGGCATCCTAGGGAGGAAGAATTCAATCCAGTGGAATGGTCTGTTGACCACACCCCTCAGGCAAGTTTTCCCCCCTTTTACTGAGTTTGGAAAGCTACACATTGTACTGCATTAGTGTTTGTCAAGCATACATAACATCCTAACAATGTAACAATTACCTTGTCATACATACATAGAATCCTAGCCATGTACTAGTAGCTACTAAAATGAAAACTTATTATGTCCCAAAATCTTAGTCGTGTGCCTTGTCGCAACCTCTATTTGGTGTAAAATTTACTTGTATGCGGAAATCCCTGTGTTGGAGGGCTGTTCAGTTAGCAAACTACATAATTGACGTGTAGGATCTGGGAAATCTTTTCCAAGATGTGTGTGTTTTCATTCAATCAATTTCCTTTCACATCTAAGCAACCCCTTTTCTGAGGCAACCATTACTTGATAAGGTGCAAATTCAGAAGATTGTGGCTAATTTTTAACCCAGCTGTTATCAAGTCACATTTATGAATGTCATTTTTTGTTATGTTCAGTATTCTTTCTTGTGACTTGGAAAAGCTGAACATGGAAGTTCTTTAATACGACTTAAGAGTTAGTTGTCTGTTTAAATTGCCAAACAGGTTCTTGTTCCAATTGCAAATGGATCCGAAGAGATGGAAGTAGTTATGGTGGTAGATATCTTGAGACGGGCCAAAGTGGATGTTGTGGTTGCTTCAGTTGAAAAATCTATGCAAATTTTAGGATCACAAGAAACAAAGCTTGTTGCTGATAAGTCGATTGACGATGCTGCAGGGTCAATATTTGATGCAATTATTCTTCCAGTAAGGACGGTTTGTTAGGTCATTTATTTTATCAAATTTCTCTTTAAGAGAATCATCATTCACAACCACATGAGTGGATGTTTGTAAAGTATGGTCAGTACAGCTTGTCTTGGAAGGTGAGTTTACCATCTTGGAACCTTTGGTGAACACAAAACCCCTACTCAGAAAGTGTGTAACAGGCTATCAGCAACATGATTACACCATTCGCAGGACACCACGACCATGCCCATCAAAATAGGCAAACAAGAACTAGTACAGCAGTTATGACTCTGCCTTTGGTCTTTTTTCTGGTTTTCCTTCTTTTCAAAGAATGAAATGTTACCAATAGGCAAACAAGAACTAGTAAATCGATTGTTATTAGTAACTACTCTGTCAGTGGTCCTTTTGTTTTTGGTTTTTCTCCTTTTCAAAGAATGAAATGTTATGAAGATAGGCAACAAGAACTCGTAAATCAATTGTTAATTTGTTATTAGTAACTACTCTGTCTTTGGTCTTTTTTTTTTTTTTTTTTTGGATTTTCTCCTTTTCAAAGGATGAAACATTATCAAAATAGGCAAACAAGAACCAGTTCCAAACCCTGGACCTTTTGTACACACACACATTTACTGGTGTCAACCACTTAGTTATTCAGGTGCCATTGGAAAAGGAGACATTTTTACTAGGATTGCCCACGGTGTCAGTCCATTCACACTGGATGCAATATTTGCAGGGAGGATTCATAGGATCTGAGCGACTGCACAAGTCTAAGGTACTGAAGAAGTTGCTTAAAGAACAAGAATCAGCAGGAAGAATATATGGAGGTATCTGCTCATCTCCAGCTATTCTACAGAAGCAAGGGTTGCTCAAGGTACATGTAAAATTCTAATTTTGTTAGTTTTCATTCTTAAGCCATCAACTTCAGGTGATACTAGCCTTTTTTTTTTTTTTTTTTGGGCAAATAGGGTAAAAGAGCCACAGCACATCCCTCTGTTATCAAGAAGATCACTGGGGAAGTTGCTGAGGGTGCTGGAGTTGTCATTGATGGCAGAGTGATAACAAGCAGGGGGCTCGGATCTGCGATGGATTTTTCTTTAGCCATTGTGAACAAACTGTTTGGTTATACAAGAGCTAGAAATGTAGCAGAAGGCCTAGCTTTTGACTACTCAAGAAGCTAGAAGCTAGATGGCTCTCCCATGCTGGTTGACATCTGAATATACTTCAAAGATCATAGGAACTGTGCGACAGAAGTCTAGTTTTGTTTATGGCCCAATGAAGCAGTACACAGCATTATCTGATACTTAAAATGCCACAGGAGCTGTGCCAGAGAAGTCTTATTTTTGTCCAGTTTAGTTTTCGTTCCATTTCAATCTACAAAGACGTTCTTTTCTAGTTAGTAATTCCAATTCATGGTGGGGCGGTCATCCTTGTGATTACTCGTATGTACATGTATAAATAGCAGCAGCTTTATCATGTCAAGATATGGCAAAGAAGAATCATAGTAGAATGACTTGTGACGTGGAAGCACTGTCCAACTGGCAGTGGGATGGCTGACCAAAGGAGAAATCTTGTGATTTTCCATTAATGACATGCAAATTCATAATGAAGAAATAAGACACGATGTTATGATGACACAAGATAAAATGTAAAATGGCACAACAATATGACAATTTAGGCAATTTAGGAATTTTAAAATAAATGTTTTATTCGCTCTTAAGACAAAAACGCAATGAGAGTTTTTGGAAATTACGTGTAATACACAAGTTGAAAATTACATGCATAAATATTTTTTGAAATTTTAATAAAAATCTTAAGCAAAAACTTTATTTTTTAATTTTATTGATAATTTTTACATACAAATGATGTTTTATAATATAATATTATTTTTTTGTTCATATAAAATTTGTACAAAATGAATTTGAGACTAATTTATTCAGTAATTAATAATTTTGGGCCCACCATGTTAAAAAAATGAAAATACTTCTAATACAAATAATTAAAACTATCAATGAAATAATATTGTCACCTAGACATTGCAATTAATTTTCTTTTATTTTTAATTTTATAATTTTATTGAAAAAAATATATTGATATATAAATTTTTGGCTCATGTGCCTTTCACTCTCCCTATTGCGGACTTTGATTGTATCCTCTCGTAAGTTGCATGCTCCCGAGTGTATGCACCTATTTTTTTATTTTTTTTTTTGAAATTTTTTTTATAATATTGTTAATCTATGTGTATTTAATATGTGTATAAATTTTTACCATTTTTGGAGTATTTTAGATATTTATTTTTTATTTTTGAAAATTAATGGCATTTTAGGTAATTTAAAATTACTAAAATGCCACTGATTTTCAAAAATAAAAAATAAATATCTAAAATACTCCAAAAATGGTAAAAATTAATACATATATTAAATATACCTAGTTTAACAATTTTATAAAAAAATTTTGAAAAAAAAATATAAAAAAATAGGTATATGAGCTAGGGGTGTAAATTGGGTCGGGTTGACTCGGGTTGGGACAAATACAACCCTAACCCACCTTGTAAAATCTCAACCCAACCCTACTTTGAACCTTACTTTTCACACCTTAACCCAACCCTATTTCAACCCACCTCAAATCGGTTCGGTTCGGGTTAGAAATCGGGATAATAGATTATACATATTATCAATGTTAGTTAAGCTTTTGTTCTCCCAAATTTCTAAAATAACAAAAAAGTAATGATAATTATAAAAAAATAAATACTAAAAAGTTCTACGTAACTCAAAAGTGGAGGATAAGTTTTGTAATTGATTTATTTTTTTGCTTTTGTATTGTTTGAGCAATTGATGTCCCCTGCAAGTCAAAAAGTGAAAGCCAAGTAAAAGTATTGCAGTAAATTATGCAAAATGAAAAAACGAATATCATAGTCTTATTTACATTTTTAGTTGGCTTCCAATCAAAGCTACAAACATCTCAAATTTCCAATTGACCTGTTTGTTATTTCAAATCACCATTGCAAGCGAACATCTAAACAACCTATTTACAATGCAATACAAGGTATATTTGGCAATTGAAAGAAAAAGTCAATTAAAACTTTTCAATCTAAAACTTTTCACTCTCTACAATTATCATATTTTTAACTATCGTATTTTTTAATTATTTTTTTACATTTTCCTATACAACTACCCTACTTTTCAATCATTTATATAAAACTATCAACACAACTAACTTATCTATTTTAACTTTATTCTCTTTATTACTCATCATTACCCCTACCATATCACATCAGTTGATAACTTTTACTCTCTAAAACTTTTCATCAAAAGTTTTATTCATTACCAAACACACTCATAACCAAATAATCCAAACATAATTTCACAACTAATTAACCAAATATATTTCCAAACCAAATAAATTCAAACAACATTTCATAACCAAATTGTCGAACATATTTCCAAACTCCACACAATTTTATTTAAATATCCAAACAACATAAATGAAATACGCTCTCATAAACATATCATATGAATCGGGCTGGTTCGGGCCGGGTTGACCTACCCCATAACCCGGCTCAACCCGATTTTGAAAAATCGGATCGGGTTGAACCAGATTTTCAAAAACCGAATTTCCAAAAATATCAACCCAACCATGGTATAAATCGGTCCGGTTTGATGCGGGCTCGGGTTGAACCCGACCCTATTTACACCCCTAATATGAGCACTGGATCAGGCTCCCCTGTTGCACGCCCATCGCTGCGCTTGCTCGAACCACTCCTGCAGCTTCAAAGCGGCATACGAAACCAAAAAAAAAAGGTCCGTCTACCTCAATCTCCCAATTTCTCTCTTCGGCCCCCAAAGCCTGACCCTTAGATTTCCGCATGCACACAGGTGCTGGTTCCCGTGGGACTTGGCTCCGAGGAAATGGAAGCTGTTATCTTGGTTGACGTCCTGCGACGGGCGGGAGCAGAAGTGCTTCTCGCATCAGTCGAGCCACAGCTCGAAATACGGGCATCTTTAGGCACCAAATTTGTGGCGGATGGCTCCATATCTTCCTGTTCCAATGTGATTTTTGATCTCGTTGCCCTTCCGGTAAGCAATTGGAGCCTTCGGTTCAGCTTCGACGGTGCGCACTCGATTACATATCTCTAGTTAGCAGGCATGGTAGAAATGTAGCTAAAGATCATTGCTTGAATCTACTATTCGTCTATGCTGGCTGTTCAATAAGATCCTTGAAATGTGCTTTGATAAAAGATTGTTGTCAGTGATTTGCATTCATTATCCAAGGATTATTCGCAGGACAATTAAGTAGACACAAATGTAAATAGCATTCAAAGAATTATAGCCCTTTCTGCGAGCACAACTCAGAAAGTTGCTTGATGCACCACACTTGTAATTTGGTAGTGAGCATTCGAAGATTTTTTTAAATTAGTTTGATGGAAATTTTGTGGCTCGCTGAATTATTTGTCTGCCACTTCAGGGAGGAATGCCAGGGTCCACACGGCTGTGAGATTGCGAAGTCCTCAAAACAACTACGAGCAAACAAGTCGAGGAGAAAAGGTTATATGGTGCTATTTATGCTGCTTCAGCTGTTGTTCTTCACCCATGGGGTCTTATGAGGAGGAAGGAGGTATTCTATATATATTTCCATTTTTCGAGTAATTTTTGAATTGATGAATTTTATGCACATCAATGTGTTTTCTTTCCTCACTTGCCATAATTTATTGATGACTGGTCACCCTTCCCTCATTCATCAACTACCTAGGTTCTGGGCTGCGACATCAAATCCTCAAGTATCTGGGGAGCTTACCACAAGCCGCAGTCCTAGCACTAGTTTTGAGTTTGCTCTATCATTTGTTGAATGGATGTTTGGTAGTTCTGTGGCTGAAATTGGAGCAAGCTTGGTGGGTTTTAATATTTCATTTGTTCATTGCCTGCATGTTTGATAGGTTAATTGCTATATTGCTATAGTTATTCTTTAAAAGCTTCCTTCAATGTTGATAATTGTGTGCTGGACATAGATGTATGTTGGAACAACTTTTTTTTAGGAGAACCCAGTTGGGATAACTGTTTTAATCTGAAGAGTTGATGCAAACCTGGTGCGCTTTAACCTTTAATTGTCCATTGCCTGCATGTTTGATAGCCTGATAGGTTAATTGCTATGTTGCTATAGTTATGCTCTAAAGGCTTCCCACGCTGTTGATAATTGCTTGCTGGATATAGATGTGTGTTGGAGTAACTGTCTTGATGTTTGAAAGTTTAGTTCTTTGCTTCAAAAAAGTATGATCGCCACAGCATTTATGAAATCGAAGGTTGAACTATCCATTATAAAGATTTTCTCTTTTTCGGATTTTCTCAAGTCCAAAGGAAGTGGCTCTTATAGCTTGGAATTGCCGTGGGCTTGGGAACCCACGTGCAATTCGCTGCCTTCTTGACTTGGTCAGGAAAAAAGTTCCCATTTTGGTCTTCCTCAGTGAGACAAAATGCTCGACAAAGGAGATGGAGGGGATTAGGTGCAAATTAAAATTTGATTGTTGTTTTCCTGTGGACTCTTTGGCAAGAAGGGGCGGTTTGGCACTCCTTTGGAATAATGACCTTCCTGTTATAATCTAGAGCTTTTCTTTTTACCATATTGATGTTGTTGTGCAAGGTTGGAGGTTTACTGGTTTCTACGGCCATCCTCACACACACTGTAGAGCGCAGAGTTGGCATATTCTAAATCAGTTGAAAGTACAGTCCAAAATCCCTTGGTTGGTTATGAGAGATTTTAATGAAGTGACGAGACCTACAGAATACTTAAGTCAGAGAATTCAACCCCAGGCACAGATATACATGTTCTGCAATGTGATGGACAACTGCAACTTGCTGGATCTGGGATATGTGGGCCCGCCCATGACTTGGAGAAACAACAGAAGTGGTCATCAACGAGTGGAAGCTTGACTGGATAGGGGCCTCTCTACCCCCAGCTGGTTAAATCTATTCCCTTTTGCGAAGTTATTCCATCTAGCTGTGGCCACCTCTGATCACTGCCCTATCATGATAGCCCTGGACACAAAGAAAAGCAACAAAAGGCCACACGCAAGTTTAGATATGAGCTTTTCTAGGCTAGAGATAAGGAGGCTCATCGCATTGTTGACCATGTTTGGCTTTCCCAACCAAATATGGGTGCTATGACTACTGGTTTCTTTGGGTGGAAGATAAAGAAATGTAGTATTGAGCTATCTAATTGGAATCGACAACGGCGGGGCAACCTCAGGCACGCCATTCAGCAGAAACAGCGTGAGTTAGCATCTCTTTCTGCGCAGTGCCCCTCCGACCAAAGAGATGAAGAGGTGAAGGAAATAAAATACAAGATAAACCTCCTCGTGGAAGATGAAGAGGAATTATGGAAGCAGCGAGCAAAGACCTATTGGCTACTGGAAGGGGACAAAAACACGGCTTTCTTCCATCTAATTGCATCTAATCGGCGCCGATCAAACTCCATTGAAGCCCTTCGTGACGCAAATGGTTGTTGGGTCCAGGATCAAGATAAACTGCTGAAGTTAGTGGTTGCACACTTCTCAGGCGTCTACTCATCATCAGGTCCCACTGAAGTCGATCAGGTCATAACTCTTATAAGCAAAAAACTAATAGAAAATCAAAAACAGCTAATGGTCAAGCCCCTCGAATTTGAAGAAGTGGTGAAAGCTTTAAAAGTCATGAACCCAACAAAGGCTCCAGGACCGGATGGAATGCCAGCTAGCTTCTACCAGAAACATTGGCAGACGGTTGGTAATGATGTATTCCTATTGTGCAAAGCTTTTATGGAGGAGTCTGATTCAGCACAACAATTTAGACAACTTTGGTATATGAATTCAACCACTCTTGTTTTGATTCCAAAAAAAGTTGGAGCTCAAACACTGACTTAGTTTCGCCCTATTAGCCTCTGCAATGTTGCATATAAGATTCTTGCCAAAGTCCTTGCGAATAGACTGAAACTATGCCTTCATGATGTCATAAGTGAGCAACAAAGTGCTTTTGCTCCGGGTTGGCTCATCACTGACAATATGTTTGTCGCTTACGAAGCCATTCACTCTCTTTGTAGAAGAAAGAAGGGTAAGAAGCAAGATGTGGCCATAAAGCTGGATATGTCTAAGGCCTATGACCAAGTGGAATGGGTGTTCCTTCAGAAGATCATGGTTGCTATGAATTTCAGTCTGGTATGGATAAATTGGATTATGAACTGTATAAAATTAGTGACGTACCATGTAAATGTCAATGGCTTCAAAACTAGGTATTTTCAACCACAGAGAGGATTACGACAAGGAGATCCGCTCTCCCCTTACCTTTTCATTCTGTGTGCTGAGGGCCTTTCTGCCTTAATATCAAATGCAATAGCCGATGGAAGCATTCATGGTATTAAAATAAATCCTCATGGGTCGTCCCTCACCCACTTACTCTTTGCGGATGATGCTCTCATTTTTATTCGGGCTGCGCATCAAGATATCAGAAATTTCATGACCATCCTTCAACAATACTTTGATTCTTCTGGATAGGTGGTAAATGTTGATAAAACATCGGTATTTTTTAGCTCCAACATAGGGGCAACCGACGTGGGTAGATTACTCAACTTCTAGGATTCATGGACCGAGAGTTCCATAATTACCTTGGACTTCCAGCATGGCTGGGTAGGTCCAAAAAAGGCATGTTTGAAGGTCTAAAAGAGCGAATATGGCAAAAAGTTCAAGGTTGGAAGGATCGGTTACTATCTTGGGGAGGAAAGGAGACTTTAATCAAAGCGGTTGCCCAAGCCATTCCAACATACACTATGAGTATCTTCTTGCTCCCTAAATCTTTCTGTAATGAAATCAATGAGCTTTTAAGCAGGTTCTGGTGGGGTGAGACGGAAAACAAGCTCAAGATGAGTTGGGTTGCTTGGAAAAATGTGTAAGTCAAAGCTCATGGGTGGGCTTGGATTCAGGGACATTTATACTTTTAACTATGCTCTTCTTGCCAAACAGGTATTGAGGTTGTCAACTCTCACCAAATCTTTATGTCATGAGGTTCTTAAAGCAAGATATTTTCTGCATGGAGATATATGGAAGTGTCAGGCCAAATCCTCGGATTCGTTCACATGGAGAAGTATTCTGAAAGCTAGAGATGTGGTGCATTAGGGATGTAAATGGCGTATTGGAAATGGCGAGCGGGTGCAGTTGTTTAAGGATCTGTGGCTCGACACCAGGCTGACCAGGGCTGGCCCTCCACCGTCCTTGATGCAAGATAATGTGATGGTTAGTCATTTCATCAACCAAGGAACCGGGACATGGAACAAGGATCTCATTGTGGCTGTTGTGGGTGATATAGGCTGGCAAGCAATTAACCTTATTCCTCTTCCACAAACAGCTGAGGAGAGGATCCTGAGTGGCATATCTAATAATTCCTCTAACTCTGACATTTACAGGGCTATTTGGAGGACCAAGCTACCAAGCAAAGTCCTCATTTTTGGGTGGAGGCTGTTCAAGGACGTCCTGCCAACAAAACAGAATTTGATTAAAAGGGGTATTGTGGTGGATCCACTATGTCTTTTTTGCAGGAATGGCGTCGAGGATTCAAACCATATTTTCACGAAATGCGCGTTTACCAAGGCAATCTGTCAGAGAGCTGCAAGACTCTCCACGTTATGGGACACGGTACAAGATATTTTGAGAACTCTTGCCCAGAAGGACAGAAACGATGACCTTGACCTATTCATTCTTTGCTATTGGAGAATGTGGTTCCTGCGGAATATGCTTAGAGTGGAGGGAGCTCAACCGGTGTTTACTCATATTCTTGATTGGTGTGTGGATTTTTTGGATCAGTACAGGAGAGCCAAATTTATTATTCATTCTGGCATGGTTGATAGGCCGCTTGTGTCTAGATGGACTAAACCGCTGAACGGTGCTTTCAAGATGAATGTGGATGCCCGAAACCAAGGGGATAAACAGCGTTTGGGGTTTGCAGCTGTCATTCGTGACTCGATGGCTTTTTTCATCGCTGCAAAGGGGTAGAGACGAAGGGGCACTATGGAATCTTTACTTATGGAGGCTACCGCTTTTCTCCTGGGAGTTAAATGGGCACTCCACCTAAAATTGAGTCATATCCAACTGGGGGGCCTGATTTGTTGCACCCGGGAGCAGGCAGCGCTCCCTGCTCCCGGGTGCATACACTTATTTTTTTATAAAACTGTTAATCTATGTGTATTTAACATGTGTATAAATTTTTACCATTTTTGGAGTATTTTAGATATTTATTTTTTATTTTTGAAAATCAGTGGCATTTTAGGTAATTTAAAGATTAACAGTTTTATAAAAAAAATTTCAAAAAAAAATTTAGTATATGCACCCGGGAGTAGGGAGCGCTGTTTGCTCCTGGGTGCAACAAATCAGGACCCTCCAACTGGAGTCTAATTCACTTTGCCTCTTCAACTTTCTGTTGAATGATTGTCCCATTCTTTCCCCGGTTGGAAATGTGATTGGTGAGATCAAATCTATTCTCTCTTCCTTTAGCAATATCTCAGTTCACCATGTGTTAAGGCAAGGAAATACGGTTGCTCATTCTTTAGCTGATTTTGTCTCTCTTTCTTTTTTGGATAGTTACGTTTGATGGGATAATTCATCTTAATTTATAGTGGAAAAAATTTGTACAGACAATTTTTTGGCAATAAAATTATCGGATAACTCCATCCCTCCCCCCTTACATATTCTAAGGGAGTTGGGATAGGGTCTTTCCTTTTCATCAAAAAAAAAAAAAAAAAAAAAAAAAGAAGTGGCTCAGGTAGTTGACTGCGTAGGATTTTTTTTTGTCGCATCTGGTGTAAGATATTAGTTACACAGTTTACTTTTGTAGTTTGATTGTTTCTATATTCTATATAAAAATTTGTAATAATTTGGGTTCAATAGTTTATGTTTTTAACTCTGTACAGTTTGTATGCAGCCAGTATTTTTGAAAGCATTCTCACACCCACCATTCTCTTGTTTTTTTTTTTATTCTTTTTACATGTCTAATCATCTGTGTTTAATACATTGTTCTTTTTAATGCCTTAGATGATGCATGCTGATGGTAGGCATCCAAGGGAGGAAGAATTCAATCCAGTGGAATGGTTTGTCGGCCACACCCCACAGGCAAAATTTTCCTCCCTTTTACCAAGTTTGGAAAGCCACGCACGCATGCAATATTTGCAGGGAGGAGTCATAGTATCTGAGCGACTACACAAGTCTAAGGTACTGAAGAAGTTGCTTAAAGAACAAGAATGAGCAGGAAGAATATATGGAGGAATCTGCTCATCTCCAGCTATTCTACAGAAGCAAGGGTTGCTCAAGGTATATGTAAAATTCAAATTTTGTTAATTTTCATTCTTAAGCCATCAACTTGAGGTGAATTAGCTTTTTTTTTTTTTTTTTTTTTTTTTTTGGCTAACAGGGTAAAAGAGCCTCAGCACATCCCTCTGTTATTAAGAAGATCACTGGGGAAGTTGCTGAGGGTGCTGGAGTTGTCCTTGATTGCAGAGTGACAACAAGCAGGGGGCTCAGATCTGTGATGGATTTTGCTTTAGCCATTGTGAACAAACTGTTTGGTTATGCAAGAGCCAGAAATGTAGAAGAAGGCCTAGCTTTTGACTACTCAAGAAGCTAGATGGCTCTCTCATGCTGGTTGACTTCTGAATATACTTCAAAGATCATAGGAACTGTGTTATAGAAGTCTTATGGCACAATGAAGCAGTACACAGCATTATCTGATAGCTTAAAATGTCACAGGAGCTGTGCCATAGAAGTATTGTTTTGTTTACCGGCTCATTCAAGCAGTGTAACCCATCATCTGATACATAACTAGTCTTCAGTGTGACCATGGTAAGGGAGAACATGGTTGCATTAATTTTGTCATAGTGGTTGGTGAACTTTAGCTCACTACTTTGGTTTTATACAAAGGTGTGCAGAAAAAGCAGAAAAAGCATTATGATTTTTTTTACTTTTAAACTCTTTTTTTCTGGGCAATGTCTCAATTAGATGGTTGAGTCCTAGATGTTTCGTTTGTTGGGCCAGACATTAATATTCGGGGTATGTTTGGGAAGTGATAAAACCTTTGAATAAAAAGTTTTTAATATAAAAGTTGTTGAAATGAGAGAAAATGATGTGCTACGATAGGCGAAATGATGAGGAATAAAAAAATTAAAGTTAAAATCGATAGGTTACTTATATGGATAGTTGTGTAGAAATGATTGAAAAGTAGGATAATATAGGAAGATGTGAAAAAATAATTAAAAAATTAGATAATTATGGATGGTGAAAAGTTTTAGATTGAAAAGTTTTGTAGGAAAAGTTTTATTTAAAAACAAGCACACACTTAAATTTTAAACTATTCTATTCGAACTTTTATTTTTCTCTAAGCAGGCCTGATGCTTTGGCAGTCCTAATAGCCAATAATGGAGCATTGTTTTGTCACTTTGATAGGCCAGTCAGTTCCTACTGATCTAGCCTGACTTTTTACATATGGCAACTTGTCATTTTTTATCTGCCTTTCGTTCTTTCTGATATCTTCTTTTGATAATGCTTTTGATGCATTGCAGGATTCTAGAAAGCCAGTTCCTTTATTTCAGGAGGCTGACGGTGCCGAAATAGCCTGCTTCATCTTATGCTGTGAGTCCAATCATTAGATTTTTGTTCTATTGAGAAGGTAAAAAACATCTTTCTGGATTACAGTTTGGAAGGAAGAACAGATGAATGTGTGTGTGTGTGTGTGTGAGAGAGAGAGAGAGAGAGAGAGAGAGAGATCAACCCAAGGATTAGGAGTGATTATAAGCACGCCATATATTGAGTTCAATGATAAATTGTGAAAGATGGTCAAGATGTGTGATTTGTTTGAACTATTTTCACCCCTGATTTATAAAACATGGTTTTACCAACATGGTGCGACTATGGTTTAACATAGTTCTGCCCTTCTAGCTGGACTAGTTTCTGTTAGGCTGGTAGCATTCCTTGAGTTCAGGACTCACTCATCTTCCGGAATTTCTCTTCCTTTTTATCTGTTTGGAAGCCGTCCACCAATTCTTTCTTTCAGTCTCTCTCACCGGTAGATGTCTGGCATCTCAACCTTGCTTCCCTTGTCAATTCTTCTGTTTAAGCTCTTTTCTAGACTACGGTGCCATAGGTGATAGGCCAATTCAATTCATAATCTGGACTATTAAAAGCGACATTGGATGTTGTGATTGATCCACTTGCCTGAGTTTTCCACAGCAGTCTTTCGGCATATATTGGAAGAGAAATAATATACACTTCAAGCAATCACCCGTGAACCTTGTCTGTATACGTCCTCGGATCAGCCTAATTCGCAGGCATGCTTTCAGCCAGTTATCGTCAGATGGCAATGCGAATTGTTTGCTTAAATTATCGTACACGGGATACATGTGGGTTAGATTCGTGAGGTGTTCAAATCTGCTTGGATTGTGTACATCTCGTGAGTTATTAATCCTTCCCGAGTAGTGGTCTGGCTGATAACTGGTTCCCATTCATATGCAGAGGTGATTATAGGTGGGGAAGTCTTCTTTCCAGTTAAGATGGTGAAATATTCGGGAACTATACGGTGAAAGCGTGTGCTGCAATTTCCGCGAGTCAACATGCAAAGCACATGCAATACTCTGAGCATTCTGGTGGCGTGGTTCCAACTATGGTCTGTTTGAGGTATGGTGATAATATGACTCACTTGTAAAAGGTGTCTTAGATACCACGCTAGTTCTTTTTATATAATTATTTCTATTTGCAATACAATTCTTCTCAATCTAAATACACCATTTTCTCATTCCAACAATTTCATCCCACAAATTCATCCTATTATCATCCCATCCAAGTTGTGAACATTTAATCCAATGCATGCCATAATTTTGATGAAACTTGTTTATTTTGCATGTTAAATACAATAAATAAAGCGAATTTCACATCAATCATCAATGAGTGAAGAATAAAGTATTCTTTCATTGCAACAGCAAACACATCCCGAAGCAACATCTTTGAATAGTTTCCACATCTTATGCGATGTTTAGAAAGTTCTTTTAAAAAATGTGCTCTGAGATTTTGCGAATCGAACTAATCCGAATTTGTTTGAAATAGGAAGCGAAAACTCTAGAATTGGGCTTAAGCGAACTATTGACAATGACTGGTCGACCCATGCATGTGAATAGATTGCATCCGCCCAGCATTCTTCGGTATGATTATTAATACTATTTCCTGATTCTTCGCGTGATTGCCTGAGCCGCGATTGTTATCCGCGATAAACCAAATCCTGCAGAGAGATGCCATGCTCGGCACCCTGCAGACAAACGGAGAAGCGCAAGTTGCTGCTGTTAAGTCAGTTCTTCAATTCGACCAACCAGTTGCTACCAAAATGCTAAAAATCATACAAACACCGGCATATTTATATAGAATATTGAAATAGAACTACATGAGCATGGTAAACACCTTGAAATAATCATACAACCGAATACCCAAAAAAAAGGATCGCAGCTGGCATTATTATTTCTTCAACATTAGTATTATATTTTGTGCAGTGACAGAATGACTTGAACTGCACCCCAATAGTCTGTTGAAAGGTCAATTATTTACCAACCCTTTTTGTGACTTGAAATCTTGTTGGAGATAAGAAGCCTGTGGATACCCACGCGTTATCAGATAGCCTTTGGACAGATGCCCTCAAGGAAAGGTGCGATCTAGTGACTAACTGCTTGGCGCTAGCTTGCTGTAACAGATGCATGTTACAAACCTGAGATGACGGCAGACTGGTGAGTCTTCAGAATCTAACAAAATGAAATCATGCAGACCTACGTCCATATAGCGTCATTTGTCTCTTTCCACACACTTTGGTTTTGAGGACGGTATAGGGCTATGGCCTCAATAGCAGGTATTGTTAAAGGCCTAACAATAGATATCACCCCAACACCTCAAAAGGAAAAACATGAAGAGCGTCAACGTTCCCCTTTGGAAAATATTACTCACAGGGCGAAAAATAGCAAAATACACTTTGTCGGCAGAAGGCATGGCAGGTAAACCCTCATATAATAAAAGCATGAAAAGCATGGGGGTTATTCAATTTTTTTTTCTTTTTTTGAAAATTTTTTCATGAAACTGTTAATGTAAGTATATTTAACATGTATATTGATTTTTATCATTTTTGGAGATTTTTAGATATTTTTTTAAAAAAATGATAAAAATTCATACACATGTTAAATACATCTAGATTAATATTTGTATGAAAAAAATTTCAGAAAAAATAAAAAAATAGAGTTTTGCAGTGGAATGCATTGAAACTTCAATGCACCTTGCTGCATTAAAACAGTTACCGAAAAGCATCTACATTCCCCGTGTGAAATATTACTCACCGGCAGTTTGAATATGCTTGTGGGCCTGGACGTCAGAAGGCATGGCAGGTAAAGCATCCACTCAAGGAACCCATCTGTCCAGCCTTGAGAAAGGATGGAGCCTTCTCGGAATTCTTGGCAACTATTTGTGCTTGGCTAGCAGATATTGAGTTGCGCATTCCTTGGGCCTTCCTCTGAGCAGCTCTCAACTTCTTCATGATCTTATCCATTGAAGAAGTTCGTATCTTCTCCAGCTTCATCTGTGTTGCAGTTCATTATTAATAATTGCAGTTAATTATTAGAAGAAATATTATAAACCCCCATCATTTATTTTAAACATAAGAGTGCAGAAAACTGTTGGAGTTTGAAAGAGCACCTCTAATTTTCTTATCTCAGCTTCGGCCTTTGCCTTTTGCAAGTTCTGCCACGCAGTGATCTTTGCCTCCTCTCTTTTGAACCTGTGTTGCGAAGATGCGGGGAAAAAACGGGGTAAACTTGGGTTCCTCTTAAAATCCATTTTAAATTCAGAATAGACAAAAACTCTGCATGTGTGCTTGAATTGGGGGAGTTTTGATTTGATGCTTGTATTACAAGTTTCTGAACCCAGCTTACTCTAGGTATAAACCCCAATTTTTTGTCCTGAGCACTGTATGACCAGACCATTTTGTGAGGTATATTGTTAGGCCTGTGTCAACTGATTGGAGCCATCTAGAATGTTGTTTTAATTAACTAAATTCAAAGATTGAGCATTCGGTGCTGTGATAGCATAAGTGCTTACTTTGACATTCGTTTCTCTGTTTCCGCGACTTCCCAGGATGTAGATCGAGCGTCCACAGCTTTCCTCTTCCACTCGGCAATGCTTCCCATGTTGAAACTCCGGACGATGTCTTTCTTGGACCACCTAGTCATAGTGACACGATCATCTATCTGCACATCCCTAACTTCTATTTTTTGAGAATGATTCTTCTGTATCTCCTCGATGGGAAGGACCAATGGAGGAGGACCAACTATCGACGGTCTCTTGTTGGGGGAGGAATGGGTACTGCTCTCGGGGCTCATCTGTGTTGCCATGTCTCTTCTAGAAACAACAGTTGAAATCATGGCGCCAGCATCCTTGGTGCCATCCGGTTTCTCATCTGCAAGTATAACCAACTGAAACTGGTGAGTGACCAATCAAAGAGTGATCAAGGGCTGCTTTTAAAATGGTTTCTCCCATCATCAATTGATTTGCTGCTTCAATCGAAAAGTTCAAATCACAACTAAATCAAATATACGCAGTTATCCACCAAATTCGCCAGCCCACCATTCAAATTATAAATAAACCACCTGCATGCACAGCATGACAACTAACATGAAATAGACATTGCGTAGCAGATTCCCAAACAGGATTAGTACAAAATCATGCTTTAGCCACGGATGGTGATTCTTCTTGCCACAAACCACGCGGCTGAAATCTGCCGATTTACAGGACAGACATCTACAGCCAGGTACTTCTACGAGACTCTAACAGTGACTAAAACTGACAGCTAAGCAAAAATGGATATCAAAGAAAACAGAGGAGATAATGACAAAAATATTTTCTTCTACCTTGCGAGCTAGGCAACGAAGATTCAACCAACAAGTCCGACCATCCATGAACACTGACAGATCGAGCTATAGAAGGCTCCATGTTGGGTGGATAGGAGCCTGCATCACTACTAGCACAGCCTCCCCGAACTGACAATGCATCTGCCCCCAAAACTCCTGCAGAGAATGGAGAACTCCCCACAAAGCTGCCGATCCTCCCACCATCGAACATCGGTACCATAATCCCCGGCGACGCATAGCAAGCCATCCCCGGCGCACCCAATGGTCCACTCTTCGACTTCGGTCTCCGTTGCGGCAGCGGTACCATGGTATTCCGGCCAGCACCGTCCGCCGGACTAAAGATCCACTTCTCAGCATCTTCCCATTTGGACGGCAAGCTGCGGCCGTTGTTGAAAGGCAATGGGATTGCATTCGCGTACCGGCGGTTGCAATTCGTCGGCAGAGGAACCCGTTCCGAACTCCAACCCTTCTGGAACCCCGGCCCGCCACCCGCGCAGCGGTAGCTCGGCGTGCCGGGGCTGGGGAAAGTCCCCGTCCGCCTAGATGAAGAATACGAAGAAGCAGGGGCTTTCTTCATGGCCGCCGCCGCCGCGGCCGCTGCCCCAAACCGAGGGGAAGACGCAACGGCATCAACAGCTCCGCCGTTCAAATCGAGAGAAGCCGGCCTCCTTCGCTCGTGCTTCTTCGGCAGGGCGGCTTCAGATCTGATGCGACGATTCTGGCATTCTGCGAAGGAGTTGCAAACGAAAAGGTGAGAGCGGAGAGAAAGAAGTCAGGCGGAGCGTTAGCAATTTCGAACCTTTAAGAGCCTGCGAGAAGGAATTCTTTGCAGGATTTCCTGCTTCGTTTTCGTCGTCATCTCCTAGTGTGGATTTGTCTCTATCCTTGAAAGGGTAGCTGTTACTGCTCTTAGGTACGGCGGGAAGATCTGGACCGCACGAAGATTCGCGGTGGAGATCGCGCGCTGACAGATGCTGGGACAAAGATCAAACGGCTGTTGTTGAGGCCACCAATTCTCACATCAGGTACATGAACGGGTTGGGATGTATAGTTTACCTTGGAGAGCTCGGAGAGGAGGGAGTCTGGATCCTGGACGTCGGATCCGAAGGAGCAGCGATCGACGACGCTTCCAGAGGCGGAGGAGAAGAGACTACTGAAGTTGGATGACTCGCGCGTGGAGGAGACTACGACGGAGTCCGGGCTGTCGTCTCGTGCAGTGGCGGACGGCCGTAGGAACTTCTGGTCCGGAATCCCTTGCCCTAGCATTGTCGATCTCTTCGCATGTGGGAGAGCTGGATACTGGATAACTGCTAGCTTTTTTGCTGGAAAACCAGCTGCAATGGCGGGTCTGTCAGGGAGCGTTGTGTTTTTTAAATATGACTTTGAGTGCCCCTTCCCCGGAATTGGTAACTGGTACTTACTACTCGCGGAAGTGTTAGCTCAATAGCTCTGTGTGTAATATGCTTTTCGAAAACTACTCGCGGAAGCCTGATCTCTGTTCACGTGCGCGAAACGCAGATCCGCGCTGTCGAACCGAAGGACGCACCCTCGTTGGAATCGGGAATCCATCCGCGATTGGAATCCAAGCGCAGTGGGGTAGGGGTGGGAATCGGGGCGGGTCAATGTGCCCAATCCTGATCCTAACTTTTAAAAATCTAGTTTGATTCTTATTTTTTTCCGGGTCGGGACAAAATCGGTTTGACCCTTACTTTTTTTTACTAGGTCTCGGGACAAAATTCGGGTCGAGATCGGGTCGGGTAAAAACTACGGGTCAAGTAAGAAATTTTTAAGAATTTATGAACATATCTAGTATAAAAATAAATTTATATTAAATTTAACTACTATATGCTTCAATCTATTATTAATTAGTCAAAGTAAAACATAAATCCTTAAATAAAACATGAACAGTTATTCACATATATAAGAATAAGTTAATAAAACATACCTTCGGGGTAGGTTTAGAAAATATATTATATAACGAACTTGAACGGGATGGATTTATACGAACGGGGTAAAAGTCGTGGGTTGTAGTGTGTCTTGTTGTCATGAGAGTAGTCCAAGTGGTTGGACGAATATTTAATTATTTATCCAAAGTTAGTCTCATCAGTTGCGTAGAGGATGAGCGAGCCGTGAAAAGTGGTCAAAATGGTTGGACAAATATTTAATTATTTATCCAAAGTTAGTCTCATAAGCTGCATAGTGGAGGAGCGACGTTGTGAAAAAAATTGCCAACACAAAGAAGTTTTCATATCGTATAATACCAATAAAAAAGAACTTTTTTTAAAATGTGAAATGTAAATGCAAAAGATGTATGTAGCTTTGATGTAATTTCAGACAACCATCTACTAATAATACAATTTAATATCTCATTATCTTTATTGCATTGTTTAGAAATAGGAAATATTACGATTATAAATGTCATCAATGAAAAGCAAAGGTTTTGGGGAGAGATGAAAATATGTATGAATAATATTTAAAACAGTATGTTTTGGATGGCCTGATCCTAGTTTTCCTTCGCAAGAAAAATAAAATAAACATATTCATAGCAATTCTGTACCGGTGGTCTTGGAAGTGGTATTGACGTGGTATTGAAAAACATTATTTCAGAAAAGGCAAAAAATTCAACCTATCAAATTCAAACCAGCGACCTAAGACTCATGTGCAGCTACTGCAGTCCGCTCTACCAACTAAGCTAAGTTCGGTTTGTGTTTTATGGTGTGACTTATTCAATAGTTATGCAGTTGCTTCAGCGGGTCAGCGGCTATAAGCGGGTCGGGATACAGTAGGTCCGCCCCGACCCGCATATTGTAGAAATTTCTAAACCCTTGGCCTGGCCCACTCGCTCGGGTACATAATCCCGACCCGCTTCAGTATAAAATAGGGTCGGGTCGGGGCGGGGTGGGTCATGGGTTAACCCGCCCCGATTCCCACCCCTAACCAAGGGCAGTGCCCTTGGTAGTGATCCGCTGCGGCACATATGCTGCTCGCACCGGTTCGATCCCGCTGATGTGTTAACGTGCAAATGTTGGAACCGTGGGATTTGGTTTCCCAGAAGCAATCATTGCTGCGTTACTCGCACTATTTTTCGTACTTTATTTATATATTTCAATTATTTTTTTTTAATTACATGCAACAAATATATTTATTACAACCATATTCTTATCATAATTTATTAATCACACATTTATCAAAATAAATTTTTTTTTCATTTTCCACAATCCTGCCATTTTATACATTACCAAATATTTTCCAAGACATATTGTCTCTTGGCACCGAAAGTATTTACAAAATGTACTTTGCGGTGAATATGCAACATCAATGGAAAAAATTTGTAGATGGGGCATGAAATTCATATCTCCAATTGAGTAAAGGGAAGGTACTTTTTCCTTGTCAGTTTTATTTGTAGATATTGATATTATTATACATTATGTTATAACTTAGCTATGTGGCAATCTTGAGTATTTATATATATATTTTTAATATTTTCTTTTTTATTTTATATAAGTTAAATGTATTTAATTTATATATTAAAATTTAAATTTTGAATTTTTTATAAATACTTTTTACATATTTTTAAAATTAAAAAATTTTATCATTTCATATGTGCGACAGAAAATAAGATGTTTAAAGTTTTTTATTTTTAAAATTTTTAAAATTATATTTACAAAGATTTTAAAAATAATAAATCTAGTATACGAACTAAATATACTTAGACCAATATACAAATGAAAAAGCAAAAAAAGAGAACATTTAAAAAATATGAAACATATAAAATTGTTATAAATAAGTTACAATGGGATGTACAGTATTAATGTCCTTTATTGATAGGGTGAATGTATAGAATTAATGTGCTTTTCTGACGGGATAACTTTTTATTTAATGGTATCGATTGGCTTTCCTCTTCACCAATTCAGTAGTTGCCATTATCGAATTGTGTCATGTAAAATGTTGCTGGAAAAAAAATTGTAAAGCATGAGAGACCTACACGATATAATAGAGATATCCAAAGTAGAATAAATAAAACTAAAAATAGAATAAAGTAGCTATGTGAAAAATGTAAAATATTATTGGAAAATAAGATTACGATATAAAAGGTGCGCTAGTTGTATAAAAAATTGAAAATGTTAGGGAAAACTTCTAATTGCCAAACTAAGATGTTGATAACATCCTTGCGATTAGCTACCAGATTAAGTCCTATATATTTTTAATTTTTAATATATTTGCAGGCTTTACCCAGATAGGTTCCTGCTTTTTTTGACATTTTATTGACGTTTTGTTGAAAACATCTAAATAGTTTCTTTAAATAAAAATAGGATTATTTAAATTTTTCAAAAAATTATAGTAGCCTATCTAGGTAGAACCACAAATACATAAAAAATATATTTAAAAAATATTCGGGGTTTGATGCAATGGCCAAAGGCATGGCTGACCCTTTAAATTATGTAACGGTTTTTATTGCTAATTATTATTTCATTTTTTTAATACAATAAAATTCTATTTATTTCATTATTATTATACTTTCTCTCGTAATTTACTCTGTTACATTAATATCTTTTTTTAGTGTAGTGTGTATGGAAAGTGATAAAAATTTTATACAAAAAGTTTTTAGTGAAAAATTTGTCAAAATGAAAGAAAATGATGTGATATAATAGAAGAGTAATGATGAAGGGTGTGTTTGGTTGGAGGTAAAACTTTTTGATGAAAAGTTTTCAGAGTAGAAGTTGTCAAGTTGATAGAAAATGATGTGATATGATAGGGGTAATAATGAGGTGTAAAGATAATAAAGTTAAAATAGATAGGGTAGTTGTATTGGTATTTGTGTAGAAATGATTGAAAAGTATGGTTGTTTATATAGGAAAATGTGAAAAAATAATTAAAAAATAAGGTAGTTATGGAAAGAGAAAGGTTTTTGATTGAAAAGTTTTCATTGACAAGTAGTTGTACAAGTAGTTGACCAAACACACCCGAAGAATAAAAAAAATAAAATTAAAATATATAAGTTTGTTGTACAAGTAGTTGTGTAGAAATAATTGAAAAAGTAGGATAATTGTATACTAAAAATGTAAATAAATAATTAAAAATAAAATAATAACAAAGAGTAAAAAAAATTTAAATGAAAAAATTTTAACTTCGCATGTTCCACCATCCTTCTTACATTTTTCAAAATTTTTTCCCAGTTACCAGACTGACGTAAGTGCTGACGTCTGCTGGTACACAGCTGACGCACACATGGTAGTCAAGCATGAGCACTCTTTTTAGGCAGTCGTTCATTTTAGTGATCCAAACCATTCATGTCATTGAATATGTACTCTACATTATATCGAATTTATTAATTTATAGTTATTATTTTAATGCAGTTAAAATTTTGCTCCCTTTGAAAGAGACATATCAACCGTTTAGATAATTTATCCAACTCTAGTTTTGGTCTATAATGTGGGAAGCGGAGCACAAAATTGCGGTCGGGGATGATTTGACTATGGAGTGTGGACCGGAGACCGTACTGCGAAATATTAAAAACAAAACAAAGCCATGCCCGTAGTAAGGATGGGCGGTAGAGGGGAAGGACGGGAGCCGAGGCCCGAGGTGGCGGATCAGGGCCGTCCAGCAACGATGCCCATTGTTACGGATTTCGAAAAATCGAAGGGAATACGACACTGCGAGTCTGCGGCCTGAACCGAACATTTCGTGACCTACCCCCAAGTAATGCGACCGTTGATTTCTGTGAATTAGAATTCCTGACCTTTCATTCCCATTCCGCAGTTGCTCCGTTGAATTTCAATAGAAAATTCGCCACCTCAACGCCCTGAAAAGGACCTGCCAATGTCTAAACACAAAACTCAACGCAATTGGGCGGTTAGGATGCTGAATCAAAAGATGTTCAGTGACAGTTTCGATGTAACTCGAATTTATACCTCTGTATTATTTGCATAATGATCATTTCATACTGGTTCAATAACATTTATTGTTTTTCAAATTTTTTTTTGCAAAATGATTAATCTAGTTATGTTTAATCTATAAAAAAGATTTGTAAATGTCTAAATACTGATTATCCATTTTTTACCAATTTTGTATATATATATATATATATGAGCCTGATTGTATGCTTCTACTCAATACTTCCAGGTGCATATATCCATTTGTTTGAGACTTTTTTTCATAATTGTTAATTTAAGTGTATTTAATATGTGTATCAATTTTTATCTTTTTTAAGATTTTGAGATTCTTTTTTTAGATTTTTAAAAGTCGGTGGCATTTTAGTAATTTAAAAATACTAAAAATCGATACATATGTTAAATACACTTAGATTAACAACTTTATAAAAAAATTTCAAAAAAAAGACATGCATTCAGGAGGCTCGTGTGTGTGTGTATATATATATATTTTGAATTCTTAAACATAGGGGTATTTTAATCATGTTTCAACAATTTAAAATGACTAAATACTTTTATGTTTAAAAATTCAAAATAAATATATACACATAACTAAAATTCATAAAAATTAGTTCATGGATTAAACATAATTATAATAACAATTTTGCCAAAAAATTGAAAAAATGATGTGTTTTAGACTCTATAACCTGTACATGTAGCATACGAAGGTATTGAATGAATTGAGTCTCAGTAACGTTTGAAAACTTAATGCAATTAGTGCAGAACCTATTTTTTATTTTTTGAATTTTTTTTATAAAATAGCTAATTTAATTGTATTTAACTTAAGCATTGAGTTTTATCTTTTTCGAAGATGAATATATTTTTAAAATTTTAAAAACAGGGGTTTAGTCATTTTTTAAAAGTAAAAAATATACACCTCAAAATGGTAAGATTTTATTTATAGATTAATTATAATTGGATTAATAGTTTTATTAAAAAATATATCAAAAAATCAAAAATGAATTTTGCACCTTATTGGGATTTTTTGGAAAATTTACTTTTCGTAATTTTAATATAATTTTTTATTTTCAATATATAAAAAGTTAATAACTTTGCTTTAATAACTTTACTTTTGATTTCTAATAATACTTACTTATACCTAATATATTTTTTATTTTTTAATGCATAGTCATATTATCCTCATCAAACCTTATCGTCTCATTTGATATTGGTATACTCCCAAACACTCACTCAAAGGTTTTTCTTTTACATCTCGCTCAGGTCAATGATTTTATTGCCATTCTATTTTATCTCGCTCAGGTCAATGATTTTATTGCCATCCTATTTCATCTCGCTCAGGTCAATCCTTGCTTATGGCTTATCATGGTCTACCATGCACATATAATATGGTGGTCTTTCTTCACCTTAACATCCTGTTCAATTCTGTCTAATAGGATTATCCTAAATACGCCATAAAATAATCTCCTTATGTAGATCAATAAATATTCTCCCTAATCTAATTAATAATTATAAAGCTTATTTCCACATTTAAATGTATTTGTGAATAAATCCAAATAATTTTCAAACTATGTACATAGTTATATATATTTTAAAGCTAATATCACTCCAGAAAGACTAATTCAAATAATTTTTTACCTTTCGATAAATAATATTATTGAACAAAATAAGCAGATTAGATTTTAATTTCATCATTAAAGTAAGCACAAATCAATGACTTTCATGAATTCATTTCCATTGAATTGGTTTCATGAAATTAAAAAACCATTATAAAATACATTGAAAATTTAACCTAAAGCTCTTGAATGATTAGTTTAAGAATTTAAGTATTCTTGTTTTGTTATTGTGTGTCTTTTTTGCTTACAATAGCTAGTTATGCATACAAATCTTTAGAAGTCATTATGATCTCTAATGCATAGTTTTAACAATAAAAATTATTTATTTAAAAAAAAACTACAAGAATTTTTTTATTAGTACATTTGATATTACGCATTAAGCTCGTTCACCCTAAACACAACAAACTCTACGTTGCCAAAAGGGAGATAACAAATTCGGCTGAAATCCCACATGCGTGGGATTCCAACCACTCCACACATAGTGCTTTGGCAAAACCGCAAGTATCGAAATATACAAAAAATATATTTAAATGAAACAAAAAAGATATTTTTTTATCTGAAAAATATTATTTTTTAGTTCCATCAAAAGTCAACAATTGTATATCAATTACAAGCTATCTAATACCTTCTCCCACCAACAGTTCTATAGTAAATTAATTGTTCATTTTTAGCTAGTAAAAGAGGCTCGCGATGATCATGCAATTTTGTCTAAGACCATCGTTCAAGCCTAGTTATGAGCTTGAGCTTGGTAAAAACAGGTTTAAGGGCTTGGATCAGCCATCTTGGTCAAAAGAACTAAACATGTTCATTTGAAGATTTGCACGCATTGACAGATTAAAGTTATCGTGTGCTTATTATGATGACATGCACTCACAGCGTTGTCCAAATGGTTGCATGCGTGTATTCATTCCCATCCACCATCCGCATTGGAATTTGGATGACCAAGGCTTATTTTTAATTATTTTGCTCCCTCCCTCGCGTATAATGTTTAATTAATGGCATGCAGATGGAAAGAAAACAATAGCAAATGCGTTGACAGATTAGTAGGTGGATGTAACATCCTAATCAAGGATTTGGTTATTTGCCCAAATGCATCATGATGCTTTTTTTCCGAATCATTCTAAGCAATGAAAGAGATATGTATATCTGTTGACCAATCAAATACAATCCGCTATTGCTACAGCGATGGACAAACGGATGAATCATCTGTTTTATTAAAAAAAAAAAAGGTGATTGGAACACCAAATATTTATGTATATATATATATATACAAGGGTCGCTGCACTGGAACAGCGGTACAGTTGCCCAAAAAATAGGCTCCACACATATTAAAACAGAATGAAAATTTATACAATCATTTTTCCATATATAAATCATACTTTAGATGGTTTAGATGTTGAAAAAATCACTTTAAAGTTTTTATTTATATCAAACTACTTTGTTACGTTGAATTTGTACTATTTTCATATGGGGTTCATATACATATCCGATTGGGATGAAAATTGATATGATAATAGAATACATTATTCTAAATACAATGGGTGGAGTAGATTATAATTTGATCATCATATGGGGCCCATTTTAGCACTACTGTGCTACACTTGATTACTCATATATATATATATATATATATATATATATGAAAACTTTCCTATACAGTGAAGCTGCACCATAATTAATGGTGCATTTAGCCCAAAGTGTGTCCTACATATACTTAAATATATTGATACTTTATATAGTCATTTATCCATATATACATTTTATAGTAAATGGTTTACATGTTAAAAAAATAACTTTAAAATTGTTATTTACATCAAACTATTTTATTCCGTTGAATTTGTCAAATGAAGTCCATACACATATCCAATTGGAATAAAAATTGGTATGACAATAGAATACATAATTCTAAATACAATGGGTAGAGTAGGTTATAATTTTATGATCATATGAGATTCATTTTGAGGTAACTGCACACCGTAATTATGGTGTAGTGAAGCTACCTTGAATATTTATATATATATATATATATATATAAGTCATGGACTGATTCTGTTAGAACTATTTCGTTGTTGGTCTTATCAAAATATGCAATAATAGACCAATAGAGTTTGGCTTGTTTTGGAATGCATGGCTCCTGCATCGCAAAAATAAGATACAATAGGTCAAAATGTAAAGCAAAGAGTTTGTTGGGTTCCCGTACCAAACCAACAAGAACCCAACAAAATAGCTACATGGGATGGGTCAAAGTAGGGGAGGAAATCGGGGCGGGTCGACCCGTGACATACCGGGTCGGGTCGGGATTTTGTACCCGGTGGGGCGGAGCAGGTCGAATGTTTAAGGTTCTCTAAAAAGAGCGGGTCAGGGCGGACCTACCGGAATCGGGCATGCTTATACCCGCCGCCCCGCCCC
Source organism: Annona cherimola (assembly GCA_030490835.1). Classification (NCBI taxonomy): domain Eukaryota; kingdom Viridiplantae; phylum Streptophyta; class Magnoliopsida; order Magnoliales; family Annonaceae; genus Annona; species Annona cherimola. The sequence continues at coordinate 98,995,449 of CM059971.1, read as the reverse complement.
ACCCCACTGACTCGCTGGTATCTCATATATGATACATCACAGATTCGCAATTAGATGCCCTAATCTAAGCTTCCCCACAGCAGAGTCCCGCGCCGCACCGCGAGCAAACTCCGTCAAGCACTCAGGCTGTCGATGCCTCAATGGTCATCTTCCGTTCTTCCCCAACTTACTGATTGCTGCAACTGCAAGTCTAAAATCCCTAATGGCCTAATCTAAGTTTCCCGCAGCAGAGGACTCGCGCCGCGCCCAAATCCCGTCACGCATTCAGGTCGTATCCTGCCGAGGTGGAGGAATCTAGAAGTGTGGGTGGTATTGACGGTGACGGGCATGCTACGGTATGCAGATAAGTAGCCATGAGAGTTCTGCAGCGCTTCCAGCTAAGACGGGGTGAGGCGTGCACTGAAGCCATGGACAGCTGAGAGACTCGTCACGTACCAGCTTCGATGATCGGCGAAGGCCTTAAGCATGGCGGACAAGCCCATGTGGACAATGTATACAGCCACTTCTGCTGACGTGTGGCGGAGATGAGAGATGGCGAACAGTACAGAAGCAGCCGTACAGAGGTGAATGTGGGAGCGGCGACCATTGCTGCTAGTTGGGTACTTGGGTTGCATAACTGGTCCGGGACTTCCCAGAGCTGGTATATATAAACTCATCCATTAATGCAGAAGAACCGGATGGGAGTGGAGTACGGGAATCGATTAGAGTCCTGACCCTTGCCAATCGTCATTTTTCTGATCTTCACGGGAATTCGTTGGTTGCACTAGAAAGGAGTTATTTTTCTGGTGGATTCAACAGTTGGTATATATTATTTTCCTTTACATTTTTCTCATTTAATCTAATATGTTTAAGCTGGTACATGGTACTCATATTATTGATTAATTGTTTAAATTGCTCATGGATTAGATTTCTCAAAATCTTTGCTTTTGGTAATATGGTTGTATTATGTTTTGGATTTTGATTTCTTGTATTTGTAATTTTTTTAGGCATTGCATTCGAAATAACATAGTATAAGAATATGAGTTTGGATGTAGATGAGAATGTCGAGAAAGATATGGTGGACAAAATATGTGTCTCTTGTATGTTTGCTAAACTTAGAATTTTTTCTATTAATAGATGAAGGATTTATACTATCAATTAAATTAGTTATACTTTTTTATTTTTTATGTGCGTGTATGTCGTTATTAATTGTGGTCGAAAGTGTTATTGGTTGTGGTTTTATTTTATTGATTCCATTGCATAAGTGTTATCCAGGTCATGCCTTGTAGAAGCTTTCATTACAACACAAAAATATTATCAATATTCTTTATACTTTTCAGGTAAAACTGCTCTCCTACTATATACTTAAACAATTGTCATTTTAAATTCTAAATGTGACATCATTATTATTTTTCGTTGAAGGTAAACAACAAAAGACATGAAATGAGTTCAAACAATTATTGGTTCAATATTCAAATTGTGAACAGAATGTTGAACGAGGTATGTTTCATTAACTTGTTCTTATATGCGTGAATAAATATTCATATTTTATTTAAGTACTTATGTTTTACTTTGACTGATTGGTAATAGATTGCAGTATATAGTAGTTAAATTTAATATAGATTTGTCTTTATACTTATAGGTTCACGTGATTCTTAAAATTTTTTTACTTGACCCGTAGTTTTTACCCGACCCGTTGTCCCGATATCAACCCGTTCCCGACCCGAATTTTGTCCCGAAACCTAGTGAAAAAAAGTAAGGGTCAAACCGACCTTGTCCCGATCCGGATAAAAATAAGGGTTAAACCAGATTTTTGAAAGGCAGGATTAGGGTTGGGCACACCCTGACCCGTCCCGACCCGCTCCGATTCCCACCCCTAGGTCAAAGTAAGGGCTTGTTTGGTAATTGAAGTGGGAAATGGTGCTAGCATAGTTTCTAAGGTCTATCATTAATCAACTAATCATTATATTTTTTTCAACATTTACCCCCATATTCCAATCACTTTTCCTATCTACTACTATCCAAAAAACCTATTTATTCTAACTTTACCCCTATCATTTTATATTAAGTATATAATTTTCAAAATATTCTATTTTCTACACCCACCCCATTTGTGGGATGGGATGGGATGAGAATAGAAAATGGAATATTTTAAAAATTATGTGATTGATAGAAAATACACAGGGGTAAAGTTGGAATAAATAAGTTTGTTGGAGGGTAGTTGATAGGAAAAATGATTGGAATATAGGGATAAAAATGAAAAATATGATGACTAGTTAATTAATGATGGACCTCAGAATATGTGCTCTCATGTATTCCCACCAGATGGTTCCCATGAACATTACCAAACATGCCCTTAAGTCAGATCGATCTAGGCCTACAATATTCATGTGATATTAAGTAACAACAATAGTGTGGATAAAACAAAACTAACAATAACAGTGTCATATTAAAATAATATCAAAAAATATAAAAAATATAGATAGATATCTCAAATCTATACCCATTAAATCATAGGAAATGTGTAGAAAGCTTGAAATGTAATCCAATAGACAAACAGATGCAGTTACTCAATAATTAAAACATAGTAAAAAAATATTCTAATTATTAAAATGATAATTTAAATATTTAAAATTATTGAATTCTAACCTTGAATACCTGATTAATTGGGGTACCTATGAATGGAATTTGTATTACCCTATTTGAAGGATTGTGATCATTTACAAGTTTCCACTAGTTGTAAAACCCATCTATTTGTATATTTTTTGTTTTTATTTTTTCACATTGTAAACTAAAATATATATTATCTATAAACTAAAAAGTTATCCTTTTTAAATATGTTTGTACATTTTTCAAATTTTAAATATAAGAGTATTGAGGTCAGTTTGAAAGGTTTATGAATAATATACAATTTAAATTTACAATTTCAAAAAATAAAACTAAAAAATACAAGTAAATGAGTTTTATTTTTGACCGATTGTAGATGATTAGTAGGTATATTTGAAGGGATGGGTGTATTTGGGAAGTAATAAAACTTTTTGAGAAAAAATTTTTGAAGTAAAAGTTTTTGAATTAGGAGAAAATGATGTGGTATAATAGAGATAATAATGAAGAGCTTAGAAAATAAAGTTAAAATAGATAGGTTGGTTGTACATATAGTTATGTAAAAATGATTGAAAAGTATGATAGTTATATAGAAAGATGTGAAAAAATAATTAAAAAATAAGATAGTTGTTGAGAGCGAAAAGATTTTGATTAAAAAGTTTTTTCTGGGGAAAACTTATTGTATTTGTACAAAAAGAAACGTCTGTTAGATACCATGCAAATCTAGATTTAGATATGACGAGTCGGTAGGTGGAATACATTGAAGGTTTCAAAAAAACCTATTCATATGCAACAAGCTTACAATGTTGGGTGGGGGTATTGTCCACCAGAAACCTTGCGATCTTCCTAAAGAAAGCGCCATCTTGGCAATTGAATGTGCCACCTGCATTGCTAACTTTAATACATGATTGAACATTATCTTCCCAAGAATATTACTTTTGGTCATCAGAAATTTCAGGGCAAATTCAACCTATATTCATCATTATAAGCATTTATCACGATAAGAGAATCACTTTCTAACTCCACCCGTTGTATTTCCATCTCTCTTGCCCACTAGACCTAACAGGCATGCCCTAAATTCCATCCACAATGAGTTTATGTTTCCCTTTTCCGCCCAGTACTTTGCTGCCACAAAATCACCTTGCCAATTTTTTACCACAACCCCATATCCCCTTAACTCCGTTTTATCAAGATTCTTGGCATCCACATTAATCCTAAACACTCCCATTTCTAGCTTATTCCATCTCGCATCACTATCTTCTACAATTATCTTTCCGCTGTTGCTAAAGGTTGTTGTTTCGAACAAATTAAGATACTAAATGCACCATTTTACCGTTCCCTTCAGCTGGATAAGTGCTCCCTCATTTCTTACCTTGTTCCTACTAAATCAAATTTTCCAATATAAGGGAAGGAAGAGAGGGAAGAGGCCCTAATTCTTATCTGAAAGAAGGCTCCAAAGAACTTGGTTGAAGCTATTGAAAGCCCTAGCTCTAAATCTTCTAAAGGGGCAATCATTTAGAAGTTTTATGCTTTGCCAAACATAGCCTATATAAGTGTTTTTTCTACATGTTTTACCTAATTGCCAAAGTAGGGTCAGTTCCATAGATACTCATGGCTACTTAGCTAAATTGCACCTGTAGTAAAAAATGTTGTAAATTATGAAAATATTGTAAAAGAAAATGAAAAATATTATTTGGGTGTTTGGAGGTCATTGTAAAAACAAATAATTTTTAAAAAGTAAAAAAATGATGATGCTAAAATAGAATAAAGATAATATTATTAAGGGATATACTTCAATGGTAATCTTACCATCAAAGGTTTCAATATGTCACCTCATTTTGAGCTTACCTTGATGATGTTCTAAAATCCAATCAGCTTAATTCCATTTAATTAGCTAATATATAATAGGTCAAAATTTAAATTAAATCAGAGATGGGCATGGCCCTCTCTAGAAAATATTTAATTAATATATTAATTTTATAGTTGTATATAAAATATTTGAATTATCTCAAACATATTATATGTGGATAAATAATTTTATAAAATATTATCACATTGTAATTTTTTTACAAATGAATCTAAGTATTTTTCTTAATTTATATGTGATAATACGTATTTCGAAGTAGGTACAACTCACCCAAGAACAATCGCGAAATGAAATAATACTATGCATAATTTCTTTCCCTTCTCGTGAATTTGCACCCATTCATCGTCGGTCATTGGAGTTTGGAGTCTTAAGAATTTGATTGAAATAATTTTCGATATTATGTCAGGCCAAATCATGCTAGCCCATATACATGAAAGATTGGATTTTGATTTTATTATCAAGCTGCCCCAAAAATATTAGATAGCACTCTGAAATTAACAATGATACGGGTAACATCGAAATATTTCCCTAGTATAAATTAGAATATAAAATAAATAAATTTTTTAACTGTCGTAGCTGGGAAGGGCCTGGTCGGCTGGTCCATGTGCTTAGCCGGCTAGCCCCTATTTTTATCCAAAATGAGCAAGCTTTGTGTGTTCGGATATCAATCAATGTCATTTGAGTAGGACAGAAGCCCAACGGTGCAGGTTAAACGTTCTCTCCTTGTCAACCCATGATTGACCGATTCACTGCAACAAAGTTTCTTATACGCGGATATCTGTTTTAGCCGTCGAATTTAGCCTATTAAATGTAGCTAAATTTTATCCTATTCATGGCTGAAGTTTTATTACTATTTGTAGCAAAATTCAAAATTTAAATGGCCGTGTTAAACATTTAATTTTAGCTGCATTCGACGTAAAAATTGATGTTAATTTTAAGCAATCAAGTCTTTGCAACTAAATAAGCAATTCTAGCCATATTCATCTACGTGCAGCCAAGTTTTATACATGTTATACCCCAAGGAGATTTGCTGTGGTGGTTTAAAATGCTTTTAAAACAATAAGTTTTAATTTATAATTTTTGATCTACATGAACAGATTTTTTTATCTTGCTAGATTACGCTAACTAATATATATATGATTGTACTTATTGATAACAATAAACAAATGGTTAATTTCAAATACACCTCCTAGGTTTGACTTTAATTTTAAATATACCTATCAAGTTTCAAATGCTTCATTTATACCTACTAAGTTTCCTCTTAATTATAGATATATACAAGTTGTCATCGATTCCATTTTCGTGGCTACGAAATGACGAAAATATCCCTAACAGTTACGGCTTTCTTACTGCCCCATTCGCTCCCTTTTTCCTATTGTAATTATCAAAGACCTAAGACTAATGGTGAATCCAACTCCTAGCTTTTTATCATGTTCGGCCGGTTGATTAGATGAAGCGAATGAACATAGTTCTTGATCTTATTCTAGTTGTGCTTATCCATAAAAATCTAAGCTTTCATCTCGTCCTCTGGTTTTCTAAAAGAATGAAGGAATGATTAAAAAGGGCAAATCCTTCACTTATCCAATGTGGTCTCTCACCCAAAATAAACCTTATAAAAAGAACATCTGCATCAACTAGTGAAGGAGAAGATATCCATACCACCTTCACAATGCTTTTGGAGCAAAGCTTTTATGCTCCGAAAATATTGAAGACACCTGTAGAATATATGGGTAATGCTCATATGTAAGCAAAATCCTAAATGTGAAATCCATATGCTACATTTTAATCTAGTCCATCCAACTGATCTAGATGGCAGTTCGCAAACTAAAGGTCATGTTGTAGTCCCTACATTTGAATCCTAAATGGGATGCTGGCAGTGACGAGAGGTTGGACAGCCTTGGTAGCAGATTTGGTGTGGTTTCTATCGGGGTTGCAAAACTTGGTTATTGGTAGCCGAAGTTAGGAAAGAAGACACTAAAAGGAATGGGGTCTTCACGATCTAATGCCCAATTCGAATACAATCATCAAATCTTTGGATTAGTTTGGAAGACAATGAAACAAGGGTTAGATTGTCGAAATAAAATTTAGTGCGATGAGTATCTCGTTTGTGTCGAAATCCATTGAGGAGTTCATTTGTTAAAGTAGAACAACAGTTGGTCATCAGGATTGATGAGCACAATGGTGGTGCATAAAATAAGTTGTGGCAGTGCAACATCTAAAGCTGCAAATCTATGAACTTTAGAAGTTGACCTGCGGTGCTGGAAATGGATTTTGTTATTAGATCGAAATGCAGAGAAGATGATGAGGATGTAGATATTGTTGCTACCATGAGAGAATATATGAATAACCACTAAGTGATAAGACTTCACTCGAAATCTAGTCTGTATTTAGACAGGAAGACCAACTGCCACCTTTGCTCCTACTCGATTGTCACTAAGGCTTGGTTTGGAAGATGGGGCAATTTTTTTTGCATTTGAAAATGTCAACCCTTTAAAAATAACGAAAGTTGGCAGAGTAGATGTTTTTGAAATTAAGACGATACTTATTGAGTATAAGTGTAATATTTAGAACTTAGTAAGTATATTTGAAATTAACCCTTAAGCTAATGATAATTACCCATCAGCTATAGCTTAGGATTACATAAGTATGCCCCTTAATGACTCGGCAACGGACGGAAAACAACCACGGAAAAGTGGTAAATAAGATAAATGCCTCTGTCACACTTTATATACTCTCATATACACTCGCCGAACACTTGGTCATCTTAATTTAAAGTATTTATGCATGGGGATATTTATGGAGGCTTTTCCCTATGTCCAAACAACATAATAAAGGTTCCTTGGCCTGGACTCCACCCCAACCAGCCACAAAATGGCATTGGGACTTGGCACTTGGACGCAATACATTTTGCAGCTGCAGCATGCATGGGTCCTGTTGAGCAAGCAAACCAACAACCCATGTGCGTCAGCTGACAGATTTAATTTGCAGCGCCAGTTGTATGCTCTTCCTCGCTTTCACTCACATCATTTCTATTATTCTGCATAAGCCCTGGTTGCGTGGAGAAGAAAAATATTCGGGAAATGCTTTACAACAGACGTCTGTGCACAATCGTGTACATAAATAGTTATTTTTTTCTATTTTTAAAGCTTTTAATATCTAAACCATTCAACATATAAATTAATATAAATCTTGATGCTAGAAATCAATTTGATGGGAAAATCATATAATAACTATTTAACAGACTGTTAAAATTTGTAAATAAATATGTAGGTAACAGGTTTCAAATATTTGATTCTCAGCACCACAATTAGATAGATATAGATAAACATTATAAATGACTTAAATATTAAAAAATTATGATAAACAAGAAAGGGCATGATCATTTTACACCAATATGAAAAAGTATGAAATGAGGCTATTTCATATTGGTCCAAAAATCAAACTTTTTTTTAAAAAAAATTTCAATAAAATTATTAATTTGGATATATAAACCTATAAACTAAGTTTTACTATTTTTAAAGATATTTATATATTTATTTTGAATTTTTATATACAGAGGTATTTTAGTCATACTTCAACAATTAAAATAACTAAAACACCCTTATATTTAAAAATGTAAAATAAACATATACACATCTCCAAAAGTTATAAAACTTACTTGATAAGTTAAATATACCTAAATTAATAATTTTTAAAAAATTTTAAAAGCAAAAAAATATTTTTTGTTCCGGTATGAAAGGTCATTTCCTAATAAAAGGTGCCATTCATTCTGTTATGTACGATTACGAAGTTCATTTTAAATCATTCCTCAAAATAGTGGGAAAACAGAAAAGAAGAATGAACGTATAACAGTACAAGTATTTTTGTACAATGATAATGCAGTGAAATTTTATAACAAGCGGATATTAGACCTGTTCATGTTTTAGGTGGTTGCTATTACACCCCTTCCTGAGTGAAACAAATTGCAGAACATTTTTAATTTTTTTTTATATTTATTTGTAAACTATTTTATATTTTTTATATTTCTGTTTAATTTTCTATTAGCAACTTAGATGAGATAAAAATAAGATAAGAATGTGATTAAGAGTGTGTTTGGTAAGTGATAAAATTTTTGGATTAAAAATTGTTAGTATAAAAGTTTTTGAAATTATAGAAATAAAGTGACATGATAGGGATAATAATAATGAACAAAAAGAATAAAGTTGAAATATATAAATCAATTATATTAGTAGTTATATAGAAATGATTGAAAACTAAGGTAGTTGTATATGAATAAATGAAAAAATAATTGAAAATAAAATAATTATAGAGAGCAAAGATTTTTAGATTAAAAAGTTTTAATTTGACAACTTTTATATAAATCCAAAAATATCATAAATTTACTTTTTTCAGAAAAAAATTTCTTATTATAAAAATAATAACATACTTTTATCATTTTTCATGTAACTTTTCTCAATATGATACATCCTTTTCACATTCTCACGTAATAATACTTTTTTCACCTTACACTTCCATTCCATCTAAGACATTATAATGCCTAATGTAAATAAAAATGTAGATTTAAAAAAGGTACTTATTGTAGGTAGAGCCAACGAGATTTTATCTAGAGTAATGATTTTTTTAGACCGGCCTGAAATCTGATAATTTCAAACCGGCCCAAATATATATTTTTTGTTTTTTAAATTAAATTGCCTCAAATATCTATATACTTCAAAATCCAAAATAAATATATACATATATTTAAAAATAATAGAACTTAGTTTATAAATTAAATATAACTAGGTTAACATATTTATAAAAAAAATTCAAAAGAATAAAAAAAAAATGGACAGGCCCGGTCGGAAATGATAAGCCGGCTTTTATCCGTACCTCCTTTTAAAAATTAGACAGGCTGGATGACCACCGGGACCATTGTAGACACAATAATTTGGCTCTTGCAGGACGCATCATCCTTCAGTTTTGGCTTCCTTTGGCTGCACTAGGATTGCGACTCCTTTTTTGCATTAAGAAGCTGCACCTTGCCCTTCAATTTTAAGTAAAAAGGTGCGCGATAGCTAAAGTGACCCTTTCATATTAATCCATGCAATTTTAACCTATAAAAGTATTAGCAGTATGAGCCGATATACAAATTATAAACTGCTGATCCAGAATGCGCTTGTTCACCAGCCGAAGGGTCCAATCGCGGCCGCGCCCAAATAAGGCCTCAGAACCCAAATCAATTTTAATATAATATAATAAGAACATGATTATATACACCATTACTTATTTTAGGTTAAAATATGACATTTATTTATTTTATTTATAAACATGTTTTCCTAAGCGTATTCAATTTATATACCAAAATTTTCCATTTAAAAGTACTTTTACATGTTTATTTTTATTTTTAAAAAATCATCAATTTCAAGGGCATTGAAGTCATTTTTCATCCCTTTAAAACTTGATTTTTAAAAGTAAAAATAAATACGTAAAAATATTATAAATTGGCAAAACTTAGCATAAAAATTGAATGCACTAAGAAAAACAGATTTATAAAGAAAATATCAAAAAATATAACTAATTGTAAAAATAAATGAATATTTTATTTTAGCATAAAATATATCATAATATATATAAATAGGGTCCACTATAATATAGGAAAATTTCTTTTATATCCAATATTTTCTCTTAATTTTTAATATATTTATGATGTTTTAAAAAATTTCCTTAGATACATATTAACCTCGATTTCCTATCATATATGTTATTAATACAATTATTATCTACCTATTAAAAAATAATTTTGCCCCTCTAAAATTGTTAATTGAAATTATTCAACCTTGATATGACTATTGAATCATTTAATGTCATATATTAATAATTTACTATCATTGATTAAGTCATATATGATTGAATTTTTTTAATTAGAAAATTTTGAATCAACAAGATTGTCTTTTCAATATGGTAGATACGGGTTTTATTGATGACTTGAGTATGAGAAAAATTTAAAGTAAAATATCAAGGATATGAAAAGAATTTTAAAAACTAGAAGAAAGTGGGATTTTCCCTCCAATTTGCTACGCTCAATCCTTGCAGACGAGATGATACATACGTTTGCATAACATCATGCCAGCGTCATTTGTAAATTTCCCGTACTCAGCTGGAATTACCCTGTCGGTAGACATTTGTTTTGAACGGTGGACGAGGCAATTAGAGTCCACGTTACGGGTGAGATTACATGCTGTACACCAATCTTAATACTAACCATTTTTGAAAAATCTAAAATAATTTATGAACGGTATACTTATAAATGCTTAAAATTTAATGTTAGTGCATGGTTGGTAATAAACTAAAATTTTTCAATCTAATAATGTGCTTGAAAAATGATAAAATGTTTTATGAAAGCTTTTTAGGAATAAAAGTTATAAAATGATATAATATGATAAGGTAATGATGATTTGTAAAGATAATAAAGTTAAAATAAATAAGTTAGGTGTATGTGCAATTGTATAGAAATAATTGAAAAATAGAATAGTTGCACAAAAAAATATGAAAAATAATTTAAAAATATAATAATTATATTGAGTGAAAAGTTTTTAGGTGTGTTTGGTTAGGCTAAAAAAATTTCAACTAAAAATTTTTGATAAAAACTTTTTACTCTTCATAACTATCATACTTTTCAATTATTTTTCATATTTTCTATATAAATTGTCATACTTTTCAATTATTTCTACACAACTACGAATACAATTAACTTATCTATTTTAACTTTATTCTCTTTATACTTCATCATTACTCCAGTCATATCACATTATTTTTTAGCAATTTAACAAACTTTTGGTCAAAAAATATTATCCCTCAAATAAACGCACTCTTAGATTGAAAATTTTTAATTTGAAAAGTTATGTGAATTGTTAAACACCCCTGTAACTTTTTGTTTTCTAAACTATTCTATTTTTTAATTATTTTCTTATATCTTCCTATACAACTATTATACTTTTTAATTATTTTACACAACTATCGATGTAAGAAATCATCTACCTTAACTTTATTTACTCCTCATTATTATCCCTATTATATCATATCATTTTTTTATTTTAAATATTTTTACACTAAAATTGTTTTATCCAAAAATATTATGATTTCTAAAGTGCACTCTAGTCTTCAAAAGTAGGGTACACCCTGAAACCCAACCCACTCGATTTTCACCCTAGCTGAAAAACGTGAAGCTAAAACTTTTTACTCTCTATAACTACCCTATTTTTTAAATTATTTTTTCACATATTCCTATATTACTACCATACTTTTCAATCATTTTTACACAAATATTTATATAACTAACTTATCTATTTTAACTTTGATTTCTTTATTCCTCATCATTATCCTTATTATAATATATCATTTTTTCATTTTGACAACTTTGAATAATTTGCAAATATGCACCTACAGTTTGACGCTAATTGCAGATATGCCTCACTGTTTCACAAATTGCATATTACCCCACAAAGTTTCATAAAAATTGCTTGTGTACCTCGTTAACAACTGAAATTTAACGGTTATTAAATAAATAATGTAATTCGTTGATATAATCCATGGTTTGACACTAATTTGTGATATACCCATTTGTTTTATGAATTGCACATTACCCCATAAAGTTTCACTAAAATTGCTTGCTTATCCCTGTTAACGGCTGAAATTCAACAGCTATTAATAAAAAATGTAATTTGCTGATATATTCATGTAGTTTGACGTTAATTGCTGATATACCCTCATTATTTCATGAATTGCAAATTACCCCCACAAAGTTTCATCAAAATTACTTGCATAACCCTGTTAACGGCTGTTAAATAAAAAATATAATTTGCTGATATACCCCCTATTGTTGAAGGCTTGAAGGATTCAACTTCCATTTTCGAGCAGCTAGTGAAGCCTCATCCAGCGGTGTAACCCATGGATCTGATTCTCTCCTTTCGGACAAACACTACCGTTTTGAAATCTTGAAAAACAAAGAACTCGATTAGATGCCTACGAAAAAATAGGTATTTTTAACTAGCATCTGTAGCATCCAAAGGGCTGCTTGGGTAGGGAACTCGATATGTGGATTCTGCATCCCGAACTCGATGCGTGTCTATAAAATATAAATATTTTATATTTTACATTTTATATCCATCCTGGTATCCTGATTCCAAATCCCAAACCCTAGCACCCCCTTTCTGCCTTGTCCTTGCAGCCTTGTATCGTTGCTCGATCGGCCACCCTGCGCTGCTCCCGGCTACCCTGCCTACGTTCCTCTGATCCTCTGCCAGCTATTCCTCTGGTTGTCGCCTTCCTCTGTCGACTTGTCTTTCTTCTGGCCAGCGCTCTGCAATAATCTTCTTCTTCCGGTACTACTACCGGCTTTGCTTTCCTCTAGTACTATCTTGTTCTTTGTGCTAATATGTACCAATCTACTCAAACTTGCCTGCCGCGGAAAGCATCTAACTCCAACTCTGACTTACCTGCTTCCAAACATTTTGAAAATAGACAAATAGCAATGGTGTTTTATCAGCCCGTGCAGTTTTACTTGACCGCAAAATTGAAAAGAGAGAGGATTCCAAAATTAACTTGCAACATGGTGGCCATTTATATTAAATAAAACATACAACATCTTTATATAAAAACCATTTGATCATGTCTCAATGGGTTTTCCACCAAAAAATTCAGCAAGAAGTTGCACCGTTATAATAAGAGTTGCGATTTTAGGGTGCATCCATAACTGTTGAAAAGTTTTTATTTTTAAAAAAATCATTTCTTTCTATAAATTTTTAAATATGATTTAATGTCTTGATTACCTAACTACTTTTACTTTTTATTATTACTTCTATATTTTAATTATTTTTATAATTTTATATCTAACTATTTTATTTATTTTAACTTTATTCTCTTTATTTTTAATTATTATTTTCTTTTCTTTTCCCACTTTTATTTTTACATGCTACTTTATTCTTTTTACTCATAATCATTACTCATAAATATCACATCACACTCACTTCTTCAAATTTTTTTCATTTTTACTTTTTTTCTAAAGTGTTATTGTGATATTATGCGTAGGGTCGCATTTCGATGGAAATGAATTAATAGAATTTGTTGAATTGGACTGACAATGATAGTGAAACCAAAATCAAATTTGACATTTTATTTAACATGCTTTGTATAATTATGATTCTTAAGGTCAATTGAATCGAAGTATTACACAAAATTTATATTTTAAAATATATGTGCAAAATATAAAACTCACTCATATCCATTTACACAAGTATTAGAATGTCATAATAATTAATAAAATCATCTATCGATGTAAGAAAAAATAATTTAGAAGGTACAGATGTTTAATTGAAAATTGAAAATTTATATTTATAACAATCAAAAACTTTGATATGTTAATGTTAACCTTTAAATGATCTTGGGTGTCAATACTTGACATCTATCTAGATAAAATTTGGATTCCTTGTTAAATAAGTTATTTTAAATGAAATAATAAAATATGTACTTTTATGTTCTAAAAAATATAGGTATTATTCTACTTGATGGAAAGAAAAGGCTCAAAATAGGTTTTCATCTTTCTACTCTTAAACAGTATTTGAATTTTTATTGCTTTCATATAATAAATTGTTTTTTAAACTTTTTATACAATAGGTTTGTGATAAGAACTATATATATAGGATTAATAACAAATACATATTAATAGGAGAATGTCAACCCGAAACTCAACACGAGCCCGAATTTCAAAAATAGAGTTAGGAATAAGATAATTATGGATAGTAAAAAATTTTAAATATTAACAAACACTTCTTAAGTTTTTTTGAATAGTCATGTAAAAATGATTGAAAAGTAGATTAATTATATAAGGAAATGTGAAGAAATAATTAAAAAATAGGCTAATTATGAAGAGTGAAAAGTTTTATGTTTCTCTCAACACACCCTTAAAGTGATGCTTCAAACCATAGTTTTGACAACTTTGATGCAAACGTAATGGGTAGAAAATAATTTTTTACTGATATTCTACATTGTATGCTGTAGTATTTTTATATCACATGCCAAGTTCATTTATTATGGACACAATATGCCCCACCAATCTTAAAACAAACTCCAATTTACAAATACGAATAATTAGCCAAGGACAAATGCCTGACATGATTGGGCTAAAAACCAGCCACTGTCCGCGCCGCGGCAGCGGGTGGAAAATAGTTTTTACTGGATGCCTTGGAGAGCGACAACGTGATGGGGATGTACGTACATTATGGATGGATTTCATCTATGCAACATGATTATGCACTTTAGACCAAGAGAAGGACCTGAAGCATACTCTCATGATGAACTATTAGTGTTTCATGCCTTGCTTGCTCTAATGGGCTTTAGTTGTGCGAAGGCCCATATTACGTAACATTCTCTACTTTTTTTATGGCTATATTTACATACATCTTAATATGTATTACATTAAAACCATAAGACATTCTAACAACACATTTTTTGGAGATACAATTCTACCAAAGAAATGGAAACACAAGTCTAGGGATGCAATTCGGGCTCATGAAACTCGGGTTCATCTCAACCCTAACCTTATTTATAAAACTTAAACCCTAACCCTAACCCTAACTCTATTTGTAAACCTCAACCCTAACCCTATTTTTGAAATTTAGGCTCGGGTCGAGTTTCGGGTTATTATTCTCCTATCAATATATCTTTGTTACTCATCCTATTATATTCTCCTATCACAACTGTTGTCTTAGGGAATCAATCGTCTCTTGCAATCCTTCACACTCACAAATGATAACAACACGATCACAGAAAATTATTGAAAATAGTCAGCACGTTAGAGTTGTGTGATTTACTTAAAAGTGTATGGGTGATCACTACTAGTCGTGGACATGACATGAGTTGTCATTTTAATGCCTATCATGTGTTTGTAAGATTCAATGATAGATTGATAGCCAACAAAGTACCCAGATTTCTATAAAAATCATGCTAGTGACTGTAGTGTGCATTGTGTGTGGCTGTTATAGCACAATCCTAGCGCAATCCTTCTGTCTCCTAGGATGTGGCTACCCTCTTACATTCAATCCTGCATTCCTATATTCGTGACCTAGTAGACCAAAATTCAGTTGGGTTGCAATTCAATCCTGTATTCCTCTAGGAGCTGGAATTTTCCATTAAAAAAAATCATTGGACTTTCTGGTGAAAGTTGCTTGGCTAATGAACTTGGTTTAGTCTAAAATGATACTGTCTACTTAAAATAAAACACCTGACCTCCCCATAAAAGTCATTTTTCAAGGTGATTTCAATTTTAAAGCTCTTTAAAAAAGTTGAATAATATCATATTGGTTGTTATTGTGTCGTTGATACTGTTTCAAACTCATTTTCAGACAGTCCGCCAACATTATTTAGGCATAACCATCTAGAAATATTTGAACCATGGCTGCAAATATGGTTTCCTTGCTCAATAACAATGCAACATTGCCGAACATTCACGAGCATTCACACTTTCGCCAGGTATGAAGCACCACATAATTTTTCTTAGCAAAGTTGGAACTTTCTCACATATTCATGGAAAAAAAATTTTGAAATGAGAAAAGTAGAACCTTACACACTAGTGTCTTCCCTTCCAAAGAGCTTGACCGGCGTCCTAGATCTAAGCGACATGACATGCGAAGCCGATAGTTCTTCGGACCCCAGAATCCGGTCGAGCCACCACGACCGTTGACGCTAGAAGAAGCAGCGGCTAGTGGGCGATGGCTGTCGGTACTCGGCACTGAAGAAGACAGGTCGGCACTCGGCAAGGGTTGCTGCCACAGAGGCGGCTTTGGTCGCCTGTTCGGCAGTCGGCAGCGGACCAGCGGTCGACACTCGTCGACGCACTCGACAACGCAAAGGGGCTTAGGGTAGGGAGGGCTGGAGGGAAAATTGGGGAAACACAAGTACGCAACTGAAATTAGGGCACGATTTGGGCAAAATGCATCTTTATATGGGGCTGGTGAAATCGGGTTCAGGTTGCACGGGTTAGGGTCCTTATCAACTCGAAATCGAACCGATTTTCAAATCGGGCTCAGGTTCAACCTGAAAAATCGGGTTCGGTCTCAACGGCGACCAGTTCTAACACTGCCTAACTTCAGGTTCGGTGGGCCGGGTTCGGGCCGAATCGGCCCAAGTTGCACCCTTAAACACAACTCCACCTAAGAATTAGGGAGACAAAACTCACATCTAATTAAAGGAAGACCAAACTGCTCCCAAACAATTTTGATCGAAATCCCAGCTAAAGAGGGATTCGAACTCACATCCCCGCAGCCACAAATGCTTTTATGCCACTGGGATGACCAACTGAGTTGAGCTCAATTGGTAGTAACATTCTCTACTTGGTTTTCATGAATGATGTAAAGTGGGCCGAAGTATGAAAATGTATTGTGAAATTGAAAAGGAATGCATTGGCAAAGACATTTTCATGGAAAATTATCAATTTTGAAATAAGCTTTTAAAGATTTTAGAAAGTGGATCTTGGTTGAATGAAATGGTGACTGGATATGCAATTTTCATGTGCTTGTAGATAGGATTTTTTTAAGGCAAATAAGTCTAATTGTGAAGTGACAAAACATTTTAATGAAAAGTTTTTTTGTTTAAAAGTTGTTAAATTGATAGAAAATAATGTGATATGATAGGAGTAATGATGAAGTGTAAAGGGATTAGATTTAAAATAGATATGGTAGTTGTATGAAAATTATTGAAAAGTAGGATAGTTTGTATAGAAAAATATGAATAAATAATTAAAAAGGATAATTATGGAGAGTGAAAAGTTTTTGATTGAAAATTTTGGTTGAAAAGGATTATGCCCAACCAAAAGCACCCTTAGAAAATGGTGGAACATTCACAAAGATTTAGGGCATGTTTGTTTAACACTAAAATTTTTCAAATAAAATTTTTTTAATCTAAAACTTTTCATTGTCTATAAATACTCTATTTTTAAATCATTTTTCACATATTTCTATACAACTACCTTACCTTTCAATCATTTCTGCACGTGTGCCTATATAACTAATTTATCTACTTTAGGTTTATTTTCTTTACTCATCATTATTATTTCTATCATATCACATTATTTTTTTCAAATTTAAAAACTTCTATACTAAAGATTTTTTATCTAAAAATTTTATCACTTCCCAAACGCACTCTTAAAATAAAAATTTATCTATTGAGACTTGATAGCTAAGGCCCACTTGAAATATATGGATCTTAATGGGGTTTCCACAGTTGCCCTTGTCATTACTATCAAAAAAGGATAAGAAGATTTTTTTCTTTCTTTTTTTCTTGATTTTCATCATCTATTCATTTTCATTTTTTGATTTTTTTTTCACTTTTCACTTTTTTAGTAATAAAAGTCCACAAGCATGTGTACTAGGATTAACAACTTGTGTACCTTGTAGCTTCACGGGATAATATTTTGTTGAAATATAGCTAGGAGTGTAACTTAGGTTAGATTAACTTGTACCCACTCTATTCTAATTCGGAAAAAACTTAGTTTGAGCTTAAACTTGAGGCAAAATAAGGTTGTGTTAGGGTTGATGTGAACTCGATTTGAAAAACCCGAACCCTATATCAAATCTAACCTAAGATTATTATATATTTTTCATGCAATCACGTATACTAAACCTATACACTCTTATAGGTTTAATATCTACTTCTAAGATATATTTTCAATTGATATTTTTATTAATCATTGAAAATATCTATTCTAACTTATTTATTTAATCTTCAATAACTACTGCAATAATTTTTTTTTCACTTTTCATTATTTTAAATATTTGGATGATTTGCAGAACATCCACTTAGTTTGACCATAATTATAAATAAACCAATATAATTTCAAAAATTACCAATAATTGTACATAGTTTGACAATAATTGTAAATATATCCGCGTAGGTATGTTTGCAAAGATATGCAAATTATACTGACGTATTTGCAATTTCAAAAATTAAGTAGTATATTAATTTTTTGCAAATATACCTATGTAGTTTGCATATTTTTATAAATGGGTTCCGCTTCTATGTAACCAAGTTACATAGAAGCGGTCCCATGTAACCCCCTCAAATTTCAAGATATTGATTTTTGATAGAAAATTCAATTCATTCATTGTATTTAGTACCATTTTTTACTAAGATACCAAGTTTTATATAAATCAAGTATGTGCATAGGCCACATTTGCTTAAAAAGATGTATATTCATATGTAAATTATGAAAATACTTAGATCGGTTCACACATATATTAGAATATAACAATACTTTATAGGATCATTTATCCACATATTGTTGATATTTTAGATGGTTTAGATGTTGAAAAAACTACTTTAAAATTGATATTCTAACATTGAACCATTTTATTATATTGATTTTACACTTTTTTAGATAAGACCCATATACAATAAAAATTAAAAAATTAAAAATTTTCTAAGATACTAGAAATGATGTTAAACACAATGGATGAAGTAGATTTTTTATCAACCATCAAGATTTTAAAAATGAAAGGGCCTACATAGAAAATGAGTTTCATAGAAGCAGGATCGTTTATAAGTATATGCATGCAGTGATAGTGTAGGAATGCCGTCCTAACGACGTGAATATGTTTGCAATTATGGTCAAACTAAATTGGTATATTTACAAATTACGCTAAATATTTTCATTAAAGATGAATTCAAGATTATATAATATTATTTATATTTAAAAAATGTCGGGCATATGCTAATTTATTCACTTTCACGAAACTTGTAAATTAATGATTTCTTCTAATTTTATTTATTAAAATTTAATATAGTTAAATAAAACTTTATTTTTCATTTTTAACAAATAATTAGCAACATTCCAAAACTCCAACTCATTTTTTATTTTTCTCAGTTTCTCTTGCAACGCCACAAAAGTGATGAAAATTTCGCCAAACAGTTGTGCCAAGAACTATAGACAAAATATGGATTTCAACCTCATCTTCCTTTCTTGCAACAAAATTCATCTTGCAAAACGTCTGCACGCTCTCCTCCTTGCATCAGGCGCTGCTCAAACCTCCTACTTCTCCATTAAGTTGGTCAATCTATACGCTGACCTGCGTGACGTCCGACTTGCTTCTCTGGTGTTTGAACAAATGCCTAGGAAAAATATTGTTGCATGGAATTCGATTATATCTGGATTCATTCGGAATGGCTATTTACATGAAGGCCTTGACTACTATAATGAGATGTCAACAACATCTCAAGTTCAACCTGATTGCTTTACTTTTCCCGTCGTTTTGAAAGCTTGTCAGGAGTTGGAACGCGGGAAAAAGATGCACTCTTCGATTTTTAAACTTGGATTTGAGTTGAACTTCTTTGTGGCAGCTTCTTTGATAAAGTTATACACCAGGTTCGGGCTCATGGATGATGCTCGGCGGATTTTTGATGAAATGTCGGACAGAGATTTGGGCTCTTGGAATGCCATGATTTCTGGCTATTGTCAGAATGGAAAATTAGCTGAGGCGTTGTGGTTGTTTGAAGAGATGATGACTAAAGGAGTGAAGATGGACTCTGTCACTATGGCTAGCATTCTTCCTGTTTGTGCTCAGCTGGATGATCTTTTACTTGGGAGACTAATTCATTTGTATGCGATTAAATATGGACTGGATCTCGATGTTTTTGTTTCTAATGCTTTGATTGTTATGTATGCGAAATTGGACTACATGAGGGAGGCTCAAAAGGTCTTTGATGGGATGGTGGTAAGAGACTTGGTATCTTGGAATTCTGTGATATCCATGTATGATCAAGCCAATGATCCACTTGTTGCAATCCGTCTTTTTGATGATATGAAAGGCAATGGTTTTCAGCCTGATATGCTGACTTTAGTAAGTTTAGCATCTGTTGCTGCTCAATTAGGGAATAGTCAAAATGGAAAGGCTGTTCATGGTTTTGTCGTGAGACAGGAATGGATTTCACAGGATATTTTAATTAGCAATGCGATTGTTGATATGTACGCAAAAATGGGTAGGATGAGTTATGCCCAGAAATTATTTGATAGGATATTAAATAAAGATGTAATCTCTTGGAATACTTTGATAACAGGTTATGCACAAAATGGGCTGGCAAATGAGGCAATAGAGCTTTTCCAATTAATGGGTGAAACTGAAGGGATAATAGCAAATCAAGGCACACTGGTAAGTATTCTACCTGCCTTTTCTCATGTAGGAGCTGTGCGACAGGGGATGATGGTCCATTGCCAATCTATCCATGTTGGTTTAAATTTGGATGTGTTTGTGGCTACTTGTCTTATAGATATGTATGCAAAGTGCGGGAGATTAGAAGATGCAATGATCTTCTTCACTGAGGTCCCTAGGAGAAGGGCGGGTCCATGGAATGCTATCATATCAGGTCATGGAGTTCATGGATATGGTGAGAAATCTCTACAGCTATTTGGTGAGATGCAACGAGAAGTGGTTAAACCAGATAGTATCACTTTTGTTTCTTTGCTATCTGCCTGTAGCCATGCAGGTTTGGTTAAACAGGGTCAGTGTTGCTTTCAACTGATGCGTGAAACATATGGAATTGAGCCTTCTGTAAGACACTATGCCTGTATGGTGGATTTGCTCGGTCGGGCTGGACACTTATGGGCTGCTTATGAGTTTATAAAGAATATGCCTGTAAGACCTGATGCTAGTGTATGGGGAGCTCTTCTTGGTGCTTGTAGAATTCATGGAAATGTGGAATTGGCTGCTATAGCTTCAGATTGCTTATTTGAGATTGATTCAAAGAATGTCGGCTACTATGTATTATTATCAAATATGTATGCGAAAGTTGGGAAGTGGGAAGGAGTTGATAAAGTGAGATCATTAGCGGGGGAAAGGGGACTGCGGAAGACACCTGGATGGAGCTCAATTGTGGTAAACAATCAGATCCATGTCTTCTTCGCTGGCAACCGATCTCATCCTCGATCCGATGATGTATACCAAGAACTTGGCATCTTGTTGGGTAAGATGAAGAGCCTTGGTTATGTGCCTGACTATAGTTTTGTGCTGCAAGACGTAGAGGAAGATGAGAAGGATCATATTTTGACAAGCCACAGTGAGCGCTTAGCAATTGCATTTGGTATAATTAGCATGCCACCAAACACTCCAATTCATATATTTAAAAACCTGAGAGTTTGTGGGGATTGCCATAATGCTACAAAATTTATATCAGTGATCACTGGTAGAGAGATTGTTGTGAGGGATTCGAACCGTTTCCATCGCTTCAAAGATGGAAGTTGCTCCTGTGGGGATTACTGGTGATGAGTCTTTTTTCCATCACTTAAAAGATGGAAGTTGCTCCCGTGGGGATTACCGGTGGTGAGTCTCCTGATTATTTATATATTCATTTATCTTTCCTCATTGTCAAATACATGTTCCTTGATTAAGATGTAACTACCTCACCAACTTTGTTGATTACATGATAAAGAAGCTTAGCCTTTTGAATTTTGATTAATGTAACATTGACCTAGAGAAGGAGGCCGAATTATTCTTATGGCTAGCAGACTTCTATTTATCTATTTTCATTTCAAGGTTTTGCCACTAGAAAAATTGCATGTATCTAGTGTCATTAAGACTGGACTAGGGGTGAAACCAGTTTGCCAATTGGTCCTTGATTTTCCGGTTAACCTGTGTTTCAACCACAGTTAATTCAGTTACACCACCTAACCGGGTTATGATTGGTTAAACAATCCCGCCTGGGTTGGGAACTGATCTTGTCACACTAGTAGATCTCATGGAGCATCGGATGTTGTCCACATGATAGTAGGCCTAATATTTACCTAGAAAAGTTGCAGCATGATCTCTGTCTAAATGTGCTTTAGATTGTTTGCGCATGGAGTAGTTAGTCATTGCAGTTGCCCTAGCAAACTTTCATTGCTGTGCATTACAGTGTGGATGCCATACATCTTGGAAACACGGCTAGTTCTTGGAGCAAAATAGACATTTTGCTTTAGAACTTCCTGTATGTACAGTTAACTACATAATCATGACCATCAGATTATTTTCTTAGTAACCTGGGCTTCAAAATAGGTCCGCTGTGAACCTAGGAATATCAACACCTCCATCTATTGTCAATGCTTTGAATACTCACCAGATGACTGGGCCTTGAGAAAATAAGGACTTAAACTAGAAACGAGAGCTTAGCAAAAGTTGAGAGTTGCTTCTCAAGCTTCACTACATAGGTCTCAACAAGTAACTTAGGAATTTTTTATTTTATTTTATTTTTTTGCTTTTTTATGTAAGGGTTCAACTTCATATAAAATAACACAAATATTGACACACTACATTTACTATGGGAGTAAAAGAAAAAAATTGAACTATATGATATGATATTATGATTATTTATGCTAATAAATTTCTTAACTTAAATAATAACGTTATATACCTATATTTCATATTAATTTCACAAATTTGGTTAGTTTTATACATTTTAAAAATCTGAAATATAAATAGTAGGGTGTGTTGTGGGAACATGTAAAAGGGGAAAATTTTTTCCCACTTCTCCTTACAAGTATTTTAATATGATTTGATATTTTAACTGCTTATGTACCTTTTTTTAAATTATTATTACTCTACGATGGGTAATAGCAATGAAGAAATGCTAACTGTGTCAGATGGGACCATCTCTCATTAATCAGCAAGGATGCAACCTCTACATTTATAATCAGTGGTTATCAAGGATGTTTGATAGACTTTACTTCTATTTGTATTGGATTCCTTCCACTGGTTGGGATGTTGAACTTGACTCTGACTTTAATGCCAATTCGGCTATGATCAGGAACTAGTAATCATAAAGTGTGTACAACTTGATTTAATGAGTACATTTTGCTAGTAACTGAGGCAGATTCATGCTGGACATTGCTCTATGGTTATCTTTGCAGCTGAATGAAGTGGAAAGTTTGGAAATTAGGAACTTCTCTTTGTTTTCATTGTAGATATGATGGGGGAAGTTTGGCAAAATAAGGAACCCTTTCTCATCCTTTGATGATTCTTGTTATTCATTTATGTATGTGGTTCATTCCCTGATAATCTATGCCTTAGTCCTGGATTCTATCAGTCAGCTGCATAGGGCCATTTGAATATGATGGTTCTAATTCTCATGTATAATAACCAAAAGGCATCATTAATGATCGGAACTTTTCCTTTTGTTCTTTTTGAACTCTCTATCTATTTCTGAACCATCCTCGCTGAATCTTCAGTGGTTTCAACCATGAACCCATTTTTTAGTTTTATTGTGGTCTATGATGACTTCCACTCCTTGTTATCTTTTATGTTGATGGCAGGAAATCTTATGCCATTGTGAAAGGAACCATTTTTATTAGTATCGCCCAAAGTGTCAGGCCTCTCGCAGTGGATGCAATATTTTCAGGGAGGCATTGTTTTATCTGACTGACTGCAAAAAATGTATGGTGCTGAAGAAGTTGCTTAAAGAACAAGAATCAGCAAGAAGAATTTATGGGGGTATCAGCTCATCTCCAGCTATTCTACAGAAGCAAGGGTTGCACAAGGAACATATGAAATTCTAGATTTCGTTAATTTTCATTCCAAGCCATGAGCTTCTGCGGATATTAGCAATTTTTTCTATTATGGGGAACAGTGTAAAAGAGCCACACCATATCCTTCTGTTATCGACAAGATCACTGCACAAGTTGTGGAGGGTGCTGGAGTCGTCAGCAATGGCAGAGTGATAACAAGCAGGGGGCTCGGATCTGTGATGGGTTTGCCTTATCCATTGTGAACAAACCGTTTGGTCATGCAAGAGCCAGAAGTGTAGCAGAACTGCAGAAGGCCTTATTTTTTAACTACTCAAGAAGCTAGATGGGCCTCTTTTGCTGGTTGATATCCGATTATACTTCTAAGATCACATTGACCGTGTGATAGAAGTCCAGTTTTGTTCAAGGCCTGACAAGAAAGGCAGCAGATTATCTGATACTCAAAATGTTATGGAGCTGTGCCACTGAAGTCTTATTTTGTTTATGGAAGAAAGAAGAAGCATATCCTATTTATCTGATACATAACTAGTCTTAAGCATGACAATGGTAAGGACAAAATGGTTGCATTAATTTTGGCACAGTGATTGGTAATCTGTAGCTCACTATTATATTTTAGGTTTATACCAAGTTTTTTTTTTTTGTTTTTTGTTTTAAAAAAAGAACATGGTTTTTTAATTTTTAATTAAAAATGTTCTTCGTGGGCAATATCTCGGTTGGTTCAGTACCAGATGTTTTATGTAGCGGGCCAGGCATCAATGGCCAAGTCATTCCATGTAAGCTTTGTACGCAGGCTTTTTATTTTGTCACTTTGATAGGCCAGTCAGTTCCTACTGATCTAGTCCAACTTCTTACATACGGCCAACTTGTCTCATTTTTTATTTTTGCTTCTAGAATTTGATTTTATCTGCTTTTAGTTCTGACATCTGCTTTTAATACTTATTTCATTAATACTTCGATGCATTGCAGGATTCTGGACAGCTAGTTCCTTTATTTCAGGGGGCTGAGGCTGCAGAAATTTTTTTTGCTGTCGAGTCTCATCGTCATCATCCTATGTGGGGTTAGTTGCATGGATCTTGTTGTGCCATTTTTTATGATCATAAATTATTTTTTCAATAATCTTTATATTTTCATATGTTATTTAATTGTTTCTATCCATGTTCTCGGGTCTTCTTTTCAGTCTTTTATTGCATTGTATTTGGATAAACTCAACTCTCTGAATGGGTGTCATTTTAGACATCCGTTTAACATCTCCAAACCACTTTAGTTCATTTTCCTTAATTTTAATACTTATTAGCTGCAAATTTAGATTATCTTAAATCATTTCATTTTTAATTTTATCTTTTCTTGTTTTACCACTCATCCACCTTGACATTTTCATTTCTACTATACTCATTTTAGTAGGTATGTATTGTCTTTTAATTATCCAACATTCCACCATGTATAACACAATTGGTCTGATCACAGTTTTATAGAAATTTTTAAAAAAAAATTAATTGCAACTTGCTGTCTTATAGAATTTTCCTTTTGTTGTGAGTCCATCGACTAAAATTTTTTATTCTATCGAGATGGGGAAAAACATCTTTCTAGCCTACTCCTGTACATTTGTATGTTGTGGGTTACAGTTTAGAATGAAGAAATCCTGCACTGCTAGTTCGTTCATTTCAGGGGGCTGAGGCTGCAGAAAGGGGCTACATCTTTTGCTATGAGTCGTTGACCAAGATTTTTGTTCTATGAAAAAAAGAAAAAAAAATCATCTTTCTTGACAACTGCTGAGGAAGGGAGGGCGCCATATATTCACGGGCGGGCGGGCGGGCGGGCATGCCATATACTGAGAGGATGCTTGAATGCAAGAGATCAACCCAAGGATTAGAGGCGATTGTATCGTGCCATATATTGACTGGAAATGTAAAACTTGCTATCAACTAGTCATGGTCAAAAGGTGTTATTTATTTGAACTACTTTTCACCTTTGATTTTTGGAAACATGTATTTACTATCTTGCTGAAACTAATGAATGTGTTTGTAAGGCATGATATCGAAGTTCTTCTTCGTACTCGAAGAATTTATGGAAATGTGAAATTAGTTTTTATATTATTTGAGATTGATTCAAAGAATGTTGTATATTATACCATCTTACTATCAAGTATATATGCGAAAATCTATTGATAAAAAAATACATATGTGAAAATCTGAAGTATAAATATTGGGCGTGTTTGTTTACACCCAAAATTTTTCATACCAATTTTTTTAACTTTTTTTTGCTATTCTAGTTTTAATTATTTTTTCACATTTTTTTATAAATTACTATACTTATTCATCATTTCTATGCAAATACTTATACTATAAATTTATTTATTTTAATTTTATTCTCTTTATTCATCATTATTCATATCATGTTACATCATTTTCTATCATTTTAAAATCTTTTACACTAAATATTTTTTTGTTTAAAAGTTTTATCACTTCTTAAATGCATCCATTAGTTAAAATTATATTCTATCAGCATATTGGCATGAGTTTTTTTTTTTTTTAAATTGAATTCATAATTTTGATATAAAATACAATATTAAATTAGAGTTTGAAAATAAAAATAAAAATTTCCTATCGTGAGAATATTATTCCTGGGAGCGATGTGATGGCGTGTGGCTGGCCTTTAACCATCTCCATCAATTTGGTTTTGATTTATAGTGTTATCACGATCTCGTGCATATTCTTTCACTGGCCAGATAGATTGGCGCATAAAGGCTGGCCACGTGGAGAGCGTCTCAGGACAGTGGAAGAAGTGATATTGTGCACGCAAAGACTAGGAGAGGGAAGTGGGAAAAGCACTGGGGACTTTTGCAGTAATCTGAATTTATCATTGAATTAATGGAATAAAATAATACATGGAAGTAATCCATCGCCAACTCGATGGTAATAACTATTTTGTTTGATGGTGGAGACCCCAGCTAAGATTTGTCGGAAACTTTGCATGTTGATAATATAAGATTTTTTAGTGAAGGAAAAAAGATTGTTATTGATGAATGAAAAAGGAAAGAGGAATGCCTCAAAATATAATTGACAATAAAAAAAATACAATTATTAGACACACTATAATAAAAGATAGTGCCACACTGTTTATGGTGCTGCATATTCGAAATATTCTAATCTAAATGGCGTGACTTAGTGGGCAAAGTAATTTTTAATCTCAGCATTAACGACCACACTGGTTGTCCATCTATTTATTGATTCAATATCGGATGGGTGGTTACATATATGTTATAATTAATCCCATGCGTGGTTCCATATATGCTATTATAGTATTTTGAACGTAGTACGTAGCGGTGCTATGATTCAATACTAGTGGTCCGAGTAAATTTTTTTATACATGAAAATTTATAATTTTCACTTGAATTTTGAAAATAAAACTGAGCTTTTTCATGTGGCACGTAAAAAACCTTTTTCTTCATTTTTGAAATTCAATTAACAAATCTTCCAAAGGCACATATAGAGATGCAAAAATAAATAAATAAATGAATAATCCAAGCGTGCCTGTGACCATAATTGGTGCGGGCAAATGGATGAACTTACGATGGTTTGGTTCTGCTCTTCTTTCTTTGCTTTTTGGGGCTGACGTTTGGTTTATTTAAAAAATCCGTCTGACATGTCCGTTCCATCATATCCCGTATTCCCATTTCAATTGCAAAAGCTCAACGATTTTATCCAGAGAATCACTGAATTACAAGACCTGGGATTCAAGAACCCATTACGAGAAAGAATGAGACTAATCTCCAGGAATATACTATGATAGTAATGCACATGTGAGACATTGATGCTAGTGACGGTAGGCCTGTGTAAGGGGCTTGCTTCTAAATAGAAAGGATATTGTAGATTGAGAAGCGGATTGATTGGTGTCTACTTTCATTCGCTCATTTGCCTTTGCAATTTATTTTATTTGGGTAGATGATAGTTAGATAGGGTAGTCTGTGAGGAGGGCTTGCACTTTGAACCATTGTCATTCGGCGATTCTTCGAATAAAATTTTTGAGTTTTGCAATTGAAGTTGGATATGATGGAATGACCATATCATAGTCTTCCTACTATGTAAGTTTCAAATTGCACCATTTACCAACCAAGCTCAGTTGGTCACTACAGCCCGTATAAGGACATGCATTGCTGTGATAAGTGGTTCTAATCCCCTTGTGTTGGGATTTCAGCCGATTAAAGAGATGGGAGCAGTTGGTCTCTTTTAATATTTAGATGAAAGCTTATTGTCTTTTTCTAATTTGGTGGAGCTTGGTGGAGCTTGTAGTTTCCAGAGCAAATAAGCTTGATTTGTAATATTAAATATTACGATGTAAATACTAATAACAAAATTTGCACCCATTTGGGAATTAAAGTTTATTATAGAAACACTTATATATAAGCCTACTCTTAACTCATAAGCTATAAATGCCTCCTTCAGTGCTTTTGGCCTTGTCACTTATGGCCGCCCTTGAACTTTTGTCCACTTATGAAGCGGTGAATGTTCCAATTAATTTATTAATAAATTTAAATTTTTTAATTTTTAACTTTTTATTTTTGTCAAACTAATGAATTATTGATACTTTTAAGTTTCCTGCTATTTTCGTTCTGTTATCACATATAGGAGGTGTTTGGCAAAAAAAAAAAAAATTTCAATCTCTATAGCCACTTTATTTTTAATTATTTTTTTTACATCTTCTTATATAACTACCATACTTTTCAAATAATACTTGTCCGTCATTGTCGAACTTCTGAAGAAGGATGTTTTAATAACTACTATATCTACCATTGGCTTCATCAATGGTTCACCAGTCAAAATTAAATCCGAAGAACACAATACTCTACAAATATATACAGAAAGAGTTGTTCCAGTGCAGCGCAACTGCACCGGAACAGTAGGATCCCACGCATATTAGAATGCAATGAAACTTTATATAATCATTTATCCATATACCAATTTTTACATTTTGATAAAATAACTTTGAAGTTGTTATTTATATCAAACTATTTTATTACGTTGAATCTGTATTATTTTCAGATGGAGTCCATACACATGTCCAATTGGGATGAAAATTGGTATGGTAATAGAATACATAATTCCAAATACAATGGGCGGAGTAGATTATAATTTTATGATCATGTGGGGCCTATTTTGGCACAACTATATTGTTGTTACGTTGTAGTTGCGTTGCACCTGAATATTTCCCATATATATATATATAACCTGAATAATTAACGGTGCATTTGGCCTAAAACGCATCCCACATGTACTTAGATGTATTGATACTTTGTACAATCATTTTTTCATATATAAATTTTATAGCAAATTGTCTACATGTTAAAAAAACAACTTTAAAGTTGTTATTTACACAAATTATTTTATTATGTCGAATATGTACCATTTTCAGATGGGGTCCATGCACATGTCCAATTGAGATGGAAATTGTTATGGTAATAAAATACATAATTCTAAATACAATGAGTAGAGTAGATTATAATTTTATGATCGTGTGGGGCCCATTTTGGCACAACTGTGCCGCTGTTATGGTACAGTTGCGTTTCACCTGAATATTTCTCAAAGTTGCACCATAATTAAAGGTGCAGTTGCCTCAAAATGGGTTCCACATTATCATAAAATTATAATCTACTTCACCAATTATATTTGGAATTATGTATTCTATTACCCTATCAATTTTTATCCCAATTGAAAATGTGTATGAATCCCATCTGAGAATGGTACAAATTCAATATAAAAAAATAGTTTGATGTAAATAACAACTTTAAAGCTATTTTTTCAACATGTAAACTATTTGCTATAAAATTTATATATAGATAAATAATTGTATAAAGTATCAATACATTTAAGTACATATGAGGCCTATTTTAGGCCAAATATACTATTAATTATGGTGCAGTTTTATTGCATAGGAAAAGTTATATATATATATATATATATATATATATCAGTCCCTCTTCTAAGTAACCGGGTTACATAGAAATGAACCCATATAACCTCTTCAAAATTTAAGATTTTGATCATTAACGGAAAATTCAATCAATTTATTATATTTAACATCATTTATTTATCTAGGAGATCAAATTTTATCCCAATCAAGTACGTTTAAGGGTCACATTTGTTCAAATATATATATATATATTCATGTGTAAATTATAAAAAAAATGCTTAAATCTATTTACACATGTACTAGAATATAATAATACTTTATTGAATCATTCATTCATATAAAAATGATATTTTAGAAGGTTTAGATGTCGAAAATACTACTTTAAAACTAATATTTTAGTATTTTTTTTAAAATTTACACATGAATATATATTTTTTCTAATAAATGTAGCCCATAAGCATACTTAATTGGAATGAAACTTGATTCCTTATATAAACAAATGATGTTAAATACAACGAATAGATTAGATTTTCCATCAAAGATCAAAATCATAGATTTTGGAGGAGTTACATGGGTTTACTTCTATGTAACCCGACTACATAGAAGCGGAGTCATATATATATATAGAGATATTCAAGTGCAGATTCACTACACCATAATTACGGTGCAATTATCTCAAAATGGGTCTCATATGATTATATACTAATTTTCATCCTAATTGAATATGTGTATAGACTCTATCTGAAAATTGTATAAATTCAATGTTATAAAATAGTTTAATGTAAATAACAACTATAAAGTTGTTTTTTCAACATGTAAATCATTTGATATAAAATTTATATATAGATAAATGATCGTATAAAGTATTAATACATTTAAGTACATGTGGGGCCCATTTTGGGCCAAATTAATGGTTCAGTGAGAAGCTTTCCTGTGTAGTAAAGTTGCGCTGTAATTAACGGTGCATTTGGCCTAAAATGGGCTCCACGTGTACTTAAATGTATTGATATTTTATATAATCATTTATCGATATATAAATTTTATAACAAATGGTTTACATGTTGAAAAAATAACTTTAAAGTTATTATTTACATCGAACTATTTTATTATGTTGAATTTGTATCATTTTCAGACGGGTCTATACACATATCCAATTAGGATAAAAATTGATATGATAATAAAATACATAATTCTAAATATGATTGGCAAAGTATATTATAATTTTATGATCATGTCGAGACTATTTTGAGGTAACTGCACCGTAATTGTGGTGCAGTGAAGCTGTACTTAAATATTTATCTCTCTTTATCTCTCTCTATATGTATATATAAGAGCTATTCTGGTGCAGTAAAACAGCGGTACATTTACCCTTTTTGGGCCTCACACATATTAGAATGCAATGAAACTTTATACAATCATTTATCTATATATGAATTTTATAGTAAATTATTTACATATTGAAAAAATCACTTTAAAGTTGTTATTTATATCAAACTATTTTATTATGTTAAATTTGTACTATTTTCAGATAGAGTTCATACACATGTCTGATTGGATAAAAATTGATATAGTAATAGAATACATGATTCTAAATATAATTGGTAGAGTACATTATAATTTTATATTCATGTGGGGCTCATTTGGGCTCAACTATATATATCGGGAGTTGTTCTGGTGCAGCACAACTGCACCGGAACAGTGGTACATTTGATAAAAAAAATGGGTCCCACACATATTAGAATGCAATAAAACTTTAGACAATTATTTATCCATATATAAATTTTATAACAAATGGTTTCAGATGGGACCCATATATATATATATATATCTGATTGGTATGAAAATTGGTATGGTAATAGAATATATTATTCTAAATACAATGGGTGGAGTAGATTAGGATTTGATGATCATGTGGGGCCCATTTCAGCGATGTTGCACCTGGATATTTCTGATATATATATAGGAGCTATTCCGGTGCATCACAACTACACTGGAACAGCGGTACATCTGATCAAAAATTGGCCCCACACATATTGGAATGCAAAAAACTTTATACAATCATTTATCCATATATAAATTTTATAGTAAATGGTTTATATGTTGAAAAAACCACTTTAAAGTTGTTATTTATATCAAACTATTTTATTACGTTGAATTTGTACCATTTTCAGATGGAGCTGATATATATACAGAAATATTCAGGTGCAGCGATGCTGAAATGGGCCTCACATGATCATCAAATCATAATCTACTCCACCCATTGTATTTAGAATAATATATTCTATTACTATACCGATTTTCATTTCAATCAAATATATATTGAAATATATATGAGCCCCATCTGAAAATGGTACAAATTCAACATAATAAAATAGGTTGATGAAAGTAACAATTTTAAAGTGATTTTTTCAACGTGTAAATTATTCGTTATAAAATTTATATATAGACAGATGATTATATAAAATTTCATTATATTTTAATATATTCGGAGCCTATTTTTTATCGAATGTACCGCTGATTCTGGTGCATCTCCGTTTCTCCCAACAGGAAGAAAATTGAAGTCGTTCTTTCGAATGTAATTGCTGTGCACCTGATAATCCAAGTGGTCGAACAACAGCCATGCGAACCTCAGGATTCCTGGCTGAGATTTTTCGCATTCTCCGATCCCCCAGCAAATTCCGACCTGACACGTGGTCCAGACTACGGATTCTTGCTTGAGCCTTGAAGCGATGAATTGAAAAGGCAGGACCGCAGGAAGCAAAGACCACCAGAGAAATGACATTCATCGGGTCATTCGATTGGCTGATATCTGCTCTGGTCCCACCACGGTATCCTTTTCTTACTCAGAAAAAACTAAAAACAAACAAGAAGGAAGAGTGGGGGAAACCAATCTCCACTTCAAATTACGGCGATGCAGAGAACTTAAAAGTGGTGCTGGAAATAGTGGAAAAAGCTCAATTGCAAGCATCACAAAAACGCATTCTCGTTAACATTTCTTCTTTTAGATTTTTGAAAACCACCCAATTTCAATCACCTCCCAAGTCTTCTTCTTCTTCTTCTTCTTCAACTATGGTCCTTTCAGCCTTCCACAGCACTGCTCTTAACACGTCCTTGACATACTTCTCAAGAACCAGTCATTTTTATCCAGTGTCCAAAGACCACTCTCGGCACTGGCCACCTTCCCTTCCTTGCAAGTTCCACTTCGCTCCCGATGACTTGGAACGGAGTGGTAGAAGGAAAAGGGTGGCCGCTGTTCTGGATAGCCCATCAGCAGTTTCAGCTGAT
Source organism: Annona cherimola (assembly GCA_030490835.1). Lineage (NCBI taxonomy): Eukaryota > Viridiplantae > Streptophyta > Magnoliopsida > Magnoliales > Annonaceae > Annona > Annona cherimola. The sequence goes on along the minus strand of CM059971.1, from coordinate 98,962,291 downwards.
AGCGAAGATAGCCAAGCAATTTCGAAGCGCACGTTTCGAATTCTTGTAGCCGGGGGTGGGATTGGTGGGCTGGTTTTTGCTCTAGCTGCAAAGCGGAAGGGGTTCGAGGTGGTGGTGTTTGAGAAGGATGTGAGCGCAATTCGTGGGGAAGGGCAGTACAGGGGCCCGATTCAGATCCAGAGCAATGCATTGGCTGCATTGGAGGCCATTGATGCGCCAACAGCCGACGAAATCATGGCGGCTGGGTGCATCACTGGAGATAGAATCAACGGGCTGGTCGATGGCATCTCCGGTGCTTGGTGAGCACCCTTCTCCATCTTTCTGCTCTAGCTCTCCACTTTTTAGTAATGCGCAATGGCACTTTGTACTGCAAGTTGAGAAATTCCATACCCACATCTGACAACCAATTCATTTCATTCACTTCCTTAACTTCAATTCCTCGCTTACTAATACGTATCATTGCTGTGTTACACCAGATTGAGGCATAATTACTATCAGGTAACCGATCAGATTTCCTAGGAAAACTTTTCTCGAGGAACTGCTGGATAGTCTTATACATGTGCAATTTGCGACCCACTTGGATCCTAGGATACATATCTCAAGGATCCCTGAAAGAGCCGTCCCTCAAAATCAGCACAAAACGTTCATATTTTCCTTGCATGATGGGAGTTTTGTTCAGAGATGCATGAACAGGCTCAAAGGCAATGACTAGTCAAGGCCAGCTTGGTTCGGCGTTGGTCAGATGTAAAAGATAAGGAGGCTACGCATTTGGGTGACTGAGGATACTGTGATTGCTATAGGAATTGTGCGGAGACAGATGAAAATAGCTGCAAATTGAGATTTGGGTCATTGAGTAAGGACCCTCAGTTAAAATAATATTGCAAGAAACTTCAACACTCTTTTTCATGGCTTTTCCTAATAAACCCAGCTCCTCACACCCTCCTCCCCATTCCCCCAATTTTCCTTTTGTTTATGCGTTGAAATAATAGGACGCATGGTACATGGTACATGGTACAAGTGCTTGGGTGATTTGAAATATATATATATATATATTATTTTTATGAAAGACATATTTCTTTTAGATTGATGTTATATATAAAAAAATCTATCGAGTATATTTTTTGGTGGACATAGCTAGTCATATCATGACTTCCTGTGGTGCATCTAGTAATTCCTCTTTGAACCTTCAGGTATATCAAGTTTGATACCTTCACTCCTGCAGCGGAAAAAGGTCTCCCTGTAACAAGAGTAATTAGCCGAATGACTCTGCAACAAATATTGGCTCGGGCAGTCGGCCATGACATGATACTAAATGACAGCAATGTTGTTGATTTTGAAGACGATGGAAATAAGGTAATTCAGTTTCGCCGGAGGCATTTGGATACCCGCAATTAAAAATAAAAGTTCAACGTTCCCCTATCTATTTTGCATTCAAATGAAGATAAACAGATCTGCAACCCAAAGTTACTGTTTTTGACTACGTCCACTCAAAAAATTATCAAAATTTCTTCCCTATCTTGTATTTTCCAAATCCAGGTTACTGTGATCCTTGAGAATGGAGAGCGTCATGAAGGCGATCTTCTTGTTGGAGCAGATGGTATATGGTCGAAGGTAATGATGGAACACAGATTTGAAAATCTTCCTCGGAAAGTTGTGGATTTTAGCTTGATCAATGATAAAAATTCCATTTTATACACACACAGCTTTTACATCAAAAAAAAAAAAAAAATTTGACAAGAATTTCATTTGAATAGGTGCGTGTCAGATTATTTGGGTCCAAAGAACCCTTATACTCAGGGTACACCTGCTACACCGGAATTGCAGATTTTGTGCCTGCAGATATTGAAACGGTTGGGTATGCTTCCGTTCAATGATTATTTGTTGTCTTAGTATTTCATGAACAACATGATAGTTTCGTTTAGTAGGTATTGGTGTGTTATTCCGATGAGATTCTTTCTGGGACCACTGAAAATCTACTGTCTGATGTGTACATCTGTTTCTTTTCTCAAGATACCGGGTATTTTTGGGCCACAAACAATACTTTGTTTCTTCAGATGTGGGTGCTGGGAAGATGCAATGGTATGCCTTTCATGAGGAGCCTGCGGGTGGTGTTGATGCTCCTAATGGTAGACGCTATTTCTTTTCTTTTCTTTTTTTTCTTTTTTTTTCTTATTATTATCTTATTATTATCTGACAGAGTTGCACGAAAATTGCTCGGTCAAGCCCATAATGTTGGTGCCTTTGAAAGTTATTACTGCTGTTTTCCTGCATGTCTTTATCTGTAATCCATTTCTTGCAGATTGTTGCCTGTATGTGCTCATTGGATTTACAGAGATGGTTTTCTTAGGAAATGTATATGGTTAGAGAAAAGGCTGGTGATAGTTTTCTATAACAAATAAAGAATATGGCATGCTACATCCTTTAGTCATCCATGATTAACTGCTGTCTGTTCTTGAGCAGCCAAAAAGCAGAGACTACTAGAAATATTTGGGGACTGGTGTGATAACGTCATTGACTTAATACAAGCCACGGATGAAGAAGCAATTCTACGTCGTGATATTTATGATAGGCTACCTATTTTTACTTGGGGAAAAGGTCGTGTAACCTTGCTTGGAGATTCAGTTCATGCAATGCAACCAAATTTGGGCCAAGGCGGCTGCATGGCCATTGAGGTAATTGGAATTTCTTGTTATGAGTGATTTTTTAAATTGTTTTCTTTTGCAATCACATGTAATAGTTTATCAAATCTCGGTTACTTGCATTTAGATTTGATTCGTCAATTAAGGCGTCTTCTTCATCAAGCAGATCACTCATTATTAAACATTTAGCTTATTGAATTTCATTTGTGTTTTTGTCGTTTTAGGATAGCTATCAACTTGCTTTAGAGCTCGACAAAGCTTGGAGGCACAGTGTTGAATCAGGAACTCCTTTGGACATTCCATCCTCACTGAAACGGTAGTGTTCCATTCTACAGTCAAATAGATAATAGAATTAGAAGTCAGAAACTTGAGTCGTTAGACTCAAATGTCTGGAATGTTCATTCCTACTTCATATGCATGAATTATACAAACTTCTAGGTTTAGTTATTCAACTGACACATTGCTCTGTTTGATGGACACCCATTGTATCAGTTATGAAAAAGAAAGAAGACTGCGTGTTGCCATTATCTACAGCTTGGCAAGGATGGCTGCCATCATGGCTTCCACTTACAAGTCATATTTGGGCATTGGATTGGGACCTCTGGAGGTAAGAAACGCAAAATGCTTCTTGTACTGCACAAGTGATTTGTGACAATCACTACAGTAAATCTGAATAGATATATAGCAATTTGAAGTTATTTTTCTTGTTTGTGAGTGCCTCTTTTGTTTGTAGTTTCTGACAAAGCTCCGTATTCCGCACCCTGGTAAAATTGGTGGAAGATTTTTCATTGACATTGTAATGCCTTTGATGTTGAGTTGGGTCTTAGGTGGTAACAGGTAAGAATTTATCCGTCTCTATATTGTTTCCCTCACTTCTGAAAATTAGCATAGATCTTATTTTTTTTTGGGCGAGCTGTTTTTTTCTATACGGAACTGAGAATTCCATATTGTCCTCTGCAGCTCTAATCTTGAAGGGAGAACACCAAGCTGCCGACTATCTGACAAAGTACGTTGCTTGAAAAACTCACAAGAAACTGCAAGATTTGATTAGTTTTGTTCCGAAAAGTTTACAAAGGTCATGGTATCAGCTGCTGTTATTATTTCAGTCTTTCAAAGGCAACTGATTATTATTTCATTCATAGGCATCTGTTTTTATACATGTCACAGAGAAGATACCAAAGATTTGCTTTCCTAATTGTCCAGATGCACGTATACAACACATAATAAATAACGCTGTTGTACCAAAATCCATATCATCATGTCCAAAATCTAACATATTTGTTTATTGTTGAAGGCAAACAGCCAATTAAGGAGATGGTTTGAAGATGATGACTCAATGGAGCGTGCACTTGATGCTGAGTATGGCATTTCCACTAATGAATCCAAGTCCTAACAAGTTAATGTAGTTCTTCTGGTTTGTTTCTCGTGTGGCTAGCTCTGATAAGGATTGCTAATTTGACTTCTGCAGGTGGTATCTGTTCCCATTGGGAAATGAGATCCCTGGAGCACTGCAGCATATTCATTTGAGTAGGGATGAACAAAATCCGTGCACAATTGGGTAATGCCCATAACAGTATGCTAGCGAAGTTCATCCTTTTTTCTCATAACAAAACATTCGGTTGTAATTTGTTTTTAACCTGCATCTGTATTGCATTCCAGGAGTGTTCCGAATCTAGATTTGCCAGGAAAATCCGTAGTTATATCTTTGCCACAGGTAAGCCGAAGTGCTGGTGCTTATCTTGATCTAATTTTTAAGAACCACCCAAAGAAAAGAGTGAAAGATGTTAGTATATGGCCATGATGCAATTCATCATTCTTCTTAATAATTTTTCTGTGATGTGACTATGTGTCATGATTTTCCTGTATGTTTCATTGTGAAGGATGTAAACTACCATGTTCTGATTTTCAGCATTATTCTTAATTATCCTACTGCAGTATGACATATATCTCATGTTTCCCTGTATACATGCTTGCGTGTATGTTTCCTTGCATATTCCTATTTAACGCTATGAAAATAGAGTCATAAGACAACCTGAAACTTAAAATTGTGTTGCCATAAAATACAGCAAAACCGTGTGAGTTATTTGGAACTTTGGAAGCCATATCTCTGACAAAAATGCGAATACCTTCCTATAAATTCTTGTATGCTTATTCTATAGCCGGTCTTGGGTACTGTATTGGTTGTTGGATGTCTATTCCTTCTAACCTCTGTGAAGGATTTTCAGTAGTTTGTTCTTGCAAACATGTTAGCAAGGGAAGGTTAAGCTTTTACAGATGGTGTGAATTGTGTGTCATCATTTAAAAACTATTGAAGAGAGTCATTTTTCTCATGATTCATTCATTATGTTACCAAACGTCTTAGATATAATCTTTTTCAGGTATCAGAAAAGCATGCACGTATCCATTGCAAAGACGGAGCATTTTACTTGACTGATCTGCGCAGTGTTCATGGGACCTGGCTGACTGAGTAAGTTTTGTAAAATTTGGGAGCTGTTTGTTGTCAAATTTCGGTCAAAATTATTCACTTCTGTTGATTTATGCAGCATTGAGGGAAGGAGGTATCGAGTGCCACCAAACTTCCCAGTCCGATTCCACCCATCTGATGTCATTGAGTTCGGTTCCAGCAAGGTAATAGAGGCTTTCCCACCTAGTGGACCATTTTGCTGCTATGCGTGGAACAGAAGTGTGAGGTTTATTAATGATACATGATGAACAAGCCAGCTGCAAAATGTTTCATGCATCCATCTTTCTTGAAATATTCAGCACACCTGTTTTCATTGAGCTCAGATTTTAGCAGCTGGATGAGGCTCCTATTTGTTACAGCATAAGTGAAAAGGAGATTAGAATGAAATTCGGATTGCATTTTTGAATCATCTGAAAACAGGTTGAGAAAGCAGCTCCTGCAGTATGCAAATTATAAATGAAGTAGCAACATGAGAAAAATTTTATGGCAGGGTTCAACTGCTATTCTCGTGGTTATTTGGCCAAGTTCAAGAAGTTATTGGTTCTTCTAAGATTCAACTGGGTCAACTAAATTCGGGACCATCAACTAGACTCAGTAATAAAATCATTGAAGGCTAATTTGATAACAGATTTTGTTGGACTCATCAAATTTGCTTTGGTAGGATCCACTGTTGAATAAAAAAGGCTCATGCAATCCACCTTTAGGCCAGAGCCACTTGTTGCCAGTACAATTGCCCTGATGCCTTGAATATATGCTTAGGCGACTCAATTCCTTGCACTGTCTAAATGTTACTAGTCTTGCATGAATCAGTAATCGCCAATAAGATTGACCGTTGGATTCTTCTGTCGGATTTGTGAGGCTGTTTGCATGTGCATTTACACAAGTATGATATGAAAATTGTTGTTTTGTTCAGAGGTCTAATTGCAAGGAATCTTGCAGGCTGCATTTCGAGTGAAAATTCTGAAAAGTCTTCCGGAAATTTTGTCAGAGAACAAGAATCAAATACTACAGGCAGCATGAGAAGAAACAGTGGCTGTGTTATGTGATACATTATCATTGAAATTGTATAGTATGAAAGAAAGCAGCAAGGCAACACTGCTTGTGCTGACAAACCCAGACGATTCAAACCAATCAGTTTCATATAAGCTGTCTATCAGCAAGTGTAAAGTAATTCATCTTTCATACCATTGAAGAAAATTTTTGTATAGAGAGATAATGTCGGAGCATGCCATCCAGCTAAATATTTCTTTCCTGCATCTGCTTAAACCCCCATCTTATCTGACCACAAAAGATGCATATCCATTGCTGGGAGACTATTCTATGGCCTTAATACAAAATATAAGTAGTGGGGAATGGTGTACCATTTATGTGGTTGCAATCCGCAGGATCTGGGTAAGCGTAGTACCACGGCAAGCAAGATAAATGATGGATCTGACCTTGCTGTTCTGGTACATTATGGACAGCACATGCAGCGGACAAATGGCTCATCTAAAACTGAAAAAAGATTTCTGGGCCTTGCATTCAAGACCCAGAAATTATGCAAGGCCCAGAAATTCTTTTGATCGAGGATCATTTCAGCATCATCCTTCCAAACTTCTATGTGATGACTTTTGTGCAAGCGAGCTACTGGATGCTTACTTTCTGGTTTTTTTTATAGAACGGGAGGGTCGAATTGTGATGCCAGGACCATCTAATAAGGAAGTAGCAGAGCTCCCGACATTGCATTCTTGGGATTTGAAGAAAGGTGAGTGCAATCAGTGCTTCCTGGTACACGCTAACCATATTGATGATGACTAGTTTTAATCATGAGAATCTTACTAGCTGTAGCAGTCTATGTAAAATAAAAACAATAAAACAAAAAAGAGCGCGCAGATAATGCAGGCATTCACCATGACAGCATGATGCTCTTGGGCATTAGTGCAAGTAGGACAAGGGAAAAACGCTCCCCTAAGTCGTTTGAAGCTGTCGGAACTCTCCTTCGATATCCTGCAGCAATATGATGCTGCTCTATGATTGTCAATCTTTTTCCTTTTTCCACCATTAACAAGGTACGAATGCCTTCAACCCCATTCACCCAATTTGGCAATCCCTACTTCAATCTACAAACAAAATAAAAAAAAGAAAGAAAGAAAAATTATTTACACGTGGGGCCATTTCAACTCAATTCAGGCATAAATTACTAATACAAGATAATGGGGTAACATTAAATAAATAAAAAATAATAACAAGCACACGGGCGAATCTTTACCAAAAAGCTGCGATCTTCCTTTGGTGCAATGGTGCACAAGATTTATAGCCCAAAAGCGGAGCGGATGCAATTACTTTGCTTGCTGGGAGCGTAGATGCCGATGCCAATTTCCTTTACATAGATATACGCCCTGACAGATGGATACGCTAGGTCTCCATCCAGCAACCATAAATTTCAACGCGCACGGGTGCTTTTTTTTAATATTATTATTATCTTTTACTATCTCGCAGTCCCCTCGTGATCTTGATGGATTTTTCTAAAGAAGGGTGCTTTTTTAAAACCTCCCTCTTGTCTTCTTGATGCGCTTTACAGAAAGAGAGAGGCGCCGGCACTCGGACAGATGGTGATCGATGACTCGCGGATTACTCAAAAATTACTTCCGTTGTGAGTATGAAATAAGTAGCCCAAAATTGGACTCAAATAATGTGGATCGCAATTCAAAATTTATTCCGTGCATATAATTTTCGACCCCGGAGTGCCAAAAAAATGAGCAGCGGGGCCCGGACTGTGTAGCGAACGAGTTTCTTCCTCTTCAGAAGTGTCAGATAACTTTCCATTGGGAATCGAGTGGCTGCAGAGAAATTTTTTTTTTTTTTTTCCCCCCGAGTACTTTACCAAAATCAGGTGAAGGGAGACTACCCTCACCTTGTCTGGAATCTGTAGATGGAAAAAAAAGTAGAGGATGAGCTTTAGCTAGACTAGCCAAGTAGCTTTTAGACTCGTCAGCGTGATGAAGAATCTGAGGGCACGTTTGGCAAAGTAAGTTGGAACCATAAAGTGGAAAACTAATAGTATGATTTTTGCGGTCTATAATTCCTCAATTAATCATTATATTTTTTTATTTTTATTTTTATATTTTATTAATTATCTTCCTTTTAATTTTACCTCTATTATTTCATATTAATCTCAAAATTTTTAAAATATTTAATTTTCTGTTCCCAACTTATCCTCTTTTTTCCGCACCTTTTACTTTGTTAGACATCCGCTAGGACCCACCCACTGTCAAACTCAAAAAATCTCATCCCCCGCAGACCACATTGCATCGCATTGCAGGGCCTCGATTCAAGCATCTGTTAAACAGGAGGCATCAGATGAAAAGACGGAGCGATCGAAACAAAGCATCGGATCTCGACCGAACAAGGAAATGCATGATTGCGTCCTGCCCATCTGCCCTTCAGGTGCCAACGGCTCCTTGATGCTTCCTCTAGATCATCACACAAAGCCTACTCCTACCTTTTTTGTGAAATGCCAAGTCTTCCCACCAACCTAAAGCTCCTGTGTTCCGAAAGCAACCTTTCCATCTGATCTCTCACATGTGCAGGACATGGTTGTTGTATGCAAGCACGATGACTTAAAACCATTGGTCAATTCCACCCCAAAAAATAACAATAATTCATTTCTTTCATGCTAGCGACTGTGGCCCACCCAATGTTCATACGAGCCTAACTTTCGACATATGAAATCCCCATTGTTTGCCATTGCCAAACGATCCAAGGGCCGCGATCTTGGGAGCATGAGCTTCCTTTCCACGTGGAAGGGGAGCGCAACTGGGGCATTCATCTCTCCCCTTTTTTCTTTCCTTTATATCGATCCATAATGAAGCAATGATGCCTTGTGACGCACTTTATAGGCTTTTTAAGGGCCCGTTATTCCTGGGTGATAAAATCTAAGATTTAACAACCCTAAGCCAAGATAAAATAATAGTAGTAGCAATAATAAATAATAAAAGGCCTCTTTCTCAAAGTGTTTTTTGTATTGGGAGAGCACATGGACATGGGTGGCCTATCCCCCTTGCAATATCTTAATTCGGATATACGTGACTTAGGCAGGTCTTTACTCTATGCAGCGATTTTATTCCTCTAAGCACGCGTTTCCCCCTTTAATATCCACACCGTCTTTGTTTATTCCTAGCATGACACCGTGAACATGTCACTCGCCGACCATCGCCACCGTCCCAATTGAATAAAATGATTGCCACTGAACGGCTGAGCGGGAAAGAGGGGACCCCATGATTGGATCATGAAACGTAATCGAGTCCATGAATAAAAATGCACGTCCAAGGATAGGGATAGACATAGCGAGGCACGCAGCAATCCAGCTGATTCAAGCAGGTTGCAAACAAAATCTGCCATAGACTCGCAAATTCAAAAGATGTCTGTCTATGTGGACCACTCAACCCTGGTAGTTGGATAAGACCGATCGAGCTGAAGTTTCCTTCTGCAAATGGGCCACTCGACCACTATCGAGATAAGCAATGATGTGTGGAGCATTCTCATGGGGGTCCTGCGGTGTGGATCGTTTGCAGCTTCTTCAAGCCATGTTTGGGTTGTCGTGGCTTTTGTGGCTGTTACTATTATCATCTGTGTTGTTCAGTTGTACGCATGGAGAAGTTAGGAGGAAATCTCATGGGCATATCTAAGTCGCTGACCTATGTGACCTCCTCAACCAAATGATTAGATGCTATTATTTAATCAGGTTTGTGTGTGTGAAGAGGATCAAAATTCGGAAACCCATGTTAGCTTTCACTAAAGTCAAGTCAATCCGCGCCCATGCATACCCAATTTCCTAGAATTTAAATTCAAAGCACTCATCTTGAGAAAACTACAATCATGTGCCATTACCTCAGTTGGCAGTTTAAAATACATTTTCAAGTACATGGCCGGCTTCCATGTGAATTTGTTGCCTTTTCTTTTTTTTTTAAATGTCACTTCTGTATATTTGCATTTAATAATCGAGATTCCTGTGACAATTCATGGCTCGGCTAACTTAACAGCTTAAATGTTATGTGGACCAAATCATTTATAATTTTTAATCAATTAAGCATAGTAAGACGACTTATTACTAGTGAAATTTGAATTAAAAATAACTTTTAAAATCCAAGAAAATTTCTTTCTTGCACAATTGAAAAATGAAGAATATACAAGTCATGGCATGCCAACACTTTGATATCCATATGTATTTACTTCATTGAAACAATCAAGCAAATATACTCCTACTCCTATTCTAAGTAGCTAGATGATCGTATGTGGCAGGGCGCATGCAATATTGTATAGGATGCCTGCTCCCGGGTGCACACACTTTTTTTTTTTGAAATTTTTTTTAGAAATGTTAATATAGGTGTATTTAACATGTATATAAATTTTTACCATTTTTGGAGTATTTTAAATATTTATTTTTGATTTTTGAAAATCAGTGGCATTTTAGGTAATTTTAAATTACGAAAATGCTACTGATTTTCAAAAATTAAAAATAAATATCTAAAAATCTCCAAAAATGGTAAAAATTTATACACATGTTAAATACACTTTGGCTAATAATTTTATGAAAAAAATTTCAAAAAAAATTGGTGTATGCGCCCGGGAGCAGGCAACGCTGCCTGCTCCTGGGTGCAGGAGATCAGCGTCCTATTGTATATGTGTGGTCAAAACTTTTTTTTTTTTCAAAAAACTGTTTTACAAAGTAGACTTAAGTTATATATGAATTTTTATAATTGCCTGACTATGTATATATTTCATTTAAAAAATTATTATTTGAGAGGTAAAATGACTTAAATGCCCCCAAAATGATAATTTTTGAAATAAAAATTCAAATTTGTAAAAATTCATATATAAATTAAACACACTTTGCAAAATAATTTCGTGAAAAACAACAATAAAATAGGTGTACCAAGTCGGGGTTAACAAAAGCTTATGTCGGCCCGGCCATATGTGATCATGGCCCTTATAATTATTATTTTATCATTATTAATCCCTATGCATTCTCTGCCTTTACAATCATTCGTGCCTAATATTCTTCTCCTAATTATTCCCGATAATTGTGAAATACAGGTCCTTAATAGTATGTTAATCAATTTGTCTTTTTGGGTGTGTTTAGAAAAAAAAATTGATGAAAATTTTTTTGTATAAAAATTTTTGAAATAAAAGAAAAGATATAATTGAATAATGATGAGGAGTAAAAAAATAAAGTTAAAATAAATAACTTAATTATATAAGTAATTGTGTAGAAATGATTAAAAAATATGTTAGTTTCTACAGTAAGATGTGAAAAAATAATTAAAAAATAAGATAGTTGCATAGAGTAAAAAGTTTTAAATTGAAAAGTTTATGTGAAAAATTTTACTTGTTGCGGAACACAACTTATGTAATTCTCCTCAACACGTCAATATACGCCACACTAATACATATCTATCCAAACAAACCAAAATTCTTTTGGCAATTCCTTACCCTTTCATGCAGACAATCACATAGTTAAAATTTAAAAAAATAAAGACGTTCTATTCTCTGTTCCAAAAAAAAAAAAAACAATAAAACGGCTGCATCTCACATAAAACGGTCGGTAAACACAAGTGGGGGAGCGGAATTTACAAAGTCGTCGCCCTTTTTACGCAGCGCATCCATGGACGTCTTTCCGCCTGTTTCTTCCCGGGCCCATGTTCTTTCCCGCTATTCACGTGCTCTTCACGTGACCTGGAGAAAATGCCGGCCCCGGATGTGTGGCCGGCCCGGATGTGATGTGAATGAAATTCGATAACCGTTTGTGTGTGTATATATATCAGAAATATTCAAGTGTAGCGACGCTGAAATGGGCCCCATATTATCATAAAATCATAATCTACTCCACCCATTGTATTTAGAATAATATATTCTATTACCATACCAATTTTCATCTCAATCAGATATGTATATGGGACTCATCTAAAAATGGTACAAATTCAATGTAATAACATAGTTTGATGTAAATAACAACTTTAAAGTGATTTTTTCAACATATAAACCATTCGCTATAAAATTTATATATGGATAAATGATTTGTATAAAGTTTCATTGCATTTTAAAATATGTGAGGTCTATTTTTGATCAAATGTACCGTTGTTCTGGTGCAATTATACTACACCGTGACGTGTATATATATATTAAATATTTCTTTGTAATTACCGTTCGGCTAAAAAGTTACATACGAAAATAACGGCTAGACTTTTGAAGTTCTCACTTCCTTGCTGGTCATAAACAATTGTGGGCCCTGGATGATGATACAATGCACTCGGCTGCTTTTTATTCATTTTTTTTTATATTTTTTTAAAAAATTTATACAATTGTTAATCTAAATATATTTAATATGTGTATCAACTTTTATTATTTTTCAGTATTTTAGATATTTATTTTTAATTTTTAAAAATCAGCAACATTTTAGGTAATTTTACACTTAAATTAATAATTGTATAAAAAAAATTTAAAACAATTTAAAAAAAGGATTAAATGCACCCAAGTACCATGTGGCTAAGTCACATACATTTCGCCACGACCAGTGGGTCCAAAGACGACATTACTTTGTATACTGTCAGAATCTGACGGCCCATATTACACGTGGACATGTACAAATGGGAGGGATGATTAACCCAATGAAATTAATGGTCAAGATCATTCTGCAGAACTACGGAAAAGCCGTATACCGTCAAATAAATGTGTTGAAGAGGGCCCCTACTTTGTGTACTGTCAGAATCTGACGGCCCATATTACACGTGGACCACGTAAATTCAATTCTGACAGTAAACGATGAGAAGACATCTACAAATGGGAGGGATGATTAACCCCACGAAATTACCGGTCAAGATCATTCTGCAGAACTACCGAAAAGCCGTATACCGTCAAATAAATGTGTTGGAGAGGGCCCTACATGTGGATTTGGGAGCGGGCGGTGCCGGAGGCATGGAGCCTATCGACGAGCATGAGGAAAGGGACGCTGGGTGAACTGTTGTTGTTTGTTAGGACTTGGGAAGCCTGGGATCCACAGATGCGAAGAGCCATGCCTTTCATGTGCGCTTTCGAAATTTCAAAAGATGGGTGGACCGCTGATCTGCGGGATATCATCTTGCCTCAGATTCCCAATCCAGCAGGTACGAATGGCAAGCACAGCCGCCTACCCTCCCCTTGGCTTGGCTTGGCCTTGGGGATGGTAGACTAAAGAGCAAGGATTGCGCCATTCACGGGCCGAAAGGTACGTTTCTTCAATGCCACAAGTCCTGAGGTCTCATGCACCGGCACCGCCAACCGGCATGCATTAAAGCAAACCTTTTAAAAAAAGAAGAATATTTTTTTTTATGAAAATAAGCACCATTATTGTATGTGTTATTTTATTTTTATTTTTTTCTTACAGTTTATGACCAACTCACTTTACAATTTTCATTCTCCAGCTGTCTCAAAACCCTGACCATGTGAACACGTTATGTCCATGTTGATTATTTTATTTAGTTTTGACATTCCTGAAATTTATATGATATCTGTTGATTAAATTTTGATGCATAGGTACCTGGCCGTGAATATTACCCATCCTTTTTGTTTATGTGAACTGAAGGTTATCCCTCTAGTATGGATTCACAACTGGAGACTTACCCATAGACATTGATGCAAATGTGTGTTTGATTGAAGATAAAAAATTTTAGTGAAAATTTTATAGTGTAAAAGTTGTTAAATTGATGAAAAATGATGCGATATAATAAAGACAATAATAAAAAATAAAGAAAATAAAATGAAAATTAATATGTCAATTGTGTAAGTAGTTGCGTAGAAATGATTGAAAAGTAGTATAGTTTGTATAGAAAAATATGAATAATTTTAAAATAAGATACTTAAGAAGAGTAAAAAGTTTTATCAAAAAAAAAAAAAAAAAAGAGTAAAAAGTTTTTTATTGAAAATTTTTAATTGAAAATTTTTGTGCTCAACCAAACACAACCAAAATCAATCAGATATGCCTTATGTGACAATTACTCTAGCCTCTTCTTCTTTTGCCTAAACAAGTCAACGACGGACATTCAACCAAGAAATGAAGGGCTCCTAACAGCAAGCAAACTATCCTTGTTTTTAGTGGTCCACGGAGCAGCCCAGATATTTGGATCATTCGGCCAAAAATGGCCTGCTGGTACGAACGAAAATCGGAGACGGATACAAAATTTTCCGTTTGGGTGGGCCTCGTTCAATGATGAAATGGACGTTCCCATGAGGAATAATGGCGAAGAATCTCTTGGTTGGGTGCAATTTGAATTAAAAAAAGAAATAACATTTGCAATAGGAGAAACTAGAAAGATGCTATTTTGATATTTTTGCGTATCAGCAACGACTCAAATCTCGTGCAACTATCGGGGGAAAAACTGAAATAGATTGCACCAATAAAAATAATATGAAATAATTTTTGATGTGATCTCGTGAAGAACTCAGACAATTTTCTTATTTTCTTCGAATAAGGAGCAGTATAAATAATTATATTATAGCTATAACATGATTTACGGATTAACATTTTTGTATCGAAATTTTATAGTTTTCATGTGGTTGAATATAGATTTACTTATGCTCTTCAAAGCTTGGGAATGATTATGAGATGATAATTGAAGTATATTATAGATGGGCAAATGTGTATCGAAAAATGGAAGATTCCATTGCAGCATTATCTCATCTTAGGATGATCCTTACTATGAGCAGCCCCTAGGATAAACATCATAAACGTCATCAATTCACTACGCCTCAATAATTGTACGTTCTTCATCGTTTTTATGCTCATTTCTAAAAAATCTATTTTTATTCAATATTTGTTATCAGTTTCTAGGGATCTGATAATAGAAACTACAATTTCCCACTTTTATTATATTTTAAATATGAACTATTTAAAATATAAATTAAAATATACATATGTTACCCACTTCAATTTAAACAAGTTACATTCAAGTTTCTTCATATTACCTTGATGATGAAACACTTCACTTATTGCATTTAAACTTAAATTTTTGGATAAAAATTAAGTTTCATCCAAATCAAAGAAGTGTCATCTAACATAATGTGTAAAATAAACATAATTAATTATTTATTTAATTATCAATTTTAAAATTAAATTTTCAATATTGATATCGATATTGTCTAAAACATCGTTCCTACATGTATAAATGATTCTATAGGATATTATTACATTTAATGCACACATGGATAAATCTAAGCATTTTCACAAGTAGTACATAAACATTTTTTGCATTTTATGTGAATATTAAATAAAATAAAAATATAAAATTTTAGGATTAAAAATATCTAGCCACATATCCATGTAGAAAAATTAAAAAGAAAAAAAAAATGAAAAAAAAGCTTATGTGACAATTGAGCATTGAAACACAACCCCTGCATATTTATGATGCAAAAGTTACTTTTGATGGAAAAATTATATATTTTAGATATTGAGAAATAAAATATATTGCATAAAATTTTAAAAGATATCATTGTTAAAACTATAACTATACATAACTATATATTTTTTATTCAATAGAGGCTATAGTTCCAGCTAATTTTAAACTTGAGACTGCACACTCATGCACATTACATTATAACCAATTGAATATCCAAGTGTAAGCTATACTATTTTATATTTATTGGGGTATAGGTATGGAGGAGTTGACAATACGGAGGTGAATATGTGATGAAGTAAATAAAATAGAATTTTTAATATTAAAAACTTAATTTTTATTAGTTTGCTCAATATTGCATCTGATTTTTATATTATAATTAAGGGTAATATGGGAGACAACAATAAACTCATATCTATCTACTTGAGAAATAACAAGCTCACAACAAGCTCCCATCTAAAGTTGAAACTCTTATGTGGGAGTTTGAAATTGCGTTTGCCTTCTTAAAAACTATAAAGAAATAGGTTTCCTTCAATTAAGACTTAAGAGTTCGGAACGAGAAGTGATGAAACAAGCTTGTAGAGCAAATCTCTTTTTTTCTTTTTTTCTTTTTCCTTTATAAAGTTTTTCTTGTGAGCTTATGCATGATCTTCCAAGTGAGACACGAGAGGGAGATCTCATAACAGATATGGTCAAATGATGATATCAAATAGTTTTGGTACATAAAATTTTTTTTTTTACTAATGTTTGTGAAAAGAGATTACCACATATGACGACTCAGAGGTTTCAAGAGTTTTAAAATTAAATAAATTTACACATAGAAAGGACATCAATTCGCATAGCTTTATCATGGCCTGCACTTAGGGCAGTTAATTAGATATTTGTCTTGCATACCTATTTGCAATAATAATTTTAGGCACTTAAGTCTTGGCTCTATGACAAAACTAAAGTTGATTAAGACCCTAAGTTACAACAGTAGTGTTCGGCTAAAGGGTTAAAGGCTTAAGCTTCAGTCAAGATGTTATATGGCATTGATATTTTTAATTAATTTATATTTAAGAATTCTTTAAATTCTAAAAAAAAATGGATATAGTTTCCACATAGGCTTTAATCAATTGTATTAGATGATTACCTTTTATTTTATGGTTTATGGTCTTATTAACCTTGGCTAACATAAGCTTATGTCAGCTTGGACTAATTTGTATATTTATTATTTTTTAAAAAAATTTAAAATTATTTTTAAAATGTATTAATTAATATACTAAAATTTATAAATTTTAAATATGTATAATTTTTATTTTCAAAAATCAACATTTTGATGGTTGACTTAAATCCAGAATGTTAATTTTTTGAAAAATAAAATATTTTCATAAATATATATATGAATGGTGATCTTTTCACACCGGCTGTAAACCGGGTGTGTTTCACACCACCTGTGACGACCGTTGGATGTGGGGCGTGCGATCTGGGACGTCGAGGAGTTGGGAGCGACGTTGACACCGTCTGACACTCGAAGAAAGGCATGCAGGTCCCTCTGCGCGGTCCCCCTTTGCGTGCAGGTACCGACCTTTCTCCCCTCCTCTCTCTCTCTCTCCCTCTCTCCCACTCTCTCTCTCTCCCCCCCCCTTCCAGATCGCACGACCTCTCTCTTTCTCTCTCCCATTCCAGATCGCACGCCCTCTCTCTCTCTCCCTCCCTCTCTCTCCCGTTCCAGATCGCACGCCCTCTCTCTCCCTCTCTCTCTCTTTCCCAATCCAGATCGCAAAAACTCCCCTTCCACGCACCATTGCAGCCTCTCCTCCCACGCACCATTGCAGCTTCTCCTCAAGACAGCCATTACTTGCAAGGCAGCCTCTCCTCCCACGCACCATTCCAGATCGCAAAAAACTTGGTTTCAGCTACCGATCGGTATTGTTTCAAAGTGGGAAGAAAGGATGGGATACTTGAAACCGCTTCTTTCTACACACAGCGCGAGGTGGGCGTGTGGCTTCCTCAATCACGATCGTCGTTTACCGGTCCAAATTCGGCACCCACTTTCAATTATCCATAGACAATTATTGTCATCCACATGATCCTCCCACCCCCCAACTCTTCTCATCTCCTTTCTCTCTCTCCTCCCCGCCGAATGCAACACCAGCCAAGATGTCTTCAGCTGTCGTTGCAGCAACAGCTTTCTATGCAGCCTCCTCCTCTTCATGCTCAATTTCTCAGTCCCACTCTTCCAAGACTACTGCTGTAAAGCAACTGATATCTGCCACAGAATAGGTATGGCACCCCCCGAAACAGCTTCTGTTCAAAGAAGGAGAAAACTGAAAACCCCGTTCAGCTGGAGCTATTGATTATTTGACTTTTGTTGCTCATGTTCTGTCCAGAAAACCAGCTTCCATGGGCTCTCTCTGTCAGATGCCAAGAGGGTATTTTCCATTTCTCAAACAAAGAGAGGAGGGTAGAGGAGTGTCCTCAGAAGGAGAGGACTTGAAATCAATGCAAGGACTGCTGGTGTATCCAAGAACATTGAGGTTGAAGTTGATAAGCCATTAGGTCTAACATTAGGCCAAAAGCCTGGAGGTGGAGTTGTCATCACGGTTAGCTTTTGTTTCCAGTAACATACATATATTGCTTACTCCTTTTCCATCTTCTGAAAATTTTAATCTATGTTGTTCTGACCGTTTAAATTCACGTGCAGCTTCATTTGAAATGTTTCTGGCTTGTTGCTGCATAGAGTAACTGAATTGTCCTTGCTAATTTCACAGCAATCCAAGCAAAACCAGACTCTGTCTACTTCGTAGTAAGCAAGTCAGCAAATTTTTTCATAGAAGCCAACTCCTTAAGAATCATCACCGCAAGCTGCAATACCATACCCAATTTATATCCTGTGCGATGCAGAGGTGCAGAAGTAGATGTTAGGTGGTTGCCAAAGAGGACTGCTCCACCTCGCCTTGGGAGGAAACTGACAGAATCTCAGAAGGTGAGAGTTTCACATAACAGGCTTGGTCTATCTCCCATTCGGGTGCACTAGCTTGGAAATTGACTTGAATGATTTGGTAAATTGCAGGCCAGAGCAACCCATATATGCCTTGACTGTGGATATATTTACTTTCTCCAGAAGCCTTTCGAAGAACAGGGAAGTACATTGACCTAGATCGCCTTCCCTTACTGAAAAACTAAGAATCTTTGAATGATTAAAATGCAGTTGAATTTATCATCTCTTCCATATCAATTTCATTGTCTTTCCTACAAGGTTGGCGTCCATGACAACTTGAAAGTAAAAAATTTGCATTTATGCCAACTATTTTTTTTTCTTTTTCTTTTCTTTTTGTATTTATCATGCCAATCATTTTTAGAATGTTTTCATCCATGTTTGTACCTGTATCCTTCCATCTAATGCTGTTAATGAATTCGTTTTGACAGTATATAATAGAAAATCAATAGAATCAAATGCTATCAAATCCATTTTGACATCATTGTAAATCCTTACCGGTAACAACATCTCTGATTCTCTATGAACACTATACCACTAAAAACCCATCTGATACGTGTTGTTGAAGTTGGAACTGTAAGTTGGATAGTTTCTGAGTGATTTCCTTCTTTTGCAGCCGGATTCATATGTTTGCCCACAGTACCAAGCACCAAAGAAGAGGTTTGCACGTTATGATGTAAACACAGGAAAAGCCATTGGAGGAGGACTGCCCCCATTTGGGGTAATTATAGGTCTAGTGATTGGAATTGCAGGGGTTGGAGCATTGCTTGTGTATGGTCTTCAATGATTTGTTATATTGGCATGAAATTTCATTATCCTGAATAAATGGCTGTTAATCCTTGTAGAAGAACTTCGGGGATTGGTTTGACTTCGATGTATGTTGGACTTCCATGTATGTTGTTCAATGATTGTAAGAAGAGTTATTCACTTGAAAGATTTCCATAATGTATAATTGGATTTGTTTTTGTTTGTATTGAAGAATGCGAATTGATGGTGAGTCGATGTATGTTGTTCTTCCATTAATGTTGTTCAATAAAGTTTGTGAGAAGTTAAGTTATTCACCTGGAAATTGTCGATATTATTTGTAATTTCTGTAAATGAAAGTTGCATTTTATCGCTCAAAAATGCAGAAAATAAATCCACTCCATCTCTAAATATGCAAAAAATTCCAAAAAATGCAGAAAATGTGGAAAACCATTTGGAAAATATCGTTGGAAAAATAAAATCATTTCTGTAAATGAAAGTTGCATTTTATCGCTCAAAAATGCAGAAAATAAATCCACTCCATCTCTAAATATGCAAAAAATTCCTCAAAAATGCAGAAAATGTGGAAAACCATTTGGAAAATATCGTTGGAAAAATAAAATCATTTCTGTAAATGAAAGTTGCATTTTATCGCTCAAAAATGCAGAAAATAAATCCACTCCATCTCTAAATATGCAAAAAATTCCAAAAAATGCAGAAAATGTGGAAAACCATTTGGAAAATATCGTTGGAAAAATAAAATCATTTCTGTAAATGAAAGTTGCATTTTATCGCTCAAAAATGCAGAAAATAAATCCACTCCATCTCTAAATATGCAAAAAATTCCTCAAAAATGCAGAAAATGTGGAAAACCATTTGGAAAATATCGTTGGAAAAATAAAATCATTTCTGTAAATGAAAGTTGCATTTTATCGCTCAAAAATGCAGAAAATAAATCCACTCCATCTCTAAATATGCAAAAAATTCCAAAAAATGCAGAAAATGTGGAAAACCATTTGGAAAATATCGTTGGAAAAATAAAATCATTTCTGTAAATGAAAGTTGCATTTTATCGCTCAAAAATGCAGAAAATAAATCCACTCCATCTCTAAATATGCAAAAAATTCCAAAAAATGCAGAAAATGTGGAAAACCATTTGGAAAATATCGTTGGAAAAATAAAATCATTTCTGTAAATGAAAGTTGCATTTTATCGCTCAAAAATGCAGAAAATAAATCCACTCCATCTCTAAATATGCAAAAAATTCCTCAAAAATGCAGAAAATGTGGAAAACCATTTGGAAAATATCGTTGGAAAAATAAAATCATTTCTGTAAATGAAAGTTGCATTTTATCGCTCAAAAATGCAGAAAATAAATCCACTCCATCTCTAAATATGCAAAAAATTCCTCAAAAATGCAGAAAATGTGGAAAACCATTTGGAAAATATCGTTGGAAAAATAAAATCATTTCTGTAAATGAAAGTTGCATTTTATCGCTCAAAAATGCAGAAAATAAATCCACTCCATCTCTAAATATGCAAAAAATTCCTCAAAAATGCAGAAAATGTGGAAAACCATTTGGAAAATATCGTTGGAAAAATAAAATCATTTCTGTAAATGAAAGTTGCATTTTATCGCTCAAAAATGCAGAAAATAAATCCACTCCATCTCTAAATATGCAAAAAATTCCAAAAAATGCAGAAAATGTGGAAAACCATTTGGAAAATATCGTTGGAAAAATAAAATCATTTCTGTAAATGAAAGTTGCATTTTATCGCTCAAAAATGCAGAAAATAAATCCACTCCATCTCTAAATATGAAAAAAATTCCAAAAAATGCAGAAAATGTGGAAAACCATTTGGAAAATATCGTTGGAAAAATAAAATCATTTCTGTAAATGAAAGTTGCATTTTATCGCTAAAAAATGCAGAAAATAAATCCACTCCATCTCTAAATATGCAAAAAATTCCTCAAAAATGCAGAAAATGTGGAAAACCATTTGGAAAATATCGTTGGAAAAATAAAATCATTTCTGTAAATGAAAGTTGCATTTTATCGCTCAAAAATGCAGAAAATAAATCCACTCCATCTCTAAATATGCAAAAAATTCCTCAAAAATGCAGAAAATGTGGAAAACCATTTGGAAAATATCGTTGGAAAAATAAAATCATTTCTGTAAATGAAAGTTGCATTTTATCGCTCAAAAATGCAGAAAATAAATCCACTCCATCTCTAAATATGCAAAAAATTCCAAAAAATGCAGAAAATGTGGAAAACCATTTGGAAAATATCGTTGGAAAAATAAAATCATTTCTGTAAATGAAAGTTGCATTTTATCGCTCAAAAATGCAGAAAATAAATCCACTCCATCTCTAAATATGCAAAAAATTCCAAAAAATGCAGAAAATGTGGAAAACCATTTGGAAAATATCGTTGGAAAAATAAAATCATTTCTGTAAATGAAAGTTGCATTTTATCGCTCAAAAATGCAGAAAATAAATCCACTCCATCTCTAAATATGCAAAAAATTCCTCAAAAATGCAGAAAATGTGGAAAACCATTTGGAAAATATCGTTGGAAAAATAAAATCATTTCTGTAAATGAAAGTTGCATTTTATCGCTCAAAAATGCAGAAAATAAATCCACTCAATCTCTAAATATGCAAAAAATTCCTCAAAAATGCAGAAAATGTGGAAAACCATTTGGAAAATATCGTTGGAAAAATAAAATCATTTCTGTAAATGAAAGTTGCATTTTATCGCTCAAAAATGTAGAAAATAAATCCACTCCATCTCTAAATATGCAAAAAATTCAAAATCTCATAACTAAATGTCAAGATAGACTAACTCTGATTAGTCTCCAAATAACATTAACGACAGAGGTTCACATAGTTACAACAAGTTAGAGAATTTCACCCCACAATACTAACAACAGTTGTTCTAAAACATTTAGAGAATCTAATTCATTATAATAAGCAAAACAACACCAACTAGACTAATAAAAATTGCAAAAGCTATCTTCAACTTCAACAGCTCCATGTCTCTCCTCTCTAATGCGAGTTTTAAATCGATGTCCCTCTTCACTGCTACATCCCTGACTTGTCGGATTTCACCTTTCAATTCTTGTACTGCAGTCTTATGTATCTGCTTCATTTGATTGGTTTCTGCTATGTGAATCTCCTTCAGATCTGATACACAACGCAAGACTTCTCCCATATCAGCCACCAATTGCTCGTATTCGTACGGGACAAGTTGGCTTTCGGAGTGAAGCTTGCTTTCGCTTTCATACTGTGATGAATTTGAACTCTTCAAAGCAGAAGTCGATGACTCGTCCACCCATCTGAAATATTTGCAGCACTTTGAAGGATCCTGTCAAACAAATTATATATCAGCCACCAATTCGAATTAATAAAAAGGGCATATTATCATTCAGAAGAATACATACTCTATAATGTGGACATCGCATAAAATGCCGGCCAGGGTTCTTTTTTGTATGTGATGTCAATATAACAACAGCAGCACCACAAAAACAAGTATATGCCATCTCATTTATGGCCACCTATGCAACAAAATGAAACAGAAATGGTAATTAGATCATAATGACTTAATTATGCCATGTATTACATGTATTGATGACATTCTCTTCATAACAAATGAAAAAGTATAAAACATAGCAACAACGGAAGATAAGTCGATATGAATACCTCGCATACCTCGGCCTCGTACTGTGTAAATGCACGCATCATTACTAGATTCAGATCGAATTGATGTAGTTGGAACATTGAATGCAGGACAATTACGTTTATCATGACCAACAACAAGTTTATTACATCCACGGCAATGTTTTAATCCACCACGTATCTGTTCAATTGCTCCCTTGAATCGCTTCGATGTTCTTCCCTTCCTCAGTGAGATATGTGGTTTGTCAATGCTAATGCCTTGAGAACTTTGTGCTGGAAATACACCACTTGATATTCCTATTGCTTCAACGTCCGTGGAGTTTGG
This sequence comes from Annona cherimola, assembly GCA_030490835.1. Taxonomy (NCBI): domain Eukaryota; kingdom Viridiplantae; phylum Streptophyta; class Magnoliopsida; order Magnoliales; family Annonaceae; genus Annona; species Annona cherimola. The sequence goes on along the minus strand of CM059971.1, from coordinate 98,939,053 downwards.
GCCAGTAACATTCAGGTTGAAATTGTCACTTGCAACTCCCATAGTAGGACCTCCATTGGCATCCATTCCATCCAGTCTATTTGGATCCGCATGTCGTGGCTGCTTCGGTATTGCATCAAGTTCAGCAAGCATGGTCTCCATATGACCCTTCACTATTTGAAATGCTTCTGGGTTGTGCAAAGCCTCATGTCTAACATGACTCCACCACTTTGATAGTGTGTGAGTACGAATAGCAAGAGATTGCCTGGATTCGCTATCATTTGGTGTAAATCCATGACTGATATGAGACTTTGCAGATTGTGTCCAACGTGATAACAGGTGACACGGTGGCATATGCTTCACTTTAAGGAATCGAAACATGGCAATGATGTGCTTGCAAATGATACCAAAGGATTCAAATTTCATGCATGGACAGGTAGCCACTAACTCCTCCATATTCCATAACAGGATCTTATGCTTTCCATCGTCGTCCACTTCACTATGTTGCATGCGCCATCGTTGTATTATTCCATCTCCTTCTATCCTTTCTCCAATATACATAAGACTTTGCTCCAACTCCTTTTGAAAAATTAAAAAAATATTCAACGTATACAACTTTGCCATTTCAGCTTCAATAGTACTTACGGTTTTCAACAAGGGCACGCCATGCAGTGTACGAAAATCAGCCTCTCCTTCAGCCTCACGTCTCCGTTCAAGTGCTTTCTCATATCCATGCGCAAAATCAATCAGATTTGACTTATGGTTTACGAATCCATCAAAAAATGCATTCATGCTTTCACTTCTAGCTGTTGTCCTCATACCAGCAGAGAAGAATTTCTTCGTGAATGTCGGAATCCACTTCTCCCGTATTTCATACATGTGCTGCAACCATGAGTTGCCCTGCAGGCCGAACTCGTCTATCATCAGTTGCCAGCACTCATCAAAATCTTCTTCAGTTTCTGTGCCGTACAAACAATGATTCCACTTTGCCTTAAAAGTCGGATGCTCGTGAATGACGTGAGATAACTTCTCTGGCAACTTCCTACATATATGCCACAAGCATAGGAGGTGGGTAGTATTTGGAAAAACGGATGATATTGCTGCTCCAATGGCAGCATCTTGATCTGTGATTATAGTTTTTGGATGAACACCACCCATCGCATCCACCCATGTCTGAAACAACCACTTAAAATCTTCAATTGTCTCACCGAACAACAAACCAGCTCCTAACAATATAGATTGATTGTGATGATTGACTCCCACAAATGGACCAAACGGCATATCATACTCATTAGTCTTGTATGTCGTGTCGAAACACACAACATCGCTAAAAACCATGCAATCTTCCTTTGATTTTCCATCAACCCAAAAACACGAAGTCAATCTCATTTCCTCATCAATTTGAATTTCATATGAGAACAGAGGATCCTCCTGACTTTTTCTTTGAAAATAACGTAGCAGAGTATTTGCATCACCACCGAACATTGTTTGACGCTTTCTCCTTAGTGCATTTCTAGCATCCCTTTCTGAAAAATGAAGATGAGAAGGGCCTCCCACTTCATGCTGCATGAATGTTATAGACCGCGCCACGCCAATCCCAGAGGCTTTTAATGATGCAATAAGATTTAGGTCATCTTCGGTGCACTTTTTATGTGACCGCAACTTACGAGTTTTTGTTGGAGTACATAGTAAATGATTATGACTCTCAACAAACTGTGACACGTGATATGCCTTATTTTGTTGGCTTAAGTTCACATACATTTTAGCAGGACATAAGCAACGACTTATAAAACCACTTTTAGTCGTCCGTTTATCCTGTGCAGCACCAGCTCTAGAGCACCTTAAAATAAGCCTTGAAATTTCGCATGTTTTTAACTTGCGGGAGCAATCCTTTCTAATACTAAATCCACATTGCCATGCATAACGATTATAAAACTCGTAGGATTCATCTATGGAGCTAAAAATCATGCCGATTCTTGGTTTCATCTCAAATGGAGCATTGGGGGTGAACAAACCATTCATTCCATGTACATCAATTGAGTTAACACCTGGAATACCAACATCCTCACCCTCTAACTCATTCAATAAATCATCCATTCTCACATCCTTGATCAGACTAGGTTCTAGCTCATCATTTGGTTGAAGTTGCATTGTTGTCGAGTCATTTGGATATAACATTTCCATATTCAGATCAACTCCCAAATTTCCATCCATGCTAAACGGGAGTCTAATATTCTGCCAACAACCCTCAATCTACGATGAAACAAAGATTACTTAATGTAAGATATGAATCACTAAATAATGAATATGCCAATTCGGGTATTTGCGTAGACTTCAAATGATGTTCGTCTTTGGGATTTTAGGTTTCAATGACATGGAGTAGATATGGAATTGATATGGAATTGTTGAAAATTTTGCAAAAATAAATGCATTAACTAATCAGAATATATCAGCACAAATTATTGTTGTAATTAAATTTGCTAAGTCACATATATCTACAAAAAATTGATATTTACACAATCAGTTCAGTTTATATGCAAACAGATTTTTGGGTTTTCATTATTCTAACCAATAAAATTAAATGGAATAGTAGGAAATTACCAAGAAATCAGTTAATATGAAAACAGATTTTTCAGTTTTCATTATTTTTCGGTTTTCATTATATCAAATCTATCATAACTGAATTAAATACCTGCTATAGAACATCAGAAAATCAAACCAGAAAAGGAAAAAAAAAGAATCAGAGCATAATGCTGCATTCCCGCCAAGGCAATCCATAGAGAAAATATAAAGCAAAAAGAGATTAAGCAAAATAGATTCAGATACAATAAACAATACCGATCGGTAGCTGAAACCAAGTTTTTTGCGATCTGGAATGGTGCGTAGGAGGAGAGGCTGCCTTGCAAGTAATGGCTGTCTTGAGGAGAAGCTGCAATGGTGCGTGGGAGGAGAGGCTGCAATGGTGCGTGGAAGGGGAGTTTTTGCGATCTGGATTGGGAAAGAGAGAGAGAGGGAGAGAGAGGGCGTGCGATCTGGGCGTGCGATCTGGAACGGGAGAGAGAGGGAGGGAGAGAGAGAGAGGGCGTGCGATCTGGAATGGGAGAGAGAAAGAGAGAGGTCGTGCGATCTGGAAGGGGGGGGAGAGAGAGAGAGTGGGAGAGAGGGAGAGAGAGAGAGAGGAGGGGAGAAAGGTCGGTACCTGCACGCAAAGGGGGACCGCGCAGAGGGACCTGCATGCCTTTCTTCGAGTGTCAGACGGTGTCAACGTCGCTCCCAACTCCTCGACGTCCCAGATCGCACGCCCCACATCCAACGGTCGTCACAGGTGGTGTGAAACACACCCGGTTTACAGCCGGTGTGAAAAGATCACCATTCTATATATATATATGTGTGTGTGTGTGTGTGTGTGTGTGTGTGTGTGTGTGTGTGTGCGCGCGTGTGTGTGTGTGCGGGAACAAGATCACTACTCTCGTTGTGTTGCCAATTTGACCATTTGCAAATGGAAATGACTTCCGTGGAAAGTTGTCTTTTGGGATTATAATTGTATATATTATTTAAGGTATAATTTTAACCATTCACAGTGAAAATCAAATATTATTATTGTCTTCAATAAAAAAATCATATATTTAGTATATAAAAATTGACACTCATTACTTTTAACAAGGAAAAAAAAATGCTTTTCCTACACTCATCTTGATAAAATACGTGAAGGGTCTGACGGAGAAGTAAAAAAAAAAAAAAAAAAAAATGTTACTGCTTCTTAACTATTTTTCAATATAATTTGACATCTTCAACTACTAATTATCTTATTTCAATTATTACTTAGACATTCTAATTATTTTTTCATATTGTTCATATAATTACCGAATGTATTTTATATTTAATCTGTTGGTAGTTGACATTATCCTTATCCAATCACATCTCTCACACTCTTTTTAGGATGTGTTTGTTTGGGACATAAACATGTCAACCAAAACTTTTCAATCTAAAACTTTTTAATCTCCATAACTACTTTATTTTTTAATTATTTTTCACATTTTCCTATACAAACTACCTTACTTTTCAATCATTTCTACACAACTATCTATACAACTAACCTATCTATTTTAACTTTATTCTCTTTACTTCTCATCATTACTCCTATTTTATCACATCATTTTCTATCAATGTGACAACTTCTATCTCAAAAACTTTTCATCAAAAGTTTTACCCCCAACCAAACACACCCTTAATATGCATGTATATGATATTTCAAATTATATAAATTTTACAATAGATATTACTTCTAATATAAATATATCATTAATATTTCTCTCATACTCTTTTAATTAAAACCATTTGCTTTATATGGTCAGTACATGTTAAATAATATGTGAATTTTTAAAATAAAAATAAATTTTTTTTTGGGGATAGTACCCACTAACAGCATCGGTAACTCGGAGCCGTGACCGTGAGAATTAGTCACAAGCCATCTGCGCAGGAGCTTTGAGGCATGTGGATGACTGCGGGCTCCACTTACAAATGTACTAATATAATAATAGAAATGAACGCATACGAAAGCTATTTAGAAGATTTTTGAAAAATCATGTAATCCTGGTCAATCGCTGTATTTGGACATATCAAAAATTTATATGGAGAAATATGATTGAAAAAATAAAAAGGATGGTCGGATCAAAGATATTACAAATTAGGGAACCTTCACGTCAGATAGGAAGTTATCAGTCACTAACCAAAAACATCCGAATCACTGATCAGAGGACCCACCGGAACTTCGAAACTGCAAGGCACATTCTCGGTCGACGATCACATTCATCATACTTTAATAATAATTCCTGCGGAAGAGGGGAGAGAGAGTCTTTGCAAAATCTGCAGTGGGCCCCATCTTCGGTCTGCACAGCTATAAATCCTCCTTTCTTTGCAAGCAAAGTCGCAAAAAGCAAAGGAAGAGAATTTATTATTAGAAACAAAAAAAAAAAAGAAAAGAAAAAAAGACCACTCCCACCGCCTTCTCTAGCTGATCTTCCCACCTTCAAAACACTGACAGACCCTCACCAGCAGCACTTGAAAATACCCATCCTCAAATAGCTCTTTTAAGTCCCTCCACCATGGTCGACGTCGACCGTCCGATGGCCGGCCTCAACCCGGCCCACATAGCCGGCCTCCGGCGCCTTTCCGCCCGCGCGGCAACCACGAACGCTTCCCTCCCTATCAGAAACGGGCTCCTGTCCTTCTCCTCTCTCTCCGAAAAGGTCATTTCTCACCTCAAAAACTCCAGCATCCCCGTCGCTCCCGGCCTCTCCGACGCCGAATTCGCACGGGCCGAGGCCGAATTCAACTTCGCCTTCCCTCCCGATCTCCGAGCTGTTCTCGCTGCTGGCCTCCCCGTCGGCCCTGGTTTCCCCGACTGGCGCTCACGCCACCATCTCCGTGCATCGCTTGAAATCCCGATAGCCGCTATCTCCCTCCAGATCGCTCGCAACGCCTTCTGGCCCAAATCGTGGGGCCCGAAGCCGTCCGACCCAGAACGAGCTCTCCGGATCGCCCGCGTCTCTCTGCGGAAGGCTCCGCTCTTAATTCCCCTCTTCAACCGGTGCTACATTCCTTGCAACCCGTCCCTGGCTGGGAATCCCATCTTCTTCATAGATGAAAATCGAATATTTTGCTGCGGGCTCGATCTCGCTGATTTCTTTGAGAGGGAATCCGTTTTCCGGAGCTCCCTCAGTCACTCTCTTCGTCGGCAGAGGTCCGTATCAGAGAAGTCGGCAGGAAGCACCACGAACGTCTCCAGGAGGAGCTTGGATTCTGGTGGCAATGGCGGGAAGACGCCACGGTGGATTGAATTCTGGAGCGACGCAGCGGGAGACCGGAAGCGGCGGAATTCATCCCCGCCTTCTCCGGAGCAGCTTTTCGAGCTCGCGCGTCCAGTACTGCGGCCGAAACTTCCTAAATGGGTGGAAGGGTATCTCGAGCGGATTGGTTCGGTGTTGAAGCAAGGTGGGTGGGAGGATTCGGAAGTGGAAGAGATTGTACACGTCTCGGCATCTGGATTCTTCGAGGAAGAAGCGGTTTTGGTGGACAGCCAGGCGGTTTTAGACATCCTCCTCTTGAAGGCAGACCGTTTTTCAGACACATTGCGGAGAGCGGGTTGGAGCTCAGAGGAGGTTTGCGAGGCGTTGGGCTTCGATTTTCGTCCAGAAAGGGATCGGAGACCGGCGAAGAAACTCTCACCGGAGCTCGTGGAGAAGATAAGTAAGCTGGCGGAGTACGTGTCCCGCGAAAAGCGGATTTCTGACGAAAGGTAAACCAGATACCGGCAGTGCGATTTTTTAATTTTAATTTTAATTTTAATTTTTTTTTGGGGGGCGGGGGTGTAGGGGGGGGGAGGTTTGCCCTGTTTGGGGTACAGCAGAAGAGAGAGTTCTAGTACTAAAAAAGCATATAAAGTTGGGAAGGGAAGGATTAGTACATTGGTTGTATGTTAATATATCAGTGTTATAAAGGGCAAAAGCACTGGTGGTCCGCGGGCTACCGAAAGCGATCCTCGCTAACATCTCGGACGCATGAGTGCTCTTTGTATATCTTATATATATTTTTGGTAATGTCCTCGTGCACCGTTACTACTACTGCGTCCTGCTGTTTCTCTCGTTTTTCGTCACACGGTTTGGTATATTTTTCTTTAAAAAAGAAACGCTGAGATGCCCCTTACAGACTTTTTTTTTTTTTTTTTTAATTACATCGATGCCCTTACAGTCTTTGATTCGTCTTTTATGTTCCCATTCTACAATCGGTTTCTCGTGGCTCCCCTAAGTCCGTAGATAGATGGATATAAATTGAAATCATGTGATTCTGTCCACAAAGTTGGACGGTATCTCTTTGTTTTTATACATGAAGTGGGCCACCGTAAGAATCAGTTCTGGGTCGTTCGACAAAAATCTCATTCCAACGGCCAGATTCCGAACGTATCCAGGGCGTGGCTGCCGGAGAAACGCCAAAGCAATATCGCGTCAGTACATATATATTCAAGGTGATAAGCATCCTCATTTGCGCATGCGGCTGCTACTACGGAACTGCTGTTGCTTTTTTTATTATTCGCTCTTCGAGATGATACGCTGGCCATTTTGTTCGAGATGGGCCCTGACCATCGGCTACGTTCAGTGTGGCTTACTAAGGATTATTTTACTGCGTTTTTCTAATGTTATATCGGGCCCAGTAGTTCGAGACAAATGACAGACAGCTGCAGTTGGCCGATACAAATAAATAAAAAACAGACCGAACAGCGTGGCTGGGTTCCATTTGGTAGATGCCAATTAAAGCTTCTCATCATTGAGTGAGACGAGATGCTGGTGGATCTCGACCGTGTAAACAGTGGGCCACGCCTGCCTCTTATCTCATCGTCCAAATTTTTATTTATGCGCTTGTTGGATGGGAGGTTGGTTGGTCGTTGCCTCATACGATCTCTATCATGGAAGCGTTTTTCCAAAATTTGAAAGCCAGGGACATCGCTTTTTGGTGGTACTTCACACCTCAGAAATGGGGACTCAGTCGTCCGTACTCGAGTGTAACGTGGCCCTCAGTGCGCCGCCGCTCTTTTGGGCATTTTTTCCATCCTTCTCCCGGGGATAAGTGAACGTGAGCTGTGCGCAATTAATTGGTTATTTTTTCTGATGGTTATTTATTGGCATTTTCAAACAACAAAAATTTAACCATATGTTTAAAGTAGAATATTTAGGTAATTATATCGGCGAGGCGACAGAAACTTGCCAGATTATAAAGTTCGTGTAGTCCGCGGGTGAAGATGTTGGGTCTAGGGACCATGGTCCGGGCGATTTCGATGGATGCGGCTGGCGCGCCAGCCCAGCTCTCTTTCTTAAGAAAGCGGGAAAGGCTTCTCGACGCCTCGGCTTCGCCGATCCAAAGAAATTGACAGTAGCAGATGTGACAACAATTCACACTCATGTTCAACGGGACCGGACCACTAAACGCCCATACACGAGATCTTCGGGTAAATGCGATACCCATTTGAATCGAATCCTTCGGAAAACGTTTGCCAATGCCGCATAGTCTGTGAAGTTTTGAATTCTTCGATTGTACCGTCATTAATTCCAAAAATTGGACGTCCATTTGTATACTCATATTCAAGAAGGGTGCGTTTGGAAAATTGTAAAACTTTGTGTGAAAAGTTTTTTATCTAAAAATTGTTAAATTAGTAGAAAATGATGTAATATTGTAAGGGTAATGATGAGAAGTAAAGAAAATAAATTTAAAATAAATAGGTTAGTTGTGTTGGTAGTTGTATAGAAATGATTGAAAAGTATGATTGTTGTATAGAAAAATATGTAAAAAAAAATAATTAAAAAAAAAAGTTATGGAGAGTGAAAAGTTTTAGATTGAAAAATTTTAACTTAACAATTTTTGTAAATTGCCAAACACACCTTAATAGGAAAAAAAAAAAGTCCAAATGTCACGTACAAAGAGTATACATGGGCATCTTGAGTTGGACTTGTACCATTATAGTATTGAAACTGTCGCATGTCTCTATTAGCGCATCTTTACTAGTTAACAAGCTACTAATCAAAAGAGACGAACACTGCCCTGATCCTCGTCCAAGTGAGTTTCGATCGACGATTTTTGTCCATGTATGCAAGCATCTCATCCGATGGACGAAGCGGACGAACCCCTCGATACCTTCTAGTTTCGATCAACGAAAAAAGGCAGAGGACAAAGAATGCCAACAGCTACTGCCAGACGCGAATGCCCAACTTAGAGATCTTCGCGACAGCAAAAGTGAATCTTCTGTGGAAATCCCACCGTTCCTTCTGCAAGTCACTTTGGTTAAGATAAGATCATGGGACCAGATTTTCGAGGCAAGCAGATTTAATTCCAGCTGTAGGAGCATCTCTCAAATCATTTGAACGCTTTGGATGACCCTAATCACGTATCTCCGAGTTAATCTCCAACCCAGGCAGCTGTAGAAAATTAGGAATCGAGTACCCACCTTCGATCCGAGCCCTCCAACTCGATGGAGGTGGTCCCTTTCCCCACACCTGCCCGCGCCTGCGAAAACGGAAAGGAACGTCGAAACTCTAGGGGGTGGGGTATTTCCGTCATTATAGTCCGAGCGAGTGAGGGGTGCCACGTGATGTCGCCAGCTGGTTAGGCAATCCAGCCGTTGATTAGCGGTGCCAGGTGGCAGCTCTTTCAGACTAGTTTGCTTCCTAAAGACAGCGTCTTGGGCTTCGATCGAGAGGAGAGGGTGGTGATTGGTGATACATGGTGATGCCAGTCCAGTCTCACGCGCAACCGGTGCTCGACGCAAGGTCGTGCGTTTGTCGTTTCAGCCTCCTCTGCTTGTCTTCTGCATGGCCGAATCCAGGCCATACAAATCTTGATCACAGCTAGAAATGGAGTTAACTTACTAGTTTCTCTAACCCACTTCCTATTATCTTCCATTTGCTGATATTTTTTAAAATTAAACCAAAATTTCAATATTCAATTCAAATTTCTACAGTTCAATTCCGTTGGTGTAGAAAAAGCCAGAAAAAGATCTGGTCTGTGCATGATATGCCAATGGCAGAGAGGCGGCTATCGGATTGGGCTATCCTATCTTTTTCACTCCCCCAGAGGCCAAAACCACGTCCCACAACAGTGCGTCGCGGTGACATGAACATGTGTCGCACCTTGGTGCTGCCACTTCATGCATTTACAGAAAGCAAATTTCAACTTCTGATGATCAAACAATACGAGTGACTGAATTTAGGCCAGCAAAGAAAATGAGCGGCTATGATCATTGAGGCTTCGATTGGAATTGAAACAAGCGGTCTCTGCCTCCACCAACAAAGCCAGCGAGCTCGGGGAATAAGGAGCAAAAAGCATGGCAATAAAATCTGAGTTCCAACGGTCACTGTCGAACAGTGCCACTTGGCATCGGTGAACTAAATGCTCCAACGGTCACAAGCAGGAGCATTGACGGTTGAGAAACCACCGCCAGATGCGGCTTTCACGTGCCTGCCGGGAGCATGTGAATACGCCGACACCTTTCCGGGCTGTCACGTGGCGGCCGAGTGCCGCCCATACCAGCCGAGCGCAGGCGGCGACGAGGGAAAATGGAGCCAGATTTCAGTGCTGGATTTGAGCGCTATACATGCTTGGATCAGTGGATGGGATAGGCCACAAGCATCCACAACATCGCAGCCGAACTACGCCGCTAGAGCCGAGAGGACTCCGATCATTTTCGCTGGAATTCCCCTAAAAGTTATTTTTCTAATTGTATCACTCTTTCAGCGCTGATCATAACATTAATTGAGAAGGACTTTTGTAGCTTTTGACAGTGGTTCCTTAACGTGCTCCGTATATGTATGTAGATATGAACGCGATAAGATGCTAAAATCATGCAAATGCAATCCTAGATCTCCGGTTCAATTCAATGTTCCAAAAATGGTGGGTGTTGCATTTTGTGTTTGTGAGTTAAGATATCTATCAATGACACAATTGGAGACGTCATAAAGACGATGATTCGAAGAGGACTTGAGGTAATAAAAGGCTGGATTAGGAGTGGAAAATAAGAAGCGGCCAGCGAGGACGAGGAAGAGGAAAATCTAGTTGCAGCTGCAGTGGATAATATCTTCTTTACGCCTTTTCATTTATTGTAGCTCTCACCTTTTTATTATGGGAGGCTAAAGTTTCATGCACCCTAGTAGATAAGATTGTAATTTTAATTAGTATTATTTTGCAAAAGAAGATGATTAAATGTGCCTAGGTGCATTTAGTTTTGGTGCACACATGTGTATTTAATTCTTTTTTATTTTTTTTAAAAAAATTTCTTACAATTATTAATTTAAGTAAATTTAATATTTGTATTAAGTTTTATCATTTTTGGAGTTTTTTTTTTTTTTTAGATTTTTTTGCCCCATTTGGATGATTTATCTTAAGAACGAACGGACCAGAGTGCACTTCCTTGCAAGTTGGAACCATGTCGAGAAAATCAGCCCAATCACTCGTCCTTCTTTGTTGGCAGATGAAGCTTCACATCAACAGGAATGTTTTGACAAGTCACGGAGCATATCATTTACTAGTCGGATCCCCACCGTTGGAGCCGCTGGGGCCATTACAAACGAATCGAAGCTTGTTTGGAAAGTGCTGCTGGCGCCCGACCCCGATCGGGACTTGGCAGTCGTCCAAAAAGAGTGGCGAGTAGGGGTGTAAATCGGGTCGGGTTGACTCGGGTTGGCACAAATACAACCCTAACCCACCTTGTAAAATCACAACCCAACCCTACTTTCAACCCTACTTTTCACATCTTAACCCAACCCTATTTCAACCCACCTCAAATCGGTTCGGTTCGGGTTAGAAATCGGGCTAATAGATTACACATGTTATCAATACTAGTTAAAGTTTTGTTCACCTGAATTTCTAAATTAATAAAAATAATGATAATTATAAAAACAATAAGTACCAATAAAAGTTCTACATAGCTCAAAAGTGGAGGATAAGTTTAGTAATTGATTCGTTTTTTTGTTTTTGTATTTTTGAGCAATCGATGTCTTCTGCAAGTCAAAAAGTGAAAGCCAAGTAAAATTATTACAGTAAATTATGCAAAATAGAAAAATGAATATTATAGTCTTACTTACCTTCTTAGTTGGCTTCCAATCAAAGCTACAAACATCTTAAGTTCTCAGTTGACCTGTTATGTTATTCTAAATCACCAATGCGAGCAAATATCTAAACAACCTATTTACGATGCAATATAACCAAATAATCCAAACACAATTTCACAACTAATTAACCAAATATATTTCCAAACCAAATAAATTCAAACAACATTTGACAACCAAATAGTCAAACAAATTTCCAAACTCAACACAATTTTATTTAAATATCTAAGCAATATGAATGAAATACACTCTCATAAATATATGTAAATACATATCTTATGAAATCGGGTCGGGCGGGTTGACCGACCCCTAACCCAACCCAACCCATTTTTAAAATCGGGTCGGGTTGAACCCATTTTTTATAAACCAAATTTCCAAAACCTCAACCCAACCATGGTATAAATCGGTTCGGGTTGATGCGGGCTCGGGTTGAACCTAACCCTATTTACACCCCTAGTGGCGAGTTAATGCATTGTCAAGGGCCAGGGCTAGCCTTTTCAATTCCCGTCTCTGTCTCCACCTCTAAAGACACCCTTCGTTTCATCAAAAAAAAAAAAAGACACCCTTCGTTCCACATGTGCAACGGTCGCTTTCCCTGCTCAAATGTCCACCACCACGCCTTCTTAGGTGTCCCATCTTTATTGTGATTTTCCTTTTTTTGGAGGGCAGGGAAAGGTCGGGCCAGGCCCCATTTTGAAATAGGTGGTCGACGTATATGTGCCTCCTTCCCCTACAACCTCTTCGTCGTCTTCTTCTCCGTGTTGTCTTCACCCCATCGTCGTTTCTTCCTTGTCTATGAGTACCGGTTATTCTCATATGTCACTTCACTTTCTTCTTCTCTAAAAAATGCGTCTCATATGTCGTACGATTGGGCATCCATGCGAGTACTATGCTATAATGTTCAGGCTTTCAGACGATGGTAGCATTTGTGGGTGACTCATTTAGAGATCAGATCATCCCACCACCAATACAACAAATTCAATTTGGGGACGGGTGATCGTTGCTTATTATTTCACAATTAATTTTCACTTTTCGCTAATAGCTACTTATCACCGGAGTAATACACTTTGACTTTTGGGAAATTTTATTTTCAAGAATTTCAGAAAATTTTGTTTTCTACTGTCATTTATATTTCTAATAGTTACCATCTACTTCGTTGACGCCATTTGCTTTGTTATCTTCTACCCTGCTGACGTCACTTGTTTAAATTTTATTTTCGGGCAATTAGAAAAATCGATATATAAAATAACACATTTTTTTGCATATAAAAAAATTATTGCATATAATTATAAGCAATAAACAATTAGCTACATATAGTAGGTGGCATAAATCTAAAGGTACTCATCCAGAGCGAATCTAGTACAGTTACTCATATGTATTTATTTTTTCGAATTTTTTATTTCATATACGAGTCCAATCATGGTGTTATCATATATGTAGATTTCTATTTATATGTCTCATGAGATGTAAAAAATTACATATATGAAAACACCATGTTCGAGCTTCGCATAACGGTGCAAAAAATATAAATAATAAAAAATACAATAGATAAAACAATTAAAAATAGAGTAGTGCTTCCTATCAAAAAAAAAAAAAAAAAATAGAGTAGTGCACCAAGTGCATTAGATCAATACTCTAAGCTAAAAGGTCATGATCTTCTTAGATTGGTTTGAAAACCATTTTTATCCTATGAAAATGACTATAGTACCCTTCATGTTTAAAAATATATATAACTACCTATCCAAAATGATAAAATATGATTTGTAGATAATATATAGTTAAATTAACAATTTTATAAAAATTCAAAAAAATAAAAAAGATGTTATAACTGGTTATAAATGACAGTCATATACAACTAGTCATAGATGATCATTATGCATATCTAAATACAACAAATATGTAACAAAAAATAAACTATGGATTTGCTTATAGTGTTATATGTAGTAAATATTTGTTTGGTATGTATACAAATTACAGGCAATAATTTTATCAGTTGGGTTGTGGGGAAGAAATCTTATGCTTATGAAATCTTTACCCAAAGTATGTGCTTTATTTCAATTGCATTTTGAACTAAATTGAAGAATTTTATGGTGAGATGTTGGCAACGTCTAGTATCCAATATGCAAATTAGATTTTTTTTAGCTATGTCACTCATAACGGATGACTAGACAATTGATGGATGTGTACTTTAGAAGAGAGGTAAATGAGACAAAAGTCTTAACCCCACTTCAAAAAAGTTAAAAAATTTTGAATTCTGGTCCTTCAACCAACATACACTCCATATACACTTCTGTGAACAACTTAGTCATCTAAATAATGAAATATTAAATAAATTATATTAGTATCAATTGTTGAAAAAATGTTGGAAAGTAAGTATGTTTCTCTCAATGAGAGTAAAAACTCAAAGGTTTAAGCTTTGTTTAACCTAGCATTTGGTTTGCCATATGTATAAAATGTGGATATTTGCCAAAATGAACGTCTTGTTCTTTTGTGGGAAGTTGGTTAATTTAACCCAACTTCCCATAAATGTGTTCTATTTATCCTTCTTGAATTTTTAAAGTTAACATGAATTTTTTGATCATGTTACCATGTCTTGAATGCATTACGAGAAAATGAAACTAACATTTTGTGATGTAGTATTGGTAACAGCTAATAATTTTTTGTAACAAAAAATTCCACTTAGCAACATAAATAATTGATCTCGCTAAAAAATAATTTTGGCAATAAATTCAAAAAAAGTACCGAATCTTTTTTTGAAAAAACTTATAGTAGTTTGATTATAGTGACATCACACTATAAATTAATGCATTTAGTAATAAGTTTTTGTGTTGGTAAAACCTTATTTTCTTACAATGATATCCAAACAACTGATGAAAGACAATTTCAAGAAAAAAATGATAAGATGACTATTTCTATCTCACTTCGAACCTTAGAACTCTCATCTTACACATCCTTAACTAACTCATGTCACATTAACTTGAATTTTTGAGTTGTGAAACAAATAAAAAAAATCTTTAAAGGAAATTTTTTTACCACTTCGCCAAACAAGGATTTAATTTCATTAGTTGATGCACATTAAATATTTCTTGTTGTTGTATAAAAAATATTTCGTGTTGCTAATCATTGGGCAAATATTTTTGTAAGTCAAATTTTAAAAAATAATTAGATTATCTTATTTTAAAGATTTATCTCGAATATACCCATTTTTATCATATGACATATTTTCCAAATATACTTACTAAATACCACTAGGTATGCAACAAATTCCGTCTGTATTCAATGCATCACCTACTGTTAAGTTTATTATACAATAGTTCTGTACATTTGATTGTTATTTAGCTAAATAACGACTTCAGGTATTTTATCTTTTTGACTCCTTTCATTTTCAAGTGAACTTGTGCATTTAGTTTATACCAAAAACTACCGTTTTTGTATTATATATTTACAACATGAAAAAAAAATTGATTTTGAAAAAATATATACCAGGATTCAAAAAATGACAAAATTTGGGGTTCAAAACTAAATATATACCCTTGTCTGGAGGAAGAGACGAAAAGCTTTGAAAATTGCAGTAGAAGACGCAGCATTTAATTTCTTACCGCAGCGAGACGTGGGGCCAAGGCTAGTCGTTGAGTAGCCGAGAGCTAGCCTTGTTTGTCTGGATTGGACGGCAATTGGCACCGCCCATCTGGCTGGGATTTAATGCATTGCCTTACAATCGAGGCGTCTCTTCTCTCGTGACAATCATGCCATCATCTTCTTGACCATTCTTCAATTATTCGCCCTTGTTCAATCATCAAACAATCATTTTCCTGCACACTATCATCTATACACCCGACGCTGTATGCCTCCTCTTGGATGGATTGCTGCACTTGCCGCCTCCTGGATTACATAAAACCGAGCAGAGACCAGCCAAGAAGAAGAAGAAAGAGGATCGGCACTAACGACTACTGCTTCCGATCGATTCTTAAATGAATTTCAGCCACAAATACCATAGACGCTGCAGGTAAAAATAGGATTGTGTTTTCATAATAATAATAAAAAAAGATTATGCTGGCCCACGACCCGTCCGGTCTTTGATTTTACATAGAATTAAAGTAAAAATTTTAATCCAGTGGAGCATCACGGGTCAAGATTTAAAATTGGTTTTTCAATTGTGGGGCAAGGCAAGTCAATCATGTCTCGACCTGCCTTGACCTGCCTCACCCCGTAAGCTGTAAATTATTTTTATAGATCATATTACTTGCTTATGTGAACGGGGTTTTCTTGGATAGAAGTGTTTAACTTTATGATTCATTAACATAAATATGATTATGTAGATATATGTTTAATTTTATAACTTATTTATGTAAATAAATTTTTATTTTTTAATTGCACATATATTGTTCAAGTTATGTCTTTCCCACGATTTATCAATAAAATAGAAATTATTATCAATGTTGTTTATACTTTCAAGAATAAATATTATTATTTTGTAATTTAGCAGTTTTAATTATAATAAAAAATTTTACATTTATGTTATTTTTATTGAATGTTCATACATATATCAGAAATAAGAAAGAAAGATAGGTGCCTGATTTTTAATTTTTATTTTTATGATGGATTAATTTGGAAATAAGAAAGATAAGTTCTTTATATAAACAATTGTAGTCCTTGGGTTAGATACGAAGGTTTCTTTTTTAATATTTTATCATTAGACAAGATGGAGTCTCTTTTTTAAAAAAATCTTAGAGCACTAATTTGGAAAACCTAGAACCTTAACATCCAAGAACAATTGCTCCTATATCAGTGGTTGAACCGTAAGGATGAGTGTCTTCATTTTGAGCCTCACCGATAGTGTTTTTTCCGCATAGAATGGCAGTTGCTCAGCATGATGACCTTATTTCTCCCTTGTTATGTGGGAGCATTCACCAATGTCCATTTTAGATAAAAAAAATTGGATTATTGGTAAGTTGTTTATAAGATTGTTGTTAACAAAATTGTAAGAATGTTTCAAGGCTTCTTGTAATATCGGTTGAGATGATTATACTATATAAATACTCATAAAGAAGAATAACTGCTCTTATAGATTTAGGTGCACTTCCATTTCTGGTTTATTTTTCTTGATGATTTAACATGAAAGATTTTAGGTGATTATAATTTTAATCAAGAAGGTTTATCAACATAAATAAGATTTTTTAAAAGTAAAATCAGGGTTGGATACACTTTGACCCACTCCAATTTTCACCCCAGCATAGATCACCCAATAGGACGTATAGCTGTGAATTTTCTAGTGTGGCATATTAAAAATGTAGACAAGAGTAAGAAGGTCTAATGCAGTGGAATTACATACTCTTTTCACTAACTTGGGACGTATTTTGGTGCAATTCAAGTTACACTAAATTTTTTTAAATAACCCTAAGAGAAAATAAGAGAGGGAGATAAGAATTTTTATTAGAAAAAGAGGCTCCATTATTTTAAGGTTTACTTGAAAATTCAAAAAAACTGAATTTCATTATGTTTGAGGAGATAAACCTTTATAATAAATTTTAGAGAGAGAGAGACTAGCGAATAAAGTCCAAATAGGAGCAAGAAGTTCTCAAGGACCCTTAACTATCTTTTCTTCTTATCTTACTATAATCCTTTCCCTCCAAAGGTTTATGGGTCTGCCCTTTTTAGATTTTTACCTTGAACAACTTTGATCCTGATGTAGGAGTCATCATGGTTGATGCTAATAATGAAGATTTGTTAGCGGCCTTTTATGCAATCAAATTTTATTTTAGATAAGCACATAAAATATCATAATATAAATTGATTAAATTTATTTTCTTTTAAAGCTTTGTCATATTTTACCATTGAATTACATTGATTTGTATATCGTTCAACCTTGCATTGGCCTTGTAAATTAAGTTTAATTTTATTTTGGTATAATTGTGGAAACATGTGTTATTAATTGATAGATAAAATTGAAAATAAAATTCAAAGCTATAATTGTTAGAAGGGTTTAAACTATTTAACACATATTAGTTAAATATTAATATAATATATTATGAAATAATGTTTTAAAAAAGTAATATTTCATTAGCCTGGGGTTGGGTTAGAAGGGTTTGGGTTAGACTCGTTCTAACCCAACCCTATTTATAAATTGGACTGGTCAACTATTTCTAAATTTGATTCGGGTTAGATTTTATTTAACATGAATCCTATAATTGTCCAGGTTCAATTTGAACATAACTCTATTTTCACGGTTATGTTAATTTTATACAATTTTCAAATACAACCATAATAAAAACATGGTCTTTAAACTTGCCACATGGTTTGCGGTTTGTAGGGATATACCCTCAAAAGGACACATATTAACACACGTGTCCCCACCAAAACACTTAGACAAAACGATAAATATGTGGCAAGGGATAAGACATAAAGACCGAGTCCCTCTCCATTACTGCGTCCAAATAGGAGCACTAACACACACTCATCAAATATCAAAGACTATCCCGTCATCATTTTAAAAACACAACTCTCCAATTGGAGAGGGGGCGAAAAATATTTCCAATAGACTCTCCTTTCACTCTTTCTATCATGACCCCAACCCAAGGCAGGTTGGCCCACAATAGGACCTTTTAATCATACCTCGATGACATTTGATAAGCAACTCACAATTCATGCATAAATATTATAAATAGGGTTCATCCATAGGATCCACAAATAAATTAGTACAAACTCATAATAACAGTCGGAGTCTAACACTTCTAAATAAGGAAAGAAAACTACTTTATTATGCTTTTAAAGACCATGCCTAACCCTTCTTGTCACTCATCTGTGAGTCGGATGATTCAGCATTACCTAAGAGGAATATAATTAACATGGGATGAGTTTTTAAGAACTAAGCAAGCAGAAAATTTTGCATTATTCTACCATAACATTCATAGATAACATCACCATTAAATAATCCTTAGAGGACAAGACTACCTTAACATTATCATTAGAAATGAAAATGCAAACAACTCAATAATTCGACATGTACAGTTGGTATCAAGTAGCCTTGTAGTAAAGCTTAGGACTTACCCCATAGTCACACATTAGATAGCCTTCCAACAAGCTTAGCCTTCCAGCAATGCCTATGACATACCCTCGAATCACACACTGAGTAGCCCTTCCAGCAATGCATAGGACCTACTTACAAGTAACCTTCTAATGATGCCTAGGGCCTATCCTAAAATCACACGTTGAGTAGCCCTTCCAGCAACACTTAGGAACTACATGCAAATAGCTTTCTAGTAAGCCTAGGATCTACTCGAACATCACATATTGGATAGCCTTCTAGTTAAGCCTAGGACCTACTTGTAATCAACTTTAAATGGACTAAGTCCCACGCACTTGCATTTTCATCTTTCTTTGTATATGATTTATGTCAAGTAGCCTTCCGACAAAGCCTAAGACCTACTTATAAACCAGCACCAACAATAATGCATCATATAATCATTCTCAAATGGTATCACTACACTATAATAGTAATAATTTCACTTATGTGCATTCCACCACACTTAGCATACTTTATTACGCTATAGAGAATATTCACACACTAATAAATGTACTCAACTTGTATATCATCTAAATCCATTGTTATCAACTCTTCACACTTTTCCATAGTTGAAAAATGATGTTAAATCCTAAGTTTAATACTTAGGAATATTTATCACTATCTTAGTAGACTAAAATCAAGCAAAATCTCAGTGATTATTATCTGCCCACAAGTAACTTCTAATATTGATCTATTATGACCAATCCACCCCATCCATCCAGTGGATTTAGAATGCTTAAAAATATAGAAATAGACAGTTAGATCATCAAAATCGGATATCCTGAGGCCAAGATATGATCAAAAGAATTTGGATGGCTCCATGCGCATCCGCCCGTCAGTACCTCATCATAATGACCTCTAACGGATAATCAAACCTGTCCAATAGATTTAAAACGTCCAAAAATGTATAAATTGACAGTTGGATCATCAAAATCGGATATCGTGGGGCCAAGATATGATCAAATGAATTTTGACGGCTCCATGCACATCTGCCCATCAGTACCTCATCGTAGTGATCTCTGACGATAATCATACCCGTCCAATAAATTTAAAATGTCAAATAATGTAGAAATAGACAGTTATATTATCAAAATTTGACATCATGGAGCCAAGATATGATCAAATGAATTTGGACGGCCAAGAGATCGCCACGTGTCATCAGCGGGCTGAGCATATGGGTAGAGTTTTTGGGCTAAGAGCATGGGCTCTTTATAAGGGCCGAATACTTGGGTTTCCTTTTATTAGTGTTGACCATATCAGGCCAGCTCATTCCATAGGCTGGCTAGTGGTTTCATGTGCTTCTTGAGATCCAGTCGAGGAGCTCATTAGCCCAACTGGGCCCCTTAGATATAAGGCTAGTAGTAAGAGTGGGCTGAAACAGGCCAAGCCTGTACGAGCCCAGCCCACACGTAAAAGAAAACCGGGGGGGGGGGTGCGAATGGGCAGTTTCTTAGGGGCTTCTTCTGTAAATTTTCCAATACTTTTATTGGTCAATTTTAAACAAAATTAAGGGAGTTTTTAGGTACTATTCCTTTCAGGGTTCCCACCACAAAATTTCAATTAACTTTGGGCTTTCTCAAATTTTCTATAAAATGAGGTTTTCTTGAAAATTAAAAATACACTTCAAAGAGGTTTTCTGCAATTTATTTTCAACCAAATATCATTTAATTTCACACAAAAAACATAGATTTTGAACAATATTTCCTTTGAGGATCAATCTGCAATTTGTTTCTAACTTATTTAGACTTTCTGAAAATTGTAAAAACCTTAGGGGTTTCTCTGTAAAATTTCCCCGACTCCATTGCTCCAGTACGTCTTCTTCCTCAGCTGCTGGTGGGATTCGGCACTTCACTAATACATCAAACAAGCTGCGGTTTTTATGTTTAAAGGAATTTTTATGTTGTTTATTCAACAAAATTACTACACTTGAAATTTCTTCAACAACATCAAATCCAAGAGTTTGGGACAAGTGGACGAATTTAATAAAATTCGAAATTCTCACTCATTTCCAATCCATAATGCATAAAAATTCCTACTTACCTAATTGGTGTACCCACAGAGGAATTTTATTGAAAAATTCAAAAATAATAAGCATTTTCCTCTCCCTAACATCCGAGCTCCACTATTGTCGTCGGCACTCACTTCTCTCAACACAACCCCCTACTTCACTCATCCTCCTTCCATTTAAACGGCTCCCTTCGTAAGCTGCCATGCCCATCCTCATATTTATTATTTCTGCTATTTTAGTTTATTTTCCTCATCTTCTCCCCACTAACCAATAGGCATGTGATAACATATTTTATTATTAATTTTTTTTAACACGGTTACAATATCTACTACAATCTTCCACAATTCTAGAAAAGACCTAAGGGCTCTTTGCACGGACCCTATTCACTTCGTTACCCTTTTTTCAAATATACCGGACATACACAAGCTCGACTCATCCATTTTGGGCTACTCTAGACCCTTTGGGAACTTTCTCAGATTGTGTGGTAACCTTCTCGACCCTTTTTGGAAAGTTTTGCACAACCCCTCTATAATCCATCTCTACCCTCCGTCAAAATCTCATTGAGTTAAATTCCCCAGTTTGACAGATACTTGTAAGATTCACTCTCTTACGCGGTCGGAAAATAAAATAAAATTAACCACATGGTTTGAATGCAAAAGGCGAGATGAATTTTTCGTAATCATTAAGGTAAGCTAAAATAAAAGAAAGACGAACAACTTAGGCAACCTCCGCACGGGCATTGATGGAATTGGATGGAGACAAGAGTCGTGTCTCCAGTCTCCAAAAATACAAAGGATTTAAGGATCCATTGACAGCCTTACGCGACTTCAGCTGCATTCTGAAAACCACACTGTACGGTCTATACGTTCATAATTCGTTGTTTTTTGGATTTTTGAAGCCCACAGTGAGTTAGCAGCTAAGCAGCCTTAACTGTTGGTCCCCTGGCAAGACTTTGATTGCAAAAGACAGCCAGAGTTTTAATTACTCTCTACAGATTTTTGTTATCTAGCTGTTTGTCGCTGTCACTAGGCAAGTGGGCATCATGCATTTATCTTCTTCTTCTTCTTTTTTTTTTTCCCCCTAAACACAATTGTTATATGATCCATGAGTAAAAGAAAAGCCTGCGAAATTTTAGAAATCTGGGTTTTGGAGAATTCAGCACTTCCCCCATATATAATCAGTTGCGGGTACCAAATACCAGGCGGTCTGGCCACTGGCCATTAGCTGGGTTGGTTTGTCCTAAATCCCAACACGAAATTCGAGGCTGGTTGATAGTTTGATTATGTTCATGTAAATGTTTGTTAACAAACAAGAGTACAGATCTTTTACGACCGGTCGGAAATCCGGTGATTTCCGACCGGTCAAAAAATATATTTTTTTGTTTTTTTTTTTGAAAAATAATTTTATAAACATGTTAATCTAGTTATATTTAATCTATAAACCAAGTTTTATCATTTTTAGATATGTATATATATTTATTTTGGATTTTTAAATACAGGGGTATTTAAGTCATTTTAAGAATATTTAAAATGACTTAAATACCCCTGTATTTAAAAATCCAAAATAAATATATATACATATCCAAAAATAGTAAAAATTGATTTATAGATTAAATATAACTAGATTAACATGTTTATAAAATTATTTTTAAAAAAAAATTAAAAAATATATATTTTTTGACCGGTCGGAAATCACCGGATTTCCGACCGGTCGTAAAAGATCATTCGGCAACAAAAAAATGAAACCTAAATCTGAAGCAAATTTCAATGGTCTTTTTTTTTATGGATAGAGAAACAAATTTCAGTAGTCTCGATTGGCGTGGCTGTTGAAAATTGTTCTCTCACTTTTTTTTTTAGGAGAATCTTAATAGAATTAAATTGTACGAGTAAAAACAAGCCACTTATCTGAATAATTTTTATCAGATAACGTGCAAGGCACTTCTAGCTCCTGAACTCCATATCGAATGCCCATCTTAGTTTGGAAAAGAGAGGACTATGATGTCCGGTTGCAATATACAGCCCTTGGTTTCCTTTTTTTATTTTTTTTAAAGATCAAGTCATGCTCATGCATCATATTCTCTCCTCTATGAATAATTTTTATGATATGAAAAATCAATTTAATTGGGTACTATATGATCCACAACAAGGGCAAATGCATAAGGTTCTATATATTCATATTTCTTAATAATTATAAATTAAAAAGTTTTAATTTCAATGAAGTTGATTTTTTATATTTCGGTTAAACAAATAATTTAATTATAATGCATGACTTAATGTTCTGAAGGGGTTATAGGTCGCACCTGTTTTCACAAAGGAAAATCCAACTAAGTACATGACTCACACTATCCTCTTTCACATGCATACTAACATTTCTGGATCCTTTTCGTCAATTAATCCTATTAAAATGCAAACAAGCAGCTAACGCCAAAAACTTCCTTGGCTGTGGCCTTGAAGTGACAACCACATCACATTTGCTAAGATCATTGGGACTAGCCACTCAACCTAGCTAGCACCTGCATTTTATTATTATTATTATTATTATTCTTATTATTTGATAAAAATCACCTGCATATTAAGTTGCAGGACGATGCAGATACCACAACCGCCAAACGTAGATAAAGAAGAGAAGCTCATGAAGCCCATTTCCATCCAGCCTCAGAGATGACTGACGTGAATAAATGGTGGGGCTTGTTGGGCCTCATTGTGCGAGTTGAAAATTCATTACACTCATGAATACAAGATACAAAGTTACAAACCATACATAGAGAGAGGTTGTCCCATTGCCATTTATCAGCTGAAGAAGAGGAGTTTTGGGTCAAACGTGTTAGAACCGAAACTCTACTTTTATTCAATCCAATCAATGAATCACAAGATACGAGATTAGAACATCGACGTTGGAGAATTGACAGTTGCAAGAAGGTGTTCTTCCCTCTCTCTCTACAAGAAACTGAAAAAAGACTCAAATCGAGATGCCTCCTTTCTCTTATCTTTCCCTACTTGTAACAATGGCTAGTAATGACACTACCCATAGAGCAGGCCCACAAAGCCTAGGAGCTTTTACTATGAGTCCAATACCCCAGACTCTTCTCATTCCACTCCCCTGCAATATCATTGCTCGTCTCTCTGGACCTTGCCCACTACCGTGGACTCCCTGCCTCATTGATCCTCATCTTTGACGTTGACGTCTCTTCATCAAATTTCGCTACCACGACACCTACAATGAGCATGGTAGTGGCAACCAGATCAAATGTGACTCCCGTTGTGATCAGATTCTCCTTGCAGGAGATCCAGGGTTTAGACCACTTGAATAGAAGATCGAAAAATCGATCTTGCCATGGTAATGTGGATTGTTGCGGTTAACCTTATCGGCTTGGTAAGGGTGCAACCGAGGCAAGGTTGAGCCCAAACGGGATTAGCCAAACCAGAATTCTAACGATGTTAGAACTCACTTTTTCTACAATTCTAGCCTGACGAAATTGAACCTAAGAAATTTGATTTATAATATGATAGAGTTGGGGTTTTGCTGGAGGGGCAAATTTTGCTTTATCCGACTAAGGTGATCGCTTTACGCCCTACTTCTAGCATGACGAGGATCTTGAGGGTTTGATACCTTGTTGGAATAGAAAATTTGCTTTTAATCAATCCAGTCAATGACTTAGAAGCTATGAGATTGGGACACCGACATTGTAGAATTGATGGTTGCAAAAAGGTGCTCTCCCTCTCTCTCTCTCTCTCTCTCTCTCTTTCTCCAAAAAACTGGAAAAAAAGATTCAAATCAAGATGCCTTCCTTCACACACCTCCCCCTACTTGTAACAATGGCTAGTAATGACCTCGCCCGTAGAGCTGGACTACTAAGCTCAAGACCATCTACTACAATGCAACCCAGGCCCTATGAAAACGATTTAGAGCCACAAATACAATAGTCCCAAGGCTTACTAATTTGTCTCGATCACTGGTCGACTATGAAACTCCTTTGAGATTTTTTCCGACATCTATATTGTTTCCTGAGAATCAACACCGCCTGAATCTAGATTTATCTAATAGATACAGCAGCAACAAAAGCCCCACTGACTAGACGAAAATGTTGAATTTTCAGCCATTAGCTAGTTGGTTCTTAGATGTCAACCAAAATCATTTACTTGCAATGGCGGTTAACATGACCTATAAAATGGGGTGGGCAACCCTACCCATCCAATGCAAGAGAGTGATCGGTGGTATGTGAGGAATGTGAGCTGTGTGGATTGAGCTTGGAGTTGTGAATGTGAAGTGTGTGTTAGTCGAGTGTTGTGAGTTGAGCAAAGTGAGGTGATAGTGAGAGGGTATTTTGTGGTTTAGTGTGGGTAGTGCTAGTATTGTATAGGTGGGAGTTTATAAGTTTAGAGTAAGGGTGTCCAAATTATTTTGGGTGTATTATTTTTTTGTAATATTTTATAAATAAATATATTTTAGAGCAACCAATTTTCAACATTTACGCCAGATGCTTCTTAAATGGGTGAAAGAACCCCTGAATTATATGTTAACCTGACTTGCTCGCTTGGCAATTGTAGCAGTAGAACTTTTTTTTTTTTTTTTTTTTTTCAAAATATCACAAACTAAAACAAACAAGACATACCAACAGGTTTTGATGCAGGAGAGTTGGTACAGTTTGCTTCCGATAGTTTACTTAAATTCAAGCAAATCGGCGAAAATAAAAATAAAAAAAAATTCAAGCAAATCAGCATAGTTGGAACCGTTTGTTTTATCAAAAAATCTAAATAATCGTTGATTTATGACATAGATACCGAAACGTTTCTCCCTTCAACTCGAAAACTTAAACCCAAATTAAGGAATGCGCGAACTTGTTTATCTAGGCATTGGATTTGAAGAAAGTCTTTACGACATATCAAAATTTTGGGCTATGCTCGCATGTGCCCTTGCAAACTGTGTTCCTCGATTTTTTATTTTTATAGACTCTGATCCCATGCGTCTGGCTAAAAACCGCAGACAAATGTGTCCGGCCCAAAACAAATAATTTTTTATGCGGGCTCTTCCAGTATCTTTCTTCGAATGGAGTTTAGAAAAAAAAAAATTTACTTTATTTGAATTTCGAATTTTGGAAATACATAAAATGAGCATAGATTCATCTTTTCATTCATTTTGAATAATTAAAATAAAATACCAAATTTCACAGGAATAAAGGTATAAGTGGGGTTTAAACTTCAATATTTATAACAATTTTAAAATTGAAAAATTATTTTTTCAGTTGTCGCATTGCCAGTTTCCGGTTGGACGCATAAGATCGGTGTCCTTTTTCATATCTTTGTTTAGATTTAAACTATGCATTACATTCTTCTATACAAATGCGCGTGCGGTTTCTTAAAATAATGTTTTCTAAAACATAGATTACAAAAAAACCTCCTCTCAAGTTGATTTTTTAAAGACCAAATAAATAAATGGTTCGGATTTAAATAAAATATCAAAAATAAATAAGGGTACAAATTTTACCGAGTTTCATATGAGAAAAGCCCCAAAATCTTTCTTAAGCTTGAAGGCTCAAACTCAAATTAAGGAATGCACTAGACGTAATTTATGAAAGAATTTGATTTGAAAATCTTTCAGTTTATCCTAGTAAAACTGGTGATATAAAAGCGAGCCCCGACGCATTAAATCAAATGCTGAATTAATTAATGAAATCAAAGTAATTTGTTGATAATCAGCAATTACAGCTGTTACGGGAACATTCCGTGGGAAAGAAGACCAAGACAAGTGCTTCGACGTATCTTTTTTATGCTGGATTGCTTTTAAGGCACATATTTGTACAACAGAAATAAGGTTGTACTAAGTTATTTGAAAGTATGCAATTTTGGGAACGCAATCCAAGTGCAAAACGTAGAGATGATTCGATAAATAGAATTTGTCGCACTGCCATGACGGTAAGCCTTTTCACTTCTCCGCGAGGGCTCCAGTTAGCGTTTATTAATTTTAATCATGCCTTAAGTAGGGGTGGGCCGATCCGTGACCCGGCTTTGACCCGATCCATTTTTGACCGGGTAAAACCAACATATTTTTGACCCGGTATAGGGATGGGTCAGAAATTTTGACCCGAATTCAAAAATAGAGTGGGGTGAGTCGATCATGTACCGACCCGCCCCGCATATATTAATTTATTAAAAATTATAAGCCTATATTTAAATATTATTATTATTTTCTTTCAAATTTCTCACTTTTTTGTAATCAACTCTATCAACAATAGAAAAAATTTCATCAAAAAAAAAAGAAAAATTAATTTATTCAAAAAGCAATATAAGAATCAATAAAAAAAATTTGTACATATATAACCCTTATGTGTAATTGTATATTAACCTATTTTAATAAATGTATACTATATTTTCAAATGTTTTGTTTTTTTAATTATGTGTTTTTTAATAATTGGTGAAATATTGAAACATATAATATTTAAATTTAATATAAATGTATACTTATGTTTGATAGGTATATAAATTCTGAAAATTGTCTTATTTGACCCGTATTTTTGACCCGACCCGCAATCCCAATACCGACCCGAATTATCCCGAGACCTAGTAGAAAAAAGTAATGGGTCAAACCCACCTTGTCCCGACCCGATATAAAAATAAGGATCAAACAAGATTTCGGTATAAAAATAAGGATCAAACAATATTTTTAAAACGTAGGGTCAGGGTTGGGCAAATCCTGACCCGTCCCGACCCGCCCCGATTCCCACCCCTAGCCTTAAGGTCACCCACTCGGGTTTTTCCGTTGCAGGCTCAGATATGATTTGAAAAAAGACATTTTTTTTTTTCCAAAAAAAAGGCTAGAGCTATCCTCTCATTGCCAAAAATTTCTTCCGAAACATATGCATGATTGAATCAGATTTTATTGCTAGAAATTAATTAGGATACCACTGTGATGTCCACGCAAAATAGCTTATTCATGTGACCAACTGATTGCGGGGTTGGTAGCACATCCAGGCTTCATGCTCAAGGTTCAGGGTACGAAAGCAGCAACAACCGGTCCAAAGTTAATCTGGGCCGGGGGGGGGGGGGGGGGGTTGTGTGTGTGTGTGTGTGTGGGTGGAACTATTCATGTGCGGACAAAGTAGCGGTTGATGCATTGGTTCGAGTTCGACTTAAAGATTCCAACGTTAGGTAACAATTAATAAATGCCTGTATCATCCATAATGGAATGGAATGGAGTTTAAATGATAACAGATTGTATTTGAAATTTACTTTTTCGAAAAATCGAGAATGGAAATATGACCATGAACCGTGCGGAGAGGACTCGAGCGAATTGCACATGCTAGGCCCGTTCCAATAACAATCACACACAACCTTTTCTGTCCTCCACACAACATTTCTTGGATTCTCTTTTTTCAGCCAAAAAGCTGGGTGCGATTGTTCCAGATTTGACCGACGAGATTGTATGAGATGAGAGGGCGTGGATTGTTGTGTAGCGAAAAAATAACAGACTGAAAATTTAAAAATAGGTTTATGTATTAAGAAATTTATACATTATATATATAGGTAACAGGGAGAAACTATTCGCCTAATCTATTGTATGCTTCGGAACGGGGATGGCTTAAAATTAAGGAGTAAAAAGGAAGAATGAAATATTTATAGACGGAAAGAATCTCATCATTTTAAAGCAACTAAAGTCAGACCAAAACAAGCTGCTGTTTTTTTTTTTTTTTTTCCCCTACGGATTCAGTCAGAGACGCGCCTCGCCGTCTGGTGGAGTTTGTGCGACCGCCTTCGTTCGGCAATCCATCACATCGTCTTCTTCGTTCAGCTGCACTGACGAACCGAGCAAGCAACGACCTGAGCCCACTGCCTCAGCCTTGCCTTCACAAGCCGCGGATCGTCGCCTGCGAATGCAGAATATTCCAAGTCCGTTAGCGCTAAGACACGCCAGATGGGAAGAAAGAATCAACTACTCGACAACCCTAAGCCCCACGCCAGCTGTAAACGCGTGAAGCGCAAGCGAAACTGAAACACCACCATCGAATCCGTCCGCGCCCATACGCGAAAGCCAGCCAGCCGTGGTCACGACTCACTCAAGTTCGTGGTCGGTGGCTCACTTTAGCAAAGGATTACAAAAATAGTTTCGAAAGAAAGAAAGGCAACGGCGCAAGTTAGCATACCTAGACCGAAAATGCCTCTGGGACTTGCAACGTCGGAGGCGTCGCACTCAGACGAAGAAGAGACGGAGGATCGGGAGACGCTGTCGTAGTACTGTTTGTTAACCTTGTGGTAGAGGTCGAGGGCCGGCAGCGTGTCGTACAACTTCCGATCCGTCTCGGCAACGGGGGAATCGAAGCCGAAGCCGAGCTCGATGCAGGCCTTGAGCTCGTCGACGTCTTCGTCCGTTACGCTCTTGCTGCGCCGCTTGCTGTTCCCCTTCTTCCTCCGCTCCCACACTTCCTCGCGAGACGTGTCCGGGGACCACGTGCGCTGCTTGTAGAGCGGCGCAGACCTTCGGTCTGACATGCCGCTGGAATGCCCCCGGCCCCGGCCAACGCACCCCTCACGGGGGGCTGAATCGGAATGGCGTGCGCCCGCCCCGCGGATCGAGAGCGTTTGTGAGAGGGAAAGAGGGAGGAGGGGTTTTTTTTATGGGCTGCCTTAAGACTTTGGAGAATTCGTATTACCGTATATACGCTAGCTCGTATTACTGCCTGCTTAAGCAACTACGACTATCGTGCGCGTTTCTATCATCCTAATAGTCATTATGTTTCAATCAACTCGGCTGCTCCAAGCCTTGCGATGCGAAATCTACCCTCTTTTTTACTGTTCTAAAAAAAATATCGCACTGATTGATTTGGAATATGCTAGGGTGAGTTGGCTGCAAATCGGGCCCACTCGATCATAAAATCAAAATCACGCTCATATATTGCATGTATAATTATTTATTTAAAGTGTGTTTGGCACTTGGGTAGGATGCTCAAACTTTGAACTTTTAATTTTCTTTTAATATAAAAATCCAATGTTTAAATCATTTAAAATATCAGTCATCTTATACAAAGTATTATATAATAATAATGCACATAAAAATGAATTTTTATTTTTATAATTCACGCAAAGTTTATATCTTTAAGCAATATGATATACCCTTGGATTGAATTATTTTTCATACCTTATAAAACACTCATAGATGTGGAACCCGTTTACAGCCAATTGCACCCTAAATTAGGGTAGAGTTAGCTGCACTCTAGTATACCCCGATTGACGTATTATATAGTTTGATTTGGAGTCTCTCCCATTATTTAGGGCTACGATTTTGGATTTATGGGCGCCACCGTTTAAGATGCCTAAAGGAAACGAATGGTTTTATATCGAAAGCAGAAGCTTTGATTGGTCCGCTTCATCATGACCTGTTGGCCTTTTTTATATTGCAATTTTTTAAGAAATATTGCTAGTTCCTTACGAATTTGGGCAACGAATATGGAAGAGTGTACGATGGTCCAGTACACTATCTTATTCGTTGGTCATCTACCGGGTTTCTTCAGGAAGAAGCCCTAATTCGCTAGGATACATGCGTAAGTTTTGATTGTCGATCTCAAGTCGGTATTCGTCAGGTAACTTACCGCATCAATCCCAT
Organism: Annona cherimola; assembly: GCA_030490835.1. Lineage (NCBI taxonomy): Eukaryota > Viridiplantae > Streptophyta > Magnoliopsida > Magnoliales > Annonaceae > Annona > Annona cherimola. The sequence continues at coordinate 98,908,758 of CM059971.1, read as the reverse complement.
TGAGAATCTGAGATGTCGATTAATACACTTTGGGATCCGATGCACCACTTTGTAGTGTGGCCCGCGGGTCACGATTATTTGGCTACCTTCTTTTTTTGCAAAAAAAAAAAAAAAAAAATTTACGGCGTCAACGGTTGAATGTTTTTACAATAGTGCGTTACACACCTGCGCGAGGGCCAGCGAGGCCGGTGAGCGCGTCCAGACGAGCAGCGCCGTCTGACGTGTCATGCATCATCCAGCTGGCGGAAGATGTTCTCAGTTCCCACACCCGTCCACCTTGGCCCTTAGTCAGGACTCAGGAGTCGTCTGCACGCCGCCCCACCGGTACAAACGAAATAAGCATCAGGTTCGAATTATTATTTATTATTGTTATTATTATTATTTTTTTTTTAAAAAAAGATTGATTAGATTTGCAGCTAGGATTGATGCGATGCGGCGGGTGCGTGGCGTGCGAAGAACGGCATATTTCCCTTCCCGATAGCTGGTGTTGTAAAAATAATAATCCTTTATTTCATATTTAGCAAAACCACATAAAGTAAGGTTATATCTCAAATTTCATCCATAAACTCCACTTCCATAATTTATAAATTTCATTAATCTTTAAAGGAGTTTAAAAGAATTCTCCAAAGATAATTCTTGTTGTAATATTATCTATAGATATAACACATGTTTACAAGAGTCTTAAGTGTAACGTGCAAGAACTATTGTACTACAAATAAGTTTTGGCTTTTTCCTAGGTGTACCTATTAAGTTTGATGATAATCATAAATATATCTATTATGTTTAAAAAATCTCAAATATACTTACTACATTTATATAAAATTCCACATATGCCCACTTCGTCACTAATGTTAGAAAACGACGTCATAGAATAAGTAAAATTACTTATATACCCATTCGCCAAGGCTCCAGTGGCACTATGTAAACAACATAAGAAATGCACAAACCGTTGACCCAATGTGTAAGGTTATCCACACTTCTCACAATAGAGCAAACTCACAGTCTTTCAGGGCACAACATACAGTTCACAAAGGGACATACCACAACCCATTAAGGTAATAACACATTGTCCACGAAGAGACATTCCAAAATAACCTTCTAGGATGCATAGGATCTACTAAGGAAATAAATAAAAACTTATACATATATCCTCGAGGTCCCACATATGAAATTCCTTTCCACTTGGTAATAATCATGATACATTATACACACCATTCTCACTTTCTATCATAACAACCATCTCAACCCAATTAAATATTTTATCGACTAAAATAATTTGTCATCTGCATTTAATTGGGTAAACCAACTCACCGAATTTAATTAAATAAATTCAAAAAGAAACTTTCATCATAACCCGCAAGCAGCCAAAATTTCAAAATGAACAACCACAAATATTCTACATAGTATAACTTGTTGTCCTCATTTATTTTCCAATAATTCTCAACATTCTCTTTTTTTTAATATGCAAATGCTATATTAAATCTCCCTCTTCTTATTCCAATAATCCCATTAGAAAATAATTTATTGGAATTTAGTTATATACTCTTGATAAGTCCACCCTCTATTCATAATTCGTAATTTAATTTATTTTCCATCACACTCTATGTAATATTTGCCAGACAAATGCGTGTCCATACAATTTATAATTGTAAGCACGTAAATATTTTGCAATATAAAAGAATTAATTTATATTGTATAAATTAATTATATAACTGTTAACATAAATGTGTAAGTTTTATTTTGATATAATTTTTATACTTCCGTTTTTATAAATCAAGACTTTTGGATGTCATATTAGCTTCTGGTGTATGTGTATATATTAATAAACTACAATAGACCGTCCAAGACCTCTGGACGTCCAGAATTTTAAACTACATATATACATATAGTATATATATAAGTATCTATGCAACGTCCAATTTGGAATCTATATCCAATACCCATTCATAATTAATGTATTCTTCCATTCAAAAATATAATTTTAATTTATAATATTTCACTTATTATATTATGTTCATATGTGACCAAGCAATCTACGGCTTGTTATTATATAACACCCATATATTATCAAACAGTGCATTTAAGCAAGGTATAATAGTACAGAATTTATACATCTATTAAATGTTGAAGTAGCTAAAATCTAATATAAATATATTACTTGCTTACAACTTTTGAATTTATAATATCATCATAAATATGAGTATTTAATTATTCATATATTTACACAACAAATATATTAGCCCGCACCTCGAAAGTTCAAAGTTACATATAATATATGTGTATATATATGTATGTATGTATATATATACATGTACAGACTCATGTATAGAACTTCACCCATATAGGTATATAATATATAAATTTATACGAACCATCACGATTCCAGCAAGAGTTTCTCGTCGATTACAATTGTAACTTGGTACAAATTTTATTATAGATATGATTCCATTCTATAATAAAATTATATTCAAATTGAAAAACAATTTAACTTGTTTACATCATACAACCACAATTTTAATTTGTTAAATATTCATACATCTTCTACAAATTTTTATTTCACCCAAATTGGATTTAAAATGATAAAATCTCATGTGAATGATGACAAAAATATATATATATATATATATAAACATGTCATTTCCGTAATATGAAATCATGGGAGAAATTATGTACAATCAATGCTCGAGATTTCAAAATTTCATCTAACACATATGTTATAATAACCGGCCTTGGTGGTGTAGAGCTTTTTCTTTTTAGAAAAAAATTTTGTACATGGAATACATTATATTGTAAACCTCCGGTTCTAGATATTTTAAACTACCGTCTCTATCCATGTATAATAATGGTCTACGGTATCGGCTTTGGAAGATTTAGACTTTAAATAATAATAGTAATAATAATAATAATATACATAATATGTTATGTATAACAATGTCGGTCTGAAGGTTTTGAACTCCGTCAAAAAAATGTACACCACATTATATATAGAAAATGTCGGTCCTGATCTCCAGTGATTTTTAAACTTTCATAACAAAATATCTATATAGTAATATATATATATATATATATATATATATACATATATATATGGGAAGCGATCCTGTGCAGTCGGACTGCACCGTAATTGCGGTGCAGTCCGCTGTAAAATGGACCCCACACATATTAGATTATAATGAAACTTTATACATTCATTTATCCATATATAAATCATACTTTAGACGGTTTAGATGTTGAAAAAACCACTTTAAACTTGATATTTACATTAAACTATTTTATTACGTTGATTTTGCACCATTTTAAGATGGAGACTACACACATGTTGGATTTGGATGAAAATTGGTATGGTAATAAAGTGAACAATTCTAAATACAATGGGTGGGGTTGATTTATGGGAAATGATCAGGTGGGGCCCACAGTGCATGGACTGCACGGTGCAGTCGCATGCACTGGATCATTTCCCTATATATATATATATTATATCCACACATGTTGTGCAAAACATATGCACAACAAAAATAGAAATTTAATTTAATGTTCTACACACTAAACAATCAATCCAACAATATATCATTTTTCACTTGGTGGAGCCGTCTCAAAATAACCTCTTTAATCAATTTATAATTGATATAATTAACGCAACAAAATCAACTCAAATCAATCACCTAGCAAATTTGAAATATATAACTTACATAACATCTAGCATGTCTGGTTATGCTTTTCAAATTTCGTAGAATTTTTCATAGACATGATTTATCAACTCACAAATATTATTTCATCACAATCACAATTTTGCTAAATCATTTTCTTATCACTGGCCATTCCACGGAAAGTCATTAAAGAAATAATTTCCATAAGTTATCTCCAAAAGAACTTAATTAATACAATATACGTGGCTTTAAACAAGATTTAATTATTTCCTCACTTACCTTTTTGTAGAACCCATGGAGAGATTTTCTGAATGAAAATAATTTATTTCCTTCCCAGTCTCAATCCGCAACAAATTTCTCTTTCCCTAGCTTTCTCAATTCACCCTTTCTTTTCTCCTAAATCTTTCTCCATTCACACATATTCACTTTTCCAACTTCTCACTTAATCGCAACCTTCCAATATTCTCTCTAGCATTAAATTTAACATTTAAAAATCAAATCTTATCTCTTTGTAGATCCCGTATAGATTAATTGCTAAAAGAAAAATTATCTAATTCTACTAAGATGTAATTCAAACCCACTACCTCTAATTTACTTGCCATTATTTCTAACCATATTAGCTTTTCAACAATTTGTTAATTTAAATTGAACATTAATTTACATATATTTTAGAGCCCATTTTCTTTAAAATTATAATTACTCACTTTCGTTAATAATTCAAAGTCAATGAGTTAATCCGGCTACCTCAGCTATTTTTACTAACATATCAGGTGGTCAAAAATTCAACAGTCAAAAATTCGACGTGTCACGTTAGTATATCACATCAAGTCAACATATTTAAGTTGAATTATTACACTACGCTTCTGCCTTCAAGAGAAGCCCGGTAGGCTCGTCTCATCCTCTAAATCCACCACCTTCTTCCCTTCTCTCCAACAAAATTGTTATGAGTTTGGTAAACTAGCTTCTGGGTAGTTAATTTGAAGAATGGAAAGCTGGGAGTCCTGCAGACAATGTGCTTTTTGAAAAAAAAAAATAATAATCCAATGAAGAAGAAGAGTAGCAAGGTAGTACAGTATGGATCCTATTCCTCAAGCATCATCAGCGGCTACGCCAACCTCATCCTTAAGCGCAACAAATCTGTTGCCATGCCCGCCACCTTGAAAACAACAACAATAGCAACGACAGCGCTCTGTGCCACCACTCCTGCTACCGCATAAAGCATTAGCTATCCTCTTCTTCTTCTTGCCTCACTACTATTGGAAACAATGTTCAAAACAAAACAAAATTGACCAAAGCATGAGTTTTGATGATTAACAAAGACTAATTTGAGTATATCAAGTATACTAATGAGTTTGCCAAATGTTTTAAGGAACTGAAATAGTCAAGTCGATCCCCAAGTCGACTTGGACTTCGACTTAGGGTGAAGTCGATCCCAAAGTCGACTCCATTATCAACTTGAAACGGAACTTCAAAGGCAAAATCAAAACTGGAAGAATAGCAGGTGAAGTCGCAGGCTAAGTCGACTCCACTTGCGACTTGGGAAGCCAAGTCGCAAACGAAGTCGACCTCACTATCGACTTCAGTCGAGAAAAACTGTCCAGACTTATTTTGGGGCACAAAAGATGCCCAAGTCGCAGACGAAGTCGACTCCAGGCGCGACTTGGGTGAAGTCGCAGACAAGGTCGACTCCACCTTCGACTTGAGAAGTTCAGACTCGAAAGATGCATTCCCAAGCTCATTCCAAGAATCTATTTGGACTTTCTCAAATCCAAGTAATATGCAAAGTCCATGTTCAAGATTAACTTGAGTATTCTTGAGATTCAAGGTAAGGATTCAAGTTCAAGTTCAAATCAAGTCTATCAAGTCTAAGGCAAATTTTCAAGCTTGCTTCCAAATGAAGATATATTCAAGATATGAAGATCAAACGACTCCAAAGCAAGCAAGGTGCATGAATATATCATGCAAGGACTCAAGCTCTCCTAAGTTCTACAAAGTTCAAGCAAATCCAAGATGGATCAAGGTCAAGCTCTTCATAAATCACAAGATCTACAAGTATGAGGAGCCACTTGACAATTAAAAGGACTAAAGGAAGAAAGCCAAGCAAGCTAGAAGCAAAATCAAATGAGGATCAAGGCATTATTGGCGAAGACCAAGTCAAGTCGCAACCCAAGTCGACTCCATGATTGACTTGAGTTGAAGTCTGAGGCCAAGTCGACCCAAGTCTCAGACTTGGAAATCTGAAGAACCCAAGTCGCAAGCCAGGTCGACTCCATGTGCGACTTGGAAGCCAAGTCGCAGGCCAAGTCGACTTCATCTTAGACTTGGAGAATAACGTTCAAATTTTTGAACGTTGGAGTTCATTTATTGCGCGCCAACCACCTCTACAACGTTCATATTTTCCTCATTCTATAAAAGGACCCTCAAATGAACGTGAAAGAAAATACAAGACACTCACATACACATCACAAAGTCCAAAGAGAGAAAATAAGTGCAAGAAAGGTTTCCCATTTGATTTTCTCCATTTTTTGAGTGGTCCATATACTTTCAAAGGAAGAAAGAGCTTCAAGTTGCAAGCTGCTTCATCGATACTCATCCAAGCTGCTTCTAATTTCTTCCTCGAGCTCAACCTGCCTACACATCTCTGTAAAGTGTAGTTTTTCTTATTTCAAAGTCTTGTTGTATTAACCTTGATTTAGCTTGGGTAGCTAAGATCAAGTGTATGCAAAGTAGTGTGATTGGAGTGTGACTCATCACCTACTTGTGCAGTGTGTTGTTTATGCCCCTTAGAGCTGGAATCTAGAAGAGAGCATAGGCTCTAAGTTGTATATGCCCCCTAGAGCTTGAATCTAGAAGAGAACGGAGACTCTAAGTGTATTCGAAGAATACATAGTGGAACCCAAGTCACAACGGAGTGTGAGCTTGGAAGAGTGGAGTAGGGAAGGTTTGCCCGAACCACTATAAATCTTTTCTTCTGCTTCCTTTTACTGTTTCATCTTAATTGCTCTCTATTTGCTTTCAAAAGGGGATTAATCTTTCAAGGGGTTAAGATTTTTAATTTACCAAAGAATTTTTTAAAGAACCCAATTCACCCCTCCCCTCTTGGATTTAGCCATCAACTCGGGACCAACAAGTGGTATCAGAGCAGGTCTTTGAGTTTACCAAAGAGATCTTATTAATATGGCATCCCAATCTACTTCCGTTCCCGCATTTGCTGAAGGTCAATCCTTTACAAGGCCACCGTTGTTTGATGGGAACAATTTTGGATATTGGAAGCTTCGTATGAAGCAACTCATCATGGCTACCGACATGGATTGTTGGATTGCTATCCAAGATGGAGTAACCTTGCCTACCGATGAAAGAGCTTCCAAATGGACCGATGAGGAAGTAAAAATTGTTAAGAGCAATGCTAAAGCTATGAACTCACTATTTTGTGCTCTTACTGTTTCTGAATATGATAGAGTATCCTCTTGCTTGACCGCCAAAGAGATATGAGATACGCTAACCTCTATCTATGAAGGAACTTCTCAAGTCCAAGGGACGAGAAGAAATATTTTGATTGGAGAACTAGAAAATTTTAGAATGCTGGAAACAGAAAATATTTTTGAAATGTTTGCTAGATTCTCAAAAATTATTAATTCTTTAAAAGGTCTTGGAAAGGCTATATCTGAATCTGAGCAGGTTATGAAGATTTTGAGAGCTCTACCCGAATCATGGACTCCAAAGATCACTGCGATTGAAGAAGCCAAGGACATTAACACACTAAAGCTTGAAAACTTAATTAGCTCACTCATGTCACATGAGCTAATCAAGAGAAGAAATGAAGAGCAACACAGGGGCAAAAGAGCAATTGCCTTGAAAGCCGCACAAGACACGGACGACACCTCTTCTTCTCAAAATGACGACGAGATTGCCCTACTCACAAAACGTTTCAGAAAATTTGTGAGGAAAGGCAAAAATTTCAGAAGTTTCAAGGAAAGAACTTCTAGAGAGAAGAAGAAAGATCCAACCAAATGCTACCGATGCGGCGGTTTGGGACATATGCTCATGCCTTTCGTTGGTTTGTTGAAGCTTTAGATCAATATTCTTATTTGATTCCGGTTACATGGATGAGAAATAGTTTAGAGAAGAAACTTTTTTTTATTGTGGAGAAGAAACTATTGAAATTAGATGAACGACATAGCAGGAGGGTGTTTATTATTTATTTTGCGTTCGCGAAATACTATTTTTAATTATTTTTTTCAAATTATGTAATTAAGGTATAAATAATCTTATAAGGAGCTGAGGATCATATTACATGTGTTAAATTAGAATTAATTTATTAATATAAAAAGTTAGACGCCGTTAGATGTCGTTATATATCATTAGATGCTGTTAGATAAGATGAATTTTATTAGATCCTATTATCTGGGTTTCAAATTTTGTAATTAAAATATAAATGACCTTATAAAGGGCTTAGAATCATATTACAAGTGTTAAATTATAATTAACTTATCAATATATTTACTTAAAATTTAAAAATAATTTAATATTTATGACATCATAATATGTCATGTTGACGTCACCGGTTCGAACCGGTTCGCTTAACCGGTTAAACCGGTTCGAACCAGACCAGTTCCTTTACCGGTTCAATCACCGGTTCGGTTCTGACAACACTGGTTGAAACCAGGTCTAATTCGAAAAAATTTCAAAAACAAAACCTAAACTTAGTTTTGAAATCGGGTTGGGTCGGGCAGATTCTAACTGATTTGGTACCAAGATGCATCCCTACTACCAGTGCTTTTGATGGAATCTGTTGGCAGTCGGATATTGATGGAGTATTACTGACTTTCATGGCAATTGGAATCCATGGGTATTTTAGCCATTTTGAAAAAATTAACAACGTTTTCCTGATGCCACTGTTACTTAACGTAACGGTTAGTGACAGAATTGGCATATCCCGAATTTTATGCAATTTAGTAGGTATATCTGAAATTTTTGAAACATAGTGAGTATATTTAGGATTATAGTTGTACGTAATGTGTATATTTGGGAAAAGCCCATATATTAATATATGCTTTTGTCTTCAAGTGAAATTATATCTTCTAGTGTAATATTAACACTCATTAGATGTGCACCCATATAAGAGTTTTGTCGTTTTTATGTGAAGGGAAGTAAGTAATTAGCAAAGGCGGCAAAAGCATTATAAATGAGGTCGGACTAGCATCAGGCATCAGCGCGAACGGATTCGCGAATTGGTTTGACAGCCAAAACTTGCATCATCAAACATCTTAATTTTTAGGATTGGTTCTAATACTATATAAAAATGGGTTCCACTTATACCAAAGAAGTGAATTCACTTGGATGGGTTGGACAAAATTTTACTTCCTTGACAAGTCTTTTTTATTATTTTTTTTAAAATAACAATTCTCTTAATTCTCGTACACAATAACACTTTTTATCTAACATCCTCGTCGTATTGTTTTCCAATCTAAATTGTGAGGAAAAACCAAAAAAGGCATATGTTAATTATAGTATTAGAATTCAACCAGTGATACTATTTAATTTTTAATCATGATACAAAAATTATAATCATACATAGATTATAAAAATATTTGAATTCAATCATATATGTATTAACATATTCTAATATACATAAAATGATATTTTAGATAGTTTAAATATTGCATTACATTTCTAAAATTGATACAAATTAAATAATTTTACTTGCACTTTTATAATGTGGGGTCACATGCATCTTTTAACTGAAAGAAAACTTAATTTGTTAGTTAAATAAATAAGTTTAAGTATAATAAACTTTAATAACCATTTGCAATGTCTAGATCTAGTAAAACCATCATAGGCTTGTGGGTTATAGATCCAATATCGTTATGTAGTCTACTCTAGCTTAGCATCTAAGCCGCACAATTTTAAAACGCGTCATATTATGTATAACTTGGGACCTACTTATAGACCCCAATGAATTGTCTCACATTTTCAATGTGGAATTCATTTTGGACTATTACACATAATATATCTTAGTATATCCTAAATTTAAATTTAGGAGGTGTTAGTTTAACACTGAAACTTTTTATTTTCCGTAACTATTTTTTTAATTAATTATTCGCATCTCCTCATACAACTACTTTATTTTTTAATCATTTTTACTCAACTGCCTATACAACTAAATTATCTATTTTACCTTTATTCTTTTTACCCATAATCATTACCTTTATCATATTATATCATTTTCTCTTATTTTAAAATTTTTTATTGAAAAATTTTCTCACTGTTTAAACACACCAAATCTAAATATTTTATTTAGAATAATTTATTTATTTATCTAAATTATATATTAAAATGAGTTATTATTATCTAAAGAAAAATCAAGTGTGATGAAATTATTTGTTTAATATATCTATCTTGAAGCTTTTAATCCAACAAAAATATCTTTTAAAGCATTCTTCCACTAAATATGAATAATGTTGTAAGGGCTTCGCAATTCCAAGTAACCTCTCTATTAAAATTCATTCCATCGATTATATTTAGAATTATTTGTTTACTTAAAAGATCAAATGTCATCAAAATTAAAGATTTGCTTGACCACATTTGTTTAAATATATACATATATTCATGTGTAAATTATGAAAAATGCTTAAAATTCTTCACACATGCATTGGAATGTAACAATATCTTATAGAATTATTTATCCACATAAGAATAGTGTCTTAGATGGTTTAGCATTAAATTATTTTTATGTTGATTTTACATATTTATACATGGGCTTGTATATAATAATATTAGAGAAATAAAAGAGTTTCTATAACAATTTAAATAATACTAAATATAATGTATTGAGTGAATTTTCCATCAATTATCAAGGGTGTAAAAATAGAAAAGATTGTATAGAAGAAGAGTTTCATACCCTTATATGATTATTATAATTTATGTGGAAAAGACTTCACCCAAAACCTTTGCCTTGGCTCACGGCCTTAACTGACCCCTGTCTCGTTTTGAAAATAGCGAGCATTGTTGATGTAGAGGCATAATGTTGTGAGAAGATTGAACAGTGCTAAGATATATGTTTCTCAACATTATGCAATCTGACGTAATGTTCATTGTTCGCTGGAGAGAGATTCTAATACTTAAAAAATGAAGTTCCAAAGCATAGAATGGAATATCCATGTGAAATTGAAGATACATACAAAAGCTATGCGCAAGGGTAGAGAGAAGGCGTCCATCCAGCCTGGAGCAACAAGGCATCGCCACTTACTGTTACTTTGTTCCTAAATAAAATGATAATAATACTATACATACGGTTGTTCTTATTAGCTAAGTAATAACTTTATGCATTTCATAATTTTTAGTATCTTTCGTTTATTTTTTTTATTTTTATATTAGTACAACTGTATTAACTCCATTTACCAAATTTTATCATTTTAATTTTTTTTTTACATTTTTCACATTTTTCAAAATAAAATTTTTGACCAATCTTGCACTTCTCCAAACTTGCATACTTTGTTAATTGATATTTATATATAAAGATAATTGATATTGCAATAATGCATATTCACAGTCCTCATATCATGGAGGAATTTTTTTATAAACAGTCTCACATCTAAACCTACCCACACCTGTTGGTGGCGGTTGAAATGCCGATATGTGGCATACTTGTTGCCCAACATTACCACTAGAGCAATCCCCTGATGGTCACATTTGCATACTTGAACAACTACTTATTTAGGTCTGATCTGGTTGTTTAAGCATATAACCTAACATATCTTGTTTTAGAGAATGAAATTCTTTCTACAGTTACCCATGAATGTGACTATTTCTTCTTATCCTATTATATCAAGGTAAGGATGGTTAGATGAGTTCTTATAAAAATTCTACTCAAGTTGCCCACATGCATATAAAAATAGTAAAAGATTTAAAAAATATTTCCATGGGGCGCACCGCGCAATGAGGCCAGACGGAATTAGAACCGTTTAATCATTATGATGGATCAAAATCATAGGGTTCGACGAATTCATGCAACCGGTTTCACGAGGGTGGAAGCCATAGAATAAAATTAAACAAAGATCTAGCCGGCAAAGAAGAGATTAGAAAAAGCATCTGATTGGCTTTCCTAGTCTGCCGTGTGCAGCATTTAATTTGTTGAAAGCCGACTGGGATGCGAATGCGAGTTCATCGCATGAATTTTCGGCTAGTGATACGCAGAGGATGATGTCCCGGAAACTTCTATGGGTATAACGTGTGGTTTAAAAGTTTGATAAGGTATCAATCTCTCCGATATTCTGTTATAATACGGTAAGATAGTCGAGGTTGATTAAGTCATACGACGATGGTCTCCCAATGAAAATCAAAGGAAGTGTCTCTCTCTCTCTCTCTCTCTCTAATAATGGAGAATCTGTCTCTCTCTCTCTCCCCACAAATACAATACAATATCGACGCATTGACGACTGCAGTCCCCGGAAACTACAATCCCGTTGAACCTGAATCCTGCATATTTTCCTAGTCATTATGCTGTGCCTGCTGCAACTGACTCTAGAAGGCTGCGAATCTTCAACGCCATCAATCACACGGTTCTTCGCAAATCTAGACTGTTGACTACATGCGTGATATTTTACGTGGCAAATTAGACGGTTCATGTTTCTTCCCTACTTTTAGCTGGAGCACAGCCCTAGTTCAGTATTCTTGGCCCGTTACATAATTGCTAATAGGAATGCAAAAATTAACAACCGACTATCCTATTTATTTTTCAAAAATTTTTACCCCAGTATTTCAATCGTTTTCATATATGTTTAATCATTTTGTTAAATCTTTTTATACAATTATTTTATCTATTTTTATTCACACTTTACTACTATCGTATCTATTTTTTTTATTCTCACCCCTATCACATCCATTCCATTTTTATTCTCCATTTTTTCATTACGCTTTAATAAGCACAGCAAGAAATTACAAATTGAGATGCTAAGTAGTGGAAAATTTTAAAAATTTAATGAGCATAAAATAAAAATAATTTATTGAATTGATGAGTATCGACTTCTTGGTTGCATTGGTTGCATGACGTTAGTTTTTTTTTTTAATGTTTCGAAGCATACAAATGCTTAAACGGAATGGGATTCACCATTTTGGAAGACAATCATTTCCAATTTTTAATACAAAGTTTTACATTTCACATTTTAATTTTACCATTTTTAATATGCATTGTTACATATGCATTTCATTTCTCTATTTTGTTTCAACATCCTATGATCTTGAACACGTTATTATTATTATTATTATTATTAGTTGGATAACTTACAAATATATCCACTTTGACTATAATTACAAATATAGTCCCGGTGGCCTGTATTAAAATTTTTCAGTTCGAAAATTTCGAAGGAAATAAAACATACTCGTGGTGGACGAAAATCGTACTCTCCAGCGGTGTACTCCTGTCAGCCTGTCACGATTCACCGAAAGGATGTGAAAACGGCTTGTGCATTCGGACTTTCGAAGGAGGGGACGTAGATTATTTTATACAGCGCCCTGGACCAGCGACCGGCGGCCTCAAGTCACGTGGCCTACAACACAATACTATCATCTTGCTCGTTGAAGGGTAATGATCTGGTTAGGCACATTGGCAGTTTTTTATTTTTTATTTTTTGTATTTAATTTTTATATTACATTTATAATTTCTATCTATATGTATTTTTCTAAAATTCGAAAATAACATTTTTAGAGATAAATACACCGTAAACGGTTTGTTTTGTAAATTTAAAAAAATACATCCACAAATTATAAAATTTAGTAATTTAATTAAGTGTACTTAGGCCCATATTTTTGTGAAAAAGGGGGAAAAACACCTGTACGCCCGGGCTTCAAGGAGTGGCGAGGACCATATTCCTCAGTGGGATCCAATCTCGTGCACAATAAGAAGCGCCGTGCGGCTGCAAGATCTGTGCCATACACTGATTGAGATGAAATGCGAGTAAAATTAATTTTTAAATATATGAAAATTTGGCAATCAAGCTCCACGAGGATTGGAAAAAAGTCCCATGTGCCCCTTTCTTTCCATCTCTCCACCGCCACCTCTCTCTGCACCCACCCGCGTGCGCCATGGGAGAAATGGATTTCCCCATCTTCTCCTCCGTCCGTGTGGCCGATCTCATCGACGATTATCCTCGATTCTCAATTCCCGCGTCGGCAACCTCCAAATCGTGATTTGCCTTCTCTTCCACATCCGGCGATCAGCTGCAGTCACCCAGTTTTCTGAGAAATCTTTTCTCCGCGCCGAAGTCTTTCCCAAGATCAGTTTCTTTTGACTTTCGGCCTTAGCCGCTCTTCCCTACCTTCTGCAATGCAGAACCTTGGCGATTCACGCAGAACAGCGTAGATCGCATGCGAATTACCCATGAGTAACCATTGGCGACACAGATTGACAGGTGTCATCATCATCATCATTGTTGTTTGTTTTTTTCACAGGTGCGGCATAAGATTGAACGGCTGAAACAAAAAGTCGTCCGATCGAACGGCCAGATCATGCGGCCCCACGGCGCTTGTGGTGCCATCGCCTGGATAACATCGCCCATGGGAACGCTTTTATTACGTGCAAGTTGCAGAAGCAGCTTTGGGCCCACGGAGAAAGATGTGCGTAGACAATCTTGATTGATGGCGCACATCACGACACGTAGCTGGCGAATGCTGGAACGGCCCATTTCCGCCTCTCCGACTCACACGATTGCGCCGCCTCGGATTTTCTAAAGGCGCGGCCGCAACGGGATTGGTCCACACCAAGGGCGTAACGGGAATATAATATATTCCTGTATATGTGCTATTAGATAGATTAGTGGGCGCTGGACACGACATAAGATAACCGCACTAATCCCACTGTAGCAAACATATCATGCACTGTCATCTTTAGTCGCATCAACTATTACAATAAAAAAATTCCCCCCAAATCCACCAAAACAAAAAGCTGTACGGTTTTTGGCGTATACTGTATCTTCCCGTGTGACAATAGCACGCGCATGTGAAGAGGTTGATCGAGTTGGACGGATTGAAGTATAATCTTAATTTTAATTCATTTAAAATATTTTAATCTTAGTTCATTTATTAATTCATTTAAAAAACTTTAATCCTGACCCATTTACAACTTAGTTAATAAACGGGTTGGTGAGTTGTTAACGGGTTGTATAGCAAATGAAAATAAGACAGTAACGGAAAAATGAAATTAGGACAACAATAGAAAAATGAAAAAATTAGGTAACTCGACGTAGACTTAGATAGAAAAAATAATCAAGAGATTTACATATATATATATAAGACTTTAATGAATTAAGAGAGTTAAATAGATTAAACGAATTAAATGAGTTGAACAGGTTATATGGGTTAAATGAGTTACTAAACATGTTGACGAGTTATAAAGTTTCAACCCTAATCCATTTATTTAATTAAATAATTAAACGAGTTGGCAGGTCATAACTCATTTATTTAAAAATTCCAATCCAAATTTATTTATAAACGGGTTGAACGAGCGGGTTCACGGGTTAACCATGACGATTAACACCCTGACCCCACATGGCCTTTTTTCTTCTTCTTTTTGTTTGCGTGGAGATTTGAAAGGCAGCAATGATGGAATGCACTGGTTCAGCAGCCCATGATTACGTGTGGGCAACGTTGGGCATTACAACCTCATTATTTCAAATCCCAACCTTTGGTGAGGTGGGTCAGATCTCACCCAATCGACCACAAGACTCAGGAGCCCATTCTCTTATGATTATTCGGGTGGTACCCATACCGGTGGATGGCAAGTCAGGGAAGAATTATACATACATACATACATGCATTGGCATGGACACGCAGTTTTTTTGGGCATTTTGTAACTAATGGGGGTTGTTTGCTAGTTGGGAATTAGGCACACCAAACAAAAGAGCACACCTGCCGTTGTCTACTAAAGTCATCAACTGAAACCCAAATAAGACATGCCCGAAGAACGAAGCATGTCAACTCGTTAGGTACGCGGTACACTCCCAGATGTCGAATCCCATCCGTTTGGTCTGCCCACCCTGGTCACGCAGTGAATTTCCAAGCTACGTACTTTTACTCTTTTTTTTTTTTTTTTTTTTTTGTCGTTTATCTCATGGAATTATTCGTTGCGATTGTTTGGCGCAATTTCCGCCAGAGAAATTTCTTGGAAAATCACTGTCATCGGTTTTTGGCGTGGTTAGAGATACTAATGGTCTTGGTCAACTAGTTCGTCAGCCTAAACAACCCGTTTATATAAGAGTTTATGTTGAGATTTTTAAATAAATAATTTATAATTTACAAACTGGTTTAACCATTTAAATAAATAAACTGGTTAAAATTTAAATTTTACATTCCGTTAATTCATTTAATCTATTATCTCACTTACAACTCGTTAAGAAAAGGTATATATTTCATAAATTCTAAATCTATTTCTGTTGTTTTAATTTATTATTTTCCTTCCTTCACCTAAGACTTTTTATTGTCTTCCTTATTAACGTGTTGTAGCATTGCCGTCGCCATCCTTACCGTCGCCACCTGCGAGTGTCACTGAAAGAATTCTTCCTTTCTTTTTGTCTCTTCTTTTCCATCTTCGATAATCTCTCTCTCATCTTTCTCCTTGTTTTTATCCCTCTCTCTCTTCCCCCACATCCCTCATTCTATATTTTTGATTGTTCACATCTCTATATCTATTATTGTTTCTCTCTTTATTCTCTGTTTTGCAGAGTTGCTATTCTTATTTGTGCTGGCGCGTCAAATATATACTTTTTTACCTGATGAAGACCACATCATATATCTTGACTGTATAAATCAATTTACTATGATAATTACAAATAACACATACTTAAGTTTAAATTAGCTTACTTTTAGCTTGCTTGCAACATATCTGTATGTATATAACCATTAACAACCCATTAACTCGTTTATTAAACGAGTTGTAAATAAGTTAGAGTTAAGATTTTTTAAATTAATTAATAAATGGATAAGAGATGAAAATTTTTAAATAAATTGTAATTAGAATTAGACTCTAAATCATCCAACCTGATCTGTTAACACTCTCCATTGTTAATACTCTTGATTGGTCTAAAAGCATCTATTTGGCTCTAGAGAACTTTTTAGGAGTCAATCATGCACATTGGAAATGATGAATTGGTGATGGGCTGCCTCATGGGCTCCCTCATACATTGCATACGAAAGTAATACAAAATAGATAAGATAGGATAAATGAAATTAAAGAAAAAATTAATAAGTCAATTGTACGAAAAGATATGAAAATAATTAGAAAGAAGAGAAAATTATTAGAATATAAGGGTATATTTAGAAAGTGATAAAAATTTTGCTTGAAAATTTTTTGAAATGAGAGAATAATGTGATACGATATAAATAATGATTAGGAGTATAAAAAATAAAATCAAAATAGATAAATTAATTTTATGGATAATTGTATAAAAATGATTGAAAAATAAGATATTAGTATATGAAATATGAAGAAATTATTACAAATAGGATAGGTGTGGAAAGTGAAAAATTTTATATCGAGAAGTGAAAAACTTTTGGGGTAAACAAACCTGACAAGAGTAAAAAAGAAAAAAAGAAAAAAGAAAAAAGAAGAAGGCAGTTGAGTGTGGACTTTTGCATTCTTATTCCTTCATTTCCATTCTCCTCTAGATAAACACGGTGTATTTTTTTTTATGGTTATATTTACATACATCTCAACACATATTACATTGTACTTCTGAGACATTTTTACAAATACGGAGATACACAACTCCGCCAAAGAAATCTGGAGACACAGCTCCACTAAAGAATCAGGGAGACAACTGCTCCCCACTCCGCCCCAAAGGGAGACAACAGCTCCCACTCCAGCACATAAAGGGAGATCAAACTCCCACTTGGCAGCTTGAACATTCGAACCTGGGCAGCAAATATGCTCGCCCACGGCTCTAACCAACTGCGCTGCCAGCAGTTGGTGATAAACACGGTGTATTAGTTGCAAGCAAAATGGTTCACATCCTGATGGGCCAGAAGCAGGGAAGCCTTGCTTCCTCAGGACTGGGCCTTGTGGAAAAATCAGCCCAATTTGATGAAAGAAATGAGTATTGATTCAATAAAAATGAATTTCCTGCAGCACAAACGCACTACAATAACACAATACCACTTAGGAAATCAACCATCACAATTCAATGGATTAGCCAGATTGAGAGCTTCTCAATTTCTCATTTCCATTCCAATATTTCTACTTCACGTGCTTGTTTAAAAAAAAAAAGAAAAAAGAACGAGAACGAGAACGAGAAAAAAAAATCTTGATCTTGCCAGTTCATTGCCATAATTCAAACAGCTTGAATAATCCCTATAGGATCAGATGGGGTTAACCTGGTAGTCACTAACATACAATACAGAGATGAGATAAATTACATGAGCATGTGCAGAAGCACCACGAACTCCTGCATGCAACCAAAGTTAGTTGCAGAGTAAGATGGTCGCGGATAGCCTCAGTCCCATCATGTCATGGAATTGAAACAGCAGCTAGAATATCAGACTGGAGAGGTATCCCTGCATTTCTCATATTTTTACCCAGGAATTCAAAACGCACCAATGTGTTTCTCCTTTTAAACTCCTAAAAAACAGATGAAGAAACAAAATAAGCAGGTAGGAAAGGTAAAGATTTCAAGTGTTTGTTGGGGTTCCCTAGCATAGTAGCATCTCTTCACTCATTTACAATCTTTCACGCCATCGAAAATATTTGAAAATGAAGTTGTCAGGATCTTGAGAGTATTTCTTCCTGATGAGACCTTTAATGCATTTCCAATACGAGAAGTCAACCATCTCGCCATCCTTTTGAGCTATGAACAAGCAGCGTGACCTTCCAAAATCCGGATGATACCCAATCTGCCTCATGGAAATTGATATTAAGTCACACACTCACCAATGGCAAATAGTTGCTCTCATCTAGTTCATTCTTCATAAACAAAAATAATCTTTTCACAAACGAAAGTATAAATAATAGGCCACCAGGCCCACCACATCAGACAATTTCCACCACAGTGGATTGGTTGTACCAGTAGGTAGTTTCAGTAAGTTATAACCTTCTGATTCATGCCCTATGCAAATGCAAGGGAAATTGAATAGGAATTGTCTGTGTGACTGAAAAAGGTCCCAGAATTGGCCCAAACTAGCATTGTCAAGTGAACTAGATTATCAAAATTCAGAACACAGACCATTTGCGTAAGATGGAGCAGATCTGTAAATGACAAACCGTTGCATAACAGCATAAGGTATCCTCAACGCGCCTGGTGTCCAATGCTGCTTCCTGATTTGCATTCTGCTCAGCCCACACTGCCAAGTGGGGCCTGTCTCCAAATGACAGCTATATAATAGATAGTTGCCTTTTGAAAACATGGACGATAAATGTGCAATCCTTGAACACTTGAAGATATTCTTAAAAAGCTTCAATCGTTGACAAACTAGCACTTGTATATGTTCGGACATATCAAAAAGCATCAAATTACCCATAATACTAATTCTCTTAAAAATATATATTATTTTAAGACAGAGAAGAGCTTGCATCGAAGCGAATAGTAACCATGATAAGTTGCTAATATCGCTATAAGAAGAGAGAATAGTATATTAAGCTTGGCATCTGCAGGCAAAGATCTGGACACAACTGGCAGAAAAATATATTTTTTTTAAAAATGTATCACAGAGAAAAGAAGGCATACAGTGATGTAATCTATTCCATTTCCTATCTTTCTTTTGAGCCCTGGATGATATGGAAGAATCCGTTCCAGAATTATTTTCTCGTGCTCAGGATCTAGTCTATCGCCAGATCTGTATCTGCATTCCAAATGTACAATTTTATCACACAAATACTCAACGATACCTGTTTGAGAAAGACCCAATCCAAACCGATCAATTCACAAATTTCAAATTAGCCGATAATGTAGTTTCATACTGATTGAAGATTTAATAACGATTTTCATTTCTTTGTTATCAATTAGAGCTGCATGAACCAATCACATCGTCCGTCAAAAAATACTACGGAAGCAAAGCTAAATCATCCCTGCTACTTCCAATTCAGGCTGATGGATATGATCAGATTAAGATTACAAACCCCTTGAAGAATCAGTTGGATGCTCGAAGTGGTGAAGGGAAAAATTCTAAATTCATGCAAACAAGCATATAAGTTATTGTCTTAGATGCAACAGATGAGACATATATATTTTTAATTTCAATTCAAAGCTCAGTCAAAACAAGCTATGAGGTTACATTTTCATACACGAATCCGAAGTTGAGGTTCTTATACCCGAGGTTAACTAGAGATAGGTTGTCAGAAGAAGACGAAGAAGAGGAATTTCATATTTGCCTCTGGAGTCTCACCTGCCGGGTTGAAGGACCATTTTCATAAAGGCGACAAGTGGGGCCGTTTCTCCCAAGATCTGTTCTTCCAACTCGTCTGTATCTTCAATTCCTAGACCATGGAGCTCCTCGGAGGCTCGGCTGCTCACTCGATTTCTTTTGACTCTGGTTTTCAGGGACGGAAAACTAGGCGCCGAAGGAATCCGAAAGAAAGTGGCGACGGAAGTGAGGGGTTTTGTATGGAACGCGAGTGATGGCGGCGAGATGCCGATGCCGACCATCGCCGAGGTATGTACGGTCCCGACACCGACGCCGATCATGGCCGAAGTGAAGCGATGCCGTTCCACCTCAAATTATCCGTTTCTTTATTCCTTGGCTGAGAAGAGAAATCGCATCCGCTGGTTCGGTGTCCATCTCGCTCTTGCTTTACACATTGCGAGCCAGGTAGTTTCACTGCCCCCGTACAGTCGGGGTTGATTCAGCTCTCTAAAAATTGTTTTCTCCAGTGTCAATCATTTAAACAATTAAATTATTACTTTATGTAAACGAATATTCGATGCCTTTTTTTATTTTTATTTTTTTTATAATCACATTTTCCTAATTATATTTGAGTAGTGATTGTATTAGTTCGGACTAAACAAATGTTTTACTTAGCTCACTTAAGAAAATTCATTAACAATATATATTTTTTATTTTTTCTTTACACACTTGGTCTTTTAAGTACATTTAATATATAAACTAAATTTTATCATTTTCAATGTGTGTATATATTTTGCCCCTATAAAATTTTCTTAATTAAAATGATTCTACCTTAATATGACTGTTGAATAATTTAATGTCACATATTAATGATTTAGTACCATCAATTGAGTCATATTATGATTAAATATTCTTGATTATAAAATATTGAATGGAAAAATTGTATTTCAACAAGGTAGATAACGATTGTGTATTTAGAATGAAATCTTAAAAGTATAAAAGAAATTTATGAAAAATTGTAGGTACGATAAGAATTAGGAACAAATATTACGGGCACCAAAAGAATTTTCCTTAGCTATTTCCAAAACCTTCAAATTCTAGTTTTGTTCTATTTTTTTAAAAATTTCAATTATAGGTAATATCTAAAATTTGACTTAAATTATGGATTAAAAAAGACAATTATTTAAATTGAACATTAGCTGAAAATATATTATATAGAAGTAAAATTCATTAACTAACACTAATTATTTTGCATATGGATTAATTCCAAATATGATCTTAAAATGTATCCATATTTTCACATATGACCACACATTTATAAAAATGGCAAATATGAGAGTATATTTTTACTATATTTTCAAATACAACTACACTATATTTTTAAATATAACTACCCCTTTATGTGCTCTTACAGGATACTCATAGTTAAAACTTAAAACCAGACAGAAAAATAAGTCATTTGCATATATCATTGGAACCCTTGTCAAATACAATACAATGAAAATATAACCTGAAAATCATTCTTCACCGTGGATAAGAAGACAGGAATTTAGACTATAGTCAAGAGTATTTTGGTAAAATTCCATGTAGTATTATCATATTTTGTAAATGTATGGTAATAATTAATACCTAGGCAAGACTTAGGATCATATTTGGAATTAACCCTTGTCCAAATGTAAAAGATAAAAAATAAGCGAGGAAAAATATGCCATAAAATTTTTTAAAGTGAGAGAATTTATATGATATAAGAGGGATAATTATTAAGAGTACAAAGAATAAAGAGAAAACAAATAAGGCAATTTATGAAAAAATATGAAAACCGATTATAATGTAGAAACAATAATAGAAAACTTTGGATAATTTGGTACTTAAAAATTAAAAAGTCATTAATTTCAAAAAGTGCTTAGTGAGGAGTGGGATTTTTTTAAAACTCGTACCAAACAAAGCGCAATTTTGCAATTCTTTTTTAAAAATAAAAGATTATTTGATACAAGGCGACGCATCTTGACTCTACCATGCCTAAGTAAATTAGAAAATTGAAAACATTTATTTTAGTTACATTAGTGTTGTAAAATAAGTTGAATAGGTTGGCATGATTTCTTTACTATCAACATTAGCCAATGCAATTAACAAAAAGGCATGATTATATACAATATATTGTACATATACTTAAGTTATAATATTCATTTTTTTGAATTTTAATTGTATTTATTTTTTCTTCATAAAAATATTTTTCTAAGTGTATCTAATCCATATACCAAAATTTGATATTTTACAATTTTTTACATATTTATTTTTAATTTTCAAAAATCATTAATTTTAGGGGCATATAAGTCATTTTTCACCTCTTAAAAACTTATTTTTAAAAAATAAAAATAAAAATGTAAAAATATTATAGAATGGTAAAACTTATTATGGGTTAAATATATGAATATGTTTATGAAGAAAAAATTTTAAATAAATAAAATTAAAATTAAAAAATAAATATTGTAACTTAAGCATATGTACAATATATTAGATATAATCATGCCTCATTAACAAATTAGATTAACCTTAACAGACAAAGATTTTGATATACATGCTAGAACCAAGTTGGGTTTGTCAGTAGGTTCAAAGTGAACCCAAGTCTGCTTCCACCCTAGATAGGAGAAATTAATTAACAGATTTGCTCTACTTAGTGCGACACTTGACATTCTGGGAACTCAAGAATACTATGAATTTTATGCAGATTCAACTACCATCACTTTATTTAAAAAAAAAATATATATATATATATATATATCATCACTTTAGCCACTAAGGGTATGCCCGGTGATAACTCATGCTGATTTATTGTTAGTTGATAATGAATTCGACTCTTTCTTCTCCCATTTTAGTGGCATGAGAGTTTTCTTATTTCTTTTACCAGAGGTATTTGCAGTTTCCTACTGTGGGGTGTTATTAAAAAAAAATTTCTCCGTTGCGTGAAGATTATGTATGTGGTTGAATATAATATAAGTAGTCTGTTTTCTAATCAGCCCACTCATTCGGCAGCAATCAAACAATTACCATCACTTGCTTCGCCCAAAAGAAAAAAAATAAAAAGGGATCCTCCCCAAACAAAGATCCCGTCGTCATTTTTACCGGTGTCCATCACAACACCAGAGAAGGCCTTTCAACATCCAAAAAAAAAAAACTTCAACATCTTAATTCCTTCCATCTTCTACTTCTTCTTCTTCTTCTTCTTCTTCCATCTCCCTCGGCACTGCTCCAAATCGCTCCACCAAAATGTCCACCACCACCGGCACCACATCTTTACATGGGACCGCTTTCTTGTACAAATCTCCCAAATGGGAATCGCTCCCAATTCTTCCACCCAAGTATATGTCCACCCCCTCACACGTCTTCCCATCTTTGTCCCTCGTCATGCACCCCATGAAGCCGATATCCGCCACTTGCACCTGACCACAGCTGTTCGGGCAGCCTGTCCAATGCATTCTCACCGGCCATTCGACAGCCACCCGCTTCTGCACTTCTTCTGTAACCTTCAATGCCCTTGCCTTCGTCTCGATGATGGCTTGTCCACAAAATTGGTTGCCGGTGCAAGCCACCAAACCTTTCATCAAGATAGAAGGCTCAGGAGAGAACCGCTCCAGTAGCGGCTCTTGCAGCAGGGCCTCCACTTGGGTGTTCTTTACATTGGGAATTATGATGTTCTGTTCTACCGTCAGCCGGAGTTCGCCGGTGCCATACTCATCTGCCAGGCGTGCCAGTTCAATCATCTCTTCGCCTTGGACGCGGCCAACCGGCACGTGGAGTCCCACAAAGCTTAGGCCCTCTTGTTTTTGAGGATGGATGCCCAAGCAGTCCCTCCTCTCCCAATCCTTTTGTATCAGATCTTCGCTTGATGATCTCTCTAGCTCTTGCCTTGGCATTCTTTTCGCCACCTCTGATCTGAATCTTTCTATTCCCTGCATTTTCATGAATAAGAGGGAGAAGAATAAGCCCTGTTAGGATTGACATCACGTTGCAAGCACACACAAAGAACACGGAGTATATCATTCATTTCTACTACCAAATTATCATGAAAACCTGCAATAACTGATAAGGGGCACTTACGAGTTCATCTATTAGCCACATCATTCGGCACTTCTGCCGGTTTCCTCTTGCCCCAAGATCCCGGAATGCTTCAAGCACTGCTTTGCATACAGGGACCACATCATCTCCAGAGACCCATGCATCAAGGGGTACTGCCTCTGCACACCGCTTCGTGCTGAAGAACCCGCCCACCAATAAATTAAATCCAAACCGCCCATTCTTCATGGCCGGCATGTAAGCGAGATCATTGATGTGGGGGTGCTCAAACAGATCATGAGAGCCAACCACACACACATTCCACTTCCTGGGCCTGGTAACAAATGTAAACGTAGCAAACAGAACAACAAATTCAGCATATACATGAAGAAACTAGCTAACTCTGCATAGATGAAGAGTAAAGTACTGATGAGAGGTTTCGACTTACAGATTGGAAACGGCAGGATTGCCGCAGCCATTGGCTGTGATGTATTGGGACAAAAGGTTGTTGTAGGGCCGAGTGTCGACAATCTCATGGGGGTCGATCCCAGCCAGTGGATTCCCAACAGGATTCCGTACATTGTCCATGCCACTCTGCAGGTTAGTGAGCCCAACCCTGGTTAGTCCATCCATGATCTCTGGCACATCAGGCAGCTGCACGCCTCGAATTTGCCAGTTTTGCCGGGTCGTTACGTCGGCACAGCCATGCTCACCGTAGCTCAACACCACGTTCCCTAGGTAACGGGTCTGCTCGCTGGTAGTCACCCCATTAGGCAGCTTCAATCTCATCATGAATCGCCCATCTGCAATGAACGTATATCAACAACCTTGAAATGGCGTCATCATTTTAAGCACTTATTAGTACAGCGCTCGGTATTCCATGCCCCTATCAAGCTGTGTCGTTGATGCATTTGGATTAGGAAGCAGTAGCAGGGACGCCATTGCCTACTGGGGGCGCTCGGATAGTTAAAAACACAACCACCTGTGTTGATCCAATGCCAGTTGATTTTAAGAATTGTTGTAGGGCACTAGTAATGATCTCGATCGTATCACTTCAATAGCTGATTGAGATCTCCGGCATAGCCAATTTAGTAGCATTTGCAAATCATTAATAGCCACCAAGCACTTTTTCAAATTGGGATTCTTAGGCAGATTGTGCCCTGCTAGCTGGAGAGAAGGCAGCCTCTGGAAATAATTTGTAATCTATTCAGAATTACAGTTTCTGCTCGGAAAAAAATGATTTTTGACCTGATTTCACTTTCAATGCACGACTTTTTGTACGTGCCCCTGTCACTGCTACTAAATCATGCACTATCTATATATGTATACGGCTTTATAAGAGCTCTTAGTTCTCGAAATGGAGAACCAACGGCAGTTGAGTTGAGACATTTGTCTTGTTTATCCCTTTACTTGGTATATCTCTGTAAGTTGTTTAGTCATCTAATGTAGGTAACATGATAAAACAAAAAATAGCACATTGATCTGACTTTAATGTGTGGTTACGAATTTCATCGGTTGTGTATTTTTTATCACCCTTCCAAGTTTTTGGCCAGTACCTTTTGTCAGAATGGGATATATTGAAGCAAAGTTGGCCCAACAAACCACTTATTGGTTCATTACATTAAAAGCGAAAATAGGCTCGAAAAAATTCCTACTAGTTTTTGTTAGTCCATTATGCTAGAAGAGTACGTATTCAAAAAAATTATGCTAGAAGAGTAACCCATTGAAGCGGACGAATACGGATCAAAATAGCTGGCCGAAGAGGTCCAACTGGATCGCAATAATAGAAAACAAGGGTGCCCAGACTCACAAGTCACACCAGGTGGTCCTGAGTCCAGACAAGCGAACCAATCGATGTGTCACCCAAAACAGGCCTCACTCGTGAGCCAGAGATTGTAACCCGAAACGAAATTAAGCTAAATAAATCGGTTAAGATGATGATGATCATGAGTGTCTAGACAAGCGAACGAAAAGGTTGAAATAAAAACCGCAACTCATGTAGAGGCTGTGATTGGCCCGCAATCATTTCAGAAACGATGGCTGCTGGCACGGGCAAATCCAAATAAATCACAGGATGAGAAGTCCTTACACTGATGCTTCCTCCTATGGAAAAGCCCGATCCATTTGAGCCGCACATCGATGTCGTCCTTGGTGAGCTTCGACTTCTCGATCACTTCCAGCGGAATCGCTGCCAGCTCCTCGATTCCACGCTCCATCACCAGCTTCATTGGCTCCTTCTCCAGCTTCACCTGTGCGGGCCAGTCCCCAAAACACACCAGTCCACCAAAGAATTAGCAATTTAGTATAGTAGCCTGCCGTCCGGTGTCCCTCCACCGCTCTCAAATGCGGAGGTATTAAGGGAGACAAGAGAATTCAATAGGTCCAGTTCAGTGTCTTGCCTTTTCTTGCGGGTTGATTCCCTGCCGAAACTCTTCCTTCAAAACCCAATATCCGTCTCTCTCCTCCACCCTAGGCTCCAGACGCGACGCATCCACCTCAGCAGACGGTGCCGCGGTCTGAGTTGGAGCGACTCTCGGTCTCAGACGCCGATCGCTGCGGATCGCACGCACAGACGGTGGTAGGAAATGCAGCGACGACATAATGATCTGGAAGGTTGTCGGATGTTTGTGGCGCGCAATGGGAAGCCAGTAGCACTTGAAAGGAACGAGCTTCGTACGCTGCAGGAGCTTCTTAAAAATAGAATGAACCGGGGCTTGTGGCTGCCGGAGGCCGCAGTCCGGAGTCGCGAAGGCAAATGGTCCACTGGTCTTTTTCTGTCTATTAAAAGCCCTTCGAGCAGCGAAAGGTCGTTGGAACATTCTGAACCAAGGTGCCCCGATGGTTGGTTTTATTTACGGATATAGCCTGCCTTCGAGTCAGTCCGTACTCCGTAGTAATTTATTTGTTCGCCTTTCGTAAACTGAGAAGTGGGTACCAATCTCATAAGGCCCGCAGAACAGGGGCAAATACATACATACATATATATATATATATTTAAATTTTTACTTATTTTATGAATATGCGTAGGCTGTACATAGATTTTTCTCCTCATGTTATATTTTATTTTTTATTTTTAAAATAAAAAATAGATAATTAGATATATGTGAGTGGGCAGGAATAGCCTTGTTGGTATCTTTCATAGCTCGGCGTTGTTGTAAGCTAATTGTAAGAAGAAAAAAAAATTGTTGGTGTAATCTGCATGTAAGAAAATATTAATGATTTTCAGACTTTATTTGTAATATAAGATGAGATGGGCTGATATTGTAACACTGATAAAATATATATATATATATATTAAAAATCAAAAAACATAAAATTTGATATAAATAAAAACTAATTTTATGCTACGCGTATATGTGTGGCTGACGGGCACGAGGGCGAGGAGAGGCAGGAGCCGTTCTGGTTGCGCGTTCTCGCCTCTGTGAGGCTGCCAAGGGACGTCCGCACAGCACGCCGCCATGCCCTTTTAGCGGAGCTGAAAATCGTCGGTTACCGAACAACACGTGCTCGCATCTAATTAATCAGTCAACTTGGCTGTTAGTCGACGAAATGTTTGCACCTGTGTGCAACGTGAAATGGGTTATTACTCGTTTAGGCCTTATCTGGGACAAGACACATCCTCAATACCGATGGGGTTGCATGTGATGGATTCCGCTTAACATACACTCGATCTGATGTGGCTGAGATGGGGTGAATCCGGCTCTTAGCCTTGGGTTTCTCGTGGATATACTAATTGATAACCATTTTATGATTTTAGATAAGTTTCTGCTGTAATTAAATGGAAATATCCGTTTAGTTACGTGGTTCAAACGAGGACCAAAATTTTCACTTTTTTGTTTTTCTACTGGGTGAAGGTCCAAAATATCATTTTCAAAGGAAGCACGAAATGCAATTATTTTCTGATGGAATGCCAAATAGGCCCTTAGCCTCATGCTTCCTTTGCTGTTAAGTGTTAAGTAGAGCTTTAGTGGGGAGCTACTTTTGGGGGACATTTGCTAGTAATATAGTTATATTGCATAGAAGTAAAAATGGAAAAGTGAATATTTTAAAAAGTGTGGAAATTATATAATATGCTAATGGTAAAGTTGAAATAAATAGAATAATTTTGTGAAAAATTATTGAAATTTATGAATAAAATTGAAAAAATAGTGTTATCGAATACTTAAAGATATTCTCCTCAAAAAAAATTAAAATATTAAATCATTTGTGTACTCGAGCTTACCTAATAATAACACATGGTGGCTACATACCATAAGGTTGGGGGTACAACCCTCCCCCATGTAATAAATAATATCTCAAATTATTTTTAAAAAAATGTGTAGAGAGAGAAATAGTTCCCATGATTACCAAATGTCTTCCTAAATTGCTTTTTATAACAATATTTTATAAGTCATTGAATATTTAATGCATCTAATCCAGCGTTACAACACCTCTCCATCGAGGTTTTGAAAAGTAGCACGGCTAAGCTTAGCCTATGCATCGTAGGGAAGTCTTTTTTTATTATGTCATACATCTTAGATGGTAGATACTGGATGGAGGTATACTCCAAAGATAAGGTAACATGTCACTACCCAATAAATAATGTTTATAAAACAAAATATACATCTCCTTTGAGTAATATAATGATGAAAAATGATCATTTCCTCAAGGACTAATAATTTAAAAACTAACGCTGATTACCCAGATTAGCACATTAATTATTATCTAGATAATCTTAAATTCAAATAGCAAGTAAAATAAAATTTAACGCTCCTAAACAATTATGCTAACTTTCCCAGTGAATGATTGAATCTAGGAGCATAGTTTCCCTCAACACTTCAAAATTATTAATCTAGGACACTTAGATATTTATATACACCTTCCGATGATGGATAGACCTAACTATTTTAATTCAACACTCTATACTTGTATGAGAATTAAATTAAATTGTCGTATTAAGTTTAAGCTCTAAATTAGATTATATGGGGCTAGTAGATATATCTATATTCTATTAACAAATCAATTTACCCTTTAGTCAAAGTGAAAACTCACCCCTAGCATAGTTTTTCGATATCATCATTCAATCCCATTATAATCAAGCGCTATCCCTTCTGGGTATTACATAAAATTTCTACGACAATTTAATAGATGATCAAGCTATTAAAAGCATTAAGAGTAAATTAAACAAATAATCCAAACCATATAGATTAATTAAAGAAAAAGATATAAATCAACTATCTATGAAACTCCAACATAACCCTAGAAAAGAATTTTTAATTCATAATTTGAAGGTAAAAATTAAAATAAAAAAATATCAATAGGCATAGCCATGAATATTAAATCAAAATACAAACATAAGGAAGAATAAGAACTTTTTAAAGATTTTTTCTTGATGAGGAAATCAATCTTCCTCCTCTTTTTCTAAACTTGTTCCTCAATTTAGCTTCTTTTCTCAGGATCCAAAAGTCACCAAAGATGTGAAAGGATCCAAAAGTCACCAAAGATGTGAAAGAATAATCTTTAAATAAATGAGGACCGATCTTTTCAGACCTGTTGGAAATCCGGTGATTTCCGACCGGTCTGAAAAGATCATGCGTCTAAATACAATAGTTTACACAATATAAACTTAGACACGATAAGCAGAAAACCGAATTTCATAATATCCTGGTGACTCCTAAAGGCCACAGCGCCCAACTATCTCCAACATGTATGTCAATCTTGCCCCATCTTTTTCATCTCAGTACCGAGACACCCAGTTAGTCACTCCTCCCTTTTGCATTTTTGCTCTATCAATATGCTTCTTGCTCCTTTATTTTTGATTTTAACTCCATTCCAACTCAATGCATCAAGTATTACTTGAAAATAATCAACCACAATAATCATGATTAAAGTTTGCTAATAAAAAATCACTTTCTATTAAGAAAATTAGGATGCAGCCTACTCTTAAATCTACATAATGCAGCTATTCACTTGGGGCAAATAAATTAAAAACCACTTACAAAACAATCTCAAATGAAAATCATAATACACTCGTGACTAGCATTTTATTCCTCAAACAAGCACAAATAACTATTTGTATAGAATTGTTACTACTACTACTACTCAATATTTAATTAAACCCTGGACCTCTTACCTACACTACTGTATATAGACCAACGTTAACCATCCAAGCAGTGACGAGTGAAAGAAGCCTTTAAGTGTTGTTTGGCTTAGCATTTAATTCGCGCAATGAAATAAATGCATCGTTCATTTGTGAAAGCTGATTCTCTCTCTGTAAACGTAAATAGTCTTCTTTTACTTTATGATTAGTAGAGGATAACTTAATTTTTCGAATTGACAAATCGAATTGAAAAAAAAAAAAAAAAAAAAAAAACTGAAAAGCGGACTCTTTGCGGTGGATGACGTTGGGGCAGAAAGAATCCGTCGGCGGCGCCCACCAGAAGCCAACAGAATTGGACCAATACCATGGATTTCACTCTTTAGAAAGGCATGCAGTAGAAATGAAGCGCAGACCACACATCCCCCGGCGCGCTAATGTGTCGTCGCATTTATGATATGAACGGTTGAGGTTCTAGTACAGAATATGAAATGGCCCAACTAGACGAG
Organism: Annona cherimola; assembly: GCA_030490835.1. Classification (NCBI taxonomy): domain Eukaryota; kingdom Viridiplantae; phylum Streptophyta; class Magnoliopsida; order Magnoliales; family Annonaceae; genus Annona; species Annona cherimola. The sequence continues at coordinate 98,878,147 of CM059971.1, read as the reverse complement.
AAATGAAATATCAGACGAAAGTTTAATGTTATAATCGCAAGTTGGCCAGCCGGGATTTATCTATTTGAAATGGACTACCTACCTGGCCTTTGTAGTATGGAAAGGATATTGAGATCTACAAGTGAGATTGCGAAAGGTGGCGGGCGTGACGCGGCAACGCATTCCATATGGCCCCCTAAGAATCTCGGCTGCGATTTTAGGAAAGTGAACGGCAGCAGAGCCTGCTGCCTCACCTCAAAAAATAAGTTACTGGAGAAAAAAATTCAACTTTCATGTGAGGATTTCTTTTTTGTCTTTAGTAATATTCTAATTACATTAGAGCCAAATATCATATTTATTTCACGGCTTAATTCTAAATATATCCATGCCAGCGAGGGCGTAGCCCCACTAATAGTAATAACTCTCCTGACCTTGTGCTAGGCATGTTTGGGTTTGAAACCCAGCACAGGAGCTTTATTAATCTTCCTGCTTAGAAATAGAAAAATGTATTTAGATAATTTTGAGTTATAAACTCACAGACATCAAATATATATATATATATATATGAGAACCGATCCTGTGCAGTCCGCTATAAAATGGACCCCACACATATTAGATTGTAATGAAACTTTATACACTCATTTATCCATATATAAATCATACTTTAGACGGTTTAGATGTTGAAAAAACCACTTTAAACTTGATATTTACATTAAACGTAATAAAATAGTACAAATCCAACGTAATAAAATAGTTTGATATAAATAACAACTTTAAAGTATCTAATTGGGATGAAAATTGGTATGGTAATAAAATATATTATTCTAAATATAATGGGTGGAGTAGATCATGATTTCATAATCGTGTGGGGTCCATTTTTAGGCTACTGCATCGCTGTTCCGGTGCAGCGACAGAACAGCTCTCTCACTATATATATATACTCGTCGCAATTTACCTTAACTTCAAGTATACTACCATGTTTCAAAAGTTTCTTACACACTAATGATGCGAACATTCCAAATACATCCAATTCGTAGCAAAAACTAGCAGTCATGATTGGAAACGATCAAAAGTCCCCCTAGCGTCTAGGGCACGCTTGGAAATGGTTGATCGATACACCTTCAAGCACTGGTCTCCTTTAATACCTGGGCGTTGCATGAAGTTGTTGATGGAGGAGGGCTGTCCCGAATCTACAAAGGCAAGGCGATCGTTGCAGGAGATAGTACTGATGAAGATCTTTACCGGTGGGTTGATGTAGGTAGCGTACCACGTAGCAATTAGTGACAATGCTTGGACACGACTGGCAGGGAATCCGACTCTAGACCATCTCCATCAGATTGCCATTATAGAAGAAATATCGCTGCTAATGAAATCATCTAGAGAACTAAGGAGCATGGGCCATCATCTTCCGATTAGGCCCCGACGAAGGAAGGGCCGCAAGAAGATGGGCATCAGGAGAAGCGAGAAACGGAGGACGGGCCAGGATACATTCTTAGGCCCAAGAATCGCACAAAACCACGACCCAGATGGAGTCGAGAGCCACACTAGTCTCGCACAGACCGCCAGCTTGGCAGGAACATGGGTAACCCAGGAGAATCTTAATTCAAGAAGGAAGAGCGTCCAGGCTGTTGCTCGGGCAGAAGGGAGCGGGCAAGTGAGTCGGCAATCAGATGAGTATCGATGGAAGTGCAAGGAAGATTAGGGTTAGTTCTAAAGTGTGGGCGTGCTAAAGAGTAGTGGAAGGGAGCTTGCTCCGATTGTAGAGTCCGGCGAGGGGTAATCTCCATTGTACTCCGTTCCATTCACCAATAAAATAGAGATCGATAGTTTGTTGCTAACATTTTCATCGTCAACGAGATTCCCTTCTCTTCTACAAAATCCATAGCCAGCGAATCAATATCAGCTGCTCAAATCGAGAAAAAAAGTCACTGTTTTTGTTTCTTTCCTGCTACTGATGAGTGCAGCCTCACTGTTACGAAACCAATTGGCCGCTACAGACTGCCCACTGTCTTCTCCTCCTGATCCAGAAAACTCGAAATCAGTCGCCTCCGTCACTATTGTTCGTTCATCTTTTGCGACTAGCATATCCAAATCTGCTACCAAAATACTGCTTCACGGGTAATTCTAGATCTTTTGGAGTTCATCTAAAAAATTTCTATCGTAGAGGGTTGGGAACAAAAAAAAAAATAGCGCTCACTTCCCCTTCCCCTCTCACTCTGTTTTAAGGATTATTGATTGAGGAAGAAAGCCAAATACACATCAATCTTATGTAACCGTGCGCGACTAAGAAATCAAAACACGTCCCAAATACAATAAAATTTTCTTACCATTTCTAAAAGTGGAATTTCTTGTAATCTTGTTTTATCCAAAACAGACATACTGAAATTTCATTCAGTTTTGATGTTTTTTCTTTTCAAACTAGTTTGAAATAAAAGAAAAAGGATTTGAAGAAGATTAAAGCTCATGGACGGCAACATATCTTCCCCATCTCTGCATGGCGGAATGCAAAAGCATCCCGTAACTCTTGCAGGCGATAATGCTTGAAAAGGAAGGGAAATAGGTTGCAGCCGAAGCTAGAGATGCACTGTTGTCATCGGCGGAAAGAAGGCCAGCCGGATTTCCATCCGACTTGAAAGCAGTAATAATTTTGGCATTTACAAAATTTTGAGTCCATAAAATTAACGGCAACTGGCAGAATGAGCATAAACGGAATTGATAACATATAATGATTGTAAATGTAACTTTTGAAACTTAACGAGTATACATGGAAATAGAGTTTAAAAACAATGGGTATATTTATTTCTTTGATCAAATTATGATATTAAAAATCCTTTTGATTTAAAACGAGAGCCAAAAGAAAACCAAGATGGACAGGCCGCGGGAACGAGACAAGTCACACAGACGGTGATGATCAACGGTGCAAGTATCAACTGCAGAATTCTGACGGACGTAATAAGGAGTCGAAGAAGATTTCTAAGACAAAACGAAAAACGCATCAATCTGTAAGTTAGCTAAAATTGGGATTGACGTAGTATAATGGGGAAAACTAATTTGTTTCTCTTCTGCGTTATCCATCGCAACTACTTCCACAAATTAGTTTATAAATTACAGCTGGCATGAAGTAAATTGAACAAGGCCAGCATATGGAGATTGCCCAGATCCCAGCGGATTAAAGTTTCAACTGCAGCTGGTTGGAAAGGTGTGACTCTGCTAGACGAAAATAACTTCAAACTTGGCACAGGGGTTCTCTTCCACATGTTCCCGGAACTCGGCATCGCTGTTGAAACTGAAAGTATACAAAGCTTGTCTTTGAGTGAGGTCAACTGGATATACACGGTAAATTTTCAATTCATTGCCACCTTTTATGCTCTCTGGCCTTTCTTGTCTCCAGATTGGTACGTGGTTAAGAGATTTGAACTTTGCTAGCACTGCAGACTCCATCGCTCTCAAGGTCAAGTGGCTGGACCTGCTCAAACATGTCAAGAGTATTGTTTGCCCATTCAGTTAAAAATATTAAGAGAATTGGTCATTGACATAATAGTAAAATGTAAGAGGCTTGAAGCTTACAACACGATGATCTCACTGTATTTGCTGATTTGCGCATAAAAACCAGCAGTATTTGGACATACTAAACAATGGTATTCTGGGCTCCTACAGGATAGCCTATGCCACCAACCCTGGAGGATTGAAGGTCTTCCAAGCCATAATCTGCAGCATCGTATCAGTTGAATCCATGTTGGACAGTCCCTAGTTTCTACTTCCCATTTCGTATGATTAACAGACTACTTAGCAACCCTATCAAAACACAACCATCATCCACACACACGAATCAACAGCTCAAATCATTGAACTAATAACTCCATTTCATTTCACTTGATGATGGTGCTGAGGATGTTATTCGGAAAGGAAACACTTATGCTGGAATGCAGTTAATGAGTTCAATGAAGTAACTACGGTGATTCAGTTTAGACACCATGTAAGATGGTCCCGATCCCTAGGTGTAAGTGCAGTACCCCAAGCTATTGCAAGAGAAGGGACTCCAGAAAACATGTGAATTCCGGGGAAAGGGAGTCTGACCATGTAAGACTAGCACCCACATAAAAGAACAAAACACACAGCGTTCTCCAATTCTACAATTCTTGGATGACAAAGCATTATTATGGCGGTGCAAGATCAAAACATGCATACAACATATGAGCGACTAACTGTGAAATACCAACCAACAGCATTAAAGGAAATACTTATCAATAGAAGTCTAATTATTTGTTCGTATCTTCATGGCCCCAACCTTTTTGGCTATTTGAATGCAGAATGAAATATAAAGCTTTGAAAATTTGCATGTTCACCAAGAAATGTATCTTTTAAAATGTTGGTCAGTCTCTTAGCAATGTCATAATTAATTTTGTTTTGTGTGCGTATTCATTCAGGAGCTGAAGTAAGAACCAGTTTTGCTAGACTGGTAAAACACAAGTCGTTGATGTCTGTAAATAGAAGGGCCAGTCACGAAGTAGACAGCTTTGCAAGCAAGAAGAAAGAAAGAAAGAATAACAGGAGGAAAGTTACCTCAGGAAGATGGATTCCATCTCAAACCTCCCTCTTTCTCTTACAAACAAGTGATACATTGTTCCCCTGACACTGGTACAATTGCAAGGCCTTTTCTGGAACCTGGCACTTTTTTCTTCTAGATCTCTGATCTTTGTTGCAAGATGAATGCAAAGACGGCATGATGAATGGACTGCTGCCATGTCTACAAGGGCCTTGAAGGAATCAGATGGACCTTCATACTTCCAGCTGTGCACAATTAACACCATGATGTCAGCTTTTTTATTTGTTGGCATAACCAATATAAAGGAAAATTCCCTCCCATGACACTAGAAATGAAATTTTTGCTTGTGGATATTAAAACACATTCTTGGGGCCCATGAGATCCTGAGGTGAGAAAGATGCATGATAGATTTTCACTTGGTGCCAGTGGGGCTCATGCTTCAGGTGGAGTTCCCCAGCTGGAAACAGCAGGAATAAGTAAAAGCCCCTATCAAGACACTCAACAATAGTCCGTTCTTTGCTAGTTACCTTAATGAACGATTATAAGCATCAGGATTTCCAGCAAGGTATTTCATAGTCTTAGCAATAGAAGCAACGTCACTCAGCTCTCTGATATGCAAAACAGAACTGGAAGACGGTGCAAAATCTTGGATATTAGGAGCACCAACAACCACAGGAATTGAACCTTCATCATTTCAGAATAGAAGCAGAAAAAAGAAAAAATCAGAATGACAATGAAATATTTATGAGCTGATAGAAAATCCATTAGTTAGGGAAAGGCAGGTTTCCATTCAGAAGCATGTTCAAGTAAAGCAAGAACTTCAAAATGAAGGGGAAATTGGAAAATTGGAACTCTGAAAGTATTACAGGCATACCAGCAACAAGTGATTGAAAGAATTTCTCAGTGACATAGTCTTCCTCATTGGAATTCTCAAAAGCCAAGCTGAATTTATAGCGCTTCAGTGTTACTAATTTATCCACTGCCAAAACAAAGGAAATAAAGCATTTTAGGCACAATACCCTCAAGACATGACAACAATTGAGGCAGGATGCTTCAATGCATAATATATCATCACTTAGCAGATGCAATAAAAAGAGCTACCCAACAAATTGATGGGCACTTGAAACCACATAGTACATAGCAAAAAGTCATACTCACTCTTCTTGTGCAGCTGGGAAAACCTGCAATGGATTGGGTTGGAATGATCCCCCACCCTGACTATTATTTGGCAGGCCATTAATTTGATGTCTATGATTATATGATCATATGCAATCCATGGGGGAGCCCCTCCAACCCAGTGATAACATTAGACACAAAATCCTAGGGCACTGCTCTTATTTTTAAATAAGATAAGAATAAAACCAATAAGCTAATGGAGTTAAACATTTCGTATGAAGTAGAAGTCCATAAGTTGCACTTTCTTGTTCCATCAAGTAACTAGAAAAGGTTCTTTATGTGTGGAATATCTTTTATCATATACCTTTTCCATTATGGTTACGATGACATGCACCATAAGAATCAATCTTGACATTCAACTTCTCTAGCATATCGAGGGCCTGCAATCGAAAGTTGCGTGCTCCGCAATTGGAAATAAAGGCAGCTGCAAGTGCACTTTCAGATTTGGGCTGCACTGGAGCCATAATGTCATATTCAGCCCATGAAAAATAACCAACTGGAACATCTGAGGAAAGACTAGTGGTCATTACAACATCGTATCCTCTCCTGCAAAATCAAAATGACAATGACCAGAGACTTTCAATTCTGATTACACAAGTAAACATGTGAGTAACAATTGGTACTGTGACATGATGGGCAATACTAACAGTCTGTACAATTTACACCACAGATTTCTATAAATGCACACTGCCTTCCCACTATTGAGCATAATGTGGTAATACCTTTATGATTTGACAACCAGAAGTATGGGATAATGTGTAAAAGTTAACATGCTTTTGGCTATCAATACAAGTTTAAAACGTCAAGCACCTCTCTTTTCTTTCCTCATTTTCTTTCTTCTTTCAAGCAAGAAAATCATCTGTTTTAACTTTTTGTATCTTTGGCTACAATGGCAACCAACAATACCAGCAAGTCATCTGATCCAATGCTTCAGATCAGCTGCCAGAAATCTGTAATTTTGTCATGCCACCTCTCTTGGCTGTATCCTTTAGGCCACATGTCCTCATGCCAATGCAGTTCACGAACAACAAAGAGTTGATGTGAAGGTTCCACTGAATTTGAAACTTCACAGAAGTACCAATATCTAGTGACTCACCATCATCATAAGTTGTTTCCTACATATGTGGGGTTAGCTATAGAGATCCCAATTTGTCATATAAATTATCATAAGCTTTGTATTATATTGTTATAGATTTATCGTAATTTGCTTATAACCTTTTTAATAGATATTTTAGACAGTTCATAGTTGCATTTTATAGATTTATATCATTTTTATCAATTTGTCATTTTTAACTTCTTTTGTTTGCCATAACTTTTTGAACTTCCTTGTTCAACTACCAAGTTTCCATATGGATTTACCATCATTCCACATTGATTCTGCTTCAACTTCTTTTACATTCCATTTTTCTTCTATCATGGTTTTATTGAAAAGTTCTATGTTAGCATCCTTCAAATTCCACCATTAAATTTTGAATTATATTACTTTTAGGTTTTGTCATCTCTCTTTGGGTACATACTAACAACCGATGTTGTATAACTAAACTCTCGCTTAGGATAACCTTATAATTACTACACACGTATGTATCTAATCTTCTCAGAAAAAATCTAATTAGCTAAAATTTGGCCCACTCTTAAAGATTGTCAAATGTTCATTTCTTTTTTGGAATAAAATGTTCATATAACTAAATTATATGATATAGCAAAATCTAAAATGGCATTCCCCTATTCCATTTCTTATTCCAATACCAAAATCCTGATGGATTATTGTATAACCCACATTCTATCTTCTTACATATCAATTTAAATCTCCTCCTATCACAATCTTTTCTTGGTCTCACATCTTTTGCACTAAACTATCTATGCTATTTGGAAATTGTTTCTTGATTTTATCATCTAACCCTACTTAGAGTAGATAAGCACTAATCACATTTATTGCTTTTTCACATAGCACATGTTTTCATCGAATAATTCCATCATTCATTCTATTATGATCTACAACTTTATTTTTAAATTTATTTTTTAATCCCTACAGTTCTATTTTCATCCTGTCCTATATGTCAAAATTTGTACCCGTTAACCTTTCTATCCTTAGCTCTTTTCCATTTAGTCTCTTGGAGACAAGCTATGTTAATTCTTTTTCTTCTCATTGTCTTTACTACTTTAATATTTTTCCCCGAAAGAGTTTTAATATTCCATGAGGCAAAATAAAGTTTGTGGTTTGGGAGTCTTCTTCACCCAACTACTTTTAAAATGAATTAAAAACCTTTGCTTACTTTTTGCCCCAACTAGACGTTGTTGTAGTGCGTCGCTTCTAAGAAGACATGCTAGCAATCCTTGCCTATTTCTCACTATAGCTGTGCTCCTATGCACCACATTTCTTCTAAGAAAATGCCCTGGCAGCCTTTGCTCATTTTTCATTACAATTAAGCTCCTCTACAACACATTACTTACAAGGGACACTAGCATTAACAACTTATAATGTCAATTCAGAAACCATGAAAATAGATGTAGCAAAACCTTCTATAGCACTGAATGCCAACTTGACATGCCAGTCCTCACTTTTATCCAACCTTGGAACCAATGATAAAGGGAAACTCTTATTTGGCAAGGTTTACTACTATATAGTGCTTGCTGTAGGTAAATTCTCTAGAATCCTTTTGCCAACCACATTACAAGGTCTGTTGTCTTCCCTTTCCTTCTCTTTTTATCCTCTTCTTGAGGTAAGAAAAACAACTGTAAGTTTCTGACACATGCATAGGTGTGGTACACACCAGTTAGAACCTGCCAATAACCTTTGCTAAGTTTCTTCCGTGAAGCTAACATTTCAGTTCTATATATGATCAAAACAACAGAATAAAGATTGTTAAACGTTAATTACAATCTACAATAATGAAACTCTAAACCAAAAAACAAAAGGCATGCACTTCTTCAAATCGACGTGTTTATAATTCATGAGAAATGGATCAAGATGGTGATAAGCCTTTAAAACACTGATAAGATCAAAAAAAATTCTCACAAATCTTTTCCTATTTGCATACATTTTTCTTCCATTATAAGCGCCAAATAAAGTTATCTTAGAGAAGTATAAAAATTAATGAACCAGGAAAGAACACCCATTATAGTGGGGAAAACAGGCAGGGATGTTCTAATCTTTGTGATACCATTTTTCCTGCTCTTGAGAACTTAGGACAGACTAATGTTCTCGAATTTCATACAAAGCTGCATTCAACACAAAATAAAGACATTCGGATTGTGCTTACCCACCGTCGAGCCTGGCCAATGTTATTCTCTGGATAGTAGTGTGAGGATTCCATAGAACGTAGGACTCTAGCTGTCTCGGGGTCTTGATGCATGCCAAAGGCCGCATCAGGTTTCCTATCTGATGCAGAATTATATGCAAATTTACATCCCACAGAGCATGTGCTCCACTCCTGAACAATAGTGCATTAAAATTTTGTTTGAAAATAAGAATAATCATGTTTATGGATCCAAAATCAATTCCATTCAACTTGGCAGAGGTCCATGCAACACAAATAAATTATCTATACGTTCATAGTTCTCAAAAACACAGATAATAAAAACAGAGAGAGAGAGAGAGAGAGAGAGAGAGAGGAGAGAGAGAGTGAACTAGAACCAGACACATTCTTTCAACGACCAAAGAACTTCTCATTAAAGACAAGGTTCATTTATTGCATTTTGAAAGGTAACACAACATTGCCATTTGCCAAGCAGAAAAAGTAGAAACAGCAGAAATTGGCACAAAAGGATCAACAAGAATCAAAATATTTAAAGTTAGAACAAGCAGAGGCATTGAACAAAAGATGGCCAGCTACCAAATTACGATGGCCTCCTGCCTTTCCAAAATTTCATCTGTATAACAGCATTTCGGAACACACCTCTTCTTCGATTCTTTCCGCTAACCGCACGTGAAGAAGAAGAAGAAGAAGAAGAAGAAGAAAACCTTCACAAAACTCTCCATTGCTGCAATAATTTACCCAAGCTACAACCCAAGAAAATTGGACCAGAACCGATTCAACAATCCAAAAATCCAAGTAGACAAGCTTATGACTTCCGCCTACCTTTTGGACCAGCAAATCCCAGATGGTATATTCCTGGGCCCGTAGAAAAACACCCACGGAAGGGTAACAAGAGGCAGTGTCATGTCATTAACTAGTTCTCTCAACAGAAATACCAGAATTCTCCAAAGAACAATTTTTTGAGAGTCTATATACAAAAGTCAACTGCATCGAGTTGCCACCCCAATAGTACGAATATGATGCTCCTGTAGCGGTAGAATTGAGAAATCCTACTCGTTAGACGGTTTGCAAATTGCAACGGTATCCTATTCTAATTTGGAACTGAAAAGGCATATTTCCATCACAAAGCGAGACCAAAACGGTCCAAAAAAGCATAATAATGCGCAAAAATGAATTATCTCATCAAAACAGCGAAATTTAAGAAGATTCGAAGCAACTCAAAGACAATCTGAAGAGCGTCTAACCTGATCGGAACCCGAAACTATGATTGGGTCCTTCTGGAAATCCCTCGAGTACTGCACAGCATCTTCTCTTACAAGCCACTCTTTGCATTTGTCGTCGGAAACATCGAGTTCCACATCGTCCGCAGCCCCGGAGACGAAATCCGCAGGCTTCGAAGGCGAGGCAGACAATGTCGGGTGGTAGAAGGAAGTAGTCCAGGAGCGCATCATGGCGGCGTTGTTCGCCATGTCGAGGCGGCCGAGGAAGGTGAGCTCGGCAACGACGACGAGTGCGATGACGAAGGGCATCAGATTCGACCATCTTCTCTGAGGCGGGCCATCCTGGGCCGCCGATGCTGCCGTTCCTCGGTGACCCGTCGATGATTTCTCCCTCATTATTTCTCCCCTCTTTTCCCCGTTTGGGAAGAGAGAAGGAAATAAAATCGATCGAAGTCTCTGTTTTTAGAGAGCAATCATATTTCAAGAATCGAACACTGGAAATGGAATTGGAATTTCCAGACGACGAGGTGAGTCGAGTCGTCCAACTACTTCCTGCCTCCGGTCCCTGCTTTGGTTGATTCGGGTACTAGTAATGGAGTTGGTCGCCCCAAAGGTGAAAAAGCTCCATTGCCAAAACAGAGCGATCTGCGCGAGTAGAGATGGGTAGTGGTATTCGCGGCTATCCTTTCTTCTTAAAATAATTACGTTTATCCGTAGTTATCTACATTTTAAAATATGATCTTGTTAGCAAAAATTAAGTAATGACTTATTTAACCCACCTCAAAAAATTCATTTAGAAATTTTTTTTTTGCTTTTTTCTTCGTACACTTATTTTTTAAGTTTATTTAATATAGATTAAGTCTTATCGTTTTTTATATGTATATATCTTTTAAAGATTTTTTAACATAAGGGTATTTTAGTTATTTTAATGAAAAATTATATATACATATCCAAAAATAGTAAAACTTGGTTATATACTAAATACATCTATATTAACAAGTCTACAAAAAAATAAAAAATTTAAATAAATTTCTTGAAGTGGGCTAATGAAGTCATTATTTGGACCGGGCTAACAGGAATATTTCTCATACATCTTATTACTAATCTATTTGTAATAAAAAAACAAAGATATCTAGTGTCCTAATACAATGCTCAGCAACATAATGAAGGATTTCAGCTGTATGCATCCGAGTGCATTTTGACTTAGTGCACTCAGATGCATTTAACTTTTTTAAAAAAGTTTCAAAATTTTTCATAAAATTATTAATCAAAGTGTATTTAACAAGTGTATTAATTTTTACCATAAACGCATTATCTAGAAACTTTAGCTCTAAATTAAGCAGTAGCCAAGGTAATGTATTAAACACAGAAGAAACTAATATAAATAATCTAGAAAAAGACTTAAATGACTGAAAAATACATGATATCTCATACAGTCAAATATATAAAAAAAATGTCATTTCAACTCTTAACAAACTACACAATAAAAACTGTTGAACAAACAATCTCTTTATTTGATCAATATGAAACTATTCTCCTTTTAAACAAAAGATTAATTGAACAACATTGACAAAAATAAAATTTCATATATTTAGGACTAGTTTAAGTAGGTGTCCAACCACTTATGAGAGAAGGATTGAACACTTCAATCTTATTATGCTTAAGAGATTGTAGATTTAATAAATTTTAAGACTTACTTTTAGGAATGGTATAAACGAGTTTATACATCGAGCCTATTTATTTTGACTGTTACCTAAAATCTAAAAAATATTTAAAAAATCTCAAAACATGGTAAAAATTAATATGCGTGTTAAATATACTTAGATTAACAGTTGTGTAAAAAAAATTTAAAAAATGGGCGCACCAAATCTAAGTATACTCTGGTGCATGTAACTAGAATCCTATAATGAAATATCCAACTACCAATCATTTCATTATCTCCTCATTCAAAACAAGTAGAATGGAGAAGAAAAAGAGATCATTTTTGAGGTAGCAACAAAAATACAAGAACGTGGATTAAAATAATTTGTAAAATGTCTTGTAGTGATAACTATCTTACAAAAGTAGCATGCTAATTAATATTGAAAATTATTGCTCACAACAATTTTCAAATTGGTGTAATCCGCATCCAAAATATAATCCTTGATAATTCTATACAATCAGAACTCTTTACAAGAAGAATTTCTTTGGCCACTTTTTCTTTTCTTCAAATATATGTGTCATGGCCATTAGCGCGATGCCCTAGTGGTATGGGACAAGGGCATATAATATGTCAATCCCAATTCTAGTCTTGCCTAATGCAAGTTCTTTATTGCATTTTTCCCTCATTGTGGGCTTTACAAATTTTTATGAGGGTGGAGTGGTTACAAAAATTCACTTCATGTTGTGAGGGTTACGAAAGTGCTTTTTTAAATTTAAATTACATACACTTTGACATCTTGATATTATAAATTAGGCCCTTTTACGACCCTAACCATGGAGAGATATTTTGTAAATACCCTCGTTATCAGAAGGACATTTTTTCCTATACTTTCACGAAGGAGAGAAATATTTTCTATATTGCTACAAAGCAAAGGTTTCAGATGCCCGACTTTTTTGACAATAGGTCATCAATTGTGAAGTTGCTTGATTTTAATATTAGTTGTCATAGTGTATAAGTAGCAATAAAATATATATGTGTGTGCGATTTACTTTCATGGTGTTTCAAAATCATTCATTTATTAATAAATTAATTTTTATCTAAATTAAAAATATGTATTAAAAATGTACAAAATTAGTGTAATAAAATTATTTAAATTGTATATCAATCTCAAATATATATTTAACAACTAAACCGTTTAACCGTTTAAAATATAATTTTATAATTTTATAAAAAATATTATCATATTTCGATGTATCTATGAATGAGTCTAAGTATTCTTTTAATTTACGTAAGGATTATATATATATATATAAGCAACCTTGGCAACCTCGAAAATCTGATTGAAATGATTCTTGGTATATTGTAGAAAAATATGATTCTAAACCGCATTGAAAGTAGGAATTTTTTTTGATAAGAGAGAGTAGGAATTTGAATATGCAGCATTCGGCGGAAGTTTTGGAGGAATGCCGTTGAGGGGGCACATACTGACGAAACACCGAAGCATCTTCCGAGATTGCCGGCGCGTATCCTTTTCCGCGCGTATGCTGGCTCGATCAGACTTTGATGTTATTCAGTGTGAGGTGCGCTCGATAGCATTGAACCTCAGTGCTTTTAGGTGTATATACTTTTTTTAAATTTTTTTTATATAACTGTTAATCTAATTGTATTTGATATGTATATCAATTTTTATAATTTTTGGAAATTTTTAAATATTTATTTCGAATTTTTAAAAATCAGTGACATTTTAAAATTACTAAAATGGTATACATGTTAAAAATGGTAAAAATTGATATACATATTAAATGCAATTAAATTAACATTTGTGTAAAAAAATTTAAAAAAATATATATAAAAATAGATATATGCACCTGATCAGCACCCGAACTGATAATCAAACCGGTGACGCCACCGATCTGGTTCAAACTAGCTGTGAAAACCAGATTGAACCGTCATCAAGTATTTTATAATGATAATTTAATAAAAGTTCTATAAAATGTAAATTGACATAAGAATATGATAATTTAAAACTTAAAAATATATAAAATATAATACATTTGAATTAAAATAAAAACGTTATAATAATGATGAAAATTGTGGATGATTTTATCTATTAAATATAAATAACTAGATACAGCATATGGTTATCTTAATTTTTTGATGGATGTATGGTTATCTTGATTAACCAACGATTAAACACTTTGCACTATACTTTTTATATCTATTTAAAATTTAAATTTTGATAACTGAAAAATAGAATGTCTTCATTATTTCATACGGTAAATGGTAATCATTAATGCCAGTACATGTGCCTATCCGTGAAGCTACAGTTTAGATGTTAGAGCTATTTTTTCTTCAAGCGGTTAAACCTTATGGTTACGGTTTGGATTAGATCACCGGTCTAACTGGCTCACACCGGGTAGGCACATCAAACCAGCAAACGGCTGAATCGGATCGGTAGGTTCACTGGTTTCCGATCAGACCGGCCGGTCCGATCGGTTTTTACAGCATTATGATGCATAATGGGCCACTCAAAGTCTCAAACCATCACTTACATTTCTGGTCTCTCCTCTGTGGGTGCTTTTTATGTTAATGTTTGCATCATGATGCAAAATTCCATTTTTTAATTTTTTTAAAAAAAATCTTTTTATAAAATTGTTAACCTAAGTATATTTAACTTATATGTTAAATTTTACCTTTTTTGGAGATGTATAAATGTATTTTTTTATTTTTAAAAATAGGGATATTTTAGTCATTTAAAAATGGCTAAAACCGCCCCTATTTTAAAAAATCAAAAAATATATAAAAATCTCCAAAAGGGTAAAATTGATGTACTAAAATTTTAATGCATTAGGTGCAAGACTCTATTTTTAAATTTTTTTTTAAATTTTTTTTTATAAAAATATTAATTTAGGTGTATTTTATTCATTTAAAATGACTAAAACCTCCCCTATTTTAAAAAATACATCTTCAAAAATGGTAAAATTTAATTTATAGATTAAATAAAGTATATTAATAATTTTATAAAAAAATTTAAAAAATAAAGTTTTACACCCTAATTCATCGAAATATTACTGTAATTTCTTAGTATCATAACTTTTGATTTAGTTTTTGTTAGTGGCAGTATTGTCCTCAAAGTAGTAAACTGGGGTTTGAATGGTACTATGGAGCATTTTGTCCCCCAATTTACAAATTTTTCATACAACATTCCTATATTTACTTACAATATCTGCCCGTGATACTCCCATCTTGTGGGGTAGACATAGTACCGCCGTGCCAAAGGCATGATGGTCAACTATACCTTTTTTATTTTCCATTCTTTTGATTTTCTTTTTAAGATCAAAGTCATACATTTTGTTTAAAATTATTTACTTAACTTAAATGTAAGAAATAATTTTGATCGGAAGACCTATAATTTATAATCGGTTGTGTTCTTATGTTGCTGGCCACACACTGCCTTGCATGCGGCTGGCCAGAAAAAATATATTTTTTAACTTTTTATAAATGTGTGAGCATCCTGTTATATTTTTCTTTGTGTAAAATTAATTAGACCCGTGCATTTAAAAAAAAACAAAAAATTAAAAAATATTTTCTGACGGCCTCACGTGTGGCCGACCACATAAGAAACAAATCTCACTTATTAATATTAAAAAGTAATATTATAAATGCATTCTCACTGTACTTAGGATATATAAAAATTAAGAAAAATGCTCAAATATACCTGCAAGTTTTGAAACTAATTGTAAGTATACTCACAAGCTTTCAATAGTTTTTCTCATGCCCACGTGTTTTGCCCAAAATACAACTTATACCCATGCTATACAGATGGGTCATTAGCCCGGGCGCTGGTTCAATGCACCCGGCTCCACCCGGTTGTACTGAACTTATTTTTTATTTTTTTATTTTGAAAATTTTTTTACATGACTATTAATCTAATTGTATTTAACACGTGTATAAATTTTTATCAATTTTGGATATTTTTAGATATTTTTTTTGAATTTTTTAAACTCAGTTGCATTTTTAGTAATTTTAAATTACTAAAAATGCCATTGATTTTAAAAAATTCGAAAAAAATATCTAAAAATCTCCAAAAATGATAAAAATTTATATACATGTTAAATACACTTAGGTTAACATTTTCATAAAAAAAGGTTTCAAAAAAAATATAAAAAAGGGTTCAGTACACCCGGGTGCATTGAACCAGCGTCCCATTAGCCCATATGAAATAAAAAACTGCCCACAAACTGCCCACGCCTTGATTTCTATTCTAATTTGCAGTTCGTGTCATGCTTCTCATTCAATCCTTAATTTCCATTTGAGCCTAATTTTTATTCTAATAGAAATTATGAATAGAAATCAAAGCTAGAATGGGAATTAGATAATGAAATGAAATTTAAGGTAGGGATTAAGCTTATTTTGTTTGTTATTTTGTACATAGACTAACAACATATTTAACGTATTCTTGATGACATATGTATAAGTAAAATTTTAGGCAAGGTACACGACTATGTAAGAAATTATTGAAAGTCCATGGAGATATTTGAAATTTGTACAAAACTTGTAGATATATTTAAGATTTATCCTAAATTTGATTAGGGTGGATTTGGGAAATGATAAAATTTTTGAATAAAAAAATTTTTAGTGTGAAAAAATAGTTGAAATGAGAGAAAATAATATGACATGATCGGGATAATAATGAGTAATAAAAAGAATAAAATTAAAATAAAGATGTTCATTATATGAATAATTGTGTAAAAATGATTAAAAAGTATGATAGTTTATATTGGAATGTACGAAAAATAATTAAAAAATTGGGTAGCTATAAAAAGTGAAAGTTTTAGATCGAATTTTATTTAAGACCAAATACACCGTAAAATAATATTTTGTTTTTCACAAATATTCATAGAAAAGAATACGATGCACGATTTATCTTTAAAAAATTAGAAAAAATATCAAATTCAAAAGGATAATGTTCTCGTCTAGTTTCACAAGAGAAAAGCCTTAGTTCTTTAATCAACTCTGTGTTTTCTTTTACATTAATTTGAAAATATGGTTCCTGTGAAAGTCTGAACTTCAGATCTCATAAGCAAGCATTAAGATTAATCAAAGCGTGCCTAATATGAAAGCCGTATGTTGTTATCGATGAGAAAATAATAATGATAATGATAACGCACATCACGCTTCAAATATAGAGCTGGGTGGAGTATAATGATCCGAAAGGTGCCATGATGATTCATGAATGTGGCTCCACCGAATCCAAGACAAGCCAAACATTATTGCAATTCCTTGAACTCTCAAACCTGATATTAACTTCTGGTATATGATATATAAAAGCTTATTTATATAAAAAAAAAGATACATAGAAACTCTGTATTTGTTTTTTCAAAATAAAATAATCTATTTTGGCCTTATCCTTTTCTTCTCTTATATTATTTTAACATAGTTTTGCTTCATTAATTAATGACAAAAATTTTATACTAAATTAAACATGGGAAGTAATTCCTTACAAATGTTTGTCAAATTGACTTTGCTCAAATGTTGGGAACTCAAAGAGGTGATTTCCGTGATTATCTTGGACTCCTTGATGGCTTAAGAGATCCAAAAAGGTTGTGGTCAAATACTTGAAAGAATGAATCTAGTTGAAAATTTAGAGGTGGAAAGAGAAGCTTCTGTTGGTAGGGGGAAGAAGTACTGATGAAGGTAATGACTCAAGTGATACCCTGCTATTCTATGAGCATTTTCCTCCCTCGAAGATTTTCTGTCAAGAGCCGAATGACCTATTGAGCAGCTTTTTGTGGGATGAAAAGGATGGTCAAAAGAAAATTAGTTGGGCTGCTTGGAATGACATGCATTCAGAAGTCAGAGAAAGGAACGTGGTTTCATAACCTGCTTGTTGTTAATCTGGCAATGCTAACGAAGCAACTCTCGAGACTAATAATCAACACCGAGTCACTGTGTTATAAAATCTCGCATGCAAAGCATTTCAGTAAAACAGGCATTTGGAATTTTGTGGCTGGCAATAGAGATTATTTTAGTTGAAGGTCTTTTATGAAGGCAAGAACAATCTTAGAAAAAAGGATGCAAATGGAGAATTGGATCAAGGTGTATGGTGAGTTTCTTTAATGATCACTGGACAAGAAATAAAGAAGGCAAGGCCCCTCCCTGTCGATATTCCTAAAGATGTGCCTGCCAACTTTTTTATTAATCAAGGTTATGATACTTGAAAGAGAGAAAGGATTCATGCTGCCGTGGGTGAAGCTGGATGGAGATCAATTCAGCTGGTTCCCCTGCCTCAACATGAAAAGAAGGACAGCTAGTTTTGGGCAGCAGATCCAGATGGAGGGTACAAGGTAAAATCAGCCTACAGGCTGATAGTTAACAATGCTCTCTTTTTTGCAGGGTACAAGATCAGAGTGAGAAAGACAGTGGAGAAGCTTGATAGAATTGTGTCGAAGAAAATTTGAAAGGCAAAAATCCCAAGAAAAAAATATTCGGATGGCTGCTAGTTAGAAATATTCCCCAACCAAGATAAATCTTATAAGAAGAGACATTCTAGTTGATCAAAGCTATATCCTTTACGACCAATCAAAGAAAGAGATCAATCACGTTTTTTTTGCAGCTCCGTCTATGCTGAAAGAGAGCTCCTCTTCCCTGAAAGAAACATCTGGACAGCTAGAAAGCAATCCAATGCATCCTCAGACAACTGGCCAGATCAAGTGATGATGGTAAAATTGCCTTGTTCATAACCTTTTGTTGAAAAGTCTAGTCTTTAAGAAACAAAAAAAGAAAAGAAAGGAAGGGAACATATAGGTTGTTGGGAGTATTGTGGACTGGTGTAAGGACATTTAGATGACTATGTTGCTGCGACCCAAATACAGACCCTAGGCAGTCACCATATGGAGCTATAGCCAAGGAGGGTGAGGCCGACGATTGGCAGCCTCAAAATCAACGTTGATGGTTGTACAAATTTCAGGGCAAACAACATGGGGTCGGCTACTATCTTGAGAAACCAAAATTGTGAGTCTTTGGTTGGCTATGTTGAAAAATAAATGGCTTAACAAACTCCTCACAATCAAAGCTATGGCCTTGGCATTTGGGATTAGATGGGGAGCAGAACTAAAGGTGCAAAGTCAAGATTGAGAATGATTCTCTAATTTTGATCAGTTTTCTCAATGAAGAATGCAATATGCTATCTTCTGTTGGTACCATACTTGATGATATAAAACATCAAGAGACAACATTCCAATCTTTGAAGTACCTACATGTCTTAAGAGAAGGAAATTAGGTAGCTCATGTTTTAGCATCCTTTGTGTTAGCGATGATGGAATCCAATGTAACGTGGTGGGGGCTGTCCACCCAACCAAATCGTAAACTTTTTGTACTTAGGCTCTTCATTTTCTAATTAAATATACACCTTTCATAACAAAATGATTTCTTCCTATATTTTTTCTAGAATTCTTCATTTAAAATATTGATTAATATGTATATATTTATAATGCCAAAAATACTTTGATTATAAACTATTATAATATTTAACATAATTTTAGAGTTAATAAGAAACTCTTAAATTTTAGAAGTAAATACATAACATGTAAGAGTATTCAAAATATTTGATTTTTAGCCTCATAATTTTTTATACTGATTTTTAGCATCGTCATTATCTATATAAATGAATTACGGATGGGTCAAATATTAAAAAATATACGGGAAGTGGGAAAAAAATGTTTGCACTCAACAATAAACAATTTACTCGGAATTACTTCTCATAAAATGTACTTTAAATTCTCGATGAATCGTACATTCGGTTCGATCACATAGACATAATTTTTTTTTATCAGAGATATTTACGTCCATCTCAACATCTTTCATATTGAAGTCCTTAGACACTTACAATTTTTTCTAATATTTCTTCTCAACATCTATTACGATTAAACATCTAACATTTCTTCTCAACATCTATTACGATTAAACATCTAACATTTCTTCTCAACATCTATTACGATTAAACATCTAACATTTCTTCTCAACATCTATTACGATTAAACATCTAATGGAGAATAACACCCCTAGGAATCAGGAGTGCCGATCATTTACGATCGGTCGGTCGAGCCTGACGTGTGCGACCAGCACTCGACACCGTTGGATGAAGCGGAGCTCGCGTCGGCCATTGGATGAAACGTGCTTTTTGATTGCGGCGTGACAGGGGCATTAATGCCCGGAAAAATATAGGCCAACCCCCTGTCAGGGGGAAATATTTCCGGCAGACCCTCCCGCACCTCTCTCTCTCTCTCTCTCTCTCTCTCTCTCTCTCTCTCTCTCTCTCTCTCTCTCTCTCTCTTTCGCCGCTCTCTCTTCCTCCCGCTCGCCCTCTCTCTCCCGCATCTCTCTCGTCCCGCTCTCTCTTTCTCTCCCGCTCGCTGTCTCTCTCTTTTGCTGAAAACCGGCGATGGAACATGCAAACTAGAACTTAGCACTGCCATCTGCTGCTGTTGAAATCCGACCATGTGATATTGCAACCAATCAACTCTCTGTGTGGCGACGATTGCCGCCGGATTGATTGCCATGGATGTCTGGGATTTACTGCCACACCCACATCTTGGTTTACCAAATTCATGGCTCCAGCACGAATCAAGAAATCTTCGAGTGTCATTTCTCCGAGAGTAGGCTGTCGTTGAACACACCCTTCCCCACCATCACCACCAACGTTTCCTTGGTCTTGCTGAACGATGCCTTTCCACACCTCATTCACCGTCTTCTGACTGTCTGTTTGGCTTAGGTGCAAATTTCCTGGGAGTAAGCAAGTAGAGGAAGAAGATGCATGGGCATTGGCAGTGTTAGCCTGTGGATAATGCAACACCTGCCCTTCCTCTGCTGCTATCACATCTTCAGCTGCTCATCTAAGTTCATGTTGCTCAAGGGCTTTCCTAATTCCCCGAGCTGGTTTTGGAGCTCATCGAGGGTGAGATTGTAGATGGGGCCTTGCCTTGCCAGGGGCGGGAAATGAGGCGCTGGACCTCTGTCGGGAGAGACCATGGTTTTAAAACCCATTAACTGAAACTCAAAAAAGATCCAAGATTTTTCCGCGAATCACAATTAGAGCAACACAAACAAGAAAAACTAAGAATCCCAATGAAACTCCGAGGTGTGGAAAAGAGAGGGCGAGCGGGAGGGAGAGAGAGTGTCGAGGGAGAGAGAGAGCGAGCGGGAGGGATCACTTTCGAGGGATAGAGAGAGGTGTGGGATATGGGTGCAACTTGGGTCGGTTTGGTTCGGGTAGTGGTCTACCCTACCCATACCCTATTTGTAAAAGGCATACCCTACCCTACCCATTTGTCGGTTCGGTTCCTAGTATACCCTACCGTATCCATTACCCATAGAGTCGGTTCTGGTTTCCGTTCCAAATCGGTTCCTTTAATATTCAAATATAATATTTTTTAAAAAAGTTCTATGTTATTTTAAATAATGTAAAATAATACTCATTTGTGTTTTAAAATCATATGTAAATGTATTATTGTTTATATTATTATATAAAAATATGAAGTATAAACCATAATGACCTAATCATTAAAACTATTAATATATTATAATCATAAGTCATAAGCGTATTTATAAGAGTCTTTCAGAAGTCAATGACGTATATATAAATTCATTTAAATTTATACTTCACAAAGTACAAAATTCATTTAAACTTTAATTTATTAAAATATATGTGCACATACGATGTTAAAGATAAAACATAATGCATGCTATATAATATATATTATACATGTATATAATTATGTACATATTAATTACCCATATGAGTACTTATGCGGGTCGGTTCTGGGTACCCAACGTATCTACCCTACCCGTACCCTATTTGATGAGGCGGGTTATAATCATAAGTCACAAGCGTATTTATAAGAGTCTTTCGGAAGTCAATGACGTATATATAAATTCATTTAAATTTATACTTCACAGAGTACAAAATTCATTTAAACTTTAATTTATTAAAATATATGTGCACATAAGATGTTAAAGATAAAGCATAATGCATACTATATAATATATATTATACATGTATATAATTATGCACATTTTAATTACCTATATGAGTACTTATGCGGGTCGGTTCTAAGTACCCAACGTATCTACCCTACCTGTATCCTATTTGATGAGACGGGTAATAATTTGTATCCTACTCATACCTATGGGTAATATTTTCTACCCTAACCTCTCCAAATTAGGGTCGAGGTGGGTACCCTACCCAAGTTGCACCCCTAGTGGGGGAGGATCTGCCGAAAAATATTTCCCCCTGACAGGGGGTTGGCCTGTATTTTTACGGGCATTAATGCCCTGTCGCGCCGCAGTCAAAAGCACATTTCATCTTTCATAAAAAAAAAAAAATCACATTTCATCAAACGGCCGATGCGAGCTCCGCTTCTTTCAACGGCGTCGAGGGCTGGTCGCACATGTGTCGCACATGTCAGGCTCGACTGACGGGTCGTAAATGATCAGCACTCAGGAATCAAACCTGTGCTAGTGCCAAAGCAGCCGATGCAAGTTACGACCGCGCCTCAGGCGCTATGGCTGACATAAAGTTTAAAAATATAATACGTATGCTAGCTTGAAGTTCATGCTGGAAAGTAAAAATAATAATAGAACATATTGCGTGCATATATCTCTAACCTTACATTACACAAAAATTACAACATTTTATTTGCTGAGATATGCATACAGTGGAGTTTATAAGTCATTTAATTACATCCTTTTATATATTTTGCCATCAAGTAGCACACAGCACAAAAACTACAGATATGATAAGACATTCCATTCAAGTAACACAAGAACGTGTTCGTCCACCTACAGCTACTTCCTAATAAGAAGGCAAATTCAGCGTGGAAATTAATTAAAGACCAGATAAAAGTCCAACGCAGACTAGCATTATATGGTATATACACATATATTGAGCATCCTATTCATTGAGAAGCTAACGATCCTTCCCTGTAGAACACACGTTCACCAGCGGTGCGAAGTAGTCTACCTTTATGGCCTTCAAAGGCTTCATTTCCCCACCGCCATCATCTACGCCTACTCTCTTCTTCTTATTCTTCACCCACACCCCAAAAAGCTTCAAGCACCGCTCTTCCTCCTCCTCCACATGATCTCCTTCTCCTTCCTTTTCTTCCACGTCGTTCAATAGTGCTCGTCCGCGCATGATGCTCTCAATTTTCTCACGGTCCACGTGCTTCGAGAGGAATTCTAGCAGCTCCTCGCACTGCTTCTTAGCCGTCGCCAGCTCCGAGCTGAGGAGTAAGTTGTCTTTTTTCAGCTTCTGGTTCTCGTCGGAAAGATTGGCGGCGACGGTTGCAGTTGTAACGATTTCGGACGACGTGCGATTTTTGGTAGTAGAGGTGGTCGAAGAGGAGGCTTGCTCATGATCTTCGCCCGAGTTGGAATATGCTGGCGATGGAGGGCCGGTTACGGCGATACTGGGGAGCTGAGACGACGTTGGTGTCGACGGGGACAAGGCTTTTCGACGGTGGATTTCGCAGAGGAGGTCTTTCTCTCCTCGGCGGAAGAAGTCGTTTGCGAATTCCCATCTTTCGGACACTATCTTTCGGAAGCCCTGCATTCGTCCCAAGTCAGTCAGAGCCCAAAGGTCAAGGTTAATTAATTGGCCGCGACTAATTGGGGTATGGATGGTTCATGAATTATATATTTAATCAAATGCTTTAAATTATTTTATTTAGAAATTCATGCTTATTTTAACTTTTAAAATATGGATAGACGATTTAATGAGTTTTCTTATTTGTTATTACTTAGATTTTAAATTTCAAGTTTACGAATAACAAAATACGCGGGGGAATCAGTAGAGTAACTATGTAGTAAAATTATAAAAAATTTGGATTGCGTGATATACATGAGTACATTTGATGAATTTCCTTTTCATTTAGTTAAAAGAGATCAATTATTTCTTATTATACTAAACATATTTTCAGATCATATGGTTAGGTAGGTCATGTGAAATAACAAATTTGAAATTACATATACATTTATTCCAAATAAAAAACACTTTGATATGAATTAAAATTTTATTTTTTATACTCAGATGGTCACTTAATAAAATATTTATCGTCAAACAATTTCCATAAAAGAAACAATCTCATTAATGCTTTTCAATATATAGAATTCAAATGACTATATGTAATGATGTTTTAAAATGAGAAGTACGTGGGTGCAATTAATCGATTGCATTTTAGCTAGGGTGCTACCAGCAAAATTAAAAATGAGCCTCAAACTCTAGTTTTCTCGTTATATTTACAATTATTCATTTTATTCTTACGCAATTTTTTTCTAAATAGGATGTTTATATGGGCACCATTTAAAAGTGATGTAAAATTAGCACAATAAAACGTAATATTGTACAACTGATAAAAAAAGAATCTGACTGGGATAACCTTTGGTATCATGAAAACGACAAATGATATTAAATTACATGACTGATGAAATTTTAAGTTTCTAAATGCTGTGGGCTCTATGTGTAGCTGACTGCACCCTAACTAGTGTACAGCCAGTTGCACCTTAGCATTTCTCTTTTCAAATTTTATATTTGAAATATTTTTTGTAGAACAAAAATAAATTCAAAATAAAATTGAATTTCTATAGGTTTTTACCCTTCATCCGGGCATGACTGGCGTGAGTGAATCCACAACAGCATCAAAATAATAACCATTTGTCCACGAAGGTTGGATGTTTCCATTACTTTGACAGACTCGTTGTTGTTGTTTTTTCCATTTTAATCTCTTTTCTTGTATTTATTTTGTCCAGTGTTTTAAAAATCCAATCATGAATTGAACCATTTTACCCACTGACTTTGTGTTTTTCCAGCTAAATTTCCAGCTAAACTGCGCTTCACCGCCTTATGCCCCAGTAGGTTTTTTAGAACGTTGATCTTGTCTATTAAATTGGGCTGAATGGCGGGCAGCTAATCAGTCAAAACTGATGGCTACTTGTTTCTGGATAACTGTATTTAAAAATAATAACATTTAAAAGAAGTGTCATGACTTGGACATACGAATGGCGTACTAGTACAACACCTTAAGCTCACGGTTGTTTGACAAGGAAAATTTGATTGAGTAAAACCCCATATGACGGAGAATTTCCTCCAACTTTGTTTTGCATGAAATCTGCATCCATCCGGGTGCATTAACCTATTTTTTCAAATTTTTTCGAATTTTTTTTTATAAAAGTGTTAATCTAATTTTTAAAATGTCACTGATTTTCAAAAATAAAAAAATAAATATCTAAAATACTCTAAAAATGGTAAAAATTGATACACATGTTAAATACACTTAGATTAATACTTGTATAAAAAAAATTTCAAAAAAAATAAAAATAAGTTAAAATGGGTTTAATGCACTCGAGTGCACTGAAGCTAAGGGGACGTTTGGTATTCGGGTGTGGGAAATGTGGGTGGGAAATTGTGGGAGCACGGGTTTCGAGGCAACTCATTAATCAATCAATCATTATATTTTTCCACTTTTACCCCTATATTTTAATCATTTCCTCTATCAACTAACTTTCAATAAACCTATTTATTCCAACTTTACCCCTATCATTTCATATCAATCACACAATTTTCAAAATATTCCATTTTCTATTCCCACCAAATACCACATTTCCCACAACTTTTACATTCCCAAACGTCCCCTAAGTGCACCCGGTGCATGGGATCGCAATCCGATAACTGATGGGTTCCTACGGCTGTAAGTCTGTCATCGACAGAGCACATCGATGAGGCTGTCGCTGACTTGTTACCTATTTAAGGTCAAGGATCTATTCTCGATACGAGATGTGGATTGTGATAATTGTGAACCATATATTTGGAATGGGTTAATTTTAAATATCACCAAAACTTATATTTATAAATAAATATAAATTGAGAAGCAATTAATTTTAAATATGACCAGAACTTATATTTATATTTATGAATAAATATAAATTAAGAATGCTTCTGTAAAACTCCTCTTCTAGATAATTCTTTTCATTTTGAATATTTTAATGGTTGATGAAAAAACTACTCTATCTATTGTATTTGATATTATTTATAGTATCTTGAAAACTCTTTCACTTGTCTAGTATCACTATGTATGGGTCGTATCTACAAATGCGTAAAATTAATATAATAAAATAATTTAATATTAAGTATCAATTTTAAAATTATATTTTTAACATCTAAACTGTCTAAAAAAATCATTTCTACGTGAACAAATGATTTTATAAAGTATTATTATATTATAATACATATATAAATGTATCTAAGTATTTTTTTTTAATTGGCACATGAATACACATATTTATGAGCAAATGTGACTCATGCACGTATTTAATTTGGATGAAACTTGGTATCTTAAATAAACAAATGATGTGAAATATAATGAATGGATTGAATTTTCTATCAAATATTAAAAACTTAAAAGCTAAAGGGCTACATGAAACTACTTCTAAACCTAAATTGGGAATGCTTCTATGAAACTTTTTTTCTATATAACATCTTCCATTTTCAACATCTAGATAGTTAACAAAAAATTCACTTAATCTACTGTATTTAGCGTCACTTATATTATCATGAAAATCATTTTATTTGTCTAATATCACTATATATGGGCTCTATCCACAAACATATAAAATCAACATAATAAAATGATTTAAGGTTAAATATAGTATTTTCAACATTTAAACTATCTAAAATATCATTACTACATGGATAAATGATTTTATAAATTATTATTACATTTCAATATATATGTGAATGAATCTAAGCATTTTTCTTATTTTACACATAAATGTACTTATTTTTGAGTAAATATAGCTTATGCATATATTATAATTTGAATAAAATTTGGTCTCATAAATAAAAGATGAATGAATTGAATTTTTTATCAAATACCAAAATCCTAAAAATTTGAGGGAGTTATATGACACTGTTTCCATGTAACCTAGTTACATAGAAGCAGGCCCAAACCCGAATATACTATACATTTATAAAAATGGTATAGATATCCTTAATTTCAAATATGACATCATCGTTAAAATTGACATAATGTGAAGCTACAATATTACTCTTGTTAAAAGTAAAAGAAAGTTATTTTAGTTAGATATTACAAAAGTTTTTAATAAAATGATATAAAAACATAGAGTAAAAGATGACTCAATTACTCCTATATGCACATATTATTCTTTTAAAAAGCAACAACAAGGGTATTTTGTCATTTCAAAATTTTTTACTATATTATCTAACAAAACTAAATAAAATTTAAGAATAAAATATATGCTTATGTATGTTATTTTTATAAATATGTAGTCATATCTATAAATTAAGTATAAGTTCTGGTCATATTTTTGGTTATATTTTGGTCCCTCTAATTTTTATATTTACTTTTTAACCTATGAGAGATTTCTAAACCTTACAAGTTTGTCCTATTTATATTTTAAACTCTATTGTCAATGGAAATCGGTAAACAAATGAAAAATCTGTCTATGGCCACAATATAAACCTTTTTTTTTTAAATGAACAATATAAACTTTTTAATAATAATATTATCCTTGAAAGGAGTCAACTCTTTAAAAGAGTAGACTCAACTTGACCACTACACAAGCCACATTGTTTGAAAGTTGAAGTTAACTCATGAATGAGTCGACTCAATTAAACCATAAAAAATCAACTCAAATGTCAAGTGAGTGAAGGTATCAAAATCATACTACCTACATGTATGAGTAATGTGTGAACAACTAATGCACGACAAAAACTGAATTGCATACCAATCAAATAAAAAAACTGCACTGCCTATAAGTCTAAGTTGACTTATGAACTAATTAAGCCACAATGATGTTTTAGGCTTTTCATTTACAAGCAAGAGTTGTTAATTGGATGTTTTGATAGCGTAAAATTTTAAAATATAAAATATAAAGTAGGTAAACTTATAGAGTTTAAAAAGTAAATGTGCAAAGTTAGAAGGATTCAAATGCAAGAAATCCTGAAAATTGTCGTGAATGAAAAAATTGATTTTGGAGACGGAAGGTTTAACCACTCCTCGTTCTCCTCATTCCATTGAGAGGGAGGAAGAGAGCTTACGTAGGTGTTCAGCTGTCGAACGAAACTGGAGAAGTTGTTGTGCTTGAAGTAATTGGGAAGCAAATCTCTGGCGAATTCGGCAGGCTTCCACACAATGAACGTGCTACCGCACACGCTCCACGAAATCACATCGTCCGTGCTTCCGTCCTCCACCAGCTGATGCGTCTTCGTCAGGAACGGCGCTGGCGCGCTCCTAACATTCGAACACCCTCCCATCTCCAAAAACAATCTCACCCCCAAATCCCACCAAACAGATCCAGGGCGCCAGAAAATTAAACTCACAGACACGGTTATGAAAATAGCAGTAAAAAGGAAATAACGGCCTCGAACAATACTAACAGAAGAGCAGAAGTGCAGTTAAAAACTCCCAACCCCAGCAGTAAAATCCGGAGAGCATGCCACCATTCATAGGAACCCAACAAGGTGGAGAGCAAGACGGGCGCTTCTTCTCCGAATTCGCGGCTGCCTTCTCCATCTACGAAATCCTGTCCGGTCTTGGATTCGAGCCCAGTCTCATACCTACCGACTTCTGTATATCCCGAATCCAGAGAGCTTGAAATGAAATGGCAGGCGGCGCGCGGGAGCAGATGGGTATTTGTATTTGAGAGAGATCGAGAGAGATCGTAAGAAGCCTCTGGGAAGCTTCTGCTTTATGTGGGTCCGATCGTGGCGTTTTCTACAAGTGGCGGCGTGATGCAAGCTGCCTTTCTTGGCACGATTCTCCTAGGCTCATCGAGAGCTTTCTCGTGCGGTGAGTACTGGTGAGTGGTGACGGAAGAAAACCAAAGAAAAGGGCGCTTTGTTTTCTACCTTATTCCAATGCAAAATTATTTTATAATAACACCCACTATCTAATGCGAATGGGTCACCGCACGCAATCGCGGCGACTGCACCTCCCAGCAACCGATAAAATTTTGATTTGATTTAGGTGTGGTTGTTTATAATAAAAAATTTTAAATTAAAATTTTTTCAATTTTAGTAATTATTTTATTTTTTAATTATTTCTTCACATATTCATGTATAAGTATCTTAATTTCAATTATTTCTGTATAACTATTCATACAACTTATCTATTTATTTTAACTTTATTTTTTTTACTTCGAATCATTATCTTTATCATATTATTTTATTTTATCCGATTTTAAAATTTTTTATATGAAATAATTTTTTTCAAAAGTTTTATCATTTCCCAAATATACCCTTTAGGATACAGTTAAGATCATTTTGTGAAATTTAAACCATTTATGGTGTTGGAATTATATTTGCATCAGTGCAAATTAGAATCATTTTTTAAAAAATTGCGATACATGCATCACTCCTAGAGATGTAGAAGTTTTATCGTGTTTACATTGATCGTTAATTAATATTAATAGTATAGCATCTTTTGAAGATTTTTATTTCCTAACTAAATATGATATGTTAAATATGTTTGATGGTTTAGATTTTACAAAATTATCTTGGTTAATCCCAAATCAAGCATTTTTTACTTTTGTGGGGAGTTGGAATTGTTTCCATTCCAACTAATCTTGCCTCTTCTAATATTGGATGATCCAGATTGCTAATTTTCTTCTGCCACCGGAAGTTGTGATTACTAACGATTTGAGTTGTCGTTTGGGAATAATGTGTAAACACTTGATGATTGGGGCATGGACTCATGGGCCTATGGTTTCGGGGCATTTTTTTTTTTTGATTGGAAGATATTTCACATTGTATCTCAATTCATATTACATTCAAACCCTGAGACAATTCAAACAAGCTTACAATGTAAGACGACAACAAGCTTCCACATATCAAGTGGGGAGACCACTAGCTCCCATCAAAGTATAAAGGGGGACCACATGCCCCCACCACAAATATGGTTCAAAATCCCACGAGGGATTCGAACCACGCACCGGCTGGGAACGGAAATCCCATTCCGCAGCCGGTGACCAGACGAGCGGAGCTCGTTTGGCGGTTTTGGGGCATTTGATAAGATTGATTTTGGTGAAATTTTGTTATGAGGCAAAAAACTAGAAAGGGAATATTTTGGAATCAATGTAATTAATATGACATGATAGGAAAAAGTTAGAATAAATAAGGTAATTAAAAAGAAATATAATTAAATTATAAAAATAAAGTTAGAAAAATAAGTTTGTTGCGTTATTAAATAATTGGTTGGAAAATAAAGAGGCCTTATATTTCCCACAAAATTCTACGCATTTGCATTACCCAAACAATCCCTAAATGTGCTCGGCACAGTGATATCATACTTAGGGAATGAGCTTTGGAATTTCAGGGTCTGAAGGCTCATGAAGGTTCGGAGTAGGGGTGCAACTTGGGCCGGGGTTCGGCCCGAACCCGGCCTGCTGAACCCGAAAAAATGCAGTGTTGAAACTCTGAGATTTTCAACCCGAACCCGATTTTTGAGTCCGAACCCGAATTCAAATAGGTCTCGGTTTCGGGTTCAGGCAAGCCCGAACCCGAATTTGCATTTATATAAAATATATAATTTATATTATAATAATAACATATTACTCATGGATGGATGATGGACAACAGGAGTACGGCATGGCAGGCATGGACAGCTCATTGCTGAGACAATCTAACGTTTTAAGTGATTTCAACAAAATATCTATTCCCAATTTACATTACGATACAGGTCCAACAGTTTTTTTTAAAAAAATTACTCTTCACGCCTTTTCTACTGAAGCCTTTTGACCAACGAAATCCTGTGATACTAAATATTAAATTTTTTTGAGATCTTTTTTTCCAACGGGAAAATTTATGAGAACTTTAAAATTATAGTTGTAAAATAAGCTTAAAACAATAGAAGAGTAAAAAAATACAATTAATGATTAATAATACAATTTTATTGACAACGTTTACACATAATCCATATTCTACTTGATACAAAGAGAATGCTCAAAACAGGTTTCTTTCTTTCTACTCTTAAGCGGTATTTGAATTTTTCTTAATTTCATACAATAAATTGTTTTTTAAACTTTTTTATATAATAGATTTGTGATAAAAAATTAAATATAAGATGAGTAACAAAGACATATTAATAGAAAATGTCAACCCGAAACTCAACCCGAACCCGAATTTCAAAAATAGGGGTAGAGTTGAGGTTTACAAATAGGGTTAGGGTTAGCGTTGAAGTTTTACAAATAGGGTTAGGGTTAGGGTTGAGGTGAACCTGAGTTTCATGAGCCCGAGTTGCACCCCTAGTTCAGAGGCTTATGATAGTTAGGTACAAGATGGTTATATTTAAAAAAAAAAAAACTATTACGACTAAATTATTTGAAAGTAGAAAATTTTGGACATGTTTCTTTTTTTTTTTTTGTTGTCTTTGAATATCATACTTGTCGAGTACTTGATTTTGAAATATTAAAAAATGTTTTCGCACCGTTAACTAAAAATTTGTGCTTGACTTTTGCGTCTGACAGCTGTGTTGCATGGGACCCACTTGTTGCCGTGACTCGTGAAAACTGTTTGTACTCCCGCAAAGAATAGCTTGAATTATGGTAAATGTTATTATGGCATCTTTGCTTCTATGCTTTTTCACTCGTGTCTATCATGGCACAGGTGCGTCGTTGTTTCTTCGGTTCCGGACTGAGAGTGGAATGTATGGCATGCATGGTGGGTACAGTCACGTGGCTATCCGTCCACACCTAACTTCGTTTCCCTTTGTCCGACCTTTTGAATTGCATCTCCTTTTCAGACAGGGATTATGCGTTTATGTTTCGATCCCTATAATCGGAAAATATTTTTGCGATTTTAAAAATCGGATATATTTAATTAACTTTCAGATTTTCGAATAGCAGCTGGACGATAAACACCATGTCATTGTCCGTTTCCCATTCCCTTCTCTATATTTCCCATTTATCATGGTTATGGAGATTCTAATCATCCAGACGATTCCAAGAAAAATATGCATTGAGGCAATCAATCTATTATTTTGGAGTCTTGGAGACTTGCTGAAAACCGTTCTCTGGAGTACTATCGTCGGGCTAGCTTGGACTAAAATTTTGGAATTTTGACGTAGTTGAATGGGTCGATTGGTAGATACATCATTAGCCAGATGCTTTTTTGACGACTTCTGCCGTGGCTCCTACGAAATTTCTTGACACTCGAGCTTTTACGTTACTATTACCAATTTGACCTAACTAGTACTCGAGCGATCCACTAATCTAGATGGTTCAATTTAAATCCCCACCCTGCATTGTGTATGTGTGTGTACGGTCCCGCTTCTATGAAACATATTTTCTATATATATAATCTCTTTCATTTTTAATATCTTGATGGTTAATAAAAAATACACTTCATTTATTGTATTTATCATCATCTATAGTATCCTGAAAACTCTTATATTTATCCAACATCACTATGCATAGGCATCATTAAAAATTAACGTAATAAGAAGGTCTACTATTAAATATGAATTTTAAAGTTGTATTTTCGACTTTTAAACTGTCTAAAATATCATTTCTATGTGAATAAATGATTCTATAAAATATTATTATATTCTAATATATATAAATGGATCTAAGAATTTTTCATAATTTATACATAAATATATATGTTTTCAACAAATGCGACACACAAATATATTTGATTAGAACGAAAACTGTTCTCCTAGATAAATAAACGATATTAAATACAATAAATGAATTGAATTTTCTATCAATGAGCCAAATTTTTACAATTAAGGAGGTTACAAGGCACCTCTTTTATATAATCTAGTTACATAGAAGTAGAACCCGTGTATATATGACAATAATATATTGATCATGTTAGCCTAAGTTATATACCTTAGTTTTTATTTTTTATTTTTGTATAAAATTGTTAATTTTTGTGTATCTGATGTATAAAGAAATTTTCGTGTACGTATGTGGCAATAATATATTGACCCAAGTTATATGCCTTAGTTTTTATTTTTATTTGGTATAAAATTTTTTATTTTAGTGTATTTGATATATAAAGAAGCTTTGATATCAAATAATATATAAAGAAGTTTTACTATTTTTGAAGATGCATACATATTTTAAAAAATTTTAAATATTAAAATATTTTAGCAATTTCAATTGTTAAAAAGACTAAAATGCCCATACATTTAAAAAATTCAATACATATATACATCTTCAAAACAATAAAACTTCATTTATAAATTAAATATACTTTTTTGATGAAAATAAATTAAGATATATATTTTTTTATACAAATAAATTAACATTTTTAGAAAAAATAAAAATGATATACAGCTGGGGCTACTAGTTGCATTTGGTAGCCAGGGTTAATAAGATGATATCTCTAATATATTTATGTGCGCGCGAATCACCCAACTGGAGCTAGAGCGTAGAGTATTTAAATAATTGCTCCAATGTTTTTTTGGTGTTTTGGTGGTCGCGTCCTTGTTTAAAGGTATCGTTACCAGAATATGCGGATTCCACAGCGTGGGTGCGACACTGCGGTCCCGCAACCGAAGCTTCCATTTTTATATGCGCTGGTTAAAATTACTGAAGCTCTTTCCTCCTTCAAAATCTGACCCTCCAATTTCCTGCTTGATCAGACATCATACTGGACGACGACAGTTGAATTTGGATACACTACAACAAAAGTCACTAATAGCAACTAAGGAAAATTGTTGCTATTGGGGTTTTTTCTGTCGTAATGAACATTAGTAACCAAAAATCGTTGGTTGCACGTTTGATATAGAAGCCCGCCTCTAAAAGTCAGTAGCAATGACACCCCAAATGGTCGCTAATAGGACATCAATAGCAACAAAATTTTGAATGCTAATTGTAAATAATTTCGTTGCACCTTCTCCTCCGATACGTTCGTTGCTATTGGTATCTCAATTGCAACAACAATTTATGTTGCAAACTGTGATCTAAATTCGTTGCAAATTTGCAATTCCGGTGACTGGATGATGAGAGAATACATGACAATAGGGACGAAAAATTTGGACGCAATTTGTCATTATCGTTGTTGCAATTTTTGCAACGAATTCCTTCATTGCTATGTGAAAAAAAGCTGGTTGTAAATTTGATGAAACAATAATAATTGATACAATCATGATTCTTACACGTCTATAATAAGACAAGACACACAATATCATTTAAATCCAAATAAGCATAATTGTCCAATTTGCACATTCATAGATGTGTTTAATGATCCATCACAATAATACATAACCAAAAATTGCCTACAGCCCTATCTACTTCATAAAAATATTTCACATGTCCATTAAAGTGATGAGTATGATCTCCCCTTGTTGCTTTCCATGTCGTTGGTCCCGTCTTTCCATATGTCCATACCCCTATCCAAAAATAAAAATAGTATATTGTTGACATTCGGTTTATAATATATCCAACTATTGAGTGACATAAGAAGGATGAAGAGCTGAGGCTACACACAAATTGGTTCAAATTGTAGAAACATAAACAATGACAAATACCTTGGAGTATCCAAATTTCACTATTCTTCAAACAATGAGCAGGACTTTCATCTAATAAGGTGTTTTTCAGCATTTCATCGTGATGGTAAATTTGCTTCAATATGCGATCAAATATATGATGACTGATTAGTAAGATAATTCATAGGTAATTGTAAGACTAGAATTTAAAATTAAAAACAAGTACTAACAGTTACATACTACTAAATGACAATGGTTGACTCCTCAAATCAATTTTTAGAAGAAACATCAAGCCTGTAGAAATAACATTTTATTACTATAGCAATTATGTCAAAGAGGCAAATTATTCGAATCAAAATAATAAATTAATGAAATATACCGTAGATGGCTACTAATGCACAACATAGAATTTGAATGGTCGACAAGACAACTATCATCCCTTCATAAACACTTAAAAAATGGGCATTGTTGAGGACATAAATTCCAACTCAAATGGCAAAACGACCATGAAGCATACAAAAATGATCTACAAGTGTAAGATAGTAAGCTTTTAAGACTCCATTTCATTATCCATAATAAGTGATTGAGGCCAAAAAATAGGGCATCAAAAAGTAGCAATAGTTTCTCTTCAGCATTTAACCTGAAACATAATAGAAATATATTAATAAAACAATAATAGTGTTGGATATTAAAAAATACCATAGCATTATCCATAGAAATGATGCTAAGGGTTACCTTCCGGTGAAGGGGTGACATCAAAGAAGTTCACCCCATCAAAAAATCGCTTTATGATTCCATGATATTGGTCCATATTTGTTTGCAATTTCAAAAATGGCTGCATCTTGCCCAACGATCTTCTCATTTTGTGCAGCAATTATTAAAGCTTGTTCATTTATGATTTTCTTAAAATCTTCAAACTGTTTGTGTTGGGTTTTAGATCCAAATTGGAAACTGTTGCTAATGCGTATTTTAATCTGAGCTTTGTTGGTAGCGTCCTCAGAAAATTGCGCATTAACTGGCCATGGATGACTTGGTGACAACGATGGGAAGACTTCATCGATAATACGTTAAATTCATAAAGAAAAAGAAGTGGACGAAATATCGTGCGCGGATGCCCGTGCATGAGGCCGCAGGCAAGCCGAGTGCCTACGACTCCCCAAGTATATATGTGCATTTTTATAAACAGTCGTTCAACGGCGGGAATGTGGAAATACGACTTGTGGAGTAGCGCCTAATGGAACAAAGCGGGCTGAAAGCATGAAGCAGTGGCGTGAACGGAACATCTGGTCAATCGATGCGCTGGAATGGGCCTGACAGTCCATTCCAAGGCGCAAGTTCACATGGTGATCGTGTGAGGTTTTATCCGATTAGTGGCGCACCAGCTGATTTAAGCTCATGTATCCCCGGCCCAATACATGACTTCTGCAGATTTGATGCCCGTTCGGAAACGTGCATGGATTGGATTGGATGGGTTCGGTGAGGAAAGAAGGCAGAAACCCAAAAAAAAAAAAAAAAGAAAAGAAGAAAAAAAAGAGAGAGACAATTTCACGTTGCTTTCGACAATGCGGCTTCTGCTTACGTCCTTGCGGTGGTAGTTAATTTCTTCTGCTTCTAACCTTTCCATGGACAAAATTCTCAAAGAAGACGACGACGGTCTTATGGAAGCCGCGTGGAACACCGAACGCCGTGGGACACACTTCATCTGTTTTCTCCACCTACTACTACCACAAAAAAAAAAAAAAGTAGATAATTCCTCCCAATTAAGACTAAATGCGAATGCTAATGCGACTTCTGTTCGTAGCTTTCTCACGTTTTCCATCGCTAAGATTTTTTTCACAAGGACCAGTTGCGGATACATGGGATGTTTAATAATCGAATTTTTTGTGGAACTGGTGGGGCGGGAATTTGAAAATAGAATATTTTAAAATTTATGTGATTGATAAAAAAATACTCAAAGTAAAGTTGAAATAATTTAGATTGTTGAAAAGAAAAATAATTAAAATATATAAGTAAAAATAAAAAATTATTATTAATGAAGTAATTATTGACATTAGTAAATGTGCTTCCACACATTACGGTGGTTTGCCACTCTTATACATTCATATGGGCAATGTTTTCAAAATTGAACTGTAAATTGAACCGTGATGTCAGCATAACGTAATTATGATGTAATAATTATAGTTAATTTATTTTAATTATTTAAAAATTAAATATAAATATAAATTTCATATAATGAAAAGAACTACACATGACGTCAACAACACATTCAAGTCCATTATATTAAAATTTATTATGCAAATTAATGGACAAATAAATCACATATACTAATCAAGATGAAATTTTAGAAATAATAATAAATTATAACAATTTAGAAAGAGTGCATTGACCTGAAATAATGATCTAAAAAAAGTAGGAAAATCTATTGAACCGAACCGTGGTCCAACCGGTTTTTACTGTTCAACTGAACGGTTCAATCAGTTTGAACAGTTTTCTTTAAAAATCCTAAACCAGTGCCAAATCGGACCGTAATTCTGTTGGTTTACGGTTTTCAAAACACTGCACTTGAGCATGATGCGGATGGCGCGGGCACGTGAAAATCGGAAGTGTAATTGATGCTGAGCTTTGAGCACCCACCAGGTCAAGTACGTGACTCACGTGGGTTATAATAATGGAAAAAAATGTCAATGGGTGGACGGAGCACCATTTCGTGGTCTCACTTTTTGACCGAGAACCCATGAAACGGAACGCCATCTACGTACTACTTGTCGTGTTGATTGGGCGAAAAGAATACTAAATACGTTTTCCAAACAACGGAATCCACGAAATCAGTTCCTTAATTTCACATCTTATCTTATTATCTTTGCCTAAAAGCTAAACGGAATTAAGGATGGATGGTCCGCAAATTAAATCCTCAATTCCGTCCACCATGAATTTTTCTCATCAGCGGAAGGAAACGTATGAGCGTTCTCCACGGGCTTTCTGGCCCTGCTTCCACACGCGGTAAATCCGACACTAGCATTAAAAAATTCTATCCGAATTTACTTTTCATACTGAATCACACAAGGTTAGTCCGATTCTACCTTCTTTTTTTTTTTTTAATAAATCTTAAGATAAACTTTGGATGAATTTAAGGTCAGTAGTAGTAGGATACTGGTTCTGGTTGAGAAAGCAGGTCCAAATATAATAATTTTTAAGAATTTATATGCACATTAATATAAACTTACATCTATGATAAATTTAAAGGTTAAATGTTTTAATATTTTATTATTTAATATAGTAAAACATAATTACCATAATAAAGCATTAATACGATTTTTTAATAATTTTATTTACAAATTGACCTTGATAAATATATGTATTAACCTTCAATAAAAATAATATAAATATATTTTTCAATTATAATTAAAACTACTAAATTTAAAAATAATAATATTCATTTTTTTAAAGGTGTTGATCATACTTTTATTCCTTTGATAAACCATATGGGGAATAATTTGAACAAGATATATGCAATTAAGAAATAAAATTTATCAACATAAGCAAGTTATCAAGTTAAACATACATCTACATAAATAAATTATAAAGTTAGACATAT
Organism: Annona cherimola; assembly: GCA_030490835.1. Taxonomy (NCBI): domain Eukaryota; kingdom Viridiplantae; phylum Streptophyta; class Magnoliopsida; order Magnoliales; family Annonaceae; genus Annona; species Annona cherimola. The sequence continues at coordinate 98,840,224 of CM059971.1, read as the reverse complement.
CTCTCTAGTAAAACCACATTCACATAAGCAAGTTATATGATTTATAAAATAATTAATGCCTTATAGGGTGGAGGTGGGTTAAGACGGATTGAGACATTGTGAACTCATTATGCCCTCATAATTAAAAAACAAGTTTCAATCCTAACCCACGTTGCTCTACCAAATCAAAATCCGGGTCCGTATCCTATGTAAAATTGAGGTTGGTCATGAGTTAACTCAACCCCATTTTTACCCTAATACTTTAGTAGGGATCACCTAGTTGATGTTTGCGACAAACATTAAAATATTTATCATTATTAGCATATTTCTATGTAAATAGTATTTAATGATTTTAAAAAAATACTAGCTCATGAGCAAACCTTATGGCCAAATAGTCCAAGGCCCATGTTATGAAGAATTTAATGCAACAATGGTACTTTTTTATGATAGAAATGTAATTTTAGCTACTTCTTGATGTTTGGTAAAACTAATTGCCAGAAACAAACCATTCAAAAAAGCTCATACACTCAGTTGTTTAGGGGTGTTTGGCGGCAATTTCCAAATCAAGATTTGGTCTCTACTTCTCCCTTTATGGGTGTTTCACTTCTCGTGGGCGTGTGAGGAGCTTTGGTCTCCTTTTGCATGATGTAAGTTGGTATAAAAAGATTATTCTATTGGTAATATATAATATAAGATGAAAAATATGTAACATTGTTATAAAAGATTACAATTCAAACAATAAGCAAAAGAGTCAAGCCTCTATAATATCATCTATAAGGTCTTAGCAAAGGTGTTGGCCAACGGACTAAGGGATTGTCTCGTAAACATTATTTCTCTTCAATAAAATGCTTTTGTTCTGGGCAGACAAATTACAAATAATATACTACTAGCCATAAGGCGATCCATGCTTTAAAAGGTATGAAGAAGGGGAAGAAAGCTTATATGGTAGTGAAGCTAGACATGTCCAAAGCATATGATCGAGTTGAATGGAGATACCTCTTGATGTGATGCATAAAATGAATTTTAATGAACATTGCATTAAATGAATCTTCAATTGTGTCTCATTAGTTACTTATAGGGTGGGTTTTAGCTACACCACTACAGAGATTATCTACCCAAGTAGAGGTCTAAGATAGGGAAAGCCACTCTCCCATTATCTCGCAAAGGGATTATCTATACTTATCAGGCAAGCTCACTAAAAGGGAACTCTAAAGAGGATTCCGAACTGTAGAAATAAAGAATGTTGGCAAATGATGCTCCACTTTTCATAGGTGCAAATGTTAGGGAGGTTAATATCTTAAAAAGAGTTTAGCACACTTATGAGGAATATTCTAGGCAGAATGTCAATATGGACAAAATAGCAATATATTTCAATTGCAATACTAAGTTTGATCAGATAAGGCACATAGAAGATCTCTTTGGTTTGGGGGCAAAAGTTTGGAGAATTATTTGGGACTACCTGTTTGGATGGGGAGAAGAAAGAACGTTGTATTTCAGTATCCTATGGAAAGAATTTGGAAAAAAATACAATTCTGTGAAGAACTAAATGCAATTTCAAGTTGTTTCTAGTGAGGAGATAATGAAGGTAAGAGGAAAATAAGGTGTGAGTTTCTCGGGCAAATATGTGTAGAACCAAGGCACGTAAAGGTATGGGTTTCAAGGACTTTTATACCTTGAATCTAGCATTAGTGGCAAGGAAAGCATCCAAGTGGCAATTGAGAAGGAAATTCTATGTCATAAATTACTAAAGGCAAAATATTTTCTTGAAATTGGGTTTTGGCTAAAGGGGAAGTTCTTTCATGTGGAGAAGCTACATGTAGATGCAGGATGCAATAATAAAGGGAATGTGATGGCTTTTGGAGCTATTTTGAGAAGATACAAAGGCTATTTCATTGCAGCAATGTGTAGCAAGATCAGTGGTATTGCCCAACCATTGTGGATGGAACTGACTACTATTCTCAAAGGAATGCAATGGACTATGCAAATGGGTGCGTCTAACATTGATGTAAAGAGTGATTCTATCATCGCCATTCACTAGCTGAAGAATCGGACAATACCTCATCAAACCTCAGGTATATCCTGGACGATATTGAAATTGTTAAAGACCAACTGGGTGAGGTGTCATATAAGCATGCTCTTAGAATTGGGAATCAGGCTACCCACTAGTTAGCTAAGTTTGCCCTGTTAAGTATCAATGAGCAGCATGTATGGAGGGGCTCTCTCTCTCTCTCAATGCATTAATGAATAGCTATGTAAAGACTCTCATGTTTTTTTTGTTTCAATGGATCTCCCTTCTCCTTCCTAGACTGGCGAGTTTGGAAAAGTTTGTGGAGAGGTTCTTGCTTGTTGGTTTGTTTAAAAAAATAAACAAAAAAGTCCACTAATTATTATTTGGCAGCCATTTGCCATTTTAGTCATTTTTATGTGCTATCATTTATGTAGACTACATAACCTTATTTTTAGAGCTCAAATGTGTTTTTAATTTTTTATTTTCTTTTCTTCTTACAGTGATTTGTCTTTTCTCTCTCTTATATTCTGTAATCAACCTCTACCATTTTATTTTACATGAAATAAAAATTTGGTCATTTTAGTGTAAATATTTAATATCAAAGGAATAAATTTGGATTTGAAACGAATCCATAGGGCCTTCGCATGAATTATAGGATAAGGTTGACTAGTAAAACCGCTCAAACCTAAGTACCCTCATTCTATATCACCAGGCGAGAATCTTGTCAATCATGACCATGACAAGATTCTTGCTGGAGTGCATCGCTGAAGAATTGTTTTTATATTTTAGGCAAATTTGGTTACTAATAAAACTTTTCAAATCAAAACTTTTCAATTTAAAATTTTTCATTCTTTACAACAATCTTATTTTTAAATTATTTTTTACGTTTCTTATACAATTATCATATTTTTCAATTATTTCTATACAACTATTATATAAGTAACTTATCAATTATAACTTTAAGTAATTTATCAATTTTAACTTTATTCTTACGATAAAAAAGAATTTCAACTTTATTATCTTTATGATTTGTCTTTACTTTGATCATATTACATCATTTTTTTCTAATTTCAAAAACTTTTCATCTAATTGCTTTAAATTTTTATTTAAAAATTTTATTACTTTTCAAATGCACATTTTATTTTTCTCAGAGGCGTTAGCATGGGAGGAGGTGGAGAAGCAGCACCTTGAATTAGATGCCATCCCGCGGGTTGATGATCCACTCCGCTGTCCTCCCGAGCCCATTTCATCTCCGAGAAGCCCACGATCTTTCTCCGGAGTAATGGGTAAACCTGAGCCTATCCCTGGGGCATCAGAGCCAGACCAGAAACTCTGGATCCATGCATTTTCTAAAGCATTGCGAGACTCGTTTTCAATCTCCGGCAGTCAGCAAGCTCTTCCAAAACTTTCTTCCAGTATCCTCCTCAGTGAACATCAAACTTAGAGATCACACAAATGATTAGGAATTAAAACAGATAAATGGGCTCGATAGTAAAAATCAATAGAAAGAAGGAATTAGCTGGTCTCAAACAAACCTGGTAAGCTAAGAAATGGGTGTTGTTTGCATTAATCGATGGTATTTGAATCCATGACCTTCTGTTTTCCTCCTGTCACCCGTGTTGGGCAATGCATAGGCTGATACATGTACTCCGCATATGACGCCTCCATGTATGGAACTGAGATACAGGCTGTGCTTGTTCGTCCATCCAACCCTGGATGGGCACCGGCCTCACCATCTTGCCGCCTTCTCTCATTTCATTTGATTCAATTAAAATGCAATGCACTTAGTTGCCATCCATATGCGGCTTAATGCAACAAAAGTTCTTGTGTGCCCTTACCAATTTTTTTTTGCCAAATTTAATTTGATTGCATATAATACCAAAGAGAAATTCCTAAATATACCTACAAGTTTTCATTATCATTTTTTACAAATTCGTGAATTTTCAATTACTCCTATATTCTTATATAAAAAAAACTCTTATATTTATGAAATTTTCCCAAAATTTCTTTTATACTTATATGGTTAGAGTTTGTTAGCTACTATTGTTAACGTGTATATGAAATAACTAATCTACTTTGGGTGTGTTTGGTCAACATTATAAATTTTCAACTAAAAACTTTTCAATCCCTATAATTATCTTATTTTTAATTATTTTTCGTATCTTTCTGTAAAATTACAATACTTTTTCAACCGTTTCTATACAACTGCTCAAGTAACTAATCTATCTATTTTAACTTTATTTTCTTTACTCCTTAACACTACACTTATCGTATTACCTTATTTCTCACATTTAAAAAACTTTTTACATAAAAAAAATTTTCTTCAAAAGTTTTTATCAATTTACCAAACATACCCTCAATGTAAAAAATTTACACATATGTCTGACACGAAAATAATCTATTTGATAGGAAGAATATTTTTAAAATATTTTTATTTTAAGGTATTTCATGCATTTCTATTATAACATTAGAAAATGAATTTTTAAAAATATTTCTTATAAAAATTTATGAAATTTGATAGCATAAAATTAATCTATTTGTTGAAAAATATTTTAAAAATATTTCCTTATTATATTCTTTTTTGATGATATTTTTCTTATCATAATCTTAGAAAATTAATTTTTCAAAAATTATTTATCATGCAAATTTCCAAAATTTTTATATTATGTTTATAACATTATTAATATCAATATTGTATGAAATTTCAAAATTTGACCAAAATGTAATTAATCTATTTAATGTGGTGAATATTTTATAAAAAAATTCTATTATAAAAGCTTTTGTAAAGTATTTCTGTAATTTTCATTTAATGGAAATATATTAAATTGATTAGTTTATTTTTATTATTAAAAATATTCATTTGCATATTTTATTATTTAATAATAAATTTTTTCTAATTATTTTTACAATATTTGAAACATGAATAATAATTATAATAATCATCCCTCTTGCATGGAATTTTCGTCATTTACTTTAATTTTAATTGTCATTCCTTTTTGTAGAAGAATTTTTGTTACTTTCAAAGAAACATAGTCAACTATGAAACCTTGATAAATGGGATACACTTGCAATTTTATGCCAATGTTATATGATTCGAAATTTTATAAAATTAAGGTATGTATTTATAATTTCACCCAAACCATATTAGAATCGTTAATCGTTAATCCATAAAAGAAAATATTTTAGATGGCTTAGAGTTTGAATTAATATAAATTTTATTACGCCAATATCTCATATTTATTAAATGAGGCACATGTAACTTTTCTAGTTGGATGAAACCCAGTTTCACAAATGATTTAAAAAGAATTAGATGGAATGAATTTCAAGTAATCATCAGGGTGAGCAATGTTTGATCTTTGAGTCAATATACAAAAAAAAACTCATGTGAATATGACTATCCACATTCTCATGGAGTAAAACGTGTTAGAATTGACGATCTTTAGATAGCTTGACATATGAGTGTCCTCCTGTGGATTCGGCGGCATAACGGCTAAAACGGGACTTTTTATACACGGATCAAGTCATGGATTCGGCAGCATAACGACAGCGTATTATGCTGGAACTTGGGGATCCGTGTGCGCCCGCCTTGCCGGAGCGTTAACTCAAACAAACGCATTAGTATTTGCGTAAAATAAAAAAAATGGAGTCACCATAAGATCAGTCCCTGTTTTCAATGAATAAAGGCACCGATCGTACAGAGTTTTGGATTTCGGCCCTCAGATTAAAACAGATATGGTGAAATCTGTCAACCTGAGGCGGTTTACATGGGCGTAAAAAGGAAAAATAAAAAAGGATCTAAGAAAGCGGGAGAGAAGAAAAAGGGGAAAGCTGGAGGGGCTTGGAGCTTGAAGGGCGAGAAAATCGGGATGCCGAGACTTTGCTGTAGACTCCTGTCCTCCCTTCTGGGATGCCTCCTCCAAGTGTCTTGAGAGGGGAGGCTTCGCTCCCTATTTATAGATGGTGGAGCGGGCCGAGTAAGCTTTGGGCCATGGATGGGAGTCCGTTGTAGCTGGACTTGGATCTGGTTGGAGCTCGTTGCTCCAAGTGGACCGTTGTTGAGGCCTGATGGACTGTTGTTTGAAGAGCCCGCTATTTTGAGCTGAGACTGAATCTGGTGGGCTGCAATTGTAAAGCCCATTCCGTGTCTGGTGAGCTGGATCTGGTGGGCTGCTGTTGTAGAGCCCGTTCCGTGTCTGGTGAGTTGGATCTAGTGGACTGCATTGTAGAGCTCAGTTGGTGGCTTGTTGGAACTTTGTTCCTATGGGTCAAGGCTGGATGAGCCTGTCTAGTGTTAGGCCTGACTTGGTTTTGCTTGGGTTTGCTTTGGATTTGTTTTGAATGAGTTGTTGGTTTTTAAGCCCATTGTTGTTTGTTCTTGGATGGTTTGTTGGACTTGGATCTCATTCTCATTTTTGTGCTTAAGGGAGGGGTGTCTACATTTGGAAAACCAAATTTGCCAACAAAGTGATGGTCTTTGGTTGGAGACTTTTAAAGGATGTCCTTCCTACGCAATTGAATTTTCGTGAGCGTGGCATCTTGGTTGATTCAAACTATTTGTTTTGTAGGCAATAGGTCGAGAATATTGACCACCTCTTCATTAATTATGAGATGGTTTCTGAAGCCTTAAGAGGCATTTTGGGCAATCAAGGGGGCAATCAATTTGACCACATCTCGGTTGGTGCATGACACCATGTCCAAGTTAATTTTGGGAAAGAAGACGGATTTCCTTTCTCTTTTCTTATTATACTGTTGGCGCATATGGCATACGAGAAATCAGTTTAGGGAAGAGAGGATCCTATCAGTGATCAAGGTCATTTAGGATTTATGCTTAAATTTTATGGACCAGCTGTGCAAGGAAAAATGTCTCATAGGAACTAGCCTTCTTGACCGTCAATTTGTTGCAAGATGGACCAAACCTCCTGCCGGTTCGTTTAGATTGAATGTGGATGGAAGATGGATCTTCGTCAAAGATTGTATGAGTTTTCCAATGGTCATAAGAGACTTAAAAGGATTTTTTATCGCAGCCAAAGGATGGCACTACAGGGGTAGGATGGATCAATTGTTTATGGAAGCCAATGTTATTTTGCTTGCTACTATGTGGGTGCTGAAAATTAAACTTCAACATGTACAGGTGGAATTTGATTCACTCATTCTTATTGATTTTTTGAAAACTGAGAGATTCATCTTTTCATCAGTAGGGGCAATCATTGAGGAAATTAAAGCTTTTGCTATAAGGACTACTTCATCCCTTCTCCCATTGAGGAAATTAAAGCTTTTGCTATAAGGACTACTTCATCCCTTCTCCCTGTGTCCAACCTATGGACTAGCAGGTGTTGGGATTGTAATGGTCATTCTTTTAATTATCAAGAAAAAAAAAGTTCTTGAAGTATCCGAAGATAAATGAAGCATCTATACATACATACAGCAATCACGACCTTCTTTGAATGCTATGATGCCCGTGAACATCTAATTAATGACGCTTCAATAATAATTTACCCGTACACAATTCGATAGATACGCATCATACAATATCACAACCCACAATATTAATGGCAACGTCTGATGCCCATGTCATGACATAATTTGAACGTATGCATTTGGCTTACCTTTCAATATATTGTCACTGGGTCGTGCATGCCCCGCACAACTTAAATCATCCCACGTGCCTTGGTTTTGGCATCTGACCGTCCTTGCTATTCAAAAATTTGAAATCGTAGAATAATATTTGATTTTAAGTGGCACCCAAATATGCCACTGAATCAAAAATCATTGAACTAGACTGTATGCGTGCTGATTCCTTGTTTTTATAACAGTACTTCATAAATTGCGTTGTCTTGCATTTCTGGCAACGATGATGACGTATCAGACATTTTCTCAGGCCAGAGTAGAAGCTACACACACAATTCTACGACTTGTCTTCTCCTATAAATAAATAAATAAAATTTCTACAACTTAGAATTAAAAGGCACCGTCATTATTTATTAAGCCGTTGATAGATGTATACGACTAATAAATGAGATGAAATCTCCGTGGCTAGATAGGAACATTTTCGATCACTCTGGGAATGATATTCACAAATTCCAGATGCTTCGGTGCGTAATGTGCGGCTGTGGTAGGGTGTGGTAGGGTGGGAATCGGGTGAGCCGTACCGGGTCAGAGTGTGCTCAATCCTGATTTATTTTTTTTAAAAAGTATTTGATCAATTTTTTATACCGGGTCGGGACATGATCAGTTTGACTCTCAAAATTTTTTTAATAGGTTCCAAGACAAACTTCGGGTTGGTATCGAACCGGTTTTAGAATAGCGGGTCGGGTAAAAAATGCAGGTCAAATAAGATGATTTTAAGAATTTATATACTTATTAAATATAAAAATACATCTATACTAAATTTAAATATTATATGCTTCAATATTTCACTAATTATTAAAAAATACATAATTAAGAAAACAAAACATGGGAAAATATAATATAAATTTATTAAAATAGATTAATATAAGATTATACATAAGAGTTATATATGTACGAATTCTTCTTATTAATTATTATATTGTTTTTTGAATAAATTGATTCTTTTATTAATAGAGTTGATTGTAAAAAGTGATAATTTTGAAAGAAAATAATAATATTTAAACATAAGCTTATAATTTTTAATAAATTAATATATGCGAGGCGGGTTGGATTCTTCGGGTCGGGACATAGCCAACCCATCCCGACCCTATTTTTGAATTCGGTCAAAATTTCTGACTCATTCCTATACCGGTCAAAAATATATTAATTTTATCCGGTCAAAAATGAGTCAGGTCAAGGCCGGGTGAGAGGTTGACCCGCCTCAATTTCCACCCCTAAGCTGTGGAATACGTTTGCAACCCGCAAGAGCTGAGTGGTCCAAAACAAAACCCAACACAGCCAATGCATCCGAACTTTGAGAGCATTTACGTGAGTACATGCATGGCCCACCTTAGGATGGGCCTGTCTGTGAAATGACGGAAGGAAGCAGGCCGGAGGCACATGACCCTATGCAAAGTGCAAACAAAGCATTGTGATGTATGAGTTATCAGCCGTTGCCGTACAACTATGTCAGCCAATCAGCTGGTGCCTGATGGTTGGCACACGCCTTTCTGTACGGCATGTATACGTGTCGCGCACAAAGGGGAAAAAAAATATTTCGTAGGCTGTTTGTTAAAGTCACAAAACTAAATGATATTTTTGAAAAGTAATAAAAATTTTAATAAAAATTTTTTGAATTAGAAAAAAATTATATGATATGATGAAGGTAATAATGAAGAGTAAATAGAATAAAGTCGAAATAGATAAATTAATTATATAAGTAGTTTTGTAAAAATAATTGAAAAATAATATATATATATATATATGAAAATGTAAAGAATGATTCAAAAATAGTGTAGTTGTGAAGAATAAAAAGTTTTAGAGTTTGCCAAACACCTCCTCAATTTATAATTTGTTATCATTCGTAACTATTTTATTTTTTAATTATTTTTTCACTTCTTTCTATGCAACTGTCCTACTTTTCAATCATTTTTACATAACTATTAATGCAACTAACCTATCCATTTCAACTTTATTCTTTTTATTCTTCATCCTTACCTTATCATATCACATACTTTACTTTCATTTTAATAACTTTTACACAAAAAAACTTTTTATTTAAAAATTTTATCACTTCCAAGACACTTCTTTTAACTCTTTTGTCTCCTTTTAACTCTTTTGTAGTAATTTTTTATACTAGTGCATTTATATACATCACAATATATTTTAGATTAAAATACAATTTTTATAATTAGTTAAATTTTTATTTTCTTCGTAAACACGTTTTCCTAAATATTTTCAATCTATATACTAAGTCTTGTCATGTTTACAATAATTTTATATATTTATTTTTATTTGTAAATTAATATTTTTAAGGGATGAAAAAAATTAAATGCCCCTTGAAATCAATGATTTTTTAAAATAAAAAATAAATATGTAAAAGTATTATAAAATAGCAAAATTTGGTATATGAATTAAATACAATTAGAAAAACATATTCACTAAGGACCGTCAAATAAATAGATGTTGTATACTTAGTCTAAAATACATCATGGTGTTTATATTCAAGCTCTTTTTTATATGATTTTACTTCTTTCAAGTAATGACAACTCCACTTCTCTTATTACTATGTTTATGTTCCATCATTTTTAACATTTTATATATTTTATATATTTTTATTTTTATTCTTTGTACTCTTAATCATTACTTCAATAATATTCAAAATTATTTAAACTGAACCAATTAGGAAACCAATTAATGGATAGTTTATTTGAAACTCATTCAGTATTGAACCAATGTACTATCAAAATAAAATGTATGTTTGGGAAGTAATAAAATTTTAGATAAAAAATTTTTGACATTGGAAAAAATAATATGATATGATATGGGTAATGATGAGGAGCAAAAAAAATAAAGTTAAAATAAATATGTTAGATGTAAGGGTAGAAATAATTGAAAAGTAAGATAGTTGTATAGGAAGAAGTAAAGAAATAATTAAAAAATAGAGTAATTATGGAAAGTAATTTTAGTTTGAAAAGTTTATGATATAAACAAACACCCCCAAAATATATAATAAAATTTTAAGCTAAAAACATACAACTTTGGAATTGAAAAATAACACAAATTAGATTCATGATCTAAGGAGTTATAATATAATAGTGTACTTATCTCAAAAATTAAACGAAGTTTAATCAAACTTTGGTTCCTTAAGTTATATTATCGTTCTAATTTGATTTATGATAAAATTTAAATTCTGCATAGAAAATAAAAGAAGCACAAGAATAATCATGTATATGTAGTCAACTAATACTTATTTGAGTTATAAGATACAATAAAAAGAACCATTCTCAACAATAAGTATATATAGAGAGTGTTTTTTTACATCCTAATTATATAGAGAGTTATTTGAAATTTAATTTTAATTTTTTATCAAAGCCTGAAAGTTGACTTAATCGGCTAGGTTTATAACCGAATTACGGACAAAATTAGCTATTTTTTATATAATAAAAGTAGCTAGTTCTGACTTGTTAGATAAATGTTTTTAAAAGAAAACTTGTTAGATAAGTTGACTTGGTATTAAGGGTGGATCGAGCTGGCTTAGTGTTTAGTTCCTTGTGAACCAATTAGTCCAATCTGGTTTTGATAACTTTGATCATAATATGTAAAGGAGATGTTCAATATGTTATTCTCTCACTTTTTAAGAATAAGATGGCAATGGTTGTGGATCTTGAGGGTAGCATAAGAACAATTTCTTTTAGTTATAAAGAAGAATATGATAGTAGTGTGGGTTTTTTTCGCTTAGCTGGTATGAAGAGAGCAGAACATGAGCAACACTTTTCCGAAGGAGTCTGATTATATATATAATATATCATAATGTATTTTATACTAAAATATATTACTCATTTAATTTTACAATTAATTATATGTTTGATTTGGCTCCGTAAACATTGTTTCCTAAGTATATTTATTCTATATACCAAAATTTTGCTTTTTTGTAATTTTTTTATGCATCTGTTTTTTAGATTTTTAAAAATTAACTTTATAAGGAGTGAAAAATGATTTAAAAGCTTCTAAAATTGATTATTTTAAAAAATAAAAAATAAATATAGAGGTATTATAAAATGCCAAAACTTGATATATAGATTAAATATACTTAGGAAAACATATTTATAAGGAAAACATCAAAAATAAAAATGAAATAAATAATGCATTTTAGCCTAAAATACATCATGATGTATGAAATAAAGCTACTTTTATAAAAGATATCTACCAATAAAGGTGGAGATAATCTGAGCCATGGTTAGTACGAGAATATAATGGTGAGGGTGTTCCATTAGTCTGGTCTGATCTAACGGTCACCAGCGACGACATGGAGAGGCAGCGGTGGTCGCCACTGGCTAGCGCTTCTAGTAGCATTTTTATATAATTTCATCAAATTATTGGGTTAATTTTGCAAACCTCATGAAAAAAAGGAGAAAAAGAATGCTTGCCAATAGAGTCACTTAGACCGAGGTTGACCTCGACAAAGAAAAAGGGACACCATAAGCTCAAATATTTTATTTTAGATTTGTCATGGCTTCAAATACCTCTTAATTTTACCTTCTTAAAATCTCTCCCAGTAAATATTAACTGCATGAACTCTAAAATGCTTGAACTCCACAAGTTAGTTGGTTGTTAATTAAGATGGCTGGCAACCGGCGAGTATGGGCGGTTTCTATTACGATGTCGCGTCTCTTTCGCATGCCCGGTCACTCTTTTTCTGTAAGATGAACCAGAGTCTTGTGTTCGTTGTATATCTTCTGCTGCCATCCACTGAGATTCACGAGCTACAGAAAAGATTTCTATGCCCTCTTTCACTTTCCCAATACAACTTGTTCAGATTCTTCAATGAAAAAGCGATTTCTCATTCACATATATTTATTATTTCAGATTCTAGCTCTCTTTTCATTCCTTCGACCTCATGTATATATATCCTCATGTACATATATCAGTGCACATGAGGATGCATGTATAGTTGAGCTTGAGCTTGAGCTTGATAAATCCAACGTATCTATCCTCTCACATGTAACTCTGGAATTGTGTCCAATTCATGCACGTTACCTACCTTGCCACGTGATCGCCCGTAACCATTTTTGGAAATGAGGTGACAGCTAGAGATCCCCATCACAGCATGGTGATGGTATGGGCATCTTGGACCGGCACTTCATAATCTTTCAGCTGGCATCGGTCTGTGGATCTGCACCGTCAAGTTTGTACAACTTCACATGTATGTTCCAATTGTAAAAATCTGTACGCTGAGGATGCCAAAATCTACCTAACAAATGCCCTTAAAATAGACCCTGAAACAAAAATTCAGTTAGCTGTTGCAGTCAGAAAAAGAGAACCTGGGGAAAATATTGTTCGTCTTCATCATCTAGTAATGTCCCTTTTGGTCGTGGATACATCATCCGGGCAGGTCTAGCTAGTTATCTGGTGGAAGGTCACGATATAGACGGATCCACCGGCAATCTCCTGTACAGCTCACGGAGATATATATATATTATCTGTCAACAGGGTTTTTTTTCATTTAAAATTATCTATGTTTGCATATTTACTCTTCAAAATTTGAAATTTGTGTAATTATATTTTAAATCATGAAACGTTTTATTTTGTTTTTTGTTTTACTGATATATTTATATAAGAAGTGCTATTGTAAATGTCTTACTTAGCCCATATTAAAAAGAATTCATTTAAAATATTTTTTATTTTTCTTTATACACTTATTTGTTTAGTATATTTAATTTATAAACTAAGTTTTACTATTTTTAAATATATATATATAATTTTAAAAAAAAATTAAAGATAAGGGCATTTTTTCTGGGAAGACATAGCGCCACACAGCCACCTGGGTGGACACAAACTCAAACCAGATGGAGACATTGATGCTGACCACGACGTGGCCATTTTGTTACATTTTAAACCTTGGTGCCGGTGGTGTTAAAAAGATGAAAAACTGACATTAAGTACGGATATAAATTGCCCTTGTGTCTCCGCTGATAAGAAAATCCCATTTTCTTCAATCGTCCGTCGCAGTTAGATTGCTGTCAGAAACCAACCATCACATTAGATTGCTTGCTCATCAGTGGGATCTTTGAGAACAGCATTAGCTTCCACATATCCAGTATACTAGCGATCATAATCTTTTATCACCAGTAGAAACTAGGGGTGCAACTTGGTCCGGGTAGGTCCGGGTAGAGGTGGAACCTACCCTTACCCAATTTTAGAAAACCTTTACCCTACCCTATTTTAGTCCGGGTCGGTTCGGAGCCTACCCTACCCTATTTTTTTAAGGGCGGGTCGGTTCCGGTTCCGGTTCCAAATCGGTTCCTAAGAAATTATATTATCAAGCACTATACAACAGACATGAACTAGAAAAAGAATAACCTGTTAATTTAATTGTCCTCATGCATAAAACACAGCAAAATAAAACACAGCTGAATGATTAATTGTCCAGAAATGAATCTTTGTAAAGGTGAAGAATGGATACAGATGTAACCAGGTTAGGTTGGATCCTTTCTTTTAACTGCATTTGACGCAACAGATCCAGTGCTTCTGAAATTCTTCCTCGCTGCAAACCCACCAATCATTGCATTCCAAGAGACGGCATCTCTAACCTTCAATCTACCAAAATTTTCTCTGCAGCAACGAAATCTCTATATTACATGTAGAGAGATATGAGTGCATTGGCAATGGAAAGAGAAGAAGTCTCTCTGTAACCAAATCAATTCCCAACCATGCATTGATTCACCGGTACTCACCTTCTCTAAACAGAACCAAGCTGAGATGCTAGATGATAAACTCGCAGCATCAGTGTTAGGATCCGATCTAATAAAAGGAACAATTCAAGGAATTTTATTAATTGATATGAGGAAATCTCACTCAGTTTTTACAAGAGAAGAAAGAAATGAAGTAAGAAGAACAGAAAAACTGCCCAAGACGACGGGATTTGGGATGAGAAGGAAGGTCGTCGGCCGTCGAGGGGAGGAGCGCGTCGACTCGTCGTCGATGGTGGACTGCCGAAGGCTACAGAGGCAGAGCCGCAAACGGCTCTAGTTGGCTGTGAAATCGGGCGACGGGATTCGAGATGAGAAGGAAGGTCGTCGGCCGTCGAGGGTAGGAGCGCGTCAACTCGTCATCGTCGTCATCGAGGGCCAACTGCCGGAGGCCGCACAGTCCCAGATGGGGAGGCGCTGCAGGCGAGACTGATGAGAGTTGGTGGGGGTGGTGGACGAGGGCGGATTTGGACCTTGGAGGTGGAGATTGGAGGTAGCGAGGGAGGCGGACGAGGCCGCAGGACGTCCGGCGTTAGAGCAGATGAGGGCGGACGACTGGAAGAGGGCGTTGATCGTGAACGATGAGCGCGGAGGAGAAGACAAGATTGGCAGCGCCGTCCGATGGAGAGAAGAGGGAGTAGTAAAGGAGGCAACGCCGTTGACGGAGAGAGGAGGGAGTAGCAGAGGAGGCAGCAGCCAACGATGCAGCGCCGTCCGATTCGAGTGCCTAGGTGGGGGGACGCGGACGACGGCGGACTTGGAGACGGTAGACGAGGAAGAGGGGTTTAGGGTGTCGATCGCATGCATTAGGGATTTAGGACTGCCGAATGTTGATATAATATTATATATATTTATGAATATAATATGAAATCAGGGTCGGTTCCGGGTACCCAGCACTGGAACCGACCCTAACCCGAATTCGAACGGGTATTTAATACCCAGAACCGAACCGACTCTATGGGTAGTTACAATGGAACTGAACCTACCCTATTTCGGGTACCCAGCGGGTCGACCCGTGGGTACCCGGACCAAGTTGCACCCCTAGCAGAAACCCATTTCATCTGCTCATCCCCTACAAAAGTAACAAAACAGTAGAACGTCACACCGTTGCACTACTCATCATTCCCATTTTCGGCGAACCTATGTTGCATGTCGATCCCCTCGCTTGCGACAACAAAAACCATGGCCTGCTCGCGCTAGCAAGAGTTGCACGCTATGGCAGCCATCTTTTTTTCATTTTCGGCCATCATCAATCTGATATCAACAAAGCAGCGATGAGGATGATTTCTTCAACGTCAAGAGCAACTAGTGCCGTCACTTGCTGAGTAGCGCCAGTAGCCGGGGCGTTGACCCCTTAGATGGCAAGTTTCAGTTTTAGTTGTGCTCATAGAGCTAGCGGTGCAACCTGGGCTCATAAAATTCGGGTTCGCTTCAACTTTAATCCTAACTTTATTTTTAAAACTTCAACCATAATCCTAATTCTAACTTTATTTATAAACCTAAACCCTAATCTTATTTTTGAAATTCAGGCTCGAGTTGAGTTTCGGGCTAGAATTTGGATTGAAATTATTCTACATATTTGTTATCTATCTTACACTTATTTAACTTTAAATTTATCATTTAAAAAAAATCAAAAATGATATTTTTCTATTTTCAAGCAAAAATTCAAGAGTGTTTAAGAATGTAAAGAAGAAAATTCTCATTTAAGCATTCTCTTTATATTAAGTAGATTAATAGTCATTGCTTAAAAAACAAAGAGTAGCTAGTAGCTTGTTTAGAAAATGAAATATACATTATTTTCCTATTATGCAATTTAATATTAATATCATAAACATATACATAAACATTAATATCTAATTATAAAAAAAACTTATAATGTCAATCATAATAAAAAATATTCAACAATAATAGTATTAAGTCAAATAACAAATACATTACAACAAATTTATTTTAAGTAGAATAAATATCTAACTACTAATATCATGTTGAAACGACCAAATGATAACAGCCTACATAAGTAGGTAAGTTAAAATACCAAATAAAACATCTCAAGTTCTAAAAATAGTTTTCATTTTTTTTGAAACTACCACTAAACTAAATTCTTTTTTCCTAAAAGAAATTATAAAATATTATATTATATAATTGAACTTAAGGAGGAATAATGTTTATATATGGTATAAAATAAATATAATATATATGAGGGGAATGGAATCAGATTTATATGAAGTATAAAATAAATACAAAATATATGTGTTATATATAATTTGGGTTCGGGTTTAGCTCAACCCGAGTTCAAGTTCTTTTCAATTCAGGTTCGGCGGGCCGGGTTCGGGGTTGAGACCGGCCCAAGTTGCACCCCTACTCATAGTTGCATCCCCTTATGTTGGATCTTGGGTTGGATTGCGGGGCTGCTTCTCCCTTTTGAATTATGGAAGTTATGTCTCCTTTGCTAGATTATAAGGAGTTTGTCTTCCTTATACACCCTTTGAGCTAAACAAGATATGAAAATTATAATTAAATTGAGTTTATAAACTACATGTTGCATTAAAAAAGTAACTAGAGCCAAAATTTAAAAATTCTATCTTCTTCAGTCAATCGCAATCATGGCTATTACTTGCAGCTGCTTACACCAGTGCACTTCGATGGGATATCTAGTCTAACCATGATGTAAATGGTACTTTCGAGTTCAAGTATTTGTTTATGCTAGATGATGATGAGAATTGAAGTAACTTGAAAACCTGCATATCTAACCTATTTATAAACATATTAAGATTGAGTTTTCTGGATAAATTGGTTGTGATAGATCAACACATTCACCCGATTAATTAGATAAACAATAATGAGTCATTTGTTTATGAGTATGTTTAGCATTTGATAGAACTTTTTTTTAAAAAAATTTCTTGATGTAAAACTTTTGAAATGGGAAAAGTAATGTGTTGCGACAGGATTAATGATGAAAAGTAAATATAATAAAATAAAAACAGATAAAATAATCATATGGATAGTTGTCGAAAAATGATTGAAAAATATGACAGTTGTATAAGAAGATACGAAAAAATGATTAAAAAGAATGAGTGTAGAAATGAAAAATTTTAAATTGAGAGTGTATTTGGAGAAATGATAAAACTTTGAAGAAAAAAGTTTTTATTATAAAAATTTTGAAATGTAAGAAAATTATATAATATGATGGGGATACCGAATGAAAAATAGGGTAGTAGTATAAAAAAAATTATTAAAAAAGATTGAAAAGTATAGTAATTTAATAAAAATAATATGATGAGATGATTGAAAAATATGATAATTACAAAGAGAGAAGTTTTAGATGAAAATTTTTATGATGAAACATACCTGAAAAGTTTTAGGGTGTGTTTGGTAATAACAAAAATATATTAAGTTAAAATTTTTCAATTTAGAACTTTTCATTATCTTTAACTATCTTATTTTTTAATTATTTTTATGCAACTACCCAAATAACTAACATATCTATTTTAATTTTATTTTCTTTACTCCGCATTATTACTCCTATCGTATTATATTATTTTCTTTCAATTCAAAACTTTTACATCAACAAATTTTCATTCATAAGTTTTATCACTATAACTCATTATAACTCATCAACTTGGTTAGCAACTTTGTTAAACCTATTCAACCCGTAAATATGTTAATGAACCATTGTGTTTGCTTGACCTGTGTGACAATATGGCAGAGTATTCGAATTGTGTTTGTTGAGTTTATTGAAGAAATCGAAATGTCTTATAAGATTCATGTTTTCTCTAGTGCTGACGAATCATCCTCATAAAAGTCGACAATGAAATCAACTCGCCTGGTGATTGTCTTCAGAAAAACCTTTCAAATCTGAAATATTCAAGCCACTGTTGATGAAAACTCATCTGCTCCAATAAACCGCTGTGATCACGAAAACTCATCTATATTCCAGCTTTAATTGCGTCGATTAGGGAGACAAGGGCATTTTAGTCATTATATCCATGATAAGGTTGGTTTCCCAGCATTTTTAACATCGCCAGCGCCTAGGATTTAAACTACGGTAAAATAAAAGAGTCAAGATTTTATATACATAAATGTAAAAGTTTAAAAAGCGAATAGGAAAACTAAAAGAATTTAAAATGCAAAGGCCCTCACTCGATCGCTAACGCAATGTGCCGGTTGAAATTGATCTCATTAACACGTCTCTGACTCACTATTAATTATATACGCCAGGAGTGGCTAGGCTTCATACTCTGGTAGCAGACTAATATAGGCGCATCTAATATTTTCAAAACTTGAGACAGAGATTTGCTTCGTTGGGCAGAGGCCTAAAGGCATTTGCATCACTGCATCTCCTTTGAAGTTATCCTTCATTAGTCATCTTCAGTTATAAGATGTATAGCATGATTTTTATATTAAGAGTGGTTAGAAAAGTAATAAAATTTTTGAATAAAAAATTTTAGCTCAAAAGTTTTTAAATTAATAGAAATAATATAACATAATATGATAGGAATAATGATGAGGCTTAAATAGAATAAAGATAAAATAAATAAGTTTTTTTTAGTGTAAAATGGATAAATTAGTTGTATAGAAATAATTAGAAAATAAAATAATTTTATAGAAAAATATAAAAAAATTATTTTAAATATGATAGTTACCAAAAGTAAAAAAATTTAATTAGTAAAGTTTTTATTAAAAATAAACATGCCCCAAGAAAAAAGTGAGAATGAGACAACGAAGCTTTTTTCCATGGGAATTGGTGACGCGAGCGGTACCGCCCAGCCAATGTACCCGCGTTCACGGGCATTAACGTGATAGATGTGGGCCTGCGAAGAGTAGACTAGCGCCTCATGAAAGAATGGATGGTTGAAATTTTTACCTCGCAGGCTTCTGTACGGTTCCGTTTGATAGTTGCTACCCAGGCCGCTTTCACAAGGATTTTCTTTTCCTCTATGTGGATTTTTTAGACTACGATAGCTTTTCAAAGTGAGTTCTTTTAGACTTAATATACTAATGGTGTCAGACTGTGGAAATGAAATTCTAAAAATTTAGATAACTAGGTTTGAAGTAAATTAATTAATTTTTTTTATAGATAAGATCAGAAATGAATTGCTCCTCCATGAAAAAAAACAAACCAGTCTAATTTCGACACTTACTAAAATTTCTAAACCATGTTAACCATGTTAATTTGAACAATTATTTAAGATGTAAATGCTTCCTCTTGGTTGCGTCCATCTATACATCTGTCAATTGAAAAACGCTAAAATCATTGAAAGAATTACGCTCGGTTATCTAATAACTAGACGAACCAGCATTGTGAGTGAAAGTTGAGCCGGGTTAAACCCAAATAGATTTAAAGTCAGTCACAAAAAGTCTTAATGGCAATTTTTACATTATTACTAAAAGCATAACTTTTAATGACAAGTTCTGTTGCTAAAAGATTTTTTTAGCACATCCATTGTGTTATCGTTGCTAAAAGCTAATTTTAAGTAATAATAATTATTCGTGTCAATAAATAATATCTTTAGCGATGCAAAAAGTATATTGCAAGATGTTGGTTTTTGGTATTGAAGTTTAGGATGGAAGTAGATTGAAATTCGAAGAATTGGAATTAGAATTACATTGAAATTCTTAATCTCTGCATCTGGCCTGGGAAGTTCTTCTCTAGAGGTCCTTGGACTTGTGTGTGTCATCTCCACTTAAATTTTAGCTAAGCTGTCTGTTTAGTCTTTTCTAATCAACACCCATCTAAATATGTGTGCTAATTAATTAAGAACCAGACGTCTTCCAACCAAATTCAACGTTTTTTTCATTACCTCGGTGCATAAGTTAGGCCCATCTTTTAAAAGATAGCATGCATCATTCCCATGTCGTTATCTACCTGATTTTCCAATAATATCCATCGCCCCGTTTTTAATTAGTTTGTTACGCGAAAAGAGTCATGAAAGCTGGATGGCTATATATTACTCGCAAACGTGACCGAAGGAGGCCACATGTGGACCACTGTCTGCCCTCCCCCTATATTGACTATACAATCGTTTTTACAAGTTGATGATAAAAAGATAAAACAAAAAATCAAATTTCAACGATCGATTTTATCCTGAGGTTCCATATAAAATAAGCGACATTCGTTTCTATTACACATGGAAAATGCGTATATAACTTTTATTTTTATAAATTAGTTTTGTATAAAATTATTCAATAAAAAATTTATATGTTTCGTTTGATTATATTAATATCTTATTTTATAAAGTTGTGTTCTCAGATGGACAAACAGGCTTTTTGCTATATATTGTAAGTTTTTTTTTTTAACTTACATCTTTTATATAAAATTTTTGTTTATTCGTTAGTTACTTGAAAAAATGAAAACGACAAGACCCATATTACATATATAGGGTGTGTTTGGTTACATACAAAACATGTCAATGAAAACTTTTCAATCAAAAACTTTTCACTCTCCATAATTATCTTATTTTTTAATTATTTTTTCACATTTTCCTATATAAACAACTCTACTTTTCAATCATTTCCACACGAATACCAATACAACTACCTTATCTATTTTAACTTTATTCTCTTTACACCTCATTATTACCCCTATCATATCACATCATTTTCTATCAACTTGACAACTTCTACTCTGAAAAGTTTTTATCAAAAAGTTTTACCTCCAACCAAACACACCCATAATTTAAACTCTATTAAAATTATATTTCATAAAATTATGCTTTTAGGTAAGCTATTATTTAATTAGTTTTCTAAGTTCTAAATATTCTCAAATTTTATTCTTGTATTTTAAATTATAGATTAACCGAAATGATCAATTTAATAGGCGGTATATGATATAATAAGATTGAGTTATACCAAGTGTATATCAATTTTGAACATTATTTTCTATGTTTTATTTTTTATATTACAGATAAAATTTTCTAAAAAAATCAATAATAACTTCATTGAATACAATGTTACTTTTGTAAAGTGGAAATTTACAGCTAAAACGAGCACTGGCCTGGGCATGCATGACAATCGCAGTAGCCGGGGCCAATCACGAGCCGATCGAGGAAAATATTGTCCATCCAACAGTATGGGCTATCGTATGGTTAGCTGACACGCATCGACAGCTGGTTTGGCGTGAAGCAGGTCAACATCAGAAGTCTCGGAACGTATAGTAAATCGACACGCACAACCACAGAATGCAACGTGTCATGTGATGAGAGAAGCAAACCTACGTACAATGCATGATGCGTTTGGATAGGTTGCTTTTTCGTTGCTGGAAGAAGTTACTGGCAGGGCAGGCCCATAATTTAGAATAAGAAAACCAGCTACATGATCAATACCCCCACTCAACACTGGCTGAAAAGGCCAAACAGCAACAAAAGGCCTCGATCCATCTTTTTGATAGTTTCTGTGCTATCACGGCCGAGTCAGACGATGTGAACAGAAGTAGACCTTCTCTCACTGAAAGCTTGTCGTCAGTGAACAACACCACTACAGTCTTCAGTACCCTGGCATAGTCCCATCGTTGATAAGCAAAACTACCACACTTAAAGACTTAACGAGATCGTGATGGTTCTCATGTACATGCAACCATTTTTTTACGGCCAGATACAAGGTTATTAAATGCAGCCAATTTCAAGAGCAGACGCAGCTGCTTTAAGATTGCATGTAGCCGAACTAAAACCATTGCATATAATGTTGTATGTAACTAAAATTCGAAGTTCAAATAAATGGCAGTTTTCTCGTGTGCAACGCTTATAATTAATTAAGCAGCCAAGTACGATGTCATTTGATTTCCTCTGCACAGGTATCTGCTTCGAAATTAATGAAAATATGTGCGGCCAAAATAATAACTGCATTAGAGGAAAGGAAATTTATTGTTACCATATTTTCGGCAGAATATGATGGCTGATATAATATACACACTCACCATGCAGGATCGAGGTTTCACACATGGCATATGCATGCAAGTAATTAACTCAAACTTGAGCCAGCTTGTTCCAATAATGCACGCAGCTGAGATGCATCATGCATTTATCACAGACGTATTATATATTTAATACTTGGCTGTATTTGCCTAATCAACTTGCGGAGTTTTAATGGGGTTGGGATAAAAAAGAGGATGTGGGTCGAATCCAATACCAGCAGTTGTATTCACGAGAAAGAAATGGACTTGGAAGGCAGAACTGACAATATGTGGAAACAGCTTTCAGACATGTGTCAAGGCCAAATTATAAATATCTGAGTGGTCCAAAGGTACTTCCATGTGGAGTTATGCCTACCTTTGAAATGATGGCATTATTTTTTAAACCGGCTTTCCTATTTTTTAAAAATATGTTTAATTTTTAGATTATCTTTTCTTATTTCGATGATGTTCCGATTAATTAATTTGGCGCTTTTACATTTTCCACCTAGGTTTTAGTGGACAGAGATACTGATTGGCCAACTGTCGCATGAAGGCTGCTATTTTTTTTAAAGATAATAAACCAACAAGCCTGCTGCTATGCTGTAATACACCTCTACCAACGTAGGTGGAACGAAAATGCATGCCACCCTTCCACCTGTAGCTCGGACGTGGGATTCACCTTCCCATTATTCAACCGACTAACCACTCACAATAAAGGGATGACGTAGCCTAAGAACACTGAAGTGGTTTCTGTTTTTATATTTTTTATATTTGAAACATTGCGGGGGCCTTTTTTTATGGGTATTTGCCATCATCTCAATAAATATTTTCCAGATAAGCTATGAGATATTTTAACCAATTTCTTACAGTATATAGACATACAACTAATAATATTTCTAAATTTATCTACACAGTGAACACTCCCACACACCAAGGGATACTAATGCTACCAACTTTATCATTTAGTTATGTCACCATAAATAATTTAACTGGTAAAAATTGAAGCTAAGCGCACAACGAATAGGTGCCAACCTTGGTTACTTTTGGCATGGTGGCTGCAAGGATGCTCTTTTATTCATTGCGCAATACAATAAATATTGGTACAAGTGGATAATTTTTTTTTTTTTTTCATATAACTCTTGAAATTTTAGCTATATATGTATATTTTTTATGGAAGCTATATGTGTCTTAGAAATACATAATAGTTATTTTAGTAACACCAAGAAAAACTTTGTTGCATGAAATAAAAAATGATTGCTTGTGGTTATAAGCAATAAATATTTTGCTACTATGTGACTACATGTAGTTGGAGGCATGTGCCTAGATGCAACAAATGAAAGTATATGCAAGAAAAATTAAATTATGAAT
Organism: Annona cherimola; assembly: GCA_030490835.1. Taxonomy (NCBI): domain Eukaryota; kingdom Viridiplantae; phylum Streptophyta; class Magnoliopsida; order Magnoliales; family Annonaceae; genus Annona; species Annona cherimola. Next base: position 98,816,622 of record CM059971.1, on the reverse strand, counting down.
AAGCTACATGTGGTATTATATGTAGCCTTATTTGTGTTCATAAAAAATATATGACAAATATTTGCTACTTAAAATGTTATCCACAAAATTTATTTATTTATTGCATATAAATTTTTGTATAAAGTATTTTCATTATAGTGAGGGTAGTAGCCTTAGCTTAAATGCATTCAAATTTTTACATTATATGTATTTAAAAATAATTTTTGATACAACTATTTACATTTGGCTATAAACAAGAACAAAATTTTTAATAGCAAAAAGTAGATGGTTGCTTTTATATAGTCTAATTTAGTTACAAAAGGGATAAATGAAGAAAAGAACTTAGGACTGTCTCCATCTCTTAGGCCTTACTCCTTTCCTTTAGTTGTTTATGAGAGTTCTATCCTAAGAACTTAGTATTTTTTGCATTGCATAGCCTTTCAATTAGGCCTTATACCACTAGTTGTTCATGAGATTCCTATCATTTTTGTCAGGCTTTTAGATTTTTAAGGCAGTTATTGCCTGCCGTTGGTTTGAATTTAGCTCACGATAATTGGGATCCCAATCCTGTGCACTGGGCGTACTTAGCTTTAGTGCACGCGGGTGCATTAACCTATTTTCTTTTATGTTTTTGAAATTTTTTTTATACAAGTGTTAATCTAAGTGTATTTAACATGCGTATCAATTTTTACCATTTTGGAGTATTTTAGATATTTATTTGTTTATTTTTAAAAATCAGTGGCGTTTTAGGTAATTTAAAATTACTAAAATACCACTGATTTTCAAAAATTGAAAATAAATATCTAAAATACTCCAAAAATAGTAAAAATCGATACACATATTAAATACACTTATATTAATACTTGTATAAAAAAAATTTAAAAAAATAAAAAATGAGTTAAAATGGGTTTAGTGCACCCGGGTGCACAGGATTGGAATCCCGATAATTGTAGTTGAGTGTAAACGGATTTGTAAATAAGGTTAATTGGCCTAATTTGGGTTAAATTATCATATTCACCATAAATTAACTTGATTTGTGTACTATATGTTTACTTGTCCTCATCTTGAATTATATATTTGGCCTTTTTCTTTATATATATATATTTGATGTTATGTATATATATCGGTCTTACTTCTATGTAATCGAGTTATATAGAAGCGAACCCATGCGACCCCCGCTTGTACGTAACCTTTACAAAATTTAAGATTTTGATCATTAATTGAAAATTCAATTCATTCATTGTATTTAACATCATTTGTTTATCTAGAAGACCGAGTTTCATTTCAAACATACTTGGGCCACATCTGTTTAAAAATATATACATTCATGTGTAAATCATGAAAAATACTTAGATATATTTACATATGTAATAGAATATAGTAATACTTTATAGAATCATTTATTCATATAAAAATAATAGTTTGGACGATTTAAATGTCGAAGATACTACTTTAAAATTGATATTTTAACATTTTGTATAATTTATACATGAATATATACATATTCTAACAAAAGTGGCCAATAAACATACTTGATTGAGATGAAACTTAATTCTTTAGATAAACAAATGATGTCAAATATAATAAATGGATTAGATTTTCTATCAAAGATTAAAATCTTAGATTTTAAAAGGATTACATGACTCTGCTTTTATGTAACTCGGTTACATATATATTTGATATCATATATATATATTTGAATCGAATAATTTTCTGAAAAATAATGTTAAACTGTGGTTGGCCACAGTACCAAACAACTAGTCTTGAGTTGCTTTTCCATCTAGGCATACTACCTAACATAAGATGCATATTATAAATCTTTATGAGGATCATTGTATTGTTACTTCTAATAAATTAATAATTAGGCTTACTCGATAAAAAGTTTAAACTTGCAAATTATCTATCTTGATTAATGTAAAATTGAAAGAATTTGTGTGCATGGGAATTTAAGGAGAATAATAATATATATGTGAGAACCATTTTACGATACATTCCATTACAAAATGGCCTCTACGCGCATTTGAATATTATGATAATTTATACAAGCATTTATCCAAAAAATAGACTTTAGATGATTTAGATGTTAAAAATTCAACTTTAAAATTGATATTTACATTAAAAATTTTATTACATTAATTTAGTACTATTTTAAGATGTAGCTCATATACATATTTGATTTAGATGAAAGTTGGTATATTATTAAACTAAATAATTCTAAATACAATAGATGGGATAATCGAGTGATTCCTATTTTGTAGACAAAGTTGGAAGGAACGGCGCTGGAGACAACTACAATAGTTATTCATATGTGGGTCCTTTTTGAAGGTGATGGGAGACTTGCGCTAATCTAGGATGAGTACACAATCAATCTTCCTTTTAATAACGAAAATTATTATTAGAATTATAATTTTAATGACAAAATAAAAAATGCATGACGAAAGTCTCTTGTAATTGACTTATAGTGACTTAGTTATAGCAACATTGACTAGTTTGTGTCGATAAAAGTTTATTAGTGTGTATAAGGCCGCAGTAATTGAAGTCAAAGTTCTTACATCGTTTGAGTCACCGTACTTGATCACCACTTTGATATCGCCACTAGCAAAAAGTGGTCTATGTCAACAAAATCATTCCCTTAATCTTCTAGTTTCCCAATGAATCTACTCTAATTTATCATTTTATTTGATTCTATAATGAGATCTCCTTTGAGACTTATGTCCGATCCTACCAAAAAAAAGCATATATAAAGGACAATTCAAGACGAAGAGGAGATCTTACTCTCAAATCCTCAATACAATATGTGCTCTCTTTTTCGTGGAATGATCTTTTGAAGCCGGCTTCACAGTGACATCCGTAAAGCCAGCCCAAAAACCTATTTTTTAAAAACTTTTTAAATTTTTTTTTTCATGGGTAAGTAAATCTAGGTGTGTTAAATCTATAAACCAAGTTTTACCATTTTTGGATGTTTTTAAGTATTTATTTTGGATTTTTAAATACAGTGGCATTTCCGTAATTTTCTGATCTAAAAAAATTACGAAAATGCCACTGTGTTTAAAAATCCAAAATAAATACTTAAAAACATCCAAAAATGGTAAAACTTGGTTTATAGATTTAACACACCTAGATTTACTTATCCATGAAAAAAATCAAAAAAAAGTTTTTAAAAAATAGGTTTTTGGGCTGGCTTTACGGAAGCCACCGTGAAGCCGATTTCAAAAGATCAAAACTCCTCTTTTTCCTCCCTGGATCTTAATTCTAAGATGTTGGCCAAATTCCCATTCCCACAAACACCCCCACTCCCGGCCCGGTAGCTAATGCAATTCTTCCTCTTTATGGTTTTTAAAAAAATTTTCGATCATCTGAGTCCTTTCTCACTAAAAATTTTTTGCGTACTTTAGTTGGACATGCACCGTGGCCATTTGATCTTGCGCCTATGCTTGCTTTAGGAAAGTCTGCTCGCCATTGACTCAACCCCAACATGCTGTATTGCTTCCTAGTTAGAAGAACCCTTCAAAGGATCTGATTGATATGGTGTCTCATCCATTCATTGAACAAAGAAATAGCTCAAAAAATATTTTATGAGTTGAACATTAGCTAGATTGGCACTACCTTGAACACGCTATATAGCTTTAGCAATGTTAGCTCAAAAGGCAACTTGACCCCTGCCTTTGAGTTTAGTGGATAAGTGGTTATCCATGACAGATTCAAATTTTAATCCGCTTTAGCAATGTTATCTCCTTTACCGCAGTGTACGTCTGCTTAGCGATTGCTAATGCATGCAATGCAAGTTAAACTTGCTTTCCATCAATATACATCACGATATATATCGGTATTGAATTTCAATGTAATATCATTGTCAACGAAAGTTACCAATTGCATTATAATAATTTTTTTGCTAATAATAGTTATTATAGTAATAATAACTATTGATACGAGCGTAAATGCACCATATGCCCCATACTTTCTTTCAGCTAGCGTAGTCACCTATTCCATCTTCTATTCTAATTATTATCTCGATTTAAGTAACTATTATCTTTACCTTTTCAATCTTTACAAGAAATAATGGACAATTATCAATGTCGAATATAGTCATAATAAGTATAGTTTTCATATGGATGTTGCCATTATAAGCCTGTCGAAACGAATATTATATTATTATTGCTAAATCCTTAGTTTTTAGCAATAATAAGTACTAATGTTGCTGATTCGTATTTTTTCAGCAAAAAATCAATCACGGTTGAAACTGTCGCAAAAATGTTGATTTTCTTGAGGTGCCTTTATTTTTGTTTATTCTTCATTTAATCATATGTTTAATATTATTCTTTCGATTATTCATACCCTTTTCGAAAATGCATCCTAATACACCACGTTGTTTTATCGGTTTTTTTTTTTTTTTTTTTTTTGATAAATGTTATTTTATCAGTTATTGAATACACTCTCTAGGGCCTCCTACGTACTTCCCTCCGATCCCTTCCATGATCTAAAATACAGCACTATTCATTTCTGCTCTTAGTTCATGATTGTTAAAAACTTATCAAAGGTCAGGTTTGCACGAAATATGATTATTACGTACAGACCAGGTCAGCATCACAGATACGGTTTCCAAGTAATTGGCCCCATCACAGTTCAGCACAGCTTAATATTCTGTTACTTTCATGCTCAAGATTCCTAATTACACTTGGATGACCGCATCTCTTTTGGATTTCATGAGAGGAGCGATCGGGCCCCTCCGCATGATGTTCGCAATATCAAATAAGGCAACAATTTTTTCCACCCCACAGCTAGCTAGCTGAATGATCAAAACCAGAAAATATGCTATAATGCTTGCCAGCTGAATGAGAATCATTTCACTGCATTCTATCGTTTCCACCTTTTATCCAGCTTTCTATCTACCACCTCGCACGAGTATATTGCCTTAAAAAAACACCAGTGAGATAAGTATTTTATTTAGGGTGTGCTTTTTGTTTCATGATAAAAAATTTCAACTAAAATTCTTCCGATTTAAAACTTTTTACTATTTATAATCACCTTATTTTTTAATTATTTCATTACATCTTCCTACACAAATTAACCTACTTATCAATCATTTTTACACTACTGCCCACAGAATTAACCTATCTATTTTAACTTTATTTTTCTTTATTCCTTATCTTTATTCTTATCATATTACATCATTTTCTCTTACTTAAAAAATCTTTTATGCTCAAAACTTTTTTTTATAAATTTTATCTTTTCCCAAACACACCCTTAGTTTATTTTCATATTCTTTTAAAGTGATTTTTTATTTTTTTTTATAACGTAAAAACTTCTTTTTCTTTTTTTTATCCTTCAATTCAAACGTTTCATTTGAAACAGTCGGACAACCATATATACCTTCCTGGTAACAATTATATTTTAGCACTACAACTCTTATCCAATAAATGCGGACTTTCTTTATCAAAATAATAATAATAAATGCAGACTTTGAACATTTAATTCAAGACATGTTTTTCATGACATTTCTTACAACTTATATCATTAATCCTAGGGTTGTGTTTGGTAGGATGTAAAAAAATGACCATACTTTTTCACACATTTTTCCATACAAATACCTTACTTTCTAATTATTTTTTACATATCTTTCCATATAAATATCTAACTTTTCTGTCATTTCTACACATTTTTCATACAATTATCATATCACTCACTCTCTTAACTTTCCAAACTTTTCCTACAACAACTCTTCAACATTTTTTCCATCTACAATTTTTCATTCTTAAAAAAGGAGATTAAAGGATTTTTCTAACACTTCTGGCTACCTTCAAAAATTTTCTAAACAAGCATCTTACCATTTTTTATTTGATATATGATGGTTAAATTATAATAGTATTTTTGAAATTCACATAGAAAAAGAAACTTATCGAAATAAGTGATGCCGCAAATTTGTAATTTTGCAATTGCAATCAGGTTGTTTCGTCCTCAAGATTACGGTGCCAACTGATATTCTACGAAATTTATTTTTTAGTTCCTTCATAATAATATCTAAAACCCCTTCAGCATTTAAGTTTTTAGCTATGCCATTTTCAATTCTGGTTTGATTCTCAAGAGCTGCTCAGAGTCTTCGTAAATTATATATCAGTGTTGAAATAATGAAATGATAAGCAGCTTCGGAATCTATAACACTACACTTTATTGAAAATTAAGACAAAAAGTTGAAGTTGATGCTAGCTAGCTAGCTAGCTGTCATATGTGTGAGCCGGTTTTCTGTCTATCCATTCCTTTCGTCCTCGAATTGGAGGGTTGAGATGAGCTTTGCATGGTTGTCTCTCAATCCAAATCATGGTAAAAGTTGGGTGACACGACGCTTGGCATTATTCTGTCAGGATAAATTGACCCTACCCATGACCTATCTCGCTATATAATGCAGCCAAAATTGCCAAAGCATTTCGAGCAGCCTTCGATTCGAGGCACTCCCTTCACGCTTGATTGGTGGCCGCCTAGAGACCAATGCGATGTGCTGTGGATTTTATCCTTTCAATGGTGATGGTATACATCTTTAATCCCTTGTACTGCAGCAAGAAGTCGGAAAATGAGAAACGAACCAAATTTCCTATATATCCCATTTATATTTGCGATTTTGCTACTTTATTTGATAATCATTGATTTCATAAAAAAATAATTATAACACTACAATAGATCACGTTGTTTGAAGTAGCTAGTTTTTTCAATAAAAAAGCATAATTTTGATTACATATAAATGGACTTGGCTAGAAATTGATGTTAGGAAGTTCACAGAGGGATGTAATGAAATAAAAATATTAAATGAGGTGAGGATTGAATGGTGTAAGGAAGTTCTTGCAGGCGCACATCTAATTGATTTAACCATAGATAATGGGCCATTATTTGGGGTGCTGTTTCAATGGAGTGCAATCCTATGCACCCGGGTGCATTGAGCCTTAATGCACCCCAGTGTACTACACTTTTTTTTTTTTGAATTTTTTTTCATGAAGCTATTAATATAAGTTTATTTAACATATTTATCAATTTTTACTATTTTTGGAGATTTTTAGATATTTTTTTAAGATTTTTAAAAATCAGTGGCATTTTGAGTAATTTTAAATTACTGAAAATGCCACTGATTTTTAAAAATCTAAATAAAATATCTAAAAGTCTCCAAAAATAGTAAAAATTGATACATGTGTTAAATAAACCTAGATTAACCGTTGTGTAAAAAAATTTTCAAAAAAAAAAAAACAAAAAATAGGTGTAGTACACCCGGGTGCATAGGATTGCACTCCTGGTTCAATGCACCCTGGAGCATTGAGCATCAATGCTCCCGGGTGTACTTCACCCATTTTTTTATTTTTTTGAAATTTTTTTTATAGAAATGTTAATGTAAGTGTATTTAATATGTGTATAAATTTTTACCATTTTTAGAGATTTTTAGATATTTATTTCAGATTTTTTAAAATCAGTGGCATTTTTAGTAATTTAAAATTACTAAAATGTCACTGATTTTTAAAAATCCGAAATAAATATCTAAAAATCTTCAAAAATGGTAAAAATTGATACACATGTTAAATACACTTAGATTAACAAGTTTATGAAAAAAAATTTAAAAAAAACAAAAAATAGGTATATGCGCCCGGGAGCATTGAGCCTCAATGCTCCCGAGTGCATTGAACCAGCACCTCATTATTTGGTGCATCCGGAAGCAAAAATCCATTTTTAAATTTTTTTTGAAAATGCCGTTGATTTTAAAAAATTCAAAAAATATCTACAAATATCTAAAAATGGTAAAAATTGATACACAGTTAAATACACTTACATTAATAGTTTTATAAAAACTTTCAAAAAATAATTTTTTACATATGAGTACACTAAAGCTTAGTGTACCCTGGTGCATGGAATCAAATGCTAGAGATAATGTGGCATCCATAGTGAAATTTTCAATGGTATGGAGATTATAACCACACAAAATAATTTTTCTATGATTGAGAATTAAAAAATACGTTCTAATAAGTTCACATTATCCATGTAAAATATTATATTACTTTAATAAGTTTTAACGTTAATATAGGTTTTTTATTTGGAACATAACATATGGATTTGATTAACTATATTGATAATAATATTATTAAGATAATAATAATAATAATAATAATAATAATAATAGCTTATTATATCTTCTTTTTTCGAATGATATTGGGCTCGGTACAAAATAATGATCCTTAATTTTCTTCCTGAATAATATAATATGCAAGGCATAATTAAATACTAAAATATATTCGAGCCTTTTCTGCACGATCTTATTAGGTGTAAACCAATGAAGTTTGCTTCTAGACGAGCAATTAAGAAACGATGTTGGAGTGCTAGGGCGATGGAATGATAAGCTTGCTTGGCTATCTTGCGAGGGAAAAAACAAAGTTGTTATACTAATAAAAAAAAAAAGGTCAAGTGATATATGTCTTTCCTGGGAGATGCAAGTATATACAAATCTCTCTCGGTACTATTGGTGATGTGTTGGAATATGATAAAACTTTTGATGGTGTAATTTTTTATAATGAGAGAAAATAATATGATATGGTAAGAATAATGATAAGAAGTAAAGAAAATAATATGTGAGAGAAAATAATATGATATGGTAAGAATAATGATAAGAAGTAAAGAAAATAAAGTTAAAATAGATAGGTTAAATGTATAAGGGTTGTGTAAAAATGATGTAAAAATAGAGTAATTGTATAAGAAAAAGTAAAGAAATAATTAAAGAATAGGTTAATTGTGAAGAATGAAAAGTTTTAGATTGAAAAGTTTAAATTTGAAAAATTTTTAGTTAATAATAATAAGTAAAAAGAATAAAATTAAAATAGATAAGTTAGTAAGAGAGGTAATTGTGTAGAAATAATTAAAAAATAAAGTAGTTATTTAAAAAAATGTGAAGAAATAAATAACAAATAGAGTAGTTATAGAGAGTGAGAAATTTTAAATTAAAAAATTTTAGTTTTTGAAAAGTTTTTTTGATGTAAGCAAACACACCTTAAAAAAATTCTAACTTCAATTATCACTTCTTTTTAATTTTACTTCAACAACCAATTAATTTTTTTAACATAGTCCTTTCGTGCCGAAAGGGATGGGGGAATTATATATGTTGGACTCCTTTTAAAAGCTACTTTAGTTTTTGAAACGGCCTGTTTCGTCTCAATTGGAACTTGGATGTGTACCCATCTGTATCGAGCTTCGGGGAAATTTGCATGTGCCCAAACATATGTTCCACCCAACTAGCGTTTTACACTTTCTTATCTTTTTGTTACGTTCTCCTCATAGATGACCAGCCCAGACCAGACAGTAGTAAAACATCGCATCATGTACTCATGTCACGTCTATTATATCATGCGCATTCAGAAGGGATGGGGAAATTCTACAGCGATTGCCCGTTTTTACCCCACTTCAACCGGCGGTAATGAAACACATTAGAAATATCTTTATCTTCTTATTAAAATCTGGTGATCTTTATTTTATAATTTTTCTAAAAAAATTTACTTTTTTTATTTTAAGCCATTTTTTTAGCCTGATATTGAAGACATCACCATAGACGTCTGCAACCAATTACGTCAACGACTTCCATTGTTTACAAATTAAAACAGCCTTTGATAATGATGGATCATGAGGTGTTAGGTTACATGGCTTAGCTATATTCAAAGATGCCATCTTTTCAAAGTGAAAGAATACTTTTCTTTTGTTGGAATGAAACAAACTACTTTTTAGAGAAGACATTTTATGAATGATGTCTCAAATCTGATATTAAAAAGAATATATATATATATATATGTATATATATATATATATTTATCGAGAAAAAATTGTATATCTTTAGCAAGGGCTCAAGTCTAAAAATAAGATTCGTTAGTTGATCCTAGTCCTTACTTTTGGTTTGTCCCATGCATGACTCGATATGCAGTCTCCTTCTTCAACCTTCTAACAATTTCCACCAAGTTAACAGTTAATTCGCCAGCAGGAAATAAAGGGTGTGTTTGTTTGGGGCTAAAACTTGTCAATTAAAACTTTTCAACATAAAACTTTTCACTCTTCATAACTACTCTATTTTTTAATTATTTTTTCACATTTTTCTATACAAACTACCCTACTTTTCAATCATTTCTACACAACTACCCATACAACTAACCTATCTATTTTAACTTTATTCTCTTTACTCCTCATCATTACCCCTATTATATCACATCATTTTCTATCAATTTGACAACTTCTACCTCTAAAACTTTTCATCAAAAGTTTTACCTCCAACCAAACACACCCAAAATTTTCTTTCGCTTCTTAACAGAGTCTGGGCATGCTGCTGCTGGAAAGCACATCCTTAGCCGTTTGAATGCAAAAATGCTTGAAAATATATTAGAGGTTTCCCGGTTAATTGATTAATCTCCAGCGTACGTGTGTTTGAGAATACTTTAATAATCATCACCACAGCAAAGTTGACAATTTGCAACAAGATTTAACAACTTTCCACTCTAGAGGGAAATTTTTTTTTTTTTTTTAAAAAAAAAACAACTTCCCTCTCTCTCTTCCCAGCTGCATTTTTATTTTCTATTTTCAGCGTAATTTTTAAAATAATTTTTTACATTTTCGGCTACCATTTTTTTTTCGTTCTCAATAAATAATGACCTTTTCATCTCGTTTGTGGCGACAACACCCCCACCCCCCCCACCCCACAACTTCCTTTCCTCCTGAACGGTCTCCAGCACCTTCTATTTTTCATGGACAAGTGGCAGATAAGGCTTGGCGATGCGCTTGGCCCGGCGGGACCTCTCGGGGTCGCCAACGTTTGAACATTGTCGGTGAGCTATGTTTTTGAGTTTTCAACTATATACTTGTTTCGTTGCTAATATTCATCTTCCTTGTGTTATGGGGGTGTGTCTATATATATATATATATATATAATAAATTGATTTTCATCAAAAAATATATTGACTTGACACGTACTTCTTTCACTACAAGAGAAGTAGCTTTTAGTGACATGAAATTTTGTCGCTATAAGTGCATATATTGTCACTAAAAGTATTAGCAACAGTTCGTCATGTCGCAAAATTTGGATGCTGTAAGCCTCTCACAAATAGTACTTCTTGAAAGAAGTAGCTTTTTCTCACTAAATGCATTCATTTAGCAACATAAAAGTATTATGTCACAGAATGGATGCTTTAGTGACAATAAAATATAATAGTCACTAAAATTATAGTATTAGTGACAGGTTTACATTAGGTTGCTAAAAGTAAAAGAATTTTAAAAAATAATTGCTTTCATATTTTAAACATCTATAAAAATAAAAATACATCTGTAGAAATTATATTTTCAAACACACTTTAATTTCATATTTTAAACAACTAAAAAGCATTATTAAATTTAAAAGCTGAAGACAATCCAAAATGAATAGGCATCTACCTCATGAAATTAATATTCAAGTATGCAAAAAAAAAAAGATCTTGATTTAAACATTTTGAACCATTTCTTGCACTTATTTAACATTCAAGTACACAAAATATTCTTTATTTCATGATATAATTTTTGAGAAAACATAATGTTTGTCACTGTAAGAATATCTAACTATACAACTTTCCACTACTTGGCATTGTAAGAAAAATTTCCACACCAAATCTACAAATTTAAGATGCCACTAATAATTATAAAATGTTGTAATCTATTAAATTTCATCATCATGTTGAAGAGATCATCAACATCATAGTGTTTCAACATAAGCTTCTCTTCGAACTCCCTTTCCTTACAACCAGTTCTTCAACCCGTCAAAGTAAACAAAACTAGACCATCATGTAACCTACTCAAGAGATCTATTATCAACTAAAAACCAACTCAAAACTTAAGCAAATGCTAAAAATCTTAGCCTTTAATGATTGCTTTGAAAGGCTAAACCAAAATCCAAATAGATTGGAAAATTTAGAAATTCTATAACCAGCTTCGCAAAGCAATGTTTATGCAGACAAGGTGAAGCTGCTCACCATCTAATGCGCATCCTTACAACCTCACAAATAATCCACCATCCGAGCATCCATCAGCCACTTCTCACTCCTGCAGATTAATATATGATCATATATAAATAAAGTAGTGGGGCAACTTCTCACTCCTGCAGATTAATATATGATCATATATAAATATAAGTAGTGGGGCAAAGCAATAGAAAGAAGATAGAAAATGGAAAAATCTATAACAAGCTAAACCACTTCTCAAAATAAGAGAAATTTTTGCATAATTGATGAGAGCATAAGAAGTAAACCATCAGCTAAACAACTTCCATTTATCACTTTAGCAAGTTGAAATCCTAAACAAGATAGGATTTCCCTGACTCATAGTAAACTCTTGCATCAAAATAGCAATTATTCTTATATTAAGTCGAAAGACATAACAAAAAATAAAATGTAGAAACCTCCCCTCCAACAAGTTGCTCTAGTCAACACCTGTCCATGATAGAAACCACTGCAGGTCAACTAGAAAGCTAATCAAGAGCGGCAACTGTTCATCTAAACACAACAAAAAAATCAACACAAATTCAAAATGGACAAAAAAATTGATAATAACTTAGTACAATCCAAACAGATTTAAAAGCTATTTGTCCTAAATGTAAAAATATTTACAATTTTTTATTTGTACAGTCTTGAGATTCATTTGTAAAATACAAGTAAACTTGTGCTTGACTATTATAGAATAGAGTCAATTGGCAGTCTTACAGGTCTTGCGAACCAAAAGAGGGTTCCGCACTAGTATTGTGCATTTTACAACGTTTAACAAATAACAAAAATCCTCTTCTAGTTGAACTTTTGTTTGCATACAAAAAATTTTAAGATGCGCTAAATAAATTTCATTGACCTGCCAGTCCGAACTCATTTCTTTGAACAATTTCAAAGAAAATTAGGGTGCTTTATTAGGATATAAAATAGGCTTATCTAGAATAGAAGTTCACACATTCGTGAAAATGACGATCATCTAACTTTTCCTATTGACACATTCACCTCTTGAAAAAAGTAATTAATGAGAAACATGACCATTCTCACTTTATAGAAAAGAAAAAAAAATTCATCATCATTTTGTTTCTATTTAAAAGCAGCATCGCTAAAGAAGATAAATATGAAGAAAGGAAATTGAGCATATGGATAAAACTTTTTTTAGAGACTAATTTTTCTGCAAGCTAAGCCTTGTATATGTCCACATCAAAAAATAATAGTATTTAGATGTTCCATTTCAATATTAGTAAAAGGATATTGCAAAAATATCTAAACAAAACAAACATAAATAATTCTAGATCATTCAATTTGGGAAATCAAATGAGCAAAGTGATTCTTTTGGTGAAATAGAAAAAAATAGAATGCAATTCCTAACACAGCACATAAACAATGCCATCTCATTTCTCAGTTACAAATGCCACATCATCTTTGGAGAATCCCACGTGCGTAAATCAAATATTGTCCTCCTCTATGAAGCACCATAAATCATGGTTCATAACTATATATCTTAGTTTCATGGCCTTACATCATCGATAGACAAAGGCCTTTTATAGCTATAAGTTCTAGAAAATTTGAAAATATAAAAGGATGCTAAAAGCATTCACCTTCTTTGAGATCCAAGAGCTTTTTTCACTCTGTTGCTCTTCTAGTTTCTGCACAAAGCTAGCATTTAGATCATATAATTAGCTTAGATACATTTGTAACAAAAAATTATTTTTTGTAGACTGTCTGCTAAAAGTGAAAGAATTGATTTGCATGGATAGAATTAATTTCCACCAACTTCAAGCAAAAAAGGGAAAACCTGCAGAATAAACAAAGGGTAAAAAAGATTACCTATCAGGAGGTAACATAAATAGAAAAAAATTTAAACCTATTAAGTTTTTTGAGAATCTCTGTTGCCCACAAAACAATCTCCTCTAAATATTTCTGAACCTAGTAGCAGTTGGCTGCCTATGAAAAAGTAATCAGATATGGTTAAAGAAGGAAAATGTAACCTCATAGTAAATTAGTTCTTATGCGTTAAGATATAGAAAGCGCAGCAAAGATGACTATGTAAGTACAAGCATTGAACAAAAACATGATATGAAGACCAATGATAAACTTCTATAAAACAAACGTAGTTAGTTAAACTACTACGAATTCATCAATCAATTCTGCAAATCTATTGAAGGCAAGCAGTCTTGTTTGAATTTTGCCTAATGTTGAGTAACTTGTTACTGACCTTAATCAAATGCGAACCTTCTGACAGCAGACAACAAACAAAATCTGCAAATACAAAAATGATTTTGAAGCTTCAAATACTCATCATGATGTTAAAGGATCCAATTCCAGTATCAAAATTACATTTCAAAATTTTAAAAAAAATGCATTTCTTTTGCTCTAAAGAATCGATTCCCATACCAACCGAGCACGGCTCGGTTGGTCACTAACGGGCTGTCAAAAGCACTGCAGGCGCTAGTGTTGGGTTTGAATCCCGTTTCGTGATTTCGGCCAGTGGGAGCAATTGTCTCCCAGGTGGGTTGTTGGAAACTGTGTCTTCCTAATTCTTTGGTGGAGCTGTGTCTCAAGATTTCTTTGAGGGAGTTGTGTGTATCCCCAGATGTGTAAGAATGTCTCAGATCTTCAGTATAATATATGTTGAGATGTATGTAAAATATATACCAATAAAAAAAAAGAATTAATTCTCATAAATAATTTATCTAAAGGATTTTGTCCAAAAACATAGGTACTAAAGAAGAAATCGAGCAATCATACACTCAACGATGTGACAATAAGTAAAAAATTCTCTGTTGAGTTTAGGAGTAATTGCATCTTAGAAGAAAACCAAAGAGAGAGACGAGACCTAGAAAAATGGAGAGGAGAAAGTTTCAAAATCCCCCATTTTGTGAGGAAAAGAGTTGCTGAAGAAGCAGCGAAGTAGATTACTTGGTCTCAGAGCTCTACATTCTGATAATGACTTCTCAATAGAAGTTTCGATACATGCTTCTCTCCCTGCCCGCCTCCCTCCCTCCCTCCCTCCCTCTCTCTCTCTCTCTCTCTCTCTCTCTCTCTCTCTCTCTCTCTCTCCCCCCAAACCGATTATGATGTGCAGTGTAAACGAGGTGCAAAGAAAAAAATATGCAGCATTTGTCACCTAAGAAGTTCATAATGTCTGGTCTTCAAGGGTTTTTTTCCACCTCTTAATCGGTCGATTCCGATCAATGAATTGTCGCACCCTATTGTTGGATCTGAAGAAGAAAAGAGAGGTGTTGCTACTATCAGATCTAATCATCGGAGCTTGAGGAGAATCTATTCACCCATAACGAAGAAGCATCATATTTGATTTTAATGGTTGCTGAGAGAGGCCATCACAATTAGCTAGATGATCGGAGAGATAAGAGTGAAAGTGGTGCCCTAGCTTGAGGTAAAAAAGGTGATTTGAGAGAAGAGAAGGAAATTAGACAAAGAGTGAGAGAGCGAATGACTTATATAGCTGAAGATGTGAGAAGAGATGAAAGAAGATGAGAGAGGAGAAAGTATGTGAGACGGCGAGGGTAATAAAATTAATGATCGAAATTAGTACAAATATTCATGGCTTTAGCGACAAGGAGTAATAATTGTTGCTAATAATGACTTTTTGTGACGGAAAATTTCATCGTCACGAATATTGTCACAAAATGTAAATTTTCTTGTTGTGTTTTATTTTTGTTTTTTATTATTATGATAATTAAAAATTGGTTTGGCATGCTAGCATCATGCAGCCACTTAGGTTGACACTCAATATATGCTAATGATATTTTTAGTTATATTTTTAACGTATATGAAAAATGCTTGAAATTATTAAGGATATATAAGGAGAAATAATCTAGCTATAAGTTGAGTTTACAAAATTAATGTTATGATATGAATTATCCGAGTTCAATAAAAATTTATAAATATCAAATAATCCAAGAATTATTTAAGTACTAAATAAAATTTAAATCTTTAATGCACAAACTATCACATCTAAGTGTCCATTTGATCTTCAAGAAAAAGAAAAAAATCGAGTATAAATCTTTTCATATATTCAACCTCTTCACTAACTAATTATCTTACTTTCCATTGTTATATAAAATTTCAATTGCTTTTACTATCTGTTTTATCTTTATTTTATTTATTCATAATCATTATTCTTATCCTATCCATTACCTTCTCTTTTTAAAAAAAATTTATTATTTTTCCACCACATATTTCCTCTTACCAAACACGCCTAAATTAAAGTAATTAAAATTTGTGTATAATAAAAGATCTGGATATACTTCAATTAAAAAAAGATCTGGATATACAAATTCTGTCTCATCGGATATTAAAGAAGCATAAAATTTTAATTTATTGACTATATTGATTATTAAATATTGTATTTATCATAATTTCATGTCACGAATCGAAATGATTTTTCGCACTAAAATAACATAACTATTGAAACTAAGAATGAATCATTAATTAGATGAACTATATATCATTTAAATTTATTCGACTAGACATTCATTAATTTGAACTCAGGGAATGATTTCAGCTCAAATACATTTTATCATCTGTCACTCTTTTTTTTTTATTTACTGACGACATAAACCATATGCATCACGAAAACAGGCATGGACAAAGAATTCACGAGAAGGCAGGCTGCAGGACGAGGCATCAAGATCATCAGTGGTTCACATAGAAGTGAGACAGACCAACCAACGTAGGGCAGTGGGCACCAGATCTTCCGTAAGTTTCTCGATATGAGATGGCGACGCGTGGCAAGGCTGCAAGCTTGCGACGGCAACTCTATTCACCTGACGGCGCCGTCCGGGGGATATGAGAAGCCGACCGCTCGATATATCGTTGCGGAGGGTCTGTTGGCCCGACCTTCTTGAACCTTCCTGCATTAGATATGCCCTCCCCGCCCCCGGCTCACAACACCGACACGGGCCCACCGATGACGTCTGCACAAGGTTGGGATGCGACGGGACGGGACGGGAGGAAGGGACTCGAGAGGGGGCGTTGCCGACCATACGATCCGGCAGGAGAATCAGAGGGCGGATGAAGGTGCTGGCTTGCTGCCCCTGAGCTGGAAGGCACCGCTTCCATCCGTGGCCCGCCATTCACACGTGCGGTCTCGCTAGTCAATCGTTAAGATCTAACGTGAAGGAAATGACCTAACTGCCCTCGATTTCTGCTTGATGAATGCTTCGCATGCTCTGCGCGTGTGGCTCGTAACCGCATGCACGTCCGTAGCTTAGTGTTTGAAGGGTTGGTTTCACGTCCGAGACTCGGACGTCTTGACTCTCGTGTCGCTCTCTTTTTCCCCGCTATTTTATCCTCATCTCCACTGTCGTCTTCACGCGGTTAAAAACCAAGGTGTGGATTTTAAACAGCTCAGGAAAAATGATACACGTGCATGATCTGTCTATACAAAAAAAAATTTATTGGGTTACTTGCCTTGGATGACCAGGTAACTAACAAAACTATACTTCAAGAGAGGGATAATTAGGCTATTGCTTCTAACCAACTTCCAACCTTAAACCTTTCTACACAAATCATATATATACTCATGTCAATCACTTGATCAGTAACCAAGTGGTAATTGACCTACACAAATTAAATGGAGTATTATGTACCTCTTGGATCTAAGTCTTAGATCCAATGGATGCATTCAACTATTCTTTGTAAATACACAAATGCATTGTTTTTCCTATTAACATACAACTAGCTTGTCCAATCAATTAGTGGGCAGTTTTCATTTAGAACAGTTCAAAATTTAAGCAAATGTTAAGGCAATTCAAAATAGAATTCATCACATTCATATATTTAAAATATTATAATTGATTATTAATATATAGATTTGATTTGAAAATAAATATTAATGGGCCGTGCCACTAAGGATTTACCTCAGTGTTAGCAACATATCGCCCACTGCGTGGCAACATCGTTTCAATCTTTCAAAGCAGCAGAATTTTCAAGTGTTCGATGATGGCGTATTTCTCTCCACGAAAATTTTGTGGGAGCATCCTCTAGTAGGGATATTAGGAAATAATGAATAAAAAATTAGAATATTGGTAAGATATTTATAGAATAGTATTTGGATATTATAAAAATTTCTCATGGCCTATCATAATACCAATTGAGATAATATAATATATGAATACCCGTCAAAAAACATAAATGGGACATAAAATAAGTATAGTTTATTAGAATGAATATGAACATGTCAAAATCTTTATCTTGCATATGACTCACATAAATTTATGACTGAAATAATTTTAAACGTTGTTATATAATAAATAATAATAAAGAAAATAGATGAAACAAATTGCATAACCAGTTTAACATTTGCCTGTATGTGATCCAGATTTTTAAGAGAACACTGCCCTTAAATGGTATTTTGTCTATTTTTGCAATAGCACAGACAAAAATTTATAATTACGTGCAAGTGTGGATTTTCTTTTTCCAGGAAATTAATTATTTATCTTGCAAACCAGCACATGCGATTTTTCTTTTTCGAAGAATGGTCCCAAAATATTAGATAACAGGCCGTTAGAAATTTTTTTTTTATTTAAAAAACTAGAATTTAACGAGGCAATGTCAATGATCAAGAACATAAATAAACGGGTTACACATAGCAGACCCACTTAATCAACAAAGTTTATATCGATCTAGCTAGATGAATTAAGGAACATATGTAATAAAATAAAACATTAGACCCTTGGACACGCCACGTGGGGCCCGTAATTTATCTAGGGAAACACCATGCACGTGCGCTTCATGTTGACCATTGAAACATAAGAGATATCGATAGATGAAACTCCTGAAGTTGCATCTGCTTAATTTGGCGTGTGCTATGGTCATTGGTACCTGAAAATACTAGTTGTTTCTGGCCGTGGAAGACGACAAAATATCTCCTAGAAAAATCAAAAGGGGGTTGGTAAACTCATGCTTTTCAGCAACGTTGAGACAAAAGCATGCAGTTTCAACCGGCTTACAAAATACAAAACGGAGTGGATTGTGTGGGGGACCCTCTTGTCGACAGAGAAAAACGTAATTCCAGCCTGTTCAATCGGCAAAAGCATGGAAAATTTAAAATGAAAAGTGAAAAAAGAACTTAAACAAAAATTTTGAATTAATGAACAGTTTTATAAAAAAAAAAATTAGGATTGATGATTAAAATGTAGATGATTATAAAAAGTAAGCAAATAATTATTAAAGGTAAATGAAGTAAATAAGTGTTATATATCAGTTAAAAATAAAAGGGAAAAATGATTTTGGTTTCTTATTTTCCAAACTAAGCATTGTAATATTTAATTTCGTTTTGAGGTTTAAAGTTTAAACTCGATATAGATTATAGCGACAGCGAGTTTATCTTCTAATCAGCAACGATGATCTTTTGGAGCTTTGAGTTAATCTGTTCCCGGCTAGCTGGTGATGGGATGGCCTATAGCAGACCTCAAATTAAAGCCGGGACACCCTGGAAATAATCTAAAAGGGAAAGAAAAATTAAAGAAAAGGAGCGGGACACCCTGGCATTGGGTGAATCTTGACAAATGGTATGCAATTCCAGACACGACAAATACTTCTATGGTAACTTCACCGAAGAAGTCTTCTAGAGTTAAGTCATGGATCTTTATGATTTTACAAAATTCAAGTCATCCATTCATTCTATTATTATGTATCTAAAATATGAAATACCATTGTAATTAAAGATTGATATGCGCCCAAATTGTGATATCGTTTAAGAGCAAATTAAGGGCTTTTCTAATTATACTTACTACATTCTGATCTAAAATATACTTACTATATTTTCAAAATCTCAAAGATACTTAGTATGCTTGTAGTTAATCCCAAAACCACTCATTCTGTTAAAAACCGTTGGTTAGATTTTTAAGATTTCCAAAATGCCCCTATTATTAAATAATAAAGGATGAAATATAGAAAGAAAATGAAATTAAGATCTATAGCCTATGTACAATTAGGGCATCAATAAGTTATGACATTTAATTTTTCAATTTCGTTCTAAATTTGATTAACGTATTAGTAATTTTACATATTAATTAATGACATTAACTCATAGATTGGGCTTTTTTGGCATTAAATACAAACATAGTTTTTTTTATAAAAACGTAGTTTGTATATTTGATATTTTATAAATGTTACCGGTATATTTGATGTTAGAGTTAAACATAATGAGTATATTTGAAAAAAACGTACGTATTTAGTATTTTTATATTAAATATTATTTTGTTAAGAAAATATCTTAACTACTTTTATTTAAGCATCTAAACCTTCTAAAATGTTTATTACGTAAAAAGCAATAGCTATACAATTTTTATTTATATATTTTTTGATAGAATTTTTATTTATATTTTAATATTACTAGAATCGTATTCAAGTGAATTTTAAAATTTACACATGTTTTTATATTCTTTTAAGAGGTTTGGTACAATGGCGTCGCTCCATTTTTTTACTGATTTCATAATTAAATTAAAATTCAATTTGCATGCATCGGTCAATTGAGTTGTACCCGGTTACTCGTAGATAACGGACAAAAGGCCGCCCGGGTAGGTTCGAACCTCATGTACGGAAAAATTGTGGTGGGATTGTTGTCTCATGCATAAATGAGCTTGATTGTCTCATCAAATGTAATATCGAACAAATATCAATAAAAAGTTTACATATTGCAACATGATATTTTGGAGCTCGAATTCGGATGTCTCAAAATTAAGGGTCCAAATGATGATGATTACTTTTTCATGGTTAGGATGTCTTGGCATGAATGGAGAATAAAAAATTAAAGAGAATTTTAACAACTATACTTAATATGTGGCTACTCTAATGATTTCATTTTTTATTCATTATATAACAATTATAACATAAAGTATAATAATGACATTGAAAAATACGATTAATATAATTGTCCAATCTAATTGTAAAAAATCGAAATAAAAAGAAGGTCTAAACACAGACACAAATCGTTTAGCGCAGGAAATGGTTGGATGTTGATTGAAATGTAGATATTGTTTCCAGTACATGAGTGGTCCATCTCTCACATGCAAATGCAATGCCAGAGAGGTGGGTATTGCACAAGTACTGGAACTGCTCTGCGACCTCATGGAAGTTGGTTCAAGCCCTTCTTGCACGCAAAATTAACTGGACTTTGAAATATTTTTGCATTCTTTTTCACTCTCCATGTAAATCTACATACGGGATATCTACATGCACACGTCAAAATTGAAAATTATTCTAAACCTTTAAAATAAATAATATGCATGGGATACCCATGTAATAGGGTGCAGTTGGCTGGATATTTAATATGAGGAATATCGTAGATAAAAAAATGTGAGGAATATTTTTTAAAAACTGAAAATTTTTATATTTGAAAAATAAATTCTTGCATTTTATGATTTTATTTGTTTGCAAGGCATTTTTTGTTATTTTTAAAAATTTTAAAAGAAAAATTTTAACAAAAGAAGCATGCTACTTCAAGCAAACTGTGTAGGCTGATATGCAAATTTTTGAAAATTCATGACGTATGTGCAATTTTGTCCAACTATGCAGGTAGACAGAGAAGTTGCATAATGTTATTACGTTGATTTACACGTCCATAAAATGCGGTCGTGCACTTCATAGATATGGATGAATTAGTTCGCTTGAAGGGAAATCCTTTGCTAAAGTATAGATAGTTTTATAGAAATTGACGGTCTAAAACATATAATTATGTTTTACTTCCCCAAAAAAAAAATACAATTATGAGCTCCTGTACTTGAACTTGCCTCCTCACGGTAGGCCCTTGGTCCGCCACCAAATTATATGCACGTGATGATGCCATGATGGATCAGAAGACGAGTGGCTTATTAGCTGGTGGTTTTCCAGCTAGTTGGGTGTGAGGATTTCTCCTGTACATCATCAGGTAAGCCGGGCAAACAAATTTTTTTTTTAAAATGATGACAATTTCTAATATAGATCAATTGCATCCGGTCGTCGAAGATCTCAAAAATTTCTTACCCAACGTATCCGATGTCTGAAGATTGCATTCGCAGTTGCCCATACACGTGGAAAGAGCAAAGCGCTGAGAAGAGATACGAGTATCCCAAAAGGTGGGACAGACCACTAATATGGCGGCAGACTAGGAGTAGATTGTTCATGCGTATCCTCCCATATGGATATGTCTGTTCTCTCCAAAGCTATATCTCACGCGCACGAGCGAACATCCGATCCGTAGGTAATGGATTTCCTGGATGTTAGAAAATCGCCGTAAGAATCAGTCTCATACACGCGCCTCACGGCTATATAAGGCTATCGACCCCTGCCCTTCCAACTCATCATTCAGAGCACACACGAGAGCAACGTAATACTCCAAATTAAGAAGACATTAAGTGCAAGATCTTCGTCAGATCACCATATATCAACACTCCCCCATTGCATTTCCGTCGTCCACTGAGCTAGAGATGGAGATGCTTCTTGTTCTTCTCTACACGTTGTTCATCGTTCCTTGCCTTGTTTCTTATTTTCTGATGAGAAGGTGCAAGAACAAGAAACACCATGCAGCAAGGCTTCCACCGGGGTCAATGGGCTGGCTTTATCTGGGCGAGACCTTCCAGTTCTACTCTCAAGACCCAGATATCTTCTTTGCTTCAAAACAGAAAAGGTTCTTGGACAACTCTCTCTCCCTCTGTCTCTCATCGCTCTCTATTTCTTTCTCATTTTAATGATCTGGGGTTGCAGGTATGGGGAGATATTCAAGACCCATTTGCTGGGCTACCCCTGTGTGATGCTGGCTAGCGCTGAGGCAGCGCGGTTCGTGTTGGTGACACAAGCTCATCTGTTCAAGCCCACATACCCGAGAAGCAAGGAGCTTCTCATCGGCCCTTCCGCGCTCTTCTTCCACCAGGGGGAATACCACACGCGCCTGAGGAAACTGGTGCAAGGTCCCTTGTCCCTTGACGCCATCCGAAACCTCGTCCCCGGCATCGAACACATTGCTGTCTCGGCTCTGGACTCATGGGCCGACGGCCGTGTGATCGACACCTTCCATGAAATGAAAAGGGTGAGTTCGGTGTCACGATTTCGACTTTCTCCACCCAAAACATGCTTTTTCTGCTATGGGTTTTTGGTGGTTTGTCAGACCCCACTCACCACTGATCTGATTTGGACACGTTGCAGCTGTCTTTCGACGTTGGCATCCTGACTATCTTCGGCCACCTTGACGCCCGATACAAGGAGCAGCTGAAAGACAACTACTTCAGGGTGGACAAAGGCTACAACTCATTCCCAACGAACATCCCCGGGACCGCATACAGCAAAGCAGTGAAGGCGAGGAAAAGGCTCGCGAAGATTCTGGGCGAGATCTTGTATGAGAGGAGGGAGAAGAGGTTGGAAGCGAGAGATCTTCTAGGCCATCTGATGAACGCCAAGGACGACAAGGGAGGTCTCCTGACCGATGATCAGATCATTGACAACATCATCGGCGTGCTCTTCGCGGCGCAGGACACAACTGCCAGCGTCCTGACATGGATAGTCAAGTACCTCCATGATAACCCAAAACTTCTAGAAGCCGTTAAGGTATGAAAAAAGAACCATAATACTGTTCATTCGCCTCTCAATTCCGGACCCCCCAAAGTCTGTAATTCTTGGGATCAACGCAATAAAAATTTCCCAACAGGCTGAACAACTGGTAGTACGTGAAGCAAGTGAGGGTGGAAAAAGACCATTAACATGGGCCCAAACAAGGAATATGCCACTGACTCATAAGGTAAAGATGGTACAAAACACTTCCTATCCGTATGGACCTTTTTCTTTGCTTCTTATTTATTTGTTTCTTGGTAGAATGAGAACTGAAAAATCAGAGTTGCAGGTTGTATTAGAGAGTTTGAGGATGGCAAGCATCATATCCTTCACCTTCAGAGAAGCAGTGGCTGATGTGGAATACAAAGGTAATTAATTAGCTTGTGGATCCAGAATTAATTGATAGATTAGATGGATCTTGTGTTTGCGGGCAGAGAAAAATAAGTAGTGTTTTGGGGACTACTGTTTGTAGGGTACCTGATTCCCAAAGGTTGGAAAGTGATGCCTTTGTTCAGGAACATTCATCACAACCCCGAGTACTTCCGGGATCCTCAAAAGTTCGACCCCTCAAGATTCAAGGTATGGTGGGCGCCCTTAGATTTATGGAAAATCATATAAGATCAAATTTAAAAACGAAATTATACAGGATCTGAAAACCTGTAAGTGGGGCCCATGTCGGGGTGACCCAGAATAATCGCATGGACTAGACTGATTGATGGATTTCCTTTTGTTATTCTCCAATGGTAAAGGTTGCACCGAAGCCTAACACATTTGTGCCATTTGGGAATGGTGTACATTCATGCCCTGGAAATGAGCTGGCGAAGCTGGAGATGCTTGTCTATATCCACCATCTGGTGACTAAATTCAGGTAAGGCAAAGAAATGGGATTCTTTTATCTTTACTTTTTTCTCCCAGCATTATATAGGAACACAAAATCCCAGAGGTAAATCTCATGGGGGGAAAAGTAAAAATGGCATAAAGGTAGACCGCAGACGTGATAGCGAGAATTTCCATCTAGAATGGGCAAGGTGGAAAGGAGTACATTCTCATAATTAATCCGTTATGGTGAATTAAAGCTGAATAGTAATGGACCTCCTGTTCTTGCTATTGATTTTTGCCTTGTGCAGGTGGGAACTGATGGGGCCTCGAGATGGGATCGAGTATAGCCCATTTCCAGTACCAAAACTCGGTCTTCCGGCAAGGTTTTGGAAGGAATCCTCCGGCTAAAGTAAGGAGTGAGCTTGAACCGCCTCAGACAAATAATGGAATCTCGATCGTGCTGTATTAGCTGACCTCAAATTAAGGTCATATTTTTAAGATGTAAAAGCCTCTATTTACGATCATCTTTGAAATTAACCTGCCAATTTTTGTATCAAATGAAGCGTATGTTTGGTACGATGTCAAAAAATATATAAAAAGGGAATGATGTGATATGACACAGTAGTAGTAACTTGAAGTAAACAAGAGTAAAAATAAAACTGATAGAATAAATGGTGAAAAAAATTGAAATATAAAAATAATAGGAAAAAGAAAGCAAAGTCATTACATCGTTAAAACGAAAAATTATATAAATTCAGCAAAGATCGCAAAATTCTTCTCTCTCTCACTAAAGGCGTATTTCAAACCATATAAGATTTTGGATCGAAGCTGTATCTAGAATGATAATGTAATAATGTGCATTAAAAATAAATAATTTATATTGAAAATAAGTAAAATTATATTGGAAATAAGTAATTTGTATTAAAAATAGGTAAAATTATATTGGAAATTAAAAAGACTATCTTAAGAATTGAAAAATTATATCCGGTAAACAAATTTAATTTAAGAATTTTATATAGTTTTGAACACGCTCTAAATAAATTCGAAATGGATAAAGACTTATTATTAATGCTTAATTATACGTGATTTCATCAGCATGCGGTATGCATGACCCAAAATTTATGATGTCCCGGATCTGGTGTCTGCGGCTCTGCGCGCTTGGAGTGAAATAATTTGCAGTCCATTTACGAGTTGCCGCGTGGCAGATGGCTAACCAGGACCTCTCTCGTCCTCCATGAGTAACGTGTAGGAGCATGATTGGATGAGAATATCTCGCGGTGCCCTGTGCAGAAGGGCAGGCACCAACCCAACGCTCGAAAGTCGAAGCAGCAGAAGCCAATTGCGCCCTCCGCACGTTTGGTCCCCATTGCCGAACTCCACATACACCCACACGTTTGATCCTTCCGTGGCCCACTAAATATGTGGCTCTCGTGTACTCGCTGCTTGTCGCCCACCGTCCACCCTGCACGGCCTTATATGTTACATTTTTTGAAAAAAGAAAAGAAGAAAAAAAAGAGCAGCTATCAAGATACAATGGCAACGTGTAGTCTCCTTGGTGTTCTTTTAAATTTTTTATTGGTGTAGTCTCCCTAGTTTTATTGTGAGCAAGTGGTCTTACTTCTGATAATTATAAAAATTATTGAGCTTCATTATCAGATAAAAAAATAAGATGTAACATAAGCACACCAGTAAAAAAAAAGATAAAATTTTTCGGATGAAATAAAAAAGATAATATTTTCAATATCAGAAAAGTCAATATCAAGTATTTAATACAGGAGCCCAATCCTATGCACCCGGGTGCATTCAGCCTCAATGCACCCGGGTGCACTGCACCTTTTTTTTTTTTGAATTTTTTTTCATATAATGGTTAATCTAGGTTTATTTAACATATGTATCAATTTTTACTATTTTTGGAGACTTTTAGATATTTTTTTTAGATTTTTTAAACTCAGTGGCATTTTCGGTAATTTAAAATTACGGAAAATGCCACTGATTTTAAAAAATATAAAAAATATATCTAAAAATATCCAAAAATAGTAAAAATTGATACATATGTTAAATAAACCTATATTAACAGCTTCATGAAAAAAATTTCAAAAAAAAATTAAAAAAAAAGGTGCAGTGCACCCGGGTGCATTGAGGCTGAATGCACCCGGGTGCATAGGATTGGGCTCCTTTAATACATAACAATATTTGTAAAATGACAAGACAAACGCTCATCACTATTCATGACTGGTTGGATATTTAATTCACGATAAGAAGTTTAAGATTTATTTTATAAAAAGATTATTGTTGCGAGAATGGCCAGATCTAAGGCTACAACCGTACGACTCTTGCCAAGTTCATATCTTGGCTCCAAGCGTTAAGCTAGTAATCAACCGAACCTTTGCGTTAGATTCGCTTTTGCTTATGATACATTCAATACACACTTTTGCGTACAAGCGAGATTTCACTGCTGCTCTATTATGCACTTTTCAAGCTTAAAATTATCATAAATAAATAGCATAATTGCGGAAGATGACGATGCCATGCCAAATGAGGATCTCAATATATCACTTCTCATAAAAGTGTGGAATTCCCACTAAAATGCAATGTCGAACGACACTTTAAGGAGTATTTGGTAAACGATACGTGGGAAATTCGCTTTCTCACATCTCCCACGCATACTTTTTAAACAATAATTTTATATCCTAATTATATATCTTACATTCTTTTATATTTACCTATATATTTTAATCATTTTTTCACATAACTATCTTATCTACTCTCACTTTGTCTCTATATTATTATTATGGCTAATTCCAAATATACCCACAAATTTTACCCTTAATTCCACTCATGCCCATGAATTTTGAAAAATTCCTCTCATACCCGTGATTTTAACTAAAATTCCACTTATACCCATGTGGTTACCCTTAATCGGTCATCCTAACTTGCATATTTTAAGATTCCAAAGTTGTCACTCTTTTGTAACCAGACTTCATCTTTCCCGACTGTCGTAGTTGATGCGAGAAGGTGATCAGATATTGTGGAAGAAGAAATCCACCCAACTATTCTTTATTTTCGGCTCATTCTGCAGTTTCGTATCTTACCCTTCCACGCTCTTCACATCCTGCTTCCCTGCGTACACTTCCTTATCTTCTTACAGTTTCACTATCACCTCTGCGAGAATCCCATGATTCACCACTTCAAAAATATACTAAATTCTTAGCTCACATTCACAATTTTCTAGACAATTTGATCTCCATCTAGGCTATCCTGATAGATGGTTAGCACCTTCAGCATAGGACCCTTGAATGTTGTCTTGTCTAGCTGTTCCTTCTAAGATCAAATAAATTCTAGAGGCATGTGCTCTTCGGGCATGCATATGGAAGAGATGCGCACACTTCTCGCTTTCATTGCTGTGCAGAAATTAGAAAATATTAGAGGGACTTCAAGCCAATATGGTGGGCACCCTGGCTGTTGACTTCTAGTCTTGTAGGTCCGCCTTCGATTTGAGCATTGATATGGCTTCCTGGGAGAAATGAAAAATTCACTCTCTCAACGACGGCGCTCCAAATCGCTATAGGAATTCGTCTGAGGAGTTAGATGAGGGATTTGTTGATGTGGAGGAAGCATCGCTTGGTGATCAACGGGTTCAATGATGGGATGAAAACTAATATGTTATAACTAGATTTTTGTCATGGCCAGATCACCTACGTGCCTCTATTCCGCAGAAAACCCACCATTGTCCACCATCTTCATATGTAGGATTTGGGATTCTATTAATTTCCTATTCACTAGTGGAATTTGGAATTATTCATCAAATTTTTTATTTTATGTGGTTCTTCTAAAAGAGTTGCATCATCTTCTACCACGGGATATGTCGTCTATGCTGCCACTGTCGATTTGCTTAGCCATGGCCAGTCTAACGACATCTGCTGCTACCTTGGCAAAATGGAAAAGGTCACAGCCATGTCACTCTCCTTCTTTCACAGCATATGCACTAACGGCTACTAAGAGATCTGCCAACATTCCTATTCATTGATCCCACGGGCAGCATGAAAAATGGTCGGGGGAGATGAGTTTGGTTTCCACAGAGGGAAGCTTTGGAATTTTAAAATATGTAGGTGAAGATGACTGATGGAGGGTAACAACATGGGTTAAGTAGAATTTTAGTTAAAATTCATAGGTATGAAAGGAATTTTTCATAACTCATGGTTATAAGTGGAATTAAGGATAAAATTCATGGGTATATTTGGAATTAGCCCTTATTATTATTATATACTTTTCAATAACATTCACTTCCTCGCTTCCCTACTACCCTCTATTACAAACAAACCCTTATTGTAACGCTCTTAATGATGGGATCATTACTCACCCCTACACAGATCAAAAGAGGTTATATATGTTTGCGCAAAGGATACATCATCATACCCTCAAGACATAATAAAGATAATAAGCACATGCATTTCTCATGCACTGCTCTAATGATTGGATCACAACACTCCTAAAGTTGTCAAAACAATTAAATCATCTTAGGAAAGTGTTAGGATATGGATATGCATCTATTAGTAATTATCACTCCAAATCTAATGATCAAAGGTCCAAGTCTAGCTATGCCTTGTAGATGAAAAGGCTAGTCTTGATCCTCTCCTCTTATAAATGTCAAATTTGGAAACAAAAGCAAGGAAGAATCTAAAACTCTTGGTATTCCTATGGAAGCAACCTTATTTGATTCCCTCTTATAAAGCTTTTGATATTCACTCATTCTTATAATGACTCCCCAAGATTAGTGATTATTTATAATGAAAATCCATCTTATAGTTTTTGTAGGTCCATTTTCTACACAAATCTTTGTAAGGTTGCAACTACTCACTCATTTGTGTAAGGTGACATCCCTAGGTCTTGTACTTTGTAATTATTTATAATGACACATAGACCTAGCTCCTCTTCTAAATGAATTTTTTAGCATTGTTCTCTCTTTTTATCTTTTTAATAAATGTGTGGGCCTCACATAGATATGCATTCTTGTAAAATTTGGTGATTTTCGAATTTGTTTGATATTTTATTTTGAATTTTTTATATATTTTTTGATTTCTAAAATCAATAAAATAAGCGAGATGCATATGCCGATTTTTAAATATCACCAAAATAGGTGTGGATATATCAGCACACATATCCATGCCCACTCTATTGATTCTTAAAAAAATGCTAACTAAATTCAGAAAAATTATCGAATTTTACAATGAAGAAAATCCAAATATAGCCCATATTTTTATAAAAATATATTTTTCAGTGGTTCGTATTGCCCACAATACCTACGATTGCACAAGTATCGATCCTTATATTTAATTTCTATCTAGTTGTGGCGCCCCAACCCGAGACGTCACATCCTGATCCTTACTCCAAGATCTTATCGATTGGTAAATGTGAATCAGGATTGTTGCTCTGATCATGCGGCGAGTTTTTAATTAGATCTTGTTCAAATTTTTTTTCATTTCATTCATTTTCCTTCATCATTTCATTTCTTTACATTTCATTTCACTCATCTTATAAGCGACAACACACTTGAAATCAATTGCACATATCAAGTGCGCATTTCAATCATAACAGCTCAACTTGCTCTTCTACAATAAGAGTCTTCTTGACTTAATCATGACATTTTTATACATACATCCAATCATCAGATCACATAGAACTCAGAACTTTAAATAATTTCACATACATTAGCTTAAAACATTAAGACATATCATCTCACACATCCTGGCTAATCATTTTAGCCTACATTTGCATATCATCTCTTATCTTTCCTTAGATGCTCAAGTCAATGACTTCTTGAGTTTCCCGATACCTGTCTAAGGTTTGAAAAATATATGTGAGTGATAACTCAGTAAGCAAGCATTTTGGAGCAAGACTTTCCTCTAAAACGTTTCCATAAACATCTTGAACACCTTTTTACATGAGGACATTTATATGTCCTAATACATTGTCATGTAATCTTTTGTTCATAAGGACAATTCTATGTCCTAGAATATTTTCATAGACATCCATTCTTAAAACCATTTACAAGTCACGTCTGGGCTTGTTAAGGCAAAACAATGCGTTTTACCTTCTTTAAGTAATTTTCTCTGGTCTTGTGTGAACATTTATAATGTTCTAAAATATTTACATAAAATCTTCTTTTGCCAATTGACATTTTACGTCCAAAACATTTTTCATCATAAATTCCTTTAGCCAAGGGACATTTGATGTCCCAAAACATCTTTGACATAAACTTTATTTGGCAATGGACATTTATATGTCCTAAAACACTTCTCTTTATAAATCCTTTTGAAAACGGACATTCATATGTCCTAAAACATTTTTAACATAAATTCTTTGGCAAAAGACATTTTCATGTCGAAAAACACATTTCATTTAAGCACTTTGACATTGGACATTCTCATGTCCATAAACATTTTTCACATAAATCATTTTCATAATCTCCATCTTGGGGCTTATTTATAGCAAACAAGACATAAAACTTATTTCGTAATCCCCATTTTGGGGCTTGTTTTAACAACAAGACACATAAAACATTCTTCATATAAACCCTTTTTCATAATCCCCGTCTTGAGGCTTATTTATAACAAACAAAGCATAAAACACATAATTCATTCTCATGAAAACATTTGCATAAAAAATATTTCCTTTCATCTTTAATATTGACACTTTTTGTGTAAAACACCCTGTTTTTAGGATAACTTATTCATAATGGCTCATAAAATCCTATTTAGGATATCTTTTCGTATAAACGTTTTTATGTCTAAATCTTTGAGTTTTTCAAAAGAAAAAACATATACAAATGTATTTCTCCCCATCTAGTAGTGACACTTAACAAGTGATCAATCTACATTTCGAAAGAGAATCCTTAACAGCATGCGAACCCAGCAGCTGTTCCTTCATCTTCTCCCATATCAGGGAGGGCGCTGCTGGTCTCCTGTCATCCCTTATTGACTTGGCCATATGTAGAGTAGGACCCGGTCCATCTCCGACCATGCTCTACAACCGACTTATTTCTTGTATTGGTGCACCGTACGTCATCATCATAAATGTTCATTATGCTAGCATGATCTCATAAAACATCACAGACCACGCAGTTTGTGTCCTTTTAAATCATTTTGAAAAAAAGAACATCGCAGACCGTAGTTCATGTCAACTTGTAAAGCAAGCGCACCCACTTTAAACAAGTTATCATTCGAAATCTAGTTTTAAGATGACCTTCCTTAAATTCTTTTAAAAATATTTTGAGTAAGACATTTTGATAAACGTTTAAAATGCTTGAGAAAACACTAGATCTTAAAATCCTTATGATAAAGAAACTTCAAAGCTTTTGGATTTTCAAGAATAAATCACGTATTTTCCTAGCATTTTTTGGGTTTTCATTTCGGAACCTTTTGCTCACAAAGATTATGTAATTGTACCATCCCCTTCTCAACCATCCTGATATCAAATCCTCGTCTACATATTCATCTTGCCATTTTTACATAAAGGGGCTTACATAGCCTTTTGCATACCATTCTAGCAACCTGAATCAAACCATTTTATGAAATCAACTCATCGGGTTGGTCATCCTTAAACCCATTTTTAACAATATCTATATAAACATTTTTCAAGACATTCTCAACATATTTTCTTATCTAAAGAAAATCAAAACTTTTCTAATATCATTCCAAATCGATGAATTATGTCCAAATCATTGTTACGTTTAAGTCGTCTAGTATGAAGAAACCAATTTATTCCTATAAGCCAAATCCCTTTTTATTTATCTTTCATAATCATAGTTTTTTATCATAAAAATCTCGTAAGAGTAAACTTAAACTCGTTTGGAAGTATTTCTT
This sequence comes from Annona cherimola, assembly GCA_030490835.1. NCBI lineage: Eukaryota > Viridiplantae > Streptophyta > Magnoliopsida > Magnoliales > Annonaceae > Annona > Annona cherimola. The sequence continues at coordinate 98,784,404 of CM059971.1, read as the reverse complement.
TGTGAAAAGGGTCTAAAATCCCTTTTTCTTTTAAAACCCTTTTAAAAACAGCATCATGAAGAACTTACTTACTTGGAAGCAAATTCTTAAAATCATCAATATAAAACGTAAAATCCTTTGGAAATAAATCATGGAGAACTTGCTGCTTGTAAGCAAATTCTTGAAATCATCTACATAAATCATTCTTAATCCTTACAATACTTATGATAAAGTAATTATTTGAAAAGTGTTGCTTGCTTCCCATAAAGCAATCCTTGAGGCTTTTCATTAAAGTCATCCTTTTCAAAACGTGTGGCTTTTCATTAAAATCATCATTTTCAAAACTTGTACTTGCCCATTCGTAAAAAATTCATAAAACATCAATCATAAACGTATTCAACCATTTCAACATATAAGAGAAAATCAATATTTTGGAAGGTTCACTTGCTTATCTGAGATAAAATTAACCTCAATCTTCCATACTTTTTCCTTGCCTTTGTCTAGATAAATGAAAATGATATTTCATTTATATGCATCAAATTCAAATGCTTACATCCTTTAGGGTTTTCTAACCTACATAAATTCATTTGGATTTACGTCAAACTAACTTAACCCACTTGCCTTTCAAGTTGGGTGTCCATTTTCCAATTCTTACATTGGTATAAGTCGTGCTTCCATAGCACTCATTCATTTTAAAATCCACCTCTAATAGGTTAAATCCTCATAATCACTTATTATATTTATTTATATCCCATTGTAAGTTAAATTCCATCTCAAAAATTGGAAATTTAATATTTATTTTAATTTATTCCTCATTCTGTCCATAATGCTGAAATCAAACACACTGATCTCTCTAATTTTTGAATCATAATTAAATCAAGAAATTTAAATCTGAAATTTCTATCATACCTTCATAACTACATGAGTTAACCAAAATAAATATTAGTATTTTTACTATGCCAGATAGCAGCATAAATTTTCAGATGATTCAAATCACGTTAATTATTAGGTATATTTATACCCTTCAGAAACTAATTTTTATTTTGGTTGAGAATTACTCAACATGTATTCAATATCATATAAAATTTTCAACTCAAAATTTCTTATATAAAAATTATTAAAAATTATTTGGTGTAGCCGAACCTGATACCCGTTTAATCCTGTTCAGGTTGATTTTTCCGGATTTTTAATTTACAACTTGCTTATCCTTTTGAGATAAAAATTGGGTTATTCTTTAATCACCCTATCATGAGTTCTCACACAAATTTTCATACTAAAACTCATTCATTTACTATTTCATTCATATTTTTCTTTCCTATTCCAGATTCAATACATATGAACATATCCATGTGATTCATTTCACCCTTATAAGTATTAACACATAATTTATATGAGGGTTTGGTTTGGTTAATCATCCATCAAGCATTCAAGAAGATATTTACCCATGAATTTAATATTTATAACTATCTTTACATTAACTATCAACCAAATATGATTTAGGTTAACGTATATAAATAAAAAATGCACAATACTCGCCCAAATTAAACATGAACATAGTTAGGCCTTATTGAATCCTTTTTTTCTTCCTTTTTTCTTCCTTTTCCTCCTTTCTTGGCCTGCTTGGGATGACCCTAGCTACTGCCCCTTTGTGGAGAAAATTTTCTCTCCATTTATCTCTCTTTATCTCTCTTTCTCTCATTTTTCTTACTGGAACGTCCCCTTGCTACCCACTTTCCTTCTTATTTCCTCTTTTCTTGCTGCCCCAGCAATCCATTTCTATTATTTATTTTTCTATTTTATAATTTTTAAATGCTAAAAATATACCCATATGAACATCACATGTGCTCCCCATCATATACATAATTTTTGATTTTTGGGGCCCACATTTGCCACATCATTTGAGGGTAAATTACTGTCGTCTTATCCTTTAATGTGTTGGCATCATCTTATCCAAGTAAAATACATAATTATCATATGAGAAAAATCATCAAATTTGAGCTAAATCTAGCCGATATAGCTGTCTCCTTGGAGACGTCCACATGTCATGGGTCTTATGGCAATTTTTTTGCCACAAATTTCAACCTAATTTAATGTCCATTACTCACCCTAGCTATCTAGGTTAATTAGATACAGATTTTGCATTTTTGAATAATTAAAAAATGATTTCATATCAAGCTTAGGCGTCACCACCATGTGCCACCTTATCTAAGCCTCCTTTAGCTATACCATAGGCATTTAAATCCAAGCATTTAAGCCCCGGATTTTCCATGAATTTTAGCATTAAACAAATTCAAAAAATCAAGCTCAAATCACCTCCATTTGACACCTCTCATGAGCATTAAACCAAGTCATTAAACCAATTACTTTTTAATAAATGCTATGGTGCTTTTGGGTGCACAAAGTCAAAGCTACTCACTTTTTTTCTGATTAAGAATATTCTCATGATAATTAACTTAATATAATCCTTTCCTAACGCTAATCTCATAATTTTATTCACCCATTTTGAATTTCATTTCAATACGACATTTCTATGTCAAATTATGATCATTTGAAATTATCCTTTAGGTGTGAGATTGAAAATAAATAATTATCATCTTAATCCCATCAAAATTTTTTTAATTCAATCCATCCATAAGATTGACCCCAAAGTCATGTGCTCATTTTTCAAATGTCATCTCAATCCACCCACCTTATAGGCATCAAGTTATGAATTTTCTACATTTTCCAACTTAATTTCATAATTATCTTTCTAATTTTTATTAATCAAATCATGAAAATTAAAATAATTATTCATGACACATTAACATTTTCTAATCTTCGTTAAGCCCCTTTAGTCATATTGACTTACATTGAGCTATGACGATTAATCTTAATCACCATTTTTAATCATAACCCTAATTGCAAAATATCATAAAATCATAAAATCATCTACATATACATGAATCATACATAATTCATGTTTACATGCCAAATGCACTACATGAGCCCTACTTGGGTCTGGGTATCACACTAGTATATAGAATTTTTTTCTTATCAACTATAGTATGAGCAAAGAGTTCAGTTTGTTTACTTTTTAATTCGTTTTATCAGCTCTATATGATGCCCACTTTCATTCAAAAAATTAGTTAGAGATATATTTTTTAGAATTAAATGAACAAAATTTGATTGAAACCATGAGTAGTGTGTAGTGGTGATGTTAATTATGGTGGATCGAGTGTTAGAGAAAGAAATGATATAGAACTAACTAGCTAATTAGGGGGAGAATTGAATGTTGCTTTACTAATGCATTGGAAGAGAGTAGGGTAGGTTTGATTTGTACTCTATATTATTTTAGGTCCAGCTAATTCTTAAACCCGCCCTGCCTTTTTTTAAAGTATGTTTGGTTTGAATTCTAATTGCAAATCAGCTCTTTGTATTATATTTGAAAAATCATGATCATAATATAAATTTTACTTAAAACTTATAATTGATATGATATATTTTTAAAATTTATATATTAGATGTACTAAATAATAGATAAATTAAATAAGTTTTTCTATTTTAAAAATATATTTGATATCTTCAACCATAAAATATATTTCGTAAAAGATGTTGAATATATTTTAGAAAATCAGGTTGGTTATCAATATTTGAACTTTAGAATCTATCCTACCATATTTACATTGAGTATTTTTTATCTGTAACCTATCGTACCCTACTTATTTTAGAATCCTTAATGGATTGACATATGGTTACCTTACCCAAGTTACATTCTTAGATGATTATTGTTTATTGCCGTATGATACTAGACAAGATGAAACTTCTGCATTGGGCACCCACCTTTAATATTTTTGTCCGGTTCATATTTGAAAATGAGATGCATGGGGATAAGATGAAAATTTTCATTTTCAAAAAATATTTTTTACGTTGCCAATACATTACAACATACTTTTTCATGTCCAATACAACTTTTTGTTATTTTCCATACAAATTTCATTCTCAATATATTTTTTTCCAAATTTCAATATACAATAACACTTTTTGCTCCCATTTTTTATCTCACACCACATCTCATCCTAAACGTAAATTTGCAAAGCTATTGGCTCAAAGTTGCAATTATCGGGACATTACATCTGCCAATTGCTAATTCTTCCCTCTTGGCATGGACCATTTGCATTGTTGTAAATTTTGAAGGGTACAATCTCAGTTTGGTAACAAATAAAAAAAATTCTTTTTACCACTTTTTATTCCCTTTTGATGTGAAGTCTACTCAATTAAATTATTTTTTCTATTATTCCAATCATTTTATCTTCTAACATAACTACTATCGTACTACATTATTTTCTTAATTTTTTTAAAAAAAATTCACTATAATTTTCCCTCTTATTTCCTCTTTACTACAAAGATCCATATTATTTAATTTTTGATCGTTATTTTCTAACATATTAACAAAAAATTTACATTTTTATTAGATTTAAATTTATATTTCTTATCTGATCAACGTCATTAGAAATCTCTCTTCTATTTTCCTTTTTGATATTTCTTTTGCCACTTTCCAAATTGCAAAATGCGTCAATTATACCATGAATGATCCATATCTTCCTCCATCATTGCCTTAACTGCAAATAATTTATCACTTGTTTAATATACGATTCATTGATCCAAGGTATTGAATGTGAGCAAATGACTTTCTTGATCATGAATCTGGCACATTCATCGTGCAATCCATGATTACGGTCATTTTGTTTCAATTCAGAAATAATTTGATCATTTTGCCTCAATTTTCATTATTTTGCATATTCGCAGTAATAAAATTCAAATTTTAGGGTGTGTTTGGCAATGGGGATAAAATGTCAAGTTAAAACTTTTCAATCTAAAACTTTTCACTTTCTACAACAATCATATTTTTTAATTATTTTTTCACATTTTTCTATACAACTACTCTACTTTTCGATCATTTCTACACTATTACTCATACAACTAATCTATTTATTTTAAATTTATCCTCTTTATTCTTCATCATTATCTCTATCATATCACATCGTTTGACAACTTTAATCTATATATTTATTCTTGGTAACCTACAGTTGAATCAGCACCTTTCGACCCAACATTTTTTTTGGGCGTCTAAAATTATCACTCTTCTCAACATTATTCAAAATGCCTATTTAAACCTAATAAGCATTAATAGATTTTTGTACCGGTGCCGAGACACCACCCAATCAACTCTTTGTTTTAACCAAAACAATTTTTTTTTTTTGAAAAAAAAAAGTATCGAAAGCGTTATGGTAATTCAGATGCACAAAACTGTTTCGAAAGAAAAGATGAAGTTTTTTCCGTGGCTGCTATTGATGAGGCACGATATACACTTCTTTAATTATTATTATTATTATTATCATCATTATTATTATTATTGGGATGTATGCAAATTTAAAACACGTGGGCTGCAAATATACAGAACAGTGAGAGATGGGGGGCTCACATTGCCTGGCCCATCCGTGGTCCTAAGACCATGGGTCAGGCCTGAACAAGATAGAGTATCCGAAGTCCGAACCCAGTTGGCATATGGATTATGTATTGCTTTTAGATGGTAAGAATACAATCAGTCCCCTAGCTACGGGCTATGGGTTTACAAAGGAAACTGAAAATGTGGGAAGAGAGCTGAAAAAATGACAGCTACTTGTGTCCACGACTGTATTGGCTGGTTAGGGAATCCCTTAGATCGGAGAAAAGGTTGAACAGAGAGTACTGCCGGATCTTAGCCACCTCATACCACGAGTTGAGCACTGCATCATTCATATCTGTGCCGGAGAAAGCCAGCTGTATGCCGACGTTGCAGGCAACTGAGCCTCCTCGAGTTGAACAGTCCGACATCTTGATTCCACAGTTAGTGTTGTTAACACAGACGAAAACCGAATGTCCCGAGCATTGAGCACACCCGTCCTGTTTCCAGTATAAATTCTGGAGAGTTCCCTTCTGAAATTCAAGTACCTGGATACACGTTTTTTAATGTATGTTTGTATCATTGCAGGGTCAGGTTTGAAATTCGGTCAGGATGCTATTGCTTGCTACAGTAACACATTCACCACGAATGCAACCATGCAGAATCACAGTAACCAGCCACTTCTTTTTTTTTTTTCCCCCTCATTGAATGACTGATCAATACTAACACCAGGATTTTGATAAATGGTCTTACCAAAGTAAAGCTTGTTATGATAATTTCACTGTCTGCTACAAATGCTGGCAAGGATCTTGCAGCATATTTGCTACCCGCAAATGCCACCATGTATCCACCATACAGATCCTGTAAAACACAGGAAGAGGTATCCAAATTAAAATCATTCATATAACCAAACAGTTTAAAACAAACAAACAGGAAAAGTAAAAGGAATTTGCATTTCTTGTCAATGACTTTATGCAGTGGTCTATGCTGCTACTATTTCGAAGGCCTGCCTTTTACATTATTTTCCACAATCCATGTACATTATCCCTTAACATTCAAACCGTGGGACACACTATAATAGAGTATCTTTATCCAGCATTAATGCCTATTAAATGACTGGCCAAAAGTAAAGCAGCGGGTGGTCCTAATTCCAAGGGCGGAATCATATGGTGTGAACTGTCATGTTCTTACGGAATCTGTGTCTTATGCGTTTGTGTGTAGTTGATTCATAACCACAAAAGTTGTGATTGCTGCAATATGTATGCGATTGAGAATTCACCCATAACTTTAAAATGATGTTAAAAAAGTTTGTATCTGTTTGGTGCATGCCCCAACCCCCTTCACCTCATTTTTCCTCATTTTCCTGTACAAAGAGGTGAAAGGAGATGGGAAGCCAACCCAAAAAATAAAAAAAAAAGGTTGTCGACGCATAAGAATTTTTCAATTTCACTTGGAGCTTAGTCTTTTCATTCTTTGGCTCCCTCATTTGATTCCATCCCATCTTTACTAATTGGTAGGCCACTAAGTTCCCTTTCTTATTATTTTTTATTGAAACTGCCATCTATTTTTTCCAAATGCAACCATACAAGCTTGAGGGATTACTTTATTCAATGCTTAGTTTGGCTGGGTGGTCTGCTTACGACCCTATGTCCTCTTAGCTACATGGAGCTAAGGGAGGACAGATAGTTGCACCCCCAGAATTTAAAAAAAATAAAATCTCTTTAAAATTTTAAAAATATAATTCATTTTCTTATGATTGGTCCCCCCACAAATAATGTCATGGGCTCCTCTCCAAAGGTCCTAGCCTTGTGACTATCATTACCCTGCCAATTAAGTAGAACTTTTATGAGAAAGTAGTTTCATGGTGCATTTGTTATTCATCAAAACGAAAATTTTACATCTAAATTTTTTTTCTTTAGTAGCTATCATATTTTCCAATCATTTCTTTATACTTTTCAATATAATTACTATAATTATCAATAATTTTTATAGCTTTTTATATAACTATTTTATCTATTTTAACTATATTCTTTTTACTTTTTATCATTATTCATATCTTTCACGTCATTTTCTTTTCTTTCAAAAGTTTCTCCGCCATACAAAACAAACCCTCAATTTTTTACCTGACAGCATTTTTCATGGTCATTTCACACATAAAATTCCATGCATAACACTTACTATTCTGTGTTTGGCCTTGCGTTCCGAGAGCGTTTTGTGGGACAAAAGTGTGATATTCTAATTTCATGGATGTTTGGCCGGCCAAAATAGCGGGCTTCTCTACTCACAGTTGTGTGAATTTCACGATCGCACTTGAGCAAAATTTTGGTGCTTTTGCTGATTCCGCCGTGCGATGAGAAAATAAAACTACAAAATTGTTCCTAATTGCTTAACATGATTACTTTCAAAGGGAGAAGTGATTCCTTCAACTCCTGGAGCCATGGATGATGGGTAAATTTAAAAGCTAATATAATCCATTTTATAACATGAAGTATTCGTGAATTATTTATTTATTTAAAAATATATATTTGAATAATTTTAGTCGTATTGCGGTTAGGCTCATTTAGAACATTTTCCCCATAATTATTTTGAAAATGTTAATATTGATATCGTGGCTCAGGACAATACCTCATACTTTTTATTTTTATAAATAAGATCATAAGCTAGAGTACTTAGCGTAGTAAATTAAATATTTAAGATTACCCTTACATTTTTTTTTGGTAATTTTACATATCTAAATCACTTTTAATATTTTCGGCAGAACGCAAAATAAAAAATTCAACAACTTTTTTTGTCACTAAATTTTTTTATAAAAGTGCAGCATTTAAAACAGCTGTTTCTAGTCACATAAATGTAACCGCCAGGCCAAATAGGGCCCAAATGAGCTTTTTAGGAGCATTGTTGAAACAATGCTTACAGGCCTATACGGTGCAGCCAAACGGAAGCCTAAATGACGATATTAGGTCTATTACCCAGGTTCCCTTCATCTATGAACATCAGGTAAGAATATTATTCTATTCTACAGAGCATTTCTTAAGAATGTATAAAGCATAAATGTGCAACTAGAAGTTTCTCCAGGCTGGTCCACTCAGGCCCCTTTGGACAGACGAGCCAAATTGAAAGGGAATTTTAGAATTCCGAAATGAACTCACTGCATTCGATGCACTTGCAACTCATCCAAAAAAGCAGACAAAGTTCTGACTCAAGATGGGAAATATCCCAGGTTTGAAATGGTTTGGCATTGAGTATACATCTCTTCCACCAACCCTCTCCGTAAGTCCATGGGCCGATCGATCGCATTGTAAAAAGCAAGAAAAAGGTTGCTCCCCTGAGGTGAATAAACCACACAACTTGTACTTATTGAGCTGAAAACGAGATAGAGCAAAGTCAAATTACTCGTTGTCTAAAGGTTGGGTATTGAATTTTTTCGAGCTCGAGTATTGTTGAACCCTGCCAGAAGGTGAATATTCGTCACAGACTCACAAAAGCAAATATGGGAGCAATTGGGAGGAAAGATTAGATTTGGAGCCCTAATGAAGAAGTTCTGCTTTCTTTTCTGTCAATCTTGACGTGGAATGACTAAGATAAGATGACCAAGATTCTCCAAATGCCGTGGATAGCTGGTGCTGGACAGATCCAACGCTCTGCCACTCGTATGAATCTCTCTCGCGCGTGCAGCTCTAATCATATATATTAAAAATAAAGAATGAAAAAAAAAAAAAAGCGCAACGCAAAATGACGGATGGCTAGCAGATATACAGATAAAATGGAGGAGGAAGAAGATGCAGACCGGCGTGAAAGCGCCGTCGGTGGAGTTGATGGTGAGGACAGAGATCTCGTCGACTTTGGGTCGGAAGAGTGCGAGCTTGGCGTTGGAAGCAGAAAGGCCGAGGCGTCGATCGCAGGGAGACAGCTGTGTTTGGTTGAAGAAGAAGGATTCCCGGCTAGAAAACGCCAACCCGAACGTGAACCCGTCATTTCTCTGGATCACCGGGTCCCAGCACGGCCCATACGCGCCGTTAACGTCATCCTGGCCGTCCGTCACGGCCACCGCCATAGCCACCGCCACAAGCCCCATCGCCATTACCTTCTTCCACGTCCACATCATTCCTTCTTGCTTTCCCCCTCTTGCATCCGTCAAATAAACGAAAGTGAAATTGCCGCTTGCCCCGGAAAACCTCGGAGGCAGTTAGTTACGCAGCGGGACGCAGGGCACCACCTGCCGTATTTTGGTTGGCTTCTGTCGCATGTATGTATTGTGCTCCCAACCCAGCAAATCTGATTGCGTGTGGATTTGGAAGGAAGCAGCGAGCTGATTTGAGTTTATTATGCACGCATCTTACGCTTCTTTTTTTTTTTTCCCTTTTCTTTTATGATTTGCTTAGAAAGGTATAAAAATTTTAATATAAAATTTGTTAAATCGAAATAAAATGGTATAATATGGTAAAAATAATGATAACGGGTAAAAAGAATAAAATTAAAATAGATAGGTTAATTGTGTGAATAGTTATGTAAAAATAATTAAAAAATAAGATAATTGTATAAGAAGATATGACAAAATGATTAAAAATAAGATAATTATGAAGAGTAAAAAATTTTAATTTGAACATTTTTACTATTTGCCAAAGCGCCTGCTCCAGCGGAACCCAGACATGCACAAGGGAATTTTCTAAGATTTGATAACAAAAAAAGGTTCCCAGAATTTTAATTCGTTGTGTTGCACGATTGACGTGCCAACTGCCAACATTCCTAAAAAATTTCTTTTAAAATAATTTTATCTGTTAGAATGATGAAAAACGTATTGCCACCTCCGCATCACAATCACACGACCTCTGGTGTTATCGATCATGTGTACCTACTTCTTTTTAATTATTACTTCTGCTTTTAATTATTTATTATTGAATTGGGGATCTTTTATCCATATTTATTTTCTTTTTTCAATCATTCAGATGCACTATTCTTCTTATTTTGTTTTTTTAATTAATATACCAGCCACGCAGGTTCACACCCAAGCTAATATAAACTAACAAGCGCATGTAAACATATTTAAAAATAGTCTTAGTCGCACTAATAAATGATAAATCTATGGATAGATAAAGCTGTCAATCAATTGGACCACGTTTTGAAAGTTAGGAATGTTTTTCTCTTAGCGCGAACGAGCAAGAACGACTGGAAAATTTAAACCATTTGAAAAATACATGATTTGATTATTTTTTCGAAGGATGATTTGCCCAAGTTGCACTACTGCTAACATGCTTAACGCAAGATCCCCACAACGGGATAATCCCATAGGGGAGATTCGTGATTTTTCATTGGGTAGGCCGAGGCGTGCGTACTGCGTACTTGGCGTGGGAAGCTAATTTCGTTGTAGGGAGTAGAGATCTGAGACGCCCTCCCTCGTCGCTCCCCAAGGCCCAGGGTATATTATCTGCTCCACTGCTCTCTCTCTCTCTCTCTCTCTCTCTCTCTCTTAAATCGGTTGATATTCCTGACTTGCCACGACTCACGCCTCATTTCTGCCTTGACCTCTCTTCCCCTGCCACTCTCTCTTCCCAACGGACGACATTCTCCCTCTCCTTCTGAAACACGCACGAAGATCTCAGCCATCCGTTCTCCGTATTCCAAATGCCATCCTCTGCAACGAGATATCTCCTCCGCAATCTCTCTCTCCGCTAGCCTCTTCATCTGTTCGGCCATGTCCTTCCCTTGTCTTCCTTCAGAACGGAAGTCGTTGTCATTGCCCATCAATTGATGCTTCCCTCACCATACTCGTATGAATCAGAGAATTCCCATGGACTCGATCTGGAGTCGCAGCGGCGTGCCTGAGTTCCATCACATTATAATTGCTATCTACTTCGCTTTTGCCTTCGTTGCTGCTAGATTTGTCTTGAACCACTTCATTTATCAGGTATTATCTCGCGTGATTTCTTTGTGGCATTTGCTAGATTTGGTATTCAGTGAGATGAATGACGGCTATATGCCTTCATCCTTGCTATTGTTAAGATTTGGCGGATTTGATATTTGCAATAACCTATTTATCTTAGTTTTGACAATTTATCAATTGCGTATTAGAATATATGCCGAAGCCGTGAGGAACTCTTTTTGCTTCGGTTGCATTTGCCGAAAATCAAATAGCAGAAAGAATACGAGATCTGTCGTCCCCTTTTGGTTTGGGCATTGAAAGCTGGTGAATTTCTTTAAGAAAGAGCAAAAAAGATTGGGTTCGTAGAATTACGTAATATCAAGGACAACACCCTAGAAGGGCACCGGCCAGTGAAAGGAGATGCTATTTCTTAGAAGTCGGCTGTTTTTTACATTTGACAACTCAAGTTTTTAGCAGGTTGGTCGTGCTCTTCACGTGAGTTTGATTAATGATCCAAGTGGTTGACTGTTCGAGACTGAAAAGGGAAGGAACGGAAAATTAAATTTGGTGATACTGATAGGTAGGTGTAGATGGAGAAATGGTAGTAGTAGAGTTGAATTGCTTAGATTTTAGCCTAGATTATGACTTTGATAATTATGATACTTTACTAACTATTTACGGATTTGCTGCTTTAGATTTTAAGAACCATATGGCAAACGTGTGTTGGCAATAAGTGTTATGCACTTGCAGATTCAATTCTTTTCGGTAGAAATGTATTAGTCAATGCCACCACATAATATGTGGAACGTAACTTTCTCTCTAGGTAGAGATTTCATTTTGCCAGGTGCTGAGAATTGGCACCTAAAATACTTCAACCATAGAATAATGGTAGTTAGGTAAGTAGAGTTTCAGATAATCTATTCTGAATTTCTGCCAGTTGTCTTCTGTAATTATTGGTGATGTCGACATCTTTTATTTATTTAAATTTTCCCTTTGTCGTCCATATTTCGTTGTTAGAAAAGGCAATTAATAAGTACTAATCATAATTTTTTTGAAAAAAAAAGTGCTAATCATTTTTCTTATTGACATACCAACTGTATTAGCAAAGAAGAAAAACCTCAGATCTTCAGGGTTGAAGACTGTTGGGATGTAAGCAGTGTGGTTAGCTTTGTCTACAATAAATAGCTTTTCGTGTACTTGCAGAGTCATGCGGATGTCACATGATAGCCTCAAGTCAAAAGTAGCGTTATAAAGTCTAAACAAGCCACCTTGCCCCAAGCATTTGTTTACTTACCTTGGCTCAATTACCATGAACACCACACTTCTGATTTTCAAGCTCAAGCTGAACCAAGCATGCGATGCTTATCCAATACAGACAGCGCATTACATGCGTGTTTCTTGATTAAGAGTGTTTTTTCTATAAAGATTTTTGGCTGCGCTGTGCATTTTACTGCCGTGAATGCTTTTTCAAAAATCCCTATAACTACACTTTTGCCCGGAAACTTCAAATTTAAGCTTCCATGGAAAGTAGGAAACCACAACATCAGAAAAGCAGCAAATGTGCTGCCCGGCCAAGCAGACCCTTAGTGAATAACCAGTAATATTAATACTTAGTTGAGCCAAGCAGAAGCACAAGCTTCAACTTTGCAAATCTGTCAAAAAAAGGCTGGATTTGAACCTGAATGTCAGCCAGTAAGCCTGGAACTGTTCTTGAACTAGAATCTCATCCGGGCCTTCTATTTACTGTGGTTAAGCCAAGTCAGAGCTGACCCTGCTTTAATTTATGTGTACCATGAACGTGAGAGGTTGCAAAATTTGCCTCATTCTGTTATTTAATAAATAGACTAGTGGGATTGAGGATTCAATTGGTCAAATGTAGTCAGGGGCTCCTTTTTATGTTTCAGGCAATGGTTTTTTTTTGGCACAATTTTGAATTATGTACTCTTTTCTACCCATTGTTGCTGGTAATTTTCTTCATTTACAAAAGGATCTCGTACTAGAATTCTTCCTATGTCTGTAACTGCAAACTAGTGAACTGCTACTAGAAATATTTTCTGAGATCAATGTTTTTATTTTGGTTATAGGTGGAGGTTAGGCACCGAGCCAAGATATTTTGACTTTGGTTATAGATCGACTTATTCAACAGTACAAGAAGAAAAATGTATTTTCATGTATTGTTTGCTGGTGACATAGTTTCTAATAGACGAAGTAAAAGAACTTATCAATTTTAAAGCAAGATAACTGGGGCATATCAAAATGAATTTACTTACTTTCATTTGTACGTTTGCAGTGACAGTTTTTACTTGTATTTGAATTTAACTAATTATAGATCAAGACATCAAGTATCCAACAGAGAAATTTTCAATATCTAGCTTTGTGGTTGAGAAAAGTATGAATGTTGTAAGGATTTTATGTATAGAATTCTAGCCGAGCAGAATGGATTGTACTATACTTTAGAAATTACGCAATTACCAAGTGTCAACAAATAAAAAGGAAAATTTTGCAGTATCTCAGCAGCATGAACCACACGTTATGGTGTTAAGTTTCAGTTGGGCAGTCATGGAAAACACATCCGTAAGATAACTGTACCCAAGAGAAGGTTGTTCAGGAGAGAAGCTGGGGTACAATATGCTGTACTATCATTAGTGTGCAGTGACTATATTAGCATGCTATAAGGAGTAGCATACTAATATTTTATGGAATCCCTCTAGAGTACTTGATATGCATGCTTCTTCAGACTAGTTTTTAGCATTCTAAGATATGCATTCATCCTTTCAAGTTTCAACATGGTTTAGAATAAATTAGAATGCTACTGCTTATACTTGGCATGCTAAATTAGGGTGCAGTGTAATGTATTTTGGCATCTTCCTCGAATCAGATGCGTACCAAAACTAGAAAGATAAAATTAGAAATAAAATGTTGGACATAACTGTATATAGAATCAATAGATAACACAAGCTGCAGAAAAGTCAGCTGGTTTAGTCATGTGCAAGTGAGATAGAGATGGAGGAGTATGTCAGTTACGAGGAATTTATTTATCCATTTAGAAGGCCAGAGGACTGAGAAGAGTGTGGGAACAAAAAGAAAATCGTTAGAAATTGGTTCAAAAAGCAGCAAAAATATTACATCTGCAGAGGATCCAAGATGGATAAGAATGGTGTAAGAGGAAGCTGATCCCACTTTGTGAGAGATTATATGAAATGATGATTAGTGTAATTATGAGAGAAATTGCAGGGATTATGTTATTTCTCTTTCTTTTCTCCCTCATACTTCATCTAGATTTCAAGATAGAAATTCATTTTCATTTCTTATGGCAAATGTTTTGTTTGTTTCTGATTGTTTACAAAAAATTTCTGGTCCAAGTCCTAAAAACTAAGGTATTCATCCATCATCTACTGGATGATTTGAAATTGAACAGTATGCTTTATGTATCTGTTGCTTATCTACTGATTTGTGAGAATCATACATATATTCTTTGAGTAAGAATTCTTGACACCAAATTTTTTCTGTTCAGCAATAACTTGTTTCCTGAAAGCTTAAATTAATGGCTCTCTTTTTAAGTACAAGGGGCTATCTTCCAATCTGAGGAGATTTTTACGATCAAGTTTTCTCATGAGTTGGATTGCTTTCATGCCACTCATGGACTCAATTTCCTTACCTACCATCCATGATTGCGTGTTTATGTGAATTTCCAGAGGCTGGCTGTTTGGCTCTTGGGAAATGGCACAGTTGCAGCTAAGCTTAGTAAGGAGAAGCAAGCAAAGATTGTAAAATGCTCTGAATCCCTGTGGAAGTTAACATACTATGCTTCAGTCCAAGTCTGTGTTCTTGCAATTACTTATCATGAACCCTGGTTTAGGGATACAATTGAATACCTCAGAGGGTGGCCAAATCAAGAACTGAAGTAAGCACTGTCTTTCCTTTACCTAGATTTTAATGCATTGTTTAATCTCTCTGTCTACAGAGTCCTATATACCAATATGAATAATGCAAGTTTCGATTGCTGGGGGTTGTAAAGGGAAGAAGAGGCTTTTCTGAGTTACACTTAACTGTATTCTCCATATGCTTACTGGCTTTGCAGTATCAAATATCCATCTTGAATTTGTGCTGATGTATGATAAAGGAATAGCATGCAACTGACATTGCACACTTTCCAAAGAACATAGTCATCATGATGATCAAGCCTTATCCCAACTAGCTGTGGTTAATAGTCAACTGCGTGAGTCCTGTCACCTGCACAATTCCACTCACTCACTGAAATTTGTTTTGTTGGATTGTTGCATCTTGGGACTAATGTTTAGTGTTGGCTTACCATTGAGATTGCATTACTGTCATTGGCACTGTATAGTAGCATAATATGATCTTCTCCTAAGCACTTCTCAGGAGTTAGGGAAACTTAAAACGGATTGAGGGAAGGAGGCATCAAGAGTTATGGATTGTTACTATGCATGCAATGGCGACCTAGATTGGACCTTGAAGTTTGTTTAGTTCTCAATGGCAGCATAAACAGCGATAGGAACCATGATTTTCATTCACTGAAACCACATTCTCAGACCATGTCAAACAAGGGGGCACTACTATCAGAGGCAGACAAATTCTAGATTGCCAAAGAAAGAGCACACTAGATCATTTAAGATTGATCTTCATGCAAGGCAGTGAAAGAGGATTTGCAATAAGCCAGTCTATAATGCAAACTGAGATGATCTAGCTCTAGAACATGATTCCAACGTTGATTAAAGGCTATCATATTGCAGAAAGTTGGCCATCACAAGAGATAATATTTCCAGAATGATTACTGGTGCTATTTGCATGTATATGTCTAGCATTTATAAACTTTCAAACTTTTCTTTCCTAATATTAGAACAGTCATAACACTGAATTCCTAATCCAGTTCCTTTGAAAAAGGAGTTGAATTCGATGGTTTGTGAAAGCCCTTACCATGTGGCTTGTAGGTGTATGTTGCATTCTTTGTGCTGTATCTTGGCCCAAAACAATGCATGTGAGTTGTTATCTACGTTGGTTGCACCAAGCCTCGTGGTTTCATTTTCAAAAAAGCATTTAATAACATCAACGGGTGGCAACCCACATCAGATATTGGATTTTGGGTTCCCCATAGGGGGCACCACATTGTTGATATAACAATAGCTTTAGGAGTTCCTCTGATGTTCTTAACACTTGGATGTATGGTTGGATATATGGTAGGTTCCAGTGTGATCTGACATAACACTATCCTTAGTTCCCTCATATCATTGGTTGTCACATCCTTGCTAGGGCCCAACATAAGTTGCATACTGCTAGCTTTAGCCTCACTGAGTTTCACAATTTTTTTCCCCAAAATCATTGAGTGTACTTACAGCCCAATTTCTTTCCACTAGACATCGAACGTATGGGAAATAGGACTGTGGGAGTTCCTGGTCGTTCTAGTTCTTGGCACCCAACCTAAAAATAAAATTTTCATTTTATGGACAGACCAGATGCCATATGTGATTCCATGTTAAATGCATCTTGGTTTTTACCCACCACACATACTGTTATAATTTTCTAGTAGAGCTGAGCTGCTATATAGAATACCTGAATGCCGTTTTATACCATATATGTAGAGCTTGTTATCAATTTACTTTTAATACATAAACATATGAAAACACAGGCTTTACAAAAAGTGCCTGATTGCCAAGGTATTGAGCTCCTGATTGGACTTACATGGTTCAAAAATGGAAACGGGATTCTGTCACATCTCAATCATATTAGACACAAGTACAATGTTGAAAGGATTTGCATATAACGCCATTATGAGTTGTATTGGTATGCGAAGTGAATGAGAGAGCTTAAATGTTTGAGTTTCCAGTTTTTTAAAACTTATAAAATATGTACAAAATGAGCTTTTTAAGCATACAACATATATTACCAATTAGATGTACAACATATTAATCTGATATTGGATTCAGTGATAATTTCGAGTGTGTTTATGGTACTCAAAATATCCTTTTTGTTTATCAACTTATGACTGGAACTTTGGTCTATTACTGTTTACCGCTAACTTGGTTCTACTGTACAGGTTTTCCTTGAAGCTTTTCTACATGTGTCAATGTGGATTTTATATTTACAGCATTGCTGCACTAGTCACTTGGGAGACTCGAAGGAAGGATTTCTCTATAATGATGTCTCATCACATAGTGACTACTATTCTGATTGGTTACTCTTACATTGCAAGGTATTCCGATACTTCCTCTCCTTATTCTGACTCATGTTGTTTGCAGCATATGCTAATGGAGTTGATTATATTGCTCTCTAATATTATTATAGTTGATAATAATTCCAAATCGCACTTATTGCATGCTGATGTTTCTTCATTCCGAAAGAGTCATTGACTAATGCTTCAGGATTCCATTTAGTTTGGGTGCACAATTATATGCATGCCCCTCTTCATTCACCCTCTTGATTCTTATTGAAATGTGTTGTTGTTTTTTTTGAAAAAAAATTGTTCTAATTGCTTTTTGTTGGCATTTATGAGTTGGGACCGTTTAAACTTGTTTTTCATGATGTGCAAGATGATAAATGTATTATGTCTGCTTGTGCTATGAGCTACCAATATTTGGGTAGAGTTGATTTCTTTACCTTTTCCCCTCTGTATCTATGCAGTGAAAACCAACATTTCTTTTCAATGTAAGAACTGAACTTTATGACCAATTTCTGAATTTTAGAGTGTTGGGATCATGTCAACGATTCTGAGGTTAAGCAATTAGACATGTTGTAGTCCATTAGTTTTAATCTTCTGGTATACTGGTTTAGTCTGTCTAATGCATTATTGAAATATGTTCAAGTATTTTGTTTGAATCTTAAGGATAGGGGTGTAACTGGGTTGAGTTATTTAGGTTAGAGGCTAACTCTAACTCTAAACCTTTAAAGAAACCCCAACCCCAACCCATTTACAATCCATTTATAAAACCCTCAACTCTAACCACAAATCATCTAACATAAATGGATCGGGTTGCGGGTTGTTAATAGGTTAGTTAAATGGACTAGAAACGGGTTGAATAATAAAAATAAAAATGATAAATTATTTAAAATCTAATCATAAATAAAGTTTCTAATGTTTATGATTTACTTTTATTCAAAAAGTCTATTTTCATATTTATTTTTAATCAGATTATTTATTCCATTGACAATAATTATGCATAATTTGGTAAAATAAAAAATAAAACTATTAATTATTTTGTCTACTGGATTGTAAATGAGTTATATGGGTTGATGGGTTACACAGGATGGATAATCGGATTGTGGGTTGTATTAGCTCAACCCATGACCAACTCATTTATTTAAATAAGAAAATGGGTTGGTAGGTTCAAAAATCTCAACCCTAATCCGCTTCAAATTGGGTTCAGTCAGCCGAGTCACGGCCTCACCTGTTGACACTAACCTAATTACACCCCATTTAAGGGTGGCAACATGTGAAACACGTAGATTATAGCCATTTGTAGTTATTGAGCCAAAAGAGTGAACCATCAGCCTATAGAAAATAGCTGCCTCTGCAAAGTGACTATTGGCATATTAACATATTTGATATTAGCCCACTGTGGTAGTCTGATTGAAGAATGCAATGATAACTCTTATGAGCTGGACCGACATTGTAGTTGCAGCCATGTTTCTGGTTTAAAGTTAAGATATTAAACCTGAAATCATTTATCAAGTTTTTGGACTGTGGTTCACTTTCTATAACATGGAGAAGGCAGACTAGACACGCTACTCTTTTCAAATACATTAGAATTATGATAAATGATGTTGGCATGAGATGTGGTGCCCATTATATACATGACACCAGTTTATGATTTGTCTAAAATATATATTCCAGCTTGAGCAGAAATATCACTGACAAAGACTTTTATGCATGGTATCACAATTCACAACCAACAGTCTTAAAATTTGGGTGTGGGAGAGTGGCAACATGTGGAGAAGGTAGCTTGGACTAGATTTAGCTACCTTATGAGCGATCATCTTACCTCACCACAATAGTTTTCTAGATACTCTTCAATTTCGGTTAGTGGGTCTGTGGGCAAGTGCTCAGTTAAAAGTTGTGATGATATGCTTCGATTTCATTTTCAATACAAGAAGCATGTTCGATATATTCTTTTATTATTTAGCCATGTTCAAGGTTGAGAGACTAAACTTAGAACATTCCATTAGCTTTTAAACATTTGGTCTAAGAAAATTCTATTATCCTGCCCTTTTAGTAAGCACGCGTGTAATTATTCCCTTATTTGTACACCATCTGTTTGGAGTCTCCCCTGGGAAATGTAATACTCTTATGGTTTTTTTTTATAATTAACGTTAACAGAAAACCAACCAAGTGATCTTTTGCAGTTTTTTCCGGATTGGGTCAATCATTCTTGCCCTTCACGATGCCAGTGATGTTTTTATGGAAGCAGCTAAAATTTTTAAGTACTCCGAGAATGAGCTTGGAGCAAGTCTGTTCTTTGGACTTTTTGCTCTCTCATGGCTCATATTGCGGCTAATATTCTTTCCATTTTGGGTTATCTTTACATCAAGGTTCGTTCATTTTGTGTTTCTTTATCTTTGCTCATCTATTCTGCATAGTGCTAATTCTTTCAATGGGTTGCATTTCAGCTACCATGTCCGTGATTTCCTAAACCTGTCAGATACGTATCACTGTTTATTGTACTATGTATTCAATACAATGCTGTTGACGCTGCTTGTGTTCCACATATATTGGTGGATCCTTATATGTTCCATGATTTTGAGACAGCTGAAAAATAGAGGAAAAGTTGGAGAGGATATCCGATCAGGTAAAATTATCATGATTTGTGGTCCTACAGAATTTTTGGAAGTGTATGCCTTCGATGATGCTGCTTTTTTTTTTTTTTTTTCTGTTGTTGTTGTTGTTGTTGTTGCCTTTCTCGATGGAGGTTGATGCTTCATTTTACATGCCATTTGGTTTTGGATACATGTAAAATAGAAACTTTGCAGTGGCTTCTCCAGTGGCTAAACTTTGTCAATTTATCCGATATTTACGTTTGTGTTTTTGTCGATGAGCACCTCTGCATCACAGCTCATATGGATTGATCCGTTTTATTCAATCCATGCAAGATACAAGCACTTTCTGTTGATTTTGTCCAGATTGTGGATCTGATGGGCCACTAATTTCTTAGCTTGAAGGCCTTCCGCTAGTTCATGAGAATACTAAGTTAGAATCAATCAATCTCACAGACATTTATGAATCATCAAAAAACTCCTGGTTTCTAGCCTTGGATAAAAGGAAATTGATGACTTAGGTAGGCTGCCGGTGTCAACATATTTGCCACACCGTTTGCACCATGGATTATGGAGTGATGATGAGTGTTTGCACGAGGTGACCGGTTTGCTAGATGGATGGTCCTGATAAATAGTGTTAAGACTTGCAATCGCTTACTGCCACCAATCATGTACATAGGCCTTTGAAGTCGGATGAATAATGCCCAAGACTCATACTTTTGAAATATGAAACAGCCAGGGCTTTACAAAAAAATTCTCTTGCAAGAAATTCACTCGTAAATTTTATTTTTTTTCTTAAAAAGGGTTGGTTCTTACGGATTTGATGCTAACATCGATGGCTTCTTATTTCAGATTCAGAAGATGAAGATGGCTAGTGGTGGGCTACTAGTCCAACAGTTCGCAAGATTCTATCCACTGGGGATCAAACTTCCATCCTCCAGCATTTGAGCTATGAAAGCAGGGGGATGCCAAGGCTTGATTTTTTTAAAAAAATTTCCTCCCTGAGAAAGGACCGACAGTCAAGTATATTCACATGCTTGACTGATTTTGATGTATAATAGACTTTTGCTGTATAATTTTTCTGTTCTTTAAAAAAAAAAAAAAAATTTAATCAAATTCAGGAATGTAGTTTAGTCTTCACCACCAATCAAAAATCATATTTTCGAGGCCCCTCATTGTAGTGTTCTTTTTTATCCAGTGCACATGCACGCATATGGGAAGTCATGTGCGCCACTGAACCGGCAGACCATTATGCGCATTTTGATGCGTGAGCATGATGCATCTCGAATCTGGTTGGTTCCCCCATCCTGTCGCTTATGAAATCAGCGACTGTTGCATGATTTGCTCTCGATATTTGCTGAATGCTGAATTTTTTTACTTCATATTTTAGACACTGCCCTGTGGCATCTGCTTGCGGTGCAGTGTACTCGTTCAGTTCAATTTGACGGAATTGAATTTGGATATTTAGCGGGTATATGTGAAATCATGAAAAATGTAAACGATAATTAAAATAAAATAAAAAAAAAGAATATGTTAATGTATTGAGAAATGGGAGCTTGCATTGGAAACTGGAAAATAAATTCAAATTCGATTCCATTAGATTCCAAGCTAACAGTATCATAATCGGAATCCTGAAAGAGGTGCAGATTCCATCGCAAATGTTTTGAGTTGCTGCTTGAAGGCATGTAGGTAAATAAGTCAGATCCGATTGATTTTTGGTGGGTGTCAGTGGACAGTGGGGTCTCGTTTCATATTGCTGGGCCGGGAATGCTCCCAGTTGCTTGCACGTAGCGAGGCACCCCGGGAAGCAAACATTATTTGCTTCCATCGAATTCATTCTTGTAGCAAAATTTCGAGTCCTTATCTTTCATGCATCGTTTTTAATTAAGAGGAAAAAAGAATTGGAGATCCTTCTTAATCGCTTTTTTAAAAAAATTTCTATGTTCTTTATTTTTATTCCTTGTCTAATGATTACCTTCTATGTTGCTAGATTAATTATTTTTTAATCTTTTTAAAAATTCTACTTTTCTTCCTCCTTATTCAAAAACCAAAACCCTGACATATGTCTATCAATTGAATTTGGATCAATTTGAACGTGACAACCAATCTGAAAATGGATTGGGTTTGAAAAATTGGGATCAACCTAGTCTGATTTCTAATTTTAGGATTTTAATGTTGTTTATGTAAAATCATCATCATCATCAAAAGTTATTTTTTCGATCTATGGGTGACCTATATGGATTATGTCGTGTCATGTTTGTCTGTCTTTAATTATGTCTTCATTTAATAAGATTGGATTAGAACTGATATTTAAAAAATAGAGTGAGAATTACGAATGGGCATTTTATTTTTTACAAAAAAAAAAGGAGGAAGAAGAAGAGAAGAATTGGATTGGCACCAAGCAGAATATGAATTCTGATTGGAATTGCTGGCCAAAATTAAATCACCTAAATAAGGATTCACGCACGCGCGCACAGAAGAGAAGCAAAGGCGAAGGGGCCGTTCGCCTTGCCTGATCCGACTTAGTACCCAAGTGTCATGCACTTAGCTCCAATCGAGAGTGCTTCTCGTTGTTCATTGCTCTTTGAAATGGTCTTGCCTCTTTGTTGCCCACACAAACGCGTTAGCTAGTCTTGACCCAGCGCGGTTGCACAAATATTCGCTGCAGCCATCATAAACGCAGAGAAAGTAAGAAACAAATCCTCACGCTTCGCTGGAATTCCATTTCCATTTGATTTTGGACGGTCATGGTAACGTCAACAAACGCCTAAATTACACGCGCGATTGCTGCCAGCCCAACAAACCAGAAGCCGTCATCAGGTGAGACGCGATTTCGGTATCTTGTCCTGATTGGGCCCTAAGCTAGCTGTGTACTCGGTTGATCGAATCCAGTTAGTAGGGTCATTACAACATCGAATAGCCGCGAGTATGTATGTGTTGGGGTGGGATTGTAAATGCATATAAGAGGGGAATGGAATTCTGGTAGAGGTGTCCGGTAGGGAACGTTTGATCATCGGTGGTGGAAAACGTGGGTGAGAAATAATGGGTGCACCGATTTTAAGGTATCTCATTAGTTAACTAATCATCTATTTTTACACTTTTATCCTTCTATTCCAACCATTTTTTCCATCAACTACTTTTCAATAAACTTATTTATTCAAACTTTACCCTTATTATTTCATATCAATCACATAATTTCCAAAATATTTTATTTTCTACTCCCACCAAATACTACGTTTTCCACAACTTTCACTTTCTCAAACGTCCCCGTAATCTTAATTCAAATCTTGTATCCATAACTGAGAGGAGTTGTTCCTTCACTAGAGATACCTTGTCAATCCTCCATTAAACGTGACAGTAATAGAGTACCTCGGAATCAGCCTTGTCCATAGTAGGTTCGCAACAAGCTGATAGGGTTGCAACTTATATAGAGTATCTGTAGCATTTTATCAATCTGGCCTAATTTTTTATGAAGTAGTTCAGAAGATAATTACCTATATGGTAGAATAATTTACAAAATTATCCATATCTTCAGTTCGGACAGAGTATGTTCCATATGACTGTAAATTTCCTTATATATTATTTTTATTCATGTGGACACTATGTTTATCTTTATAGTTCAAATACATTTTTAAAAAAAAAAAATTCTTCTCCCCGAAAGAGATTTACCTTTTTCCCTCTCATATTTTCTTTTTAACATTGAATATTTTATTTACATGAAAAAATTCTATTACTTTTTTTTAAAAAGAAAAAATTGTATTACTTGAATATTAATAAAAGGTATTAATTAGTAAAATAGAATTGAAGAATTTCAATAGTAATTTTTTTAGATTATAAGGAACATATATAAGGAAGATTTTTCAATGCACCCCGGTGTACTTAGCTTCAGTGCACCTGAATGTATTTAACCTTTTTTTATTTTTAAAATTTTTTTAAATACAACTGTTAATCTAAGTGTATTTAATATGTATATCAATTTTTACCAATTTTGGAGATTTTTAAATATTTTTTTTGAAAATTTTAAAATTAGTGGCAATTTCGTAATTCACAAATTACAGAACTGCCACTAATTTTAAAAAATCCAAAAAATCTGCAAATATCCAAAATTGGTGAAAATTGATATACATATTAAATAAACTTAAATTAACACAAGTATAAAAAAAATTCAAAAACAAAATATAAAAAATGAGTTTTTGTACCCGAGTGCACTGGATCCATACTCCATATATAATATAATTTATATAATTTTAAACATTATATATGTGAGTATTTTACCAAGATAAGTCTAAAAAGTATTTCTATGCGATTAAATTATTTCATACTACTTTTGTATTATTATTTTTATAATTTTTACTTGTCTAGTATCACTTTGATATACGATTTCCATAAATTTTATTGGTTAATTTGCAAAAATAATAATATGAATTTTCCTATTTGTGATTTTAATCTCATGATTTTGATATTTGCAGTTATGATACTCTAACTTTTGATGTCCTGCAAAAATAATCTTGTAAGATTAAATGAATATCAAGAATGGCAGTAAAGTGAAACATATTCTATGGGATTTTTGATATACATACACGAGAATGGCATTAGCTCATAGGGCAGTTTTTCCACAATAAAAAAATTTTAAAGTCATATTCACAAATATCTAAAACACAAGGTAACTTACGGTGTTAGTTTCGCACCATATGCAATTAAAAGTATATTTTAAATGTAATGATAAGTTTAACTTTTTTAAAAAATTACAAATTTTTTTTGGGATGAGTCAAGCCATGGGTGTTAACGGATGGAGTTGGATAAATTAGAGTCTAATCTTAATCTTAACTCATCTAAAATATTTTAATCCTAATTCATTTATTAACTCATTTAAAAAATCTTAACACTGACTTATTTAATAAACAAATTGACATGTTATTAATGAGTTGTATAACAGAGACTTAAAAGTCTGGACTCCGCTAGAGGATAATCTCGCAAGAAAAGATAAGAGGGTATTTTTAGCGCAAGGAAAAATAAAAATAGGACAACAATGAGAAAATGGAATTAGGTAGTAGTGGAAAAATAAAAATTAAGTAGAGGAAGGAAAACGTATCGGGAAATAAACAAAGAGTTTACATATATATTATACTTTAATAGATTAAACAAGTTGAATAAATTGCTAAATGAGTTGATAAGTTATAAAATTTCAGTTCTAATATATTTATTTAATTAAACTGTTAAACAGATTAATAGATTATACATTATTTATTCAAAAATCCAAATCTAATTGACGTGTGGGTTTAGGGTTACAACATGATCCACTCCTAACTCACCACCGGTTCCACCCCGGAGTCTCTGGCGGGTATGGTTCGGGGACGATGACGTCACAAAACTTCCAGTCGCCCGCTCTCTCTGTCTCTTTCTCAGAACCGTCAGCTGCTCATTAACGCGGGCGTGCAGTAGTAGAGGAGACAGATAGCGGTCAACATCTGTTCAAACTCTTCGTTGAAAGGAATCAGCGGCCAGATACGGAACAGACGTAAGTGGGTGGGTCTACCAAATACATTTCTGTGTGCGCACCATCCCCTCGTGCATGCATCCTACTTATACGTATATTCATTCATTCCACTGCATCTCATTCGTTCATCTGCAACCACCCATATTCCCAAGTTCAAAGAAGAGGAAGGAAGGAAATGGCCAAGCCGACGTCGATGTCGGCGTCAGTTCCGCACGTGCTGGTGCTGCCACAGAAGGCAAGGAAGGACGACTCCCGATGATGGTGATCATCCACCTTTTTTTTTTTTTTTTTTTTATCGATGTGACGTGAGGCGAGGTATTCGTTGGAACTTGGACCGCAGTAAAAAATGCTTCAATAATTATCTATCGAAAGGACGATCGTCCAGTATGCGCCCCCTAACCGTTAGCGCCACGTGGGGCCGCGCCCCAAAAAAGGCTTCCGATGATGTGAGAGTTCTGTCGCCGGGTGTTTTTTTTAATTGAGTAGAACTGGAGGAGGAGGCCGTTGACTGCTTCTTCTCCTTCTAGAACGAGATTGTACGGTGTATCGTGGTACCAGGTCGGTTTGCACCTGTCCCACCTGATTTTGTTTCATAATCAAAATTTTAAATTTTATTTTTAGATCTTTTTTTTAAAATATACCTAGTTTCATTTCAACCTAACCTGGAAAAAACTGAAACTAATACCAAGTTCACATGAATTTGCTAAAATATTTATTTTAAAACTTAAATACCATTCATATTTGTCCATAGCAGGTTGAATTCATTACATTTATGTTAATTTATAAATAATTATAAATATTACAACTCTTTAAAATTATTTCATACATATCAATTAACTATGAGATATATGTCTCACTTTTATAAAACTTGTTTAAATAGTGATTTCATGCAATCCTACTTATTTTTCTCGCCTTAATTGTTGATGGTAAATTCATAATACTCATTATATTTAGTATTAACTTTTAACTAGAATACTAGCTTTCATCAAAATCAAAAATATCGTAGGTCATATAAACATATTTATGTATAAGTTATGAATAAATAAGTTATCATGATTAAAAGCATATTTTAAAATTAATTGCCGCGAATGCAATAATGTTTAAAGAGTTTCTTATTTCTATCAATAGATTTCAATTTTTATTGGTTCAAGAGTAATTCAAATTTCTATCTGAAACTAAGACTAAAACCAGTGTCAACCCGGTTGGAATTCGACTCAAATCCAAATTCTAATATTATAATTAAGGTTCACCTAAATCTGATAAACTTAGGATTGAAGTTTACCTAAACAAAGTACAACCTGACCAGAGTTACACATCTACTTCTTGTCACAAAGTACGCATGGAGTTGACGGTGATCTCACAAGCAGCAAGAGGCGTTCGGGAATGTTTCGAAAACTCAACCATATATGGGTATTGCAAAGACCACATTTGTTTGAGTGGTACATGCTTGGGATGAAATCTTTTATTTTTAAGATAACTTGTTTAATTTTCAAAACAATTTTTTTATATTTTTCATATAATTTTTTATTCTTATTTTATTTCTTTATCTCATTAAAGCCTCTTAAATCCCTCCAAACAATCTCAGGGTTTTGCTAATGAGTTTTCCTTCTGCTAGACCTTAATTAGAGTGTGTTTGGCGATGGAAGAATGGAATTGAGGAATGGAAAATGTAAAAGTTAACATATTAACTATTCAAAAAGCATAATTTTTTATTTTTAACCTTATATTTTAATTATTTTCTTATATTTTTTCTACATCTACCCTATCAATTTTTACTTTACTCATATCATATTCATTTTTCATTCTCACTCTCACATTACCATGTAGCCAGATACACCTTAACACGTAACCTTATTCATTTTCAACACTTTTATGATTGACGAAAAATTTATCTCTCCATATGTTATTTTAATATGCAATATAAATATATTATGATAAGATATATCGGTCCTGCTTTCGTAAAATCCCTTTTCTATGTGACCCTTGCACATTTAAAATCTTGATGGTTGATAAAAAATTTACTAAATTCATTTTATTTAACATCATTTATAGTATCTTGAATATCCTTTTATTTGTCTAATATTATTGTGCATGGGCCTCATTGAAAATCGATATAATAAATAATTTAATGTTAAATATCAGCTTTAAAGTTGTATTTCAATAGCCAAAACATCTAAAATATCATTTCTATGTGGAATAAATGATTCTATTAAATATTATTATATTCTAATACACATGTAAATGGATCTAAGTGTTTTCATTATTTATACACAAATATATATTTTTCAATAAATATGGCATATAAACATACTTGATTAGGATGAAACTTAGTTTCCTCGATAAATAAATTATATTAAATATAATAAATGGATTGAATTTTCATGATCATCAAAATCTTAAAAATTAAGAAGGTTATATGACCGTAAAAATTAAGGTCATATGACTCCGCTTCTATGTAACCTAGATACATAGAAGGTTACATAGAAGTGAACTAGGTTACATAGAAGTGAAGCCCTATATACATAAAATATATAAGGGAGTGATCAATGCAAATAAGCTTTCTTAGTAAGTACATGTAACCTCTTTGCATTTTATTTTAAAATCTAAATTATTTATCATTTATTAATGATGTTAAAAAATATTTTGATTAGATATTATTGAAATTTAATGGAAAATACTTCACTGTTACATAATGTACCAAAGTGAAACAATATATGTGTCATATTTGGACTCCATTTTTATAATATATAAAATATACGATGATTTAACATGTTCATGTTGCACCTTTGTAACTTTAAAATTTTCATATTAAATTTAAATTATTTATTATGTTTGTCCATATGCACACATATCAAATTTTTTTAGCACGTACCAAACATTTTTCAAAAAAATAAATAATTATATAGTTACTCTCAAAACATGCTATATATTTTGTAAAAAAAATTTTATACATGATAACAAATACTTTTGAACAAAATAAATAATATAGATTTTGAAAAAAATTTTAAAATGAAAAACAAAAAAGGGCTTCACGTACATTTCCATGAAATTGGTTGTATTAAATCAGTGCCTATATGAAATCTAATTCAATAATTATGTATATCCAACATCATGCTTCAATTAAGGTACCAAAAATTATTTCTATCTAATGCCCCATGTGGTTTAGAAAATGTATAAATTTTGAAAATTTCTCAAATTCATTAAATAAAGTATTAGAATATTATAAAATCAGACATAATCATTATTTTATGTTGGCTAAACAATTTAGAAGGTTTTGATGTTATATTTACAATTTATGATGGGTTAAAAATTATTCTTAAAATTTTTAAATAATTTCACTAGCAAATATCTTTGATGAATCTATTTTTTAATGATGAAAGTAGTTATAGAATTAGATTTCTTGTGATCACTAAGATAGGTATCAAACATGACAAAGGAATTGATTTATTTTGGTGCATTATACATGGTTGAAGTAGTTTTAAAAATTACTATGTAGTTATAAGTTCACTGTTAAAATATTTAAATTTCTACAAATATAAAGTGATTTTTAGTATCTTGAATAAAAACATATAAAAAAATGAAGAGTTCAGGTTAAAAATATTTCAAAATAAAAAGGCAAATTAAAGGGTTGTATGTACCTTATTATGCAACCCAATTGCATTAAATTGTTATATAACGATAATATTATGGTGCAACTTGGATACACCTAAAATGAGTAGAGTAGATCCATCACCCGCTGACTGCTTCATTTCTAATTTTTGATTAAAAGACTCGTACTTGCTATTTTTTGTTGCTTAATGTAGTTAGATCAATCAATTATTTTTGTGCAATTTCATGAAAATATTTTTCAAATAATTACAAATAAAGCTTTTAGTTGAAAATATTTAAGTGTGATACTATTATAAGAGTGAATACAACATATGAAAATTACTAATGATAAAATACTTAAATTATTACCTTGATGGTGCACACAATATGATACATAGGCAATGACAAACTTTGAAATCTAAAATGCAAATACGTGGAGTTTATAAGTTTAAAATAGAAAAGGCCTTTTATATATTTTTAGGAGATTTTGATGGCCGGTATTTTAGTGCCATGAGGGCCAAAAATCTAAAATGAAAAGCAGGATATAAAAAGTTTAAAATGCAAATAAGTAAACTCCAAAGTATAAAATAAAATATACATTACCTCAAGGCCATGGTTGGTAATGTGTGAATATGAGAATTAAAGTTTTTCCATCGGATTTAGTTTCTCGAAGCCAATCATTACTCTGTCAATCATACTATTTTTCTCACTTTTATTCTTATATTCCAATTATTTTCTCAACCAATTATATATAACAAACTTATTTATTTTAACTGCACTACAGTTATTTCCTATCATTCGTATATTTCTTAAAAATATTTTTTTTATTTCCCAGTTTTTCCGCGATCCGACAATTTTAACGTCGACTCAGCAGCAACTCCATTAATGTCGGCAAGAGTAACGTCAAATAGTCGTACAGACGTCAATTAGAAGTCGCTCCCTCGGTCAGGATCACAGCAGCAGCAGCAGCAGCAACAACCATAGCCCACACTAGCCGACATGGACCAACAGCGGGATTGAGAGAGCATGTGCTTTTTGTTATTGGGAAAGCATGTTAAAAAATGTGTCATGCATGATTTTGATTAAAACCATCAATATATATATAAGTGACTTATTTCATTTTAATTAAAATTTAACACCGTAATGTATAAAATTTACTATTTATATGATTTTTAAAATTTAAATGTTTTAAAGTATCTATTTTAATTGATATTAGTTCTTTAAACGTCATAGTATCTTTATTTTTTGTTTTAATTATTTTTTATGTTGAAAATAACGTAGAATTAATTTCAAAATAAATAATTAGTATATGAAAAATACATATGCCTTTGACTGCTTCTATATAATTTCAGAATATGAATTATAATTAATTATATGCATAATCTCGATATAGTTAACTTTTCAGATATTGACTTTATTATGAAAAAACATGATAAGAAAAGGTTCAGATCTTTCGTTACACCGCATATCATAGACAATAGGCCGTGTGGTGCTACGCCTACGGCATGTGGAGGCGGAGCAGAAACAAAGGAAAGGACAAAGGATCTGCCATGTCATCCGCTTCTGTCCTCCTCCCACACACCCCCTCCGCACCGCCAGCGTCACCATCACCGCCTCACATTTCTCACAATGTCCACGTGCAATCTACATTTCCCACCCTTGTCTGCCCACATGCTAGCCTAGAGAATGCGGATTAAAACAGTCAGCCGACGTGGTAATTTGATCTATTTGACAGGCTCTCTCATGTGCGGCCCAAAAGTCCAATAAACATTAAGGGTGCGTTTGGTTGAAGGTAAAATTTTTTAATGAAAACTTTTCAGAGTAGAAGTTGTCATGTTGATAGAAAATGATATAATATGATAGGGATAATAATGAGGTGTAAAGAAAATAAAGTTAAAATAGATAGGGTAATTGTATGGGTATTTATGTAAAAATGATTGAAAAGTAAGATTGTTTATATAGGAAAATGTGAAAAAATAATTAAAAAATAAAGTAGTTTAAGGAAAATGAAAAGTTTTTTATTGAAAAGTTTTCATTGACATGTTTTGTGTGTAACCAAATACACCCTAAGACTCACAATTTCTAATATACTTGCAACCTTTAACGAGTTTCTCCCATAATCTTAACATTTGAACCTAAATTTTTATTACACATATGCCGCTAATATAATTGTCATCTATCCACTCAAAAAACATTATTTTATCCTTCTAAAATTAATTTATTTAAATAATTCAATCGTAATATAAATCCACTTGAAGATGTCACCAATTTGATGATTTATGATCATAAAAAAATATACATTAAGACTCAATTAGTTAAATAGGAAAATTTTGAATGAGCAAAATTATTTTTTCAATATGACAAATAGCAATTGTTTGTGAAATTGTTGTCTACATAGGTACAATAGAAATTTAAAGTAAAATATTATGAATAAAGAAAAAATTTATGAAATATTATAGATATATAATTAGGAATTATGAGAAACCTTTACAGGTATGAGAAGAATTTTTCTACTGTATAGGGATGTATAAATGCAGAGTCTAGTCTACTTACATAGATGAGATACCATTTGAATTTTGTATGGCATGTAGTTGCTGGCTATGCAAAATTTTTTTGCTAAATATTTTTTATTGAGCCACCCACTTTGGATGAGCAAGTACTAGCAAAGGTCTACTTCAGGAGAGATAACAATGTCACTGTCTCTACTCAATTTCAAATTTTAAACCTTTCTGTCTTAACACCTTGTATACACTTATATCAGCTACTCGGTTATCTAAGTGTTGGCTATGTTGTTGAACATTAATTCAACATAAGTTGGATCTAACAACATGAATATGGATGACTTCACTCGCTATTGTGTATAGATGTGCATGCAAATTTGGGTATGGTGAGTTCCATCTTCATTTCTCTGAGGGTCTGATGTCTTTGTGTTTCTATCACCAATCAGCCCATAGTCAATTTAAATATCATATATTGCCTTCTAAGAAAGAGATTTGAAGGTGCTATATAAGAAAAATTGCTCAATTTCAACTTCATTGAAGTTGTTGGCATCAAGTGTTCATGTGCCAAAAAAAAGAAAATTGCTATATCTATTTGATATGGAATTTTTTTTTAATTCATCCTAAGGGCAAGTGCAACTAAACTCTAAGAAATCATGAGTGAAGGTTGATAACTCGTAAAACTATGAGTTATCATGGCTTATTTCAGACTATATTTGCGTGTTAATCCGAGAGATTAGGCTTAGTTTGCATCTATTTAGCTTAATTTTTACTAGCTTTGCATTTTATGAGCATTATTTAGTTTTTAGGAATTTTTAGCATTAATTAGGCATTTTTAGTTCATTTACTTAGTTTATTCATCTTTTGCAGGAAGGACGAGCTATATAAAGGCATGCGGGCGAGTGGAATGCAAAGCGAGACCAAGTCCAGGAGCATGTGGATGGCGCCTAGGTGCCAAACATTGGCACCCAGGCACCACCCTACGTGCCCTTGCCAGAACTCCAGCATAATTCGGTAAAAAAATAGCTTGCAATGAGTTGGTGCCTAAGCACCAAACAGGGGCGCCCAGGCGCCACCCTACCAACAGGTAGACCATTCTAGAAGGGTTGTGAAGTCACATGAAGAAATTGCTTCCAAGAAGTTAGCGCCTAGGCGCCAAGGCATGAACTCCTAGGGTTTGCAAAAAAATTTCAAGTTACCCAGCACACAGAGAGTTGGCGCCTAGGCGCCAGCTAGGGGTGCTTAGGCCCCAATACGTATCCGTATGTGCAGATTTCAGTGTGTGTACTGCGCATTATCACTATATAAATAGATCCTGGGGGTTTGTGCACCAGGGGGCAAGAGGAGAGAGCCCAGAGACGGAATTCCACATAAGAGAAAGACGAAATCGCGATTAAAGTACAGATTGAAGAGAAGATTCAATTCCATTGGTGGAAGCCGCCGGAAAATCAGTTTTCTCTTATTCTTTCTATTTTTCTTTCTCTGCGTTCATGGATACTTTTAATATGGATGTAATGGATGTTATGATCATGTCTTTGAACTAAACCTCCATAAGATGGATAGTTATGATGAATTGAACTCTAAACTATATTGTTTTGGTTCTTTGAAATTCAGAAATGAATATTTGATTTTATATGTGATTGTGTATGATTTACCTTTGCATGTGTGGTTCTAATATTTTTTACAAGATTAGCTACTTTGTAAGATGATTTAATTGCTTGATTTATCCTTGGAAGAGGAAAATCTCTGCTAGATCCATGTGCAGGGCATAGGTTTCCTCGTGGTTAAGGGGAGTTGTTTAACAGATAGGAATATACCGTTAAACCCTGTGTAGTCATTAAACAGGTTATAAATTTATCAATTTCACTTTATTTAATGGCATGAGAACATAGTAATTAAATAAGGTGTAATTAGCTTTATATAGTGTTGGAAGACATATATAAAGATTATTGAACTTGGGCTAGTAAATTCATACACAATCCAATTAAAAAGAACCAATGCGATATAATTTAGATTCAAGGATTCCGAGCTATCAATCTGTCATCCCTGATTATTAAACCTTTTTCTAGTATTCCAGCCATTCCGTAGACTCTACTCTAATTTCTTAGTGTAGTGTTAGCTTTAGTTTAAATCTACAAACTCAGAATTCTCTACCCACTGAAAGCAATTAAACTAATTAATAATTTTGGTTAATAATTCCTCATGAGAACGATACTCTACTCACTCTTTCTTACTTGACACAATAAGTATACTTGCGTAAATAGCGAGCATTTTAATTGACATATACGCAACTCGTCAAAGGTAGCAATATCGTCTTAAGAAAAATGATATTGTAATATGCCTGAAGCAAAAGTAGATTTCTACTTTTTATTTCCTATCAATTTTTTCTAACCTAAAATTTTCAATAGCCTTGGTTTATCTAAACAAAAGTTCCAATATATATTTTACATATTCTTAGGTTATATATAAGGTTTCGCTTTAGTGTAATCAAGAAATCTACCAACCTACACTACTTAAGCCAAACTAATTCATAAAAAGATAGTATTTTAAGTTTTAATATTTATAAAAATTTTAAAAAGATTTTCTATCATCTTTTACTTAAATCTAAAAGAGTATTTATAGAATATTCATGCATTGATATTGACGGAGGGCAAGTTAGGCAAGTCTCGACAAAACAAAACACAACTAATTTGAAAAGATTGCAATACAAAAGGGCTTGAAGGGTTTGAAGCTTTCTTAAAAAACATAAAAAGGTACGTTTTCACAATTTGAGAGAAAAAAAGCACAAAAATGTCCTTTGTTGATGTTATGAAGCCATGCAAACTTCGAAGCAAAAAGTTGAGAAAGAAACTAGAGAGTGTTTTTAATGTGCTAAAGAGATCAAGAGTGGGATCCCTTTCTGGGCCCATTGAGGTGTTAGAATGGAAATGAACTTTCAACCAGGAGCTTAATGTCGGCCAAGGCTATGTGATGTCATGTAATGCGATCACCCCGCACTCTTTCGACGATCAGGATTGAATACAAAAAAGGTATTGTAATAAACCCCAGAGGAGGGTATGCCAAAATTGTTGCTATTATACCAAGGCTCGCGGGCCACCTCCACCTCACAATGTAGTGTATGGTTGTTCCATAAGACATTTGCCGAGAGATGTCAGATGGTCTACTGAAGGGTACAACAAATCAACTTTATGGCAAAAATGCCATATAGTGACTTTTTTTGTGACAGTTGAAGAGCTGTCACTATAAAATATCTTCGTTGACGGTTTTTTAAATTAGTCTGTAAAAATATAATATGTTCTGTCGATTTTAAAAACCATCAATATTACTTATTCTATAACTATTTGAAAATTATTTTACACAAGTGTTACTAAGTGTATTTAACATGTGTATCAATTTTTACCATTTTTGGAGATATTAAAATATTTGTTTAGATTTTTTAAAATCAGTGGCATTTTAGTAATTTGAAATTACTAAAAATGCCACTGATTTTAAAAAATCCAAAATAAATATTTAAAAATTTTCAAAAATTGTAAAAATTGATATACATGTTAAATACACTAAGATTAATAATTTTGTAAAAAATATTAAAAAATAAGTTAAATGCACCTGGGTGCATTTCGACATAACCGTTCAAGTACAACCTCATCATATTGCTCTCCTCCAAGAAATATTTATAGAGAATCCTCATATGGTCTAGCACCATATCATATAAATTTCTAACTTCAGCATTCAAAACTACATGTCAATCTTTATTGACATGATCCTTGACATAAAATACTTTCTTAGCTTGAGACCCAAACACTTCCTTATTTTCTGATAGTTAATTACTAATAAATCACTACTTAATAGTTATTAATTGGAATAAAATTTCAATCGTAATTCTTTTATTATAAAATAAATAACAAATTAAATTTTTACATATCGAAAAGAAAATTTCACTTACAAAATTAAATTTAATTATCATTTATAGTCAACTATTTCTGACACATTATATATTTATAAAGAGAACTATTTTAGATACTGCTCGTTTTGGCCCATTTTGACAACTAAATTTAAAATCAATGCATTCATTTTATCAAAAATAATTTATTGCACCGTTGCATTCAAAAATATTGATCAAAGTTTTTTATGAAACAAACCTACTTTAAAATAATTATGAATAATATTGTAATATATCAGTCCAAAAAAGTGATCCTGACCGTATATTTAACGCAAATCCCCAAGATCGATCACACATTTATGGCGAAATTAACTATTATAATTTCATAAAAATTTCAAAATTTCACTTCCACTAGTCATGTTCTGATTATTACATCAAGGCGCAAAGAAAAAGAAATTTTACAAGTCTATCATTCTCGATATATGCCTTTGAAATAAATAAATAGAAATAAATATTCTTGAAAATATTCACATAAATCCAAAACACTAGTGTCCCACTTGATTTGGTACACATGTAAAAATAATGAGTTAGTCCCAATATGACTAGCAAGTAGAAAATTATTTGAAAATGGATAATGACCCAAATAAAACTTAATTAAATGATAAAATAATTATTTAATTTAATATCTTAAAAATTATACCTCAAATGTAAAATCAAACCCTACCATTGATTCCAGAAGCACCAAAAACATAGAAATGAACCATTCAATCATTCAAATCGGAGTTTGAATGAATAAATTATAATAACATGGAATAAACAGCCCACATTATGTCACATCATCATAGCCTTTACTGCAGATGGGCCCCAACAGGACCTCTCTTACTTAACCCCTATTGTTGCAATACACGTTAATTTCTGAAAATACCTGGACATTAGAAGTATCAAAATTATTAAGTTTATTAAAATGTCAAATATAGCCTCAAGATTATATACTGTATACGCTTTATACATAACAATCGTATAAAAATAATTCCAACACAAATCACATAATTATCAAACTAAAATCAATTTCCAAATAAAATCTTACTTGCCTCAAAATTTCTCTCATAACTTATTCTTTCCTTCCGCAACTCTAGCTTTTCTAAACCTTTCTTACGGATACCTCAATCCACCAACTTTCCAACCCAATTTATAAAAGGTCTCATAGCTTCTAAGATAGGGAATAAAATAAAATTTGGTTTAAACTTAAATTCTATCTTAACCAATCTTAGCTAGGAGAGTTCTTATCTCATCCTGTGGGGCCTATATGCCTAGGGAGGCAAAAGGGCAAAAATTAATTATTTTTCTGCGAAACTCCTTACTCAAACCCTAGTCTAAGACCACTTAAACCACTTGTATGCCAACCGAGCTACATAGGTTGTTGAAATAACATTCAAAAATGAAAATATAAATATAACCTATGACATATTTAAATAATAATTGCGCAAGACCCATTATTACCCATCTGGTCCAGTTGGTCAAAAAGTCTACCCTTACAACGTAGGGTGTCCTACGTGGATTTTGACCAGTCAACTTAAATTATTATGATTATTTTTCAATATTTTACAAATATGAAATCTATTACATACATTTATAGATTTAGAAGTTTATTGATAAAATATTTTAGCTGACATAGATGTCAAATCAATAGTTTAAAATAAATATATAAAGGGCTCCACTTGAATGTAACCGGGTTATGTAGAAGCAAAGCTATACAATCCTTTCAAAATTTAAGATTTTGATCATTAATGAAAATTTTAATTTATACATTGTATTTAATATTATTTGTTTAGCTAATAGACTAACTATCCAAATCAAGTATGTACATACACTACGGCAAAATTGCCATTTAATGACAGTGAAAAGCTTGTCGCGAAAGTCTAAAAACTATTAGTATAGGTGTAAGAAACCTATCCGCATGGTTTTTTTAAAGTATGAGTAATAGTCTTGTAGCTATAGGCTATACGGATGATTTTTAAAACCATGCGTATAGATTATTTATAGTAACAATTATACGATGATAGCTTTGTACCATCACAATATACATATTGCAATGATCTTAATCTATTAGTATAACTTTAAAAATCAATATTATACTAATATTCAGTGATATTTTTCATATGCAAACTAACATTTTGTATTCATTACTAAATCTTAGTGCCTTATAATGATACTTATTTAATGACAATTTTTAGTATCACAATAATTATATTGTTAATTAAGAAATAATGAAA
Organism: Annona cherimola; assembly: GCA_030490835.1. Lineage (NCBI taxonomy): Eukaryota > Viridiplantae > Streptophyta > Magnoliopsida > Magnoliales > Annonaceae > Annona > Annona cherimola. The sequence continues at coordinate 98,746,641 of CM059971.1, read as the reverse complement.
ATATCATTATAATTTTAGCAATAGTTAGATAGTGACATTTTTTATTTGTAACTATTAATATAACAAAAAATTTTTAATTAGTTAATCAAGTAATTTATAAATCCAATTTGCATATTACATTTAAAGTTATTTGGCAAAAAACTAAATTTTATCTAAATTAAATATTTATATGGGTATCATTTAATAAAAGTAATACAAGTTTAAAATTAATTTATAAAATTTTATTAATTATTTTGACATTAATTAGTTTGCTAAATTAATTATTTTACATAAAATAGTTGAGTGGGATTGAGAAATTAGTTCGCCTATTACTTAGAGAAAAAGAAATATTTATGTGAGCCTCCTTTGATAAATGTGGTAAAAAATTTATATTAATATAATAAATTATTCAAATTTATATAATGGTTCCGCTTTTACGAATCTCTTTTTTATATCATTCCTTACATATTTAAAAATTCGATAGTTAATGAAAAATCACCGCGTCCATTGTAATTAGCATCACTTACATGATCATCGAAGCCTTCTCATTTGTCTAATATTATTTTATATAGGTCTCATATATAAATGTGTAAAATTAATATAATAAAATAGTTTTATGTTAAAATATTAATTTTAAAGTAGTATTTTCAACAACTAAACCATTTAAAATGTTATTTATATATAAATAAATAATTTTATAAAGTATTATTATATTCTAATAATACGTATGTAAATAGATCTAAGTATTTTTATAATTTACACATGAATATATATTTCAACAAAAGTGGCCTATGTACATACTTGATTTGGATAGTTAGTCTCTTAGCTAAACAAACAATATTAAATACAATCTATAAATTAAAAAATTTCATTAATGATCAAAATCTTAAATTTTGAAAGAATCGTATGGCTTTACTTCTACATAACCTAGTTACATACAAGTGAAACCCTTTATATATTTATTTTAAACTACTGATTCAACATCTATGTCAGCTAATAGACTACTATATGGCATTAGATGCGGATCTTAGTCGCATGTTCATCTTTCTATAACTCAAGCGCTCGTCAACGTGAGCACTCAATAGAACCACATGATAATCCAAATGAAACCTACTTACCTCCTAACAAAACAACTTAGAAGCTTGTATCAAATTTGATTTTGCAGTTATGTTTATGCTAGCAGAGAAACACGCGGAGCTTGCTGGGGAAACTATAAAAAGGCAAAAGAAAAGGCGAAGAGAGAGCTTTGGCACGTAAAAACTCACATTTAAACTTCTTTTTGTACTATTATCTATTTCTCACTTGGGAAAATGAACTATACAACCGCACATAGATCCTCCTTGCTTCCTTCTTTTGCATAGTGAAATCTTCATCTTTACAAGATTTTTTTACAAAAACATCATATAATATGATGCTTCATTTTTACATAAAATCCGCATGTCGTTATGTTTTTGTTATTATGTCACTTCCATACACATACCTAGATGCAAGACAGATACTCGACGTTTCCAACCCATAATATTATATATAATGTATCATAATATAATATAGTCTAATATGATTATAACCTGATTAGCCCTTGCTAACATAGCTTTTTTTAGTCAAACTAATTTATATATTTTTAATCTTCATGAAGATATTTTTCAAGTGAATTTAATTTATATACCCAAATTTATAATTTTTTAATATATTTTTAATTTAAAAAATTAGCAATTTTTTCATCCCTCCTTGTATTTCTTTCCTCCTCTTTCTTTTCTTCTTCCTCCCACCTGGCTTCACTTCTCCTCTTAGTTTTCGCTTATTTCAATGAAGTGACTTCTTTGCTGGTCAATCAGCTATAGAAAAGGTAATAATCAGTCGGTAGTATTTCTAAAAGCATTCATCTTCCATTTGAAAATGTTAAGAGGACTACTGAGCTGGAAGGTTTCGTGGAACAAGTCATTACAAGCAAGCATAACGAAATAAAGGAATTGCATATGATATTTTTTGAGTCTTTTCTTAAAGGGTCATTCTCTGATGCACTTAGGTGGACCAAGCTTCAGTGCACCCATATGCAAAAACCTATTGTTTAATTTTTTCGAAAATGTGTTATACAATTGTTAATCTAGGTGTATTTAATAAATGTATTAATTTTTACCATTTTTGAAGATTTTTAATTTTTTTTGAATTTTTAAAAATTAGTGGCATTTTTGTAATTTTGAAGCTCCATGGACCCAAGTGCATGAAATCAGGTGCGCTTCTTAAATATATCTATTACGTTTGACCCTAATTTTAAATATACCTATTATGTTTCAAAAATATCAAATATACTCACTGTGTTAGCATTTAATCCTAAAAATGCCCACTTTATTACATTATTACAGATGTTAATAAACATTGTTAACTCACTTGTGAAATTACAAACATGCTCATCAAATTTAGGGTCTAGATTCAAAATTTTGAATATTATAACTCGTTGTTACCCTAATTGTACGAGAGTTTTAAATCTCAAGAGTTCCAATTCCATTCTCATTTCATTTCATTTCATCTTCTATTATTTTATAACAAGGGTATTGTGGGTATTTTTGAAAATATAACCAGCATTTAAACAGATGACCATTAATTTTTAATGGCCTTTAAAAGAATGGACATTTTCGGAATTATATGCAAACATAGTTGATATATCTGAGATTTCTAAAATGTAGTAGGTATATTTAGAGTTATGGTCAAACGTATTAATTATATTTGGAAAAAAAATTCATTTGTTTGAAAAATTAAGAAGCTAAATGATGAAGTATATGCATAGATCAAAACTCTAGTGGCTGAAGAAATGAAAAGTTGCAAAGTGGGATCGAGAATTTGCAGAAATCAATGGATGAAGAAATGAAAAAGTTGCAAAATAGAGACGAGAATATGGTATAGTGAAATATTCATTTTACAATATTTTTCAAGAAAACATCATGTAAAACGAAACTTCATTTTTTACGTAAAATCTATGTGTTGTTATTTTTTGCTCTTGTGCCGCTTAGATATACATACATAAGTAGAGGGTTGATACCTACACTTCCAACACACAATATTCGTCTAATACGGTTATGATCTTATTAGCCCTCGCTAATATAACTTATTATTAGTCGGAATAATTTATATATATTTAGTCTTTTATGAAAATATTTTTAAGTATATTTAATTTATATACCAAATTTTATAATTTCAAGTATATATTTATTTTCAAATTGACATTTTTCATCTCTCCAAGTACTTCTCTCCTCCTCTTTCCTCTCTTCTTTCACCCAACTAGTTTCGCTTCTCCTCTTCTGTCATGACTTCTCTCAAATAAATAACTTCTACGTTGGCCAATTAGCTATAAAAAAAGCAAAAGCATAAATCAATCGACAATATTTCTAGAAGTATCTATCTTTTGTCCAAATAGGTTAAGAAGACTACCGAGCTTAAAGGCTTCATGGAACAAGTCATTGCAAGTGAGAATAAAAAAAAAAGGAATTACAGTTGGTGTAATTTAAAAAAAAATAAGAAACTCCGTAATTAAGTATCAACACAGACCAAAATGCTAGTGGCTAAAGAAATGAAAATGTTGCAAAGCAGGTTTAAAAATCTGCAGAAATGGTGGACAAAAAGATGAAAAGGTTATAGAGTAGGGTGGAGAATCTTTCTAGTGAATTTTTCATTTTTACTCGATTTTTCAGGAAAATATCGTATAATTTGAAACTTTATTCTTTGGCAAAAATCGTTGTGTGCTATTATTTTCTGCTTTTTGTCACTTCCATGAGCATCCCTAAATGGAGGTCTCATACTCTATGCTTCCAACCCTTAACATTATGTACAATGTATCATAATATAGTATATTCTAATTTGGTTATTATCTTGTTAGTTTGTATATTCTAGTTTGGTTGTGAGCTTGTTAGCTTGTTAACATAGCTTATTATTATCTGAATTAATTTATAATATTTTTAATCTTTTATGAAATTTTTTTGAGTGCATTTAATTTTTATACCAAATTTAATAATTTTTTGTTGGATATATATTTATTTCAAAAATTAAGGTGATGTTTGACAATAGCAAAACATGGGAAAGGGAGGGAATTTTGTGGGATTCCGAGTTTCAAAAATTATCATTCATCAAATAATAACCATATTTTTTTCACTTTTATCTCTATATTCCAATCATTTTTCTTACTAACTACCTTTCATCATATATATTCATTCGAACTTTACCCCTGTCAATTCCCATTAATTACACAATTCTCAAAATATTCTTATTTATTCCCACCATATCCTATAATTTTTTTCCATTCCACATTCCCAAACATCCCCTTCCATTTTTTCATGTCTTCTTATATTTCTGTTCTCCTTTTTCTTCTTTTCTTTTTTCCACTAGGTGTGGCTTCTCCTCTTTGTTTTGTTCCTATCATTGATCCAACAAGTTTACTTTTCAAATCACCAATGCAACCATAACCTCAATCATCAATGCAACTATAGCTTTGATACTACTTATTAAGAAACATGATTTGGCTTAAAATGGAATATAGCAAAAGCATACACAATAAAACAACATCACATAAACAACCACAAGATCATTTATAACACACTCATATGGAACTATTATACTTTATATATTCACAAGGCCCTCTCATGTGGAACTATTACACAAATAACTCATATCTATAATATACAACCCAAATTCTAATAATAAAGGACTACTGAAATTGACGGGTTTGTAGAACACATCATTGCATGCTAGAATAACAAAATAAAGAAACTACAACTAGTGTTGTTTGAAAAAATTAAGAAGTTATATGGAGTATCTGCAAAGATTAAAATGCAAGTGGTTAAAGAATTGAAAAAGTTGCAGAGTTAGAGGAGAATTACAGAAATTAGTTGATGAAGAAACGAAAAAGTTGCAAAGTAGGGAGGAGAATATTGTATGGGGAAATCTTCATTTTTACGATTTTTTAAGAAAAACATTGTATAATAAAATACTTAATTTCTTATGTATAATTTTTGTATGTTGTTATTTCCACTCCTATGCCACTTTCATGCACACCCAAAATTGAAGGATTGATAGTCGACGCTTTGAACCATCAACATTACGTATAATCCATCTTAATGTAGTATATTGTAATATGGTCATGATTTTGTTAGTCCTTGCAAACATAGCTTATTATTTGTAGGACTCATTTATATATTTTTAAATTTTTCTGAAAATATTTTTAAATACATTTGATATATAATAAAATTTGTACTTTTTGGATATATATACTGAATTTCAAAAAGTAACTTTTCCTTCTTCCATCAATTTTTTTTTTTCCCTTCCTATATTTCTCCCCACCTCTCTACTCTTTTCTCTGTTCCACTATGCTTTATTTTTTCTCTTGGTTTTTTTTTTTTTTTTTGTCATAACTTCTTTCGATGAAGTGGCTTCTCCACGGGCCACTTAGCTATGAAAGCATTAAAAGCATAAATCAGTTCACGGTATTTCTAAAAGCATCCATCTTCTATTTAAAAAGGCTAAAAAGACTATTGAGCCTGAAGGCTTTGGTGAACATGTCATTGCTGGCAAGAATAATTAAGAAACTACAACTATTGTTATCTAAAAAAATTAAGAAGCTACATGATGGAGTTTATGCTCAAATCGAAACTCTAGCGGCTGAAGAAATGAAAAAGTAACAGAGTAGGGGGAGAATTTTATATATATAAAAATGAATCTTATATTCATTTTTATGTGGTTTTCAGGAAAATATTATATAATACCATACTTCATTTTTGATGTAAACTTTCTGTTTGATGTTATTTTCTACTCTAGTGTCACTTCTATACACATCCCTAATTATTATGGAGGACTCATACTTGACATTTTCAACCCTTAACATCATGGACATTATGGATAATATATCATAATATACTATATTCTAACACGGTTATAATCTTATTAACCGTTGCTAGCATAGCATTGTAGTAGCCGAACTAGTTTATATATTTTAATCTCTTATGAAAATACTTTTTCAAGTGTATTAAATTTATATACCAAATTTTATAAAAAAATTAAACATATAAACATATATTTATTCTCAAAAATTAATATTTTTAGTGTAAAAATAACTAAATACCACTCAAAATGTTGATATTTGATAATTAAAAAAACACATATATATTATAGATTTTAGTATATGAATTAAATATATTCAGAAATATATTTCTATAAAAAAATTTCAAAATATATAAAATTAACCAGAGTTAAGAAGATCATATCACGTTATAATATAAATAGAAATGTCTATTATATCATGCTAAAAGGACCGTATATGATAAAGTTTTTCTGATAATTACGGTCATTGGCTTGGTTGATGATATTGATAATACACTTAATAATTATAAATATGGACTACTACTTTAATTATGTAAAGCCCCATAATTAAATCAAATATTAAGTGGGGGTAATTAAATGGAAGTGCTGGTCCTCATGTTAGGACAGCTCAGGGTATCAGTTTCCTTCGTGCGGGGGTTCCCGTTCAACTACCGTGTACAATCCGTTTTTGCACAGCTGGCGTCGACGTCATTCGACTTGGGTGCTATAAAAGCAGCACCGCCCGTCATTTCCCCCCCAATTCAAATCCCGTCCTCTGCTCTCCTCTCCTCGCAACGAAGACGGATACAACGACGAACCAAATGTTCAGAAAGCAAGCCATGGCAGAGACCTCCCAAACGCAGCGCTCCATCAAACGAACCAAAAGAGAAGAAGACGAGCATAAGGCCCAGATCAACCACCTCTGTTCCACCATCACCCGCGAGCAGGAGACCTCCATCATGGTCTCCGCCCTCAAGCACGTCATGTTCGGGGCCGACTGCGATCCCAACCGCGAGATTCAATTCTATCGAAATCAGGCTGCTTTGCTCGGATCATCTTCCGCGACAGCGCCTTCTGCTTCCGCTGCATCGACCAACTCCCCAACCGATAGCATCGAGCTCGAGTGCAGCGGCGTCGACACTTGCCAGTCATGCGGGATAGAGGGTTGCCTGGGATGCCATTTTTTCACACCGCAGGCTGCCGCGGGGGCCTCAGCGCAGGAGCCGAAGCGGAAGAGGATGAAAAAGAAATACAGGGGAGTGCGGCAGAGGCCGTGGGGAAAATGGGCTGCGGAGATTCGGGACCCTCGGAAGGCGGCGCGGGTCTGGCTGGGGACCTTCGACACGGCGGAAGACGCCGCCAGAGCTTACGACAAGGCGGCAATCGAATTCCGGGGGGCTCGGGCGAAGCTTAATTTTCCTTTTCCGGATAATCCCGCCCCGCGCTCCGACCAAGCTCTCGACCAGCAGCAGCAGCAGTCTTCTCCTCCTCCGATTCCGGTTCCTGTTCCCATTCCCACTCAGAATCAAATGGAAAGGAACGAATTTTGGGATAGTCCGGGAGTGGAGGACGATTGGATCTTGTACGGTGGAGAATGATAGTCTGTGCTGTGGTCGGTGCTCAAAGTCATTTGCAATTTGCAGGCCCTTAGGATTCCAAATCCCAAATGAGAGAATTTCCTTTTTTTTGTGATGTCGAAAATCTCTCATTTGTCTTTTGTAATTAGTATATAAAATTTATTCCTCACATATAATATTTTTTTCTTTAAAAAAAATCCTTCGAATTCCTATAAAATATCCTTGATAATTAAAATGTATTTGGTTGGGAGTAAAATTTTTAAGTCGGAAGTTGTCAAATTAATAGAAAATGATGTGATATAATAGGAATAATGACAAGGAATAAAAAGAATAAAGTTAAAATAGATAAGTTAGTTGTATGAATAATTTTATAGAAATGATTGAAAAGTAGAATAGTTTGTATAAAAAAATATAAAAAAAATTATAAAATAAAATAATTATAAAATAAAATAATTATAAAAAATAAAAATTTAAATTTAAAAAATTGTGATCGACACTCTTAAATTCGATCACCTTTGGCGGGAGCGAGCGCAACCCCTGAGCTGAGCAGGCAACTTCCGCTTTGACAGACGGGTCAACTCCTGGGCTAGAAAGGGTCGTTCGGTTTCGCCGCCAGCTGTCGAGTGGAGTGAGAGTGCGAGGAAGAGCGAAGAGGGAGGGACGAGGGAGGGCATTACCGGATCTACGGATAATGGGATCTCTGTTGCTTTACACGTCGGCAACAGAGAGAAATATATCACTCACATGGCGAATTAGAAACGTGACGAATTGGGTGGTCCCCATCTCCCTCGCTTTTACCATCTTTATCATCCATCTTAACGTTCCCGTCAGCCTGATTTATCAAACCTCGAAAAAGTAAAGTGATCGTTTTTTCCTCAAAAAGTGACAGAACTTGATGCTCTGCACCGTCCAGTGTGTATGCATTGTTCTCGTGTTGTTTCTTTTGAATCGTTTTCCCACGTGTAATAGAATGTGCTTACTTTTGCATATTGATGGAAGAATTTCCGAAATAAAATTTACATTTTTATTTTGATCTGTTTGATTCATTAATTATTTACTTTAAAGATAAATTTCTCAATAATATAAAATGTTAACCCAGATGTATAATGTTACACCCATATCACCATTCATACGTATAAACGTCAACGATGTTGGCGCTGACACGAGCTTTTAGCTAGTCCAGTGATGGAACCGCGAGCCGAAGTACGAGCGAGCAGTTTCCCCTGGAAATGGATGCGGGTAGAACCCGTACTTGCTTGGGCAGTTTCCTGGCGAGTTGTACCGAGGGGGACCCACGAATCGTCAGCCAGTCCGCGGCAGGCTCGCCTCGCGTGGAGACTTGCCGCCGTTGTTCTAGAAACGGATCAAACGTCAGCCAGTCCGTTTGCAAATACCTCACGGGTCTTTCCCAGGATATAAAATCCTTGAATGTTATTATTTACGAGATGAGAATGTAATAATATATATATTTATTGAAAATAAAAAATTATATTAAAAATATAAAAACTGTATTAAAAATTAAAAAAAATCTTTTGGGAATAGAAATACATATTGCATTCAAGGTTTTTGTATTCTTTAAAACAGGTCCTAAGTAGTTTTCCATTTTCACATTTTTTATGTAAATGTCCTTTTTATTATTACATCTGATATTACAAATAATTTTTCACTTCTTTTTATAGCTATATTATCTTTATTTTTTTTACTCTTCTAACATTACTTTTATCATATTATATACCCTTTTTATTTTTAAAAAAAAAATTCTTCTCAATTTCTCATTTTTTTGCCTCTTCTCAAATAGTGTTTTTTGGATAAGACACGCTAAAAATGGCATAATTAAGCACCGTTTTTTCTATAATAAATATATCACATGGCTTCATCATTAATTTTAAGTGTATTAATATCCATGTCAATGAAAAATATTTTTATCTTTGTTAAGGATTTTAAAAGTCTTTCATTTATATCAATAATTTCTCAAATTAATTTCATTATGCTAACGATGACGATTGTCATAAAATTCTCAAGTTAAAATGGGAATGGGTTACGAATTGAGAAAATATCTCTAGAGACATGCGTACGATAGTCTTATTTTTGTATATTCACAATTTATTTAACTTATAAATCTAAATTGTCAGTTTGCCATGAAAAAAGTTGATTTAAAAACATATAGACATAGATAAAAGATTTTTAAAATTATTGATATAAATAAAAGTAGCTTAATTTGTTATTGACATTAATGTTAATGCGACTTATCTTTCTCGATGGAGTCCAATAAAAATTAATTTTTGAAGTTTTTCAATTTTTTAACCTTTGTGTCAGCACAGGGCCATGCCATGATCTTCGCCTGCGTAACCAGCCGTACACAGGAGACAGCTGTCGGCACTGGGTGTCAAAATCATGGGAACCCTCCGACAGAGCATGGTCGGAGAATGAATAACGGATAAGGATTAAACCTGGTCAACCGTAGACGTTATTCCGATCGACAGATTTTTTTTTCAGAAAAATGAAGTCAATAGTCAGAACACAAGGTGCAAAAGAAATAAAATGCGTTTGGCGCTGTCGACGGTCAAAACATAAATAAATGGCACATTCTAATTAAAGATTTATTTTATGGCGTTCGTATGAATATCTACCAACTACAAGCAAAGTCCATAAATAGCAGCGGTCACTTGGACGGTTTAAGCTTAATGTAGCACATGCGTCCCACGTAGTACGCAAGCCCTTACGAGAAACGAGCTGCGCTTATCGACATCAGAGGAAAAATAATAACGGAAGAGGATTTCGGTAGTTTTTGCCCACGATTTAGGGGTGAGAGGCGGGCGACATGGAGTGCGCAGAGGGTTCCGAGAGAGAGTAGCTGGTTGCACCTGGGGGTACCGCAATTGGGAATTTAGGAATAGGGTTGGTTTTTATTCAGCATATGCTGCATAGAGGTTAATTTTTTAAAAATTTAAAGACATTTTAAAATGTAAATATTTTCTTTTGAAATTGCTCCCACCAAATTAATATCAAATTTATTAAAAAATTATTACCGCAAATACCTTTTAAATACGTTGCAATAAAGTGTAATATAAATGAATATTCAATTGATGGTTTAAATATTTTTTAAAAAACAGAATAGCCTTTTTCTTGATGGTTTTCAATTATGCAACCATGACTGGTGGCGCACTTGGCTATTTCCTGCCGTTTGTTGATAGCTTGCTGGCAATGGATGCTAGCAAATGTAGTTATAATGAGGCGGCGGCTATGGATCGATATTATAGAGGACGTGGCTTGAATTAATTTAATTCCAATGAACTACAAGAGGATGAGGACAGTCGAATGGCATAGTAGGATTGAGATCGTTGGGGGACGTAACTGGGGCTGATCGTGCATAGATACGGTCGAGGTAGAAAACATGGAGGAGAACATTACGGTAGACCTGGATGCTTACAAGAACTGAGGCTTGGCTTTGATCCGTGTACGGCAGACTATATGTTGTCTTAAGATATGAAATAAGACGAAAGACCAAACAGGTGAATGAGTTTTATGGACTATTTCATCCCTTCATAGATATTAAAAAAATCATTTCCAATTTGATGGTTGTTTTCTGATTACTCATAAAGAAAACAAAACAATCGAGGCAACCTTACAAAATCATGGTTGTGCAGATCCTGACCGCGGGCAAAACAAGCCTTCAGTTTCTGTTGATCTCCAAAGAGATCCTCGCAGTAGGGACTGGTCTCCTGTCCAAGCGAAAAATTGAATCCTGATTTTCAGACAGACATCGCATCTGCAAATGGATATCGGCAAGTCCAGAGGAAGCATGGGATTAACACTTACAGTCAAAGAGATACAGAGGTACCAATCCGAAAAAAAAAAGAAAAAAGAGATACAGAGGTCACAAAGTCCACAGAAAGGACTTGGAGAACAATAATGACAATCTACATCACTAAACCAAATAGAACATTAGGTGCCCTCAAGATGTAATACCAGCACAAGTTCTTGGGAGGAATGTCATCGCCTAGCCGACCTACCAGCTAAACTAAAAGAGCTGACTTTCATTGGTGTCGCAACCACAAGTGGGGCCTCTGGAGAATTGCTGACTGCAAATTTCTCATGCATGAAACGGCTATCAACAATCGATTCGTCTTTTAGGACAATCTTGTAGCAGTAGCAGCTCTTCAAACCTTCCTGATTCCGATAGCACTCGTGGCTGCTGTTCTTCACTTGTAGGAAATTCCAGATGATGCTGAATTTCCCAACCGTCGCCACAATATGCCGTTCCTGTTTTCCATTTTCAGTGACCTGTTGGCATTCGGTAAGAAAAAATCATTGTCAGATTGAGATTCAAAGGCAAAACCAAAGACATTCAAAATGCAATATCCTGGTGTGGATAACTTAACATGAACGGTGACAGGACTTAAAGAGCAGAACAGAAGTCTAAGTACATGAATGGTAAGCATCTGCTGACAACAACAGATTCATTTAGATGAAGCAAGAAAACCGAGATCAAATTAACTCAGAATAGCATCAAATAAAAATGTCTGATTGATTACATAGCATCTGTGAGTTTTTTGTATTTTAAACCCTCTAACTTTGCCAGTTTGCATTTTAAACTCCAAAGTTTAGGCATTTGTATTTTAAACCCTGAAACTTTGGTTCCTTTGTATTTTAAACCCTAACCCATAACGGCGTTAAAGACTATCGTTAATTCATGCAAAATGACATGAATACCCTCCAAATTTTTTTAAAAAAAAAAAAAATCAATTCTGCATTAAAGGTGAAGATGTTGTTGAAATCTCTAAGAACGAAATAAAGAAAACTCAATAGTCAAGTTTAAAATGTAAAATATATATATATTATTATTATTATTAGAGGTTATTTATGTCATTTTGCGTGGATTAACATTAGTTTTTAACATCGTTATGGGTTAAGGTTTAAAATGCAAAGAAACCAAAGTTTTCGAAATTTAAAACGTGATAAACCAAACTTCGGAATTTAAAATGCAAATAGGCAAAGTTAGAGAGTATAAAATGCAAAAAACCCTAGCATATATACATGGAGATTGGATTACAAATAGGAATTCTTCAAGGTACAGTAGAAAACAACACAAGCAGTTAACACATTTTCAAGGCTGTAGCGTGCATATAGAAACATAACTAAATCAATCCTCTTTACTTTGCCACTCCCAAAATCCCAAGCACACCATATTCGGAAAGTGCAAAATGAACCCCATACCACAGGATTATAGTAAAACACATCTCAGAAGAAGTAATTTTATCTTCCTTTAACCTTTTAGACGAGATTTGAAACTCTAGTATTGATTCCAAAAATGTGCATACATGACTTAAAAGTTCTACCCACAATCCGTGCAGACACTTGCCATGAATTCATTTCTGTATTGCAAGTGCTCTCCATGGGAGGAAATATTCAGACAACCACAGGCTAGAATGGCAGGACAATATAGAATCCAAGCTGCGAATCATCCACATCTGACAACCCAGACAAGTTATCACTCACTCCACTCAAGGTCAGCCATGACAGTAGAACCAATTGGACAGATTCTAAAACCTTTTCCATCTTTTTTTATAGCCATAATTTGTTTCCTGGAATTCACAGATCAAATTAATACATCTACCAAAGTACTAGGCAAAAGCATCTAATCTGTTACAGAAACAGCGCACTGTATTGCTACTGATGTCACCTTCATGAGCTGCCTAATTAATACACCCAGGGAACAGGAGAAAACACTTCATCTCCAGCATCAGGAGACTGTAAACATATTGAAATTGCTATACATACACAAAAGTAATTTGCTTCAATAAATACACTACCGCCACTACAAATTCCAGCCCATTTTCCTCAAAGACAGTAAACTATGATAAATAAAGAAGGAAATGCAAGCAATCTGTTTGCCCTTCAAATAAAAACAAAGAAAGGGGGGCACAATGAGAACAGAAAAAGAGATAAAAGGCAATATTCTCAAGACTTGTAACCTCTATAACCCCAAGCTGATCTTATTTTAATTTATTACATAAAAGTTAATTTTTCCGCTCATCCTGAGTTTTCCCTTCATCCTGTTTTCTGTGGCTGTTTTCTGATGCAGGCTTTTCTCAGAAATCAATCATGTGCCTGGATGATAGCAAAAGCAAAAAGAAACAGACTTTACGAAGCTCTAGAAAGATCTATGCAGAAATATATGATTTACCATCCCCATTTGCCTCCATCTAGGTTATAAACCATGAGAACTTTGTTTGAAGTGGCTACACAATAAACTTTTAACTCTCAGCAGCATAAAGACTCTCCCATATATGTGTTGCAATGACTTCCCCATTAACACTGAATTATTAGAAGAGAACTTGGACAAATCTTTCCATATGTTTATCATCATCCAAACTTTTCAGTAAATAACAGTGTTCTATCTGAAATTTTTGAAGCTTCTCAGATATCTTAGATGAAATTCACAAGATGAACCCCATAAAGGCAAAATATTGGCAAACTTTCACACCGTTTTAAGAAGGGGCTAGAATGGATGCCCAAATGCATATTCAAAGGTTCCTAATCTCACTATGACCTTTGAGAACAAGGATCTGAATATATCCAGCTAAATACTTCTAATCTGAGAGTCCTTACTAAATAATTCCTTCAATTTCTTTCAGAAAGGATGTAAAAATTTTACCCCAACTTAAAGAGTCTTTATTAAACCATCTCTTTCTTTCTTTCTTTCTTTTTTTCCCCTTAACATGACTGGAGATTTCCAAGTTCATATGATGCATCTAATTGCCTTTATGAAAGGGTTGAAGGGCATATTCTATCCTTCCTAATTTGACAATCCTATTAAAAAGTCTAAAAATATGTATATATGTCGGTCCCGCTTCTATGAAACCCAGTAAAAGTGGTTTCAACAGGTTAGTAATTTTCAAACTTGGTCGCACATCTTCAGGTATAAATGTTTATCTTCACCAAGTGCCTAATCCATGGCTAAATCAGCAGTTGATCACTGATGTTCCCTTGAATCTATGTTTGAAACACAGGCAGAAGATTGGGTGGGGGCAGGGTACAAGGGGCAACAATCCATGAGAAGAATCACTATTTTGAGATTCAGGAAGAGTAAATTATAGCAGAAAAGATTGATATATAAGAATTTAATTTGGAGCCTTAAAAGTAGGGGTGAACTATAACACCCTGACAAAAATGCACGGAAATGTTAACATGACATAAGAACTTCTGGTAAAGAAGTGCAACTATTTTAACATGACATGAAAACTTCTAGCAAAGAAGTGAAAGTATTTTGACATGACACGAGAACTTCAAGTAAAGGAGTGAAATTAAGTAGTCCTGCAACATATACACCTAGTATAAAGCCATTCCATCTTCTTATGCTCTAGAGGTGCTTAGGTGTAGATTAAATTCAGTTGCAATCTTACCATTACAGACAACCAAATTAAGGTTTCCTTTCCAAGCATTCCAATTTCAGGTCTAGTTTAAATTTCAAAATGCACCAAAGACTAGTCAAGGACTATTTATTTAGCCCCTACCAGTCAATTATTGGTGCATACTCTTTCCTTGCGTTAAGCCTCTAATAATATTAGAAGGCATCCCCATTATTAATCTAATATTGAAAAGGAGAAATGAGCCAGACCATCTCACATACAGAGTGCTATGGATGACGACATGAGAAGACGACTAAAGTGTGATGATCGGCATATGAGAAAGTGTACAAAAACCAACAAAGATCACACTTACCCAGGAGAATTGTCCTCCATGGAACTTATTGTTCACTCCAGCAAGGTGAGAATCCAATGGAGTAAGCTTCAACAGCCTCGGAGCTGCAATCCTGTTGCCCATTCTACCACTGAACCCTGTCTTTGTCCTCCCATCCCTATCTGTGAACAGGGTGCAAATGAGAATCAGGTATGTATCAGTAGTGCCCAAAATCCACTTCCCGTCATAAGTGACATCGACATGAGTGATTGGCGAACCCAATCCTGGAAATGCTGTCTTTGCTTGCCGCATTGAAGTCTTCGAATACAGTCGGATCTTACCATCGAGAGATCCAACAACAATTGATCCATCACCTGTAGTTGCAAAGCATTGGAAATTTGTTCCCCTAGAAAACTGGTGCCCCTGTGTCCAATGCAAAACTGGTCCATCTGCACCAGCCAGTGTTTGGACCATCCCTTTACGGTCCCGCATATCCCATTGGCACAGTTTGTTGTCATCCAAACCCAAGAATGTTGATTCTGAGGGATCCAACTGTGAACCTTTGCTGTCATTAGTTATATCCCTCATGGTGACATCTGTCCCATCCTTCTCAAATTTCCACTCACTGACAATCTTTCCAGTCTCAATATCAAGCTGATGGAGTCCCTTTGCATGAGGCTTCCCTGCATTCACTGGGCTCATAAAAAGCATGTTTGTCTCACCCCGCATCAAAAGTGCCTTCTTGGGGGTTGAATTTCCAAGAGCCGAGCTCCCACCCTTACTTCCACCATTAAATTTCACATAAACGCCTTTGCCATGAATCCCATGACGGAAATTCTTGACAACCTCAATCCCCGAATCACCAACAAGAAAGCTATTATCCAACGCACCCAATGCCAAACTCTGAATGCCTCCCGTGTTAACCGCCTCCTCAAATTCTTCCAACAAGTCCTGGCTCTCTCTTGCCGGAGTAACAGGTTCTGGGCTCTTCTCAAAGTTGTCTTCAGCATCCTCCCAGATTGAATCATCAGCCGCTTCTGGCTTGGCCCACCCAATAAAATCCTTTCCGTAAACCTTCACCTTGTTTTCTTCAGTGGCTTCCAAGCTATAAAGATTCTCAAAGAGACAATTTTGATACTCGGAGATGAACCTATGATAGTCATCGACCGCGAAAAATTTCATAGCCCAGACGCCCTGCGCCACGAAATCCACACGCCGCTGGTCAGGGAACATCTTGAGCTGCATCGACGTCTCAACAGGGGCACGAACTTTGGCACCGACCTTCAGGAACCAGGTGGAGGACTTGGAGTCCGCTTCTGAGTCGGATTCGTCGGATGCGGAAAGATCCTGGCCGTCGGATTTGACAAAAGAGTATGATGCGAGCTTGTCGGAGAGGATCCACTTGGCGCTGGGGGTGTTGCCACCGACATGAAGGTAGAGCTTGACAGAGTTCGGCTTGAGGTTAGGGTTAGGGTTTTTGGAGGTAGAGGCAGCGTATCTGAGATTGAGGACTTTGAGGCGGGCGTTGACCTCTTCGACAGATTCCTGGTCCGCTTTTGATCCTCTTGCTGTGGTGCCAGGAGAGTCTTCTTCGTTGTTGCCGGATTCCAATTCCTGCTCTGCATCTTCTTCTTCTTCTTCTTCTTCGGAATCAGAAAGCTGAAGGCCTTCGCGACTGTGAGAACCGCCCATGGCTGCTGCAGCTGCTGGTGGTGGCCGAAGAAACCGAAAGAGAAGATTGAACTGGAGATCTGAAAAATGGGTTCCGCCCCTTAGTTTTCTGTTAATAGTTTCTTCGCAGGAAAGAACGGTTAGAAGGATTTCAAATCCGCAAGAATTTTGAATTTGGGCGAGTGACCGGGTATCGCCGGTACGAGTCGGTGCTCGGCGTGGCTTCCGGGAGCGTGCAGTGCTGCATGCTCCCGGGCGCATACATATATTTTTTTTTACTTTTTTTTGAAAATATTTTCATAAACATGTTAGCCCAAGTGTATTTAATCTGTGTGTACATTTTTACCATTTTTGGAGTATTTTAGGTATTTATTTTTTATTTTTTAAAATCAGTGGCATTTTACGTAATTTTAAATTACTAAAATGCCACTGATTTTCAAAAATAAAAAATAAATATCTAAAAATCTCCAAAAATAGTAAAAATTGATATATATATATATATATATATGTTAAATACACTTTGGCTAACATTTTTATGAAAATATTTTCAAAAAAAAATAAAAAAATATATATATATGCGCCCGGGAGCATGCAGCACTGCACGCTCCCGGGAGCACTGAATCGGACTCCATCGGGGTTTTACTTTGGATCGAAGCAAGCTTGGTAGGATTATTTCATATCTGTCTTGATACTATCCCAGCGTTTGCCAGTGCCCGTCAGGGTCCCGGGGGCATTTGTTAAAAGATCTGATCCGTTTAATTTCTTATGACAGGTAAATGCGCAATGCAGGTTCTGTAGTTGGTCCAAACCTCGTTCTCATACGAATTCCGCTTTCGAACTTTCCTTCCGTAAGAATTAGCCGCTGATGGTTTTCGCAGTGGTATCTATTGAGCCTGTGGTGGAAAACCACTGTTCCTGTCTGCGTTTAGACTTAAGCAAGTGGGCCCCATTCAGCTTTTTTACGGTGAGGATGACGACGCGACGTACAGCTTCTGCCTGCCACTCCGCCTCCGTCGCGAAAGGGTCATCATTCAAACGAGCCAGCCGTTATTCGTCGAGATTAGTAAACGTTGGTATTGTGCACAGGGAGAGAGTAGAAAGTTGAGAAAAAAAAAATATTTTCAAAAAGCATAAAAGTAATATAATATAATAAAGGTAAGGAAAAGAATAAGGTAGTTTCTTTTAAAAATAAATAAAAATATATAAATAAAAATGAATAAAGTGATCTAATTAGGTAATTATAAATTAATTTTTGAGAAGTACAAGAGAGAGGCAGCATTGCACACATTATTGTCATCAAAGGGTAACTTAGCATTTTCCTATTTTCATGAGCATCATCATGATTACGCTGGAGTCTCTGAGGCTTTTTGAAGGGTGTTTTTGGTAGCCTTGTAATAAAAAGGTTTATAGTTGGTTTTTACTTTTTTTTTGTTTAGTTTCGTGCGGTGCTTTAGTTGTTTTTAACGATATTAATAATTTTATTTCCCCATTATTTATATTTTAATATTTTTTACTCTTCATTAAAAAATCTATTTGTTATACATACACACACTTTACATACATGATAGATAAACGATTAAGATAGATTAATGAAAATTGTGTATGATTTTTAAGTATCACTTCCTGCTATTTTGTGAAGAAGCCTATTTTTTTTTTTATGAAAAAGAGTCTTTGTATTATCAGACAAAACTTAAGTACAAAATATTCACCCGAGAAGGATTTACAAGAAAGCTAGGTGGGTTTCCCCACCACACCAAGTTTGGTTCCCTTGACTTCCTATTACATTAGCAATGAGGTGGGCACTTCAATTGTCTGTCCTTATTACATGCATAAAAGGAGACTAATCTAAATGTTGTAGTTGTTCTGAGGATTTCCTCAATTATCCAACTAACGATTGATAAAATCAGCCCACATTCTTTAGTAAGTTAACCACCACAAGTGAATTACTTTCTAAAACTAGCACTTGTAAATTCATTTGCTTTCCCCATTACAAACCAAAACACATTGTTATGGCTTCCATATTGATTGTATTAGTGTATCCATCAATCTTTTAGCCAGCAGCAACTAAGAATTTCCCCACCAAGTCCCTAAGAATAGCCCCAAACCCCGTATACTTGCCGTATGCATTTTTTTCTCGTCCATGTTTATCTTGTAGCTTCCCTCCATTGGTCTCTTCCACTTAGGAATCAACTCCTTATGGATCTTTTCCCTATTTTTATTCATAATATGTTTATCTTACACCTTGCTTTTAAAATTTTTAGCTTGTGCCATATTTAATTTAATCTGTTTGGTTAAAAAAGAATTATATTTTTTGTATTTTAATAAAAAATAAATATATAACAATAAACGAAAAAATTTACGAAAGCAAGTAAAAAAATTTAATGTCACATTAATGAGAAAAAGAGTAAAAGGGGAAGAATGGAAAGACATTTTGCCCTCATTGTACTAATGGTTAAAAAGCACATAATTTATTCATCTATTCTTTTAACAATATTTGGCCATAAATGTAAACAATATAAAGGGAATGAATATGATAAAAGTAAAATAAGAATAAAGCAAAAGTAGATAGTATAGTTGTATAAAAAACATAAAAAATGATTAAAATATAAGGATAAAATAAAAAGTAAATAATTAGGCAATTAATATTTTTAACCTTTTCATTTATACTCATTTCATTCCATTTTCTATTTACAAAAACTGCTACAATGCTGTATGTGTTAAAATTTTTGAGATAGAGCTTGCTTTTGCTTTCGAATTCTTCTTGAATGCAGCTTTCAGTTTTACTTTCAATCTTTATTTTAAAAATAATTTTTTAAAATACACTTTGTTGAGAAACCTTATTAATTAAAATCATAATCACCCCAGGATCCTCAATGCTAAGTCACCGAGAAAATAAAATATAAGCGGAAGCATACTCGAATCCGTTAGAGAAGTTGTTCTTGAATTTGATGGTTTTTTAGTCTTCCAAGTTAATGCCCTAGGGTTTTCTGGAGAAGGTAGTTCCTCTTTTCTAATGATGGAATGTTAAAAAATAAATCTTAAAAAGTACATAACTTGGGGACTTCAACTATTTATATAGTGTGCTTCTCTTTCTTATTTCTAATTTAGTCCATCATAAAAGTAAAAATTAGAAATTAGGTAATAGAATTTTTATGCATAGGAGATACATACTTAATTAGATAATTTAGGCCCGTATACCTTATAGGATCACTTTAATAATTTTGGACCACTATTTATGATAACGTATATATAATTATACATGCATGTATGTCTAAAATTTCAACAATCTCCCGCCTGGACTATATATAACTTTATAAGCTCCAAACCTTCAGCTATCATGACCAAAATTATCTCCGACCAATCTCGTCAATTAATTATACTGACATAGGATCAAGGCGAACTTTGTCACATTTATCGTAACTAGATTTGTCCATGATCATGCACATCAAACATAACAAAATAACATATATCAAATATGGACGCATAGCATGAAAATTAAATGTAATATAATCTAATATGCCTATTTCCAACTGGTCCAACTTATTTGGTAAGATCAAACCAAAACTAAAATGCTAAATAACCAAAATACCAAATACTTTATTTTTGCAAAAAATATTCATAACTATAATAAACAAAATGTGTGTAAACTAGAAAAGCATAAAATATAAACTTGTACTAAACCAGCATATCATCACATGATACAACACTCATGTGAGCGGTATGTTCATGAAAGATCTTGGGTGCTAGTCCCTTGGTAAGCGGATCTGCAATCACAGAGTTCGTTCTTATATGCTCTACAGACACCTGACATTCCTAAATTCTTTCCTTAATAACTAGGAACTTAATGTCAATAAACTTTTACTTCGTGGAGCTTCTGTTGTTGTTGAAATATAAAACTGCTGAGTTATTGTTATAGAATAACTTAAGTGGCCTTTCAATTCCATCAACAATTCGCAACCACATGATAAAATTTTGCAGCCATATAGCCTGGTTAGATGCCTCAAAATACGCTATAAATTTAGCTGTCATGATGGAAGGAGCTATGAGTATCTACTTAGTACTCCTTCAAGAGATGGCTCCTCCAACAAGTATATAAATGTAGCCTGAAGTGAATCTAAGACTGTCTTAGTATCCAGCATGGTTGAAATCCGAATATCTAATGATCTCTATGTTATCTGACTTTCTGTTTGCGAACATATAATGTTTCGTTCTCTGAAGGTATCTTAAAACCCTTTTGGCTATTTTCCAATGATCCATTCCTGAATTACTCAAATATTTACCCAACAATGAATACTATGTCTGGACGTGTATAAACTTGGACAGACATCAAACTTCTCACTACTGAAGTAGAAGGGATCTTTTGCATTTTTTATATTCAAAATTATTCTTAGAGCACTGATCACGACTGAACTTGTCATCCTTAGCAACAGGGGTATCTTTTGGTTTACAATCCTACATGCTAAATTTTCAATTACTCTTTCAATATAAGCCTTTGTGATAATCTAAGAACATATCGAAAATGATCCTAATGTATCTGAATTTCTAATACAAAAGATTCATCACCAAGATCTTTCTCTCAAATTTTGTTTGATAGAAATCTCTTAGTTTCATGTAATAAACTTATGTCATTGTTAGCAAACAATATGTTATTGACATATAAAACCAAAAAAAATATGCTCACTCTCATAGAACTTGTGTATACACAGTCATCAACTACATTTATGTCAAAACCGAAGGAGATGACAACTTAAAATAGGAAGCTTGCTTGAGCTCATAAATGGACTTTTTTTAATTTAAAAACCATTCATTTTGCATCTCTGGACACAAATTTTATGGTTGCAACATATAAATGGTCTCATTAATGTCACTATTAAGAAACACAGTCTTTACAACCATTTGATGTAGCTCAAGGTCAAAATGTGTCATTAAAGTCATTATTATCCTAAAAGAGTCTTTTGATGAAACCGGATAGAAAGTCTTTGTATAATTAATGTCTTCCTTTTGAATAAATTTCTTTAAGATAAAATGAGTCTTATACTTTTCCACATTATCCTTTGAATCCCTCTTAGTTTTAAATATCCATTTATAACTAATGGGCTTCGCACCTTTAGGTAATGAGATGAGTTTCCAAACGTCATTGTCTCTCATGGAATTAATCTCTTGATCTATGACATTAATCAACTTTCGAGAATTTTTGCTTTTCATTGCTTGATGGAATTGATAGGATCATCTTCCATCATTGCAATGTTATCCTGATATTTTTGGAGAAAGATGATATAATCATTAAAAATTGCACTTCTCTTTTCTGTAGTGGATCTCCTTAATGACATTGGTTCTTGAAGTTGTTGAGCTTGATCATTAGGAATAACCTGTTGACCTTGATCAGGGAAGTTATCAACAATATCTTGTGGTTTTGGTATTGTTTCTTGTACAATGTCAAGGATAACAATAAAAAAAGTGACCAATTCCTCCTCAAAGACATAATCTCTAATCTTATCCTCCAATCTCTAATCTTATCCTCCCCCCAATCTTAATATCCTCAAATATCGAACATTTTTCATTTCAAAAAAAGATCTAGATGTGAGATCATAAAATTTATACCCCCCGGGACCGTTCAAAATATCCAACGAAATAGCAATTAATTGTTCTTGAGTTCAGTGTCTTTTCATTTAGCCGATAAGACCTTGCCTCAACTGGACTAGGCTTCTTGTCAATTCATAATTTATAAAGAGTTTTAGCGGTCGCCTTAATTGGTACTCTGTTAAGGATATAAGTTGCAGTCTCTAATGCCTCTCCCCAGAGTGAGTCTGTTAAGGTAGTACGACTGATCATACTCCTTACTATATCCTTTAAAGTTCTATTTCGTCTTTCAGCAACACTAATCATTATATGACTTTCCAAGCATGGTGTACTGTTGTATGATACCGTACTTTTTTAGAAATTTGGCAAAAGACCCCAGACCTTGTTCGCTTGATCCATCATACCTTTCATAATATTCACCGTCATGATCAGATCTGGCAGCCTTAATTCTTTTGCTAAGTTGGTTTTTAACTTCCGGCTTAAGACTTTTAAACAAATCCAGTAATTGAGACTTCTCGTGAATGAAATATCGATAATCATAACGAGAGAAATCATTTATAAACATAATATAATATTGTTGATCATTCTAAGAAGTTGTAGAGAATGACCCACAAATGTTCGTCTGTATTAGTTCTAAGACATCTGAAGACCCATTAGCACCAAATTTCCTTATGTTTGTCTGTTTTTCTAACATAATCAACACAGACTTGAAAGTTTGACCAATCGAGAGGATCAAGAATTCTATCTGATATAAGTCTCTCAATTCTTTGTTTAGATATATACCCTAAACATTTGTACTAGAGTGAAGTAAAATTCTCATTAGTTAACTTGTGTTTCGTACCACGTGAATTCACATGGAAGGATTCAACAAAGGAGGAAACCGTATCAAGGAAATAAAGACTATCATAATCAGATAAAGAATTGGTACCCACAATATCTAAATTTTAAAAAAAGATTAAATTGATTATTTTAAATGAATAAAAATAACAAGATGTGTTCAATACAGAAATATAAACCAAATTTCATCAAAATGACAGCACGACATGTCTTTTTCAAATCCAAATAAAAACGAGTCTTCAATAATAACCGAAAAACACCTATAGTCGACTTCAACTGATTTGTCATCGTTCACGTAGATGAATGTTTCGGCAACTCAGGCAATCTTGCATAAACACACTAATGTGAGTAGTAGCACAGAATCTAACCAAGTATATCTAGGTACTGAAGCTAAATTAACCTCAGAACAAACCAAAGTGAGAAGCATACCTTTCTTCGCACTCCAAATGTAATATTTGGTACAATCCTTCTTTTAGTATCCAGAAGTGCGACAGAAATAATAGTCTGATTCCTTAGTTGATTTCCTTTATTATTTCTTATTTGCCACTCCTCCTGCATCTTCCTTATCCTTTTTCTTTTCTTCGTCTTTTCCTTAGAAGTACTTGCTAAGTGAGCACTTTTAGGCTTATCTCGCTTTATCATATCCTTTTCTTCCACATAGTGTAAAATGATCTTATCAAAAAATCATTTCTCCTTCTGACAATTGTAACTGATCTTAAATTGACTAAATTGTTCTGGAAGTAAGATAAAAAAAAATACACCAGCAAATCATTAGATAACTCTAATCCAAGTGCATTTAGTTTTGAAGTAAGATGAGACATCTTTATGATGTACTCCCTTGCGGTTCCTTTGCTCTTATACCTCATTGAAATCAAGTTTGACAGAGTCGAACTTATTTAAGCCTTATTGCTTTTTTCAAAGCATTTTTCGATTTTATTTAGGAAATCCTTGGCAGTAGTATACTACTTAGACACATCACCCCTGAAAGTTTATGGAATTATCTTTCGTATGATCATGAAACTCATACTATTTGAATGGTCCCATATCTCAAAGTTCCTTTTTTCTTCAATAGAACTTGTAGTCATAAGAGAGGTGAGTTGTTTAACTATAATACAAGATCTAGATCTACACAGCTAAGAATAATCATAATATTATCTTTTCATTGCTTAAAATTGGTTTCGTTCAACATAGGAATAGAACTGATGTTGGTAGATATAGTAGAAGAAAATGTATTAACTGAAAACAGAATAAAATAATATATTCACATAAGTTCCATATAAAACCTTAAAAAATTCAAACAATGACAAGACTCATCACAAGATACCTAGCACAACATTAATATCTAGTTTTTGGATAGAAATATTAGCCCGTAAGTGGTAGTCTTGTTGTAGTAATCGAATATTTATAACAAAGTCCTGTCAAATAAAAAGTCTTTCTTTGGACTGACTTACTATTCACATGGAAAGCTAAATAATTATCACATATTCATTACCACACGTATGCATGTAATTCGGCCAAATATTAACCTTCCTTTGGGCCGATTAATATCCACACGAATTAAACTAACACAATCAGCTTAATGTTTCAAAAATAAATTAACCTACACAAGAGAGGTTGCTTTAGCAACATGTTGTTTCAATTAATTTATTTCTAAACATCAGACATTCATAAAAAATATTTGTACCATTTTTGTATTTAAAATTTCAAAAGATCCAAAAATTAAATTTTGCATGATAATGAGTTAATATGAATTTAAATAGAAAGCGACAAATCATATATACAAGAAAATATTCATAAATTACTTTCTAAGCTTCCATAAATTAACTATATGAATTAATCACAGATATAATTCAAAATTTACATGCATATACACAAATTTACAAAAGAAACTTATATTTTTGTATCTATTTGGCTCAATCAAACCCTTCCATTTGATTCAGGACATTAAAAATCATAAAAAAAAATTACTATTGAATCGTCCAAAATAGATACCATGATCATAAAATATATCAAAATTTGTTTAGACGGTTCATAATGGGACAGAAATCTGGGCCGACTAAACTGGGCTGGCCCGCTGATGGACTGGATGGACCTGCCTTGGACTGGGCTTTTCAAACAGGCATGGCTAAGGGTTGTTTTGGCTCTGAGCCTGGGCCGTGAACATGAAGTCCAAGTCCAATCGAAAACAAGGATGACATAATGGGCAAATTCTTCCTGGCCCGGGGGGATTTTGCAAATGTTCTATCCTCTTCCCCAACCAGGAAACCGTGAAACCCTAGCAGTCACCATCTAGCAGCCGCCGCCCGGCGGCAGCTAGCACCAGCGTTGTCTCCGGTAACGATACCGACAACCAAAGAGCCGACAGCCAAATGGGATTTTAGAATTCCTTTTTTTATTAAAATAAAAAATCTGAAACCGTCTGGATGCTAAAAATCGGATCAAAAAACCAAAAATCCATATTGACACCAGATGAATGCATGATAATGTGACCAGGGGTAGCCATTTAATTCTAGATTGGGTTTTACAAATCTAAAATCATCCATTAACTTGAATTCATAGAATTAAATACTAACAACATTATGTATTTTGCGTCGGCATGGATTTCAGAAGTTTAATTTCCCATCCAAATTTCCGAATCTTTAACCAGAACAAATGGAATTTTTTTTTAAATATATATATTTTATTTAAATTCTCACACGAATAAATATCAATGCACATGAATATCATACAGATTTCAAACTCGTCAAAGAAATAAACAACGAGTTTCTTAGTTATTATTAAAATAAAAAACCAAGGCATATGTGGTTCCATGGGCATGTATTGCCGAATTCATGATACCGAACAACAAAATCCATACTTTAGGTTTTCCATAGCTGACGATTTTCCATGACAGTGATGGACAATCCTTTGATGCTCAGTTAAATATTCAAAAATAAACAGGATGTGTTAATAACACGTCACGATTTCGTGGAAATTGAAATACAGAAGCATGAAATTCCATAATATGAAATTAATACTTGGGAGACCGAAATTTCATGCAATTAAATAAAATTTGCATAAATCTAAAATCTTAATGCTTCTTAATCATTTGACATGAAGATGTCTTTGATAAAACTTGTTGGAAAACTTTATTGATTAAAAACATAATCACTCCAGGATCTTTCATGCTAAATTACCAAGAAAATAAATCATAAGTGGAAGTGTATTTGAATCGACAAGAATAGCTGTTCTTGAATTTAGTGGTTTTTAAGTCTTTCGAGTTAGTGCCCTAAGATTTTGGGGAAAATTTGGGTCATCTTTTCCAACGATGGAATGTTAGAAAAAAAAATCATAAAATGTGCATAAACTTGAGACCATAACAATTATATAGTGTACTCATGTTTCTAAGCATAAGAGATCCATACTTAATTAGATGATTTAGGCCCGTAAACTTTATAAGATCATTTTAATAATTTTGGACTACCATTTATGATAGCATATATATAATTATAGATACATGTATGTACAAAATTCCAACACACCTCAACCTAAGGGGAGAAGAGATTACTCAAACTAGTTAAACTTTTGTTCTCTATTTAGTAGAAGTTTATTACCGAAGAACTAGCCTATTCATCCTTTCTGCCCTTCAGTATTCGTATATGTATAATGCGCTCAAACCTCGTGCCAAGGAAGCCATTTTGGCGCATTTATATATTTTTTTAAAAAAAAAATTAAACAACTTTAAATGAATTATTTTTTTTCCAGTTGATTCTTGCATATGAGTAAGGTCAAAGAGAGCTCCTTGCTGCTCAAATGATGGGTATGAAATAATTCACATAGACTTGTGTTGCGTGCAAGGCTGCAAGCATAGGAGCCATATGTGAAAATGAGAGTTGCGTAGGTGCGGGCGGGTGTATGCGGCTCTCGGGTGGCCAAATTTGGGCCGGCATGGTCTACAGACCACACGATAACGATAACGATAGAAGCAGATTACGTTGCCCGGTGCTGGTCTGGATGTCTGGGGGCGGGTGCTGCATCTTTCTTCCGTCGTCCGTCTATGTAAATTGCAGCAGGAACGATAGAAAAACAGAGATGGCTGTTGCAACCCGAGCCCGCCTTCTTCCCTCCTGCCCCACCCCACCCTTTTCCTCGCCGTTTCCCAATGTTCACAACCATCTGCCGTCCAAACCTTTCCTGCTTTCAGCTCCACGATGCTCCCAAACCCGTGCACACGCCCAGCGTCCTACCTGGCTTCCAGGCCTCGACCCACCTCCTTACCTTGATGGAACGTCGGTCTCCCTCCCTCTCTCTCTCTCTCTCTCTCTCTCTCTCTCTCTCTCTCTGTTTATGTATGGATGGATGGGTCTGTATGCTTAACTGAACTAAACTTCATGTATCAGATTAAGGAATCATCGTTACTTCAATGCCCATTTCAGTTCATTTACTGATTGCACTTCAATCCACTTCTGTTGGGATGGCGTTTGGGTGATCTGACAACGGAATTGCAATTGCAGTGAAATGGCATTGAAGCAGGCGAAGAACTCTTATTTTTCAAAAGCTCTGCTGTGCATATATAATTAGTTTAGCCATTTTCTCTTGATTAAACTCGGTATAAATTATCTTAATTAGATGAGGAGAACTTAAGAATTGTTTATTTCCATCAGAGTGTATATATTTGCTATCAGTGGCAGCGTGATGTGTGTATATATTCTTCGGGTGTATTTGGTAATGGGCAGCACATGTTAAGCTAAGACTTTTTCATCTAAAACTTTTCACTCTCCGTAACTATTCTATTTTTTAATTATTTATTTACATTTTTCTATACAACTATCCTACTTTTTAATCATTTCTACACAACTATCTATACAACTAATCTGTCTATTTTAATTTTATTCTCCTTACTCTTCATCATTACCTTTATCATATCATTTTTTTTTTTCATTTTGACAACTTCTATCTAAAAAATTTTTCGTACGAAAGTTCTATCACTTTCCAAATGCAACCTTTTTTGTACTCATCAAAGAAATATGTCATTCGTTGATATCCATGTGGGCTAAATAAAAGTCTTCATCTGGTGTAGTCTTCCCGGAGATTATGGGTTTGACCCACTGGGGCTTGGCGAGGATCCTGAAAGTCTAAAATGGTATGTGCAGGCAGAGTTAGTACACTCTCGTTTCGCAATGGCAGGAGCGGCGGGGATTCTTGTAACTGATGTAAGTGCCTGAACTTAATTAGTCTTCTAGTCAGCATGAGCTATAGATATTAGTCTTCTAGTCCGCATGAGCTATAGATATTGTTAGAGGATTTGGTAACGTCATGTCATGCTAATGATGAGCTTACCAATAATTGATCCTGTTTAAACAACCACAATAACCACCTTCAACGCGTGGGAAAGAGAAAGGAGTGCTGATGGAATATATTTCACATGATAATAAGGCGGTTATAAAACAAGTCAACTTCTAGTATTTGTGCTGATATGCTATTTCCATCATCCCTCATCCATTGTTTTGATCACTCTAATGCAACCAACATTTTATTTGTATGGTTACTGGAATTGACTTTGTATGAGTGGACTAAATGATTCTGTTACATCTTACTATCACTTAAAATTGTAGACTTGAGGTTTAATACTTCTCTCACTGTGTGCAGTTACTTCGTGTTACTGGGATTAGTAATATACCAGTGTGGTATGAAGCTGGTGCTGCAAAATATGAATTTGCCAACACAGAGACACTCTTTATTGTTCAACTTCTCTTGATGGGGTGAGGTTTATTTTGCGGATAGCTGTGAGACCTTTCAGCTCACATTTGCATATATAGGAAGCACATTCAATATTCGAAATGATGCAATTTAAGACGGGATCCGATTGCATGCGCCCGGGAGCAGCATGCTCCCGGGCGCATACACCCATTTTTTTTCGTTTTTTTTTTCAAATTTTTTTTTATAAAATTGTTAATCTAAGTGTATTTAATATGTATATAAATTTTTACCATTTTTAGAGTATTTTAGATTTTTATTTTTTATTTTTGAAAATCAGTGGCATTTTAGGTAATTTAAAATGGTAAAAATTTATACACATATTAAATAGATATAGATTAATATATTGTAAAAAAAATTGAAAAAAAAAAAGCGCTGCATGCTCCTGGGCACATGCAATCGGGGTCCATTTAAGACCCTTGTTATAATCGTCAGGATTTTTTTGTTTGCCCTGTATATCAAAGTCGAATATTTGTAATAAGTTTTACTTGTTTATGGAAATTTGGTTCCATACTGGCTCCTGTAATTCAGGCTTGTGAGAATGAGAAAGTCTTAAATCCACTATATTCAAATGGTTTTTTTGGCATGACTGAGAATCCAAAATACTTGGCAGGCAAAAATTTCGTGATAAGCTGCCCACCACACACCAGACTTCCTCTGTGCTGTGGAATTGCAATGGCAAATGGTTTAATGAACATTTTATTCTGATTTTAGTACTCGAGGCTCGACATTTTCTATTTAAATCTCAGTTTACTGTTGGTTTGAGTTCTATGATGTCAAGGTGAGTGGGTGGTGCAGATCTTCAAATAATTTCATGTCTTATGCAAACCAAACAAGCCCTATAATATATGTTCATTCTAGGCAGCAGTGGCTATGATGATCTTAACTAATCCGCATATTTTGTTTCTTTTGCAGATTTGTAGAAACAAAGAGGTACATGGATTTCAAGAATCCTGGATCCCAAGCAAAAGAAGGAAGCTTCTTTGGGCTGGAAGCTGCACTAGAGGGACTGGAACCAGGGTAATCATCTCACATCTCATGAAAATATGCTGATTCTTCATCATGTGACTAAAGAAATTGCTTATTGCAATTTTAATAAGCAGTTACCCTGGTGGACCCATTCTCAATCCTCTTGGTTTGGCAAAGAATATCAATGAAGCACAGGATTGGAAACTCAAAGAAATTAAGAATGGTCAGTTGAATAACTTTACATTTCATATTATCTTGATGATAAAAGTTACTGCATTTATGTGGGAGTGTCTTGTTACAGGAAGGCTGGCAATGGTGGCCATCCTCGGGATATTTGTGCAGGCATATGTGACTCATGCGGGTCCAATAGAAAACCTCGTAGCACATCTTTCCAACCCATGGCATAGAACTATTATTCAAACTCTTTCTAGCTCTAATCCTTGAGATAAAATAATTTCTGCCTAATAGTATAAATGTATTATGATTGTATCAACCATTCTAAACGTCAACAATGTTGTGCTACATTCCTCTATTTGGATTATTTTATTTCAAATTACTTCTGTTGATAGCTAATCAGGGAAATGATATCAGGTTATCCCATAAGAAAGGAAGATACACCACAGGAAAAAGGTTGGTAACTAGAAAATTAGAGATTTCTTATCATATTACAAGGTGTTAATAGGAGTCAGTTGAAGATGACAGCTCGAAATCTTTGGTTCAGAAATAGTAGTGATGACGCTATGTAGTGGAAAAGAAAGACAGGCTTCTGCGGCCTTTATTCATCTCTTGATGTGGGAAAAAGGAATCACTGCTAAACGTGAACCTCACGCTTTACCTCAAAAGCTCCCTTTTTACCTTTTTCTTGCACTACGTAAAAGCAGACTTTGATGTCTCATGCACCAATATCCACTTAGCTTTCTTTACTTCCTTCACCAAAGGTCGAAAGACCAACCTTTTATGCTTCCACCAGTTATAATTGCCTTCTTTTCCAAGCCACAACAACATCCTCTTTTATCCCAAGCACCAAACTGAGACATTTTCTCAATGACTAGTATTCGTGGTTTTTGAATTTGATTTTAAAAAATAAAATTGTGATCTCCATGCGGTTGTTCAGAAGTGTGGTGATGGCTATTGGAAAAAGCGAATTGTCATTTGGGAATTTTCTCATTTGAATCATCCAGCTTTGTAATAGGATCATAGATGCCATAGCACAACTGGGGCCGAATCTTGGTCCCCAGACAAATTCTATCAGCTCGACTGTAAGGGCGCCAACTTACTCCTCACTGAACTCCTGTACCCATCAATCTTGCAGTTACAACAACAGATCTGATATAATACATGCAACTTGTTTGCAGAAATCTTAGGAACCAACCTTTGTATTATTAGCATCGGCTTCAAACTATTCCTTGAAGAGGATTTTGACAATATGGGAATATTTTAATACAGGTTCCCTGACACACATAACAATAATGGTGTTTCAATTTGTAGGTCAATAGTGTTTGTGACTGGCTTCTAACTCATGTTCTTATAAATCAGTGAGTTGTAATTCACTGTGTATGTTTCACGAAAAATATTGAGGTATTCCCTTCTGTTTTGGATCAATCATGATATGTTGACGAGATGTTAGTGTCTTCTACTCTAGCATTATCTATTTAACCAAAATATTCAAAATCGTTTCAATAGGAGATCTATGTAGGTGAAGCTATCTGCAAATGGAGAAAGTTCTGTAAAATATGAATGCATTTCATAGATTAGTATTTCATAGATTAGTAAATACTAAACTGTTATGGAGTTTAATATGATCTTTGTCATGTTGGGGAAGATATTCTGTAAGGTGCATATGTTTTTGTTAGATGTTTAATTAATATGCGATAGATAAATATTTTGAATTCATATGTACTTTTTGTTAGATGTTTAATTAACGTGTGATAGATAAATATTTTGAATTCATATGTACTCTCTGATGAATATGTTTTTTTCGATCCACGATTTTTTTTTTTAAATTCGAAAATGGTCTTGTAAGTCTTTAGCTTTCTAGCTAAAAAGACACAAAGTAATGGTCAAATTTCCAAAATATGTTTGATCACATATTTATGTGATAGACAGAAATTTTCAATTCATATTTACTCTCAAATGATTATGTTTCTCCCGTCCGCTTGTAAGTAATTAGCTTTCTAGCTAGAAAGACAATAAAATTGATGATCAAATTTCCAAATAGATGTTATGAAAACATCATAAAGTCATAACATTACGTGGGTAGGCAGCAGAAAATTCGGCGAGAGACTGCCTCATTGAATCACAATCCCAAATCAATTTCCTTTTGTGTTTTTCCACCTCGAGGGCAGTAACAAAATGAAAATCTCCCTCAAAGAGAACAATAATTTTAGTTCCTTCATGACCTTTTTGTCTGCTAAAAACTCAAATTTCGAAAGAAACGACATGGAAGATCGGAAACAAGAATGCCATGACAAACACTGAGGGCCACGTATAAAAATAAAATAAACAATAATGATTTTATCATTGAAATTAGTTTGTAGTATCTGCTGGAATTCATACAGCAAACGCCTACCATTAACCTCTTTTGAAGCCAGAGAGTGAGAATGAAGAACCGCTTGTACGACACATACCAGTCTGCTTCTCCCACCCTCTCTCAAGCATTGGAAAACAAGGTGACTCACAATGACAAATCACTAAGCAAAACAGCTAATAAATAACAGAGACGTCCACCAAAAATTGCAGAAGCCAATGCCTCCAAATCATACATTAGTTGTTGCAGTCCCACTTGCTGCTGGCTTAGCAACATAGATTTGCTTCATCTTGGATGCAGCAAAATTCTTGTCTGAACCTGAAGTTTGATTCCTTCCTTGGAAGCCCATCTTACGTTGGTGCCACTCCCCTCCTGCACCAATCTTATGGGACTGTCCTACTCTCAGGTCCGCATACCCAATTGGTTGAAGGTACTGCTGGGTGGCTTGATTCTTCAACGAGGAAGCCATACTCTGGCTACTGCTGCTGCCAGTGTTACCACTGCCACTAATGCTGTTGCCAAGACTGCTTTCATTGGCATTTGCCACACTGCTCCGGGATGTGCTCTTTGCAAGAGACTGAACTTTGCTGCTTCCATTTGCGCCACTGAAAGCAGCAGCTCTGGTTGTGGGAGCATGAGCTGGAGCAGAGCTCGTGGGCTCAACTAGACCCAGTTCGTCTGGCAATTGTGAGGAGTCAGCTGCAACATGGAAGTTCCTCCCATTCTCAGCAGGTGTTGAAGTTCGACTGTCATGGAACACTTTCACAGGGGATGAATCAACCTGTGCTCCACGATTGAATTGGGAAAGAAGCCCCCCTTCCACCTGTTGCTGCAATGGCACTGACAGTGGCACAGAGTGAAGGGGTGCTGCGGGAATGTGAGACCAATGAGCTTGCACTGGTATCTCAGTTGATGGCTGAAGCAGAAACAGGTTTACTTTATCATCGGTTGCGACAATTAAACTAAAAATTATAGAATAACAATCTAAAATAAAAACAGAAGCAATAAACACGACTCATATGATACCATTTCCATCAAATTTTTTTAAAGAAAAATAGAAAAATTGCACACAATAAAAGAGAACTTTCTAATCTATATAAGACAGACTAGAAGAATAATTAGCTTTTAACAATTAAATATTTTATTTAAGATAGTTGCCCAAACAGATTGCGTTCAAATTCTACCTGGAATGGGGCCATGTCAAACATGGCCAGTGGAGATGCCATTGGCAACAAAGGCGAACCCGGGGCCAGATGCTGAATGGGAGCAGGCATGCCTGGAGGATTCCGCTGACTGGAGACAATACTAAGATTGTTCATGTCACCTTCGCTAACACCCACGGAAGACACAGGTGTGTGCTTCCAGTCAGGTTGCTTCCCTGACGGAATATAAGTTGTTCCCATGAAACTTAACCCAACCTGCCCATACTGCCCAACTGGTGCAAAATGGTTGTAAACAACCATGTGAGGTGGGCCTTGAACACCTGGAATGCCAGCTGGAGGACTGATGAAAGGACCAGTAAATCCAGCTGGAGGACCATAAAAAGAGTCGACGCCAGAATGGCACTGTTGCCATGCTCCAAGTGGGCCAGTTGCTGGTGTGCTACTTTTTTGTGACTGTGACTGACTGCTAGAAGACTCATCATGGGGCCCAAAGGCAAAAATAGGCCCCCCTAGCATGGGGTTCATTTCGTAGCAAGGAAAGTGAGATGCTGGAGCCCCTGGAAAGTGAGAAAGCATTGGCCCTGAAGAATTTGGAGGGCTAGGTAAAGGAGCCCATAAAGACAATGGTGGGGTCTCAACAGAAAGATCCGCTGGAAGTGCCACGGTCAAAGACTCTTCACCCCTTGCTTGTACAGATGCTTGCTGACCATCCGTTGAACCTGCAAAAAATTCCACATTCAACATGTAGTTGAGCAGCAAATATCTAATTGCTATCCAAACAGCTTGAAGTGTCATTTGAGCACCTCCAGGTGGTAATCCTGAAACGTCTGGACCCCCAAAGCTTTTGGTCTCCGAAACAGTACTAGAGCATGTGCCTATGCCATTGCCAACCAACTCATCATTACTGATTGCAGCAACAGCAACGGCTGAAGCAGCTGCCTCAGCTTCAGCCTCAGGGTCTTCTAGGTGAATACAAGATCCATCGGGATGCTTCTCCTTATCAAAAAATAAAGTGCAGTCACCCTCAGACGCGGACAAACTATGATCAGTGGCAACATCCGACCTACATGAACCAGGTGCCCCTATCCCACTTGAAACAGCCCGGCTGCTTGGAGGCAACAAAGTTGGAGATGTAACAGCACCTGATGCATCAATCTGTTCAAAAAACTGTAATCCTGCAAATTCAAAAAGATGAGGTGCCAAATGAAACAGAAAGCTCACCAAATTGAATTTTTTCCCCAGCAAGAAGTGAATTCAGAGGGCTAACAGAAGAAGGAAATGATATATCCTGAGTTAAAACTGATGTTGACTGCTTGGCATGCTCCAATCCACTGGTAGAATGATCAGTAACAGTACCAGAATGTGCATCAAACCGTGCTGGCTTCATGGCCTCGTCAAGTTGTGTCTGGGTTAAGGACATCACCTACAGAAAAAATGAGGCAGAAAAATGAGACAATAAAGAAGCAAAAATGTCGAGGTTGTGCCTGGGTTGAGGGAGGACGTCACACATTGGCTGGATTTCTCCTAATGGGTTTAAGAATTCTCAGCAGAGCCAAAATGAGGAAGTGAGACATCCACACTATTGATTGATAGTATGACAAGCACATACTACAAAAGACATTCAATAAATTTGCCTTCAGTAAATGACACATCCACAATATTGGTAGTTATGATAAGCATATGCCACAAAATACATTCAATAAATTTGTCTTCACTTAACTATTTTTGGTAATGAGGAAAAAGTAGAAAAATTTCCTGCCCCTTTCATCACATTTATTCACACATGTAGTGTGATTTCACATTTTAAGTATTTGACTAGCCTACATTTACTGATTATTGGTTGTAATCATTTTCAATCATTATTTCCCATATTTTTCATTCAAAAGCCCACCTACTTTGTCTTTATTCACTTTACTCCTAATCATTACCTCCTATCACATCATATCCCTCCCTTTTCACACTTCTCGATATTTCTCTGTCCCCGTTTTTCTTTTCCTCATTCCCTGACAAACCTAAAGGAATCAGTCAGTGAGAAAACAAACAAACAGAGAATTTTTCCTGGATGATATCCAAATGGAAAAGGCCCTTTAGGTTTGAAGGACAGAAAAAGTTAGGAGAAGAAACAGAGTAGAAAATAAGAGAAGAAATTCCAGAAGTGCTCAAGAAAGATCTAACAACAGAGTAAAATAAATCAGTGCACAAGAATGCTGATACCAATTCATAATCATAATTTAACATTCAGATTAAAACTCATGGCTAGTGAATTAAGAAATGTACTAGCTAAGCAACATCATGTCTTTCATAAGCTCCAGTTCAAACAGGATCACTTGAAAGAGACTAGTTAGTAAAGAATCATTAAATTATTCAGAAAAAGTCAAAGCTGGATGAAAGATGGTGTGCAGGGGCAGATGTAGGACCTTCGAGGAGTGGAGGGCAATTTGATATGGAGGAGTTATACAATTATTTGAGTGGGGGCAATCATATCAAACTAAATTATATTTTCGAATGTTTTTCAAAATTTAAAGTAAAATTGTAGAAGTTATTAAATTTCGGTGGGGGTGCGAACCTTGATTTTTGTTTTTACCTGAAGCAGCTGTTTTTAAATTTTCATAAAATGCAACTCCAAAATTCATCAAGAAGAAAGGAGGAAGAGTATTGTGGTAACTAAACTATTAATCATGTCTTTTATTTACAAGTTTATACAATCTAAGCCATTTGCACTGGGTTGGTTCCAAATTTTGAGAGATTAGGTAAGTGAAGAATAAGTTACATGCAGAGAGGATTTGTACAAACTGAATGAAATATGCCAGGTTAAACTGTCCTAGTTCAGGTCGTCATTGAAAACTGTTGACGGTTGAGCAATACCACAGAGTTTCTTTGATTGGCATCAGTTACAGCCATTTTCCCAGCACAAATTGCCTATTTTTCTCCAAATGTTAGGCCCTGTTTGTAATTGATTTGAGAAAATCAAACATAAGACCTAAGATTTTAGCATGTCAATTGAATTGCTCCTGCCACATGTTTTGACATATTCGATATGATTAAGGGTGTGTTTGGGAATGGATAAAACTTCTGATGAATAGTTTTGGAGAGTAAAAGTTGTCAAATGATGTGATATGATAGGGATAATGATGAGGAGTAAAGAAGATAAAGTTAAAATAGATAGGTTAGTTGTGTGGGTAGTTGTGTAGAAATGATTGAAAAGTAGGATAGTTGTATAGGAAAATGTGAAAAAATAATTAAAAAATATGGTAGTTGTGGAGAGTGAAAAGTTTTAGATTGAAAAATTTTAACTTAACATTTTTTGCACATTGCCAAACGCACTCTAAGTATGCACCATGTGTACAGTTATTGTGCTTGACTGTTAAGCAACATATTAACAGCTTCCTATCAATTATGGACTGTTCCAAAAGAGAACCTAATTTTATTTTTTTTTACATGGAGCTTAGGGATAAAACAACATCAACAGTGTGAAATAATATTCCTAAGATAAAGAGGAATCCCTAAATCAGTAAAACATAATATATATGAATATGTCCAACTTTTTGGAATCAGTGGTACACATCCAACTATGATACCAATCCAACCTCAGCAGAACAACCATAGATTTGATTATTGAAGCATAGGGCCTCTCATCCAGGACGAGTAGAGGAAAAGAAAGAACATAAAACCTCTGTAACCCTATTTATAGAAAAAGATAACTTAAGGACTAAGAAAGTGAAACTTTACGCAATATGCAAACTTACCCTATAAGTAAACTTACATACTAGACTAACTTATGCAACAACTTATGCCCTAAAAATAATTGCAAAAAAATAAAAACCTCATAATATAAATCGTTCATAAAAATAAACCCTAATTTCTACAATCGTGCCTTGGATAGGTATGGAGCGGGCGCATGTCAACATGATCTCCATCAACCTCTCAACCTGTCGGGCCAACCAACCTATTTTAATAGTCACGATTGCCTAATGCATCATATTCACACACATCATATAGTAACATCGGAAACAAAAATACATTAAGATGGTTTTGGAGTTTAGTGTGTAAAGATTTTAAAGGTCTTGCAAAGCCTATCGCAGTTGTTCTCTCTTAACATTTTCAGCTCAGCTGTAACCTTCTGCTCTCTTCATGGGATAGGGAGCATAGTATCCTCTATTGCACAGTGCACTCAATTCTAACAAACTAAGGTACTACCAACATCATCTTACACCTCTTTATTCCCAATAATTTGGGAGTGCAACTTGGATGATTCGGGCTCAGGTACCTAATCGAAGGACTACTATGTGAACCTGAACCCTAACCTAACCCTAACCCAACCCAACCTTATTTCCAAAATTTAAACCCTAACCCTACTTTAATAAGTCAGGTTTGAGATGAGTTCAAGTTGAATTAGAGTGGAAATTGGGGTGAGAAATCCGGGGGAAGTTGGGCTGGAATTCAGGTTATTCTCATTAAGTACGTTCACATGATTGCATAATTATAAGACTACATGTGCATTCGATAGCTATTCAAAAAACTGTAGACAGAATATTTTTCTCTTTCAAGATAATAATCATGAATGGTACAATAAAAAGACTACAAAAAAAATTGTAAGTGTGTTTGGCAATGTGTAGAAATTGTTAAGTTAAAACTGTTCAATTTAAAACTTTTCACTTTTCATAACCATCCTATTCTTTAATCATTTTTTCACATTTTCCTATGTAACTACCCTCCTTTTCAATCATTTCTACACAACTAATCTATCTATTTTAACTTTATCCTCTTTACTCATTATCATTACCCATATCATATCACATCATTTGACAACTTTTACTCTTTAAACTTTTCACAAAAGTTTTATCCATTCCCAAACACACCCTATACCTACACCAAAAACTACAAGTGTCATATGTGATCTTTTTCTAGCATATTTGTTAGAGTTCGGGTTTGGGATTTGGATTGGGTTCTTCGAAACTCAATCCCAACCCAATTTTAATTGGGGTTGGGTTCAAACCAAATTCCCAAAGATCAAAATCCAAAACCTTAAAGAAGACAGGTTGGGTGGTTTCAGGTCAACCCGAGTGGCAGCCCTGGCCCCTGCTACATCTTAAACATTTATCCTTAAATTTTAATCAGTGTTTCCACCTTTTCATTCATTTATCCTACATATTCTCTCTCAATCATTCAACCATATTCTTCCAATCATCTATTTACATTTTTCAAATGTGCCCTCTAATAAACTTTGTCATGTAATAAACTTCCTACTGCATTACACACCCTAATACAGCCATTCAAAATACCCTAAAGAGAAGTTGAAATAAATGCATAAATATCCCCCGAATCACAACAGAATCAGCTACATATGTAACCACAAGCACACAATTAAATCATGAAGAACCACATACAGAAGGGAAAGTGCAATAAGAAGCTTGGTATACACCAAGGCTATATAGCTAACGCAGACATAGGAAAAGGTAGCATCATATGCGATTGCAGTACCTGCTGATTAATGCATGCATCTACCCATGTACCCAAAGAGGAGGGCATATTATCCATGTTCTTGTTCTCAAATGATAGCTCTGAAACAACATTTGGTAGCACAGAGCTTGTGGTATGTGACCTGCAGAAGAAAGCACAAGCATTAGAAGCTCAACAATGATCATGCCAATATTATAAACAATGCAAGCTGCGCACATACTTAATAGCAGCAAGAGATCTAGTATCGGGTTGGATGTCCATGTTTACTGTTGGAGTCCCAATTGGAGGTAGAGGAGATGCAATACTGGCAGAGAATCCAGATGACAACTCGGAAGTATTTGAGACCCTCCTGTCAGTGACTGCAGACTCAGGGTGAACACACTTTGTTGTTTCTGCATTTAAAGATGTTGCCACCCTGTTATAATTGGATGAACCTGCAGTACTTTGTGAAATCGGACGAGATCTTCGGGGTGCCTGTCACAGACAAATACAAATTAATTGACCAATATTTGTCAAAATGCAAGTGGCAGTGTGGGAAAGAAACCCGACTCAAGAAAAAAGCCTAGAGATGCAACCCAAAAAACTACCTTTGCAACTTTTGACTTGGCTTTAATCTCTTTTTCCCTCTGTTCCCGTCGATCATTTAACATTTGCCTTTTAGATCTCACCTCAATGAAATCATCTTCATCGCTAGGAGCTTCTATGCCTGACTGCTTGAAAACACGGACAATACCACTTTGCAGAGGCGCATCAACATCCTCTTCCAAAGTGCCATCAGTTTTGAGGACAACTTCACCAGAGAGAGAGATATTTGCTGCTGTACTTCCAAATATTCTGTCTACCCTAGTTTCAGAATCAGTAACACGTGAACTAAGAGAACCTGATGTCTGATAGGTCTCCAGGTCCATTGACTTGCTGGATTTATTTGCTCCAGCGTCTTTCTTGCCTACATGTCTCGAAGAAACCGGCATCCTTCCACTGAAATTTGACTTTTCAACTTGCCCTGAGTAGCTAGTTGAGCCAACACCTCCTGATTGCCTCACATCAACATTTTCCCGTGCTACAAACTCTGTTCTCCTGAAATTTCGGCGAGGTCTTCTCTGGAATCCACCAGAATCAACTCGTGAAGCTTCGGAGACAGGAACTGAAGATCGTGAACCATTCCTGATGGTATAAACAAATTTTCTCCCCTTAATACCAGGTACTGAGCCAGGAGGAGCCTTTGTCCTTGTAAAGTTTCTCTCTTTATGAAAGGGACGGGATGTTGTGCTATCATTATGAACCTGACCTTGCATATCTCCATTATTAGAAAAGGATCTATAGCTCCTTTTCACAGTCTTATCTCGAACGCTTTGATTTTCGACATGAGAAATGGATTCAGGCCTGAGCCTGTTGTCTCTACCAAAAGAGCTTTCTCCATGGCTAGATGACAAAAGATTTTTATCCCCATTGACTGTTATTGGCAAGCCCTTCAGCTCCACAAAAGTTTCCTCGGGTGGTTTCATGAGTTTTGGTGAAAGACCTGGCTGGTTATCCATAGAAGGTGAAGTCATTTTATCTTTTGAGCTGGGACTCTGAACAGAGGAATCTTCAGTTGCTTGATTATACTGCCGCACTGCAGAACTTTGACTCATGGAATAGTGTGACGAAACAGTAGATTGCACAAACGGCACAGTCTGAGGAGCTAAAGGCAATATTCCCGGAGAGATGGGAGATGTGTACCGCAGCTGTCCAAACTGGAAGACAGGAGATTGTGAAGGGTGCATATGAGTAACCGAACGGCCAACCTGAGGGTGAAGATGAAGAGGCATCTGAATAGAGCCTATCTGTATAGCAGGGACAGGTGAAGGTATCAAGGAAGGACCAGAAAACAGACCAAACTGCAACTTAAGAGGGGGCACCTCAGACTGACTCGAAACAGAAGAAACTGTTGACAGGATTGGCTGGATTTGTTGAGAAGGCAGTGACATATTCACAGATGTGACTAGTGCTTGACCCAGCAAACCAGAGCTATTGGATGCTTCCCCAACATCTTGCAGGTGTCTAGTGGCTGCTGAAGAGTTTTGTGGAACACTCACTGGCTGGAGAGCTAAATTATGCAGTGCCTTTTCAGTTTCTTCAATCGTTTTTGAAGGGCAATCCAAGCTACACTCAGAAAAGTTGTTCTCAGGTAGTAGACCACAACCATCAAAAGATTTGACCTCCTGTTCAGAGACAACAGAAAGAGTTTGTCTTCCAACAACCTGCTCACTCTTCCTAGCAAGTTCATCTGCACTTGGCATTACCACCTCAACACCTTCATCAAACCCTAAAACTAGCTGATTTACATTGCTGTTTCTGTCCTGCTCCTCTGAATTTGAATCTTCGAATTCTGCAGTAAGGTCAAGGTTTTCACCTTCTCCCTCATGCACTTCATCTTCTTCCCGGTAATCATCTTCCACTTCATCATATTCTTCTTGCAACTGAAGTTCTTCATTGCCACCAGTTGCCCACTCTTCATCTTCAATAGAAGATGCTGGCCTTGGGGTTAACATAATGTTTGCCTTCCTTTCCTCTGACATTGAAATGACAGGTTCATTGTCAGATAAAGACATCTGTTTTACACCATCATCAACAGGTGCCAAGTGTGGTGGATCTCCACATTCATCCAAATCATCATGTGAGAGGTGGGTGGGAGAATTTGGTGGACTAGAAACCGAAAGTGAAGACTGAGAATCACAACCTTGTTCATTCTTCTCTTCTTTCTCTTCCATAGTGACGGTTTCCTCTTGCATTGCTATTCTACCAAAGTGGCCAACATTATCACGGTAACCACTTTCGTAACTGTGCTGCTGGTACCTTGACTCAGTAGCTAGAAAACTTGAAGCACCTGGATGTTCCGAATCAGCCCCATAGGAACTTCTATGCATGGAAGGCACTGTTGGAGGTGGGAGAACACGAGGCTGTCTCATGGAATGCCGTGATCTCCCAAAGGAGGTAAAACCATCTGCTTCAGAGTTTTGAAATAACCTCTCTCCATATGGGGAATGAGGACTGGAGCGAGAACGACCTTGTCCCCATCCAATTTCAGCAAACTTGTCCATAGAATTATCAGGAAATTCAGAATCAATCTCTGAGTTCCTCCCATAATTATCACCATCTCCTGCAAGGTTCCACCGATGCCCTCTCAGATGTGGGAAATCATCTGCCATGTGGGGTTCTGACATCCCAGCTTTTGACAATGTCCTTGAAGACATTATCCCAGGGCCACTATAGAAATCTTTCCTTGGAAAAACTCTTCCTGAACCAAATGCATCTCGCCTTGGACTGTGATAACCATTATCCTGATCTTGCAGATTGAACGAGTTGCTCCCATTCTCAAACACATCCCTTCTCCATGAACTTGAGTGCTTAGCTCTGTCCAAAATAGCAGAATTTCCATCCCTGGAAGAAAGAGGCCTCAAACCTGTGTCAAAGGGTCTGTTTATGCTGGAGGAATCAGAAGAAGCTGAATTAGTAATTCGTTCAACCATTCGCTCACCATCTTCCCAATCTCCATCTAAGGGCCTGAGAAAATCTCTTTCTTTAACAGATCCTGGAATTCTCTCAACTTCCATGAATGTGGTATATTTGTCATCCTTTGTAGTTTCTGCCTGCTTCCTTGCAGCAATCCTAGCTTCCAAATCTAAGAGTTTCTGTCTAGCAGCTTCTTTCCTCCTTTCTTCCTCAAGGATCATCCTTCTCTTCTCCTCCTCCCTTGCTAACTTCTGTTCTTCAGCCCTCTTCATTGCTTCCAGCCTCTCCTGCTCTGCCCTCCAAGCAGCCTCTCTGGCCTCCTCTTCAAGCCTTCTCCTCCGCTCCTCCTCTTCTCGAACCAGCCTTTGTCTTTCCTCTTCTTCCTTCCGAGCAAGCTCCAAGGCTCTAGCTTGCTCTTCAGCAATCCTTCTTCGTTCCTGCTCTTGGATCTGTTGGACCCTCTCCAGTTCTGCTTCAAAAGACTCCCTGACTGGGTCATGGAAATCAGCCTGCTTGAGCACATCTTTCTTTCTTTTAAATACTTTTACATCACCACTATAAAAAGGATCCCTCCCATCAAAATCCTTTATAAAAGCATCCTCCACATAAGGCTTTCCAGCATTTGAGAACAAGCGCTTTTCTCGGCCAAAATTAAGTATAGGATCATTCACAGCAAGTCCTTTGCTCCCTGAAGAAAATGAGGATTTCTGCGTCAAACTGCTATGAAATACATCACCTCTGTATCGATTGGAGATCTCGCCATACCGCCCACGCGTGCTCTGTTCAGCAACTCTGCTATTAGATGCATC
This sequence comes from Annona cherimola, assembly GCA_030490835.1. Classification (NCBI taxonomy): domain Eukaryota; kingdom Viridiplantae; phylum Streptophyta; class Magnoliopsida; order Magnoliales; family Annonaceae; genus Annona; species Annona cherimola. The sequence goes on along the minus strand of CM059971.1, from coordinate 98,703,311 downwards.
TGCATTGTTCTCATTCTGCCGAGGCAACACAAAACCTGAATCTTTCCTCAAGAACCTAGCATCTTGATTTCCATTTGCCATGCTGCTAAAACCATCACGAACACTGTCTCCATGAGATAGATCGCCGAACCTATTGTCTTTCCCAGATTCTCTGCTGACGCTGAAATGCCTCCCAGTGACTCCATTCCTATCAGCTCCAATCTCTCGGCCACTGGAACCATCTTTAAGAAGAGGTGAAACTCTCCATGAGCTCACATCATGGCTTTCTCTACTCGGGGTTCGCACATCTCTGCTGAAAGGATCCCCTTTCAGTGCCTCCTTAAATGGAGGCTTACTAGTTTCAGTATCACGTGGAACCCGTCCCTCAGAAAGGCTTTGAATTGGCACCCGTGGTAACCCCACCTTTGGAAAGTCAAAGTCTCTTTCAAGAAAAGAGTCAGTCCTCGAGAATCCATGATCCCGATCCAATAGCCCATGACCAGTATCACGCTCATCATCAGCCCAATCTGATGTATGAGATAGCCGTACATGCGGAAGTGGTCCAGGCAACAATGCATCCAGCTTCCTTGATGGCTCATCCACAGACCCCAATGATCGCTCTCTACCCTTACTCTCGAGAGAATTGTTAATGGTGAGACGGGAGGAGCCCAACTGTGGGCGCATGTGAAGAGGTGATCGTGGATTGGAACTCTCTCTTTTCTCATCCAATGCTTCTTCACTTGGCCTCTGCTTCTGCTTCTGGTGTGAACCATCCTTTTGCTTAGGAGGATATGCTGTCCCAGCACTCATGGTTGCACGCAATGATGGGAAGTCTTCCCCTCTCAAAACAACAGCTTTATCCATAGGTACAACATCACGTACTGCAGTAGAAACTGGCTGCTGGGTGGTCAAGCCTGACCTGATGTTAGGTGGCATGTAAACACCACTACTGCCTCTATTTTCACCATCATTAGGACTACCAAGACTCTGGCCCGCACTGCTTGGGCGTGGAAAGACCAAAGGGTCTCGACCCACATCTTTCTCCTGCAGCACAGTTGAAATTGCTGGTTTTGTCCAGCCCATAGTGGATGATGAAATCCCCAGTCCTGATCCAGCATTCCCACTGCCAGACGACCCACCTGTGGCAGACAGATCAAGCCTTTCATGCTCTTTCCGCAATGATGGCAAATTCAAGGGGGGTGGAATGGAAAGCTTTGGGCTGTTCTTGGCACCACCTGAGACAGAACTTCGCGGTCTCGACAGGACCACCATACCGCCACCCCCTCCATGATTGGCAGGGCGGATTCGGGCAGCATTTGCAGAAGACGATGTAGACGATCTGGGCTGTCCATATGATTTATTGAGATTCACAGAAACGAATTTGCTCCCGACGCTGCTGCCGGGATTGGCCATCAAATAACCTGACCGAAGCCCTTGTCCCTTGCTGCGAGGCCCACCACAGCATCAAAATCTAACCCTAGATTTATCTCCCTAACACCAATGAAAAGACGGGCAAGAAACCCAAAGTCCTCCCGTCGATTGCCTTTTTTTTTAGCAAACAAAAAATTTAAAAAGAAAATAAGATCACACTCTAAACACCGCTACAATGGCTGCGATCCAGGGAAATTTGAAAACTTAAGGAGGAATAGGACAAAAAATGAATGCTTTTGAATGGGCTTCTGAGGTTTCGATTGTTAGGGTTGCGTGCAGGGGGGATGGGAGAGTGGTGCTTAGAACGAGAAGGTTACCTCTCGGCGTATCGTCGACAGAATGAAGGGGATGTGATGATGTTGAGGTAAAGGAGATGGATGGGAAGCCCTAACCAGCAGCGAGAAGAGCTTCTCCAGAGAGAGTATGTGAGAAGGGAAAGGGAGATAATTGGAATTTGGAAAACGTCTGTAGCTGCGTTTACATCACGATGGGGAAAATTTTGCAGGCTTGTGATTAAGATGGTATTCGCGCGCGTAGATACGGAGGCATTGTATTCGCTGGCAAGTGTTGCCTTTCGCCCGTTTGGTTGATCCACCGTAGTCCGCTGCCAACAATATCGCTCTTACGTGGGAGTTATTGATCAAATTCAACTCTTCAGGTCATCATCCAACTTATTTATAAATATATTTGAATAGAGATTTTTGAATAAATAGTTTAGGATCTGCCAACTTATTCAACCATTTAATTAAATAAACTGATTTGGGTTGAAATTTTATAACTCATCAATCCATTTAATAACTTATTTAACCTGGTCAACTCGTTTAACTTATTGAAGTCGAATATATATATATATATATATATATATATATATATTTGGTTATTTCATCTGCTAAGTCTTCTTTCCGCTACTGAATTTATATTTTCTTGTTGTTGCCCTAATTCCATTTTTCCGTTGTTGTTATATTCTCTGCCTCTGAACTCAATTACTCTCATAGGCTTTGACTTACACATATCATTCCACGTAACCCAACTCATTTTTCGCTTGTTGCCCTGTGCACCCCACCAAACTTGCTAAGAAGTCCATTTATTTCATTTCAAAAAGATTTAAGCAGTAAAAAAATACTCATAGTATATGTTAGAATAGCTTGAGCAATTACTTTGATTAAGATCTCTTTACCGCCTCAAGAGAGTAATCTTTCTTTCCAACCTTGAACTTTCTTTCATATTCTCTCTGTTAGCCCTCTAAACATGCCTCTTTTGGACGTTCCCAATTATGCTAAAAGCCCTAGGTAATGATGAATCTCTTAACCCGCAATGTCCAGTACATTAATAATCCCGCCTCTGAGGTTGACCCTTGTATTGGAATTGAAGAATACAACTATTTTATCAACATTTACTATATGCCCTGAGGAGTCTGAATATTGTTTGAGGATGTTCATGAAGCGGCTGACTCCTTGTCTCTTTGCTCTTATAAAAATAAGAGCATCATCCGCGAAGAAGAGGTGAGTGAGAGATGGCCCTTGACGACTTATTTTGATGTAGGGATTTTGAGTAGCAGTCAACGTGGAATTACATAAGCCAAATATTGTTGCATGAAGGTAATGCATGGTCCACCTCTATATGCTTTTGTTGCCAGTTTGGTCCACATTAAAGCTATTTTTAAAAAAAAATTTAAAGATATGTTCGAGAAGTACTAAGACCTTTGTATGAAAAGTTTTTAATGAAAATGATATGATATGAAGATGTGAAAAAATAATTTAAAGATAAAATAATCATAGAATTGAAAAGTCTTAAATTAAAATTTTTATATCGAAAAGTTTCTGCTTTTACTGAACATGCACTTGTTTTTTTTATCATAGTAGATATGCTTAATCAGACATTGAATGAGAAGATGGAAGGGTTAGCAATCATTTTTTAGGTGGCCACGAAGATAGCTTAAGATATAAGTGGGTATCTCTGTTTTTAACAAAAACTTTTCAACTTAAAATTTCTCATCTAAAATCTTTCACTTTCTATATTGCTCTATTTTTTAATCGTTTCTACACAACTACCCATACGACTAACCTATCTATTTTAACTTGATTCTCTTTATACCTCATCATTATTCCTATCATATGACGTCATCTTCTATCAATTTAATAACTTTCAGATTGAAAACTTTTAATCCAAAAGTTTTATCACTTCTTAAACACACCCATAATATCCTTATTTTCAAATGCTTTTCATGACCACATGCAAGCTGAAGCCCCCATTAGAATAGAATCATACTTTTAACAATCAAATTATCAACCCCATTAGAACAGAATCATACTTTTAACAATCAAATTTTCAACTATCTACCAAGTTTACTGTACTTGATAGAAAACCATTACAACTATTACAGCACAGCCATCCGTTTTTCATGTCGTTGCCAAGATATCCTCGTACCTTTAATCTTCAACTCTACCTAGTATCTATAGTAATATGGTATCTGTTACAAGTGCAGTAAATTTTGTAGATGGTGATAATATTTTTGCAATTACCATATCACAGGGGAAGTTGAAGTTCAAGGATCAAGGATGACAGAAGGAGGGGCATGACAGTAAATTCAATATGCTACTTGTGCAAAGGGGATGGATCGAGAGAGGAGAACTTGCATGTTTTTTGGTCATGTTCGAGAGCTGTAAATGTGTTCACAAACGACCCCGTGTTTGGAAGATTTAATGACCACGAGTATAAATATCTCAACTAGTTGCTACGTACTCTGTATGCGTGCATGGACAAGTCTTTATTTGGGCTATACATAATAATGAGAATTTGATTTTTGAGAAATAAAGCTCAGTTGAGGGGAATTATTTGGGGTGGAAAGTTTTGTTCACTGGAGCACTAAGTTTCTGCGTCAATTCCATGCTGCAAATCTAGTATATAATGGAAAGCTAAAGTTGAAAGAGAACCAAGCAAGGTGGAGGCTGGCATAATTTGTTTTATGAAGATAAATGCGGACACTGAAACAAGATAAATCTGACATTAGAGACTCTAGGGTAGTTATTCAAAACCGGTGGGGAGTTTTTTTTAGTTGCACGGTGTCTGGCTGATAGGGGAATAACTAATCCTTTGAGGATGGAATTTAAGGCCTTCTTGCTAGGACTATTATGGGCTAGAGAACTGGGCTGAAGCAGAGTTGAGGTAAAGAGCGATTCTCATCGTTATCGACTCTTGCTTAGGGGAAGGAAACATTAAGTTTTCTCTAAAGTTTATTCTGAAGGAGATTAAAGAAACACACAATTTCTTTAAATGTGCCAAGTTTATCCATGCGTTGCAAACGACAAATCAGATGGCCCACTCAGTAGCAAGAGTTGCAACATAAAATGGGGGTACTTATAGGTTCTGGTGGGGTCTCCCCCCAAGCAACGTTGTAAATTTGTTATATCAGGACTTTTCTTATTTAAGGGGAATTGTACTGTTCATCCAGGTTCGTCAGATCCTATTGGGAGCTGATGTTTAGCTGAGGGGGTTCTTTTGTTCTTTTGTTTATAATATATAAATAAGTTGTTGAAAAAAAAGGATGACAGAAAGAGAAAAGGAACAACCACAAATTATGAGTATATAATCAATGTAATAAATATTTGGTAGTTTTGAAAATATTTTCAAAGCGTGAGTACACGCGCAATTACGATAAAAAGGTGCAAAACAAATAACTCAAGATTGGTGAATGCGGTAATTCAGTTGTTTATTCAATTCCTGTACTCAGTACCAAGCGTCCATTTGTAAACTACAAACCAGAAGGGAGACTTACCCCGGGCATCTGATATCAAATTATCGTGGCTTTGTAGTTGAATCGTGAACACACAAGCCAAATGAAAAGGTGAATCTCGATGGTTTTTTTTTTGTTTTTTTGCATTACATTGGAGATTAGTCTCCCATGGGATTCGATCCCAAGAACCCACGCACGCAACCTTGATGTGTTACCACCATGCTAAGCGCTGGGACACTGAATCTTGATTGGGGTGCAACTTGGGTCGGGCTCAACCATGACGAACCCGATTTGGACCAGCATTAAAACTGCCCAATGCTGAACGCGAATTGAAAAGAATTTGATCCTGAGTTAAGCTGAACCTGCACTCGAATTATATAATATATATTTTTTATATTTATTTTATACTCTATATAAATCTAGTCTCATTTCCCTCATTATATTATATTTATTTTATACCATATATAAGCATTATTCCTCATTGAGTTCAATTATATAATATAATATTTTTATATTTTTTTTTAGGAAAAAAGCGTTTGGTTTAGTGGTAGTTTCAAGAAAAAAAAAATGAAAACTATTCTTAGAACTTGAGATATTTTATTTGGTGTTGTAACTTAACTACTTATATAGGATATTATCAATTAGTTATTTCAATATGATTTTAGTGGTTAGATATTTATTCTACCTTAAATAAATTTGTTGTAATCTTATTTGACTTAATACTATAATTGTTGAATTTTTTATTATAATTGACATTATGAGATTTTTCTTAGAATTAGACATTAATGTTTATGTATATGGTTATAATATTAATACTAAATTGCACAATAGAAAAATAATGTACTTTTTTATATTTCCGACATTAATGACTTAATTCTACTCTTTTTTTGAGAAACCACTACTAGTCTACTTAATATAAAGAGAATATTTAAATAAGATTTTTCAACTCTATGTTCTTAAGCACTTTTGAATTTTTGGTCGAAAATAAAGAATTATCATTTTTCGTTTTTTAATGATAAATTTAAAATTGAATAAACATAAGACAGATCATAAATATATAGAATAATTTTGACCTAAATTTTAACTTGAAACTCAACTCGAGCCTGAATTTCAAAAATTAGATTAGAATTTAAGTTTATAAATATGGATAGAATGATGGTTGAAGATTTAAAAATAGGATTATGATTAGGATTGAGGCGAACCTAGGTTTTATGAGCCCAGCGCATCTGATCCAAGCCAATGATTTCCAGCAAATCCTGTTCCAGCAATACGAAAAAGTAATTGCGAATGTGGGTAGAATTTTAAACAGGTATACTCATTATTCAGATCTGTTCCCCCTACAACTATACAATACAATTATTGTCATCACCCTATGTCTCAACAACCCAATTCGCTTACTTATCATAATGGAATTCTCAGAACCTATACAGTACAGAATTTTGGATTGGAGCATCCCGTTTCTGAGAAAATCAATGCCACAAAACCCAATCTTCTTTTGATTCAGACACCCGCTGGCGAGCAGAAAGAATAAAAGCAGATGGAAACACAAACAACACAAGATTACATACAAACAGGAGCTCACTTTGCTGACTGGGTCTTCTTTCGCGATAAGAACATGACAACACGAGGAAATAATGATTTCTTCTTGGCCGTATATTGTGTTGCACTATTATCTCTGTTATTTGCTGATATGTACACCTTTGGGCTTGATATAATGCTGGAAGGCACAGCCGTAGCAGTTGGTTCTTTTTCATAGCTTTTCAGTTCTTTACCTTCCTCAAAGCTCCTTTGCGGGCTTTTACTGGGATTTGGAACTGGTGAAGCAGCATCACCCGCTTTCCGCAGTCGCTCGTGCTCAGCTCTCCACTTTCTCAGTTCTTGTTCCACCCCCAGTTTGCCTTCTTTGGCTTTCTCAGACTTCTCCTTGGCTATCATGAGTGCATCTTGTCTGGCGGCCATCTCCCTATTTGCTTCCTCCAGCTTCTCCAAGCTTCTCAGCTCAGACTCCTTTGCCAATTCTATCTGGGATATTGCAGATGCCACCCGCAGATTGGCCTGCTGCTCAGCCTCATGCGCCCTCTTGCTAAGCTCATAATATTCCTCCAAAGAGAGTGTTACTCCAATTTTTGAGTCTTCAGCTCCTAAGCCTGCAGCTGCTTCACTCTCTTGTAATGCCTTGACTGCAGCCAGTGCTAAATTCTCTGATGCCCTAGCTGCCTCTATCTCTTTCAAGGCTGCATGCAATCTGCTCTCCATGGTACTTGCACCAGCCTTGGCCTGCTCAGCCTCTTCAGTCACCTTCCTCAGCTCTTCCCTCACTGATTTGGCTGCCAATTTAGCTTCGTCAGCTTCCTGTGCTACTTGTTGCAATGCCCTGGGAAGCTCTACCATCTTCTCTCTGGCTTCTTTCTCCTTCATCAAAACCTCTGCTATCTCTAATTTGATTCTATTCAACTCAGATTCAAGAGATGCAACTGCTATGGATGCCATTCCTTCTCTCTGTATCATAGTAGCTACTGCTGCCTTCTCTTTCTGAAGTTCTGACTGGAGTGACACAGCTGCAACGTGCAAGCAATTTACATCATCCTTTGCTTTTTCAATGTTAAGGTTCACCTCTTCAAGCTCCTTCTGAGCTGAAGCAACGGCTGCATGTATTTCCATTTGTTTTTTCCTCATTTTTTCATGCAGTTCATCTTCTTTTTGTATGTTATCAATCTCTTCATTCAATTTAGCTTCCATATATGCTGCCAATTCACTTTTCAAACTGAAAAGCAATTTTGATGCATCGTCTAGTTGCAACTGCAGTTCCTTTGCTGACAAATTCTGCTCGCTCAGCTTCTGTAGCTCTTCTTCAGCTTCCTTTAGTTCCTTCTCCCAGTTCAGAGAATCTTGCTCCCTAGCCAAGGCTGCACCAATCCTGTGCTCTTCTGCTTCCAGGTGTGCTGCATGAGCAATTTCCAAAGTTTCTTTTGCTGATATCAGCTCCAGAGTTAGTTCCTCAACCACCTTCTCAACTTCCTTGGCCGCAGAAACTGCTACCTCTGCTTGCTTCACTGCAATATCCCTGTCATCGACTAAAGAAGTATACTCTTCTCTCAATGCTTCTAATTCATCATTCACGGATTTCAGTTCAGCAATCGAAGCTGCATGCCTGGCTTTCGCAACCTCCAGCTGTGCCTTGGCTGCAACACTGGCTTCATCAGCAATTCCTTGCTCCATTTCTTCAACCCTGAGACGCACAAGTTCAGAGTCCTGCTTTGCCTGCTCCTCTTCAGTTTCTGCTCGCTCTAGATTTAGCTTCAGCTCCTCTATAAGTCTTTTTGTGCTGTCCAGATCCTTCAGTACTTGGGACTTGGCTTCTTCAGCAGCCTCTGACTTCTTCTTGTACTCTGGAATTTCTTCACGTGCCTTCTCAAGTTCGAGCTCTACATGTTTGCGTCGCTGTAGTTATTCAAATAAGCGAATTCAGAAACAATGAAGTCAAAAATCAAATGCAGGTAATGAAATCAAATTTCAGGGAATAGAAAAGTCTAATCATGATCGTAAAAACATATCAGACTGAAAGATCTATAGATCAAGGCAGTTCATTAAGGATTGGCACAGGGAACCGCACCATCCACGTAAACCCTGAATTTCAGCAACCAAAAGAAGTTTGTGCAGCGTGTTAACATGAGTATTATCTAGTAGAAGATATGGGATCTTTTGTGTTGGAAACAAACCCCTTAAAATTGGAATTGGATTAGGGGCTTGAACAGCTCCCTTCACACCCATTTGTGATGACACACACTGTGGGGGGTGTGAATATCAAGGAGAGAAATTTTTTTTTTTTTTGTGAGGGGGAGGGGGTGGGGGATGGTGCACGCCTTGTTCCAATCTGCATTCCATACAATCCATTTGCAACATTGGAAGGCAAGAATGATAACTTCCAAGTTGTAACAGAACTGCTTTTGTTATTTCAGCAACCAAAAGGGAAGTTTGTGCAGTGTGTTAACATGAGTATTATCTAGTAGAAGACATGGGATCTTTTGTGTTGGAAACAAACCCCATAAAATTGGAATTGGATTAGGGGCTTGAACAGCTTCCTTCACACCCCTTTGTGATGACACACTGTGGGGGGTGTGAATATCAAGGAGAGAAGTTTTTTTTCTTTTTTGTGAGGAGAGAACGCGATGGCAAGAATGATAACTTCCAAGTTGTAACAGAATGGCTTTTGTTATCTAATCAAGTGGAGGGAACTGTGCATAAAGTATAAGAAGCATCTTCTGATAACCAAATTGGAATTATCATCATTTATAAAGTAACCCATGAATTGATAATCCTGCCCAAAAGAGTAGCAATGAAATGAAAATGCACCTTGCACGCAAACAGTGACACATAAACATCCTTCACAAAATAAATCAAAGCAACTAAAAGGCATATTGTAATAAATGTGAACTTCACATCTTCTTTCTGCATTTTTGTCAAGAAGAAGACAAAAGAAAGATTCTCTCCAGCTGCAAGTCCAGTGGTAGACATGAAATGTGTCACTCTGTTATCTTAGGTTCCAAAGTCAAGTTTAAAAAATTTACTGGAGAGAAAGAATGGAAACTTGCCTTTCAGGAGAAACCAAAAGACTAAAAAACAAAAAGAAAAAAAGACAACATGCATATATGTTCTTACAGACTTTCTTTGAAGAAAGAAGGAATTCTAAATTTTCTATGCATTTTATGGAAACATCATGATTTGAGGAGACAGTATAAATAGCCACCATGAACATAGCAAATTGCCATGCATGAATATGTCACAACTAAATGAATGGAAAATACCTCCATAGTGCGGATCTTATGGGCTTTCCAATCGACAATTCCTCCAAATTTGGTGACAGCTTCTCTAACAGATTCAAAGGGTGCAGCCGTATCAACAAGACCTCTATTTACATCAACGTTTTTTACATGTCCTGATTGATTGCTAGTTTTTGCCTGTTTCACCTTATCAGAATGATCACCGATGTGAGGCAATTTTGCATGCTGAGGATTCCTGCATTGTCGCATTTTATTTGATACACTAGAAAGTTCCTCACAGGGTTGACCTGGCACATAGGATGGTAAAACGTGGTGATCATCTTCACCAACTCTTGTTTCGCGGGAGGCATTTGCAGAAATAAGAACATCAACAGCGGCATCATCAGCATTAGCAGAACCACTATTCTCGGGTAGATCTGGAATAACATTTGGCTGTGCATTTGGAACATCTGAGGAATGAGATGGGGCACATAATGCTTTATCCGATTGATCTGCAGAGCTAGCTTGGGACTGATTAGGCTCACTAGATGATACAATGCGGTGATCATCTTCCACTTCAACAATTTTTACTTCATTGGAGGCATGTAAATGTGTTATAAGATCTACCTGAACATTGCTTTTAACAGAACCATCACCTTCAGGTTGTCGTGGACTATCACTTGAATCTATGTCTGGAGCTTCCAAAGAATGAGGATTCGGTGCTTCTGACGTCCAGGCTGCAACCCCAACAGATACAGAATCCAACTTCTTCTCATTCTCTATATGAGTATTTTTATTGATTTCTTTACCATCGCAAAGACTTTCAGCAGCTGCTATTTCAGAATCTTTACCTTTGTCAGTCTGCAGGTTAGCCTCTGAAATTTCAGCAACCATTGGGTTATGAGTTTGCACATCAATTTGAACTAGAGAAGCCCGTGAAGCATCTGATGGCACGGTAACTGCAGAAGTATCCCTCTTTTCCTCCATTCCTCCACCAGTTCGCTAGAATGAAACCTAAGAAGATATCAGCAACAAATAAGTCAACATGCCTAACAATCAGGGAAAAATAATTTACAAAAGCAGCAGCTTCCATGCTAATAAACTATTTGGAGAGAAGAAGACCCTGCTGTAGCATGTAATTGCCCTGTGATAGGCTGATAGCTAAAACAATGAAACATAGGCGGAAGAAAATTTGACTATGTGCCAAATGAAGAGGAGAAAAACGGAGATCGGGAACGAAGCGCCTCCGACAACAAAAGGACGACGGTGAGCCAGATTAAGCAGGTTGAACACTAGAATTTCTAATTGGAACTAAAACAGAGAGAACACTACACGCTACTGGCAGCAGTCGCTTCAAGGCTAAAACAACATAGTGTTCTGCCAGCTTCAACGATATATCAGTGCTTTCTTCGGAGAATACAGCCCGATTCAGTTACAGACTCCCATGGGACAACTGCTAGAGTCAGAAGACGACAATTAGCCTGCCAGCATACGAGGCGAAGTACGAGGACGACTGGCGGGTGCAAGACTGATCGAGATTCATAAAACCAACCCGCTCCCAAAGCTGCTGCCAGAACCGACCATTGCAGATACCAATAATATCCTTATCCAACACCCGGCACAGCATCGGATCGTAACCCTATGTTATCTTCCGTAGTCTCAACCGAACAAACTGTAAAAACCGAAATCTCTCCATCCTAATTGCCTTTCTCAATAGAGGGGGTGAAAAAAACCTGGATACCTCTCCAGCGGCGGGGATCGGACGAGAACCCGCAACGGACGCCGGCTATGCGAGGAACCGATCTGCAGAAACGTCGGTTTTGCAGTGAGTTTGTATGCGGTGAGGCTTGAGAGGAGGTGCCCAGGCTAAGAAGATTCTCACCTCTAGCTGAAGCCTGGATAAGATAGAGCGAGCTGCTGACAGAGCGGAGGCAGGAATCCGTGACAGAGCAGAGAAGGAGAGATGGGAAACCAGAACGAAAATGATCGGCAAAGAATCTACAGTCTTTCTGGCTGCGGTCTCATGACACGGTGGCGGTGATAGTTTTTTCCAGGGTCAAGAAGCTAGTATGCTACAACGGTAGTCGCGCGAGTGGTGGCTGGAATTGAGATGGGTATTCGCGTGGAAGGCCAACGAAATCATTGCCATCACGTTCTTTATTTATATTTTAGCAAAAAGATATTAGGAGAGAAAAGGTTAAGCCGTCCATGCTGTTATAGCAGCGGAGAAGAACTCGATTACTGTCCGCTTTCCTCGGATACTTTGACCTGGTTCGCACTGAGATGCGGAAAATAACTATAACTAAGTATTTCATTTATCAAAAAAAAAAAAAAAAAAAAACTAAGAGCGTTTTGAACAATCGTTACGAGCTAAAACTTTTCGATTTTAAATTTTTAACTTTCTATAATTATTTTATTTTTTAATTATTTGACTTATTTTCGAACATCTTTTTATACAATTACTTTATTTTTTAATCATTTCTGTACATCTATTATTTGTATTTTAATTTTATTCTTTTTACTTTTAGTAATTACGCTTATTATCTCACATTGCTTTTTTAATTTTAAAAAAATTTGTACCAAAAAATTTGTTTACAAAAATTTCATCAATGCCGTACATGTACTAAGTGTTTGATGTTCCTAATAAGAAAACGATCCATTTCAATTGCCTTCCTTATTTACTTATTGCACCTAGTGCTAAAAATAAAATTTCAATGGCTTTATATCATGACTAATGTAAAAAGTTATTAAAAATAAATTTAAATCTAGTTAGAGCATTGACTGAAAATGGATTTCGAAAATAAAATTAGGGTTACTGGTAAATCGGATTTTTAAGGTCGAGTGGATCTCAATCAGAGTCAACTCATCCCAAATCCCAAGTAGCCATCAACAGTTGTTGGGAGTGCATTAAGTCCACAGATACTTCCATTATACTCTTTAAAATTGGAGGTCCTTGTCAAGTTTACCAGGGAGTAACTTCATTCATTGTCCGATGACTTTTTTGGACTGTCGACTCTTGCAAGCAAACCCAGCTTAAGTAAAAGTGACATTTTAGTTTTATGTTAAAAATCCCACTATATATTATTTAAAATATAATTTAAACTATTCAAAGTGAAAATCATACAAATTAAATATCAATATGATCTTAAATAAGTAAAAGTAGTAAAAACTGTATGCTTAGCACATAAAAAATGATACACAATACATTTAACTACATTCCCATAAAAAAATTACTTTTAACTACATAAAAGCATTTTCAACTTATCTGGATAAAGTAGGGACATTATCCTATGTATTTGAGAGTATTGAGTTATCCTATGCACCCAAGAACATTAAAGTTCAATGCTTCCCGGTATATTTCACTCTTTTTTTTATATTTTTTGAAAGTTTTTTTTATGAAACTGTTAATATAAGTGTATTAAATATACGTATCAATTTTTACCATTTTTGGAAACTTTTATATATTTTTTTGAATTTTTAAAAAAATTACTAAAAATGCTACTTATATTAAAAATTTCGAAAAAAATTTCAAAAATGGTAAAAACTAATACATATATAAATACACATAGATTAACCTTTGTGTAAAAAAAAAACTTCCAAAAAAAAAGTAAAATGCACCCTAGAGCATTGAGCCTTAATATTCCCAGGTGCATAGGATATAGTCCCGATAAAGTATATTTATATAATAATTCAGATTATATAAACCTTACTGTAAATCTACTTATCATCTAAAAATGTGTATGCCATTAAAATTCCTCTATCGTAGTTTTTAAATTAACGCTTTCGTTTGTATGCTTTTCGGTATAAACAATCCAAATTATTCTAAATAATATGTACGGTGAGACAATCCGCCCGTATTTCAGATGCCTTCGATCTGCCCCTCAAAGTGTATTTCACTCAACCATGTAGCCAACTTTGAATACCAAACTGATTTAGGAGGCTATGACCAGCAAGTGACGTTTTCTACGCCATGGTAGATCGAGCACAACGCCGCCAACTTGCATATTGGAGAGTAACTATGGATTCAGGCTTCTTTGGAGAGGTATGAAACTATGATCTTCAGGCAGGGAGGGTAGATTTCTCTTCCAGGCAGTGGCCATTTTAGAGATGTAATTGCTATTCATTTTTCATTTCCCGAACAATATATGCGAAGTAGTTCATTAAATTACAACAGCTTAAACAGTACAAAAGTTACATGTTCTAGAAAAGGCAAAGGCAGAAGGCTGACTGCTTAACTAAAGATCGTGATGATGCTGGATACTAGAACAATTCTAAGATACAAACAGATTTTCTGCCTGGTGATATTCAATTTCCTACAAGGCATCGCGAGCAGCAATTCGGCATACTATACAGTCTGCCAACGAGGATATTGATAATTCTGAGCCTGATATCTTGTAGTGCTAAATTGGGAAACAACAAGGGCAACAAAGAAACTTCGTCAGCATATTTGGGAAGTAAGAGAAATAGAACAAAAGTGGTAGAACTTATAATCAAATTGCACCTTCTGTATCAGGGCTTTGTTCGCTCTTCCTTCCAACTCCTCCAAATCAATCTCTTGACCATTAATCAGCTTTGTTACAGCTTTCATCTGGTAGATTCAACAATAAGAGCCCTCCGATGACAGAAAGAGAAGCCATGAAAACGTAATATGCAAGGCAGGAACCTTTCATAAAAGAGATTCGCTTTTACATTCAAAAGACTTCAGAGGCTTTGCGGTTCAACAAGACAGCTGAATAAGAAATAAGATTCCCTATGTTCCTTTCAACAAAGGATGATGTTCAGGTGAGTAAATCCAAAGGTACTGGGCATGCTCAAAAAGGCACAATTTCTAGTCTCATAACATCAAGTCATGGAGTGACTTCAAAAAAAAAAAAAAAAAAAAACAAGTCATGGAGGACAGTTATACAATAAAGCAAACAAAGACTACCAATCCAAATTAAAATTTCACCTCGTCAGGAGAAGCATTGAAACGAGCTGCAAGCACATAAGTGCAATTCTCAGAGATCCCACATCTCTTCAAGGATTCTGATATCTGGTAGAAAATAGAAATTCAAGCACTAGAGAGAGAGAGAGAGACTAAAAGAAAGACAGCCACATACATGTTTTGACCCAGAGTAATTATAAACAAGCTCCGAATGAAGGGTGCGTGTTGTCAATGAACCCCTCGATTTGGCTATAAGAGCTTTATATGCTGCAGATAGAACAGGGAAAACATCTGGTATCTGTCCAATGTTTATATTAAAATTAGACAGACCTTATGAAGTAGCATTCGCGCAACAGGTAGATGAAACCGAGGCCAAACTGAAAAGCAGGTTGCATGATGAGACACTTACAAGTGATGCATTCAGAAAAGCTACTTCAGGTTCAAGTGTACCCACTTGCATAGAATCAACAAGTTCCCTTAAAAACCAATTGGCAGCCAGAAAGTGAATCAGTAATCTGGCAGATTCTAATGACTTCATGGCATGGATTGGCTAAATTAATTTGTACAAATATAGGCACTGTGTTGCAACATGTCATAAAATTCAAACTAATCTGACAGTCAGATACCAGATTGAATCAACAATTTGAGAAATGTATTCAAGTGGTCAAAAGCTTTCTGCGATCTAATCAAAATTCGAGAGCTCATACGACAGAAAGTCGAAGTCCTTTACAAAGAGAGCTTAACCAACAACTTGAATCCCACGAATGACTCGACTCTTCAACCAAATGTTCCTCAGGGGATCATGAATTGCATATTGTTCCAAGAAAACATAATCTTTTATAGAATCCTAGAAATTCAATCTGCTGAGCATCTAACCGAGTCTACTGATATAAAATCAGAGAAAAGAAAGAAAAAAATGACACTTTATTTGAAAATACAATGTCAGTGAAAAGAGAGAACAGAGAAGAAAGAGGAGTACTTGGAATTGGTAACATCGGTGAACAGCGCCAGTGATAGAGCGATACTTCCTTTCACCTTCAATTCCTTCATTTGGTCTCCCTTCGACAGAACGAGGGAGAGAGAGGGGCAGCACTGAGCTAGCTAGGGCTTCTCAAAAGTGGAAAACATCCAAATCAGACGACGGCGCCAGCCAAGTCCGAACTCGCAAACGCGGACCTAAGCCCAGTCCCAGCGCGATTGGTTTGATGTTGGAATGCAAATAAGGTTGGGCTGAACCGAACCCAAGTAACCCGCCTTTTGAAAAAATAAATTATATAACTGTATTTAAGCCGAATTGATTTCAAAAGTAGGTTAATTTGAGTTAGATGGTTGTCAACCTAACCCAACCTAATTTCGTACATTATTATATAATATAATAAATTATTAATAAATAGTTTTACACTATCACATAAGACATAAACATTAACCGGACATTATTACTTTGAAATGAGATTATTTAGCAATTATATCATTGTATAAGTCATAAATTTAAAAATATTCTAATAAAAAAGATTAATTTTTATCCACTCATATCATTTATATTTAAAAAAAGATTTAATTAAGCAAAATATTTTTAAATATTATGGGTGTGTTTGGTAACAACAAAAAGTTGTCAAGTTAAAACTTTTCAATCTAAAACTTTTCACTCTCCACAACTATCATATTTTTTAATCATTTCTTCACATTTTTCTATACAATTACCCTACTTTTCAATCATTTCTACACAACTACCAACACAATTAACCTATCTATTTCAACTTTATCCTATTTATTCTTCATCATTATTCCTATCATATCACATCATTTGACAACTTCTCATCTCTATAACTTTTCATCAAAAGTTTTATTCATTCCCAAACACACCCTATATATTTATTAACTAAATTTTTAACCTAAACCGAACTGATTTCTATAAGGTTAAAATATAGTTGAGTTACAGTCTGAAAAAAAAGTTGAAAATAGGGTCGAATTAAAATCTTATAGTGTAAGGTAGCCTTATATTTGTCCTAACCTGAGTCAACCCAACCCTATTTACACCTCTAATTTGATGGTATAATGCAATTGTGAAAGTTAAATATTATGGGGATGTGATCTTGTGTATCCGGGGGTACTTAGCTTCGGTGCATCTAAGTGTATTTAACATGCGCATCAATTTTTACAATTTTTGAAAATTTATAGATATTTTTTGGGATTTTAAAAAAATTCAAAAACAATCTACAAATATCTAAAAATAATAAAAATTGATACATATATTAAATATACTTAGATTAATAGTTTTATAAAAAATTTTGAAAAAATAAAAAATAAATTAAATGCACGCGAGTGCACCAAGCCTAAGTGTACTCGGGTGCATTTTGACATATCTAAATATTATGAGAACAAATTACCTACAATTTCAAATATAGCAACTCTGTCAGCTACCGTCAGTTAATAAGGGGACTTTTTTTTTTAATCAAAATGATAAAATTGCCTTTAACATTTTTTTACGCAGGAGGCAACGCGCGTGCATTTTGTTGCACAAAACATGGTTCTGAATCAAGCAATGTGCCATTATTTGTATCATTTGGTATCTATACACGCACAATCCTCTTTCTACAAGAAAATTTTCAAAGAAAATTTGTTCATTTGGAAACATTCTCCCTCCGCTAACTAATAAAAGTAAAGACGTTGTCGTATTTTGTAATTATGGTAAAATCTATGTTCACTGGTGTTATTTTTCTAAATAGGGATTTTTTCAAATATGTCTGTGTCCCTAAGTTGCTAATATTGCAAATATATTAAGAAAGTTTGAATGAAATTGCGAGTGTGTCCTTTGTTAGGATGGTATTAGAATTTCTTGTAAAATAACTATAATTCTCTTTAAAAGTAACGCACTTGTAATGTTTCAAATATTATAGGCATATTTACTATTTTATTATTTTATATATTTTTATATATATTCTTATTTTAGAATTTTTTTACAAATTTGGTCATAACGTTTACAAAAATTGTAAGTGCATCACTTAACTTAAAAGGACATTGTTATCATTTTATAAAAATGTTAACAATATCATAACGAAAAAGATACACTTGCAATTTCATATAAATTCTATAGGCATATTTATAATATAAACAAACTTAAGAATACTGATGTCATATTAATCAAATGTCGTAGACATATTGAAAAAATCTCTTCTAAAGATATTGTCCCGTCTAATTTATGATCATATTTTGAATTAAGCTTTTGAACAAAAATGATCAGTAATATTTCAGCATGTGGCCCGCTTACGTAATAAGGCCCAACCCGGTGGGCATTAGTGCATAGAGCTCAAGACGACCAGCAGTAATGCGAGGCTGCTAGCAGGCGCACCAACGCCTTTATTATCTTGTTATTATTATTATTATTATTATTATTTCATAAAATTTAATTCACATAAAAACTAAAATTGAAGGTTAGCAGGTGACAAAATAAACAGTCAAAAGGTTAAAAGGTGATAAACACAGCGGTGCAATTGTCTAAAAAATGGCCCCACAAATGGACCCCATATATATGAAAATGAAAGAAACTTTATAAAATTATTATCCATATATAAATCATACTTTAGATGGTTTAGATGTTGAAAAAACCACTTTAAATTTGTTATTTGTACCAAACTATTTTATGACATTGAATTTGTATCAGATGGAGTCTACACACATAATCGGTTAGGATGAAAATTGATATGGTAATAAAATATATTATTCTAAATACAATAGGTAGAGTAGATTATAATTTTATCATCATATTGTGCCCATTTTAGCGCCACTACACTGTTTGTTATTTACATCAAACTATTTTATTACATTGGATTTGTATCATTTTTAGACGGGGTCCATACACATGCTCGACAGTGATGAAAAATTGGAATGATAATAAAATACATTATTCTAAATACGATGGGTAGAATAGATTATAATTTTATAATTGTATGAGGCCCATTTTGGCGCAACTGCGCTGCTGTGCAGTTGTGTTGCACATGAATATTTTTCTCTCTTTATATGCATGAGAACTTTTCCTGTGCAGTGAAGCTGCATCATAATTAAAAATGTATTTGGCCGAAATGGGTCTCACATGTACTTAAATGTATTGATACTTTATACAATTATTTATCTATATATAAATTTTATAGCAAATGATTTATATGCTGAAAAAATAATTTTAAAGTTATTACTTACATTAAACATTTTATTACGTTGAATTTGTACCATTTTTAGATGGAATCTACATATATATCCAATTGGGATGAAAATTGGTATAATAATATAATACATAATTCTAAATACAATGAGTTGAGTAGATTATAATTTTATGATCATATGAGACCTATTTTGAGATAACTGCACTGTAATTATAATGCAGTGAAATCGCACTATAATATTTCTCTATATGAGAACCTGTGCAATGAAGCTGCACCATAATTAATGGTATATTTGACAAAAAATGTGCTCCATATATACATAAATGTATTGATATTTTATACAATTATTTATTTGCATATAAATTTTATGATCAAATGAAGCTCATTTTGAAATAACTATATCATAATTATAATTATGAAATAGGAAAGCTGAACTTGAATATTTCTTTAAATATATATATATATATATATATATATATATATATATATATATATATATATATTTTTCTCCCGGGGCACGAAAGGCATATGCAAATATTGCCCATAGGTCCTCGCCTGCTTTTACATTAGCGAAATTTTTTTTAGCTGAACTGAACCGTGTAGGTTCAAAAGACTCAAACACTTGCCGCGCACTTTATAGGCGAGAAAACAATCTGCGGACAAGAGAAGAAATACCAATCATCTAACGAGATGGCGGGTGACACTATGGAATCCGCATCCCCGTCTCAATCTCCACTTTCAACTCCGCCCTCCCAGTTCAGGTATTTCAGTTTCTGTCTCTTCCTAGCTTCTAATCCTCAGCGAAAACAAAGAACAACCACTAGTGCAGAAATATTTGCAGGCTTCCAAACCTTATTTCGTCCTCTGTTTACAATTCGCAGTTCGAATCGCCATTTCTACCTGGCAGTGGATAGGCTTCAATTCAAGATGGCATGCACCCGTCTTATTTTATTTTGCTTGCTCTTTTCGATGGCTTCCAATTCTGAACTTCTTAACTCGTGGGGTTGGCTGAGGATTGCCTAAAAACTCTACATTATTGGAAGAGCACAACACAGGCGTAAGATTTTCGAAGTCCTTTGCTGGATAGCTGCTGTGATCGTCGTTTTCTAGGCTACTCAGCCAAGGGTCAGGAATTTGACTGCGAAAATCCTATAGCGGTGGTGCATGGGTCAATGTCCAAACGATGAGCTGTTAAAAACGGCATAATTCGGGCTAGTTCAAATGCTCATTGCTTTTAGTTTTAGCTATTTCTCTTTGCAATTTTGCAGGAAACATTGGTAGATCTCTTAGGCGTGTTGGGTCGGCGAACCCCCCTGCCAATTGTCCTCTGCTGTAGCTCACGGGACGAGCTTGATTCTCTGTGGAGCACTGTCTCCGCCCTTTCCTTTATTTCCTCCAAGGCCCTGGTATCTTGTTGAACACATCCATTATGCATGTTTTGATAACGCACCGCGGAAATTCTGGCTGATTTTACAGAAAAGCAACTTTTTTTTTTTTTTTTTTTCCCTTTTGGTAAAACAAATACTCCCATGTATTGGTAATGGGAATTGTCTCCCTGTGACTGTTCATCTTCTGCTCAGAGTAACATGGTGGTGATAAACTCTTATCTGTATAGTCTTGTATAGCGGATCTCACAAATCTAGATGTTGAAATGTCCGTTTCTTTCTCAGTCTTCGATTTGGGCTATTAGCAGTGGGATTTGTCTGGTTAACATTTTTTTTTTTTTTTTTTCCACCGGAGAATGGTCGTTGGGTATATTCTGACATGCGTACCAAGCACCTTGCCCATTCAACTTGTACTGCTATGAAAAGGATTGTGCACACAGTCATATACAACTGGAACATAGAATAAAAAACTGGGCAGGTAAAATGTATGTTTGCAGGTGTTCAGTTTGAGAATCACTCTGTTGTCAAAATTGATGAGTTATCATGGGTGACCTTTAGCTCTGAGCACTGGTGAACCTGATGGATGACACAAATATCTCATGTTTCTTTATTGGCATGTGTGCCATATAACTGTTACTACTGTTTTTGTGGGATCCCAATTTCCAATTCTCACTGCTTTTGTCCTTGCTAGGCTTCTGCAAAACAGATTATCAATCATGTAGTTTGTGGCAAACTTTATTTGGAGGTTTTTTGTGAAGTTCCCTCTGTTGCTGGTTGCTGGGTCAACAACCTTATTCTACTTATGCTAGACAGATTGGAGCAAAAAGCTGTTGGCATCAAAGCCACGTTTTAGATTTTTGAGGCTGGCATGTCTATACAAATATGAATTTGTGTTGTCCCATGCGACTCTGAGTAGTTTTACTTTCATGCTGTCAGATATGGTTTAGATGAGGATGAGATGTTGCTAATCTAGGAGAAAAGCACAACTTCTCTAAATTAATTCTGAATGGAAAATTTTCCTACGTGCATTGCTCCTGCTAATAGCATTGGATTTGCTGGTTCCCTGGAAAAAGAGAAGTTGATGTCAACATCCTGTTGTTCAACTTCTGCAAGCTGCTCAAGAATGATAGAATTGTAAAGTCATTATCCTACAATAATAATAATAATGAAGATGATGATCTTGTGTCTCCTCTCAAGCTTTGATCCTAGGAACCGTCAGTGAATTTCCTATTTTGTTAGAACCTCAAAGTAGAACTAAGGAAGAACAATTTTAATGATGATACATTCAAAGCATAGATCGGTTTGTTTCTGATAACTTTTTCTGTGGCAATTTGGACCTTGATTGTATAACAGCTTGTGAATTTTTTACCATTGCAGTATAGCGACCTGCCAGAAGCTGAGCGTGCATCTATACTAGAGAAGTTCCGACAAGTGACATTAGAATGGAGCCAAAACATTAATGTTCAACCTCAGGAAGGACATGAAACTGTAATCCAAGGGGACAAGTCCCATGTTGTTGTTGCAACAGATGCCTGCTTGCCATTTCTTGGATCAGGAGAGGCTCCTATCTCAGCTCGTGTTTTGATAAATTATGAATTACCAACAAGGAAGGTGCACATATTCCTCTGTGATCTATATTGATTGTTCTATTTGGGATTTCACCTTCATGTGTGTGCAGATACTGCATCCCTTCTGGGGATTAAGTTGAAGTAGAAAGGAGCAACACGTGGTTGCTTGATCCATTGCTAAATTTGAGTAAAAGGTCCAAGAGTCAAATTTCAGCAAGACTTTTTAGAATGAGATGAACTTTTCATGGTTCAGGTTACTTATTTTATATAAGCTGGTTGTGTTATTGGAGGCATGGACATGTATATGCCAGTAGGGTGTCTAGGGTCTGCTCAGTTGTTGCACATTGGTAAACCTTGCCTCAAAAATCAAGTCTCTAGGTCACCACATAGATATTTCAGTTATCCAAAGGTATTGTTTTATGACGTGTTACTCAAAGACATGTTGAGAATGGGTACTTCATCAGGTAAAAGGTTCTGAATGAAAATTGTTTCCTTTAAAGTTTGCTTTAGTGGGGGTGTTCCTTTAAATTTTAATTTGTCCTGGCATGGAAGCATGTGCGTCATTTTCATGATTCCATTGGTTCTCACAGGAAACATACTTGAGGCGGATCTCAACTTGTCTAGCAGCAGGTTTCCTTTTCTGCCTAAGAACAAGTGATTCACTGTTTAAGACTCCTGAGATTTAGTTGATTGAGCTATTAATATATGCAGATGGAATTGTGATCAACATGGTTGTCGGAGGTGAAGTAGTGAACTTGAAAGCCATTGAAGAAGGAAGCTGCCTCATGATTGAAGAGATGCCCGTAAATGTGAGTTCTTTGCTTGTTGTTTACTTCCTTATCTATAGAGTTGACAAGCTTGTATGATTCTTTCTATGCAGATTTCTGAGATTTTATGAACATGGCTTTGGGGTTGAGATGTCGAATACTCCAATTATCCTCAGGCTGCTTGTGATTCCTTTACTACCAACAGCTGTGATTGTAACATGAACTACCTTCATTGGTGACCTTTTAATGTTATGTTTTTTCTTCTTTGAAAGATTTAGATGAAGTTGTAAGTTTTGCCCCTCTTCCTTGATGAATATGGATTTAATTGTTTACCTGTACGTGAAATAGTCATATAAACTATTCAAGAAGTCTGTTGTCTTTCCCTAGTAACTTTGACTTGAAGCTGTGTTTGTTTGTTGATAGTTTGTACTGTATATCTAAAGATATTCTTCTTTTCTAAACCAATTTCAGTCTTGAAGCTAATTAGCTACACGCTGTTTGTAACACCCTTTCTTTCCTATCCTGTCTTGAATATGTCGCGGAGAAAAGCCTAACCAAACCGGTACATTCTCTGAGCATTACTTGTCCGGCAACTGTAGCGCTAACATATCGACAGCCGTTCTGCTGCCGAGTTGATGAAACCTAAATGTGGCACACGTGCAGACATCAGTCTTACATGCAGATCTAAGTTCCAGTAACTTAATCTTCTTGTTTGCTGTTTCAATCTCACTTGTTTGACTTGATGACATCTTCTCATGGGTCTGGCCTTTGATCTTCTTGTTTGCTGTTTTGAACTTGCTTGTTCAACTTGATTGCATCTTCTCGGGGGTCTCTCTCTATCTTCACCCCCCAACCCCCGACCCACCCCACCCCCCACCAACACCCACACAGTTGACTTTTCATAAACATGATGGACTTATAGGATGTAAACTGATGTCTCTAAAAGCAACCAATGTCTTATAGGCCAAGAAGGGCACTGTGGATAAAAGTCCAATCTGCTTATTCATGTTATGTTTATCAAACAGTTGGACATTATGCAAAAGAAAATAATAATCATCCTAAAATATTGTCATAGAGATGCATGAAAGGGTTGCGCAGCTTACTTGTTCATCGATGCATGTGATTCTTTTTCCAAGAGAAAGGACAACAATGTTGTTCTAAGCAGCCTAAGCACCCAGAAAATATACCTGTTTTTACTTGTCTATTGCTCTCATCTCCTCTTCGTGTATAGAAATCTGGATAATTAATGTTTTACAAATCTACCCAGAGTTAAATCCGGAAAGATTAGTTTTTATGGCACAAGGAAATTTTCTCTTCTTTCAGTTTGATGATCATGTTTCTTTTCCAGGAACACAGTTTCATTCCATATCTTTTTGCTATCTTTTGCAAAGACTAAGATTTAAGTAGATGCCTGTAAGCATTTCTGATAGATTGTTCCATGCTTTTGTTCTAGCCTTAATCACTGGATGACTTGCTTCTCAAATCTTCCTGGGAACCACAGCAATAATGATCATTAGAATCAGAAAAGTAGGATAGCTTTTTTCTGTGTTATTTGGAGATTCAAAACTTCCTCATGCAGCTTGGCTCTCTTAGAACGTTGTTTTTTGAATCATTGGTGATCCTGCGTGGCTGCCCACATTGCAGACACAACACAGGCGCCTGAAAAATATTTTTTATTATTTTCGTTTTTTAATAAATATGCAGGCCCCACATAGATCTTTCTTGATGTGAAATTTGACATTTTTTATTTGTTTAGTCTTTTATTTTGATTTTTTGAAAATTAATAAAATGGGCATAGGAAGGGAGATCTGTGTGGGGCTTGCATATTCATTAAAAAACAAAAAATAAAATTTATTTTTTCGGCTGCTAGTAAATATTGACCGTTTTGAATTTCATCATTTCCATACAATTAGAAACATGCGATTGAATTCTTATTTTTCCATTTTTTTCTCTCTTTTTTAACGAACAACAAGGATACTTGTTTTTACTTTTCTAGGCAGACAGGCTGTATTAGCATGATTTCTGGCGTATTAGAGAGAGATACCGTTTGTAATGCAGATGGTAAGATATGTTCGCATAGCTGGCTTATTTTGTTGGACAAAAGGTTGATGATGATGGTGATTAGGATGATTGACATGCATGACCATATGCAATGTATATCCAGGCCTGGAATGGAAATAAGTTGAGTGGTGGAATCTCATAAGGAGTGGGTTGGGCAGAAAAGGATGGTGTCTGTTTGTTGGATCTTGTTGTGTTGGGAGGGGACTGTTTAGGCACAGCTGTAACAATATTCTTGATTAGGTGATGTTGACAAAGACATGGAGTAGGATTTATAACCTTTATTTCTACCGAGTGTGATTACATTTCTGGCAATTTTCTAGACCATCTAGACTATAGGTATCACAGAAGTTGAAGTGGTCACTGTCGTTCGCATTTGAATAGGCAAATGAATTAGAATAAGAAATTGGAAGCATTACAGATGAGGCAGTCCATGACATGGTTTCCCCAAATCAGCTGTTTCAAATAATTGTGTGGCACCTCTAGTATTGGACATGCCTGATACCTAAAACAAGGACTGTTTGCTCTGGTGTGTGGAGTGGCCTCTGGTGGGTGGAGGTGCGAAAAAATTTCTCTGGTACAGACTTCCCTCTTTTTTTTTTTTTTTTTTTTTCTTTGATAGAAGGTACAGACTTCCTCTTGGTGCTGGATATAATGGGCTAGGCGCATATGGGAACTGGGCAAAGATGTTTAGCTTGAAAAATATATATTCGCAGGAACTGATGGGAGCATTCGTATCAGTTCTTGAATTCTTTATTTTACACTGTTGAAACTGCACAGTGGCCTGCAAAAAAGGAAGCACCTAAAACAACTAACGATGGTTGGCAGCTGCAGGTGGCCATACTAGTTGATACAAAACTTTATTCCCTTTTATGTGTGAATGTTGTACCCATGGATTCAAGATGCTTGGGTATGATAAAACACGATGAATGAATTGGAAAGAAGGCTGTAGAGCACTTGTGGTGTATTGTTAACCTTGATAAACAGGATTATCTATTTTAGTGGCAGAAAGGTTCTTTACATTCTAGCTGGGTGAAAAAGTTAAATTCCTTTCCCCTGGAAGCTACGTGGGTCAATTGAAATTGAGTTACTATGACTTCCAGCATGATGGCATGTTCAAAGCTATGAATCAACAAAATAATAATAATAAAAATAAAAATACAGAAACAGGCTGTAAATGATGCTGATGGGGATGGCCAATGATAGTAACAAGGTAACGCCCATCTTTAGTTGTTGATTTCGAGGACCTTAAAGAGGGACCAGCTCGCAGGCCCCTTGGGGTCAGGTCAGTTGCCAGGTTTAGCAAGGGAGGATTGGAAAGTCGAGCAAGAGATAAGGAAAGATATTTCTGATTTAACAGCAATTTGAGAAGCGGCAAGAGGAGATGGACTAAATTCTTTTCGAGACCGTATGCATGCATGTGCATGTACGTTATGCTGCCTTTTTGAGGTTGTTATCAATATAGATTTTTTCAATATTACAAATATAAATTCATAAAGGAAAATTGCTAATTAATTCTGCTATCATGCGCATGGATGTACGCTACACTACTTTTTGTTTGTTTCTGTTGTTTTAGCCTTTTGATGTTAAATTATATATTCTTGGAGGAGATTGCAAACTGATCATGATACCTGAATTATTGGTGTTTTTTTGTCATGTAAGACACTGCCCCTACTGTGTGAGATCCTCCACCACAGATCATGCTAGATATTATTGGATATGGTCAGCGCAGGTATTGATATCCGATTCTCCATGTGTGGATGGACCATTTGTAGAGACTAACCATTACTTTTAAGGAAATCCTTAGTCCCAGAGAACTTGGTTCAGACATCCAATGGCTGCTCTTTTCTTATGCGTGGCATCGTCTCATCTAGTGGATTCTCTTGTGTGAAAAATGCTCGATGCTAACCACAAGCACACAAATTTCTTGTTATCTGGCTCCGTGGCACCATGTGCTTCCTTCTTTTAGAAAAACCCATAACTAAATTCGCATCTTGGTTGTCACGTGTCCCATGCTCCGTGTCCGTGGGCAACCCGGACCAGATTTTTATTTTTCCTTTCAATGCTCATCTGATTTTGCCCAGTGCGCAAATTGTCTGACACTGAGAGATGATGATTATAACAATATGAGAAGTGTAGTTAGGTTTGCGTTCCACATATTTTCTCCGTCTCATCCCTAGTGATCATCTGATTATGTTGCAGAACAAAGTCGAAGCTTCTTCTCCCTCATATGCGCACTTGCACAGTTGCACTAAAATGTTGCATGAATTTGTTGAACATAGTTTGAAACAAAAAATCTTGTTTGCCTGTCTAATCTCAATGTAGTGAGAGCTCAATCCAGAGGGAAGTTCGATTACGTTTTTAGAATTTTATTTATTGATTGCGTTGAAATTCATTCTCATATTTAATATTTTCAAGGGTTATTTGCATCCATACTAACTGAAAAGTAAAATATTTGCTGCTATGTCGTTCTTTCTTTTATTTTTTTCATTTATGTCGACTATTTTATTATGTTTTACATCCATATTAATGCGGTTAGCTTCCATCGAAGGATGGTTAAATATACCACTGTGGGGGAGACTTTCCAGGAGAGCATGCTTTTTATGACTTTTTTTTTTTTTAAAAAATATATAATAATATAAATATATTGAAGTAAAAATTATTACATAATATATAATATAAAGCATATAACATATATATCATTATAAGAAAGTAGTATAAATAAAGAATAGGCCTCGTAAATAAAATTATATTTGTCTAAGATATATTTTAAAATAATGGGAAATATAACAAAAATGTAAAATATTAATTTTTGGAAATATTCAAAACGATTAAATAAATACGATATCTTTCAAATTTTATATATTATAAAATTTTCTCAAAATATTATTAAAATTCGAATATCCTAAAATTATAATAGAAAAATACAAGAAAATAAAAAATATTCTTCAGTGTTTCTCAAATTAAATATACTGCATAATACCATTTTTATCCAGGCATTATAGTTTGCACTCAGGTGCACTTAGTCTTGGTGCACTTAGGTGTCTTTAATATAAAATTACAAAAAATGCTATTGATTTTAAAAAATTCAAAAAATATTTACAAATCTGAAAAAATGGTAAAATTTGATACACATGATAAATACACTTAAATTAATAATTGTATAATTTTTTTAAAAAAATAAGTTTTTGCACCAGGTGTACCGACTAAAGTTAAGTAGACCCGAGTGTATTATATCAAAATTCATTCTTTATTTAGGGTGCGTTTGTTTAGGGTAAAAAAGTGTCAACTAAAACTTTTCAATTTAAAACTTTTCACTCTCCATAATTACTCTATTTTTTAATTATTTTTTCACATTTTTCTATACAAACTACCCTACTTTTCAATCATTTCTACACAACTACCCATACAACTAACCTATCTATTTTAACTTTATTCTTTTTACTCCTCATCATTACTCCTATTATATCACATCACTTTCTATTGATTTGACAACTTCTGCTCCAAAAACTTTTCATTAAAAGTTTTACCTCCAACCAAACACACCCTTAGTATACCATATGTACTATGCAATGTTCTTAAATTATAATAGAAAAATACAAGAAAATATTTAAAAAATTCATAGATGTTTCTCAAATTAAATATAATAATTTGATTTTTATATAATACAATTTTTATTTAATATATCATATGTACTATGTAATTTTTTATTTTAGTATATTTATATTATTTCATATATTCAATAAGTCATGGAGACTAAGAGAGTATTTCATGATTATTAGACGTAGGCTAAACATGTTAACATGGATAAAAATATTTTAAAAATTATTGGCATAAATGAAAAATAAAAACAGCTGATGTAGATGAACTAACAATATTTATAATGGAGTCACCCAAAAGTCATACAGTAGCTAGATCTTATGCTATACTTCCTCCAGTGGTCGTACTGCTGTTTGTTTTGACGTATTTGAGATGTGCTGATTGTTTTTTTTGGATTGACATGATATTTTATCCACGTCTAATAATCTTACTGAAATGGCTTCTTTAGAGAGTAACTATCCCATTCAAAGGGCATGCTGTAATCATCATTTCACTGTTTTTCCCGTATTTTGAAAGGCCTACTCCTCTGAGACTTTCTTTTTCCATACTTGTCCCCTTCCTTTCCCTAGGTTAATCGTCTCAAAGCACAAACCCAGGGGTAACCGACACCCGACGTCTCTTACCCTCACCGATTACTTTGTCTTTATTTTTTGTATTTTAATCCTTTTTTGTGTTTATTTAATAACTATTTTATTAAAATATCATTTCGTGCTTTGCTGATATCTGCATGTATTGGTAGCATGTGCGCGCACTCCAAATAACATACCCGAGAAGTCACTTGAGATTATCAGAAAAGTAGCGTTCCTCATCTGGATTCTGGGTTGGGCGAATGCTTCGTTAGGATGAAGTCCAGTTGGAAACTCTCTCTCTCGCTCTCTCTCTGGGTCTATGTGCCAAAACTCTGTACTGTACTGAAAAAGCAAGTGCACCCAACAGATCACATGATCTGGATCGTTCGAGTTGGCCATTTTCAATACAGACAAAAGTTTGTCGCGAGCGTTCAAATGGAAGAAGGCCAAAAGGGAGGGGTGGGGGAATGCTACGGTCCTTACCTCTGCGGTTGATCAGCAATGGCCCATACAACCAACGTTCCAGCAATCATGTCCGATGAACGCACTGGGAATTCGGGAGTGATAGGCTTTTGGGTGCACCGAAAGCAAAGCAGCGCTGGAGTGTGCGTTGACTCCTTTAGTCCTACAAATCGGATTTACGTCGAGACTGGCCAGGTTCGGCCCGGCTCGACGAATCTGTTCCGTCTTATCAAAAGTCACTTGTCCTTTTTGGTAAAATTGAAAGAACTGCAGTTATTCCTTCCCATAAAAAAATAAAATTAAAAATAAAATTAAAGGCTCACAGCAACGGAAAAGGAAAGGGAGGAAATGAGACAAAAAGACAGAAGAAACGTGAAAAAACATCAGTTGGGCTGCACAACCTTGAATGGTAGAATGATTTCCACATCCTCGGTGTCTATCATTTTGTACGAGGGAGATTCGTTCCCATCTTCTATGTTCCCTTTACAACCTTCTCCCCTGCCGCCCATCAGCTCCTGGGCTCTTTTCGCTTGCAATTCCCAGTCTGTTCTCAGCAGTAGAACAACCATGACCAAAGCACACGTTCCCTGAGCTGCAAGCAAGCCCAGCCACAGACCCATAAACCCCCAATTCATTACAAAACCCATGGCCATAGCAATAGGCATGCCAACACCGTAGAAGGATCCGAGGTTTATGTTGGCGCCCAGCGACGGCCGCGCACTGCCTCTGAGCACACCGCAACCTGTTGTCTGTGGGCAGTTGCCGAGCTCGCAAAGCCCCACGATCGGCATCGCCGTTGCTGTGAGCGATATTATCGCCTCGTCCGTGGTGAAAGCACGGCCCCATACGTCTCTCAGAGTAGCAGTGAAAACCATCGCCACGAAGCCTGTAAAGAAGGCGCAAAAGAGAGCGACGTGCATTGATAGCCGAGCTTTGTTGGGGCGGTTCGCCCCCAGCTCGTTCCCGACCCTGGTGGAGACGGCCAGGCTCAATGCCGATGGGAAGATGTAGACCAGAGAAGTGGTTTGGATGAGAATCCCCGTTGCGGCGATGGCATCGGAAGCGTTGGCCAGGAGGCCGGAAAACACCACCATCAGCTCGTACCACCACCACTCCAAGCACACCGAAATGCAGCTGGGGATTGCCAAATTCAGCAGCGGCTTCCACTCGCAGAAGCATTCCAGCGACCAACCTCCCGACGGCTTTTTGCCGTGGAGGCCCGAGAAATTGAGATAGATGAGCAATCCGGCCAGCAGATTGCAGTCGGTCAATGCGGCTGCCAGAGCGACGCCGCGAATGCCGAGGCCCATGCAGCAGACGAGCAAGTAGTTGATGGGAGCATGCAAGATCAGCGCAGTGGCTGCGGCGGCCATGAGCGGCATTGTGATGTTCTGAGCCCTGAAGTGGATTTTGAGGGGGTTGAGGAAGGATTGTATGAAGAGGGTGGGGAGGGAGAAGGCGAGGTACGTGGATGCGATGTCTGCAATTGCATGGTCTTGGCCGCAGTGGAGGAGGATGGGGTGGACATTGAGCCACAAGGCGACAATCGGGATGCAGGCGGCCAGGAGGATGAGCATCGTCCGTCGGAGAGTCTGGGCCATAAGGGACCATTGCTCCGCGCCGTAGGCCTGGGATGAGATGGCTTCCATCCCCATGGCCAGCCCGGACAGGACTGAGTAGCCAGATATGTTTGCGAAGCCAATGGCCAGAGACCCTCCCGCCAAATCATCCTTCCCCAATCTACCCATGAAGATCATTGAGACAACGGCTTTCCCGTACAGCAGCAAACCGGTGATGATCATCGGGAAGGCCAGGTTGTAGAGGCTGTGGATCTCTTCCACCACCTAATTAAAAGAAAACATTGGAAAAGAAAAAGGAAGACCCGAATTAATGAGAGAAAATGAAGTTGAATCAGTCACCTGAAAAGAAAAGAAAAAATAGTAATAATAAAAAAAATGAGCTATTCTGTTTGATGAGAGGAAGGTAGATGATTATCAACCTCTGACATGGAAGGCCACCTTTTGGGGTGGTGGTGAGGATCATGTTCCGAGATTGGGAAGATGGCAAAGATCATGAGAGGGGCAGAGGGCGGAGGAGAAACATCCTCCATTCTCTTTTATTTTCTGTTCTGCACTCCCTCTACGCTCCTCAGATTGGTATCTTTGATGAGGTGGGTTGTTTCTTTCCCTGCCTTTCCTTTCATTGCGTGTACCAGTCACGTCATCATTCATGTATAAAACACTTTGGTGCGGACAGACTCATGGGTACGAAAAATCATACGCATTGACATGCCCATAAACATCCAATTTTTTTAAACAATATTAATAGAAAGGCGTCTGATTCATAAATCATCCCAGGCCAAGGCATCTCAGCCGAGCCCAAGGACTCTACCACATCCTAGGCCCGGATGGGCCTCTTATGGCCGCGGAGGCCAGGGCATATCACTCGGAGTAATGATTAACTACGTTAGTTCGTCATCTCTTACATGCTTAAAAAAGAGAGTACGTTCATTGTTAGGAAGGGAAAAAAAAGAGAGAGAGAGAGAGAGAGAGAGAGAGAGAGAGAGAGAGAGAGAGAGAGAGAGAGA
This sequence comes from Annona cherimola, assembly GCA_030490835.1. NCBI lineage: Eukaryota > Viridiplantae > Streptophyta > Magnoliopsida > Magnoliales > Annonaceae > Annona > Annona cherimola. The sequence goes on along the minus strand of CM059971.1, from coordinate 98,671,331 downwards.
GAGAGAGAGACCACGTGGTTTAGCTCCTTCATACATTCCTTGCTAACTCTGCATCGCTCAACTCGTCAAACTTAGCCACCCTCTTAACCCAACGACGTGTAAAGGGTGGGCTACGTCAACATCCCACTCTAGTAAATCACCTCATCCATGATTGCGCTTGATCCTATGGTAAGATCTTCATCGAGCTTTGTACTTTAAGAAGATTGTGTTTGTTCAAACAGAAGAGATCCATACAAGCTACACAACAGCTTTAGAAAGGCTTCGGGCTTTCCTTTTTGCTCGCAAGGACAATCCCTCTAACCTCTCTCCAACGTCTTTCTCTTATTGTTAAACTTTAGCTTATTCCCTAAGCATCATCTGAAGATATTATTTACTTATTATTTACTCATTTTCTCAATTAGTGGAATAATCTATTCCCGAAATTTTCGCAAAAGTTTTAGACCCGCCGAGCTCTCCTTTTCTACATAAAATTCATCATTTCTTATAATTTAATTATGCTTCAACTTTGGATATCAGAATGTATCCATCCTAACCTCCATTATTTGATGCCATTTATGGTTAATTGCTTTACCGCTTTTTCTGCCCTTGATAACATGACGAAAGTAAAGAAGATCACTTGTGCAACCACATCTTCCGAAGTAGATTTCATCTAAAGAACTTATAAAAGATACTCTAGCAAATTCTCTCAGTCATGTCAATTCATCTACTTTAGTTTCATTGGTCTCAATTCTTGTGAAACTTAATCCTGCCAAATCAATCACCTAGATTAAATTTTCAACTTTTTTGGAAATGATGAAGAATGTCCAATAATATTTCTCTAATACCTAAGTTAACATTATCCAGTATTAGCTTACTTGCACTTAACTAAAGTTGACCTTGTTTACTATTGCTTGCATTGTTGCCAGAATAACCATTTCTCTGGCTATTTCTTTGCCATGCCTTTGATACATAAGGAAAATATCCTCTAAAATTTCTAATACTTGTTACAAATATAAAATGAGTGGTTCAACATTTTCTAGGACATGCTTGTAATATTCATTATGAATGACTAACTAGTTGACGTGAATATGTGTAAGGATGTATAAGGAAGGTAGCTAGGGTCTGAATTTGAGTAAAGGCCTTGCCTTGTTTACTGCTCTCCTTGAGATGTCCTCCATCAATTGCCTGATCATTCAAAGGGGTGACACGATAAAAATTATTATACTAAAGTATTCCCATAGCATTGCATCTTAGACTTTAGCTCAGATAAATATTAATTTACTAAGTGGTTTGTTTATCTCAGTTTCCTACAAGCAGCCATATTAGGAGGCTAGCTAAACTTGACAACTTAGGAGATGCAAAATCAATAAGGCAATACCAAATGGTCTCTTATATAAAGGAGCCAACTACACAACCTTTTTTTAGGCATGCAAGAGGAATATGACATATTTCAAATAAGTGGTAAAGTAAAATGGTTATGACACTGGAAATCGTACCTATCCAAGTGAAAAAAAAATCTTTATAAATAACATTTACAAGCTTTAGGAAGGTTTTGAGCTCTTCTTTTCAGTTACTAAGGACAATTTTTTCAATCTTCCTTCAATATCTTTCCTACTTGTAAGATTTCAAGTCTTTTTCCTAAGCATCACTTGGAATGTTGCTATATACATTTTTAATATTCTACTTAGTATAAGGTAAAAGTAAAAAAATTCTCTCCTTCTATAGATTTTTTATATGATTTGACCTATTAATTATTTAACTATCTTAAATTTTCAATATTGCATTTATATTTCAATCAATTTTCTTTACATATTTTATATAATTATTATATCCATTTTAACTTTATTTCTTTTACTCCTAAATGGTTTTTTTGCTTTGGCCTTAATCTTTGGCAAAGTTCGATCTCGAGCTCCATAACTCTGTTCTCCATTATTATTGCATAGGCTTGGCCTATGTCAAGTGTAGATGATGCATTCTCTTTGAAGACTTAAAGTCGGCTTCCAAGTGTACTCCAGTGGCCATTACCTATTACCAACTTCACACATCATGAATTACTTTGGATTTTTCTCCTTAAAGTAGCTCATTATGGCCTCGAACATGAACTCCTATATACTTTGAATTGATGTTATTGTGGGAGGCTTTTCAAGCTATACCTCCCATGTACTTGAGACTCTCCATACCCTAACAACATTGCTTGGTTTGGGCAATTTGTTAAAAGACTTCCTGACTCTTAATGTTGTGGTGGAGTAGAGGTATTAAGGTAGAGGTCTGAGGGCTAAAGTCTTGGCATCGGTCAATATTATTTTACACATCACTTATTCCTTGTAGATTCATCCCTAACAAATAAATTGATGAAGGGGGGAGGGGTAAATTTTCTAGATATTTAGATGACAATATCCTTTCAATCGATGCATCTCTTAATTGGCTTGTGGCTTGAGACGCTTTAATGTTGGGAGACAATAACTATAGCAATAATACTTAAACCAAATTTGTTTTTTTGGGACTTAGAATTTCTTTTTTTTTCCCCTTATGATTCATGCTTTTATGTGCATGAGCACTTGTTTTTTAATCTTCTTTTTCCTTTAAACATTGCCGTGTATCAATAGCGAATGAGAAAGAAAAAACTTACATGATTAATTTAGCATCTATCTACAAATACTATGAGTTTTGATAAAATATCATAGTACATGATTGTCTTGTTAATTTTTTTTTCATTTTTACCTTTTTTTAACTTTTACCATTTTTCAAATGTAATAACTATTTTATTGGTTTTTTGGAAAAGCCTGCACCCCTAAAGCCCTCTTTTTTGGGCATAAAATTTTGAATTCCCTCTCCTATTTTTAATGTGCCCATCATTGAGTACATCAACACCCATATCTTGTATATCTTCTATTAATGAAAGAGGGAGATAGAGATTGAGTTGTTTTTCTTTTTTTTTAAGGTGCATTTGAAAAATGATAAAATTTTTGGATAATTTTTTTTTAGTGTGATAGTTTTTGAACTGGAAAAAAATAATGCTATATGATATGAATAATGACGAGGAGTAAAAAAAATAAAGTTAAAATAGAAAAGTTAGTTGTATAGGTAGTTATGTAGAAATGATTAAAAGGTAGATTGATTGTGCAGTAAGATGTGAAAACAATTAAAAATAGAATGGTTTTGGATATTAAAGTTTGGTTTATTTTTTTATATTGAGCAGACGTATCTTTGGATGTGTTTGGAAAGTAATAAAATTTTAGATAAAAAATTTTAATATAAAAAGTTTTTTGAATTGGTGTAAAGTGATGCTTTACAATATTAGTAATGATGATGAGCAAAGAAAATAAAATTAAAATATATAGATTAGTTGTATAAAAATGATAAAAAAGTAATGTAGTTGTATATAAAGATGTGAAAAAATAATTAAAAACTACGATAGTTATAGAGAATAAAAAATTTTAAAAGTCTGTTTGGATAAATGAAAAAACTTCAATGCTAGTATAAAATTTTTCAAAAGTAAGAGATGTTGAAGCAAAATTATCACCTCATTCAGCTATGTCTTTCAGGTTGAGGAGCTTAGAAATTCACGCAAGAATAGATCGCAATATCCGTTCACAACAAATTTTGATTGACCCTTTTCATTTTCGTACAACACAATTAATGAATAATATCCTCAGTTGCTAACCCTTGCTCCAGCCATGCATTAACACTTGGTCAAATCGAAATTAATAATGACATTGTTTATTCAGCAAAAAAAATGTTACTAGTTTTTCTCTTTACCAAACAACCTCTAAAGTGCAAAGTTTTAGGGCATGTTAAGAGTGAAAATTTTTAATTTAAAATATTTTTGTTTTAAATAAATACTCCCTTAATTTGAAGAATCTTCGTTGTAAATAAACATGTGTGTGGCAAAAAATCACGTCTAATCTAGATCACTTTTTACACTGGTGATTGGTATTTGGTACCAACTGCTGCAAGGTTCAAATCGTGACAGTTGTACTGAAAAGCACGAAAAGCGATTGAGTTGTCAATGACCCTTAATTTCCGGCAGTCGAAAAACATTCCCAACGTGTAAGCCACGCGCATGTGGCAGGGAGGATAAAAAGGTGATATGGAATATGGATGGTCAGGCTCAGCTGGGCCAGAACTAGCTGCGGAGCACCAGACCAGCACCGCTAGTTCCAAACACGGCGAGCAAAACCATACTGATAGCTAGGGATGTTAACGGATCGGGTTGAACGGGTTGGAGTCTAATCCTAATCCTAACCCATTTAATATATCTTAATCCTAATTCGTTTATTAACCCATTTAAAAAACTTCAACCCTAACCCATTTACAACCCATTTAATAAATGGGTTAACGGGTTGTTAACGGGTTGTGTTTGTTACTAATTTTCATGCTAAAAATCTTCAATAGAATTTGTAAATTTAAATAAATTAAATAATTCAAAGCTAACGTACCTAAATTTAATTTATTTTAGCTTGAAAACATCAGCATCAATCTCAAGTCATCTCTTTAATGTCCATTCCTGTTATAAATATTGTATATATATATATATTATAATATATTATATTAAATGAGTTATACGGGTTGAACGGGTTGGACGAGTTAAATAAACGGGTTGGACGGGTTGACGGGTTGCGAAGCCTGAATCCTAATCCGTTTATTTAATTAAATGGTTGAACGGGTTGGCGGATCATAACCCATTTATTCAAAAACCCCAACCCAAACCCATTTATTAACGGGTTGAACGAGCGGGTTAACGGGTTGACCATGACCATTAACACCCCTACTGATAGCTGAGGCTCTCCTGGCCCGATGGTCTCGGCTGTCCTTGCGCCTCTGGCAAGAGGATTAGGACAGGCCTCGGGCACAGATTGCACTGCTCGGTGGGGGCAGTTCATGGCCTGCTGCTTCCGAAGTTTGCTGATGTGAGAGGAGCATGGCCATGAACTGCCCCAACGGAGTAGTTGAAGCCTTAACGACTCTCGGTAATCTCCAAGTATGCTTGGGAATGCTGGGCTCTACACGTAAATCAACATTAATTATTTTTTACTTTATATTTGTAAAACTGTAGGTTAGTGGATCAACTCATCTTAAGAAAAAAAAAAGACTAGGTTGGTTCGCCTTAACAACTTGGGTTATGAATTATGATTTGGAGCGGATGTGGACCGGAAATGATGACACGTAGGACGCACATGAAGCCGCAACCTAGCCATCTATAGTAGAATGTGGTTGGTGACGTGGGGAGGTTGTCGATGGAATTAGGAAAGGGATCATCTGATAATTCGGGGTTATGGTCCACGTGTTGTCCTATAAACCGGACAGTGAAGAGTGCCTTGTTTCCTAACTAGCCATGCCATTACCCATCAGCCTAAAATTAGTACATTGGTCATGCTATTTATATGGCTTTCGGATGGGGAGTATTGGCTTCTTCCCCCTCCATTCTCTTGTTGTATTTCATTTTCCACCTTTTTCTCATCCCTGGATTTACATCCGTTGAATTTGTGGAACCCCTTGATTTGGTCCCACCATGATGATGAAATCAAAATCAAATCTTATTATTTCATTTAAAATAACTTATTTAACAAGGAATCCAAATTTTATCTAGATAGATTGCAAGTATTGACACCCAAGATCATTTAAAGGTTAACATCAACATATCAAAGTTTTTGATTGTTACAAATATAAATCTTAAATTTTCAGTTAAACATCTGTACCTTCTAAATTATTTTTTCTTACATCAATAGATATTTTATTTATTATTATGACATTCTAATACTTGTGTAAATGGATATGAGTGAGTTTTATATTTTGCACATATTTTTTAAAATATAAAATGTGTGTAGTACTTCGATTCAATTGACCTTAAGGATCATAATTATACAGAGCATGTTAAATAAAATTTCAGATTCGATTCCGGTTTCATTATCATTGTCAGTCCAAATCAACAGATTCCATTAATTCACTTCCATCGAAACGCGACCCTACACATAATATCTCAATAAAACTTCAGAAAAAAAATATGATTCTAATTGGAAAAAGTAAACTTTTAGGGACCATGCAAAAATATGTTACTAAATGGCCGTTCAGGAGGACAAAAAAAGTAAAAATGAAAAAAATTTGAAGAAGTGAGTGTGATGTGATATGTATGAGTAATGATTATGAGTAAAAATAATAAAATAGCATGTAAAAATAAAAGTGGGAAAAGAAAAGAAAAAATAGTTAAGAATAAAAAGAATAAAATTAAAATAAATAAAATAGTTAGATATAAAACTATAAAAATAATTAAAATATAGAAGTAATAATAAAAAGTAATAGTAGTTAGGAAATCAAGACATCAAATCATATTTAAAAATTTGTAGAAAGAAATGAATTTTTTTTTTTAAAAAAAAACTTTTTAACTATTATGGACGCACCCTAAAATCGCAACTCTTATTGTGACAGTGCAATTTTTTGCTGAATTTTTTGGTAGAAAGCCCATTGGGACATGACCAAATGGTTTTTATATAAAGATGCTGTGTGTTTTATTTAATATATATGGCCACTATGTTGCAAGTTAATTTTGGAATCCTCTCTCTTCTGAATTTTGCGGTAAAGTAAAACTGCATAGGCTGATAAAACACCTCAAAACATTGCTATTTGTCTATTTTCAAAATGTTTGAAAGCAGTAAGTCTGAGTTGAAGTTAGATGCTTTCCACTGCAGGCAGGTTTGAGTAGGTTGGTATATGTTAGCACAAAGAAGAAGAAGATTATTGTATCAGTAGTATCGAAGCAATGGACGAGAGATGATATGATACATGTTATGAGACGAACGAGGACGAGATATGATCTCATTGAACTATAATTCCACCCATCACCATATGTATCATGTGTTGTGGGCCTCGTGGCTGTAATTGGTAAAGCCGATGGATGGATGGATGAGTGTAGGGGAACAATGCATGCATGTCTGACCTGGGGCCGTTATTTGTTGGCAATGCATGGAGCATGGTTTGGAGGCATTAACGAAAGGAAAGGCTGGCGTGGTGTAATAAAGAGTGAAAACAATCAAGAGGCTGTTGTATGCAGATTACGAGAGAGGACAAAAGCAGAAGCTCTGTAGCATTGTATGGGGACAAACGCCCACTGTATTGCTGAAGTATCGAATTAGCCAAAAGAAAAATCCCTTCCTCTTTCCTTGTCATGCTTCGTCATCTTTAAAACTGATATCCCTGATAAGCATTCCTGTTCCCCACCGTCGCTTTACTCACACTGCCCACCACCATCCAATATTGCATGTGCTGGTAACCACGCTAGCTAGAGCTTCGTTCATCTCGAAGACCATATCTGGATAGCCTTAATTATAATTCTCATCCTAATTAATTGTTTTAACCTCTCCCTACGAACATTTTGTGAAAGGTCTGCAAATGTACGTTCAATAAAAAAGAAGAAAGAGACTAGTGTCGAGGTGGGACCTGTTTATAACTAGAAACATGACAATGGAAAGGACACCATTGTTTCTGTGCTGTGGGCCGCCCGAGGCAAATCTCACTGGCTCATGCACAGGTTCGACACCCACTTCCCTGCTAAAACAAAAAAGAAAAAAAGAAAAAGAAAAAAAAAAACACTTTTAGTATTTTGGCAGCAGGTGATGTGGCCTGAAAGTCACTTGTAACAACAAGCCAATAATTAATCCCTGTTCGGTGGTCTGGTTATATATAGGTGGATCTGGGACCTTTGATTAGGGAAGGTAATCTTACATGTTAGCGGCATGTTCTTATTTAAGAGGTGTAATTATTTTCATTATATTTTAAAAATTTTACCAAAAAAATAAATAAATTATTATACCAAAATTTGAAGGTGGGTAATTGTTCCCCTCGACTGTATGGAAGTCCGAATTATTATTATAATCCATGAAACATGTGAAATGAGTATGTGCCTTTGCCTGGATGAAACAAATAAATAGCGATGAAAAATGTGCATGAAATGAACGGGCTGGTGCCGGACTCACACACACATATATTTTGGACATTGGCTTGTGCCGGACTTTAACGTTGATTGCAAATTATTTAAAATAAACAACCGAATTGGCTGCAATGTCTTTTTCCCTGGACTATCGCATATGAATATAAGATGCACAGACGACAATGACAATATTCATCATCCCATGCATTCATTATTTAGCTCTCTAAATCATTAACTTCAACCTACGTAATACAAGCCAACTTTTGAGGTGTAATATGGAATGATTACTTCACGGTGCAAACTCGTACGTACATGATTCAAGCAATTTGATTTAATTAGATTGATTAATTTCCCTACTTATAAATTATATTTGCCTCCTAGCAAACAAAAGGGCACCAAGCAAAAAGAGAATATATGTCAGAATTATTTAGCCGGTGGGCCACAGGTGCAGTGGATGGTTTACTTCAGTTCTCGAAAGATGACATGCATCTCATTTTCAGGATTGGCCTACCCACGAACTGTCAGAAAGCAAAAAATGAAAAAATAAACGGCCACTCCATGCTTGTCCTTGGGTTACCCTACGACGGGCTCCACTGGGAATTTGACAGCCAGAATAATCATAACTTTGAGGGGGTCCCTATCCACAATTTGTTGATATTGGGCACCGTCCAAAGATTAGGGACAGCGACATTTGTGGTCCATCTAATCGAAAGTACGACGGACAGTCTACCTTATATTAAATTGTTTTAATGTAAAAAGGATATATATACATATATATCGTATATAGAAAAAAAAGATTTATGTAACCTAAGGACCCCAACCGAGGCTTTACCTTGACCTTGCAGCGCCTTCCAATCTCTGCCAGCTTATACCTCACACTAAACTACTAAACTGTTGGGCCCTGACTCTTTGGCGGGAGCAGCTCTTACTAGACATGCATGCATCTTGATTAATGCCTTTTACATATTTTACACCCTGCTTACAACCTTTCTTGTGGTCCACATAGTTATTGCCTCTCACGTGGCTTCCAAAGAACTTATGCGGATTGCATAACCTACTCAGGAAACCACATGGTACACGATGCCCGTTGGGCTACCACTTGTAGCTGGCTTTTAATATCGCCACTGTTGAGGAATGCCTACACCTGCAAAACCACCGTATAATACTTTTGATATTTTCGTAGTACCGCATTGTATCTTTAGAACGTCCCCATGATGGGATCCATTCAACTCCACACCTAAAAGCCTTGATTAGACCACGAGTCTTAATGGCTATATACGTATTACTTAGAAATAGAGGAGGGATTGGCTGTAAAATTTGAAAGGAAGCATATCTCATATTTTTTCTCTTCTTTTCTTTCACTCTTATAAGAGTAATAATCGCCAGTTGGGAGTAGTCGTGGTCGTAGGCAGCTGGTTTGTGATCGTGAGTTTGAACTCCACAAGCAGAATTTCAACTTTAGATACAAGCTTATTATCTTTCCTATAGATAGGTAAAAGTTTATTGTTTCTCGAGTGGATAGGTGAGAGGTTGTTGTTGACTCTTGTGTTGCACTCGATTATAATAATAATAAAAAGGATGAGATGTAATATTGTACAACTAATAAAAAATAATAGACACTCTTCAAAGTATTGTCTTCTGGAAACACCCTATATAAATTTTTATCATATAGTAAAATTCTTCCTTTTTTGTGGTTTTTTGAAAGACTTCAAACCTAAGTAGACTTTCATTTCCATGTTAAAAACTTTCTGCTGTGTCTACTTTTTCTTTGACCTCTTGCAACGATCGATGCTGGCCGTCTCACCCTTCATCAGTTGCTATGATCAACAAAGCAAAAATAAAAAAATAAAAAAAAATGAATAGCTAGATATTTTTAAAAAGATAAATAAACGTCTACGAATATAAAATTATCGTATAATGATAAAAAATTATTATATATACATAACTAAAGGTTACCTCAAATAAGTGACAAAGATATCTTTCACAACTGTTTTACTATAATCTAATTAAACCCAGCCTTGCTGTCGAAAGGGAAAAATACATGTTCCACTTCTGTTAAAGGTATTTCCTTTTAAATTTTCTGTATGATCTTTTGGTCTTCCATAAAATGAAGTTTTTATTATTTACTTTTTCGAGCATTTTCACCATTCTGCCTTTTGGATGGTCGGATGCACGTGACAAGTGAACAAGAAATATGCATTATATAGTTGCTGTTGTACGCTGGGAACTTAGGTATAGATCTTGCACACGTTTTTCCTGTGATATAGAGTTGGGAAATGATCATTCCAAATCAATATGAAATTGCCTTATTTTAGACCGGTCTAAAAAATATATTTTTATTTTTTGACAATAAGCTTATATATTTATTTAGAATTTTTAAACATATAGATATTTTAGTCATATTTCAACAATTTAAAATGACAAAATACTCGTATACTTAAAAATCTAAAATAAATAAAAATGTATCTCTGAAATTAGTAAAACTTAATTTATAGATTAAATGTATCTATATTAGTAGTTTTATAAAAAAATTTAAAAATAAAAAGTATGTTTTTTGGACTAGTCTAAAATGACAGGGCCTTCATATATTTTAGTTTCGATGGATTATGTATGTATACACATAGTACAAAAACAGAAGCAAAATTCAAGTGCGCATAAGAAGTATCGCAAAGGGTGCATGTTGGGCATTTCCGGTGATCAATTTAATATAGGACATGATGGTGTGAATTGGTCGTCGGGTGCCCATTAATTGATTAAGCAATTTCTTGCATTTTCTTTTCCTTTTTTTATTATTTTTTAATGTGCTGGAAGCAGGCTGCCTTTTCATGGGTCCTTTGCGGGTTAGAAAATAGAAAGCTAAACAAGAAACAAAAATAAATTTCAAATTAAAAGAGGGCGAGAAAAAAGAGGTTCAGTGGCATGGATGAGAAGTGGGCCAGGACACGTTCCCAGGGTCAGTACCAATCAATCCGCACAAATCTCCAGACAAGGTACGGGAAACCTGTCAACCTTTCTCGCTCTGCACATTTTTGCATTTTAAATGTTATCAAACACCTCACATATCTACAAATATTGATAGTTTTGCTTAATTACAATCTCTTAAATACTTCTAAAAATAATCCGCTTTTACAAATGAAACGTTCACGTTTAAGAGTGCCATGCAGTTGGCACCTAAATCTAGTCTACATGATTACGCTCTAGATCAATGATATTACAGTACTACATAAGATATTTATGAAAATTGAAATAAATTATAAATAAATTGATATATAGATAATATATAATTGATAATCAGATAATAATTTTTTGATGCACACTTATTGATAAAATTAAGTAGTTAATTAAAATTCATTCCAAGACTTATGAAAGTAATAATGGTAATGATCTTTTTTTGATATTAATAAGGTTAATGATCTAGTTCTACCTAGTTTCACTAGTTCACTACAGCAACCCAGGGCACTGCAAGTTTGCAACTCAAAAACTTAAAATGGTGGTATATTTCGTTGCAATAGGACAACAATTTCAGTGATTTTCTCAGTTCTTGCTGTTGATATTAATGTACTTATATTTGCAGTGAAAATTAATTGTTTTTGTTGCTATTTTTTCCCCATATTATAAAGTCAGGAATGACTTTGTATGTACATATGTATTTTGGTATATTGAACAAGTAATTGATCCAGCTTAGCGGAGTATATTAGAGCGAAACCTGATAATTTGCTGTTATCAAAGTAGAAATAGAATAATGGTGTGAGCAGGTTCTTAGCCTTGTTGACACTTGACATCTTCATCTGAAGCGGTACTATGGATGTGGTAATTGTATACGGTATATTGAAGTTCTTAATAGCAGAAATCATGCATGCCATTTCATCTATTTCACTCACGTAAGTCGTAAGCCTACAACGTTCATTATTTATATTCACTCTCAAAAGGTATTAAATTTTTATAAAATATAAATTTCCAAGTATAGTAATTTTTGGCATCACAAATAATTAGATATCAATCAACATTAGAAATAATTAGATTTGAAAACTAATTTAAATAAGAAAAGCAAAGGGAAAATATGAATAATATAACAATTGTTAATTAAGACTTGAACAAATATTTTTAAATAAGAAAAGCAAGCATCACTATAAAATTTTAATTTTGGTAACTAAAATTTTATTTCAAAAAAGTTAAAACTTGGCTGCTAAAGAAAATTTCAATTGCCAATAGTTGATAGTACATGTCATATCGCAACTATTAAAAAAAATCTAGTCATCAATATTACATAGTTTTTATACTTAGGTAACCAAACTTTATTTTAGTTATAAAAGTATCATCATAAGCAAGAAATTTTTATTTTTTATTTTTACATATGACGGCATTGTCATAGGAAATTTTTTTACCTTATTTATAAAAATATGATTATAAGTAAGAAAATCTTTTACTTGTACATACAGTTTTTTTTTACTAGTAAAACTTTGTGGTTGCTAATAAAGGCTGCACAAACCAACTTTCTTGTAGTGGGTGCATGCACAAACCTAGTTGGATTAGATTATCAATTACCCAAGTAATAGGTATTAATTTTTCATATGAGTGAAGGGTTTTGAAATTTTCTTCTTCAGTCTTCAGATGCTATTTGTAAGAAAACATGAAGGCATTCAATTAAGGGTGTGTTATATTATTATGAAGACTATCAGCGGTACTATGGACTTGATAATACAAATAGGCATGTTTTGGTTTTCAAGTACGTACATACTTGTTCATAAAGCAAAATTTTCAGATATGTTTTAATATTATTATATATAAGTTAGAATGAAATTAATTTAATGATAGACATGAACGTATATATAGTTATATACGTGTAGAGTATGGGCTCCAGTGCTTCTGAAAAAATATATACGTGGGCGCAGGTGGGCTGAGTGATTGAGAAGTGAAGGGGAATGGGATCGTCATTCGCTCATGCAATAACCGATGAGAGAGACGCGTATGGTTTGGGGTAGCAGACAGCGAAGCTTTTGTTGCTTATTTCTATATACAGAGAAACAGATGCAACAAAGCTGCACGTGCATACCCATCTGACTCTCGCTTGCTCAGATCCTCTCAGTACATCTGTCCTCATACGCCCCCTGTGGGCTCTCTTCTTCTGCCATGCCTTCAAATTCAACTTCGATAACTTTGCCCAACTCTTCCTGTAGGCTCCAATTCAACGCGTATATACAGATTAATTACGATCAACGTTATTTGTAACACATATATACAGATTAATTACGATCAACGTTATCTGTCTTAATTAGCTTCATCATCCTAGCTATAGCTAACACCTCATGCATTGTTTACGAGGTACCAATCTAACGCAACCCGTTTTCACAGATTGCTTTCCAATTCTTACAAACTTTTTGAAAACCTAAAATATTTGTTATCTTTATTATCAAGCATTTATTTGTAATGTCAAAAATCATTTTAATTGGAAATTTATAGTTCTAGGGTTTTTTGGGAAATGATAAAATTTTGGATGAAAAAAATTTGGTGTTAAAGTTTTTGAATTGAGAGAAAATGACGTGATATGATTAAAGTGATGATGAAGAGTAAAGATAACAAAGTTAAAATAGATAAGTTTATTATATAAGTGGTTGCATAGAAATGATCAAAAAATAAAGTGAAACTATACTTATTTTGGAATTATACTTAAATTAATAAGTTTATCATATTCACTCTGGAACTATACTTATTTTGTAGCTCAACTAAATATATTTTGAAAATTGAATTATTATACTTTTAGTCAAATATAATATTTTAAACACTGTGGACCCATTCTAAGTGAACAATGCACTTTTTCGTAAATTAATTTTATCAAATTAACCTTGCTTAAACTTGAACTCGTCTCCCTTTTCTTCCCATATCTCCTCCTTATTACCTTCGCTACAAGATTTATCTTGGCAAAAAAAATATTATTTTTTTGGTACAGTAAGGAGGAGATACTATCAAAAAAATATTATTTTTGACAGTAAATGAATTTAATAAGAAAATTAGCCGGGAAATTTAACCACCTAGTTGATACACAACTAGCAAAATTGTCATATTTGGAAAATAAGAAAAGATACGTTTATGGTTGGTAGTCAAAGGGAAGTGATACTGTAGAAAATTAGAAATGTTTATTACTTTGACTTAAAGTGGAAATGCAAAGTGATTTTACGAAATCTAAACCATTTTTATTTGAAATAATGTTTTATACATTTTAAAAAAAAAATTTAAAAATTATATACGTACATTCATTCAACTTGATATCCAATTCTTCACAGATTTGTCTACATTGAATTTTTTTTAAATTTTATGATGTATTTTGATTATCTCATTCTAATTGTTTTTATTTTCCGACTAAGTATGTATATTAAATACATTAGGTGATTTGGATTTCATATAAACGCTTTGATGGGGCAAAACCAAGCATTTCCACTTGGGAAATTGGTAGGGAAAGGTTTCCACTGAATTACCTCAGTTAAAAAAATGCATGGCCATATTTGATTTGATCTGGTCGTATTTAAAAAGAAACCATAATAGTATATAATATCCTTAGTAAAAAAAATATATATATATATATAAATGTTGACAAATTTCATATTTTTTCAGACAAATATAAACTCAATTCTATATACATGCTGTAAAACTTTTTACTATAAATAATATATATCATGCGGTGAAGATTTTAAAAATGGCCCAAGGGGGCAGCCATTTTCATAGCTACGTTTTTAGTATTTGAAGCCAAATTGATCAGGTGCATGCAGCAGCTAAAGGCAACTAAGGACAATATTGATATTACGAGCTTATAAAATTTCAGTAGATAAAGATTCCTCTACAAATATTGACGGTAAATAATAGTAGTAGATTATTATTATTCATATCTATAAATTAATTGGAAATTACAACGGCTCGCGCATTTGCAAATTATTGTACGTTTTGTAGCGTGTCGTTTGCTATTAGAACCACCATATATACTGCAAGGATGTGCCGTATATGCATGTGGCCCACTTTGCTCCAACAGGTCTTCCGAGAGCACTGTAAGCCAGCTATTTGTGCTATGGTCGGACAGCTGCACTTTTGTGCATGCATACTCTGGTACGTCCGTTGATCGTGAGGGACCATCTTCAGATTACCATATATGAACTTCATTTGTGCCTGAATAATGGCATGTAGGTAAAATGTTAATAAATGATCTGTTAAAACCGATTACATGAATTTCATCCAATTTATATTTATTTTAAATCATTCAAAAATTTTAAGCTGATTATCGATAGATTAAAACAAGTTTTATATTTTAGATAAATATATAGGTTATGTATATCGAATCATGCAAGTGTTAAGATTTAGCAACGAAAAGCATTTCGTGGTTAAAGGTTAGAATTTTACTGCTAAAAATCATATATATGTTCGTTGTCAGTTCATTGCTAATTGAAGATCTGTTGCAATATGTAGAGATTGAGCATAGAAAAACTATTCTTTATTGCTAAATATAATGCTTAGCAATAAGAAAAATTGGGCCTCTAGCAATGATACAAAAATTGCTGCTAAAAGTATAGTTCTTATTTTTTGTTGGGGGTGGGTAGGAATCAGCTAGGATCATATCAGTCTGGGATTTGTCCAACCATGACTCCAAAAAATTCGGTCAGATTCTATTTTTTTTTAATATTTGGTTGAGATAAGATTGATTCAACCTAACTTTTTTTTTTAATAAAAGGGTATTTGTTAATGCTTAAACTTTTCAATTTAAAATTTTTTACTCTTCACAACTACTTTATTTTTTAATTATTTCTTTATTTCTTCCTATATAACTATTTTATCTTTTAATTATTTAAACACAACTACTAATACATCACTATCTATTTTAACTTTATTATCTTTATTCCTCATTATTACCCCTTTCATATTACACTATTTTTTCGTATTTAAAAAACTTTTATATAAAAAACTTTTCATAATCAATTTATCACTTTCCAAATACAACATAAGTATTAGTATAAACTTCGGGTTGATTTCAGGTCAGCATCAAGACAATGAGTCAGATAAAAAATCTAGATCAAGTAGGATAATTTTAAGAATTTATGTATTTATGAGATATAAAATACATTTATGTTGAATTTAAATATTATATGCTTCAATATTCTATTAATTAACAAAAGTAAACATCACTACTAAAATAAACATGAGTAAAGATAATAGAACTTTATCAAAATAGATGAAACCTACCTTATTCAAAATGAATTTTGATATTTTTGAAAATTTTTTTGAGAATAAAGGATTTTCTGAGAAAATTATAATTATACATTAAAGTTCTATGTACATATGCAAATTTCTCTTATTGATGATTTTATTATTAATATAGTTAATCATAAATAATGTAAAGATCTTGAAATAAAATGAGAATAATATTTAAATATGGCTTATAGTTTTTAATATATAAATATATTCCGGCGGCTTGTGATTTTTCGAATCAAAACATAGTTGACCTATCCCAATCTTAGCCATAGAATTAGCTTCTTTGATAGGGCAACGATCAAACATCTGCATGACATATTATTTATTTTTTGGATTTTTTAGTATTGGTACGCGAGCCCCGACATGTATTTTCCGATGTATAAAATTTTACAAAATTTGAATACTTTTTAATATTTTTTTAGACATGATGTTCAGATCATCAGAATTTTCAGTGTTGTTGTTCCCTCACTTTAATGATTAAATCAAAATTAAAGCTGCTCATTGGATTCACGGCTGTTTGTTAACGGAAATCAAGATTCGGTGTAAATCAAATATGTGCAAACGTCTGATAAAACCCATGCCACTTAGCTTACTTTCTGCTTGCATGCCTATAACATGGGAGCCTCATGTCGATACGGGGGCTCGCTCAAGGCTGCTAGCCGGCTAGGCATTAGTCAGTTCTGGGCTTATACTGAATAATATGCCGCGGTCGAATGACTTATGGCCTTTCAAAGGCTCCAAGCTTGATGGCATCATTCACTGGCCCAGCCTGCTGCTTAGGTGAACGCTTTCTCCATAATTCGAAAGCTCAAATGACTCGGCACCGTTTATGAGAAATTGACCAGATGTTTCTGGCAGAGTGGCAGGAGGATGTTTCTAGCGGCCACTTGTGAATCTTAGAGAATCCCTATTCGTCGGCATGTGAGAGCTTGGTAGTTTAATTAATTAATTAATTAATTGTGCAGAACTTGGCAACCTGCATGCGTTTGAAGTTTAATTCGGCACGTTTTCTCTTTTTTCTTCTTAACTTCTATCCATCATGATCTAGTGGTGAAAATGGAAGAACCATAAATCATGAATATACTAGAAACTAGTACATATATAAGAAATATTCAGGTGCGGTGCAGCTCAGAAGTATAGTTGTGTCAAAATGGACTTAACGTGATTATAAAATTATAATTTACTTCACCAATTTATATTTAGAATAATATATTCTATTACCGTATTAATTTTCATTTCAATTGGATATGTGTATAGAGCCAATATGAAAATGGTACAAATTCAACGTAATAAAATAGTTTGATGTAAATAACAACTTTAAAGTATTTTTTTAACATCTAAACCATTTAAAATATGATTTGTATATGAATAAATCATTGTAATAAATTTCATTGCATTTAAATATGGGTGAGGCCTATTTTTTGGACAATTACACCGCTGTTCCACTACAGTTGCGCCAAACTATTTTATTACGTTGAATTTGTATTATTTTCAGATGGGGTCCATACATATATCCGATTGGAATGAAAATTGATATGGTAATAGGATACATTATTCTAAATACAATAGGTAGAGTAGATTATAATTTTATCATCATGTGAGATCCATTTCAGTACCACTGCACCGTAATTATGGTGCAGTAACGCTGCACCTATATATATATATATATATATATGGATGCTGTTCTGGTGCAGTGACGCTGCACCGGAACAGCGGTGCAGTGGGCCCCAAATGAGCCCCACATGATCATGAAATCAAGATCTACTCTACCCATTGTATTTAGAATAATGTATTCTATTACCACACCAATTTTCATCCCAATCAGATATGTATATGGGGCCCATCTGAAAATGGTACAAATCCAACGTAATAAAATAATTTGATGTAAATAACAATTTTAAAGTATCTGATTAGGATGAAAATTGGTATGGTAATAGAATACATTATTCTAAATACAATGAGTGGAGTAGATCATGATTTCATGATCATGTGGGGCCCATTTTGGGCCCACTGCACCGCTGTTCCGGTGTAGTGATGTTGCACCGGAACAACCCTCTCTCTCTCTCTATATATATACGAGAGCTGTTCCGGTGCGGCCCAAAATGGGCCCCACATGATCATGAAATCATGATCTACTCCACCCATTGTATTTAGAATAATGTATTCTATTATCACACCAATTTTCATCCCAATCAGATATGTATATGGGCCCCATCTGAAAATGGTACAAATCCAACGTAATAAAATAGTTTGATGTAAATAACAACTTTAAAGTATCTGATTGGGATGAAAATTGGTATGGTAATAGAATACATTATTCTAAATACAATGGGTGGAGTAGATCATGATTTCATGATCATGTGGGGCCTATTTTGGGCCCACTGCACCGCTGTTCCGGTGCAGTGACGCTGCACCGGAACAGAATCCTATATATATATATATGTATGAGAACTTTTCCTGTGCAGTAAAGCTGCACCGTAATTAATGTTACATTTGGCTCAAAATGGGCCCTACGTATATAAATATATTGATACTCTATACAATCATTTATCCATATATTTTATAGCAAATGGTTTACACGTCGAAAAAATAACTTTAAAGTTATTATTTAAATTAAACTATTTTATTACGTTAAATTTGCACTATTTTCATATGAGATTCATACACATATCCAATTAAGATGAAAATTGATATGATAATAGATTACATAATTCTAAATACAATGGGTAAAGTAAATTATAATTTGATGATCACTTTATGATCATGTGGGACCCATTTTGAGGTAACTGCACCATAATTGTGGCACAGTAAAGCTGCACCTAAATATTTTTTTTCCTCTTTATATATATATAATACATATATATACAAGAACCTTTCCTGCGCAATGAAGCTGCACCATAATTAACGGCGCATTTAACTCAAAATGCATCCATATGTACTTAAATGTATTAATACTTCATACACTCATTTATCCACATATAAATTTTATAGAAAATGGTTTGAAGTTGTTATTTATATTATATTATTTTATTACGTTGAATTTGTACCATTTTCAGATGGGGTCGATACACATTCAATTTGGATAAAAATTAGTATAGTAAAAGAATACATAATTCTAAATACAATGGGTAGAGTAGATTATAATTTTATGATCACGTGGGACTTATTTGAGGTAACTGCACCGTAATTGTGGTACAGTAATCTTTTTTTTTTGGAAGTGAAGCAGGAATCTTGATTCAATGCATTAGCTGCTTTGAAACTTTCGGTAGGACCTATTTTTTAATTTTTTGAAATATTTTTGTAATATTCTTAATCTAAATATATTTAACTTATGATCATTATTTTTTATCTTTTTTTAAAACGTGTATATATTTTTAAAAACAGGGAAGTTTTATCATTTTAAATTACTAAAATACTCTTTTTTATAAAAATAAAAAATATACACACATTTCCAAAAAAGTAAATTTTCATTTATAGATTACATACACTTAAATTAACCATTTTATAAATATTTTAAAAAATGAGAAAAGAGTTTTGCATCCGAGTACATTGAATAGGACTCACTAATTAATGGGGTTGTTTTTCGTCAAAGATACTTGACAATATTAGTAAATTGGTAATTCATGGTTTTGAATAAATCATTGAACTATATTTAACTATCCATAAATAGTTTTCTGCCTATAAATCTATTGAATGGATTGAGAGATCCGTGGACTTCATATATCAGGATTGAGCGATTGAACCATCGAATTTCTGATCTTAAGTTGTATAAAAATCGGGGGCTGAGTGCTGATTGATTAACTTCATGCAAAGGGAAAACAGGGGAAAATAAAACAAAATAATTTGAATAGTATGAGAGGTATCTTACTAATAGTCTACGTAGAATATAGACACAACAAATAGACCATTAACAAGGAAATTTAGATAAAAGTGACATGGAAAGAAGATACTGTAATTAAGGATCTAACTTCAAATACATATGGACCCAATATTCTATCCCAAAATTTGGAAAATAATTTGGCCCTCGTAAAATTTAAAATTTTTTCGAAATATAATTGAATTTGGAACTCATTAACGACAATGGTAGCTCTCTTAAATATTAATAATCTGCTCCCTTCACTTGAAATTGCCGTCCCTTATGGAAGGTGTGCTAAATTTGCCACTGTCAGTAGCACTAGCGTAAATGGAAACTGGCTAGCTTTTGATCATGTTAAGGGGAGATTTAGTAAATTAACACATCTGATATTATCGATAGAGATAAGCTAACATATGATTCTACACATAAGTGGACAAATGTATCACTCATCTTATGCGTAGTCGTTGTAGTGGATGGGCAGGCCATGGAGATTAACAAACCCTCTGGGAAAAAAAATCTCAGGCACCCGCAAGTTGGTGCACCAAACTTGGAAAAACACTCCAACCGTCACATTGCATGGTTTTTACGTCAAAGGACGCTTAAATTACTAACTTACCCACAAACCTATCTATTTTATGGAAACCCCACAAATAAGGGGGAAAAACCCACGTTCCCCTTCCACCATGCACAATAATTTAAGAAATTGAAATCAAATAAAACGATAAAAGTATCCTATGCAAAAATTTAAAAAATCAAGTAGTAGTAATAGTGGGCAAAAGAAACGGAAGGAGAAGAAATACTAGTTACAAAATAGGAATCATGCGTTTCGTCTGGGATCCGAAACATTCCACTTCCAATGCTCGTCTTGGAATCCCTTCTTACCAGCCTTCTTTCTATCCCATTCCAGCTCCACCTTCCGCTTAGGCGTCAACGCACAAAACTTCTGCAGGGTCTCGTTCATGGCGTCGTGCACCTTCCACCACGTTGCGTGTGCAATGTCGCTGGCATAAACACGCTGGTCCCCGATGTCCCAGTTGCAATCATAATCCCTGTAGCAGTTCCACGGCTTCAGCCCAATGTAGTGGATTGTATAAAGCTTGGGCGGGTCCGACGCAAAAAGCTGGTTCTTCAAGCTCTTTTCCGCCGAGGTGTTCGACCAGAAATTCTTTAAGAAATTCACCCTCCTCGGCAGCCGATGCCACCACACGAAAATCTCATTGAGGAATCCCTGATCCCCGCCGTTGTAGGACACTACCTCATTCCTCTGATCCATCATGAGCTGGAACGTGCGATTGGATGGCTCGAGAACCATGATGCCCGAGTTGAATATCATCCCGTCATTCCCCGTGGCGGACATCTGCGGGAAATTGAAGAGGACGTCGAGGTTTCGCAGCGCGATGATGTCGGAGTCGATGAATATGATGATGTCGTAGTCGACAAGTTGCCAGAGGCGGAACTTGCTGTAGTTGTACTCGTTGTAGGTGTTGTTCTCAGCTTTCGGGTTCCGAATTCGCTCGATCTCGCGGATTTGCCACCCGGCTTGGGCCAGCGCTTCCCGCTTGGGCTCTGAGATGGAGTGGTCGAGCAGGATGACTAGGTCGCGAGTGGTGCCTGCTTTCAGCAGGCTCTGGGCCAGTGTAATGGCTCCGCATACATAGGCTTCAGAAGAATGGATAACTGTCGCATATGCTTCTCGCCTTGATAACTTCGAGGGCCCTCGGGCAAGCTTGGAGAGATTGTAAGCTTGATTAATATCTACAATATTAACAATTCGATATCAAGGCGCCTGTAGCTCAGTGGATAGAGCGTCTGTTTCCTAAGCAGAAAGTCGTAGGTTCGACCCCTACCTGGCGCGTTTTGAAATTTTTGAAATTTTTATTATTTTTTAGTTTGCGGGGGGCTATAAAAAAAAAGAATCAAAAAATTTTTTTATTTTTTTTTTAAGCTTGCAAAAAGAGAGAGAACAAGAATAAAAATAATCTTATTACCTTCTCCCCATAGCGGCAATGCTAGCTTGCAAGAGCCGACAGGCAAAGATAGCTTGTGCTCCAATCTCTCCATGTCCGGTTCGTACATCCACCAGTTGCCTTCTTGCCGCACAAGATCCTCCAAGCGAAACATCTCCAGCATCGGCCGGCAAGAAGTCAAGAGCACGACCTTCAACTTCTCTCCCACGCTATTTCTTCTACCTTTCTTCACCGCCAGATTCGCAGCGATCAGATGGATTTGAAGCCGCCTCACGTCTCTCGTCCAACCCTCTTTCAGGCGCCGGCACGGCACCTGCGCCATCACCACGTCCACCTCCCCATACATTGCAAAATCCGGCATTGGTATCTCCGGGCACCACGGCCCCTCGTTGTCTTCTTCTTCGTCCACCCATTCCGGGAACAAGTGCTTCCATTTGAATTTCTTAGACACGCGATCGAATCGGATCACTACCGCCTCTCCCGCGCCATCCCAGCCGTCGATTTCATCGTCGCCCCCCATGTTGATCAAACCCAGAGTCTTGTTCCTCACTATCTCATCCACGAAACCAGGCCTCTTCTCCGACACCATCTTTTTCTCATGCAACTTGGCTTCCAAAGATGCTTTCATCTTCAGTTCTTCCTACAAGATAATAAACAACCTTATCCGAAAATTGAAATGGATGGCAAAGAACTCATCTATTTCTTTTTTCTTGGCTTATAATTACTCAAAGAAGGTGTACTCACCTTACCTTCTTGGTGTTGCAATTGCGAAGCGTGCACTTCACGACGAGTAGGCCATTCTCTTGATTAAATGACGATGGCCACAGGAAAACCACGGCATAAGCCATGAGGAAGCAGGCAATGAAGACGATGTTGATCTTGATAACCAGAGATTTTGATGCAGGAGCGGCCTTCGTCATTTCGAAGGACTTGGGAGGCATTAGAGAGAATGGCTACTGGAAGAAAGAAAGAAAGAAAGAAAGAAAGAAAGAAAGAAAAAGAGAGCTTGATGTAGAAATGAATGTGGAGAGCTCTTAAGCGTGATGATTATCTATTTCTAATAACCGAGGCTTAGAAATGAATTTGGTGTAGTGGGTGGTTAGAAGGAAAGGAAAGGAAAGAGGCAGTGGGAAGAGGCCACTTGGAGTGATCCATGTGTCTCTCTTGTGAGTTTTTTCTCCTTCCAATTTCAGACAAAACCAAGAAATGGTTCGGACGGAATAAGCCGTCTCTCTCCTGTTTTTATAGGACAGTGGCAAAGCAGAAAAAGGTAAGGAAAGGAAAAAAAAAAAAAAAAGAGAGAGATCGACATTCTGGCAGCATAGCTCATACTCCCAAACGATTGATACTCTGACATGATAACTCATGGTCTGGCGTCTGCGGTTTTCTTTTTTTTTTTTTTAGGAAACGAAACGCATTCGTAGCATTCAAGTGATTTAAACTTCACGGTAGAGGGGTCAGGCTACGGGTACGGGTAGTTTCCGTGCTTACGTGGACTAAAGAACACATTTGGACGTCTCAGATTGCTTATCGATCCCATCACAGATTGGCAGATATGTGTCTTTTACCTAAAGAGGGCCCCAGATTTTCTACCGTCCAATTCAGGCTAAAGCGTGGAGTCCAGGTGTAGAGCACTGGTGAGCCTGCGGATCAAAGGACATGCGGCATGCCGCATATCCGAATGGAACGGCAACGGCAGCATGCATCTGCTGCTTGAAAAGGACAAATAAAAAGCCTCTCATGATTGTCTCTGTTTCTTGCCTTCCAATTCATCACTCCACATTGGTGATCGACTGTAGCCGCCAGTTCTATAATATTTTTAAGGAATCTCAGATGGCTTCGTGAATTTTGTCTCCGATTTTTGAAAATTCTAAATATATTTATATATTTTGTCTAAAGTTCATTTATACCCATTTTGTTAGTGATTCAATAAAAGGCTGTTAACACTCCCTGTAAAAGGAGGAATACACTCAAGTCTTAATTTAACTTGAAGTTGGTTTGTTAAACAAATATAATTTTATAGGTATAAAAGTGCTAATAATTGGTTTGAATATGAATTTTTAGCTTTAAAATCATAATTAAGGATGAAAATTTTTATTATTTCACACGAAGTCAACGAATTTTTTAACAAATTTTTAATTGTGTAGGTGCAAGTAGAATTTTAAGTAAAATACATAGGTATGTCTTGAATTTTTAAAAATTTAGTATAAGTAAAATTAGTAATAAAATTTTTGAGTATACATGAAATTTGCCATATTTTTTAAAAGAGACAAAAATATTTAAAAGTGTTCCATTAGAGAAGTAAAAGCGTGAATGAAAAATTTTAAAAAACGAGAGAATAAATTGATATGATAAAGTTAAAATAAATTAGTTAAATGAAAACGTCGAAGAATGTTTGTGGAGCTTAACGGGGGCAAATGTCTTAGTTGAAAATTTAAAACTATATAATTTTACTTAAGATTTTTAAAATTTCAAAAATGCTATTTCTTTTGATGTAATTGCAAATAATAACATAACCTTTTAATGTTAAATTACCCTAGCTAGCCAAAATTTTTAGATCCACGCCCGTAAAAAATGTGAGAAAAATGATCAAAATACAATTGTAATAATAAAAAAGTAAGATATGTAGTTAACTAAAATGTCAAATCATATAAAATTTACATTAAGATGTGAATGTTTCCATATGGAAAAAGAAAGAAAATGATAAAATATAATGAAGGAAATATTTGAACTAAAAAAAGAACGACAAACTAAAGATGCAAATTTTTATAAAAACCAATAATAATAATACTAACGGCAAAACTGAACTTTGGATAGTTAATATATATGTCAAATAACATGAGAGTATGGCTATGATCCACCTATTATATAGGTTCATTATGTCATCGAAAAGTCACATTCATCTTTTTCCCGACCTTTTTGTGATTGCACTTTCAATCGTTGCGAAAAATAAATCAATGGGGCTACTGAACATTCACCAACCAGCGGGTGAAGTGTCCAAATCGTCTAGAGAAAGGGCTGCCATCATCTGGAATTTGTGCGATAAACAAGAAAACGAGGAGAGCCCAACCCGGCAACCCCTCACCTACTTACGCGAGCCAGCTAGAAAACAGGCCTTTTCTTTCAATTACCCATTAAATGGTGCGGCATCAACTTATACTTACTGATTTTGATAACCTAAGGTTCCAAATCAGATCAATCTAATTAGAAAGGACGGGTTTCCATAATTTCACTTACACTTGTTTTGTATATTTATATATGTCATCGAAAAAACGTTAACCACTAAGTTAAAATGTTTTTTTTTTTTTTTTTTTTTTTTCATGAGACTAAGTTAAAATGGTTAAA
Source organism: Annona cherimola (assembly GCA_030490835.1). Taxonomy (NCBI): domain Eukaryota; kingdom Viridiplantae; phylum Streptophyta; class Magnoliopsida; order Magnoliales; family Annonaceae; genus Annona; species Annona cherimola. The sequence goes on along the minus strand of CM059971.1, from coordinate 98,646,028 downwards.
AGGTTAGTCAGTCGTCAACTTGTTGCCTGCATGTTAGGTTGCCTGGCCCAACAGCGAATAGAACTAATGTTGGATTTAGGATCCTTCGCATTTGTTATATATTTGAAAGGGGGCTGTGATGTTAAATTAATTATACTTTAAAAGATTTTTATTTTAAGGGAAGTTAATTATCTAGCTTCAAAATGGGATGTAGGTCAATGGTAAAGGAACCTTTAAAGATTCTAGTATGCTGCCCTTAGAGGTGCAAGCGGGACTGGGGGATCCTTAGTCCGCTTTAATCCAACTTGAATTGGGTTAAAAAGTTGAGTTGAAGGGGAAAAAAATAAAAAAGAAGAAAAGAAAAAAGATAAGGTCAACCCGATGGTGGGTATCTTTGGTTTGGGTTTGGAAAGGGCTCCTTACCCTGAGCTGGAGACCCTTTTCACCCAATTTATTTAACATTATTTATTTTATTATCATATTGAAAATCAATTCAATTAAATTCTTCGGTGGCCGATATTTGATTAAAAATGTTTAAGGTAATTTACAAATACACTTATTTAGTTTGATCATAATTACATGTATATCCATACGGTATCAAAAAAATTGCAAATAACCTTATATACTTTAAAACAAATTACAAGTGTACCCGTACTAACAGTTGCCATCAAACTAAAGTCTATGAGCTGTTAAACCTTATTTATTTTTCCGACATTTAAGGAAGCCTTGAGCTATAGCAGCTCTGCAAGTATTCCCAAACCCTGTTCAAGCCAACACTCAAATCTTGTACCGATGGTGTTGGAATCCATCAATCCTAAATCTATGGATGATAGCTTCTTCTCCAAGAGATGCAAATCAGCAAGCCGACAGCACCATCTCAACAATGTCTCTTTTGAAATAAGCTGATGAAAAAGCAGGCGTGGAAGAGTCCGACAAGCCAGAAACGGGATGATGAAAAAAATCAAAGTAGGTGCAAACATAACAAAAAAAAAAAAAATACAAAATCATTGAAATGAAATCACTTTAAATTAGTTTGGGACATCTGCATATTTTTGCTAATAAAAATAATTAAAATTAAACTAATGGCTCAGGTCATTTAAATGACTGATGTACATGATTTCAAGTGCGTTGCAAAAGCACGGAGCTACGGTGCACCATCATCTCTGTTCAGATGGCATCCATGGTTGCTATCTCCAATTTATCACTGACTGTAGAATTAAACAGTGCCCCCAAAACCCACTTGTGAAATCGTCATCCTGGAAGCTCGAAATAGCCCATGGCAGATTCGCATTTGGTCTGCACTGATTTGTAGTTGCAACATGATCCAAACCTAACTTTAAATGCCCCACCTTTGCAGAGCCACTCACAATCTAATGGAAATGCAAAAACTACATCTCCTCTAGATTTGGTTGCTATCGACAGCAGAAACCACTTGTATCAATTTCAAAGTTTCATCGACCGCATTAGATCTTCCGGCCATCAAATCAGTTCTACTGACTTTCTCTTCTGACTTGTTTCCCCCCTTATTTGTTTTTTTTTTAAATTTATAAATCAGATATTTCCTATACATGTTTACTATTAATATTATAAGGTTATTATGAAAAAAAAATACTTGAGAGACATTAACAATAAGTCACTACACCTTGAGGGAAAAGGGGAGCTATGGGTGCACCATTAATTTATGTTAAACTATGTGGGGAGTATTTTTAATTTTTAAAATGCACAAGTATAGTTAAACTATGTAGGTATATTTGTAAATTATCAAATATTTATAATCATTTACAAAATATGTTTCATAAATGCATTAAAATATAATAATTTATGAAATTATTTATCCAATCGTCTAAAAATGATATATGTCTTAGATTGTATAAATGTTGAATATACAACTTTGAACTTGATATTGATAAAATCACTTATTACATTGATTTTTATAATTTTTAGATGAAAGTCATGTATATCTTTGATTTAGATAGAACTTAACATCCTAATTAATTAAATGATTCTAAACGAATTGGAAGGCTTGAATTTTGATTGATGATCAAGGTGGCCCAAGATGAAAGTAGTAAAAAAAAAATTTCGTTAAATGCAATAATTGTTTTAGTTGCATTTATTAAATGCAACCATTATTTTTGTTGCAATTTGACATGAATTTGTCCCCCTACGCTACTTATGGATGATAGTACATGAAGAAATGCAATTATTTACTTGAATCTTTCTCTATATACTATTATATGCAAACAAATAAACGACACCCCCTGCATATTGAATTTTGATCTTTACTGACCGGTCGGTAAAACCCGGTGTTTCCGACCAATGCTCTCAACCGTTGGATCATGTGGGCTCACTTTGGGCCGTTAGATGAAATACCAAAAATGCGGTGCGGGGGAGACGAATTAATGCTTTAGAATTTACCGCACAGAACCCTATTAGGCCGGAATTTTCCGCACAGCCCCCTCCCTTTAGGGGCGCAACTTGGGCTGGGTTGAGCCCGAACCCGGCCTGCCAGACCCAATTTTGGGCAGTATTGGAACTATATTTTTTATAACCCAAGCCCGGAAAACCCGATTGTAAATATGATAGAGTTAGGGTTCAAGTGAACCCGAAGAACTCGAGCCGATTTTCCATTTTATATTTATTATAAAATATATTATATGCATACTAGTTAAACAATATTTCTTTATATCCTTTATATTTTATGTTATTATATCTATATTTGAATACATATTTAGCATATTGTAATTTTATTGTAAATAAAGTATATTATTTCATTTATATTTATCTTTTATTTCTATCATTCATTTTTACACTTATTAATTTTTTTTCTTTATCTTAGTTTTGATGTTAAATTTTTTCTAGAAATATTCTTTACATTACTATTTTTAAAAAATATATAGTTTGATTATATATTATTATGTTTACCTACATAGTTTATTATTATTATTTATTCACATGAAATTCTAAACTTATCACTTTTAAATAAAATGTAAATTCATCAACATAAATTTCAACCCGAAACTCAGCCCGAACTCGATTTTCAAAAATAAGGTTAGGATTCAAGTTTTACAAATAGAGTTAGGATTAGAGTTAGAGTTGATATTTTATAAATAGGATTAGGATTAGGGTTAGGGTCGAGATGAACCCAGTTTCATGAGCCCGAGTTACACCCCTACTCCCTATCTCTCTCTCCCCCATCCTCTCCCGCACCGGCTGCGCTGCTGCCGCTGCTCCCTTGGCAACCCCCCACCGTTCCAACAGCGGCGCCCTCCTCTCTCTCTCTCTCTCTCTCTCTCTCTCTCCCTCCCTCTCCCACACCCGCTGCGCTGCTGCCGCTGCTCCTTTGGCAACCTCCCACCATTCCAATAGCGGCGCCATCCTCTCTCTCTCTCAATCTCTCCCTCTCTCTCCCTCTCTTCCCCATCCCGAAGCCCCAAAGGAAAAAAAAAAAAAGCAAAATGGGCAAAGAGCTAAAACTCTGCAGTTGTAAGATCTTGCGTGGGCGAAAGTTCCCACTCGTGGCATCATCAAAAATCCAAAAAACCATCTGGTACAGATGGTTGTATGATGTGCTCGGTCATTTGGACTAGAAGAAGACAAGCAAATCACGACTTGATATAAAAAAAAATTGCACAATCTCGTCAGTCTAGAAGAAAATCCACGAAAAATCTGCCATAACCAACAGAAATCAATTGTGGATGGCAAATGTTTCAAGTGCAGATGCTGGCAAAAAATTTTGAAATGGAAGAAAATCTGGAACAGCAAATCGTGGAGCTGAAATGGACAAGCTGCTGAAATCTAAAATGGCAAAAATAATGCAGCTGGATTGCAGTTTCCTTCATTAAATAATCTACGATGATCATGGAAAGAAGATGCAAAAGGAATGGTCAAATGTCTTTAATGTTGCCAAGATCAAAGCGGCAGTACTTGCAACAAGAACAAAGAAATGAAGTGACAGATCCAACGTGTAGAGTGATCGGCCGGTGATGAGGAGCGGGAGAGAGGAGGAGCTAGAGGGAGGAGGGAGAGAAGAGGAGAGAGAAAGGGATGTGAGTGAGGGATGGGACTGAAGCAGGCATGGCACCCGCCTGACGAGGACCTGCCGGCAAAAATCCAGTAGCATTAATTACACTTCCAGGCGCTGCATTTTTTAATCTAATCGGACGGCTAAAAACACACCCCGCACAATCGAACGGTGAAGAGGCGTGGTCGAAAACAACACGCATCTACGACCGGTCGGAGAAGATCACGCTTACTGCATATTCACTTATTTCATGGTGTGTTTGTTAATAACAAAAAGTTGTCAAGTTAAAATTTTTCAATCTAAAATTTTTCACTCTCCACAACTACACTATTTTTAAATTATTTCTTCACATTTTTCTATACAACTACCCTACTTTTCAATCATTTCTACACAACTACCAACACAACAAACCTATTTATTTCAACTTTATCATATTTATTCTTCATCATCACCCCTATCATATCACATCATTTGACAACTTTTCATCTCTACAACTTTTCATCAAAAGTTTTATCTATTCCCAAACACACCCTTAATTTCAAGTCATTTTTTCTTTTTTCACATTTCCAAATTCCTTTTTTCTCCGACTATATACTTTCATCAATTCTAATAAATGAATCTCATCCTACAGTTGCAACTTGGTAGAGTTGGCCCCAATGCAAGTCGCTGAACTCGAAGATAAATCTTGTTTAGGTATATTTTTGAAAACCCGAATCTGATTAATCAAATTTGTAAATGAGGTTGTGATCGGTGTTGTCAGAACTGGACCGGATCGGGAACCGGTCCTATGTTCGGTTCAATGACACCCTGTTCCGGCTTAATCAAACGAACCATCTGAACCAGATAAACTACGGTCGAACCAGCATTAGTTGTCGAACCGTGTTGGGCCGATTCGGTTGAAAAAATTGAAAGCAGAACTAGGCTGAAAAACGAAAAGTGGAAAATCGGCTTTAGCGCTCCGACCAAAAAAATGAAAGCATTCGAAAAACTAAAGGTCACCCGTTGATTTTCTTTCTTCCCCAGAAATCGCATTCGTGTCCTGCCTGTCACCCCTGACCCCACCCTAGCCAACACTAGCTGCCCTATTCTTCTCCATAACTGGCAATTTCAAGCTCGACAGCAACGTCTACTCTGGCAGGAGGACACCTTGGCCCTTGCTGTTTGCATCCTGCTCCCATCGCCCCATTTCTTCTCTATACATGGTGAGTTCGAGCTTGATAGATGGTATTCGTCTGACATCTGATTTGTGCGTCGATTTTCTTTCTTGCCTCCAAGTCGTGTTAGTGATTTCAAGCTCAACAGCAACATTTGCTCCGGTAGTTCGACCCCCTGGCTCCTGCTGTTTGCATCCTGCTCCTACTGCCCCATTTCTTCTCCATGCTCGGCGAGTTCGAGCTCAATTAATGGTATTTGTCTGACATCTACTTCGGCAGCCTCCTCACTGCTTGCTGCTTGCTCTCGTCCGGCATTGTCTGCTCCCTAATGCCTCTCCTGTTTGGCGTTGTCCCGCGTCACAAGGTGCCTCCCTACTACCTCCCTGGTGTGATCCGGCCATCACCCTGTTGCGTCCCTATGACTCATGGTGTTACTCTCCCATCTAGCCATGTGACCGCTTCCAGTGCTTCGTCCAACGCTTAGGTCTGGTAGCATAGTTAATTTTCTTCTAATTTAACATGTTATATTTATGCTTATTTAATGGTTCTTGAAAATTTTCTATTAATTTTTTCTTTCATGTTTTATTGTGATCTTTAAAGTCTAATACACAGATTTAGGAGTTATGGATATATAATTTTGCCAATATATAATTAATTAAAATAATTAAAAATTTCCATAAAAAAATAATGAAAGATTTATAGCATTATAATTACATAAGGCTGACGTCATTGGTTCACACCGGTTTGCTTAACCGGTCCAATCAGTTTGAACTAGACCAGTTCCTTCACCAGTTTAATCATTGGTTCGGTTCTGACAACATTGGTTTTAATTTAAGAAAATCTGACTCAATTTTCTTATTTATATTTAATATAAAATATAAATATAAATAATATTTACACATAAATATAAATATAAATAATATTTACACATAACTTGAATAATATTTACTCGTATTTATATTTTATATTAGTTATATTTATCTTAGAATAGATGTTTTTCACGTTGAAATTATGAATTTATGTTATAAGTAAAATATATCATTTTCGTTTACATTTACATTTATATTTATATTTATGTTACTTATTTTTACATTTATAAATCTTCTCTCTCATCTTTTTGAAAAGGTAATTTTTTAAAGAAATGTATTGCATGATTATGTTTTTCCTTAATTTAATTAGGTTATATGTTATTACTTTCGTGCAGATGACATGCTAGTTTATATTTATATGAAAATTTAAAATTTTAACCTAAACCAAAACTTTTCCATCCGAATTTTAACTTGAATTTCAATCCGAACACAGATTATATAAATAGAATTAAAAATTTTAGATTTTTGCAAATAAAACTAAAATCAGAGGAAAATTTGAATTTCATGAAACCATTTTGCACGCCTGCCCAATGACGTTCTATATCTTTATATGCCCGAGCGATATTGAAAACGAGCCACTTTCTTGTCATTTTTAAGGGATGATATTTATTAATTGCTTCGACAGACTACTTTTTGAAATCATTGTTGCTTGTCGTTTCAATCTGTTTGCCTGAAAATACTGAGCTGATACGTGCTCCTAAGTTTCTGTGTATAATATTTCGGGCACACATCAGTGTTTTTGTGCATATATCTCATGTGGTAGCCGGTAGGTTGAAATTGAACCTGACAAGCTAGTACGGAAAAAATGGACTGCATGTCATTATAAAAAGCTTTTTCAGTTTCTGTGTATAATTTTTTTTTTTTATCAAAAAAAAAAAAAGCTTTTTCAGCTTTCATTTCGTAATCGAAGGCTTGAATTCTTACACAAGGCAAGATGACGCGGATGCACAACTACTGCACAAGCTTCTCTCGAAGGGGAGCAAACCAGATTTTTTCTTGAAACAGACTGCAAAGTTTAGATTCGTTCGAAAATATTACAAAGAAAGTAAACATTATGAGATAAGATCCGCATTTTTTTTATCTAACCAACATTGTATTGTACATGTAATTTTTCCAAAGTGGTTATTAATTGGTCTGTATTTTATTAAGAAAAATTTTCAAATATACCTATAAATTTCGACTATAATCTCTAATATACTCACATATTTTTTATTAATTTCTCTCGTGCTCATGAATTTTTCTAAAATTTCTCTCATTCCATATTGTTAGTATTTGTTAACAACTACAGGTGTCCTTTCTTTCTTTCTTTTTAAAATATTTCTACAGGTATCCTTGTTGATTTATGTTTGTGGAAGTATCCTTTTATTAAAAAAAAATTAACCTTCATCACTTTCACTTTTCATGTGTTATTGTTGATGCTTCAAAAATTGTGCAATTTAATGTAGTTAATGTCATAACTTTTTTCTTATTTGTAAAGGTGCATTAGTCATTTACATATGTATTAACAACAGTTGCTAATAGACTCTAAGGTAAAAGAAAGTATTGAATATATAGGCGTATAAGGAACTATGGTTAAAATTCATAAGTATATTTGAAAATTTTCTTATTAGCATCACTTAAATTCTATCCTTACCCAAGTAAAAATCATATTTCTCTATCCATTTGGTAAGCTATTCGAATTTTCTTGTAAGTCTTTGTTATGCACATCATTAATTAGCTCTATCTTTTGTGTAAAGTTTATTAAAGTAATTAAATAGAGGAATTTTATAAGTGTGGAAATTTTTAACCAAATAGACATTTACCAGACGTATCTAACTAACTTCTTGGGGTGGTTGTTTTGGAGCCTGATTATATATATTTTGATGTATTTTAGGCTAAAATACAACATTTATTTATTTTATTTTATTTTAGTTTTTTTTTTACATAAATATGTTTTTATAAGTATATTTAATACATATGCCAAGTTTTGCTATTTTATAATACCTTTGCATATTTATTTTTATTTTAAGAAAACCATCAATTTCATGGGGCATTTAACTCATTTCTTGCCAGTTAAAAACTTGATTTTTAAAAATTAAAAATAGATATGTAAAAATATTGTAAAATGGAAAACTTGGTATATAGATTAAATATATTTAGGAAAATAACTTTATGAAAAAATTAAAATATAAATAATCATAAAAAAAATGAATGTTGTATTTTTAGGTTAAAATATATCACAATGTATATAATTATTGTTGTAATATTCAATGGAAATATTGTTTGAGAGAAAATAATGAAATTCATTAGCAACTGAAGTGGTGGAATTGCGGCAGGTTAAATGAAACACCATCTTTTCTTAGGACCATCCAATTTCCCAAAAACAGGGCCAATCTACTAGGTTATATTGAGCCACAAATACGCTGACATGTTAGATCAAGTGACATGTATGAGTCTGGACACTGCATACTTTATGCGGGATCATCCAGCCTTCATTTAATATGTACCCATATATGTATACTAAATGCTAATTTTTTTTTTTATTGCGACTTAATCAAGGTAGTTAAGAATTCTTTGTTACAACTTCTCGTCCTGCTTGGATGATAATGTACACGAAACCATTCCTACAATGAAAACGTTTGTTTATTGGGAACGAAGTTTTCATGTGAGAAATACATGAATTAATAAAAATAAAGGATTTTTGCATTGGCGTTTACAAGATTTTATTGCAACTGCGGGCGTATCATAACTTCTGTAAAATTTACGTCCGTACATACTAAATTTGCTTGAAATTGAATGCCAAGCTGTAAATTCTAAACTCTAAAAATGACAAAAATAATCCTATAAATAAATAAAATTATATAATATAAGCAAAAGGAAAGGGACATGTCTGCAAACTTAAGAAAGATATCTATGGTATAAACTAGTCACCTAGAGCATCAATCGCGTCCTTTGTCATGTATTCCCACCCCAAAGAAAAGCAATTTATGTAGTGAAATAAAATTTTGTCGCATTTGACATTAAAAGAAGTAATTACTTATTGTTGTACACAGACATAGTAGGCAGCAAACACTTATTTAAAGCATATGAAAAGTATACGCAGCAATTTTAAATACAGTTTTGGTTGCTATTTGTTGCATTTAATCACATTCCGCGATGTATATGCATACATAGGCTGCAAATTCAGCTGTTCTCCATCGAGCTAAGGAATTGTAATTGGGATGGTGATCCCATCTTGGCCCATGCCTCCACCCCTTAGTTGTTTGGGAGGGAAGCAGGGCAGGGGTCCTTTCTCTTTTTTGGTTTTTGGTCGTTGGCCACATTTCCTGAGATCCATATCCAGTTGGAAGAACTTTAATATACAAGCAGGGCGATTTAATCTTGGGTTTTGGGTCCGAAGGAACCGCATAATTAATGCAACGGGAACTTGGACATATATATTTATGCCAGGATTAAATTGACTGTTAACCTAACAGAAGATGGGTGCATGCTGGGTAATCTATGGCCTCCACCAAGAACGATTTCGAAATTGTTATCATCCAACTTCAGTTGGTTGGAGAGAAAAAAAAAAAAAAAAGGCGGGTAGGGCTCTCGTAAGCATCAAACAGCCACAATTGAGCGGATGTCCGTTGCTAGATGCTTTTCATCCATATCTATGGTTATAGCCGGCAGATACAGATTAATTAATTAAAATGGGCATTGGGGAGCTTAAAGCAATCTTCTCTCAGAAATTCGCTGCAAGAGCAGCGTATCATTCACGGTAGGGCGACTTAATTTGTCATTTATAAAAGGCCATATAGCGTTACTTGCAAAATTAATCAAACCACTAATGATAAAAAGTAGAAATTTGTGTCCAAGTTGCGCCCCAAAAGGATGTGGGTTTTGGCAACCAGAAGAGGAGGCTAATTAATATTTAATCATGTTGACGGGGTCAACAGACTTCATAAGTGGACCATCGTTTAAGTCGTTAATATGCAATGAAGGCCATCCACTTGGCAACGCCAACAAAGCGACTAGCAATGAAATCGGCTTTTCACGTCTTACAAGCAAACAAAACACGCCCCGCAAAATTTGAATGATTCAAGGCCTTTCCCTGTGAGAGAGAGAGAGAGAGCGCGCGCGCTCCCCGTCCGTCCCCTCTGCTCGTCTCCTTCCCTTTTAGGATGTGGATCCCTCTCTTTCTCCTGTGCCTAGTTAGCATTCCTCTCTCCGCCCATGCCGTTCCTGCCCCTAGAGGTCTCCCCTTATTTCTTTTTCTTCTTCTTTTTATTTTTTTATTTATTTTTATTTATTTTTATTTTTTTATTCGGTTCTGTTCCAACAGATGTCATCTGTCTTCTTGAAAATGCATTAAATTAGAATATCGAAGCTCATCACCACGGGTACTGATCTAATGCAACCGTATCCATGAAACTAAATGCGTTTCATAGTTAAAAATTATTTTTAGACCATTTATAATATTTATAACGTGTTTATTCGTTGTACCTAAAATCAAAATTTTTGATGAATTTATACTTTGTAAAATTTTTAACATCATTAAGGAGTGATTATATAGCTATTAAATTTGGAAAATTATCAATAACATATAGAAAATTTCAATCTTTTAAATAGTTTAGATTTAAAAAAAAAAACTTTAAAAAGCAACTGAGTTGTATTAGATCGGTGTACCTCATCATGAAATGTCATGTCATTTGGTGCAACCAAATACGCCTAAAATTTCATTAAGTTTAGGTCTTGCTTGTTTAAGTTTTTTTTAACGCATTTAAATTTTCAGGAGGTTGGTTTGTCACATTTCATAAAGTTCATCCTTTTAATTAGAGAAATGCTTCCATGGTGGCACTTATACATGAAATTCATGCTTATTGTCATAATTAGACTGTGATGTGTTGATTAAATCCAAAGCATTGATTATAGTAGTTTCTTACATATTTTTATAAAGCTAAAATTACATTGCCTAGAAATTTGTGTGAGCTTTGACAAAACGAAACACGCTGATTTTTTCCGTCTTCATCAAATAAACAGGACCATAGCTAAGACCTCCACATTAGAGCTACCAATATTTGTGTTGATGAATTTTAAGGGCATGTGTGATTTTAAGTAAATAGCACAAGGGAGACTGTTGGCAACAAATTAGTAAAGACGAAATAGGTATTTTTTAAAAAAGTAATAATAATAATAATAATAATAATAATAATTTATGATCATGATATCTATGAATAGTAAAATATTAAAATGTTGGATAGAAAAGGGTTCCGGTTCCTTTTATTTTAAAAGTAGCCTTCCTTTTAATAAACTTTTACCGCAAAACAAAAAGTTTTTTAATGGGGAATGAAGGAATGTAAGAGATATTGCAGGGATAAAGTAAAAAATAAATAAGTTGAGTGTGAAGAAAAATATTATGATAACATGTGTGTTTGACAATGAAGAAAAAATGTTAAGTTAAAACTTTTTAATCATTTTCTTTACATTTTTCTATACAATTACCTTATTTTTAATCATTTTTTCACATTTTTCTATACAACTACCCTACTTTTAAAATATTTTTATATACCTACACATACAACTAACATATCTATTTTAATTTTATTCTCTTTACTCTTCATTATTATCCTTGTGATGTTATATTAGAGATCGTTTGGATAATACAAAAACTTTTCAATGGCACGGTCGATCCAGAGAGTAAAACCAGTGACTTCATTGGCTGGCTGGTATCTGAGCACATGCCTAAAATGTCATGCTTGGAGGCAAAAAATGGCTCTGTTGTATAAAATTATATGCGGGTGTATTTAGGGGATGTTCGGGAATAAGGGGTGGGAAACTTGGGAGGGAAATGGTGGGGCACGGATTTCAAGACACCTCATTAATCAATCAATCATAATATTTTTTTACTTTTACCCCTATATTCTAATAATTTTTCATATCAACTACCTTCCAACAAACTTATTGATTCCAACTTTACCCCTATCATTTCATATCAATCACACAATTTTTAAAATATTTCATTTTCTACTCTTATCAAATACCACATTTCCCACAACTTTTACCATCCCAAATGTCCCATTAATGTGTTGGCCTAACCCAATGGTGGGAGACGTAATTTGACCATGGCCAAAATTGTTTTACATCATTGCAAGGGTAATTTTCAACCTCGACCGTGGGCAGCATTTATTACACAACTTTTTTTCCGATAGCAAAAATCATCATCGAGTTTTTACCTTTTCCAAATAAAAGTTATTTTACAATTTTTACTCACAAAAACTCCCCACCGGAGTTTAACGACTTCACAATCGACAAAGGAGATGTTTGAGAAGGTAAAAGTTGTAGAAAATGTGGTATTTGATGAGAGCAGAAAATGAAATATTTTGGAAATTATGTGATTGATATGAAATGATAGGGGTAAAGTTGAAATAAATAGATTTATTGGAAGGTAATTGATAGAAAAAATGATTAGAATATAGGGATAAAAGTAAAAAAATTAGATGATTGATTGATTAATGAGATGCCTTGAAATTTGTAGCCCTACCATTTCTCTCCCATATTTTCGGCCCCTTGTTTCAAAACGTCCCCCAAATAGACTAATAGAATAAAAAAAAATGACAAAAAAGTAATTAAGTCATGAATACGTTAATTTTTTTATTATTTTCAGAGAGAGCTTAATGATTACCAGACAGTTAATTTATTTTTACCAACAGGAATCTTCATTGACTGCGGTGCATCGAAAGAAACAACGGACGGCAACATCGAATGGATCCCAGACGACGGTTTCATCAGCGTCGGGAACAAAACCAACCTCGAGACTCCTGGCATAATCCCATTCGTATCGACTCTGAGATTCTTCCCAGACGAAGACGCCCGCAAGTACTGCTACATAGTTCCGGTGGTCAAGGGCGGGAAATATCTTGTTCGGACCACCTACTACTACGGAAGCTTCGATGGCGGGAAGGAGCCACCGGTGTTCAACCAGATCATTGATGGCAGCACGTGGAGCACCGTCAACACATCAGAGAGCTTCGCAAAGGGGCTCACGTCCTACTTCGAGATCGTTGTGTCTGCGCCGGGTAAGGTCCTCAGCGTCTGCTTGGCCAGGAACGAGCACACCAAGTCCAGCCCGTTTATCAACGCTGTCGAGCTCGAGTATCTGGAGAATTCTATGTACAACTCAACGGATTTCAACAAATACGCACTGGGCACCATTGCCCGACATCGATTTGGCTTCGACGGTGACATCATGAGGTATGGAAAAAATCTTCCCATTCAATCCGGTGATTCTTATTTATATCTAATTTTGTGTTACTAACTACGATGATTTCAAAACTAGGTTTCCAGATGATCCCTACAATCGGTACTGGGAAGCTTTCATAGATGACAACCCCACCGTCTCACCCCACGCCAATGTAACTTCATCTGATTTCTGGAATCTGCCTCCAGCCAAGGCGTTTGAGGCGGGTCTGACAACTAGCCGAGGGAAGACTCTCCAGGTACAGTGGCCGCCCATGTCGCTACCCAGTGCTGGCTACTACATTGCCCTCTACTTCCAAGACAACAGGACGCCGAGCCCCTACAGCTGGAGGGTGTTCAACGTTGCTATCAATGACAAGACGTTCTACAACCACCTCAATGTTACCACGGCGGGGATCTCTGTCTTTGGAAACAACTGGCCTCTCTCTGGCAAGACTCAGATCACGCTCACCCCAGAAGATGGATCGCCGGTTGGACCTGTCATCAATGCTGGGGAGGTACTTCAGCTGTTGCCTCTCGGTGGAAGGACACACACAAGAGATGGTAAAACTATTCACATGCACAATAACACGAGAAACTAATCCTACGTGATATATAGCTAATTAAGCTACTAAACAAGTGCTATGGTCTGCATCTGAAAAAGCTAGAAATCAGTAGGAAGAAGATGGAACTGTTTCCATGTGTACCAGAAGGTCCCTTTCATTCACCCACATTTCGCCACGGAAACCCCCTGATTGTGCACTTATTCCGTTGCTGTCGTACATGGTGCTCATCATCACGAGCATTACTTAGTCGTCATCGACAAAACTTTTCTCCCAACCGTCTAGCATCAAGGAACAATATTCCAGTGTTGTTTGGTACCCGATCAACGTCCCACTGCCTGTTTGAGATCACCCTGCTTATTTACCTACCTAACTTGCCCTTTATGAGAAGGCCACAGGTTCTCTCGAAAGGCCGACACATGAAGGAACGTTGCACACGCTTTACACAAGTTGACACAAGCATACAGTCAGTCGATGTACTCCCATGGCAAAGGCTAGATTTATCTTAATCTTCGTGGATATGTTCTTGGCAAGAATGCTTCCCAGATCGTAAAGCTAGAAGTTGACAACGAAAATTCATAACCCGAATCATGATGAACAGTTTGTATTATCTGCAGTAGTATAATTGTCACAGACTATTTGAGGCTAAAAGGGAGGTCCTGTTATACAGTGATTGCAATGGATGCAATAGCAAGAAGCTTCAATAACCCACCTCCAGATTGGAAAGGTGATCCGTGCCTACCGCCTCAAAATTCGTGGACCGGGCTTTCATGTACTCAAGACAAATTCGCCCGAGTCATTACTCTGTGAGTAGACCTTTACTTACCACTGAATCACGCATCAGAAGCAGCAGCTGCCGCCACCGCTTTAGGTTAAATGGTATTCTAGTAATACCTTTTAACTGATGCAGCCAAGACACTGCACTTCTACAAGCATCACTTCAAACCCAGCAATAGTAGTTGCTCATGGAACTCATCTGCAGGAACCTAACAGGATTTGGCATTTCGGGATCACTGTCCCCGAGCTTAGCAGATTTGACTGCAACTAAGAACATGTAAGCAAACACATTGAAGTAGACAAGTTGGCTGCACAAAAATTGGTAATGGGAACACCTTTGATTATGTTGTAATTTATTTATTATGACTGCAGTTGGCTGGGCCATAACAAAATTTCAGGGTCAATTCCAGCTTTGACCCATTCAAAGAAATTAGTATCACTGTAAGTTCTTTTCATCGTCACTCACCTTCCCATCTGACTCAAAACTGCCAATTGTCTGCCATTCGATTGTTTCATGTTGACGTACACTGCGTTTTCATTTTTATCAATGAAAGACATTTGGAGAACAATCAGTTGAGCGGCAAAATTCCAGAGTCTCTGGCAGATCTCGAACATCTTAAGGAGCTGTATGTCTCTCAGATACCTGATTACATGTGCCTCTTTACTTCCCACGTATTTTTTTTCCCTCTCACATACTACTTGAATGAATTGAATGGACCTTTGTCTCACAGCTTCCTCCAAAACAACAAATTTGAGGGAGATGTTCCTGAGAATCTTAAATCTAAAAGTGGACTCGAACTTAAGTGAGTTAAAAAATCTTTCTTCCTTTCCTTCCATGCCAACATTTCACACAGATACTGATTCTTACATTATTGCATTTAGGGTTTGAGGCAACATGAATGTCGAATTGCATGGAGAAAAGCAACAGGATATGCAAAGCACTAGAAGAAAATGGGACAGTTCTAACATTGCTAAATATCTATTGGTCTTTAGACCTGCAAAATGGACCTTCACCAGTCATTCAAATAGAAAGGATCTACAGGGCCTCGTTTTGTAAATGATTTGGGACAACTAGAATAGAATGAATTTTTTTCATATCCTTTCCCATTACATTATTAACTTGTTATACATCTTGACTGATAGATGATCTGAGTTTTGCCAGAAATGGAACAGCTACATGTCTTTTCATTTCAATAAGCATAGTTGTCTGTAAGGGCCAAATGAGGTAACAGATTACAAAATGGACTGTAATGTCAGGGGTTGAACGTGCAAAATGTAATGTTTGATTAACTGCAACATGGCAATGCGGCCACCATAGGAATCCATCTAATGCTGAATGGTAAAAACTTCTGATTTCCAGTGTGATCCTAGGCAACCAAGAGAACTGACTTTGAGACATGACACCATCAGATTCGCTGACACATTCAATTAATCACTATTCTAATGGGGAACATATAGACTATTTGGAAAAATTAGATTGCAGGAGAACAACAAATAGGGGAAGCTGAAGAAAGCTGAAGGATAAATAAAATGTCGCGTAAAAATTAATTGAATTGTTCACATATCTTTACGAATGAAACAGCATAAAAGCTGTGTACATAAACAGTACCATTGACACCCAAGCAGTTCTGTTCTCACATTTTTCTCAGCACCCTTTTATGACACCTGATGTTAGCTGTGTGATGTATAGCCGTCTTTCCTTGATATCAGTGAAAAAACCAGAAGCCAATGGATACAATTCCTTCACACACTAGACTAAAAGACTCACCTAAAATGAAATCTTCCATCCAAAAGAAAAAATAAAAATTTGAAGGATACAAACTGACCTGCATTTCATAATGTGCATAGGTTCAGATCTACCATCTTTCAAGATAAGAAAATGCCCCCAAATAAGTCATGCTGCCACCTGCTGAATATGTTGGGTGTGGCTTTTACCAGGTGGGATAAAGATTAAATCTTCCCAACCAGAATTGTTATCACTCATCTGCCACACACCAAAGAGAAACAAAAAACAAAAGCTACTTATTATATTTGATTGTACACTTAACATCAAATTCTTCATTTGAATCTAAAATTTGGTAAACTGGATAATTCAACCTCTCACCTCCATCTTTTTGAGAACATCTTCCAAGCTGCCGACCTATACAGAGAAATATGTACATTAACAGAAAGATTTAAAGGTGCAAGGGATCCTGATGGCTCTACATCAGCATTACCATGATGTGCTGAGAGATGCTTGATCCTCTTGATGCCTTTGAGACTCTTGAAAGTTCTCTCTCTATATCTTCCTGTATTGAGAGGAATCCAAGCAATCAATCATGAAATCCATCACAAGATGCACCACTTTTGTACAGCGCATCAAAAGCAAAGATGAGAAAAAAGGCCAAGCTAAACAGACCTTTTGGAAGTATATGGGGCAGTAACGCTTTTTCTTCTTCTTCAAAACCAAAAGATCTGACTGCAGGGATAAAGCAAAATCCATCATTGCCACTGCCTAAAGACTTGAACATACGGGATAAGAACAATATAAAATAATACTTGCATTGCCTCGCTATTTCAGTTTTCTGTCCCCATTTTCCTGGTGTCTAAGAAAAAGTTTAGTTTAGAGGACAGAGGTTCAAGTATGACAACATAGAGTTAGCAAAGCAAGCATCATAAAACAAAGTTAGAAAAAAGTGTACCTGAAAAACAGGAACTCCAACAAATCCCTTTGAGCTATCTGTTGCTTTTAACTAGAAACCAAGATGTTATAAACAAGCCATTACTTACATGAACCCATTATGCTTGCACATCAGACAAAAGAAGGTAACCACCTGAAAACTTTTTGGGCAGACAATTTAAATAACATCTCTACAGATATTAATTTTCCATTTCTAGAAAAATCCCATCTTTTAAGGCAGAGGCAATGTCATGCCTTAAATACTACCAAAAGAACACTCTTTTTCATTAGATAGCCTCTTTTTTCAATGAAATTTTATTTACTTTATGTCTTCATTCTTTTTTATCTACTACCAAAAAAATGTATACTCTCAGAAAAGTAAATACTTGCATGAACTGTCACTCTGTTGAAAATCTTCACTAATTTATCAAACTGTATTATAACAAACACTACATATAATTATGTTTTTCACCCACTGTAAGAACATTGACGACTACACCACTGAAAAGAGCACAATAAAAAAATATAAAATTAGAAGCAAGTTTTGCAAATATGTCTATCTTTTTCATAATCCAAAATTCTATAATATCAACAAAACAAATAATTCACTGATGAAGGAAACCGTGACAATACTGCAATCTAAAGCTGCAAAGAGGAAATAAGGTTAGTGAGAATGGAAACAAACCTCTAATGCATTTCTTATTTGAGCAGGATCAGGCAAAAATCGAAATGCAATTCCTTCTGCTTTCAGCATATAGATCTACAAGAACATTGAAGGAGAAGTTTAGAAATCAAATTTATAATGTCTGACATAGCATAGATAAGCTGATCATTTGAACAGGCTTGACATGAGAGTATCAATTCCCAAGAGTGCCATAGCGTGGGGCTTGGGGATCTTTGGCCCCTATCCCATTGGATGTAGTAAGGGAAGCACTAGCAATGCAGAACAAACTAGAATAGAAAATTGCTGACCAAGACTGCATCGGGGGTGGGAATCTGGCGATGCACAACATGTGGACACTAGTTTAGTTTTATCTTTGAAAAAAATAAAAAAATAAAAAAATCTTGACCCTTGCGGTTGTGGATGTGCATCAACAACTTAGAATGGATGATAATCCTCCTTCGTATCTCTTGGACATTTTCTCTTGCTGATGTTTCTATATAGAGACTCTCTCCCTTTCTACATGATTTAATGATTCGTAACTCATGACGAAATATTTTTACAGGTTTGTTTTGAAATCTGCTTGTAAGAGTTTGTTTTTACTGCCTGTCCCAAGCCCACATAAAGGACAAGACATGTGTCAGGGAATCAGGCTGACTGCTGCTACAAAATTTTTGTCACATCTTTTACCATGGTGGGCATATACTTTAGAAATGTTCCCTATCAACTAATCTACTCTTGAGGCCTCCTTTACTCAAGAGCTGTTTGCTGTCAGATAATCTATTCTCTTCATTCATATTCATAGCTTCAGGATTCTTCTTTAAACTTAGATCACTTAAGCAGTTCCAATTGCATTACCGATTTTCAATGACATAGATTAGAGTTGTCTTGTGTGTGCACACGAGAGCACGTGGAGGAGACATTTAATTTTCTGGTTCATTGATTATGAAGTTGGAGTAAGGTCATTCTGAATAACCCTTTTTTGGAGGTTTATGTTCTTCTCTGCTCAACTTTGTCGGAGGATTCAAAACTTCAAACCCAAACATCCGTGATGTTAATTTGGCTGTTTGAAAAATGTAGGAACCAATCTACTAAATTTCATGCGACAGCATGCCATTCAAATCTAATTAGCAATCTGTATGTGGCAATTAAAAAACATATTGTACTTTTTTCTGCTTGCTAAACCCCGTTTGTTCTCAGCTACGTTAGAGTGAATCTTAAAAACTAAGAATTTTAACCACAAATAATCAACTAAGTCGAACACTAGGTTGTCTCAGAATGCATTGAACAGAAACTTCAATCATATTATCCAACCAATAAGGAAATTCTAGAATCTAGCGGTTCCTGATTGCTTACAAATTTCATATTATCTCTATGGAACCACACCCTTCATTTAACCAAACATTCAGTGACCACAAATTTTACTATGCCAAGAGAAGTTCAAGAACAAAATCAACCTGATCCAGCGTAACTGGTACGACTTTGGCTCCACGTCCTAACACAGGCTGTCGCATTCGAACCTGAGAATCTATTAATAATCAAAAGACGAACTGTTTTAGAAACTGAAGTTCAACATGGGGAAAGTAGAACCTAACCTGCGCAAGAAAGTCCTGTGCATCTTCCTGTCGGAAACACAGCAACCCGAGCGATTTGGCTCCACTAGGATCGGAAATGAGCACGAACTCATTATTTGAATTGCTGACGGTATAGACGGACGTCCCAGCCATCCTCTTGGCGACGTAGTCATCACTTAGCGCGATGTCGAAGACATGCTTGGGCTGCGAGGAATCGTGCAGCAATGAGGCAAAGGGTGCGGCAGACGAAGGTGCGGGATGGAACTTGGGCCGAAAAGCAGCGGCGAGTCGCACCGCGTGATCGACTCGGGCGGAGATTTCGGAGCCGATTCGTGAGCAGTGCTGGTGGAGGAAGGAGGTGAAGAGAGACAGAGGTCTAGGGTTTTGCGAGGGTTTTGAGGATTCCATGGCCGAGAGAGGGAGAGAACAGGAAGAAGAAGAGGAATGTCGAGGAGGGGAAGGTGACGACGCGCTTGGTTCCGGCATTTGCTTCGAGCCTGTCGCTGGGAGAGAGGGATGGATCGGGTTGTAGTGTTTTTCGGAGTGGGCTTAAATGGGTTGGTACTTCCAGTGACAGTCCAGGCAAATTGCAACAAAATTTTGCCAGGGTTAACGTGGATAATCTCTTGCATTTGGCATTATGAAATTCAGATTGCAATTAGAATTTGTAATCACCCAAATAGCCCAAAAACTAAAATCTAATCCCGAAGTACCCAATTTTTGTAATCTACATTGTTTGTTTTTATATTTTGCGATATAAAGCTGACTGCTCATGAATTAAAATATAGTCAACGAAATTATTCATTTTTGTTATTGATTATCATACAAGAGAACAATATGTCATCTCAATTGACTTGAATTGTCAATCTATTTTTAATTCGAATATGATTTGCATTTTACAAATGGGCTGTACTTTGAGTTGAATAAAAATTTATAAAGTGAATTAAGGTAAAGTTGCCGTCAAATCAAGCAGTATTCCAGTGTTGTGCAACGATTCAAGGAGAATTGTGCGCCAGAAATTGCCTGATCACAGAGCATGTATTCTGAGAATGAAGCCCATAATATGGGCTCGGGCTGATAGTTGAAAGTTGAAGCCTATATCCGTCGTATAAGTTCAGTGACGGAGAGCCAGCCTTTGATGAAAAGCAATTCCATTCTGCCCCAATTGGACGAGAAAAGCGCGCGATTACATGGTCAGAGGCTACACGAAAAGAATAAGAATGGACAGGGAGCTCAAATCCCTTCCTGAATAAATTCTTTCTTGGGCTGATCTAAGATACTACAGAATGCTTGACGTACTTGTATATATTTATAACCTGACTCGCCCGTGACAACATCTAAATACATGAATCCAATCCAAAACAGACGCCAATAAAACATTGAAAAAAGCGATTTAAATAATCTGATTTGGGATTCCACTCATTCGCTTTGGACTTGGGGCCTGTTTTGATAGATGGGAAACAAATTTGGAACAAGAATCTCCCGCCTTGCACTCATCAAACAACGCAACCTTGCTTATATGATGGCATGGCATTCGATTTTCAAACCACCAGCATATATCGGCGTCCCAGAGAATGACATCCCCGAGAATCCTGGAGTTCATGTACAAAATGAATAAGCTGCATTCAAAGACGCTTCAGCGATCCGGCCTTAGCAGATGCCGGCTGCTATCAGGCTTGTCCAAGACGTACCGTTCAAATCACCAAGAAATGAGATGTGTGTTCAACAAAATCGACAAAGACAGAGATGGGAAGATATCCAAGAAGGACCTGGCGGGGGTGCTGACGGCAGTGCAGAATGTGGACATGGGGGACGAGGCTGACGAGATGATGAAGGCGGCTGATCTAGACGGCGACGAATGCATCAGTTTTGAGGAATTTATGGATGTGCATGAGAAGTGGGGGCGCGTCAGCGACAATGAAATCAAGCTAGCATTTCACATGTGCGATTTGGACCGCGATGGGAGGATTGGTGCGGATGATCTGCGGACAATGCTCCGGAGGCTAGGCGAAGCGTCGAGTCCTGAGGCTTGCCGGAGAATGATTTCTTCGGTGGACACAGATGGGGATGGCCTGGTGGACTTCCAAGATTTCCTGTCGATGATGACAATATCCATGAAGGCTGTTCACTGAAATTCCCAGGCCGTGCATCTGGTGGGCCACCATGTTGGGGCTTGGGCTGGGATGGCTTAGGATGCTTCCTTTCAAAGTCTGCTTTCTCATAGTGTTTCATCTTTTCAAACATTTGAGACCGTTTATGATACTGTCCATGAATAACTGAATCTGATCCATCCCCATCATAATTTTTTTTATTAAAAAAAAAACAGAAGAAGAAAGGAAAGAAAAGTAGCTCGAGCTGTTCGTATTCGTAGCTCCGAAAATTGCCATTGTCCTTGAAGTTTTAGTTGGACTCTTGAAGTTAAGTATTAGGTAAAGGTTGGATTAAAATAACTGTTATTTGAATCATCTCAAGTCTGCAATCACAAACTGTGCGTTGGACATAGATGAGGGATGGTTGATTGATATTAATTCCTCAGTCCCGCATCCAGAACCAGATCAAGATTTTTCAAGTAACATTCACAGCCAAGGACAAAAGAGGCTAAGCGAGCATGTTATGTATTTGATACACTAGACAGTCGCTTATTTTCTTATTCTAGAATGGGTTTCTTCAAAATCTTAATTATTTATCGTGTTTATCCATATGCATTTACCTATAATTCAAAAAATCACAAGTATCGAAAAAAAATTAGTTATATATTCAACCCCTCCCCCCCACCAAAAGATGGACGCTGATTGTATGCGCCTGGGAGCATGCGGCGCTCAGTGCTCCCGGGCACATACACCCATTTTTTTATTTTTAAATTTTTTTTTATAAAATTGTTAATATAAGTGTATTTAACATCTCTATAAATTTTTATCATTTTTAGAGTATTTTAGATATTTATTTTTAATTTTTGAAAATCAGCGGCATTTTATGTAATTTTAAATTACCTAAAATACCACTGATTTTCAAAAATAAAAAATAAATATCTAAAATACTCCAAAAATGGTAAAAATTTATACACATATTAAATACATATGGGTTAATAATATTGTAAAAAAAATTTCAAAAAAAATAAAAAAAATAGGTGTATGCCCCCAGAAGCATTGAGCGTTGCATGCTCTCGAGCGCATACGATCGGCGTCCCCAAAAGATGCTAATTTTCAGGAATACACATTTTCAATAAAAGTGATAAAACAAAGTAACTGGTTTCGATTTAAGAAAACCACGATAAACAGGAAAGAAGGCTAAAGCATGATAAGATGTAAAAAGAACCTCATATGTTACGGATCACGATTAAGGGTGCAACTTGGGCCAGGTTCGGCCCGAACCTGGCCTGTCAAACCTGGAGTTTGGTAGTGGTAGAACTGGCTGTTCTCCAGCCCAAATCTGATTTTCGGGTTGAACCTAAGCCCAATTTGAAATTGGTTCAGTTTCGGGTTGACAAGAACCCTAACCCGCTCAACCCAAACCCAATTTCAAAGCCCCTTATAAAGGGGGTTTTTCCTGCGATCAGTGCCCTAATTTTGGATTTTTCCCTCAAAATTTCCAGTAATCCGCCAATCTCGTAGCCCTCTCCAGCCCATGCGGCCGCCTCTGGAATTCCACCATCGACAGCGAAATCCTTCTAGCCGTAGTAACAGCCGGCTAGTCGCCCACAGTCCACAGCAGCTCATCCCGGCTGCGACACCATGGTAGCAGCAGTACCCAGCACCCAACAATATCCCCTACAGCACTCCGGCAACCTACAATACAAATCCCGGTTCGTCAGCTGTTTGCGGTCCAACTGTCCAAGGGTTGGACTAGAGAGGGCGAAGGTAGAGAAAAGAGTGGGCTTTGCCGTCGAGATCACATATCAAACAACTCCAATAGACGACGGCCATGAGCCACGACAGCAGTTCTTCTTTGTCTTCTGCAACGGATTCCATTGCCATGGAAGCAACACCGGCGGTGCCGGCAACGGCAACAACAGACCCCACACCTCCTCTCCCCTCCTCTTCTATTCCTGAAACCCCTCCAACTCATCTTCAGAACCCACGGCCCTAGCAGCAGCAGCCGCAGTCACCCCAACAAGCCTCCCAGCCGAGACCTACTCTCGCCAGGGTCGACCACAGCCGCAACCTCCTTATTTTACCTTGTCCTCCCATCTCCCTATGCTCCCCTCCTCTTCTACTCCTTCCTCCGGTACTTGGAGTCCCTGCAAGGCCCCATAAGCTACAGCAACCGTCCCCACCCTTCTCGTCCTTTGGGCATCCACCTTTCAGTTCATAGTTTGGTGGGTTAGCTCATGGTTCTATGAACATGAGTGAGCAGAATGCAAATTCCAATAACCAGGTTGGTTTATGGTTTCAATGTGGGTTGGGTTTTATTCGTTATCAGATTTTTATTCAAATGTGCACAATAGCCCTTTCGGAAGGTCTACCGCTTTAGTGATTGAGGTTGAGCTTGACATGCTCCAATCTTTAATTAATTGAGCATTTGCCAATATCTTGGGATTCTGGGCTTGGGTTTTCTTTTGTTGGTTCTCGTCATTAGAACCTTGAGTTGTTTTCTTGGAAGTTGTAAATACGACATGTTTTCTTGAAGACAATTGATTTGCAAATGAGAAAAGGACGGTGCGTTATGGAATGTTTGAGTCACATCTAAGCTCCGATTGGTGCTATGAAGCCGAAATTGCCACTCTATTGTTTATCTGGCTTTATTTTGAAAGGTCAACAATTGATGGGTGGTGGATAAATCATATAGCCCAAGTGGTTTGGTGGATGACTTAACTGGATAATGTGGATGACTTAAGAATATAATTTTGGTTATCCTTGCCTGTGATTTCTTTAAATTATTGGTATCGTTTATCGAACAGCACTGACGCCATCAACAATGCAGAATTTTTCCTTCTCCTAGATGTTATTGAAAATGGAATTCTTGCCATACTTGAGCTAAGTTTTTGCTTTTGAATTTGATTGATGGGAAGTTGCAGATCAACGGAACTGATGAGTTTATCTTACAATTGGATTATTGCAATTGATGTGATAAGGTTTATCTTACAATTAGATGGTAATATTGATATATATAGTTGTAATATTGGTGTTAAATTGCAGAATGGAAAATGGTTGTACTTCTACGTTCTCCAAAATACAGCTATTATTCTACTTGATACAAAGAAAAGACTCAAAACAGGTTTCCTTCTTTCTACTCTTAAGTGATATTTGAATTTTTCTTGTTTTCGTATAATAAATTATTTTTTACATTTTTTTATACAATAGATTTGTGACAAAAACTATATATAAGATGAGTGGCAAAGACACATTAATAGGAGAATGTCAACTCAAAACTCAACCCGAGCCCGAATTTCAAAAATAGGGTTAGGGTTGAGGTTTATAAATAGGGTTAGGATTAGGGTTAGAGTTGAAGTTTTACAAATAGGGTTAGGATTATGGTTGAGGTGAACCCAAGTTGCACCCCTAATCATGATCCTGTACACCTGTGTGCACTTCGCTTCAGTGCACCCAGGTGTATTAACTTTTTTTTATTTTTAAATTTTTTTTTATAAAAGTGTTAATCTAAGTGTATTTAACATGTGTATTAATTTTTACCATTTTTGGAGTATTTTAGATTTTTATTTTTTATTTTTAAAAATCAGTGACATTTTATATAATTTTAAATTACTAACCCATTCCTTGAATTCCTTCAGCTTCAGCGTCAGCTTCCGGCCAGCTGATAGAAGGGCCATTTGATTTTCTAGCGAAAACAGATGGATTAACGAACTAATAACGAGACTGCGTTGGCTGCGCAATAAAATGCCTCCCCATGAGCGGCTTTATTATAGGTGAGAAATGCAAAATCTGCTCCAGGGAGTACTTACCCTTATTTCCGGCTCGCATGATCTGGGCCGTTCATCTGCTCCATGACAGACTGTGCAAATAAAGAATATTAATTTAATGGTTGGTTCTGCCATTTCATAACCCCTAACAATTTTAATATTTTTATAATTCTTCCATAAATTTATTTTATTCATTGTATTTAACCTTATTTATTTGATTAGAAGATTAAGTTTCATCCAAATTAAATATATTGTGCACCACATTTGGTGAAAAATATATATTCATTTGTAAACTATGGAAAATATATATTCATTTGTAAACTACGAAAAATATTTATGGTCGTTTACACATATATTAAAACACAGTGATGCTTTATGAAAGTATTTACTAATTATCCACATAATAATAGTATTTTAGATAATTTAAATATTGAAAATACATCTTTAAAATTAATATTTAGTATTAAACTATTTTATTACGTTGATTTTATACATTTGTAAATAATATGAATGATGTTAAAATGAAATAAATGGAGGAATTTTTATCAAACATTAAGGTTTAGTTCAAAGAAGAGATGAGAAGAGGATGAGATGGGATGTCACATTTTCTAGTATACATTTCCTCATTTCTAATAGAACTTTATTCATTCCCAATATATCTTTACCTATTCTTAGTACATTTTCATAATAAATTCTCATCTCATCTCATCTTTGAACTATCTTAAGATATTTTTAAAAAGTTACATAAGAGAAGGGTTTCATCTAAGCAAAGCCATTAATTTAATTTTCAATTATAGCACAAACATGAATGCAAAATGATCATTTCAGATTGGTCCAGTCCATAAACATATTTTTTTATTTCTTCAAATTTTTTTTTGCAAAATGGTTAATTTAGTTATATTTAAGTTATAAATCAAATTTTACCAATTTTAAAAAAATATATATTTATTTTGGATTTTTAAATATACATGTAATTTAATCATGTTTCCACAATTTAAAAATTCAAAATAAATATATATACATATCCAAATTTGGTAAAAATTGGTCTATAGATAAAATATAACTAGAATAAAAATTTTATAATAAAATTTTGAAAAACAAAAAGACGTGTTTTAGATCGGTCTAAATTACCTCAGTCCAAAATGATCAGGCCTTAACATGAATAGTTTATTACTAGATGGTCGGATCATCGACATACATTGAAGTAGGGGTGCAACTTGAGTCGGGTAGATCTGGGTACGGGTGAAACTTACCTTTACCCATTTTGTAAAAACCTCTACCCTACCCTATTTTAGACCGGTCGGTTCGGAGCCTATCCTACTCAATTTTCTCAAGAGCGAGTCGGTTTCGGTTCGGTTCCAATTCGGTTACTAGAACACGATCTATAAGAAAATGTAACCTGTGAAAAAATCCGGATTTCGTTAAATAATCCCTATTGTTTTTGCTGCCTGTTGGAGATGGATCTTCAGATTCGAGAAATGTTGCTAAAAGAGGGGAAGACGAATTTCCAACGGGTGGTTGATGCAGGTCGCCAAAGTCGTGGATGCTTGATTCACAATGAGCTAGTGAAGGTGATTATTGGTGCTGTTGTGTGCGTCAATGGAGATGCATGCCTGCGGGCCGAGGTGATGATGGAAGCTAGATTCTGATATGAAGGTGTTGTTGGCCGAATTCCCTGTGGAGGCAGATTCATCGCTGGCTGGAGCTGAAAATGACAGCCACTAGTAGATCACGATTTGCAGGGGGATGCTGAAAAGAATGTCGAAAATCGATGCAGAAATCGGGCAGATGTTGTCAGCGATAGGGCTAGAATTATTTTGGACATGGCTGGCTACCGCAATCTGGCGCATAGGATGGGGAAATTATCGGATTCTGCATGGCCAGAATCAATCGAGAACAGGGCATGGCAGCCGATTTTAATGGAACAAAAAATTTCCAAATATACTGCTTGAGAGGGTAATAATGAAGGTGGTTGCTGCGATCGGTGCTGCCGACGCCATTGTTGATGGAGGAAGAGGGGCAAACTCTACACTTTTTATGAACCTTATATTATAAGTATTATATATATAATATATGAAATCCGGGTCGGTTCCGGGTACCCAATACCGAAACCAACTCCTAGCCGAATTTGAACGGGTATTTCACCCGCGGAACCGAATAGACCCTACGAGTAAGTTCTATGGAACCGAACCGACCCTATTTAGGGTACCGCGGATTGAACCGCGGGTACCCGGACCAAGTTGCACCCCTACATTGAAGTGGTCGATGTTGATATGGCTGCCATTTTATCTCTTATACGAGACAAGTGTAGGTGGGAGCATGTTATCTCCCCGTATGATAGATGGAAGTATAATTGTAATATTTAAAATGACTTGTACTATATATACCCAGTAAAAAAAAAAGAAAGAAAGAAAAGAAAGTGTCGCATTGTACTGCTGTTCATGCCAATCCAGTCTATAAACGTTTTGCCTCTGACGCAGGATGGAAAGGCAATACTCTGTTCTCTTTGTTTTCTCCTTTTGTTGTGGTTCATCTCTCGATCAGCAAAACTTTTTGTTTGTCCAAATCTACAGCGCAATGTATCCCTCATCTGCAACGCGACCGCTGAGGAAATGTGTTTTACTTGGCTCTTAAATAATATAAACTTGCCGATTCTATATGGCCGATCGACATTATTTTTTAATTTTTAAATTTTTTTTATACATTAGTAGGCCCGGCTGTGTAGATATTTCTTTCTATGAAATTTTGCAATTTTAAAAAATATATCTAATATTTTATTTTGATTTTTAAAAATAAATAAAAATGGGCATAGGTACATGTAGATTTTGATAAAAATAGCATACCATATAGCTATGCCTATTTTTTTAATTTTTTTTAAAACCAAAAAAAAATTATCAAATTCCACAAAAAGAAATATGTAAGCAAGGCCTACATATATGTCACCCATGTAGTTATCAAAACAGTAATGCAAAAGGGAGTATAGAATCTCTATGAGGGGACCACTGCACATGGCTTTATATGGTTAACTCAGGTAGCTAGATATGTACACGACTAACACAACTATGCTAATATCAATAATTATCAAGTAATTAGTAAAATTCAAACAAATATTATTCTGAAGTATTATTTAACTTGTTATATGTATGTTTAAGTAGAGGTGCAACTTGGGTTAGGTAGTTTTGATTCGGGGTCAGTCCAACCTTATCCTATTTCCAAAAACTAATACTCAATCCTATTTTAGGTTGAGTCGGTTTTAAGCATACCCTAACCTATTTTTTAGGACCAGATTAATTATGATTATGGTTCCAAATCGATTCTTTAAAATAGCTTTTATATTATATTTAAAAACTATAACTTGATTATGTCTTGCTTAAAAACTTAAAATCAAGACAACAGTTATATAATTTTTGAAATACATTTATTAAATTTACTAAATAATTAATAAATTAAAGAACTTTCTATATATTTAAAGAATATATCTTTGATTATGAAAGATATTTTATAAATTTTATATTAAACATGTATTAATACCGCTGGAACTTGAAACCTTTCTCATCCTAATTGAACCGTGTATTTTTTTTTTATTCGGAACTTATCTTATCCTATTAGTATAAAGTAATAACTTACCTTATCCTAAATACTGAAGGACTTGAACCACAAATATTCTACTTAAATTGCACTCCTGTGTTTAAGCCTCAGGATAATTGTGATTCCAACTGTTGTGGTCTTGCAAAAGAATAACTCTGTTCAGTGAAAGATGACCACCAATGCCAGATGCGCCACTCCCAGCAACACGAAAGATGGGGATGCCAAGGTACCAGCTTGCATGCTTTTGGATCGATTCAACGATCGGCGCGACAGCTTCGAAGCTCAAAAGGATTTTGTAAAAAAGCAGACCCTGATGCTTTGCATCCGATTTCTTTTCCAAGATATATTGTTGACCCATATTCCTTTTTGTTTTTTTTTGGGTGGATAAGGAAATTATTACAATTTACAATTTAGATGCTCAGGGTTTGCTTAGGCAAAGGTTTTCAGAACTTTAGATTTTCTTTTCTTTAGGTTTTGTTGGTTTTTTTTTTTTAATACGAAACAGCAGATGGTTACGGATGCTAGATCTAAAATAAAAACTATAACATAATTAAGTACAAATAAAAAAAATTCACACCAATGAAGAACTTTTGATTAACTCTTGTGTCTGTTACGGATGCTAGCTCTAAAATAAAAACTATAACATAATTAAGTAGAAATAATAAAAAAATGCACACCAATGAAGAATTTTTAATTAACTCTAGTATCTTCCCCAAACAAATTTACAAAATATCAAAATACTTTTTTTTTTTAAGTGAAGAATATTAGTTGACATAGATTGAGTTAATTCAAAAGAAGAAGAAATTTTATTAAAAATTCTATAGTGATCAAAGACTTTGTTGAATGCATTGGCCAGGTTGCCTAACCGTCAATCATAATCTACTCCAGTTTATAAATTATAACCCAGGCTAAGTTCAGCCAAATATTTTGAAACCAAGTTCGCATTAGACTCTTTTAAGTGTCCCCGACTTAGGTCTTCCAAACACCCATGCGATGAAAAACTGCGGCTTGTACTTCAATTTGGGCCGGGTTGATCAGGTGGTGGCTGACGCTCTGGAAATCCAGATGAAGATGGTCGGCTGGCCCTTCTGTGACGATAGCGCTGTGACATCAGCCTGGTAAAAAATTCAGTCAAATTTGGAAGGTCTTCAAACGGGGAGTAGAGTATCCTACGCCATTGATGGATAAGATGGAATATTGGAATCCCTGATTTTTATCGACACCTAATATCCTCTGCAAAAATCTAAATATTCTCCAGGTCTACAAATTAATTTTCTGAAAAGGAGTAAAAGAATAAAAAATAAATAAATCTGCATTTATCTTTTTTGAGTTGGGCGAAGAAAAAGGATCTTTTCTTTTCTTTTCTTTCTTTTTTTTTTCCATTGGAACTCACGGCTGGTCGGCTGCCCATGGATTGATGGGAGTTGGATCAGTTCGATCCTATGTCATTCGAAGCATCGGACTTAATTTTTAAGCCTTTTGCAGGTTACTGCAGCCAACACTCAATGCAATACATTTTTATAACCTTTATAATTGGCAAAGAAAAACTTTTTATTAGTAAGGAAAATATATATATGTAAGGAAGAATTTTCTTACTTATGACAATATTTTTATAAACAAGCAAAATTGTACTTATGGCGATTCTTTTCATGGGCAAGGAAAATTTTTCCTATTTTTATTAATGTTTAGTATCCAAATCAAAATATTTTTACCTAAACACGAAAATCATGAACTATTAACAACTAAATTTATTCTTAATTGTTATTGTATGAAATATGCCACAAATTATTTATAATTATATTTTTCTTTAACAACAAAATTTTAATCTTTTGCAAAGAAATTTTTTTTTCCATGAATTAAAACTTTTATAGTGACTTCAATGAGTTCATTTGTCGACTGTCAACATTATAAACTAATTACGGTACATGTTTTTCGTTACAGAATTTTTTTGGATGTGGGTAAAAGATAAATTAAATTTTATTAGATTTTAATGAGGAGGGCCGATCCCATGCGTCCGGGTGCATGGGACCCCTCAAAAATATTTTTTTGATTTTTTTATAAACATATAAAGTTAGATGTATTTAACATATAAACCAATTTTTATCATTTTTGAATATTTTTAAGTATTTTTATTTTTAAACACAATAACATTTTCATAATTTTCTGACTTAGAAATTACGATAAAATGCCACAGTGTTTAAAAATAAAAAAGATTCTTAAAAGGATCCAAAAGGGTAAAAATTGGTTTATAAGTTAAATACACTAAACTCTACATGTTTATAAAAAAATAAAAAAATAAAAAGGGCCCCACAGCTGTATAGGACTACTGCTCTTTAATGAGTTCAGCTAAATTTTTTTTAGTTTTTAATGAGTTTTGGTTGTAGCAAAAGTTATTTATAAGAACTTAACATTTATTTACTACATCATTGTGTATAAATCCTATCTAAAAATATAAAAAACAACTGATAAAATAGTTTGATGCCGGATACCAATTTTAGAGTCGTATTTTTAAGTTCTAAACTATCTAGAATATCATTATCATGTAGATACATAATTTATAAAATATTTACATTCTAGTGTATATACTAATGATTTAAACAATTTTCTTAATTTATATATGAATATATATTTAAATAAATATGGCTCATGCACATCTCTTATTTCCATCAAACTTGATACCATTGCTAAACAAATGATTTTGAATCTAGTATAAGGAGTGGATTTTGTATCCAACTACGGTGGAAAAAATGAATTGGATTATGTGAAATTACTTTATGTAACTTGATTATATAGAAGGGAAAGTTACTGGGAAATATACTTCTATAATGAAAATTTTTTGATGGATTCAACAATGAAATTTTAGTTTCGAAGTTTATGTAGTAATTACAATTTATAATGAAGATAAGATTGTGCATGAACCATGCGTTTAACACTATACATTCGCCCTCAAGACGACTATCCCTACTTCTTGCATTGTTTTATATTTTTAGACTTGTCACATGCCTTCAAGAAAGATTATGATTTTAGCCATATCTAATTTGATATGTATTAGTTAGATGGTACTATGGATAGAAAAATATAAATATATTATAGGAAAGGAACAATAGAGATGCGAATGATTTAATTTGATCAACATAGACAATAATGCCATTAATAGATTTATGCAAGGAGTGATAATGAAAAAATATAATAATGGTAAAAAGCAAGACAAGCTAGTAGCTAGCGAGTTAGTAGGGCAAAGGTACAATAAGCCCTGGTGGTAACGGCAACAACCTTCATATGGCTGGTTAGCTGTTCGAGTTTCCTTATTAGTAGGAGTAAAAAATTGCAATTTTCCCTAGTTGGGGATATTTATAGATTCTCTCTTAGTTTGGGGTATTTACAAATTGCCTCAAGTGTTAGGGTATTTATTAATTCTTTCTATGTGTGAGGGTTGTAAATATGCCTGATTGTAATATCAATTGGTATGAAGTATAAATGCTAATAAAAAAGGTAAATAATTGATGTTTGTGCAAAATGGCTATGTATCTCGATCGTTGGAGATTAGAGACTTGAGAGTCCACTCTAGTGATGGCAACAACAGGTTGGCTAGTTGATGTTAGACTAACTGGGGTTAGATAAGGTATTCCGTTAAGTGATGGATAGCATGCACATATATATGTTTATATACTATGACAAATTTTCTCATATGTGAGTGTTAGGTTATTCCACATCGGTTGTGGAAGGATTAGGAGTGTAGTTAAAGTGTGAAGAAATATCTTACCTCTCAGGCTAACTTTTGGAGTTGAACAGACCCATGATCACTCAATAAGTTGGTATTACACTCCAGGATACAACAATTCTGCCCAAGAGTCGAGAAAGAGAGGTTGATTGGGAAATCCAACCTAAGGCTCAATGTTCAAAAGGGGAGATTGTCAGGTTATCCCACATTGGTTGTGGAAAGGGCTAGAGAGTTAAAGTGTGAGGGAATATCTTACCTCTCAGGCTAACTTTTGAGGTTCAGAAGGTCCATGAGCACCCTAAAGTGAATAACTTTTTATATTCAAATTTTAATTTCATTGCATTTAGTACCAAATTCAATTGAGTATGATATTAATTGAAACTAGAATTTTGTTACATTAGTAGCTAAATTTCGATAGTTGTATTAAATATTACTTTATATGCATGCGATATAAAAATGGTTGCATTTAACCAAATATGATCACTTAGAAGCGACTAAATAGTTGTAGCTAAATAATCAATTATAATGAAAATATATCTAAGGTAGTAAAATATAATACATATTATATGTGATTATAAAGTAAGCTACATAAGATTAAATTCGTTGTGATGATATGCTTGCATGGTAATTTTTAAATGAATTGTTAGAAAACTGGCACTTCTTTTTATCTTTTCCATTAATTTTACCATGTTTAATTTACTCTAGTAATTGTGTTTATTATTTAAAGCGTATTATATATATATAACGATATATAATTACATCGGAAAGCGTGTTTACATACATAGGTGGAAATGCAAGTCTAGCTTAGAGGATTAGAGAAGATAATGTTTGTTAGAGGAAAAATCATGTCGAAAAAGCTAATAAATAACTATAAAAAAACATTAATATTTCTAGAAAATCATTGAATAAGAGAAGGAAAGAAAGGTATTTTTAAGGAAAAGATAAATTTGACATTAGGGAAGAGTAATTGCTGTGGATAAGAAAATAAAAGTTCGTGAACCCTTCTTCCACTAATTAATTGAGAGAATAGCAATAAAAAAAATATTAATCGAGAGAAATTATTTTCTGCCACGCTTTTCAAGTG
This sequence comes from Annona cherimola, assembly GCA_030490835.1. NCBI lineage: Eukaryota > Viridiplantae > Streptophyta > Magnoliopsida > Magnoliales > Annonaceae > Annona > Annona cherimola. The sequence continues at coordinate 98,612,324 of CM059971.1, read as the reverse complement.
GGCCCTTGAATGCTTTCCTGACTCCTGTGCACACTGCACACAGCTGGCCACCCCACGTCGTCATTGAGTTATCACAAAGCGCAAACAGCAATGCAAGAAACTTTTTTGCTACCTATCTTGTTTGCTGCAACTGACAACACTAGTTGTTGAAGATACTAAAGCAAACACCCTTAGCCCTTGCACGAAAAAATAAACAGAGGGGTCCCGGAGGGATCCGAAGACAGATACTTACAAGCTACATAGTCTGCGTCCACCTTCCAACATGAAGGAGGGGAAAGGAAAAAGAAAGAGACTAGATGACAGCATGCATACATGAACAGTGGCCTAGCTAGCTACTGCATGTCGATGTTGATTCCCCATCTTTTCTTGGCATAATTGGCCAATTCCTCCATCTCCTTGTGACCGTTAATGAAAGTATCACGGTTGAGGTCGGCGTGCACCATGGCTCGCCACACTTTCCAGCTGACGAAACGCAGGCCAAGTTCACGGAGCGCCTTCTCCAGCTCTTGCTGGTTGATGCGACCATCATTATTGGTGTCGTGCTGTTCGATCCATTCTGTAAACTGTTTGAGAGTCATGCTAGTATGGGTAATAGGCAAGTGGATCATAGGCGGCCAGTGCACCATCCTTAATTATATATGTGGTGTACGTGAAGAGAAGAAGAACTGGGAACTGATGAACAGGTCTTCACTGCGATACTCTGAAATCAAACTGCCCATACTGTCTTGTATTTATAGAAATTCAGTCCGATGGATGCGCCTTGGCTAACGAATTTCATTCTTGTGTCATCACGTGATTAGATTCTAAGCCTCCCATTATTGTGGGTCCGACCGTATGTTTGTTAGAGTGCGAGTGGCCCTTGTGAAATTGGTGATGCGCTTTTTTTCGTTACCACTAATAATATCCATTTCTTCTATTATTTTTTGGGGTAATTTGCTGATTTATGCACTAAGTTTGATGGTAATTGCTAATATATCCATATTATTTCACAAATTGTATACTACCTCTATGGAGTCTCACTAAAATTGTTTGTGTGTCCAGGTTAACGACTGATAGTTAACGGAAGTACATAAGTCGTTAAATAAAAAGGTTAATTTGCAGATATATCTGCCTAGTTTTGATATTAGTTATTGATATATCTACATCGTTTTACAAATGACATATTACCCTCATAAAGTTTTACCAAAATTTTTGCTTACCCATGACACCTCTTTATCAATAGAATTTGTTAATGCGTTCATTAAAATTTTGAATAATGACATAAATGATCCTATTTAAATCTATAATAGAATTCTACGATTTATAAAATACCCAATTGTGTAGGCAGAAGTGGATTACATGAGGGGCAATTTGTCAGTAGTTAACATGGTTTCACAAGCAATTTTAGTTAAACATTGTGCAGATAATATAATTCGTGAAATAATATAGGTATATCAGCAATGAGCGTCAAACTAAGGAGTATACCAGCAAAGTACATTTTTTATTTAACAATCTATGTACTTTCGTTAAATATCATCTATTAACATGGGTACGTAAGTAATTTTAATGAAACTTTATGAGAGTAATATGCGATTTGTGAAATAATATGGGTATATTAGCAATTAGCATGAAACTAAATAGGTATATTAGTAAATTATCCATTTTTTTAGTTTTGTTGAAATGTCAAACTAGATGTGCATAATCCACTACACATTTTTTGAATTTTAAACAAGAGAGTATTATGGTAATTTTCAACAAAATGAACAAAATATCCTTGTATTTAGAATTCAAATTTATGTATACATTTCTAAAAATAACAAATCTTCGTACATGAATTCTATACATCTAGTTAACATTTAAAAAAAAAAACTAAAAAATACAAAAAAGGGAATTGTAACCACTCGGAAATCCGTCTTTTCGATCGTCGCAAATGATCGTCGCCCATCAATTTCGGGCCTCTTTAAATAATAAAATGCTTCATTCATGAGAAAGAGTATTATAACTTACAACCAATTGTATCGAATCATTTCTTTCTATATGATGAGAAAGAGTTCAACTTTTATACATACGGCAATACCAATTCACTTCAATATGCCTCTTTAGTTTTGGTATCATCTTGAAGCTTTTATTAAATCCAGTTCTTCCATTATCTTTAACATTATTAATTCTACCTAGATACCAAAAACCATATCAATTCGAGTTACATGTAGGCCACATCTTTTAGAAGTATATATAAATGAGTGTAAATTGAAAAAATCACTTAAATCTATGCACTAAAGTTTGAAATGTTAAGAAATCATATAAGATCATTAATCTATATAAGATACGTAATCTAAATCTCATATTACAATTGAGCTAAACTGAGAGTCAACAAGCTCTCACAAGGTGGGACTCCCATCATGGGGTTGACTACCCACACCGCTGATAATAACGCTAATGTCCATGACTAACTGGGATGACGGCCAATTGGCATTTTTTAAGTAATTTTTAATTTTAGAAATAATACAAATTATGGATTGATATGATTTTTGATCTTTAAGTAAAACAAATATTATTAGATACAATATATAATTGAATTTGAAAAAAAATCATGAAAATAGAGCCCAAAATAGACGGTCCTATCCTAATGATGGGTAAAACTAGATCTACAGAAGTTGGGCTCATATATATATTGACGCAGATAAAGGGTTAATGTATTATCATTTAAATGCTTACAATTGAAATGGAAGCATGTTTTCTAATCTGTCAACCTAAAAAAACAACTGATGCAAATCATGCAATATGGATTTAACTTTTACAGCAAATATGCAAAGAATCCTAAACAATACATTGACAGTGACAGTAATTTGATGAAGAGCTTATCCGAACTCCTGGAATCCATACTAATCATCAAAATCCTCCAAAGGTGCATCCTGTCTTTTCCCTTTATTCCGCCTCACCACTAGAGCTAGACTAGTAGTGATAACTACGGCCCTTTGGATATTAATTAATGTGACTCGGAAATATAATGGAACCGGTTCCTCTTATCTTCACACACCATGCTTTTACATATAGACCCAAGACATCTCTTTATATTCACCTACCGTTCTTTTTCAGGGAGCCTCCGATATTTGGAGATAAACAGAGTAGTTATGTGAAAATATATGAAAAAACAATTGAAATATAAAGATAAAAAAATTAGTATACGTAGATAATTAAATGTTTTGACTTTTCCATTTCTCACTAATTTCTTTCTATTTTCAAAAAATATTTTCGTTGAACTTTTTTTTTTTTTACAAACATTTTGGTTGAACTTGAGTATGAATTTTCAATTAATCTCATGATTTCATGTTATTATTGCGCGCCTAAACATCCGATCCTCATTCATGATTTTTGCTTTCTCGGGTAAACAATATTAATAAATATAACAGCAGACTTGTATTTATATAAAATATTCTCATGAGTGCAAATAGAAATTTCTCACCAGGAATTAGTTCCATGGAATTTTAAAGTTGATACATGTAGAGTGTGTTTGTTTGGGTCAAAAAAATGTCAACCAAAACTTTTCAATCCAAAACTTTTCACTCTCCATAACTACTCTATTTTTTAATTATTTTTTCATATTTTCCTATACAAACTACCCTACTTTTCAATCATTTCTACACAACTACCCATACAACTAACCTATCTATTTTAACTTTATTATCTTTACTCCTCATCATTACTCCTATTATATCACATAATTTTCTATCAATTTGACAACTTCTACTTCAAAAACTTTTCATCAAAAGTTTTACCCCTAACCAAACACACCCGTAATTTTTTTCTAAAAACGGTAATAATTTAACAACATAATTGTTATAAATACCTTCGATCACTTAAAATTTACATTCGATAATAAAAAAAGAGAACGAGTTTTTATCTTATATTACCATTAAATATTTTCATCCATTTTTGGGGGACGGCCTAACAAGAATATATATTATATGTTTGTCACTTTTTTTAAAAATGTTATCCTAAGTGCATTGATTCATATACTAATTTTTATTATTTTTAATTCAAAAATCAACAACTATGGTATGTTTTTATAAGAATTAAAAACATACCTATTAGCCAAGACTTAAATAGAGGACCTAGTATCAGCCCCGGCCCTCCTTAATTTCTCACGTTACAAGGAGCTGACATAGATTTTAAAAAAAACGTCAGCCCATTAAATATGCTTATAATTATACTGAGACTGCCGTAGTTATGTTTTAGTTTATTTTGAGATTCACATGCATTTAAAATTATTAGTATTTTATATAATTATTTATCTATATAAGAATTATATTTTAGATAGTTTTGATGTTGAAAACACAATTTTAAAATTATTATTTACATAAAACTATTTTATTATATTAATTTTGTATTATTTTTCAGATAAGCCCGTACACATCCACCAAAATAAATAATGTTAAATACAATATTAGAGTAAATTGTGATTTTATGATAGATGGGGCAGACTGCACCGTAGTCTGACTGGATGAAATTCCGTTATATTTTTGCCCACTTCGAAACACATCTCTCGTCCAGTCCGTACCATAGGTTAATTAGGGACGTTGGCTGACGTAGTGTCATGACTATACGTCACGGCTTCAAAAGAGATACCTTTAGGGTGCATTTAGCCGTACATATATATATATATATTTAAATATATTAATACTTTATATAATTATTTATTCATATATAAATTTTATAGCAAATGATTTATGAAAAAATAATTTTAAAGTTGTTATTTACATCAAACTATTTTATTACGTTGAATTTATATTATATTCAGAAGATGTCTATACACATATCCAGTTAGAATGAAAATTGGTATAGTAATAAAATATATAATTTTAAATATAATTGGTGAAGTAAATTATAATTTTATGATCATGTGTAGAGTCTATTTTGAGATAATTGTACCATAATTTTAGTACAGTAAAACTACATCTGAATATATCTCAATCTATATATGAAATGACTGTGAATAAAGAAGTTCATTGATTTGTTTTGTTGTGGGCCTTGTGGCTTTATTAGTGGGGCTTAGATTAATTTAGTTGCTCATAACTTTTCAGGATTTTTGGAGTAATATTTCCAGCTTGTGGGTACATTCATGCAAGAAGTGAAGATGAAGCGATTCCAAAGCATTATTTATATTCTTCTTTCTTGCTAGGATTGGGAATAAAATGAAGTCACATTTTAGTGGAAAATTTTCTCTTATATCTATATAAAGAATTTTATAAAATATTACTATATTCCAATATATATGTAAATGGATATAAACATTTTTTCTAATTTATATACGAATGTACATATTTTTGAACAAATGTAGTCTATGTATATATTGAATTTGGAAAAAATCTAATTTCTTAGTTAAACGAATATGTTAAATATAATAAATGAATTAGATTTTTCATCAAATTTCAAAATCTTAAAATCTAAGAGAGTTACATGGAACTGCTTATATGTAATACAGTTACAAAGAAGCGGGGCTCGGTCCTCTAATGCACCCTATGGGTCTTTGCGCTGCTTTGGTTATCAACTTGTTTTTTACATCTAAACTATAATTATATTCATCGAGTACATATATTTATTTATGTGAAATCCATGTTATTTGAAGCTGAGTGAATGTGATACGTACTAAAAGCTTGTACATTGTGTCTATTATTGCTATAAAGCTATAGAAAAATGCGTATTATAATTTTAGAAAAATTAAATTAAATTAAAAATTTAGAAAAAGGGTAAATAATGATTTCATAAATATTAAATATGAAAAATGAATTTTTATAAATTTTTCGGGAAGGAATTTCAAAATTCCGAACAACATAAATTGAGACGGTTTAAATTCACAGAACTTATGGAAAAATAAAAATAAACGGAAAATTCTGGACTAATTAGGGGTACTAATTAAGAGCTTATATTAATCTATGCTATTTTCATTATATCTTAGAATGTATAACTCAGAACAACGAGAAAATTTAATAAAAAGTATTAAATTGTGTGCTCTTTAATCTAGACGGATTAGATTATGAAAAATAATTGAATAAAGTGTTTAACTTAACTGCATTAAAAAACGTGCCAAAAAAACAAAACAAAAACAACTAATGTGCCGCAGGTACGTCCGGTCCATTGTCATTTTTTATTTTTTTCGTAAGTTTTTTTGTTTAATTTATATATTAATGTATATAAGATAGTTTTATCTGAAATTTTAGGATTAAACTTATTTTAACCTATTTTACAAAGTGAATGGTTTAGATCATGAAAATTATATTTAGAAAATTTTTAAACAACAAAAATTGGATAAGATTTCATGAATTGATTTTGAATGCTAATATCTTAACCTACACTAATTATTTTAATACGAAACTTAAAATGGATGGTTAAATTAATCTGTTCTATAATATGAATGAATTGGATTATGGAAAATAATTTAATAAAACATTTATGAAAATCTAATTATTGTATTGGAAAACGTGCATAGGTTAAAACGTCAGAGGTGGTTTGGAACATGCATGAGTATTATCTTCTCTATATGTTTCACGGTTTATTAATTACATTTATTATATATATACAACTCCATTTGAGATGAAATTTCATATGTAAGCCTAAGTTAATATGCCCTACTTGATTAAAGGAGTAGATTATAGAAAATATAACTGTAAATGGGCAGAAAAATTAAAATTTGAATGAATTACATTAATTAATTGAAAACACTTATATTTTAACTAATTTTAATTACTTTAACACGAAACTTGATACGAATAGTTAAATTAATGTGTTGTATAATATAGACGGTATGAATTATAAAGAACACCTTTAGAAAATTTTAAATCAGTTTTGAATTATATAAAAAAATATATACACATATTCTTTTAGTTAGGCGGCACCTACGTCATAAAAAAGTTATTAATTAAATAAATAGAAATACAGATTTTACAGCTGCCTTTGAAGGACGGTAAAACAGAGAACGTGTAAGTCTTATAACCATCCACCGAACTTAAGTAGAAAAGAACGAAATCTACCGTGGACAGCTGCAGCCAGATCTGTCGCCATTGGATTTGCGGACGTGTTCATGGTTAAAATTCAACGTAAAATGCCAGAGTATTTGCAGTGAAAGAAAAAAAGGGTAAATAATAAACAACAACGGACAAGCCTTGCACGTCTCGCAGCAGCAGCATCATCAGGAAAAAAAAATGGAAAGAAGCAGCAGGGAAGGAGAACGGCTAGCACTTTAAAAAGAGACGAAAAGAGAGAACAGCTAATAAGAACCGGGGACAGCAGGGTGGGACGTCCAACAGGGTTTTCGTCTTCTTTTTTTTTTTTATGCTCAACTGACAACGGGTAGAAAAGATTTTGACATTTTGTTTTTACTGCACAGCTCCTTGAAATGTTTAAATCAGTTTTTCTATTATTAAGATTTCAAAATTTTTAGGATGTGTAATTATATAAGCAATATGTTTGTAATATCTAAATACTTAAAAGTTTTACCGTCCATAAAATTCAGCCCAAGATAATCGTGAATATCCCGACAGATTTAATACAAGTAGGATATATACATATATATACCTGTATTAATTTTAAAAAGGCTCTTACGAGATATGGACAGAAAATTTTTCCAGATATTTTACATACGTACATACGTCCAAACCCACCCTGTTAATTACCATTTCAATTTTTCTTCTTTTATTTCAGATATGTATGCAAATAAAGTGAGCTTTAAACTCATTGTTTATTTTATTCCAATATAAATATGATGCTGAAACCTTACCTACATGTCCGGCTCCATGATATTTTGTATATTAATGTTATGTTTAACATAATTATGTGATATTTATACTAATATAGTTTCACGTTACATTTCTAGCAAATTACTAACTTCGGTATGATGAGTGTATATATATATATATATATTTCTTTGATACTGAAAATCTGTATACAATAAATTCAAAAGGGTAGCCGTTAAAACGAAAAATATAAATGTATGCTTCATGCTTAAATAGCCAATATATACTATGACTATGAAAATTGAATATGAATATGTAAAGCATGGGTGTTGAATAAAATGAATAACCTAAATTATTACGAAATAGTCAATTATATAGATATAAAATATATACCATGTCAAAATATACATATATATATAAGAGTGTTTTTCGTTTGTTTAAGAAAAGAAAAAGAAAAAGTTGAGGAGGCAAGCTGATATCCTAAGATAAACAAGTAATGCCTTGAAATGATTTATTTTCAAAATGATTGAATGACTTGCAATTATTTCTTGAAGTTACGTAGCATGTGTATGATGCATGGTGCACAAAAGTACAGGTCCATTCTAGAGGTGTAAGCGGACCAAAGTCCCCTCTAATGCGACCGAGTCGCTGATATAGGCCCAACGGCCGGCGACGCCCTCCCTAAAATAGGGAGTAGACGAATCGATGGTCGCCTAGCTAGCGTACCGTCTAATGAAAGTTTAAAGCATGATTGTGTAATGTGTATTTGCATGTGCATTATTTATGAAATGCCAAATTATAAAACAAAAAAATGTTTATTTAAATGAGAATACTTGCTTACTAAGTCTAGTACTCACATTTTGTTTTTTCCAACCTTAGACAAGTACAACAAGGTTTAAGAAAAAAAATGTCGCAATTTAGAGACTCGTAAGGTTGTATGGTTTTTATGTATTTGATGAATGATGAGGTTGTAAAGATACAATACTATCAGGTTACAGAAATTGACGGTATATATGAATTTTAATACTTTGTAAATATTATGTGATTTTAATTATCAGTGAATGTTTGCTTGAAAATTAATATGAGATTGAATTGAAAACCATGCTGCGTGAACAGGGCCACAATCTTGCTCACAATTTACTAACTAGACGATCCTGGAGTAAGGCTCCGGCGCCTCGGGTTCGGGGCGCCACAATTTATGACACTAAAAATGTTTATATTATATATTTATTTCAAAATTTGATTAGCTGTATATTCCATTTCAACTGGCGTTAAATTTTTAATTAAAGTAATTTTTGACATCGTAAATAAAAAATTATTAATAAAGGTAATAAATTATCTAGTTTTTTCTAAAACAAAGTTTTAAAATAAGAAATGTAAAGGGGTATTGCATTAAATCAGAAACCATACATAAAATCATGTAAACGATTTAGACGAAGAAAGAATTTTAAAATAAAAAGTAATTGTTTGAACAGATGTACAATGCAGTTGGTTTAATTATTTAAGGAATTATCAGGTAAGATGTAAATAATGAGAATGAAATGGATATGATAAGAAAAAGTAAGAATAAAGTGAGAATAAATAATATAGTTATATAAAAAAAATGACTACAATATAAAGGTAAAAGCGTAGTAAACAAGTACTAAAGCTTTAAAAATTACAAAAGGCATTCTCTCCATCATTAAGAAGCAAACAAAGAAGTACACTCAAAGATACGACGAGAAGTGGCTAATTCTGCATTCCACCCTAACAGTAACAAACACTCCATCATGGAAACAAGTAACGAATGGTCCACCTTGGCACCTACGTTAGCTATATAAGATGACGAAACGAGTTGCACGCAAGCGTAGGTGGAGTCTGGAGAGGCCTTGAGGCCGGTCAGTTTCGTTTTTGTGGAGTAACTGGGAATCTTCTTCTTCCAGCCACAAGAAATAAAAAAGCTACCAAGAAGAGTGGTGGTCGGTACCGAATGTTCATGCAACTGAGGATCCAAAGCCTCGTGGACAAGGAAAATAAATAAATACTCGAACAAAAAGGGCCACCACTCAATGTCACCGCCCATATTAATTTATAGATTTTTGCTTTTAAGCATGACGTAATTAAGGTTATGTTTGAGAAATGATTAAATTTTTGAAAATTTTTTTTTAAATCGAAAGAAAATGATGTGATATGACAAAGATAATAATGAGACGTAAAAAAAATAAAGTTAAAATAGATATTGAGTTATATAGGTAGTTTGTATAGAAATGATTGAAAAATAAGATAGTTATATGGAAAGATACGAAAAATAATTAAAAAAAGATAATTATAGATAGTGAAAAGTTGTACAAAACATTTGTTGCTAATGGACAAACACACCCTAGTTAATGGGAGCCAACTTCCATACTTTTGGAACCCCGTCAACCTTAAGGCCACCAACGTAACACCTTAAGCACAAAAGGATTGTACTAGCCTTGTGAGAAATGGCAAAAGCAAAGTGATGGGCCATCTCTCATTGCTACAGCTTTCGTGGATTGCCACTTTGAGTCTGTCCAATAACGATTACTAATTGCCTTCAGCTTGTTGCTTAAGCTAGACTAGATCCCACCATCTACTATTCTGTCTGAAGTTGCTGCAAGATCCAACAACTTTCCTGTTATTTCGCTAGTTTGAAATAATTACAGAGTCAACATTTGTCAGAGGCCTGCAGAGATTCAAGTTTACGTGCAGTTATTTATACATACTTTCAAAGCTACACCGTCGACTATGATAGTATTATCTCTAGTTGCAAATTGAATCATTATCTTTTCTATACATCAAAGACCATGAGAAGAAGGTTGGAAGGAATCTATTAGTAATTTGACATTAGGGCCCAGATGGTCATGGACCAATCGTTCTCACGAGGTTGACCGAATAAAGTGGAAAGCTATTGACTGCAACGCATAAATCAATATTAGAGTAATTTGTAAATATACTCACTTCATTTGATCAAAATTATAAATACACTTACATAGTTTCAGAAATTATAAATAACCACCACATAATTTAACCATAATTGCAAATAACCCCGCCAATATAACGTCGTCATGGTGTAGATATATTTACAAAAATATACAAACTATATGAGTATATTTACAATTTCAGAAATTAAGTAGTATATTTAATTTTTGCAAATAACACAAATATAGGTTAACTATAATAATAAATAACCCTCATGCCATAATGAAACAGTAACACTGTCATACCAATGTGTGGGTTATTTACAATTATAATTAAACTATGTCAGAGTTATTTATAATTTTTGAAACTATGTAAATATATTTGCAATTATAATCAAACTAAATGAGTATATTTTCAAATTATCCTAAATATTAGGCCTGAAGCTTCACACATTTCGTGAAGCAGTTGCTGCAAGTCAACAATGATTATTCATCCAGATAGGAATGCAACTTGGTACCAGGTTGAACCGAACTCGCCCAACCCGACTTGGTTTCAACACCAAATTTGGATTTTATTTTTTGAATTTTTTAAAAATTAGACATCGGTTTCAACCCAACTTGAGGAAACCCGAAACAATACCGGGTTTACATTAGCCCGGTATCAAAACTCGATCCGGTCCGAACCTGATATTCTTCCTAATTTATTAAAACAATTATATTTATTTATGCATTAATTATTTCAATTATAATTGTGATAAAAAATATTCCATATAATTATAACCTAATCAAACTGTAAAACGTTTATTCTAAAACCTAAATGTTATATACATTTGTTCATAAAAGTTAAATATAGTATATCTACAAACTTTATTTGCAAATAATTATAAATATACTAACTGTTTAAAATTATTGTATATATACTAATTAACTACGAGATATATAAGTTTCACTTTCATTAAACTTTAGATAGTGATTATAAGTAATCTTATTTATTTTTCTTACCTTAATTATTATGTGTAAATTCATTATGTTTATTATATTTAGAATTATCTTTTAATTAAAAGACCGACTTTTTCAAAACCAAAAATATTATAGGTTAATAAATATATTCATGTGTATATTATTTATGTGTGAATGCAATAATGTTTACAAAATTCATTATTTCTACCGATAAATTTAACTTCTCTCAGTTTGAGAATGACTCGAATTCCAACCCGAAACTAAGATTAAAACCAATGCCGACTTAGTCCAAATCTGGATTCTAATATTAGAGTTAGGGTTCAGATTCACCTAAACCCGGTAAGCTTAAGGTTTGGATTCACTTAGACCTGATAACCCGACCCAAGTTACATCACAGCATCAATCATTTCCAATCATTTATCAACTCGTGGGCGGGAATCGGATCGTTGGCCTCACATGCCTCTAGGTTGCTTTTCCCCATGAGTCGAGCGTCGGCATACGAAATCAAGGCATGGATGAAGAGCATAGACAGCAGCGACGATGGCATCCTAAGCAGCTCTGAGTTGAAAGGTGGCCTCCGTGGGCTCCGCCTCTGGTTCGCACATCCGAAGTACCAGACAGCCATAAAGATGAACCACCTTGACAACAACCGCAAAATCGACAGTCCTGCAGAGTTCGGACAGCTTGAGAAGTTTCTAAAGGCTCGCTGGGGTTATAAAATCCATGACCTTAATTAACTTTAATTTAATTTAGACTCATCGATCTGCGCGCTGTGGTTGTGCCATGCATAAGTACTGTAGCGGGAATGCGTTTCATCTTCAACTACGGTTAAACAACAAAAATATTCCATTAAAAATCAAAGGGATTGTTCCATCGAAAAAGAAAAAGAAAAAATCAAAGGGATTGGGTAATAGATTCTTGTAGTCCTCATGATGTCGATGCGCAGAAAGGAGCGGATAGAATGTTTTAGTTTTAAGAACAAGGATGCGTCCACGGATCGATTCTTTGACGGACGTCTTTTTCTAAGAAAAACAGCAGAACCATCCTTGCCCCAGCTCCTCTAGCTACACTTGTGATCTAGACCGGTTTAGGAGGCGAGGCCTCTGGGCCTGGATTTTTTACCCTGCTAGCCCGACATATACAGAATCTTCTAACTGTTGGCCATGCGGCATTAGAAGGCAATGCAGACTGTCTCATGCATGTATCAAGTGTAAATCAACATCAATGTTTCTGCGTTATCTAGGTCATCATGCTTGACCAGCCCTCTCATTGTTATTAGTAAAAGGCGTCTCATGTCAATAAAACTGCCTTCTTATCTTCCAATTTACTGAAAAAAACTGATTTGATTCATCATTTTGTCCAATCTGACGGTGAGATCTCTCTTGAGCCTCACTTTTAAAATATCGTTTTCAATATCACAAAAAAGATATAATGGGCAAGGAAAAAGACTTCCTCCCTCTGAGTCCTAGACATCCCAGTGCCTCTGCTCTAATTGTAAATTCTTGTTCAGCCTGTTCCTATTAAGAAATGTGATTCGATTTGATTGTTGCGGACACATTTATTAATTCAGGATTAAATAAACAATCAAAAGGTAATATATAAAACACACCAAGATTTATATGAAAAAACTTAAATATAGAAGGAAAAAACTATGGAAAAGAGATAAATATACTATAATAAACAAATTATAAAGATACGAATAGAATGATAAACACTTATATTCTATACTCTATACGTCTTACACATCTCCGATTAAAATACTTTGATCACTTCTCTCTCATGCTCTCATGCTTTCTAAAGACAATTCTAAGAATTATATAACGATCTTCTGTCTTCCTAGGCTCCTCTTCAAGGCGCTACTAAATCCATAATCATGTCTTATTTTATATTATTCTCATGAATACTTACACAAGACCGATACAGATTCTCATGTAATTAATCATTACAGACATACTCTCACATTCAAATAGTATGCAAATAGAAAATACAATCTTAATACCGGCCGACTACTAGGGACTCCTCTGTACAATATTTTCCTCTCATAACGGAATTCTTCCCTTTAACAATTTCTCATAAAGATCTCAAATCAATTGAATCTTTCTTTTCTACTAAAAATTCTTATCTTCTTTTGCTTCATTACATGTATGATCGACGACACCTGTTAAACTTACAGTCCATCAGATTGTCTAGAGTATTTTAATTGTTGCCTTGTCTAAAAACATATGGTCATCCTAACATTGAAGCTCATGGATTCTTTGCTGTCGCTTTTACTAAGAAAATGGATTCTTTTGATTAACCTTTGGAAATATGATTTAAATTTTGAATCAAACATGTAACACTAATTCAATTTGTATAATTTTTCGGATGGAACAATTCGTAGATTTTTTTTATTTCATATATTACATCTTTTCAACTTAATATTATAATTAGGCTTTGAGATATTCTTACAATTTTTCTAACAATAATTCCTAAATACTCACATAATGGAAGCTTCCAAATAAACTGAGAGAAAACAGACACCACCACACACTTCACTTGCAATACTTGCAGACACTAAGCGTTGAACAAAAAAAGTTGCCCACTTCCTGGGCAGTGCACAATTTGTATAATTAAGATAACATGAAATAAAGCTTAAAGTAAGCATGCGAAGTGGGAATAGTTGTATATCAGAAATACAAGCGAGAAATATAAAATCTAATTAAAACTTAAGGAAAAAGATCACGTGACAAGTGATAAACAGAAATGAATGAAATAAAAATAAAAAAAACTAAAAATATAGATAATAAGAAAGAAAGTATGTTATGATATAATATGACACATCAATTAAAAGAAGTGAAAAAAAAATCAAATTCCCCATTGATCCCAAAAGGTAAGACTCTATCTAACAAGTAAAAAACATTTGGATGGATCACAAATATGTTACAAACTACATTGTCAGCTGTATGCTAATACAACTGCGAAGTGTTGCATCTGTTTCCAATTTAGTCGTAATGGGACTAGAGTTGTGGTCATGAACTAAAGTCCATGCCAATGGATCTGCACCAACAACACATGGGAACCTGAACTAATTAGTACTGTATAAGAAGGTTTTTGTTTCAATGCATCTTGCTAGAAATTTTATTTTTTAATATGTGCTGAATCATTCACGCTGCTCACAAATATTATTGAAAAATATTTGAATTAACCAGGAATCAGATGCATTTCTATCTTCCATATCTGAATCACCAATAGACCAATCTGTATCGATAGAATAAAGAGCAACTTGATGATGGGACAATATCTTCTGGTCCATGTATACGATTCTGCACTATCCATCTTCTACATTATATCTTCCGCTCCATATATACTATTATATAAATCATACCCATCCCTGTCCCTAGCTTATCACCACAAACGAATTCTTGTATATATATATATATATACACACACACGATGATGTTGGCATGCATGGTTGGTTAATTGTAAGGATTTTAATCAAGGGAGTAGCTTTCCCATGCCTTTGGAGCCAGTTATACCAAGGCCAGACTGGCCAGAAGCCCGAACGCCGTCGTGTTTCGCAGCGACGGTATTGGTCCAGAAATTCAAGAACTGGATCTGGCCTCAAGCATCATGGCAGGAAGTCCAGAACTGGATCAGAAGCATAGACGCCAACAAGGATGGTATCATCAGCCATCAAGAGCTGGAACAAGCGCTCCGTGGCTTCCACATGTGCCTTGCTGATTGGAAGGCCTGGCTAGCTGTGAAGCATGCGGACGTCAATCATAATGACCAGATCGACGACGATCCAGAAGAAATTAATAAACTCATCAGCTACGCGAGGCGGCACTGGGGATATGCCATCCATGCACAAAGTTCGAATCGTTATAGTTAGCTATCTGCATCCAGCGTCCATATCCCTGCGCATGTCTTTTCCTTAATCGTTAGTTCGTTACCGTAAAGAATATGATTTCCTCTGTATTGAAGTTGGCCTGATATGCATATATAACACTTATATCTCGTGTATGACTCTGTTTTTCTTCTGCATGCGTGCCTGCAGGTTTTTGTACATATATATGCTAGTGACAGCTACATATGTTTGGGCTTCTATTGGTGACTTCAGTGGATGATAATTCTGCATATATGATTTGGATGTTGGACTTTTTGTTATTTAGTTGAAATTACATATACTATACAAGAAAAATCACGTTATGCATATGATTCAATGATTTGTCGGAAGGCCAGAAAAAATTTCTGCCATGTGTTGCTGCACTTAATATGAAACATATAAGTGATAACAAAATGCAACGTCCAATCAATGCAAACAATATCGATTTAGCCTCATGGCTTGGATGCTCAGAGAAATGTAAGTGGAAGGTGTAATAACCCAACTTAAATATGTTGACTTGACGTGGCATACTGTTGTGGCACGTTGAATTTTTGACCGTTGAATTTTTGACCGTCTGATGTGTCAGTAAAAAAAATAGCTGAGGTGGCCGGATTGACTTACTTACTTTGACTTATTGACTAAGGTGGGTAAATATAATTTCAAGAAAAATAGGGTCTCAAATATATTTATTTAAATTAAATTTTAATTTAAATTAACAAATTGTTAAAATGCTAAGATGGTTTGAATTTATGGCAAGTAAAGTTGAGGTAGTGGGATCGAATCACACCTTAGTAAAATTAGATAATTTTTTCTTTTAGCAGTTAACTATATGGGACCCACAAAGAGATAAGATTTGATTTTCAAATTTTAAATTTTAAAAATTTAAAGCATTAGAGAGAATAATGGGAGATTGCGATTAAATGGAATGAGATGCGGAGTTAAGAAATAGTGAACGGAGTTTGGAAGGGAAAGGAAGAATTTGTTGCGGATTGAACTTGAGAAGGAAACAAAATATTTTTTTCAGAAAATCCCTCCGTGGGTTCTACAAAAAGGTAAGTGAAGCAATAATCAAATCTATTTTAGAGCCACGTATAGTATATTAATTTAGCTATTTTGGAGATAACTTGTGAAAATTATTTATTTAATGACTTTCACAGGAACGGCTAGCGACAAGAAAATGATCTAGCATAGTGGTGATTATGATGGAATAATATTTGTGATTCCGAGCATTGATAGTTATTATTTATAATTATTAGTTACATATTGTGTTAGTTGATTATTTGATTTAGTTTGGGACCATTATATCATATAAAAATTACAGTTTGGTTAACCGGGAATGGTATGAAGTAATTTTTATATTTCTGATATGGTCGTCAAGGTTAAGTACCGTTTTATTTAAGTAATTATTATGCATTAGAATTTATGAATTTCACTTCATAACTTGAGCGTCGTTAATATAATTAAATTTTTTTTTTCATGAGAAGTTGAGACTTTCCAGGGGCTGGAGCCGGCACTTTAAGATACAACATAATGCATTAAATTATTTTTTTTGTTTTGTTTTGTTTTTTTTTTGGAAGCCGAAACCTCCTGGATCGTCATCACCTGTACAAAATATATTTATATATTATGACGGCATTTTAAAGCGTTGCTTACATCGCTGATATTTGAATGTATATATTATAGATAAAAAAAATTTCAGCATAATATATGTATATTCATAAAAAAAATTTCAGCATAATATATGTATATTCATCGCCAGTTATACACTACCAAGGGAATTTTAATTTAAGTAGAATTGTGGTGGGTCATGCTATCGTGTTGAAGAATTTCACTGGTGATAAAGTTATACGCTTGAAAGCATTACTGGTATGATATTTATAATATAATTTTATATTTACTTCTAAAGGTTTAAACCTTCCATATCAGAACCGTCGTTATATATATACACAATATTATATACGTGTTTGAGGGAATATAAAAACTGTCGGCTTCCATGTTATATTAATATATATATTATATCCTGAAGAGACGGGTATTTATAATATGTTGCATATATATATTTTATGGAATTGGTCGGTTATTTATAACAGATAAAATTTTAATAGAAGAAAATAATTGTAATGGAAGTTGGGTTGAATTTAATTATAATGCTTATAATATATATGAGATATATTAACCGGTGTTTTATTTGAAAGCCCTGGACAGGTACTTGGAATATAATATATTATCTCATATCTATTGAAAACTTCCAGAAATCGGTACTTGTATTATAATATATATGTATAGCATATTTATATGTTTGTCAAATAAAAGTATAAATGTGTGTGCGTTTTAAATTTCTGGACTTCAAGGATCCATGGACGGTCGGTTTTAGTTAATTAAAAATATACGCACATTCCTAAGTTAATATACGTCCATGAATTTTTGGATCTCATACAAAAATCATTTTTGAGATATGGTTATTTATGGACAAACAAAATATACAGATCATATTTTGTGCTAGCAACTATATAATTAATTTATATAATAATGAATTAATTATTTGATATTCTTTGTGTTGACAACTATAAATTGTACGACGTTTTGTTTAACAAATGTTAAATAGGGTATGGTGGAGGATAAATTAAATTATGGTTTATAATAGAGGATGGATTCAAGAGTTTATAATTACATTCCAATAAATTATTTTTATTCTCTAATAAGATTATTGGAATAAGAAGAGTGAGATTTGATATAGTATTTACAGATTAAACTAAAGAGCATATTCAAAATTATGGAGAAATAAATGGAAATAGCAAGTTATGTTATGTAGATTATTTGTGGTTGTTTATTTGACAATTTGACTACTTGTTAGTTATGATGGAAGTTTTTTTTTTTAAATTTATTTAATTAAATTCAGTGAGTTGGTTCACCCAATTAAATGTGGATGACACATTATTTTAGTTGGTAAAATATTTAATTGGGTTAAGATAGTTGTTATGATGCTTAAGCGAGAATGGTGTGTGTAATGCATCATGATTATTACCAAGTGGAACGGAAGTGCATATGTGGGACCCCGAGGATATGTGTATTGGTTTTAATTATTTCCTTAGTAGGTCCTATGCATGCTAGAAGGCTACTTTGGAATGTCCCTTTGTGGACAGTGTGGTATTACCTTAATGGGTTGTGATTTGTCCCTTTGTGGACTGTGTGTTGTGCCCAGAAAGGCCGTGAGTTTGCTCCATTGTGAGCAGTGTGGATAACCTTACACATTGGGTCAGTAGTTTGTGCATTTCCTATGGTGCTTTCATGATGTTATACGCCATTATATACGTGGTTTATTTCTTGCTTACTGAGTTATTTAACTCATTCCTGAGTAATTTAAATTTCAGGAGAGGCGGGACCATCTGGTCAATAGTGCGGGTTAATGGGCTAAGATGGTGCAGCAGAGACATTTTATTTTTATTTATTTATTTATTTATTTTTTATTGTTGGCTTGTAATAAATTAATGGGAATTATTCCTATTAACTTAGAAAAAAAAAATGTGATAAATTTCGGATGTTAGTGAGTGGAGTATTAATTATTAAATTCATCGAAGCATAACTGATCCGGGTTTGTCGCCCAATGAGGGTGGTCAACAACCCTAGGATGGGGTCGTGACAGAAGGTCTATGGTTCAAATGTAAGTAGAGGCGATGTCTTATTATGCCGCCCCCGGAGTACAAACTAGTCATCTAAAGTGGATGACATAATAAAAAAAAACTTTATTTAGCTACATATGCATCTATCTTTAGGGCAATAACCGTTTATTGTGATAATATTACATGCAACAAAACAAAATAATATTAAAACTTTCTGAAATATACTTAATATATTTGACCTTAATTCAAATATAGCCATGAAAATTTTAAAATTCTGAAAACATTTACTATATTTGTATTGAATGTTAAAAATGCCTATTTCATTCCAGAAGGAAACTCCGTTAATTGATATATAAAACTACCAATATGCTCATTAAATTTTAAATTTAGGGCTTAACTGAAAAAATTTAATGTCTTAACTCATTGTTGCCTCAATTGCACAATAGTTCTAAATTGTAATTTCATACTTCTTTATTTCATTTGATATTTTTATTATTTTATACTAGGGGTATTTTGGGCATTTAGGAATATATAACCAACATTAGAATAAGCCACCACTAACCTAATGGTCTTTAGTGGAGTCCGTACTTTTGGTATGAAAGACAAATGTATTAAATATATTTAGAATTTTTGAAATATCATAAGTATATATAGGATTATAATTAAACAATGTATGTACATTTAGGAAAAGCTAAAAAATTTACTATATAAGGGTCTAAATATATCCAATGAAACTGATTCCATAAGTCATCTGATCACCATGGAAAAGGATTTGAATTCATAAAATCTCCTCATTTGGGGCTCTCGATAATTCATGAAATGAAATCCTAACAAGTCATCACATCATTTGATTTTTGAATGAGTCATATCTTTGCAAAAATATTTATAATTATGTGCAAATTATATAAAAAAAACTTAGATACTTTCATACGTACATATATTGAAATATTATGATAACTTACAAAGTCATTCATTTGCAGAAGAATAATATATATGATGTTGAATTAACAACTTTGGAATTGGTATACAAACTAAACAATTTTATTACATTGAATTTTAAACTTTTATTAAATACTATGTACATCTTTGATTGAGAAAAAAATTATCTGTTTAACTAAACAAATAATTTTAAATATAATGAGTGAAATAAATTCTATATAATGTATTAATTATCCGAGTGAGCTCCAAAAGGGAAGAGTTCCCATGAAATCAAATTCATAGAACTCATTCCACTGGGTTGGAATCCATTATACATAATTGCTCGATAAAAGGATTTTTATACCCATAAGAAAGCTAATTTGATTGATGATATATTTGTCTGAAAAATGAACCGTGCATCTAACTTTGCAGAATTGACAGATGGCTCAGACTTCAAATACAAGTTTTTGAGCTAATTTTTTTTTTTAACTCCACGCTCTCAAGACATCAAAAATGCCCCTATATAGTTGATTTTGAAGATTTAAAAAGTTAAAGAGTTAACTTTGAAAAAATGAAATAATGATATATTAACTAAAGAAGAATCAATTAAAAAATTTAAAGAATTCTAAAATAATCAATTTAAAGTCGTTTGGATTTTGCAAATTCTTGTGAGAAAAATAATCGATTTAATATATATTTGCATATAATAAAAATTACATAAAATACCTTAAAATACAGACAAATCTTATCTTACACGTGTCTTCGGAAGCATCCGATTAGTTGGAATGAGATGAGGATCTAATTACTTTTCTTATTCCTAATGATATTTTTCTAATTTATTATATACTACATGAAAATTCTATCTTTTTTCATTACTAATGTTATTTTCCACCTTCCCTATTTACAATAATGCTTTGTGGTCTTATTTATATATATATATATATATTATCATGTCACCCACCAAGAGACAATGCCTCTGCCCAATTTCAAACCTCAGTCTTTCCGCCCTAAACACACTACTCACGCGAACCACTTCTGGTAACGGTCCACGTACGTACTTTCCATGAAACAGGCCAGTGGTGGGCTGGTGTTGTTCGGATAAATTCACCATGACTCTTTTCGAACAACGTCTGTGGTCCACATGATATAGTGGTCTATAAGGGAATCAGATTAGAAAAGGGCGGTTCTAATCCTTTTTCTCTTTCCGTTCATAAGCAAGCCATTGTAGATTCCTGTTGAAACATGCTTAACTGACAATGGCATTCTTACGTGGGAATTGTGACATCATATACAGCGTGTGTGTGTGTGTGTGAGAGAGAGAGAGAGAGAGGAATATGATCCACAAATGATGGACCCAATGACCGGTATCACTCCACTTTCTCCACTTTATTGACCGTATATGTTCTACAGTCTGTGACTCACACTCACCTGGCTTCTGCTAAAATCTCGCATCTACTGATTCCACTCCACATGAATGCCGCCTCCAATGGATAAATCTCACCGTCTCATCTTCAGATTCCTTTAGCTTTCTGCAACTTGCTCTTATCTTGGACACATAATTGATTCCAAACTGCTACTACTGCTAATAATAATTCTAGAACCTACGAACTTAATAAATATGTGCAAGCATAAAAATTCGAAATGTGTTATGGTAACTTCTGAATGCTAGTTCTCTATCTTTTCCCGATGGACAAATTTGTAGTCGTCAACAAATTTCTACTGTATCAATTAATGTAAGCAAAAAGATTGGAAAGAACAAGATTCCCGGTCTTTAGCAGGCAGGAATCTAGTCATGTGATTAAAGATGTGTATATATAGAAGAAGAGGACCACCCAAGGAATAGATAGCTCTGCCTTCAATTGCTCCCGTTCTAGACCTGCAAAAATGTATTTAAATTAAGCATATGTAAAAAGCGGTTACAGTTAACGAAATTTCACCATTCGTGACTAATCAAGTATTTATAGATTTTCGTCAAAAAAAAAAGTATTTATAGACAAAAATCAGTAGTATTCATATCCATTCAACCACATTTATTGTAATGAAAATGTTTGTATTTTGCCAGGTGGAACCACGCCTTGGAGATGAATGGAAATCAGTGTTTTGCAGTTGAAAACTTGAAGTTCACGTGTAATATCAGATCATTGCTTATACTCCATGAATGATTTACAATAATATATGAGTTTCGATTTTATGACTCCGGTTCTCTCTATTTAGGAAGAAAGTGCTAAGATATAGCCCAAATAATTATATAAATTCTACTCTCAATTTAAAATTATTTGATCATCACAAGAATTTTTATTTTTCAATTCTTACTAGCAACCAAAAAGAATTTATTAGCAAGAAAAAATATATACAAGGACATATTTCTTTATGAAAATGATTTTATAAGCAAGTAAAGAATTACTTACAAATAACGATGCTTCCATAAATACGAAAATTTTTCTTACTTGTGGTAATGTTTTTTAACCAAATCAAATTTTCCTACTTAAGTGTAAGAATTGCGAATTTTTTTTATAACCAAAATTTTTTTCTTGTTGGTTTTTATATTACATATGTCACTAATTATTAATAATAAAAAATTCCTTTAGCAACTTATTGTTTAACAAAATTTTGGTTGCTAAAAATAAAAAATTTTGTAATTGTTTTTAACCTTTTAATTTTCCTAATCATTTACATTTTCGGTAGTTGTTCCTCATATTTTTAATTAAGAACTTAATTTTTATTGACTTTATATAATTATGCTACGTTATTTTCACCAAGCCATTTCGAGTTTTTTTTTTCTTTTTTCTTTTAAAAAAAATCTACATAAGAACGTGGACCAAACGTGCTGGTGTGATTCATTTTTTTGTGCATTAAAATTAAAATAAAAATATTTTACTGAAGGAATTAATAAATTTGTGGCATATAATAGCACATTGGGTATATATATATATGTATGTATGTATGTATATATATAGAGCGAGAGAGAGAGAAGTATTCAAGTGCAGCGCCACTGGCGCTGAAATGAGTCCCACATAATGATCAAATTATAATCTACTTTACTCATTGTATTTAAAACAATGTATTCTATTACTATATTAATTTTTATCCACATTGGATATGTATATGGACCCCATCTGAAAATGGTACAAATTCAATGCAATAAAATAGTTTGATGTAAATAACAACTTTAAAGTGATTTTTTCAACATGTAAATTATTTGCTATAAAATTTATATATAGATAAATTATTGTATAAAGTTTCATTGCATTCTAATATGTGTGGGCCTAAAAATGGGCAAATATACTGCTGTTCTGTGAGTGGAATTGCACCGGAATAACTCTTATATATATACACACCTTTCTTTTGTAGTGAAGCTGCACCATAATTAATTGTGCATTTGGCCCAAAATGGGCCCCACATGCACTTAACTGTATTGATACTTTATATAATTATTTATCCACATATAAATTTTATAGCAAATGATTTACATATTAAAAATACAACTTTAAAGTTGTTATTTATATTAAACTATTTTATTACGTTGAATTTATAACATTTTCAAATGGAGTCCATACACATACCCAATTGAGATGAAAATTGATATAGTAATAGAATACATAATTGTAAATACAATGAGTGAAGTAAATTATAATTTTATGATCATATGGGGCCCATTTTGAGATAACTGTACTGTAATTGTGGTGCAGTAAAGCTGCACTTGAATATTTCTTTATATTTATCTATATATATATAAGACATATTTAAGTGCAGTGCAACTGCACCATAACAGTGGTGAAGTCAGCTAAATTGGGCCCGCATGATCATAAAATTATAATCTATTTCATCAATTGTACTTAGAATAATATATTCTATTGTCATACTAATTTTCATCCCAATCGGATATGTGTATGAACCCATCTGAAAATTATATAAATTCAATATAATGAAATAGTTTGATGTAAATAACAACTTTAAAGTTATTTTTCAACATGTAAATTATTTTCTATAAAATTTATATATGAATAAATGATTGTATAAAGTTTTATTGCATTATAATATGTGTGAGGCCCATTTTTGGGCAACTGCATCTTTGTTCCGGTGTAGCGCCAAAAACAGTGGTGCAGTTGTCCAAAAATGGACATCACACATATTATAATGCAATGAAATTTTATACGATTATTTATCTATATAGAAATTTTATAGCAAATGGTTTACATGTTGAAAAAACTACTTTAATATTGTTATCTACATTAAACTATTTTATTACATAGAATTTGTACCATTTTTAGATGGGGTCCAAACATATCCAATTAGGATGAAAATTTGTATGATAATGAAATATATTATTCTAAATACAATGAGTAGAGTAGATTATAATTTTATAATCATGTGGGGCCCATTTTAATGCCACTACACCTGAATATTCCTCTATATATATATACTCAATTGTATCTAATTTTGGGACCTCTACATTTTCCATGGCATATAATTTTTTCTTTTTTTTTATCACAATGGCATATAATTTCTTAACTAGCCTTTCACCGCAAAGGACATTGCCACTTAGCTTAATATACAATGGTTTACTATTGTTATTAGGTCCTGATCCCTGTAACCTCTTCATTTAAGGCCACCTTGATGGTGAAATTGAAACCAAGCTTATCAAATTATTTAACATCAAATTTGATTTATTATATTATCGAAAATTATATCAATATGAGTTACATAGATAATCATGAGTAAATTATGAAAAACAAGTAAATTTATTTATAAATGTATGGAAATATTATAATCATAAATCATTCATCTATGTAAAAAAGTTTAAATGTTAACCAACTTAGCAAAAGCTCGGTCGGTCATAGTAGTCCTTATACGAATCTCAATTGTCATTGTATGTGGGTTCGACTTGGTTATAGTTTAAGAGTAGGAGTCTATTTTTGTGATATCTGAGAGCTTATTGTCTCTCTTTAGAAAACAAGTTTGTAAAAAAAAAAAAAAAAAATTGAAAAATATATAAGGCGGCCTGAGGGTATCAACCCCCACTTCAGTAAATAAATGAATGAAACAAATTTGGTTTAAGCAAGAAGGTGGGTTATAACTTCCAAATTCTAATCTTATGTACCGAACCGACTAGTTCCATAGGATTGGAACCCCGTTGCTAAATTTTATTGAACCGAACCACTTCATACTTCATAATTAAGAAAATTTAGGGCCCACCCAGTTTTTATCGCATACGCACGATTCATCTTCTATATAAATGCCTCATCTTTGGAAAGCTTCATCACGGAGCTAGCTACAAATCCTTCCTCTGTTTCGTAAACCACGCTGCATCTAAACTGCAGTTCTCCCCATGGACGCCGTCAAGAAACTGACCAACTACATACGCCCGCAGGCATCGATTCAGGAAGTGAAGGACTGGATAAGCCGAATAGACGTGAACAACGACGGCATCATAACCTCAGAAGAGATTGAAGCTGGTCTTCGTAACTTTAGGATGTTTCTCGTGGATTGGAGGGCACGCCGCACCATGAACTGCAACGACTTGAACCGGAACGGCGTCATTGACACGGATGCAGAGTTCAATGAGCTCATGCAGTACGCGAGTTACCACTGGGGGGCTGCTATCCATGCAGGAGCACGAAAGAAGTAATTTACGTTGCTATCCTTCGCCTGGCCTAGCGAAGCCTACCCTCGTGTGTCTTCTTTACTCGAACGTTTGCTCGCTCGCTCGATCTATGATTCTATATAAGACGCTTGTAGGAGAAAAAACAAAAAAAAAAAATCAAAACAAAACAAAGATATTGGTTTAATCGTCATGTTGTGTACTGCATCTTCTACAAATAAATACATGAATCAGGCGAACAACTCGTGTACTGCAACTGCAAATATTTAAGAATGTATCTTATGAACTGCACTTTCTAATTGTTGATCTAGCATGAATTAATACATAATCATGCATTATTATGGTGTGCTGTTGGGCCGCCAGAATTAAAAGGCTCAAGAATCAGAGCCGAATTTAAGGCAGGCCGTTTCTGCAACTCATCTCTTAACTGAGACGGATCGATGTCACTGTTAATTAAAAAATCCCACTTAACGTGACGGATTCATACTGAAAATAATTAGGGAGAACTTTTTACTTCAAGCAAAAATATTACTAAATTCCTGCTAAAGGAAAATTCCTGAATCAGTTTTTCCAAAAAAAATTATTTTCAGTTCTGCTTTATTAGAGAGATGTGCCCATGCAACTCATAAGATGATGCACAAGTACGTGAAAATTAAGAGCATCGTCTATTAAATATTACTCTGCTTATTCGGACTGTACTTTTAAATATTTGAAATAAGCCCATTTCTCTTCCAAATACTGCAACAAATTTTACTTAATGTAGCAAATTTTTTAGCCGCATATAGTATACATTTAATTGTATTGATCTATTTTGCCACTAATTGATTATTTAGCTACAAACACCTAATTGTCTTAAAGTGGTAACATTTAGTTAAATGTAGTCATTTTTATATCAACTGCAGCCAAGAGTAATATTTAATGTAATTATTAAAATTTAGTTACAAACAGCAATAAACTTGGTTGCAATAAATATAAGATTTGATTCTATTCGTTTGATCAAATGTAGAAAAATTAAAATTTTGGCTATAAAAAGTTATCATATTAGAGGTTCTTCATCCGTACTTCGTAGTTTAATGCAAATTGTGTCATGACCATTGCAAAATTTGCCTAAATTAAATTTGCGCGCATACTTACAAACCTTGAACGCTTCTTAAAAATGACAAAATATCCTGTAAACAAATAAAATTAATGTAAGAAGATACCTTTAGAATACAAAAATAATTTATTTTTTATTCTTCACGTTGTTTTTTTTTTTTAAGAAATAAGAGTAAAGTAGAAATTTTTTTTGTAAGAAAACAAAGAAATTAATTAATCAGGAGAAACAAAAAGATGGTTGAGTATGACAACGATCATGTGCTAAGACGAAGATTAGTATAAGTTAGTTGTATAATCTTCAGAATTTTATTTTACAAGTTAATCCTTGAGATATGTTCGGAAGCATCTGTTGAATGGAATGGGATGAGAATTTTAATTACTTCTTTCATTTATAGCAGGCAAATGATTATCTTAGACCATTTTAGACCCGTTCAAAAAATATATTTTTTGTTTTTCTTTAACTTTTTTACAAAACTATTAATTTAAGTATATTTGATCTATAAATTAAGTTTTATCATTTTTGAAGATATATATATATATATATTCATTATAGATCTTTAAACATAGGAGTATTTTAGTTAGTATAATGATTATCTACATCGGTCATAACACCCTAAATTTTTAATTTTTAAAAAAAATTAATAAAAATTTTAATCTAAATTTATACTATTTAGAAACTAAATTTTATTATTTTT
Organism: Annona cherimola; assembly: GCA_030490835.1. Classification (NCBI taxonomy): domain Eukaryota; kingdom Viridiplantae; phylum Streptophyta; class Magnoliopsida; order Magnoliales; family Annonaceae; genus Annona; species Annona cherimola. The sequence continues at coordinate 98,584,942 of CM059971.1, read as the reverse complement.
GAAAATCTATTTATTTTATACTTTCAAATATATATCTTCAAAAATAATAAAACATGATTTATAGATAATATACATTTTGGTTAACATTTTTATTAAAAAAATTAAAAATAATTTTCTAGACCGGTCTAAGATCCATCTTAGACTAATCCGGTTTGGAAAAATCACCCCATTTTAGTCATGTTTAAACAATTTTTGATTAGTATTTATAGATCATAACAACTGATATTATAATTAGGTATATTTGCAACTCTTACATAATGAAAAGAATTAATAAATATCCCCACACCAGGGGATCGGTAAATATCCCTAAATTAGGAAAAATTGCAAATTTACTCTTACCCAAGAGGAGACTTGAATAACGGTCTTTGGACAAATATGTCACCCTTGTTAACATCGAGGCAAGCCCCCAGTGGCTATGTTTCAACAATTTAAAATAACTAAAATAATCTTATACTTAAAAATCTAAAATAAATATAACACATCTCAAAAATAAAACTTACTCTATAAATTAAACATGTCTAGGTTAATAGTTTTATAAAAGACTCTTTTAAAAACTTTAAAAATTTTCTGCACTGGTCTGAAATGACTATATTATTATTATTATTATTATTATTATTATTATTAGTAGTACTATTACTACTGTTTTTTAATTGGAAAATGCAGGATAGTGCTTCTTAGTGGACGCATTCGGCATGACTCATTTAAGTGGGCTGGTCTCATTCTCCTCGGCCTGCGAATAACATCTATCCATGGTAGGGGTGCAACTTGGGGCCGGGTTGAGTCCGAACCCGATTTTGAACAGTGTTGAAACTTGATTTTTCATACCCGGGCCTAAAAACCCGAATCCGATGAACCTGATGTGCAAATATGATAGAGTTAGAGTTCAAGTGAACGCGAACCCAAGCTCGATTTTCCATTTTATATTTATTATAAAATATATTATATACATATTATTTTAAACAACATTTCTTTATATTCTTCATATTTTATATTATTATATTTATATTTGAATACATATTTGGCATATTTTAATTTTATTGTAAATAAAGTATATTATTTCATTTATATTTATCTTTTATTTCTATCATTCACTTTTTACACTTATTTTTTTTTATTTATCTTAGTTTTGATGTTAAATTTTTTCTAGAAATATTTTTTATATTACTATTTTTCAAAAAATATGTAGTTTGGTTATATATTATTATGTTTACCTACATGATTTGTTATTATTATTTATTCATATGAAATTCTAAACTTATTACTTTTAAATAAAATGTAAATTTATCAACATAAGGATTCAGGTTTTACAAAATAGGGTTAGGGTTAGGATTAGGGTTGATGTTTTATAAATAGGATTAGGGTTAGGGTCGAGATGAACTCGAGTTTCATGAGCCCCAGTTGCACCCCTAATCTGTGGTCCACATGATACGGTGGTCTGTAAGGAAAATGGATTAGAACCGTTTCTGTCCATAAGGCATTACAGATTCCCGTTCAAACATGTTTACCTTACGTTCGGATCCTGATGTGGAAATGTGAGATGAGAGAGAGAGAGATTTGACAATTATCACAAATGATGGATCCAATGGTCAGTGTTACTCCACTTGCTCCACTTTATATCCATATTATATGCTAGACTGATCTGTGTGACTGACACCCACCTTTCTTCTGCTAAAATCCAGGAAGCACCACCATCGAAAAAATAAAAAAAGGAAAAAATCTAGGAAGCACCGATTCCAATCAACATGCCACCTACAACGGATAAATCTCACCGTCTCATCTTGCGATTCCTCATCTTTCTATAGCTTTGTTCTCATCTTGAACATAATTGCTTCCAAAATAACAATAATAATAATTACTATTTCTAAAACATGCTAACTGACTAAACATATGCCTAAAAATTCAAAAGGTGTTGACATAAAAAAAAAAAAAAAAAAAAAAAATCAAAAAGTGTTATGATAACTTCTGAATGGTAATTCTCGATCTTTGCCAAGCGAAAACTCAGAGTAAGCTTTTAAATGGGTTGAAATTTGTAGAAATGAACAAATTTCTGACGTAATAATTAAAACGTATGCAAAAAGATTGGAAAGACCAAGATTCTGGTCTTAGCAAGCAGGAATCTAAGTCATGTGATTAAAGATGTGCATTGAAGAAGTGGACGACCCAAGGAATCAATTCGATATTTCATGCAACTCATGTAATCGCATGGAATCGTGTTTTTTTTTTACATATTAAAAAAAAAAGAAGAAAAATCCAGCAATGGCATGGAGCTATGTAGGAACCAGTGGCGGGAATGAGGATGGGTCATACTAAGTCCCGGTCTACCAAACCATAATTTTACTTTTTAAAAATTTTTATTCAATGTTATTATTATTATAACATTGGGACAAAGTTTCTATTTTTTTAATTGACCTTTGGACAAACTTTGAATTAGTATCAGTAGAAAATGCAAGTCAAGTATAATAGTTTTAAAATTTTATGTATAATATAAAATTATATTTATGTTAGTAAATTTTAGAGTGCATTAACTAGGGTGTATTCCATTGTGAATGAGGCTAACTTGATCCTGAAAATAACATCAATCTCACTCACTATATTTATAATTATTTATTATAATTGCTTTACTAATTTTTATCTAAATTAAACATGTGCATGAGCTTCATCCTAAATAATATAAAAAATATAATAAAATAGTTTTATGTAAATATCAATTTTAAAGTTTTATCATCTACCTCTAAAATATAATTTTTATATGATTAAATGATTGTATAAGACATCACAGCACGTTCAAATGCACTATAACATATGTCTTTATGTATGTTTCAACATTTTATGAAGTAATGAGAGCAAAATAATTATAGCTCTAACAAAACGTTTAAACATAGATACTATAACAAATTTATTGAAACAAGTTTTTTGATGAAGAGTATGTGTATGTATTCACACATACTAGGAGTGATCCCAAGCCAAAAAATTTACAATTGAAGTAGGTGGGCATCCCCACCATTCATTACAAACAGCGGAGGAGTGAACAGCAATATTAGCTATATTGTGTGCACATTTGTTCCCCTCTCTCAACACATGAGTAAACCCAACTGATTAAAATTCGAAAGCAACAGAAATAATTTCAGCTATCTTGTTACCCACATTGGACAAAATATGACATTCATCAACCAGAAAGGGAATCAAAATGTTGGAATCAGATTCGACAATTAAGCTTCTCACCTTCAGTGATGCACACCATCTGATCCCGTGCATAATAGCCAAAGCTTTCATGTTTAACATGTCATCTATCCCATCACCAATATAGTTTCGAAGAATGATACCCAAACCCATGCAGTTTCCCCTAATCGAACATCTTCCATCCATATTTGCCTTTAGCATTCCAAAGGGAGGCTGAATCTACCTCGAAACCAGGCTGACTCCCCTGTTTTGAATATCACCTTCCATTCTGCACATTCTTGTTCTCTCCCAAAAGTCCAAGCTCCATTCATCACCTGTTCAAAAACCGGTTGAACACGTTCAGCTCTTAATTTGTTGCGCATTTGCCACACATGCCAGCACATTACCACAAACAGCTCCATCTTCCTGCCGCCAGATTGCTTTATCAGGTTACACGGAATGCTTTTAATCGCTTGCCTTCGGACCCAGATTTGTCTGTCCGGAACCAGTCTCCTTCGGGCCTGAACAATTCTGTCAGGACAGGATTGAAACAAGTTAACAAAATATACCTTATTGAAAATTTTGTTTGCACATTGAATCAATATTTTGGGTAGATAATTCAGGTCAATGTTAAAAATTTTATTTTTTATTAGTTATACAATATTATATCTCATTTCATATTATGATCAAGATAAAAAATCTATATTGGAGACAAAAGCAAGCTTCTACCTATCCACACAAAAGATAATAAACTCCCACCATAAAGTCAACCCACATGAGGGTCAAACTTGCGTTACAATTTGATTAGAGAAAATTTTTGGTTTTAAATATTTCTTCCATCTAAAGACTCAGTTATATCAAACTTACGTGTTAATTATCACAACACATAATTTTAAAAATTATATTACAACATCTTTCTTTCACGGTACAAAGTACATTGAAGAGAGAGGAAAAGAAGTTCCACCTCCATACATCTCGCCTAGATTCCGAGATGTATGAAAGGGGAGCTTCCTTTTAGCCACAATCAGCCAAATCTTTACAAAAACAAAAATTACTTTACATAATATAGTTAATCATAAATAATTTAAGAATTTTGAAAAATCAAAATAAGATTGAGAAATATACTTATAATTTTTAATAAATGAGATGAGTTAGGACAAGTTCGATCCACCCCAGTTTGCATAAAAAATTTCTGACTCTTTTTTTTTTTATATCGATTCATAAAAGTGTTAGTTTTATTTGGTGTAAATGGGTTAGATTAGGGGCTCGGCATAGGTGGATCAGTCACAATTCTCACCTATGAGTGGGACATTATTCACCCGTGGAAATGAAGGGCTGGATAAACATGTATATAGGTTCCAAGCTTGTGTCAGGATTAAATCGGAATATATCACAACTAAGTTTGACCGCAAAAAAGTGGGTGTACGTACGGAATTTTGTGAAATGTTTATTAAAATTTATTCACTAAAATTAACTGGAATCATTATCCCGATCACAATCTGAACCTTCAGAATTGAGTATGCTTGCAAAAATAAAACTAAAATTAGGTTTGCGAAAATTTAAGGAAATAAGCACATGCAATTGGACTCTTTCTCGACGACGTCTACTTGGACTGGTATAACGTATGTTGCTGGCGTCAGTAGGTGACGTCATGTGGGCCGTTTAAATTCAGTCAGCATACATATATGTCGCCCAGATATATATATCAGTAACGAGGTGGATCACACACGCATAGATATATAGACGCTCTTTTGCATATTTCACTAGTTGGAGAGCAATCAATCATAAGATTCGCATTGGGTGATAAGCCAGAATACTAGCTACTTTTTTTCAATTTTTTATCTTCTTCAAAGCTATGGTGGCCATTCTCATCCCAAAAAAAGAAAAAAAGAAAAAGAAAAAAAAGCTATAGTGGCCACGTAATCGATGAAAAGTGGCAATAATATCCGATCATATTCTGCACAATGGCTAATTATGTGCGGGCGATAAACATAGAAAGAATACTAAACTTAATCCTTTTTTGATGGGACTAGTTAATTATATCTTATAGGAGGAGTGATTCTATTAGCCCGGGCTAAGTAAATGGCCCACTTAGTCCACCTCCAAAAACCTATTTAAAACAACTTTTTTTTTATTTTTTTCTTCATACACTTGTTTATCTAAGTGTATTTAACATATAGACCAAGTTTTACCATTTTTGAAAATGTGCATATATTTTTTTTAGATTTTTGAAAATAAGGGTATTTTAAATGCATATATACACATAGATGTTTGAAAATCTCAAAAAAATAGATAAACATATTCAAAAATGGTAAAACTTGGTCTATATGTTAAATACACTTAGATAAACAAGTACATGAAAAAAAAAGTAAAAAAAAATTATCGTAAATAGGTTTTTTGAGGTGGGCTAAGTGGGCTATTTACTTAGCCCGGGCTAATAGAATCACTCCTCATCTTATAGAGTCAAGTAAGTTTTCTCAGATGTTTGGCCCAAACTCGTGCTTAATTACTTGAAAGAAACGATATGATTAATGATGCATTTATCCACATACTTGACAAAAGACACTACAACCAAATTTCTTTTACTAACCAGCTTTTTGCAACCAAAATTAAATTTGGCTGCATTTGGTACCAAATGCATTTGAAAGCTATCTTACTTACACTATTATTTGCTTCATCAAAAATTTTTATTATTATTTGTGGTTAAATATAAAACAATTGCATTAAACATTAATTTTTATTATGTCTAATGTGAAAAGTGGTTGCGTTTAATCAAACATCATCACTCGGAAGCAATTGACTATTTGTATCCCAAAATTAATTAATTAAAATTAAATTCATTTATGCGTAGTTAAATTTAATTTATTAGAGGGTTATAGAGTATGGGAAATTGTCACTATATATACTGCGTATTGTGATAGCTAGCCATTAAAAAGGTTAAAGGTGATACTTGAAAGTGCATTTTTTTGTTCCATCTAAAAAAAGTTTATTTTTTGACCTCATACCTAATACTTTACTTTTTTTTCTAAAAAAAAGTAGAGATGGTCATGACCTACTCTGATCGGTTAAAGATAAATACGGATGGGTACAAGAACTATAGGAGAGGATGTATGGGATTTTAGGGCAATCCTATGAAATTTGAATGAGGATTTTTTGGCCACAAAATGCTGGAATGTGGAAGAGATTGGAGATGTGTTGAGCATGTAAGCAATGAGTCTCCTATTTGGTACCAAGTGTGGCAGAAAATTGGAAAGCTCGTAGGTGGAAATGGAATCTGATTGATTAATCCTAGTAAGTTTCCCAAATAAATGGAGATTATCCAATTTAGTTAACAATCGAATCTCTCATCTAAGAAATCGAAGAATTAGCTAAAGCTTTCTCATCTATCAATTTTGGCCATGTTCTTAGATTAAGCAACTAGCGCGCCTACTTTATTGCTAAACACATAGCTCATATGATGGAATCATGTCAGGAATGTTGAGGATGCGCACCTAGTTTTATTATTAACCAATTTTACATGGACTATACGCTTTTGGCCTTTTGAGTTTATATATAAAAAATAATTACTTGACTTTTTTGCAAGAGAGATCATATTATTGTTATTAGGCACTCATCTAATGTAAACTCTCGATCTAGGGCCACTTTGACGGTAAAATTGAAATCCAAACCGATCAAATTATTCAACATTTTTGATTTATCATGGTATCAAAAATGATTTTAATGGTTTTTGGGAGGCGTAACTACCTGAAATATATAATTATGTGTACATTATAAAAAGTAGATCCATTTATAAATGAGTTAAAATGTTATAATAATAATAAAAAAAAATCAGTCATCTATACTCGAAAATATTTTAGATAGTTTTGACATTGAATTAATAACTTTAAAATTAGTATTTAAATTAAAAATTTTAATTAGGTTGAATTTTCCCTTTTATTTGATGAGGACATGCACATGTTTGATTGGAAGGAAACTTTCTTATTTTGAAGAGTGGTGGAATGAAACTTGATTCCACAATGAATTAAATAATATTAATTACAATAAATGCAATGAATTTTATATTTACGTGAAGGTGGGTTCATCCTACCGAACAAACAAGTTCCATAGGATTAGAACCCGCTGCTATTATTATTATTATTATTTTTCTATTGAACTTAACCAATTCATTGGTCAGAAATTGCTGGGCCCAGGTTTTATCCGCATGTGCACGATTCGTCTTCTATATAAAGGCTCAATCTTTGGGAAGTTTCATCACCGAGCTAGCTACAAATCCTTCCTCTGTTCACTAGGCACTAAGAAAGTTCCATCGATATGTCTGGCCAGCCAAACTACTATACAATCCCACCCCAGCCTCCTTCCTATTATCCATATCCATGTCAAGGACAAGCCCAGCCCTGGCAGCTGTATCATCCATCTCAGTCCCCAGTTCTGGTCCAGCCACCTCCTCAGTCCCTGCCAACGGCATGGTATCCACCCCAACCATCTGTGGAGTGGTCCTCGTCCCCCGACACTGGCAGTTTTTTCACTCATACCATTTCACGAGCTCTGCCTCCCATCCAGGCCGCTCCAAATAGAACCCGTGGGTCTCCCATGTTCGTCAAGAAACTGACCAACTACATACGCCCGCAAGCATCGGTCCAGGAAGTGAAGGATTGGATAAGCCGAATAGACGTGAACAACGACGGCATCATCACCCAACAAGAGCTGGAAAATGCTCTTCGTGACTTTCGGATGTATCTCGTGGATTGGAGGGCGAGGCGCGCCATGAACCGTAACGACTTGAACCGGAACGGTGTCATCGACACGGATGCGGAGCTCAACGAGCTCATGCAGTACGCGAGTTACCACTGGGGGGCTGCTATCCATGCATACAAATGAAATAATTAAATGTTGCTAGCCATCTCCTGGCCTATCGACGCCTACCTTGTGTGTTTTCTTTACTCGACGTTCGCTTGCTTGATCTATATAAGACGCTTTCATAAAAACCATATATCGGGTTCGATCGTAATGTATCCTTTTTTTTTATATATATATATAATTCTCGTCGTGGTGTTTCTTAACCAAATATTTAAGAATGTATCTCATGAACTGCACTTTCTAATTGTTCATTTAGCATGAATAGATGATCATGCGTTATTACGTTGTGCTATTGGGCCAACTATAACAGTCCAATTGTAAGCCAAAATTAAAAGGCTCAAGAATCCGAACGAAAATTAAGGCAGGCCAGGTACTTGGAAGAGCGTCACAGCAGCTCATCCTCATCTCCTAACCGAGACGGATCGATGCCACTGTTAAATAAATCGACTCAGCGCATTATCGATTCACACTGTTGATTAATTAGGGAGAACTTTTTACTTCAAGCAAAAATATTGCTTAGTTTCTAAAGGAAAATTTCTGAATCGATGAACTTGTTTTTGTTTTTTTAAAAAAATTATTTTCAGTTATGCTTAACTAAAATGATGCACCAACTCCAAAAGATGATGTGCAAATACACGAACACTAATTAAGAGCATCATCTTTTAAATAATAATCTTTTGTAGTCGGTCTTACCCCACATAATTTGGCCATAATTGCAAATATACACATGTCATTACTACACTATTACGGCGTGGATATATTTTCAAAAGTTTGCAAATTATGTTAATATATTTATAATTTTAAAAATTAAATGAGTATATCTGGTTTTTGCAAATATACTCATATAGTTTGCAAACCCTTGCAAATATACCCACACTGTCATGGTGCACTAATAACATGGATATATTTACAATTATGATCAAACTATGGGGGTCATTTGCAAAATTTGAAACTATGCACGTATATTCGCAATTATAATCAAATTATATTGATATATTTGCAAATTACCCTACTTTTAAACATTGAAAATATGGTCCCAAATTTTTTATTATGGGTATGTTTGGGTACCACAAAAAAAACTTCAAATAAAAACTTTTAACTCTATAAATATTCATGTTTGGTTGAGCTAAAAAAATGTCAACTAAAACTTTTCAATTAAAAACTTTTCACTTTTCATAACCACTCTATTTTTAATTAATTTTTTTTACATTTTTCTATACAAACTACCGTATTTTTCAATTATTTTCAAACAATTACCCATACAACAAACCTATTAATTTTAACTTTATTCTTTTTACACTTCATCATTACTCCTATCATATAACATCATTTTCTATTAATTTGATAACTTTTACCTAAAAACTTTTAATAAAAAAGTTTTACCCTCAACCAAACACACTCTCTATTTTTAATCATTTTCACATCTTTTTATACAATTATCATACTTTTCAATCATTTTTACACAACTACTAATAAAATAACATATCTATTTTAACTTTATTCTCTTTATTCTTCATCATTACCTCTATCCTATCATATTATGTTCTCCAAATTTAAAAATTTTTACATTAAAAACTTTTCTTCCAAAAGTTTTATTTTTTATTTTTTAATGAAATCCAAAAGTTTTATTATTTCTTAGAAAAATCTTATATTTAAACCAATCATGATGGTGGCTAAGCCAAGACCTTAAGGGGATGGGATGGCCATATAAAAACAAATTACGTTTATAAGTATTTTTAAAATTTAAGAGGATTTTTGAATTTTGAAAAATTTCCACCTTCCCTATTTACAATAATGCTTTGTGTTCTTACATATATATATATATATATATATATATATATATATATATATAGGGAAATGATCCAGTGCATGCGACTGCACCGTGCAGTCCATGCACTGTGGGCCCCACATGATCATTTTCCATAAATCCACCCCACCCATTGTATTTAGAATTGTTCACTTTATTACCATACCAATTTTCATCCAAATCCAACATGTGTGTAGTCTCCATCTTAAAATGGTGCAAAATCAACGTAATAAAATAGTTTAATGTAAATATCAAGTTTAAAGTAGCTTTTTCAACATCTAAACCGTCTAAAGTATGATTTATATATGGATAAATGAGTGTATAAAGTTTCATTACAATCTATTATGTGTGGGGTCCATTTTACAGCGGACTGTAATTACGGTACAGTCCGACTGCACACGATCATATCCCATATTTATATATATATATATATATATATATATAATCATGTCACCCACCAAGAGACAATGCCTCTGCCCAATTTCAAACCTCAGTCTTTCCGCCCTAAACGACTACTTACGCGAACCACTCCTGGTAACGGTCCACGTACGTACTTTCCCTGAAACAGGCCAGTGGTGGGCTGGTGTTGTTCGGATAAATTCATCACGACTCTTTTACGTAGGCTGGGCTCATTAGCCTCACGAACAACGTCTGTGGTCCACATGATATAGTGATGTAGAAAGGCGCGGTTCTAATCCTTTTCTCTTTCCGTTCATAAGCAAGCCATTGTAGATTCCTGTTGAAACATGCTTAACTGACAATGGCATTCTTACGTGGGAATTGTGACATCATATATAGCGTGTGTGTGTGTGTGAGAGAGAGAGAGAGAGAGAGAGAAAAAGGAATATGATCCACAAATGATGGACCCAATGACCGGTATCACTCCACTTTCTCCACTTTATTGACCGTATATGTTCTACACTCTGTGACTCACACTCACCTTGCTTCTGCTAAAATCTCGCATCTACTGATTCCACTCCACATGAATGCCGCCTCCAATGGATAAATCTCACCGTCTCATCTTCAGATTCCTTTAGCTTTCTGCAACTTGCTCTTATCTTGGACACATAATTGATTCCAAACTGCTACTACTGCTAATAATAATTCTAGAACCTACGAACTTAATAAATATGTGCAAGCATAAAAATTCGAAATGTGTTATGGTAACTTCTGAATGGTAGTTCTCTATCTTTTCCCGATGGACAAATTTGTAGTCGTCAACAAATTTCTACTGTATCAATTAATGTAAGCAAAAAGATTGGAAAGAACAAGATTCCCGGTCTTTAGCAGGCAGGAATCTAGTCATGTGATTAAAGATGTGTATATATAGAAGAAGAGGACCACCCAAGGAATAGCTAGCTCTGCCTTCAATTGCTCCCGTTCTAGACCTGCAAAAATGTATTTAACTTAAGCATATGTAAAAAGTGGTTACAGTTAACGAAATTTCACCATTCGTGACTAATCAAGTATTTATAGATTTTCGTCAAAAAAAAAAAAAAGTATTTATAGACAAAAATCAGTAGTATTCATATCCATTCAACCACATTTATTGTAATGAAAATGTTTGTATTTGGCCAGGTGGAACCACGCCTTGGAGATGAATGGAAATCAGTGTTTTGCAGTTGAAAACTTGAAGTTCACGTGTAATATCAGATCATTGCTTATACTCCATGAATGATTTACAATAATATATGAGTTTCGATTTTATGACTCCGGTTCTCTCTATTTAGGAAGAAAGTGCTAAGATATAGCCCAAATAATGATATAAATTCTACTCTCAATTTAAAATTATTTGATCATCACAAGAATTTTTATTTTTCAATTCTTACTAGCAACCAAAAAGAATTTATTAGCAAGAAAAAATATATACAAGGACATATTTCTTTATGAAAATGCTTTTATAAGCAAGTAAAGAATTACTTACAAATAACGATGCTTCCATAAATACGAAAAATTTTCTTACTTGTGGTAATGTTTTTTAACCAAATCAAATTTTCCTACTTAAGTGTAAGAATTGCGAATTTTTTTTATAACCAAAATTTTTTTCTTGTTGGTTTTTATATTACATATGTCACTAATTATTAATAATAAAAAATTCCTTTAGCAACTTATTTTTTAACAAAATTTTGGTTGCTAAAAATAAAAAATTTTGTAATTGTTTTTAACCTTTTAATTTTCCTAATCATTTACATTTTCTGTAGTTGTTCCTCATATTTTTAATTAAGAACTTAATTTTTATTGACTTTATATAATTATGCTACGTTATTTTCACCAAGCCATTTCGAGTTTTTTTTCTTTTTTCTTTTTAAAAAAATCTACATAAGAACGTGGACCAAACGCGCTGGTGTGATTCATTTTTTTGTGTATTAAAATTAAAATAAAAATATTTTACTGAAGGAATTAATAAATTTGTGGCATATAATAGCACCTTGGGGGGATGTGTGTATATATATATATAGCGAGAGAGAGAGAGGAGTATTCAAGTGCAGCACCATTGGCGCTGAAATGGGCCCCACATGATGATCAAATTATGATTTACTTCACCCATTGTATTTAAAACAATGTATTCTATTACTATACTAATTTTTATCCACATCGGATATGTGTATGGACCCCATCTGAAAATGGTACAAATTCAATGCAATAAAATAGTTTGATGTAAATAACAACTTTAAAGTAGTTTTTTCAACATGTAAATTATTTGCTATAAAATTTATATATGGATAAATGATTGTATAAAGTTTCATTGCATTCTAATATGTGTGGGCCTAAAAATGGGCAAATGTACCGCTGTTCTGGTGCAGTGGCGCTGCACCAGAACAACTCTCATATATATATATATACTCACCTTTCCTTTGCAGTGAAGTTGCACCATAATTAACGGTGCATTTGGCCCAAAATGGACCCCACATGCACTTAAATGTATTAATACTTTATATAATTATTTATCTACATAAATTTTAGAGCAAATATTTATATGTTAAAAATACAACTTTAAAGTTGTTATTTATATTAAACTATTTTATTACATTGAATTTATACCATTTTCAGATGGAGTCTATACACATATCCAATTGAGATGAAAATTGATAGTAATAGAATACATAATTGTAAATACAATGAGTGAAGTAGATTATAATTTTATGATCATACGGGGCCTATTTTGAGATAACTGTACCATAATTGTGGTGCGGTAAAGCTGCACTTGAATATCTCTCTCTCTCTCCCCCTCTATATATATGAGAAATATTCAGGTGCAGTGCAACTGCACCATAATAGCAATGCAGTCAGCCAAAATGGGGTCCAAAACATATTCAATTATGATGAAAATTTGTATGGTAATAAAATACATTATTCTAAATACAATGAGTAGAGTATATTATAATTTTGTAATCATGTGGGGGCCCATTTTAATGCCACTACACCTGAATATTTCTCTATATATATATTCGATTGTATCTAATTTCAGGACCTCTACATTTTCCATGGCATATAATTTCTTTTCTTTTTATCACAATGGCATATAATTTCTTAACTAGCCTTTCACCGTAAAGGACATTGCCACTTAGCTTAATATACAATGGTTTACTATTGTTATTAGGTGCTGATCCCTGTAACCTCTCCATTTAAGGCCACCTTGATGGTGAAATTGAAACCAAACTTATCAAATTATTTAACATCAAATTTGATTTATTATATTATCGAAAATTATATCAATATGAGTTACATAGATAATCATGAATAAATTATGAAAAACAAGTAAATTTATTTATAAATGCATGGAAATATTATAATCATAAATCATTCATCTATGTAAAAAAGTTTAAATGTTAACCAACTTAGCAAAAGCTTGGTCGGTCATAGTAGCCCATATAAGAATCTCAATTGGCATTGTATGTGGGTTCGACTTGGTTATAGTTTAAGAGTTGGAGTCTATTTTTGCGATATTTGAGAGCTTATTGTCTCTCTTTAGAAAAAAAGTTTGTAAAAAAAAAAAAAAATTGAAAAATATATAAGGCGGCATGAGGGCATCAACCCCCACTCCAGTAAATAAATGAACGAAACAAATTTGGTATAAGCAAGAAGGTGGGTATGAGCGTCACTGCAGCTCATCCTCATCTCCTAACCGAGACGGATCGATGCCACTGTTAAATAAATCGACTCAGCGCATTATCGATTCACACTGTTGATTAATTAGGGAGAACTTTTTACTTCAAGCAAAAATATTGCTTAGTTTCTGCTAAAGGAAAATTTCTGAATCGATGAACTTGTTTTTGTTTTTTTAAAAAAATTATTTTCAGTTATGCTTAACTAAAATGATGCACCAACTCCAAAAGATGATGTGCAAATACACGAACACTAATTAAGAGCATCATCTTTTAAATAATAATCTTTTGTAGTCGGTCTTACCCCACATAATTTGGCCATAATTGCAAATATACACATGTCATTACTACACTATTACGGCGTGGATATATTTTCAAAAGTTTGCAAATTATGTTAATATATTTATAATTTTAAAAATTAAATGAGTATATCTGGTTTTTGCAAATATACTCATATAGTTTGCAAACCCTTGCAAATATACCCACGCTGTCATGGTGCACTAATAACATGGATATATTTACAATTATGATCAAACTATGGGGGTCATTTGCAAAATTTGAAACTATGCACGTATATTCGCAATTATAATCAAATTATATTGATATATTTGCAAATTACCCTACTTTTAAACATTGAAAATATGGTCCCAAATTTTTTATTATGGGTATGTTTGGGTACCACAAAAAAAACTTCAAATAAAAACTTTTAACTCTATAAATATTCATGTTTGGTTGAGCTAAAAAAATGTCAACTAAAACTTTTCAATTAAAAACTTTTCACTTTTCATAACCACTCTATTTTTAATTAATTTTTTTTTACATTTTTCTATACAAACTACCGTACTTTTCAATTATTTTCAAACAATTACCCATACAACAAACCTATTAATTTTAACTTTATTTTTTTTACACTTCATCATTACTCCTATCATATAACATCATTTTCTATTAATTTGATAACTTTTACCTAAAAACTTTTAATAAAAAATTTTTACCCTCAACCAAACACACTCTCTATTTTTAATCATTTTCACATCTTTTTATACAATTATCATACTTTTCAATCATTTTTACACAACTACCTATAAAATAACATATCTATTTTAACTTTATTCTCTTTATTCTTCATCATTACCTCTATCCTATCATATTATGTTCTCCAAATTTAAAAATTTTTACATTAAAAACTTTTCTTCCAAAAGTTTTATTTTTTATTTTTTAATGAAATCCAAAAGTTTTATTATTTCGTAGAGAAATCTTATATTTAAATCAATCATGATGGTGGCTAAGCTAAGACCTTTAGGGGATGGGATGGCCATATAAAAACAAATTAAGTTTATAAATATTTTTAAATTTTAAGAGGTTTTTGAATTTTGAAAAATTCAGGAAAGCAATTTTGTTAAATTTACACTCCTGGAGTTAAAATGGATTGAAAATGTAGATAATTTGCAAATACAATCACTTGTTTGATTATAATTGCAAATATGGCTATATGGTTTCAAAAATTGCAAATTACCCCACATTTTGATCGTAATTACAAATATACCAATGTTATTACTGCACTGTCATGGCAGTAGCATATTAGCAAAGATGTGCAAACTATATGGGTATATTTGTCATTTTAAAAATTAAGTGAATACATTTAGTTTTTGCAAATATACTCATGTAATTTATAAACCTTGCAGATATACTCAAGCAGTGATAGTGTTGTAACATCGTGATAATTACGTGAGTATATTTGCAATTATGGTCAAATTATATGAAGATAATTTAAAATTTTTAAAACTATGTGGATATATTTGCAATTATGATTCAATTATATGAGTATATTTACAAATTACCCAAAAAATGTACCTAAGTTGAATTATAAATATATGTAGGGAGGAGGCTCAGAAAATCAAAACTAAATCTAATTGTGGTACTTCTGATGAAATAAACAACTCAAACGAGAAAGAGATAACACTACTACAGTACCAAAAAAGAGCTGGATTTTGATAAGGACCTAATCATGGGATCTACAGTTGTTCAAAGATGTAAAGCAACTATTTTGAGTCTATATCAACTAACTGCTCGATCTCCTTTTTTTTGAGCGAAACAGAAAAAATACATTTTGCGTCTTTTGATATCTCCAAAATCATCTCTAATATCAAAAGATAAAAAAAAAAAAAAAAAATCATATTTGGATAAGAAAAGGTCCCAAATTCCAGGTCTCAACTTTTATGAGATAAAAAAGATAAAGAACCGACAAACGCACGATATCTTTCAGAAGAAGAGGAAATCGAAGCATCATAGACAATCAGAAACAACCATACAATGTGTAGAAGCGCAATTTGAAGAAATAAAAAAAATAAGAAAAGGTTCATGCAAGCTCATGTATTTAGCATGGAATAGAAGCCGTTTTTAAACTATACATGTAGCCAATCTTTATTTTACTACAGTTTCCTAAAAAAGCTCATTTAATGCTTCGGAAATGAAAAAAAAAATGACTACTTGTACTTTGAAAAATGAAAAGAAAACTTAAAAAATTAGCTAAATTGACTTTTTCTTGAAAAACATATATGGATTCTCTGCTTTATTCTCCGGAACAAGTAATCCTTGTGATTCATATCATCGTAGATTATATGTACTAGATTTTTTTTTATTGGTAATGTACAATATGACTTTGATATTACAAATTAAACATATTTACATATGGGAGACATTCACTAAGATCCCCAAATTCTCTCTTTGAAGACAAAGCTCCACCTATATCCAAAGGAGATAAAACTCTTCAAAGCTCCACCCATATCCAAGGGAGATAAAACTTCCCAAAGCCGGACCCGTACAACATGAGGAGAAATCCCAAACTCCCACCATAGGGAGAATAGCATGACTGTCAAACACAGGGAACAACTGGGCATGTTACATGGCAGCCATGTCATTAGGAGAAGACACGCTAGCATAAATCAGAGGCAGTTACGATGAGGATAATTGGTGTTGTTAGGCACAACAAGTACAAAGGAAATCTTGTATGTCTTGATCCATTGTATTAGGATAGGGTAGGCTATAAAACAGGGGAAAAAGACGTATTGTAAGGGGGATTGTTTTGCTTGTTCTTTGTTTCTATTGCAATACACTAGAGGAGTCTGTTCCTTCCTTAGAGGAACCTTTCCAAGAGAACGGGCTATCTTGGTAAGAAATGGATGCCGGATGCTAGAGCCTTGCCTACTTCCATGGCCGGTTCGTATCAGGGCAGCACCCAGTTAGCATACTAGATTTAATTCTAGATATTAAAAGTTCACAAAAATAACCCGAGAGCAAACTTATCATTAACATACATGATTGATGTACTTTGGTCGTTAGATCAGTGAGGCCTGTTCACATTCACGGAGAACAGTAAGCGGCTTAACGATGATAGCCTTTGTCCTGTACTACAAAATTTCGCTCTTTAGCAACTGAAATTTCTTTCAGAAGGCTAAATTTTGCACTAAGAAAAGTTTCATACCGAGTTCCCAACTACTCATAATTAAACACAATTCTCTCACAGTTGATATAATCGTCACATATCATATACCCTCTTACTTTTAGGGATTTGCTCCTGCGTGTTCCTAGATTAGGTCCACTTGGGGAAATGTTTCACCCCCACTTCCATCTTAATTAAAGAGTGGTTCAGATCCTGATCAAAAAAAGATAAGGAACGAAATGAGTGGTCCAGATAAGTAATGGGCTTGGACTTGATCCATTTCATGCCCAATCACACACGCACAACACATGGTCCTCACCTCGTCACTACACATACAGTGCGCGGCCGGCTCAAGCTGCAGCGTCTAGCCAAGGTGTATCGCTGAAGCTATATTGCCCCATGCAGCATGATGTCTCACATGGCTGATCTACCTTGGTTCTTATACCAATGATGTCTTCGGTTTTCTACAATCGTTTTGGAATTTGATGGGTTGGTCACAACAGCCACATTTGCCCGAATGACTGTGTCGCCTGGATGCCTGCCTATCTTCTTGTTCACCCACGATTTTATGCCTTTGGACCAGGGAGCTGCTTCGTAGTTTAAAAGGCGTTTTACATCAATAAACGAGTCAGATAAATCTAGCTTGTTCCTTCATTGCATTACATGGTCGACAAAGGATTTGCCACCATTTTCAGAATACTAATTTTCTTTGACACCAAGATGTCCTAGCTCACGTGGCTCTAAAATGTAGTAACTATAGTCTGTAGAGTGGCTTTGAGATGAATTATCTGCTGTCAACTCGACCTCAAAGATTTAGAAGACTAATGGGTTCCTTATTTTTTATTTTTTATTTTCGGATTTTAAGGTATGCTATTGCCCACCCTCACAGCCTTATCTACTCCGTGTAGCCTTGTAGATCCATCCATGATCCTTGGCGCGAGTGACGTGACATAGGAGATAGCTAGGAATATCATGAACGCAGAGTGGATCACATGTTTCGCATTGAGCCCTTTGAAACACCGGCCAGCTTCATTTTTGAAAGTAACCGACCCTTTTGATTCCAACTTAGCCCATGGAATATAAACTTTTCTAATTTTTTAAATTTTGTTATTTTATTATTATTATTATTAGTATTTCTGTGTTTGCTCGCGTGCTCTTTGGACCCCAGATAAGTTCGTGGCCTGTGTCCTGATGAATTGGATCCCAGCTGGGGTCTGGTTACAGTAGTTCTGATCTATAAATGTTGCTGCCGTTCCCAGTTGGGCCGATTGATCAACCTCAAACGAGGAAATGCATGGATATGGTTCGTTCATTCCTTAATCTGTAGCAAACAAAAGTATGCAAGAGTTCATGAAAATTAAATTACCAACTTAATTACCTGTGTGTCCGGGGCAAAGACTAAATAGGTAGATCGAGGAAACCCCGAGTCCTGTGAATAACAAGTTGGATGTTGTAATGCCTTATAATTAAAATTGTGAGAGAAGAATTCTATCAAAAAAAAAAAAAAGTGCAGAAGAATAGAATCTTGCCAGCTAGGCCATGCGATTATTTATTTTACTTTTATGATGAGCTAGGCCATGCGATTTTGAATCTCCCTAGAGACATCAGCGGGCCACTTCATGGCCCAAAGAATCAGGTTCGAGGTATTAATTCTCAGGTCTCTGATGGACCCGCCCAAAAGTCTGGGGTTGGCATGGAACCGGATTATGAAGAGTAATGTGTTCTTTCTAAGGGAAAGAGTACTTTTAGAATTAGCTTTTTATAATGTTGAATGAAAAATCTGAACTTTTTATTAGTCCTAATTCTTTTGAAAAACATATTAGTCATAATTTTTATATTAAAGTCACTATCTGAAAAAGTAAATTTATTGGATATGTGTACAATCTATTATAACTAGTATCTAGGAATGACATTTAAACCATTAAATACATATACACCAATTTTTTAACATTAATTACTTATTTTTTAAATTAGATCCATACATTATATTCAACACAATAAGTAAATGTTTATAATAAAAAGATTAGGATAATATAAAAACTCGTATAAATAATCAAAATTTGATTTTTTGATGTTAAACTTTAAGTAGAATACAGTTAATGGTAAATTATATATAATACACTTTTTGCAGTTCAAATGTGTGGGATATAACTTGTACTCCATATGATATCCCTCGTTGGCATGAGTCCTTGGGGTACTACTGGGGTTTCTGCTCATCCTGTAGGACCTAAGCCTTATGCACGACCTGTCATCTCTGCTATCCCACTCGAGGAAACCATGTATGGGATCGATCTTATGTAAACACTGTCATGCCACCAAAGCAACTTTATTTGTAAATTGGGTCCACTTGAGTTAAAAGCAACCGTATCCCAATCTTGTAAAATTCAAAATTTCAACTCCAATTGACATCTCCTATGTTTACATATTAACCTATTTAATGAATGAATGAAATATAATGAATATATTTTTAAAGATAGATTTAATATATTGATATTAAAATGAATATTTCAGAGGAAATATGCCGAAATACTTTATTATGGTAAAATGTGCTGAACTACTTGATCAGCCTAAGTAAAATGGAGCCGAATTTGGAAAAAAATGAATAAAGGCGAGGTTCGGTCGGTTGGCCGATAAACACCTATTTACCGGTATGTTGAGAAAAAGTTATTTTCGTACTTATCAAAATAATATCATTTTTTACAACAATTTATGGGTAAAATAATTTAAAATTTTTAAATATTATAAATTATTGAACTTTTCTTATAAAATATGGTAACTCTTTTTAGCTAAAGGATGCAAAAATAAGAGCCAATAGAACAGAGCCTATTCAAGTAAGGTCTTTAAAATATGATAACTCTAAATATACATTAACTTATCCTAATTTTTAACCTTTATCTAAAAGTAAACACTATGTATGCGAATGCATATCCTCAAATATTAGTTTATTCTAGTAAAAATAATTATAGTATTAATTGAAATCAGTGTCTCAAAAAAATAAAAATATATAATTGTTAATGAATGCTTAAAAAATTCTTTATTTGGTTTTACAGTGATTAAATATCTATTGACAAACTAAAAATTAGTTCAACCGTCTTCTCAAAAATCATCATAAAAAAGATAATATCAGAGATAATATTGATAAATAGGAGATATTATTGTATGTATCCGATATAATATCGACAACTAGTAGATTTTATCGCACTTATTATAAATAATATCAATAAATAGAGAAATAGCATTTTACATCAATTTATTGTATCGGTAACTAATTAAAAAGATAATATCGAATATATCATAGGAGATTTCATCAAAAAGATATTATCGGAGATAATTCAACATAAAGAACACTGATCTAATCTAATCATAGCAGCAAAAAAAAATTTTAAATGCCCTGACCGATGAGCCAAAACTTTTTTTTAAAAAAAAAAACGGCCCCATTTAAGTTCGAGAAGCTCCTTTATCCTAGCATGCACTTGCCACGTCATAAAGGCGCGGTTTTGTTGCGTGTGGTATTGTTTCGAGATTCTTTGCCCACGTTTAGGGCTTCAAATGTGTCCGATCGATAAAGATTCGTTTCAGATGAGAGCGAATAACAAAGAGAGGTTTCCATCAAAGAAAAAAGAGAGATCGAGAGAGAGAGGCAACTGTATAGGCAGTTGGTATTTGGAAACGGTTCGAACTTATTTCAAAAGTGAAAATGTTTGATTTGGGCTTAATTAAGGTGATTTTGTGAAATCTAAACCATTGATCTTGCTTGAAGTTATACTTTCACCATTGCAAACCAAAATCATTTTTAAAAAACCTATATACATGTATAGCGCTTGAGTTAAAAGTTTTAACGTGTTTCTATAGATCGGTAACTGATATTAATATTATTACATATTGTGATTACCTAATAGTACATTCTTAAAATTTCCTAGCTAAATATAATATGTTAAGCACGTTGGATGATTTAGGTTTGACGACATACCTTGATTAGGCCTAAATTACGCATTTCCGCTTTAGAGGTAATTAGTTAAAAATATCTACCACTCATCTTCACTAAATAAAGGGCAATTTGAAAATACACCCGTGTAACTATAATTGGACACGTACCTACATATTTTCAGAAATTACAAATTATTCTAATATAATTTGACTACAATTGCAAATATGCTTACTCCATTATTGCATCATTAATTCACCATCATGGTATAGGTATATTTGTAAATATATAAAACTATATAAATATATTTAAAATTTTAAAAATTAAGTTGTGTATATTTAGTTTTTGCTAATATATCTACATAATTTTCGAACCTTTGCAAATATAGTGCAGTAACGGCATTATAACAGTTATAACGGTTTGTATATATTTATAATTATAATCAAATTATATGGAAATAATTTGCAATTTCTAAAATTATATAGATATATTTATAATTATAATCAAAAGTTAGTAAATTTGCAAATTACTCGTAAATAAAGGCAAGAAAATTAAAAATTGCTCACATTTTTATCACTACAAATAGGCACTCTCGGAAGGCATGATAGAATGTCAGGGAAGGAGCAACAAGTGTAGCTAGCTAGTACGTGCGCCGATTAATTTCCTTGAAGAGTTAGCCAGCGTGATCGACGTTCGAGGCGACGTCGGGTTGAAGCTATTGCAAGATGCCGAACAGCCCTGCCCATCAACTCTCTCTCACCCATGATCAATCCCCTGTAGCCTCTGACGTAAAGCGCTGGATCGAAAGCGTAGACAAGGACAAGGACGGTCGGATCAGCAGGGAAGAGCTGCAGGCAGCGCTGAAAGGCCTCAAGGTGTGGTTCACCCGATACAGGGGCAGGCGAGCCATGAAAAAGGCCGACAAGGACGGAAACGGTTTCATCGACAGCGCTGATGAATTCAAAGAATTCGAGAAATTTGTACAGGAACACTGGGAAGCTATCATTTCTGCTGCAGCTTAACTTGCAGAGCTACCTGCCTGTCCTGTTACAGTTTATCTATCCATTTATGTTTATCTGTCGTCTACGTACGGAATGGTTAGTTTGCAGGTTTCGCCGTTTTAATTAGCTTGTGTTTTAGCCGCACGCTTCAAGGTTTGCATGCATGGCTTGTTGTTTTTTAAGGCTGTAGTGTCTTTTGCTTCTTTGTATTCATAAAAACGCGTGCGGTGTTAGTACTGGAAAGACTGCATATGCTACTCATTGTTGTGTATGTCTGTGTGTTTTTCACCTTCTTTTTATCCTTTTGGGTTGGTAGAAATAATAATATAACAAAATAAAGCATCCTTTGATTGTTGATCACGGGAGCACATTGTCAGGTGCCTGTTTCTTATTTTATGCAAGTTTCTTCAAGTGTTTCGAATTTTTTTTTCAGACTATGAGTTGAGCCTTCGCGTCTCGGCCGGTTGAAAAATGTATTTCTGGGAAAAGCATCAGGTTGCGCGGAGCTCTTTTTTCCGAATTTAAATTTTCGAGCATAATATATGAAGTTCTAACTTCTAAATGCATACATGACAGCTTTATTATAGCCTATTAAATAAGCAATGAAAAAATATTTTGGATATATTTTATCTCTAATATTCCATTAGAAAATTTGCTTCCAAGAACAGGAGGACACAAGTTTCGTTGCCGTTAATGCGTTACATACTTACATACCTTTTTGGTAACGAATGTGCTTTCATTTTCGTTCCACGACAATAGTACTGCAATTTTCGTTGCTGAGGAAGATACAAAAAAATGACTGTTCCCTTTTGAAGGCGAAATGAAGCAACAAAATGTTGCCAATTTCGTTGCTGAAACTCTTTTTTTTTTTTTTTTTGTAGTTTTTACCAAAAGTAAATTCAGTGAAATGCTGATTTAAAAATTTCCCAAAATACTTAGATTTCCATTTCAGATTAGTAAATTCTACTACAAATTTTTGTGAGCAGTTATAGAAGAAACTTTTATTCTTCAAGAAACAAATCCACATCTATCATCAAAATGAGATCAACAGAAAGTAAATGTACGAGGCAATCTTAGAAAAACGAAATTTTATATAATTAATTTTTGTTAATTAATGAATTGGTGAAAGGGGTAAAACGATGGCCCAACAAGCGAACAATCCAATGCAGAGGCCCACATAAATAGGCGAGTAATATTGACAGAGTTCAGAAGAAAATTCATTCGCAAGGACGGGCAAGGGGGAAAAAAAAAAAAAAGGCCCCTATGGGAGGCAACAGCCAACAGGCAGCATCCTGCCTATATCCATATGGGAGGCTACTAAGCGTAATTTATGGCCATAGAAATCCTGATATCCGTATCTGTAGAAAACGTGAGTCTTTTGAGGCCCACCATTTTCATCCCCGACGGGCTGGGATCAGCCTATTATGTGAGTAATTGGAGGATCGCACGTCCCATTACTGCACTTAGGGCCTATTTGGCCTCGCCGTTTGTTACCGCACAGATGTGTACTGAGCAAAATCAACCTTGTTCGAAAGTGATTTCACAAATAACAAGATTAAAAAATAAGAGACAAATAATGTGGAAAAATTCTTTAATATGAAAGTAAAAATTGCAGATGAAAAATAAAAAAATCCACTATAAAAATAGGCTACAAGAGATGGAGTTCTCAAAAAGAGAACACTTACATTCAATTTACATCACAAGAAACTCTTAGAAAAAATTAAATCTCACCAAAAAAAAAAAAGAGTATATAAGAAAGCTTCACAAAATTACAAACTCACTGTTCATTAAAGCAAAACCTTTATTTATAACATGTGAGGGAGTCCAGGTTTACAAACCGAATCCATATGGGACTGGATTACAAAACACAAATGACATTGCATAATTGCCAATAACGCAACAGGTTGCGTTAATTATTTCGTCATAAAAGTCTGCATAACATGGTATTTGAATCACACCTAACAAATTTCCACTTTAGCTTAGATTCAAGTAATATCTTAAAATTGAAAAATACAATCTCTTTATCTTCACCACAAACTTCTGCTCGACATCCTCCAATAATACACTAAATGTCTCAATTAAACTCCAATAACACTTAAAATTGACAATAAAAAAGAAACTTAATCAATGTATTCCAGAGTGAACTTTCTATTTACAATATATGAGAGTGTAGATTTACAAATTAAATTGATGTATAACAGGATTAAATAATGCAATGAGGCTGCATACGATGTGTGACTGGATTACATAACGCAATGAGATTGCATAACTATCCATAAAGCAATAAGTTAAGTTAATTATTTCAAAACAAAGGGCTTATTTCTCAGTCTGAGTTCTTCTTTATTGTATAAAAGAGTCGATTATGACTAGAGGAGTTGTGGTTGATTATTTAATTTGTTGATGCCTTGACGACGGCTCTATAAAAATGCCCTTCTTATTCTTCTTTTCTTTTATTTATTATTCTTTTTAGATCTCGATAGAGGTTAACACCCCAGTCTTAGTTCGAACCATTGCAAGAAATGTAGTATATATGGAAAAAAAATTTATAACCAAAAATTTAATTTGATTATGTTTGGTCAAATGCGGCAAAAGCTTGTATTACCATTCATAACCAAAATTTACTTTTACTTTAAATGTTCTTTTAGCTGCATTTGACGTAAAAATAATTATGCTTAAGCAAATTCTATCATTCAAAAGCAATCAATTATTTGTAATTAAATAATTATTCGTACCCAAAATATATCTAGTGTGACGGAATATTTATTGCGTACCGGTAAAAATTAGCTACATTAAATGAAATTTGCTCTCATGACCTTGAACATATTACACGCACACACTCATATAGAATCAACCACTTAGTCATTTAGGTATTGCCCCCTTGCATTCCAATGACCTTGAACATATTACACGCACACACTCACACAGAATCAACTACTTAGTCATTTAGGTATTGCCCCCTTGCATTCCTTTAAATGATATCTAAGGTATATTTGTTTATAGGAGAAAGAAAACTAAAGAATAAAAATGCAAAAGTTGACACCCAACTACACTACTTTATACTTCAATTTTTTTTTCATTTTTTTTCTTAAAAATGCAAAAGTTAACACCTAACTACACTACTTTATACTTCAATTGTTTTTTCATTTTTTTTCTTGCACCTATCTTATCGATTTTTATTTCTAATTTACCCCTATCACATCCATTCCGTTCACATCCTTCATTTTTGATTCCCTTTTTAAAAAATACATCCCTTTTTTGTTATTCCATCTAGAATCTTACTTTATAATATCTCAGTTTTTTCATTTAGTTTTTTCAAATCAAGCTTGTGAATCCTTAAATATTTCCTTATAAATCAATCATATAAATCTTTATAAATTTTCTTATAGTATAAAAAGGACACCAAAGCTCCTAATACAAGAGACTATCACTCCGACGCATCAGGAGGACATTGAACCCTTGACCAAAGTGCATTGGCAATGCTCTGTTGCTCGGTTGGTAAAAAAAATATCTTTTGATGTATTTGGTAATGAATAAAAATTTTGATAAAAAATTTTAGAGAGTAAAAGTTGTCAAATTATGTGATATAATAGAAGAATGATGAGTAGTAAAGAAGATAAAGTTAAAATAGATAGATTAATTGTGTGGATAGTTGTGTTGAAATGATTGAAAAGTAGAGTAGTTATATAGGAAAATGTGAAAAAATGATTAAAAAATATGATAATTATAAAGAGTGAAAAGTTTTAGATTGAAAAGTTTTAACTTGATATTTTCTATCAATCGTCAAACACAACCTTTAAGTATTCTTTACTTTGTAAACTTTGGCTTTGGCTTTTCTTTCAACGAAGCCGGAGGACAGACTTGCAAATATTTCACAATTTCATATTGAACAAGTTTTTTAATCCTTTATTATTTGTTTGGTAACATGTAAAAATAAAAATAACAAAAATTAAAAAATCAATTTCTTTGTATGTACCTTTTTATATAATTTTATCTTAACTACTTAACTACTCTACTTTTTCTATTTTATTTTCTTTACTCATAATCACTACTTTCATCTTATTATACCATTGTTTTACTTTCTAAAAATTTCTATCATTTTCATTTTTTATTTTTTACTTTTACTTTTCTCGAGATGGAACCTTAACCTGATTTGGTAACATCTTCAAACTCTATGCAGATTGTTTCATAGAAGATACTCAAAATTAAACATGAAATCAAATTTTGTGGCTTAAAAGGTGCAAAATAGCGAAGTTGATTAAGGTCTATATATGAAACTGGTTGATCTTCTAGACTGATCTAAAATCCGGTCCAAAAACTATATTTTTTTGTTTTTTGAAAAACTTTTTACTTTTAAAATGACTTAAATATCCTTATTTTTAAAAATTCAAAATTAATATATACACATCCAAAAATGATAAAATATAGTTTATAGATTGAATATAACAAGAATAACATATTTATAAAAAAAATTCAAAAAAAATATTTTTGGAACCAGAACTCATATATGAAAAACTCTTTTTGGAACAAGATTAGCAAAACATCGATCTTCTCCTAGCCAGCAGAATTAAAGATCTCACGGACGTTTGTGTATTCTCTCTCTCTTTTCCCCTTTTTTTACAGGTACTTTACATTTCGGTGCATTTGAAGCTCCATCTTGATAGCAGAATTAAGGATTTATTTAAGCCTAATATTTTCGGAGCTCAGTTACATGCACCTGGGTGTATGTCAGATTTTTAAATCTTTTTTAATGAAACTGTTAATATAGTTATATTTAACATGTGAATCAATTTTGATTATTTTCAGACATTTTTAGATATTTTTTCAGATTTTTAAAAATCAATGGCATTTTGCCACTAATTTTTAAAAATTCGAAAAATATCTAAAAATGATAAAAATTGATGCACATATTAAATATATTTAGATTAACAATTATGTAAAGAAATTTTCAAATATATATATGCGCCTGGTGCATGCAACTTCAGCCACATGTTTTCATTAGAGATTCTTATGCAGTCGACCCCACTGAACACAATGCCCGTATAATTTGGATTCCTTTAGATAAAATCGAATAAAGGCAGAAAAAGCGCAAACCTCTTAGATTGGGCACATGTTGAGGATGAAAGCAAAATTCAACCGCCACTTTGTTTCAAATTATTATTTAATGGTATTGCTACACGTTGTTTCACATTAGTTATTTAATCGTATTGCTACACGTTGTTTCAAATTATTTATTTCATCGTATTGCTACACGTTGTTTCAAATTATTTATTTCTTCGTATTGTTACACGTCGTTTCAAATTATTTATTTCGTCATATTGCTAAATTTCATTTTATAAGTTTTGGATGGGCCATGCATGCTTAGAAATATACAATTACATGTAAGTTATAAAAACACTAAAATTCATAATTAAAATGTTACAATAATTTAGAAAACCATAAATCTATGAAGAAAGAAGTTTTAGATAGTTTGGATGATGAATTACCGACTCTGACATTGATATATAGCATAAATAATTTTATTACATGAACTTTACGCATTTATCAAACAGTGTCGTTATATATCTAAGCTAAACAATTAATTTCTAAATACAGCGCGCTAAGTATATTTCACATTATTCATTAGAGTGGGCCATGTTGGAACAGTTTCACTGTCACACAAGTATAGCTGCGTGCGTGGACAGGTTTGCCCAAAGTACTGGAACCCATCTATAAATAACAGCCTTCTTGAGCTGGAGCAAGTGGATTGAGATAGGTGTTTGTGACGACTGATCATTTATGACCGGTCGGTGATTTCCGACCGGTCAAAAAATATTTTTTTTTTAAATTTTTTTTGAAAATTTTTTTTATAAACATGTTAATCTAGTTATATTTAATCTATAAACCAAATTTTACCATTTTTGGATATGTATATATATTTATTTTGAATTTTTAAATACAGGGGTATTTAAGTCATTTTAAGAAATTTAAGTCATTTTAAATATTCTTAAAATGACTTAAATACCCCTGTATTTAAAAATCCAAAATAAATATATATACATATCCAAAAATGGTAAAATTTGGTTTATAGATTAAATATAACTAGATTAACATGTTTATAAAATTATTTTTCAAAAAAAAAAAAAAAAAATATTTTTTGACCGGTCGGAAATCACCGGATTTCCGACCGGTCGTAGAAGATCAGGCCTCGGTGTTCGATCTCGGTCATTAATTTCCTTTCTTTGAGGGTGGTAGCGCAGGATGCCGAATCCTTTCCCAGCGCAGATTTTATCGGTGGATGAAGTGACGGCTTGGATCCAAGGTCTCGACACTGACGGGGATAAGAAGATCAGCAAGACAGAGCTGCGGACGGCACTACGCAAGCTGGAGGTGTTGTTCCCTGGCTTGAAGGGACAGTGGGTCATGTGGCGTGTAGACGCTGATGGCAGTGGTTACATTGATACCAAGGAAGAGTTCGAACGACTGGCAAACTATGTAAAGAAAAACTGGGAGAAGCGCATCGTCAGCGCTAAAGCTTAATAACTTTTGTGGAGAAGTAGCCAGTTTCAATTTACTTCTCATAATAGCACTTTTTAAAGCTATTTGGCGCATAAAATTATGCGTACAATGTTTATCTATCTATCTATCTATCTATATATATATCTATATGGGATTTATTCCAGTGCATGCGACTGCACCGTGCAGTCCATGCACTGTGGGCCCCACTTGATCATAAATGGAAAATCCACCCCACCAATTGTATTTAGAATTGTTCACTTTAATAGCATACTAATTTTCATTAAAATCCAACATGTGTGCAGTCCCCATCTTAAAATGGTGCAAAATCAACGTAATAAAATAGTTTAATGTAAATATCAAGTTTAAAGTGGTTTTTTCAACATCTAAACCGTCTAAAGTATGATTTATATATGGATAAATGAGTGTATAAAATTTTATTACAATCTAATATGTGTGAGGTCCATTTTACAGCGGATACGGTGCAGTCCGACTTCACAGGATCGGGTCTCTCTCTCTCTATATATATATATGAAATTTACTAGCACCTTTAAAACAGTTCTTACAGGCCTAAACCCGTAACTTAGCTAAGCAAAGCTGTCGTGGTCGCGTACGACGCACTACTATGTGTCTGGATTAGCAAGCATGTGATTTATGATACATACATATACAATGGCCTTCAGCCTTTTCTTGAATAAAAAAGTTTTGCATATGCTTTTAGAAAGATTATGCAGTAGCCAGTTTAATTAAGATACGATTAACTCGCTAAAATGCAAATTTATATAATGAATATATGTTGTCGTGTTATCCAATCGTTTATAGTATAAGTCGAATGTTCAATTATAATTGAAAAGAAAGTCATCACATCTTCAGGTTATTTTTCTATTTAAAAAGTTCGATAAACATTTAAACCTGGTATCAGAGCCTAAGGTAAAACAACCTAAGAGTCTACAAAAAACTGGTTGTTGGAAATCCAACCTAAGAGTCGACGGGATAAGATTGGGTTGAGAAGTCCCAACGTATCTGAGGCGCTTAACTGCTTGTTTAATTCTCCATCTATGGTTTTATGATCCCTTGCTCTGTGTGTTGCTTTTGGATCTGCCCTCCAATCCATGTATTCCCTTGCATGCCTTGCCTTAACGACGGAAGAATGCAGAATTTCGTCTGTGTGGGGGAGCCGTACCAGGCTAGAACTACCTGTTACAAAAGCTGGTGTGTCAGCAGACCCCATCTTGCTGAATATATAGAAAGCTCTAAATATGATTTACTCTTTCATAAAAAAAATAATAAATATGATTTACTGTTCTAATACAGAAAATCATCAAGCAAACTGGAGAAGAGTTATTAAGGAATATTTTTACACTTTATAAAAGATTTCCAATCCAATGCAAACGTGTGCATTGTTCGATGCACACGCTTGCATGAACATTTTTCCTGACATTTATGTGTTCCATAGTATGAACTTCTTCTATCTGCAATTTTATGATTTTTTATTTTAAATTTGAAAAAGAAAAATAAGACCTTTATGCGTCATCACTCCAAATAGTCCATGCAACAAATTTTGTACAACACTTAATGTAGCAAAAGTTTTAGCTGCATACAATTATCATTGTTCCTGCATTTATGAAATTTTTGTCTATGTAACTCCTTTCATATTTAAAATCTTAATGGTTAATGAAAAATTCATTTCATCTATTATATTCAACGTCATTTATAATATTTGAAAACTCTTTCATTTGTCTAATATCACTGTACATGAGTTCCATTGAAAATAAATGTAATAAAATAGTTTAACACTAAATATTCATTTTAAAATTGTATTTTCAACATCTAAACGGTCTAAAATATCATTTTTATATGGATAAATAATTGTATAAAGTATCATTATATTTTAATATATGTGTACATGGATCTAAGTATTTTTTATAATTTATATATTAATATATATTTTTTTACCAAATGTGGCCCATAAAATATTTGATTGGGATAAAACTTGGTTTCATAGATAAACAAATGATGTTAAATATAATAAATGAATTAAATTTTCCATCAAGCATCAACATCTTTAAAATTAAGGGGGATACATAGCTCTACTTTTATATATCCACTTCCATGTAATCTAGTTACATAGAAGCAGAGCCCGGTCATCATTTATCAAAGTATCCAAACATGCAATACTTTAGCGGATTTTTAATTACATTTAAGTTTACACCACAGTGCACATGGAGTTGAACATTAACAACACGAAGACAACTACATGAATGGCATAATATCATGTGTGGTTGGAAAGTGATAAAATTATTTTTGACGATTTATAAAAATTTTAAATGAAAAGTTTAGTGTAAAAATTTTTGAATTAAAAAAAACGATGTGATATGATAGAAAGCAAAAAGAATAAAGTTAAAATAATATGTTAGATGTATCGATAGTTACGTAAAAATGATTGAAAGTTAAAGTAGTTGTATATAAAGATGCAATAGGATAATTAAAAAATAGTATAATTGTGGAGATTAAAAAGTTTTTGTGTTAACTAATCATGCCCATAATAAATAATAATGTAAAAACCGGGAGATTTTACTGCAACTCTTGTCTTGGAATCTTGCTAATTAGCCTCCTGTTAAACGAAGTTCATGGTGTGTTTTACACTGCATTAAATCTGACCAATATCAAAATAAAACAATTTATTGATCAGAGCGAAATCGAATCCGTCAAAAAAAAAATTTATGGTTTCACTCTACCGCTCGATTGTGGCGTACGTAAGTGTTCATCCAACCGTGCAGATTCATCTTACACAAACCATGCATCTGTTCTTTTTTCCTCGTCTACGGACTACGACGTGTGACGCGGGGGACGACGTGTCTAACACGAACGTCATTTGGTTATGCGCTGGGGCACAACTGCTTCTAGAGCATGAAGTTGTGGATGGAGCTCTCTGGATATATAAGGTTCCCCTTAATCAACGTCGTCCATTTGACAAGATTCCTTTGATCAACGACATTTTCTGATTAGATCTGGAAATGGACTTCAATTTGTATGGTGTGGATCATACTTCAGTTACCAATAGCTACTGGGAATATTGTCATGCAGTAATTTGCCTGGGTGGATGGCGAAATCTATAAAATCATGGCCGTTCGTTGTCGATGGACCCTATTTCAGTGCCGTCATTTTATATTCGGCCAATTGTTGGATGAGTGACATCATATTCCTCTACGAGTAGCGGTGGCCTCCAAAATCAGAATCTCCTGTCCTATCAGAAAAAGCCCGATAGATAAAAGCATCTAATACCCAATCCTCCATCTCCATGCTTCCATGAGGGCCTACGAGATGAAAATCAGTAAGACGAAGAATATGGCCATTTATAATTTAATATGGAACTATCTGGCTGGCCCATTCTTTCAAGAATTTTAATAATTATACCCATAATTTGCAAATATAGAAATCTAAACCTTAGCAAATATGTTGAAGGCTGATCAATTTATGATTTTTCCGTCTTCCCATTTTGTTGGGAATCACTCTCCTTTTATTCAATTATTGCAAAATACAAAAGGCAGCACGGAAGAAACCTGATTGCCTAGCGCAATATGGTTCACGATATCTACTGCTCCAGTGTAATGAATAATAGCCAAATCTTAAACAAATGAAAGTAATACTTAAATAGCCCAAACTGAATCCAACATCAAAAAGGGAAAGTTATGGATAGTTTATAAGTGGGTCTTAAGTTTAATATGGTGTGATGCGTTTTAAAGTCGTGCGTCTAAGCTGTCAGGCCAGAGCGGACAATATCACACGGTGATGCCCATAACCCACAGGCCCAATTGACGTTTTCTGGGTCTGTGTGTCAGGCCCAATGGTCACTTTTCTGAGTCTGTGCATGACAAGTGGTATCAGAGCGGCTCCCCCTCCAGTAGATGTGGTTCGAAAAGTTGAACCAGTGAAAGTCAATGTTGCAAACAGAAGCCCAGATTTGGGTTGTGGTTCGGAGATAAATCAGGCAAAATCTGGTGAGTTTGTAATAGCCCAGAACCGAATTTCACATCGAAAAGGGGAAAAAGTTCTTGGTATTTAATAAGTGGTTATCAAGTTCAATATGGTGTGACACGTTTTAAAGTCTTCCAGCTAAGCTACCAAGCCAGATCGGACAATATTACATTATGAGGCCCATAACCCACAGACCCAATGGACATTTTTTGAGTCTGTGTACTCTGTGCATCAGACCCAATGGTTACTTCTCTGGTTCTATGCATGACAAGTGGTATCAGAGCGGCTTCCCCTCCAGTAGATGTGGTTCGAAGAGTTGAATCGATGAAAGTCAGGGCTACAGGCAGAAGCCCAGAGTTAGGTTGTGGTTCGGGGACAAATCAGGCGGAAGTTGGTGAGCTTGTAATTGCCCAGAACCGAATCCCACATCGAAAAGGGGAGAAAGTTCCTGATAGTTTATAAGTGGGTCTCAAGTTTAATATGGTGTGGCGCGTTTTAAAGCCGTGCGGCTAAGCTGTCAGGCCAGAGCAGACAATATCACACTGTGAGACCTATAGCCCACAAGCTCAATCGACGTTTTCTCGGTCTGTGTGCTTTGTGCGTCAAGCCCAATGATCGCTTTTCTGGGTCTGTGCTTTGACAAACACAATCACACGGACAATAGTCCCCCTTACCTACTTCACTTTTCATGCACACAAAGCATGAGTTCTATCAGTCCACTTTAATCATCCAAGTTACAATAGTATAGTTCAAATACTGTTTTCTAGGTTTCAATCTGAGCTCTAGGCAATTAGTGAAGTAATCAACACACTTGATTCACTTCCACTTGGTTCAATCACAATCAAGACCAAGATGACACAAAAGCAAAACAAAAAACAAACTATAGTTCAGTCCATTTGCATATGTAGCATGACAATAAATTTTTCAAGTCAAGCTCATTTGTAAGAAAAATTCTTTCATGTTGTGAGAGTTATAATATACTTGATTATAATAGCAATGACCATGCTGTATTAAAAAATCCCAATAAAAAATTTCTCCATGAACACCTTCAGAAGAGTTGCTTCTAAGGAAAGGTGTGTTTGATCTTTATCATGAGCTCCCCTTTTATAGTCATTCTTATCCCAAAAAGGCATCTTGGTTATGAGCACAATTGGATAAGACTTATCTACAAGATTTTCACACGACCAGAAAAAATGAACTTTTTTATCTTTCTAATAAGTTAATATTGTACAATTGAAATATCGATTGACCTTTTTATATCAAAATAGTCGACTTTAGGCCACTAAATAGAAAATAAATTTCTCTCTATACAATTCATATATTTATGCACATGCCACTAATGTCAATCAATATACACATGCCAATGACCTTATCCAATCAAATACTCAATTCTATCATCACCTGTGGCTAGTGCAGGACGCAGTAGCAATGTACTTCTTAGCTTAGGTGAGTGGTGCAAGTCCCCCACCTTTCCCTTTTATAAAGGGATTTTTATAATATTGTTTCTCTGAGACAAGGGTTTTATAATTTCCCCCTTATAGTGGGGGTTTTTAAGATTTTCCTTTTGCATAAGGGTATTTATAGACAAAATCCTCTTCATGGTGTGAGAGTTGTGAATATGCCTCATTGTAATATTAGTTGTTACATTGTATGAATACTAATTGAAAAATACTCAATTCTATCCGTATACACTTAATCATATCCAATCAAACTAATCAAGGGATCAATCATTAATGAGTAGACATCACATCTCAATCACAAGTAGACTTTACTCAACCAGAAGTTTCAATTGAATTCGAGATCATTCAAGTAATTTTATCATCATCCAAAATCACCACACGATATTGTATAGCTGTCGATAGTTAGTGCCGAATGTATCTACAACTGCTCATGTACTTATTTTGCCCATGGTTTCCAAAGGTGAGGGAAGGATGGAGTGGATTAGAATGTGCAGCATCTGAAGTTGTGAATAAAAAAAAAAAGTCATTTCGTAAAAGACTGCAGTGTTTACTTGCTTGTTTGGGAACATCCAAAGGGATGGAATGAGATATCACTGGGATTAAATTTTCTACTATTAGATTTTTTTTCTCATTTTTTATATAATCTTTTATTCTAGTATATAATAATTTTACTTTTCATTTTCGATATCGTTTTCTTCAATCCTAATATAACTTTTCATATTCAAATTCAGAACTACTCTTACTTCTTCTTCTTCAAGAAAAAAAAAACGCTACTCTTCCTTATTCAATCCGTTCCAACATCGTGAGAAATTCGATTTCCCATCATAAGTCTTGTTATCCCACAGTTCTGATTCGTGATACGCCCACTTTACTTTCCAGTAAGACGCGTGCTCATAACTTTAATTTGTTGTCACGTATACGAATTGGAAGTTATCTTTCTATATCGTGAAGCTTATTAATTCTACTTTTTTCTTTCAATCCTATTAAAGATAAATCCACGCTACATATTCACTTAATCCACTTCAAAAAATTCATTTATAATACTTTTTTTTTACTTTTTCTTTGTGCATTTGTTTATTTAAGTGTATTTAACATATAAACCAAGTTTTACCAATATAGGTATATATTTTTTTAAGATTTTAAACATCCATATATATATATATGTATTTTTTTTGAAATAAATGTATATATATGTATTGAAAATACCTCTATCTTTAAAAATCTTAAAAAAACTATATACACATATCTAAAAATGTTAGAATTTCTTTTATATATTGAATACACTTAGATAAACAAGTCTATAAAGAAAAAATAAACAAAGTATTGTAAATAATTTTTTCAAAGTAGATTAAGCGAAATATTTGCTTAGCTCAAACTAACAGCTTCACTTCTTTTCAAAATATATAAATTTATAACACAAAGACATGATCCGTGGATATATGTAAATGATCGAAAAGGAATAATGCAGATTAGTACCAGTCCTTGGAGCCTACTTGTTGCACCTTTCTTGACATCAACATGAATTTTTAGGAACATTTTTCAATGCGCTTGGGTGCACTTAACTTCAATACGCTTAGGTGTATTTAACCTTTTTTTGTTTTTTTCAAATTTTTTTATACAACTATTAATCTATGTGCATTTAACATGTGTATCAATTTTTACCAATTTTGGAGATTTTTGGATTTTTTAAAATCAATGGCAATTTTGTAATTTATGAATTACAAAACTGCTACTGATTTTAAAATTTTTTAAAAAATATCTACAAAAATTTAAAAATAGTAAAAATTAATATACATGCTAAATAAACCTAGATTAACACTTTTATAAAAAAAAATTAAAAAAATTAAAAAATAAGTTTTTGCACTTAGGTGCACTAGATCGATACTCGAATTATTATACTAGATAATAATTCAACATTTACCGTAAGCATGGAAGTCTCATGATTACCCTTTTTTAAATTTTAAATATTTTTTAAATATAAATTATTCATCATGTTTAGCATATATATTTATTTATGATTCCAAACATTACATATATTGTAAACTTATATATACTATATTTATAACATGGATAATTTAAAATTTCATAATCGTATAGGTTCACTCTCAAAACTCAAAAGATGTTATTACCAAAAAAAAACTCAATAACATCCAAAGATGTTATTTTCAAGTAAAAATATTTTTGATAGCATAATAAAACAAGATATATTAAGCATAATAAATGTTAAGTGGCCGACATGACTCGTTATCCTTCCGAGAGCCTGATGATTGCAGTAAGCATTGAATAGTTGCCCTTTTAAAATATTCATAAATAAGACCATTACTTATTGAAGAAACTAATAATACTAGGATAAATATTTATAATGATAATTTTTACAAATTTATAGTTATATGTTCTAATACGGTAGTTAATTTTCCAAGTACAGATAAAAAGTGCATGTACATATATAAATTCAAATATTAAATTAGACTAAGAATGATGATTAACAATACAAATAAGGAGCTTTTCCAAATACAATTTTGAATTTTGACAATAATTCTTTATGTACCCATATATCTTCAATAATTCCTCTCTTACTTATAAATTTTTTTTCAAAATTTTCCCGTACTCACGCAATTGGGGTTTGTTAGCACCTGACATTAACAAATGTATGACCATTGATTTAAGATTGTGGAAGCATTTTTTTAATAAAAAATTATCAACCTTCGTCACTTGTTACTTTTTCATGTGTTACTATTAAATCTTCAAAAGTTGTTCAACTAGAATAGTTGGCATCAAAATTTTCTTTTTTAGCAAGGTGTACCCTAGTGGTAATTTATGCTGGCTCATTATTGTGTACCCTGGTGGAAACTTATGCTGGCTCATTATTGACTGGTCATGAGTTCGATTTTCTCCTTCCTATTAAGTGGTGTGGGAGTTTTCCTATTTTCTCCCTTTGATTGAGGTATTTGTAGTTTTTTCCTGTATAAAGTGTTATTGAAAATTTTTCTCCATTACGTAAGGGTTATGAATTTGCTTGAATATAATATAAGTTGTCATGATGTATACAAATACCTATCAAAAAACTCGTTTTCTTATACACAGGAGTATATTAGTCATTTCACATGTGCGTTTTTGATAGTTGCTAGTA
This sequence comes from Annona cherimola, assembly GCA_030490835.1. Classification (NCBI taxonomy): domain Eukaryota; kingdom Viridiplantae; phylum Streptophyta; class Magnoliopsida; order Magnoliales; family Annonaceae; genus Annona; species Annona cherimola. The sequence continues at coordinate 98,547,585 of CM059971.1, read as the reverse complement.
AACTCTATTGGTATGGTATGGTAGAAAATTTACGAAAAAATTGTGAGTATAAAAGTAATTATCAAAAACATGTGAATATATAAGGAATTATTGACATGATTTATGAGCATATTTGAAAATTTCCCAGTAAAGAATGATGGAAAAGTAAGTTTAAATATCAAATGAAAAATTGAAACATAAAAACTTCCTGTCCGATATACAGACAACGAATTACAAGAAAGGATACTGATCTTACATGGAAGCCGGTACTGCGTGCGGAAAAATATTCTCTATAAAAAAATTTTAAAAATATTTTTTCGCCCGCTATAAGATCAGTACGTATTACAAAAAAGTAAAATAAATTATCTAATAGCCTATATATAATTATCATCCAGTGGTAAACGTGGGTCTATTAATTCCAACAAGTTAATATTGGAAACAAAAAAGTATCCGGGTGGAACTTGATGTCCACTCGTCCAGTTGGGTCATACAGGCATGAAGAGGGTTTTTTTTTTTTTCTAATTATACAATTTTTCAGAGGACAACGCTGCCGTTGATGCCAGGATCGAACATTGGATGATAGGCGTACGTGCCTGGGTGTGAAACCAACTGGCCAAGGCCAGGTTCACGGCATGAAGAGGATGTTACATGCCACTAAAGCATACGAAATTCCCCATAAAAGAAAAAAAAAAACATACAAAATTCAATTTCATGCGAACGTACTGGATTACCCATTAATTTTTTTTTATTGGGGTTACCCATTAATTTTAGTTTTAGGGAACCGTCGTTTCTTTCGTTTCGTTTCTCTTTGTTTCTTTTATTTTTAAAAGACGAAACACCAGAATCTTGTCCACGGGCACACAAGAATGGCCCACATACAACGCCTATCCACTGACGAATAAATTAAAGAAACGACGTGGACATGCGCTGCACGAAAGCAATATATTATAAATACCTCAACATTGCGGAGGCATTCGTTCACCAGGCAAGCTACACCCAGTTGAATTGGGATCTCGCGCATCATCTGATCGATCAAGCAGTAATGATGGCTACCCTCCGCGTCAGCCCCCAAGCCTCGGCCAAGGAAATCAAGGACTGGATCCTGAGCATCGATGCAAACAAGGATGGCGTGATCACGCAGCAGGAGCTGGAGCAGGCGCTCCGCGGCTTGAACCTTTGGTACACCAACTGGCGGTCCCGATACGCGCTCTCCAGCGTCGACCGAAACAACAACGGTGCCATCGACACCGATGAGGAGATCAACGACCTCTACAAGTTCGCCCAGCAGCACTGGAGCGACCTCATCCGCGCAGCTCAAGCGAAGTAGGAGGAGACAATACCTCTCCTTGCCGCCCACTCCCTACTTACTGTGTTGCTGTATCATTCTGCTCTCTAAAATAACTAGCTGTGTTAATTGGCTTGGCTTTAAAAGGGAGGGGAATGCAATAACGATAATATCAGGGCGGCGGCATTTTCCGAGTGTTGGTGTAGCACTTCGTCTATCTATTAAATATAAAGAAAGTTACTTATAATCAGCTTCGCTTGCTTCTTTCTTGTTTTTCCTTTTGCTTTCCTGTTGAGAATGAATTAGCAAATGGAACGAAGTATGATGCTAACCGGAAACCTCACTTCTCCTTCTTTCAGGCCTGGAGTGTTCAACGTAGTAAAATTTAAGCTGACTAACGTATTCAGAATTATATTTATTACCATAACTGAGAATATGGATAATTTTACAAGTAATTTAATTAATAAATTACAATTAATGATAAACTTTTGTGATTTTTGAACGTTCTAATCTTGTTATAATTATGATGTTTCAAACGGCAGTGTTTCCACAGGCATTTTTAATCGAAGTGATTTTATTTTTCCTTACAGTACTATCTAGTTTTCAATATTATAAATTAAGGATGGTTGAGCCTAATTAAGAATAGATTCTCGATCCCAATTAAGAATATTGTCATGATAGAGGTAGCAAGGTCATTGAGCTAGAACGAAAAGGTAGCACAAAAATAGATCGAGTCAGGAATCAGAAGGACCGTCCGGAATTGGGCAAATATAATTTCACAGAGGACATAATATCAAGTGATGGGTCATAGGGATTGCTAATGGAAGGGCAGCTAGCTATATTGCTTCCAATTATTTTGAACAAAACACAACGGATTTGATTTTTTTCAACCTTCGGGAAAAGTTAAAATTTATTGCTAAAAATATTTGTAAATGCTTCTTGCCATGTCAAACGTCAACATAAATTTCTTTTACTTGGTTGATCGCGCAAGCTTTAATTGCTAAAAGTAAGTTTTAATTCTTTTATTTTGCAGGATTATTTTTAATTTTACGAAAATAAGAGAATGTGCGTAACAATGAAACTATGTTGACATGTTTTGAAAAAAAAAAAAAAAAAACGTTTTGAAAAATGCCAAGAACCCACGCGCAGATGAAGGTGCCCAGGCGGGCCTACCAAAAATAACTTAGCTTCTCGAATTCCACAGTACTTAACATTCAATTATTCCACAAAGCAATAGCAACCAACATTAGATTTTGGCATTTCTTATTTAGACATGTTAAAATTTTGTGTAGTCAAAAAGTCAAAATTTTGCTGTTAAAATTTTTTCGAAAGAAATCAGTTCGGCTGTGTGTTCTTGGCAACCCAATAAAAATTTCTTAATTAATCGCAAAAGCTTAATTATAGCAACAAACACTTTGTTACCTATAATTATTATTAGAGGCATACATAAATATTCTTTTGTTGTCTATCATGATTACATATAAGGCGAAAATATTTTATAACAATGATATTTTTTTGTTGTTAATTATGGTTCCTAAAAAAAGAATTCTCTTGTAGAGATTAAGAGAAAAAAGAGGAATAATGAAGAAGAATGAAAAAAGGAAAGAGAAACAGAAAGCTATCCCTAGTAATTTATCAGGCCACCTCATGCATGTGGCCCATTCGGAATCAGATACGAACGGCTTGTTGTAATTTATGGATTTTTCATATTCCTTATAATAAATTATTTGACACTACTCATTTTTTTTGGGACAATCATGAAGACCAAGTAAACACTATCTCTGAAGCAAATCTCAGCCTTAATTGCACCTAAATGATAACCAAGGGACCACCGCTAACACTTTGGCAAGAGTCCTCTAGACGTTTGCACCTCACGAGACGACCATCAACTCGATAGTGCTATTTCTATTACACACCATGTGCATCAAATGAACCTCACCATATGTTACAGGTACATTACGACCTATGTATTGCCTACAAAAGGCTTAGATATAATCTAAATCCTTGTCATCAACAGTTATTACTTAAGTTTGCTCAATAGGCTATAAAAGAGAGGTTCATTTATGCTCAAGGGAGGACAATAATGTGATTAGTGAACCAAGTGGAAGAGATATTAAGACCTTTCATTAGTTACTTCTTCATCTTAGGAATGATAAATCTCATCTTATTTAAATATCTGATGCTTTTTTCAAGGGAAAAAAAAAAAAAGGTATCCTGATGCTTTGGAATGGGCCCTAATTAGTGAACAAATAAGTGGAAGAGATATTAAGACCTTTCATAGTTACCTTGGCAAAAGTGAATCTTATCTCAGTTAAGCATCTTGGATGCTTTGGAATAGGCCCTTAACCAAATAAGTGGAAAAAATATTGCCCTTTCATTAGTCACTTTTTTTAAAATCCCGTTCACCCTTTTTTCTCTTTTCCTCGCTCATCCCCCTTCAAAGGCTCAAGCCAATTTTTTTTTTTATGATATGAAGACAATTTGTACTTTAATTATTTTTCAAATAGTTAAGCTCTAATTCCTTATATTTTTCAGGGCAGGTCTTGAAATTATCAAATCTCTTTTTGTTTTTACATAAATCCTTATCTCCTTACTCAAATCTCTCTCTAAGCTTTGATAATTGCGTTCACTTCACGACTTGGAATGCTTTGGCTTTACTTGACAAATGTTAGAATATTTTCCCTCCATACTTCAATTATAGCGGTAATTCCAATCATTTACTTAGGTACGAAATCAATTCTTATTCAAATCAAATATTCCAATGATCTTATCTACAGATGTGTAAGATGCGATAAGATTTTTTAAATTTATTTATCAATTTCAAATAAAAAGTTGTTAATATGACATCTAAAACTAAATAATTTTATAAATTATTATAACATTTCAATGTATAAACACGATTCAAGATTTTTTTTAGTAGCATGGCAACCTAAAACTTTGATCAAAATGATTTCTCATGCTGTGATAAAACAAATAACAGTAATAATATAATAGGCTGAATTTTTATTTCGTCAGCAAGATGAGCCCCATTTAAGAGGTTCAGTAGGTTTCACCCCATGCCAGAGACGTTACCTTTTAAGTGGTTGGTTGTATAAACTCTAATATTTCATATGCAAACGAAACAATAATTTATCAATCTTGAATTATTTTATTTGAGAGCTGATATCTATCTAAAATTATTGGAACAAGAGAGGAATCAGTTCACATGTAAATGATGTAAAGCACCAGAATCGTGGCATCACTAGAGCAATACTGCATGATAAGGTGCAACATGCCCACCTTAACCCTGCTAACGCCACGCACGAGTGGACGATGCCGATGGAATAAAAGGAAAATTATAGAGGAACAAGTACATACGCCTAGCTATAAGTAGCAAGCTGGCTAAACAAGGTGCATTCCTTGATCAGTGCAACAGATTGCTTGCCCCCAAAGCTCGCAAGCTGGCGCCAACTGGGTTGCATCGTAGTTGGTCATGTCATGTGCCTGGTTCTCAGCCGGCGAAGGTTCGAATGGCCTTCTGTAAGTAAGTCCCCAAGCGTCGGCGGAGGAAGTGAAGGACTGGATCATGAGCCCAGACCCGAAAGAGGTGTCGTGATCAACAAGCAGGAGCTGGAGGAAGCATTTCACGGCTTGAAGTTGAGGAATCCATGCTGGAGGGCCCGGTTTGCCATTTCTACATTGGATCGCAACAGCAATGGTACAGTCAACACCGACGAGGAGATCAATGAACTCTACAAGTTTGCAGCCCAAAACCGGCGCCACCTAATACATGCGGGCTGTGCTCCTGCATAAGACCAGGCGCGAATTTGATGCCTCGATCGATCGATCGCCTTTAGTTTCCCCTGCTAGCTAACGCAGTATGTTCGGGAGAAGACTATTCTCACAACCCATATGTAGGATAATGAAAGTTTTAAAAAGAAAACGTACGTACATAACACGATCTCGAAATAAAGGATTTTAATAATTATGTCCTCGGTGTTTAACTTTGAGTAACATACATAACTGGCAAGCGGCTGAATTACTTGTGCCCTCATGCGTGCATGTATGAGATGAAGAGATAACACCGGAATGTGCCGGGGCAAAGGCCCAGTATAGAAATAGACCATGACATTATTTTTCTTTCAATTTCTTGATCAAGAGATAAATCCAACCATACAACCAATAATATATGAACAAGAAATATATTGATGGTAACACCCATGACGCAAAAGCAAGAGATAGGGTGTTCAAATATTGCCTTGTGCGAGTTGTCTATTTGCAGATTCTCCTCTAGTGGTTAGAGTTTTACAAATTTTTCCCTATGATAGGATTTTTATAGAAAATTCCCTTCATAGTATTAGAGTAGTAACCGTACTTGACTGTAATATCAATTGGTACATGTATAATATACCAATAAAAAAAAATATATTGCTCTTGAAATGGAAAACAAGCTCCTGGCATAATTAACTATGCTGATTTAAGGACTATAGTCTGTACGCATGACGCATAACACGTGCCCATGCATGGACCCTATTCATATTCTGCTTCGATTGCAGAAGCCTTTTTCATTTCCGCAATAATTAATATTTCTAAATTGTTTTTCTTTCAACTTAGGTGTTAAATATGCAGGCTAATGTAGCAGTACTTAAGGAGGTCCTCTTTATGTAGTCTTCAGGTATACCAATAAATCAATTAACATATAGTTGTGTGATCCCATGATGGATATATGTAACTTTCTCTTTCCCAGCCAGCAGATAAGTGGCACTAAATTAAAGACTCCAAGTTAAAAAATTAAGCAAAGGTAACGGCAAAGCAGTAGGCATACAGAACAGAGACTCTGCGCAAGGATTGCCTCCTACTGATCTGACATATAGAACACAATATTCTTATCCCTCTGATCGTAGTGGAGGTCCACAAAGGCTGGACCACGGATAGAACTAAAAGTACGATCAGCCTCGCATCCGATGCATCAATTATTTAGCTAGGGAACATGCATGTAGCAATATATCACTTGGATTGAGGATGACGATAAAATGCAGATGCCCTAAATATGGGCCGTAAAAAAGTGCCCACTTGGAATATATATGTATAAGAAAATAATCAAGTAAAGAAGGACTCCACCATATTTACTGATCAATCCGCTGCAAATGGGCCCCACATGATTATGAAGTTAATATTTATCTCACTCTTTGTATTTAAAATTATTTACTTTAATAACATATCAATTTTCATCTAAATCAACATGCATGTGTATGAGCTCTATCTTAAAATGATATAAAATCAACATAATAAATTAGTTTACTATAAATATCAATATCAAAATTTTATTTTTAATATCTAAACCGTCAAAAATCTATTTTTATATAAAAACGATTGTATACATTATTATTATATTTTAATATATGTATGGCCTACTTTGTAGCAGACTGAATGCGTTCTCGCATGTGGGGATCGCTTTTATGTAATTGGATTACAAAAAAAGGGTACTATGTAACCTCCTTAAATTTTAAGATTTTGATATTTAACAGAAAATTCAATTCATTCATTGTATTTAACATTATTTTTTTAGTTATGAAGTCAAGTTTTATTTAAATTTAATATGTGCATAGACAACATTTACTCAAAAATAAGTACATTCATGTATAAATTAGGAAAAATGGTTAATGGTAATACTTTGTAGAATCATTCATCCTTGTAGTAATGATTTTTTAATTGTTTAGATGTTGAAAATACTACTTAAAATTGATATTTAATATTAAATTATTTTATTACGTTGATTTTTCATGTTTGTAAATAAGGTTTATATACAATAATATTAGATAAATAAAAAAAATTTCATACTAATACAGGTGATGCTAAACAAAATAAATAAAATAAATTTTTCATCGAACATATAAATGTTGAAAATGAAAAAGATTACTTAGAAATGAGGTTCTGTAGAAGCATCCCACTCACGTCTATGTATATATATCGTATATATGGAACATGAAATATTCCCACGAGACTGCTTGCACGTGCCCATAACGTCTACAAAGAAGGACGTCACTTGCAATATATATTGCCATGAGTCTTCGATATAATACAGCCGGCTGCAACTTACGGCTGTTATAGTTTAACTTTTTTTTCTTTCGTTTTTTTAATGAATCTTTCGTTTTTAAATGACGCAAATGTATGTAATTTATATGCTTAACTTTACCCTTTTTCGGAACAAACCGTTGCTCTATGGGCAAGTTTCCCATAAAATATGAGTTGTAATCAGCTTAATGAAAATGATCTCCACATCTAGAAATTAATCACATGAAAATATAAATAGAGATCCCCATGAATATTTTTTCAAAAATTGAATTACAATTTTTGTGTTTAAGCTATATGTAATCTTATAAATGGATGGATAATAATTGATACACATATAATCAGTTGCCTGAAGTTGAACTCAAAATGTTATTTTGATTAAGGCAAGGAAAATATTACAACATTACGTATATAATTATTTCACCTACCAGATGATATTATAAAAATTCACTATATTTTGGTATGTACATGAATTAACCTCGGGAATTCCTATATTTAACAGAAATTTACTGTAACTTTTCAAATGATATGCACCATGTATACAAGCATCTATTCAAAGTGATTTGGAGTGCATTGCGTGAAAAGAAAAAATAACTATGATTCGAAGGATTTTTATATCCAATTTGAGTCGGACTAGTTCAACAGTTGGTTTAAACTGTTTTGAACAGTGATATTAATATCAAATAATTATTATATAAACAGGTAAAATTCAATAATTAATTTGATTCTCCAAATAAATTATATTTTTATCTCATAATTATGATAAGCTATACATATAATTTAAGGGATACGGTGCACTGGAGGAGCTGGAAAATAAAAATATTATACTTTTATTTTATTTTCAATACTATAATAATGAAAACCGGATCCATATGAAACCAAACCGTCGAAGTTGTGATTCCGACCTCCGACCATCCGGTCCGGTTTTTAAAAATGATGGTTATGACGAGTCCGGGCCCGAAACGCAATGCATGCTCAGCCAGGCTACTCGGTAGCAGCAGCAAAAACCAGTGCCAAATACTTATAGATGCAACTGGTTTCACTCATTTTTGGGTTCGACCTTATCTCCACTGAAAATGAAGGCCTCCCAACATTGTCCGTGTATTATATGTTCGGAAGATCCAAGGATGCCTGCTTTTTGATCATTCCTATCGGTGGGCCTCCCGTGGGTTCGTCAACACCCTGGAATTACGAATGCATGTTGTAAGATTCTAGCAAGCAAACCTTTTTTTCTTTTTTTTGGTTCGATGTAGCTTAGCAAGCATACCTAATCTGCAGTGGGAGTGTGACAATATATTTGTGCATTTGTGGTCAGTGAATCGGCTCAATCAACAGGACGGCTACCGAACTTTACCGGAAGCCGGTCGGCGCACACAGGAAAAGGCAGGGTGCAGACGCATCTAAATAACAAAACTACCCACCTGTTGAGTAGTCATGACTCATGTGTGGGCTGCAGCACGGCAGGCGCCCAGGAACAACGATTTCAAAAGACGAACCAATTGCTTGGGACCTGGTCCTTTCAGGACCTACGATAAAGCATATCCACGTGACGCCCACTAAAAACAAGTCATAAAATCGAAATCGTTGGAAACAATATCCACATGATCGGTGATAAGGTCGAATAAAGAAAAGCCTAACAAAGGCGAAAATGAAGGGAGCCGATTACTGGTACCTGTAAATGTACGTTGCCGGGTGCTACCTATATATGCATCTTTAGCATTTTTGTTAGGCGAGCTGTGGGAGACAGAGCAACGCCAACATGGCGGCTGCTACCATGACCGTGAACGTGAAAATTCATTTTCCTTCTCTTCCCTTCTTCGGAACAAGCACGACGAAGATGACGCTCAAGGAATTCAAAATGTGGATGGAAAACATTGACACGAACCACGACGGTGCCATCAGCCCGCAAGAGCTGGAGGAAACTCTCCGTCGGCTGGGTCTGTGGTTCCCTGGCTGGAAGTCCTCGTGGGCCGTCTATCTCACTGACGACGACAACAACGGTGTGATCGACAGCCCAGCTGAGAAGAAGGCGCTCATGGAATACGCCCAGAGGTATTGGGGGATCTCCATCTGTGATGAAGATTAATAGAATAAGTGCGTCCACGTCGGACAAATTAACTATCTATATGCTTCCGAGTCCCTAAGTGGCATGCAACTCCTACTTATGCCTTGCCTTATCTCTAAGTTAATAATTAATCGTGTAACTTGCAAACCTGCGTTTGATGTTTTCATAATATCACATCTAATTACCGAGATAAAAATTAAAAAAAAAAATCACGTCTCATTTTATGGTAATCTTGTGTTCCAAACGCTTGGGTAAGCTGACCTCGCCCTGGATGTATGCAAGCCTTGCCGAAAAAATTAATTAATGCATATATATAATATAACCTAATCTTGTGTTAAGTGCATGTTTTCTTTTTCTTTCTTTTTCTTTCTTTTTTTTTTTTTTTCCAGCTTCGACTCCATGCCATCTTGCAAAATGGTGAAATAAAACATACAAAGGATATCGTTTTCTTGCTGCTGTGTCGTTTATGGCACTTACGTATGTCGCATATATGGCCTGACGCCGTCTATTGCACGTTCATCCAAGGCTTTCTGTTGCCAGAGACAGACTGCTCTAGGCAAGCGTTATTTTATACTTTCCAGTTTGCGATTTTAGTTCAGCCCCAAGTAGTTCGTCCCATGGAAGATACATTTTTATACTCTTTTTCCCAATCCCAAAAGAAAAATGCTACTTTTATTCCAGATTAACAATATTACATGCACTTTATCAAAAAAAAAAAAAAAAAAAAACAATGTTACATGCACCCAAATTTGAGAAGCGATTCAAGAGAAGGCCCGCAATAGGGACATGGATCTCGCAAGCACATTCTAAGGAGATGAACGACTCTAAACATTGAATGATAATACTGCTCTCTACCTCACCTTCTTCTCATGTCTGTAATTATTGCCGGCGGTGCCGTGATTCCCCGGTTGCGTCTGTCTATGTTTGCTTCCCACCCTTCACATGACAACCGCACGTCGATGAGAAATAAGTTGGATTTTTTAGGCTATTCAATCAAAAATAAGTGAGTAATTATACCTATGGCGCCAATCAATCAAAACCCAAACTAGTTAATATTCCTCTGACACATTATAGATATATCATCCTTTTCTCATTACCAATGCTTAGACTATATAAGCCATTATATATGGTTAGCACTTAGCAACATTTTACAAAGTATTTGAAACTGGGTGCGTAGAACAGAAAAAAGCATACCGATTCCCATGTCAAACCCACGATTCTTGAGCTCTCTGTACTCTTGGCACAAAGCACAGGGCTCACAGAAGAAGTGAACAAGGCAATCTGCACAGGGTGCCTCCTGCAAATCGTACTGAGCTCTCAATCTCGACCGGTAGAAGCATGCGTATAAGCATGCTAAACCAGTCGTGCCCAGTAGCATATACAACGCGCCGCTTCCTGCACAGGCTATACACCCCCAAAACATAAGTTATCAGGAACATAGTCCATCCATCTCGGTAGATATACATGCTATCAAAGAACACATTCAATTTTTATTGATTTTGCAAGAAGCACTTACAGCAGGAGCCTTTATCCACAATCTCTGCTATCTGTCCAAACGTTACGCACGGGCAACAGCACGTAATCAGACCTAGCACAGCCACAATCAATCTTACCATCAGTTCCCGTTTGATTTGAGACATTCGAAGAGCCCATTTAACAATTCAGAGCAACTTAGCAGGTGACATGCGTGTTTTCATACACTAATTGAAAGGAAGGCCGGCGATGCCGCCCAAGTTTTTTTAGTAAACGTGTGGACTATCTGGATCTTCGCTGATGTTAAATTTGACATTTTCTGAATTTTTAATATTTTATTTTAATTTTCAAAAATTAATAAAATATGTATAATGTATATACTTATTTCTATCTTATTATTTTTTAATAATTAAAATAAAATACCAAACGCATTGAAAATTTTATCGAATTCCATAAAGCATGCTATCTAAATAAAGCCCACAAATTAATAAAAAAAATTAAAATATTTTTCCAATCACTCATATCAAACTGCAATCTAAGGGTGTGTTTGGTAATGAATAAAGCTTTTGATGAAAAGTTTTGGAGAGTAAAAGTTGTCAAATGATGTGATATGATAGAGGTAATGATGAGTAGTAAAGAGGATAAAGTTAAAATAGATAGGTTAGTTGTGTAGATAGTTGTGTATAAATGATTGAAAAGTAGGATAGTTGTATAGGAAAATGTAAAAAAATAATTAAAAAATATGATAGTTATGGAGAGTAAAAAGTTTTAAATTGAAAAATTTTAACTTGACATTTTTTGTCAATTGCCAAACACACCCTAAATCTGTTAATGATTTCATACTTGCCATAAGTAGGAGGCTCAATGTTTACCTTTTGTCTTTCAATTTTCAAATATTTTCTAAATCTAAATCATTTATCATGCATATCCATATTATTTATTTATGATTTTAAAATTTCGTGTATTCTAACTTTTGTGCATTATATTTATATTATATATTTTTGAAATATTTTATTAATTATGTATTCACTTTTAAAAGGTGCTATTTTCACATTTAGTAGCATGACAAAATAAAATGTATTGAATATAATAAATGGTTTAGATGTAAATATATATATATATACTTTAAAATTAAAGGCCGGTAAGTATTGAATCATGCTCATTCTTTCACCAAATGTGAGTTGGGTTATCAGGTTATGTTGGTTTGATGATGATAACCGAGTACCGTTCGGTCGAGCGCAAGTGATCATGCTCTGATTATCAACAGAAACAAATTGCAATATAAGTTTACCCATCCAGGAAAGAACCATTATCTAGAGCATTCACCACAAAACAAAGCCCAACAGAACTAATATCATCATAATTCAAGCGCTCGCACAGGTCAGAAAATTCTTACAGTTGGCAGGATCATCGCAGCAGTGGCAGAGGCCAGATGACCAGCCGCCTAGAGCACCATGAGACTGAACGTTCATGTATGGAGGAGGAGCATTAGGAGAAGGATAATGCTGCGGCATGTAGCTTGTAGGATGATCGGAAGCGGGCGGAACTGGCACTGGAATTGGATATGTCTCTTCTGACCTACGTTTATGATCATACTGTTCTGCAGCATACATCTTGCGAATCGATCTAAAAAGACGTATCGATCTAGAGGCCGGGCACAAAGGGGATGGATTGGGAGGAAATTAGAAATAACTAAGTGCCAGTTTTTTATGGGGTAAGTGTCATCTGCTTTTAAAAGGAATCTTTGGGCCCTACTTCTGGTTTTCCAAAATTTTTTCTTTTTGCAATAAAAGCGATCAGAAGCACGGATGGGGAAAGCACGAAACCGGACCTTCCCGCTAAGCCGCTCGCTCAACTAGCACTAAATAAAAGAGCATTTCTTTATTTATTTATTTTTTTTCGATGTTAATAAGAGAGCATTTCTTGGGTAAGAAAGATGAAGAGATTCCAGGGTCGTCGGTTGCGGGACATTGACCAAGACTCCCTCAATTTTCTATCTTATGTCTTATGTCCCACGTAATTATATTTAGATAGATCCATACGCAGATACCACCACTTCTGTGAGATCCTGAACCGATTGCTCAGCATTGCAGCCCCAACCAGCATCATCATTCACCCCAACTTGTTGAATTTTACATGAAGGGACAAATTGTTTTTTTTTTTTTTTTTTTGAACGGGGCAATTGTGATATATCAATATCAGTTATATTTTGAAGTAATGTTCAAAACTATGGTGCGATCGCCCATAATTTATTCATCAAATGAAAGATGTAAATCACTGGCTCTTGGTCATACCCTGAAAAGTTAGAAAATGACTATCCTGCAAGATTCGTATGCACCATTGAGTCAGAGGACTGTAATCGATAGGAAACTCCACGAAATTAGTATAACACTGACATCTTTTTTTTTATTGATTATATTATCATTGACAAACGTGCATCCTTTGTTATTCCATTCAATTTTTCGATGGTCTGCTGAAGCCCGATGTTTCATACGCCGGCTTCTGGAAATTAGTCTAACAGAGATGCTTGCGTTGCTGGTTTTAGTGGGTCCATATTCCATTCAATTTTCAAAAATACTCCCCTTGGAGTGAGTGTTTTAGATACGCAATACATCTATTCCGAGCCCAACGTTTTGAGCATAAAGCCCTGTGCTCCAGTAGAGCACCCAAGTTTTATATCCACGTAATCTCCGATTTCTTTAAGGGTCTTGGTCCACTCGCTGCTTCAAGTTGAAGGCTTTTACTTTTCAAATTCCAACGTGCCGGATCTTTGATAGTCTGCAGCGGACTGTTGCAAAACCGGCATGCAGCTTTTCCCTCCACACACTTGGCAGCCTTTGGTAGTGATCAGAATTGTTCATCTATGTATTTACGTAATCCATGGTCAAAACTCGTGGATAATTGAGCCTTGCAAAGTGCGAGTTGGGAGGGAAATCGAGGAAGCAGCGGGCTTCTTCAACAGCACTTTACATTGGTGTAAAATCAATCAATCAAGTGCACCACCAGCTCGACGGTCCCATGCAGCAGAAGTTGTTAGCCTGTCTCTGAGTGATGGTTTGAGGCAAGTTGTCCAGAGGAGAGCATGGCCCGTAAGATCACAAATAGAATTCTTTTCTATAATAGTAAACATAAAATTTTGAATGCACCATATTTTTTTATATAACGAACTTCAATGCAAAGGCAATCGTAGCGGTGGATTATTTTTGCACAACATCAAAAGTTGGAGAATTATATTTGCAAATACCGTATCCATGAAGTTAACATCATAAATAAACAAACTTATCAGATTATTTTTGTAAATAACTTGAGCAATTTCTTATATCGCAAATGATTTTAATTAATATTCTAAAATCGAAGAAGAATATGGGATATATTTTGATCATATGCAACCGCGTTACATAGATAGTAAAGTATATTCCATTGGATGATTCCTAACAGAGCCCATACAATTAGAGTTATATAAATATTCCCAGATCATGTCAATAGTAATATTGATTACCAATAGGTCAGATGATGGATACAAACCCACCCTGAACTTTTAAGATTTTATGAATACATGCACATTATTCTGTTAAATCTCCAATTTTTTGCGTGTATACTAGGGGTGGGAATCGGGGTGGGAATCGGGACGGGTCAGGGTGTGCCCAACCCTGACCCTACCTTTCAAAAATTTGGTTTGACCCTTATTTTTTTCCGGGTCGGGACAAGGTTTGTTTGACCCTTACTTTTTTTTACTAGGTATTGGAACAAAATTCGGGTCGGGAACGGGTCGGGTAAAAAATACGGGTCAAGTAAGAAATTTTTGAGAATTTATGAACCTATCAAGTATAAAGGGAAATTTATATTAAATTTAACAACTATATGCTTCAATCTATTACTAATAAGACAAAGCAAAACATAAATACTTAAATAAAACATGAATATTTATTCATCTATATAAGAACAAGTTAATGAAACATACCTCGTTCAAAATTCTGTTCGCAATTTGAATATTGAACCACTAATAGTTTGAACTCATTCCATGTCTTTTGTTGTTTACCTTCAACAAAAATAATAATGATATCACAATTAAAATTAAAATTATAACTGTTTAAGTACGTAGCAAGAGAGCAGTTTTACCTGAAAAGTATAAAGAATGTTGATAATACTTTTGTATTATAAGGAAAGCTTTTAGTAGGCATGACCTGAATAACACCCATGCATTACAAACAATAAAACAAAATCACAGTCAATAATACTTTCGACCATAATTAAATAACGACATATACGCACATAAAAAATAAAAAGACCATCCATTCAAGCAACCAAGCACAAATCGGAACACAAAAAAATGCATCTAGAATTTCAATGTTATACCCTTGCTGGACGATAAATTTGGACTGCAGATCTGGACGGTGACGATGGAGGAGACAAATGCTTGTTGGACGACAGATCTGGAGAAGATGATCTGGAGGCAAATGCTTGCTGGACCGCAGATCTCGACCGCAGATCTGGAGACGACGATGGAGGAGAGTAAGAGACGACGATGGAGGAGACAACTGCTTGCTGGACGACAGATCTGGCTCGCCGTGGAGACGACAATGCTTGCTCGCTGTGGAGACGACGATGGAGGAGACGACGATGCAGGCTGCTCTGCTCGCCGTGGAGACGACGATGGAGGAGGCTGGCTGCTCTGGTGGCGACGGCGACGGAGACGACGCTGGATGCCGGACGCCGGACGATGCGAGGTAGCGAGAGAGAGGGGATTCGAAAATCTGGAGCTCGGGCTCTTCAGTTTGGGACTTCGGGAGTTCGGGGGTAGCAGGTAGCTGCTTAGCAGCTTAGGTTTAGGTTCGCTGGGTGCGGGTCAGCAGGTCAGTAGGTATAAGCGGGTCGGGATCCGGTCGATCCGCCCCGACCCGCATTTTGAACATCTTCTTTAACCCCTGCCCCGCCCCGCCGGGTACTTTCCCCTGACCCGTCCCGGTATAAAATAGGGTCGGGACGGGGCGGGTCACGGGTTGACCCGCCCCGATTCCCCCCCCTAGTGTATACCCATGGTCTAACCCATTAGTTATTAAGATATATCATGCATGTGCGGCATGATATCTGGGGGTATGAGTACAATAAATTTTGGTTGCATTTATGTGAGCCACAAATTCTGATCAACAGTTAGACCAGTCAATATGACTTTCTTCAAACTTCTCAAAAAAAAATTGACTTTCTTCAAGAAATCCATAATCATTCAAAGTAGGGTGTTTTTTGCAAATAAATGTTATAAGTGAAATGATATTCAAGATTTTGATAGTAACATGTATAAATTTTAAAATCGAAAGAACTTGGTGAGTCATTTGGAAATAGCTATGAAAGTAGAAAGACGCACCCACGAAGAAAAGCATAAATCTTAAAATACGAATATGAAAATTTTAAAGAAATTAGTCACTAAAAGTCAAAGAAAAATACCAAGGGATAAAATTAGGTCGATATATCCGATTGTTTGGACCATCAATTCTAAGTTCTAACCCAATCCAATTTTCTTATCCCCCCACCCGACCCAATTTTTTTTACTTTCATATAATCTACTCTTTTTTTTTCTTTTTTTTTCTTTTTTTTTTGAAATATCTAGATATAATCTAGTGAGTTAGCAAGCTACGCCTGGCTAATATGATATTAGTGAGCTGTTGAATCCGTCGGTCCAAACGACTGATGTCAAATTCCGACATTAAACTAAAGGGGATCTTCAGAAGCTTAATTAATTAGTTGAAATGTAGACTAATCCACCTTAATTTAGAGTTAGGGTTGGTTGACCCTCTGCCAAATCTATCGACAGACTGTCCGGTTGAACCAGAATTAATTTCAAGGGGCCACTGGCGGTCCCACCGATGCTTCCTTAATTATCCACGTATGAATTGAATATGAGCCTACCGTAGTTTCAGTTCTTCGTCCATCTTATCTATACTTTATTCTTAGACTCATAATAGTCATGTCCTATTCTATCCGTGTAATGTTTTAATGAATTTGGATGCATCAAAATTTCAATGCACCCTAAGTACAAAACTTATCTTTTTATTTTTTTTTTAAATCTTTTTACAAAAATTAAGATTTATTTTTTTTGAAGATATGTATATATTTTTATTTTTAAAAATAGAGAATTTTAATCATTTTTAAATGACTAAAATATTCATATTTTTAAAAATAAAATATATATATACATCTCCAAAAAGATAAAATTTAATACATAAGTTAAATATATCTAGATTAATAGTTTTAAAGAAAACTTTGCACCCGATTACATTAAGATTTAAATACATGTGAATGGATTGAAATGAGATCCATCCTATCCATAGGTTGCTTTAGTTTTAGGGGCTGTTCAGTTCGGCTTGAAACTCATTGACGTGTTTTAAGCAACCAAATTTGTTGCATTAAATGCGGGTAATAGTTAGCGTGGGTCTTGATGTTGTGCAATATAAATGTACTAACTTCTGCTTACCTTGCAGATGAGCAGCAATTAACGCCATGTTTCCACCAATCAGCAATGACATGACGAGTTTTACCCAAAACTCCCAGCAACAAAAAGTTTTATGTTTCACCATCAATTTTTCATTACCAAACGGACCTTTAGTCGACTCTACTCTTCTTGGGTAAAAATTAAATTGATTTAGTTTCAATTCAAGCCGATTACTTCAATGGAAAACATTTAACAATTGAAGTAATCGAATGGTTTCCTCATATAAATCAAATATTAGAGATTAACAAGAGAAGGAAAAAAGCAAATTCCTTTCGAGGAGAAAAGAAAAGAAAAAGTTAAATATATATGTGAGCTACCGTTCCTTGTACCCAAGAGTAAGTCAAGTAGGCCAATATCCATGCACCCCTAAATGATGGCACTAGACGTGCATTCAGATAATCCCAACTGCCGTCGTCGTCCTGTGCTTTGCCAAGATTACTGTGAAATGGGCAAATGGCTGAAGTTAAATAAATAAATACAAGGAAAACTGAAATAAAAAACAAATGCATAGAATTGTTGGGTATAGAGCATGGCTCTCTTTTTATCTCATCCATTGGATAATGGAGAATAAAGCCATCAATGGAATCATTGAATAACTTTTGCTGCTTTTTCTTCTCATGATGGAACGCGCCTTAATTTTTCAGAGCACCATGCCTACCTAAGAAGTGAAAACTAATTAAAAAGATTTTAATTCAACTCATAGCATCACAAGAAAACGAAGGTATAGCTATTGCAAAGTACTGTTAAGGCATCGATCTCAATCCACTGCGCAGGAAATTAAATCTAATTGCAGTACTAGATTCTGCTTAATTTCTGTAGGTTCGTGATGTGGCTTAATTAGGAAAAATAAGGAATAGAACAACTCTGGAGAAAAAGGCTGCACGCATTATTATTTTTTTTTAAAAAAAAAAATGCTCACCTTGTGGGGTGGGGACCTCATCTTGGAGCAATTTTAAAGTGGTGGGGTGCAAGAAGGTAGACCCCAAAGTTACTCGTTTGCACCAAGGGAAAGAAGCTTTGATTTGTAGCTAGGAAGTTTGAAACTAGAGCTGCTATGGCGATCATGTCTTGCTGCCCAATTCTGCCTCAGAGTGAGATGACAGCCGAGGAATTCATGGCCTGGATCATGAAGTTCGACGCAGATTCCGATGGCACCATCTGCCGAGAAGAGCTACAGCGTGCGCTTCGGAGCCTACACACATGGTTCAGCTGGTGGAAGGCCCGCCGAGGGATGAAAGACATCGACGGCAATGGAAATGGCCACATTGATAGGCAGGAAATGGAGAAACTGGTGGCTTTTGCGCAGCATAATTTGCATATGAAAATCTGTACTAGCGAGTGATTATATGCATATGTGAAGCTTTTTTGCATGCGGTCCTATGCTTTTTTGCGTATGTGATCATGGTATGGGTTGGACGTGTTTTGATCATTTGGATCTAAACGATCTTGGGTATTGGAAAAAAATATCAGCTTTTGCTTGAATCATGAATTGGTTCATGGGTGATCTGAAATTATTTGGCTTTTACCGGAATCGTCTTCAAAGAAACACATGTTAATATCTATCCACTTCTGTGGCTTGGTTGGAACTGATCCGAGAACAAACAGAGCAGTCCTACCGCTCCCCTGCTAATTAGTAATCAAAACCTGGAAATCTGAGGACGTTCTATCCAGATCATTTGTGCAAGACGCCATTAACGAAACAGATACCAGCTTTAATTAGTTTTTGTGAGCCTATAATTTCTACATCGAGGGGGGAAAAATTCGTCAGATGGAGTGGGAACTGGGAAGCGTTCAAATGTCCAACACCCGTTTGAAGAATCCCTTTGAGAACTATCATACCCATTTGAGATACATTTTCCAAGATTCGAATCTTCCAAATTTCATGTTTTTATTGTATGTTGGTCGATCGAGCAGACATCTTTCGAAAAGTTGTACGTGCATCTGTTTTCTATGATTGCTAACTGATTCATGCCGGGGGCACTTTAATGTCATCAAAGGGCAATCCACAACAGGCTGGATGCGATGCAACACCACCCCACGATGAAGTCCTTCCACAAGCCGACCAAATCACCAAATGATCCTGATATGAAGTTTAAAATAGTGTCGATGACCATTTCCTTAGGGCGTGCTCCAAACGATACAAAATTCTTGAATCGAATTTGTATCTAAGATGAGAATAAGTAAAGTTGTATTAGAAATTGAAAAAGCTGTCTTGAAAATTCGAAAACTGTCTTAGAAATGATTATGCAAATTTAATCCAAAAATCTTGTATTTGGAATATGCCCTTACAGTGCGAGTACCCAATCCACATTTGCCAATTGTTTAGCACTAATTATCTAATTATAGTCAATCATGGTGGGAAGACCCACAAAGGTGCATGTTGCTAAGAATCTATTCCTTCCAGCCTAACCATCACTGCTTTCTAAAGGTATCTCATTCGATGAAATGGATACAAAGAAAGAAAAATCCAGAAAACAAGATATAAAAGAATCAAACACTGCAAAGCAACCGGCCTCGCCATTTGGACTCTGAAACATACAGCTAGGATTAAGTACTCCGTCAAGATGGTAATTTACGCCAAGGGGATCCCCCAAAGCAATGGCGAGACGTCCCTAGACAACTTCAAGGCTTGGTTGAAGAGGTTCGACGTTAATGGGGATGGACGAATCAGCAGAGAGGAGCTCCAGAAGGCAATCCACACTGCTGGCGTGTGGTTCAGCTGGGTGAAGAGTGCTCGAGCCTTAAAACAGGCTGACGCCAACCATAATGGGTTCATTGAAGACGATGAGATTGAGAATCTGGTAGCTTTTGCGCATAAAAGCTTGGGAATGAAAATCGTCGTCTATTAGAGAGTTGATTGTGCAGCAGCTGTGCGTGACACTTTTTGAGTTTCAGCCAATAATGGACCTAATGGTGTGATGTGCTATGGGTATGCTTGCTATCTGTTTAGTTTGTTGTGCAATTGTGTACTCTCTCCTCCCCCACTTTTCTCTACCCCTTTTCCCAAGGGTAAGCTCTATGCACATGTGAATATCAAGGTTGTCCTCTTGTTATTGTAATCATCCTCTGTTTGCAGGATTTTGGGAAAGCTTAAGAATGGTTGATTGCAGTCCACAGTGTCTTCCAGGAAATAGGATGGCAAGAGATCTTCCCATCGCTTTGATTCTGTTAGGAGGTGCGACAAACAAACGAAAAACACGCCTTACTTAATCCCCACCTATGCAAGGGTTGCTATATATGACTAACGAGCCCACCCAAAATACTAGTCGTCTTCCAAGAAAGAGCTGAAAAATATCATTCAATCAAATCAGCATTTTTACAAATCAGTGTTAAAATACCATCTTCAATCATTGGATTGTTTTGAGCAGACGACTCGGTTGATGCAAGCACATGGGCAATGCACGCAATGCAATGCTCTCGCCCTTGCCAGTGTTTACCAGGAACACATTTTGCAGCTTACATAATCAAAGGAATGCAATTACTCATTCGAAATATTGTACTGCGCTTACTCAGAACTCGTTTACAAAATATCGCTTTTGAGTTTGGTCATATAATCTCAAAAATTATCACCCTGTTAAATATAAACATCAATTGCTTTCTGATGTGTACATTTGCATTCCAGACATAGCAGTTACCCCTGTGAACCATAACAGTTCCTTCCTTTGAATTGAAGGTAGCTTGATGAATGTATTGCAGTGACGTCTATAAACAATTACACAGATGTGTGCCTCTGAGCATGCCCACTTATTCTGGGATTTGCACCAATACTTACAAGGTAATTATTACAGTGACTTTTGTGGCAATGTCATGGGGCTCAACGTACAAATTTATGAAGTCGACTGAAGAATTAACAAAGCTCTAGCTCCTTCGAACCCATTAATCTATACATACAATGTTCAGCTCCAAGTGCCCAGCATAGCTGACCACTGTTTCTTTTGATTGGTAATAACGGCTGTGCATGTAGTTCCATGTTGATTGATCTTCAGCTCCCTGGACTACAACCAAGGCAAAGAAATTACATGCCAAATTTTTTGCCTGGTCTAAAATTTTAAGTCTGAACCATCAACAGTAGCAAAGTTTTAAGGTGCATCAACTGCATAGAAACAAACCCATTAAAAATGCACCCATGTATTAAATATTAATAATTAGAGAGTTCTAAATCATGGAAGTAATGGCATTAACAACAGGAACCAGCATGTTCCATTATTAAGTGGGCAAATGGAGCACAGAAGTATGGACATGCAGTAAATTTTCCAATTTTCATCTGCATGGAGGGTCCAGCCAATGACACATCTTTTGACAACAATATATGATAGCGGCGTAGGGTGCAAAATTTTAAGGATTCATTCTTTGATAGTGGAGCATTCACAATGCTGACTAAGCATAGCCAAATAACTTTCTCCTGTTTAAGAGATGATGGAGTGAGGTTTTTAACAAACAAACAAGAAATTCCATGTCATGCCCCAAATTCTCGACTGAAATAGTGTGTTGTCAACAAATATCAGAGTATATAAACCATGAGACATGAGTGTCATAGTCAGCAAAAGAAACTGAAGAAATTGCTATCATCATGTAAAATTAAAATTTATCCGGAAATAAGCAGAAAATTCTCAGTGATTCAGAAAAGACAATTTATTCATAGGTCCAAACTTATAGCAGCACCAAGTAGAGAGTAATCAAGTGAGAAACACCTATCAGATACCACAGCCTGCGATGCTAGAATCCTCTCCAGAATCCTGCTCCAAATGATGCTGCAGTTCTCTAGGTTGTGAAAGACATTTAGCTTCAAATACCAATATCAGGAAGGGGTATTTTCCAGAAATTCCATGAATTGAAGTCCTCCTGAAGCAAAAGTTCGTATGTTGTCAGCTTAAAGAAGACAAGGATTACATACAGAACCATTTAAGTTGGATAATGTCATTCTCAAGCAGACAAACAGCACTCTTACTTCTCAATCAAAATTTTCAGTCTTTCTGGATGCAAGAGTTCCAAAACAAATAAATTGAAGTAGCATTAAAATATAATTACACAAACTAACTCACAAACCTGCTCCACTGAAGACCTGGCTGGAAATATGCCATTCACAAGGGAATGAAGTGAAGAATAAGATTTTGTATCAACCCAGCGATTCACAGCTACCTCTCCCTGCATTAGGTTTGAAAGACAATCGCAGTTAATATTGCTTATTTGAGTTGTAAAAAGTTAGGGATCTTGGAGTTGATTACTACCTTTGGATTGATAATGAAGATTTTTCCCTTTGGTATTCCAACCTTAAGGTAGCTTATCTCATCTGTGTCTCTGTTGCCAAAACCAGCATAGAATGGATTGCAATCAGGAGGAAACAATGCCCTGATGTCCTGGAAAAATGGACTGCGGTATTCAGCAAGCATTCTGTGGAGCTGCAAATTTTATGATGTTAAATTGAAAACAACAGTATTCAAATGATCACAGTGCTTTTGTCCAGCTACATGTCAGGCAATGGTTCAGCATTCCACATTGTCGATGAGAAAGACAACAAATTATGGCGTCAAATACTCAAAAACATCTCCAACAATGAAATACCAATTTCTTAGTCAGAGATGTTGAACAAGCCTTTCAAATAGAAATTTCCTTCTTCTTCTTTTTGATTGGTAAATTTTTAAGAGGAATTGGCCTACAAAACCATGAAAATTTGGGTAAAATTTTTACATGGGATTGGGGACAATAAATAGGAAACTCCATGAAAAAAGGTCTATAGGGGGGGCAAAATAGCACTATCCAGTGATGCAAATATTTTATGAACTATTCCATCCTCATCATGTAAGCCAAATATCAAGAAACCGGGGTTTGAAATTCAAGAACTTGCCAATCTAGCACCAAGAACTATTAGTGGAATGAGAATTACAAATCAAGGATTAGTAATTGGACCTTTCGTGAGATGATGAAATGGTCATAAGCAGCAACTTTTAAGGGTATCCCACATTATAAATGTAATATCCTCCATTTCAAGCATTAGAGTGGCAATAATTATGTCAATTAGACTACAGCATTATGTTTACATGACTTCAGCACCAAATCCATGACAGAGAGGCACTTAACAGTTTTCATTGTAATTTTTGCAATAACAATACCCACATAGGGAGCAAGAGCAGTGGGACAGACTTGTAACAATCAAAGCAGCATCATGAAAAAATCAGTTGGTAAAACATAAAGGAAGACCAGAATCTAACTTCAGTAGGCAGTGACAAAAAATTTGACAATGAAATCAGAATAAACCCACAAATGTCACAAACAGAACCCAGATGCAGGGAAACAAAATGAACATGATTACAGCAAACAATTCAAGGGGAGTTTCTATTAGAGGTGGGAATTGGGACGGGTCAACCCATGACCCGACCCATTTTTAACCAAGTAAAATCAACATTTTTTACCCGGTATAGGAATAGTTCAGAAATTTTGACCCAAAATTCAAAAATATGGTCGGGGTGGGTCGATCATGTCCCGACCTGAACAGTCCCAACCCACCCCCGCATGTTTTCATTTATTAAAAATCATAAGCCTCTATTTAAATCTCAATATCCTTTCCTTTCAAAATTTTCTCATTTTTTATAATTAAATATATCAACTACATAAGAATCAATAAAAAAAATTTACATATTATAAAACTCATGCATAACTGTATATTAATCTATTTTAATAAATTTATATTATATTTACTCATGTTTTGTTTTAATAATGATATATTTTTATTAATTAGTAAAATGTTAAAGCATACAATATTTAAGTTTAGCATAAATGTATCTATAGATGTATTTTTATATTTAATAGGTATATAAATTTTTAAAATCATCTTTTGACCCGCATTTTTTACCCAACTCACTGTCCCCGAAACGGGTCTAATACTAACCCAAAGATTATCCCGAGAGCTATTGAAAAAAGGTGAGGGTCAAACCGACCTTATCTTGACCCGGTATAAAAATATGATCAAACGAAATTTTTAAAAAGTAGGGTCAGGTTTGGGCAAACCCTGACCTGGTACGGCCCGTCCCGATTCCTACCCCTAGTTTTTATAAAGCTTTAATCGGGAGTCCTAATCATTAAATTATCATACATTAGTTAACAAGTTCTTCGCAAATTCTTGCAGTGAATCTGACAATTCTAGATCCGCCATCATGAATTTAAATTTGCTTAATGTCTACTTGCCCTTTTTAATAATATATATCAACCCCACCCTTTATCATCCACTAAATTAGGCATCTAGAACACACTAAGATATCACCAATGACTCAAAATGATCAAAAATCAAAATGCCATTATCCATTTTCTCAGCAATCTAACAGCCTTAGCTGCCTACCTTGAGATACCATATGTTAGAACTATAATGAAAAATACTCAGGAAAAAATTACTAGGCATTAACCATATTGAAAATTGTGCAATTGGCAGATTATTTGGCTGGATATGCGAAAAACACTTAAATCTAATGCCCATATCTGTAAGCTCATAATACAACTCACTTGGCATGGGCCCAATATTTCCTGTTCTGATCCCATACAACTGAAAGATTATTTGTTACCAAATTATAGTTTGTAAAGCACCTTCGTTTCACAATTGATTCCAATTGTGATTTATGATAGATACACAGTTATATTTGATGGGAAGCGGGGGATAAATAATGAAAGAAAGGAACAAGGGTTTGAAGAAACAACACAGGAATATAGGATACGGGAGTCACCTCTAAGCAGGCAATTTTGAATTCATGAGGAGCTCTTCTAATAACTGCAACAAAATAAAAGAAATCAACAACGTATGTCCACATTGCTTGTACATTGAATTTTACTCACAGTAACATTTTCTGGCTCAGTTTGAATCAAAAACTCACATGGATTGGGTGCTGTAAAAACAAAATGATGGACAGCCTACACAACTTGATGCTGACATTTTCAGCATTTTACATGGATAACATTTTGAGTTGAGTCTTGATCAGTGGCCAACAGAAAGCCATGGATAGGATTCAGCAAAAATCTGGAAGCAAAACCAAGGATGGATAGGAACACTGAATCTATGAGACTTTTGGCTTACACTAAAAAGAGCACAATCTAATGCACCTAGTGTACAACCCCTTTTTGATTTGTTTGCACTATTATGTGGGCCCATTTGAAAGCATAAAAAATGTAGAAATTACATATATGCAAACACCATGCTTGGGCCCACATATGAAATCGAAAAAATTCAAAAAAAAAAAAAAAAAAAATGGGGCAGTGCACCAGGTAACTAGATGCGGGCCCCCTTAAGAATAGTTAATTTATGCTAACAGAATTTAGTATCATAAAATTAAGGTTTCTTCTTACATTTTATAAAGACTTCATGTTAAAATGTCCATGTAAACTACAAATAGATATACCAGCTACAATTTGGGTTTTCATTACTCTCGATCAGCTTGGGAAGATTTATAGACTCTATCTTCGTCATGTCCCCCAGACACAGAATCCGTTGACTTTGCATGGAGTTTCTTTTTCAACTAAGCAAAATGAAGGAACAATCTGCATTGCAGATAGATTATATATTGAATAAATCCAGGCTAGAACAAACTCCCATCCTCTTGCAAGATAGGGAATGATCCTTAGCTAGCAATGTAGCAAAATTGAAATAGATTCACAATAACAAAAAGCACATTGCATAGGTTGACATGAAACCTAAATTGTAATGACCAAGAAAATCACGCTGGGCATGGGTGTCCAGTTTTCCTTTAGATGTAATCACTTCTACTTCCAGAAAAAGGATGAGGTCTTAGAGTTTCTACTTCTTTTGCTATTTAATGATTTATTTCCTCCTCAAAGTGGGAGAAAAATACCTTCTCGAAATAGTGAAGGAAAAAGCCCATCCGGCGATATGACAACTGGCCCATCAGGTAATGCCTTCCCATCCTACAAATGCCAGATATGAGTATAACCATTGAAATGTTTGAAAACAAATTGTATGGGGGACAACATTAATCCTGTGCACCTGTGCAAATGTACCTGAGCACTAACATAAATCAACTAAAGGCACAAAATATCATCAACTCATGGTAAACTACCTGTTTAAGATTTAAAAGGAACTGCCTTGTGAGATAGGCCTGAGAAATTGCACGAGCACTGAGAAAAAGAAATTGATACCCATTTTCCTGCACCAGAGCTGAGCTCGATCAAATATCTGTAAGCCTTGTCAGAGGCTCAGATATTAACAAGTAAATTCAATCATCAAGACAGCAAGGAAAATAAAGATGTGTATTTGACAACCCGACAAAAAAATAACATTTCCAGAGATGCTGGAAAACTCTGGAAACAATTCATGCTATCATAAGAATTACAGACAGATGCTTTAGCAACTGGTGATGTCTGATAACAGGACAAGCATATTCATCGGACTTTCCCTTTTCACGAGTCTACAATTTTGATGTTCAGGGAATTCTTTTCCATGAGAGTAGAAAATGTATTCATGCAAATCCTGAGACAAAGTTCCTGGCAAGGACATGGTGACAGAGGGACCACTATCCAGACAAGATCCAGTTACTTTCATACTGCCTGACCACTACTACAAAACTGAGTTTTATTTTTGTCCTCAACAATTTCTCATGCCTGAACCATGCTGGACCTATTGTATAAATGGTAAATAGCATTGACTGTAGCATAATCTATTGAACTTGTTGGTTTTCATGATAAGGATCATCAATGACATTGTAAATGGAAAATACCATACAGCTTTGCAAGCATGCGTCTGCAAAGTTATCAGAAGCAAATCATAAGCATTTCCTCATAACTAATCACAAACCTTAATTGCAGAAAATAAATGTGCAACACCTAGGTGTGACCAGTCCTTCCCAACCAAGGGCATAAACTGCCCCAGGACATCTGATCTGAAAGGCAGATAAAATGGGAGCATTAGATTCGTGAAGAGTTAAAATCTATAAATACAAAACTTCAATAACAGTTTACAATCAAAATATCAAGTCGGCAACTTCATGAATGGAAAGCTAGATTCTCATTAGATATCCAAAAAAAAAAAAAAAACTACTGCAAATGGTAGAGGGGAACAAAGAAAAAAGGAGAGAAACTAAAGCATATTCTTTCCAGCCATAGAAGAAAAAGGAGAGAAACTAAAGCATAATCTTTCCAGCCATAGTGCACCTACTTGGTCCACCTCAATGCATTGGGAAAATGCTGATATCAAAACGAGCTCCAGTCTGTCATTCTTACTGTGCATTTTCATTTTGACACATGAAATACAAGTAAACAACTCTCGAATATTCCACTTACTCAGCAAAAAATTTCTCCTAGCACTCATGAATATTCTAACCTTCCATTAAAAAAATCTTAGGTGATTTGCTGGCAATATAATTTCCAAAGAACCTTTGTTGTGTAAACCAAGTAGTTATAATTGGTATTTGGCTTATCAACATTACAAGCAGGGAGATGGAGGTGCCAAAATTCACCATTATCATAAAGGGAAATTTTTACATAGAAATATCTTCACTATAGTTGTGGTGGAAATGCTTTTTGTAAGGCCTGGGTAACGGATTCATAAGCCTGGTTCATTCAAACTATTTGAAACCACTTTTTTAGTTAAGATCCAACAGATTACCAAAAAAAAATTGGTATATTTGGTGTTTACATAGTAACTCTCAAATGAGATAATTTTTTTTGTGTATGCGTATTAACTCTCAAAGAATTTTGATGGATACATATTTTCTCTCAAACAAGATAAATTGTTGCCCAAATCTGAACTCAAATGTGAATATCAAATATTACGAATGAATTGGATTTATAAAATCCATTCTCTTGTTCCTTAAATTAACCAATTTGAACACAACTCTGTTGAAGATGCTTCTATCTGAACATTTTCCTTTTGTCAACATATAGAATTATGAAGATACCACAGAGCATGATGAATTGTTGATAGAATGAATAAACTTACTTGGTGATTGTCCCATCAACATCTGAGATAACAATGCGGGTGTTCCATTTCCATAAATAAATTCTGGCATCTACCTGTTTAACAATATAATTAGAAAAAGCTTCACAAAATAAAAGCAGACAATTCATGTTATGCAAAAGAGAACCTGCTGCCTTCCCAGCATTGCAGTAGAGAAAGTAAATGTAACAGCATTGCACCCTTCCTTTAGATCCAATGAAGCCAACTGTTCAGATGTTGGTACAACTGACCGAACTAGTTTTTTCATCGTGTTGCTTTTACAAAAGTTTTTATCTTCAGAAATATTACTGGCACTTTCCAGCAAGTTGTTATCAGCTTCAGTCCCTTTATTATTACTCGAGGCTGAGTGGACAGCATTGTTCCCTTTTGATTTTTTGAAGAAGGTCCAGAGTCTCCAACTTCCACTGGAGGACATTGTAGTTTCCCCTTCAATACCTTTCTCTTTCTTTTCAACAGCTATCATGCCTTTGAGCTCAAAGATATGTTTTTTACCAAAACAAACCATGCCCAGAACAATAGGAGCAGCTACAGTCCAGGGGAGATAATGACCATTAATTCTCACTACTAGTTTATCATTCTTCACCAGTGATGGACCATCAGTTTTAAACTTCTCCATATCAATTTTCGCAGCATCAAATGCTTGAGAAGCAGCATCAACTCCCATCCCTTCAAAAAGCAAGTGCTTACAAAGAGATATCTCTGCAACAAGTGCATGAACAAAATTAGCTCTATTGGCAAACAAGCCAAAAAGAAGAAACTGACCTCTCAAAAAAAAAACAAAAAACAAAAAGAAAAAGAAAGGACTGCATACAGGCATTATATGTGCTATATGCAGCTCTTTTGTCTTATAATAAACAGGCAGAACCTTTTGGCTTGGATTTGTCATCATCCTCTTAAGTATAACCCAATTAGTTGTTGTTATTCAACCTTATGACAAATTTTAGTTCACATTGTTTCTACAAATATGCCAAGTTACTTATACATGATTAGATGTACATTACAACAATATAGATGAATAAATAAAATATACAATCACTACTACCATCAAATGACTGATTAACCAAGTAGTCAAGGATAGCCATTATGCAAGTATGGAGGTTGATGAGTGTGTTCACTCAACATCACTGCACTTTGGCTTCTTTATTAATGCATAAATTCCCATATTACAAGGCATATGATGCTGAATTCATCATTTTCTTCCATAAGTAGTGGGAATTGTTGTTATATGTACAATACCATTCTCTTGTGTGTCTTTGAACTTGTTGCATATGGATGAGCAATATAAATAAACTTTTAAGAACAACAAGGATGTTCAAACTTCAAAAAAAGAACAGATGATAAAGATTCTCTCACCAATGGAAGGATTGATTGATTGGCATTCTGGTAGCTTCTTGTCCTCGCTGTCAACAACTGCAACAACAGACTCAGTTGTCGGATGTTGCTTGGCTAAGTTGCTTTCAGATGCTGCTTTTAAGAATGAATTTTTTCTCTCTAAATTCCAGTTTGAGAATCTTGGACTAGAGTCAAGAGAACGACTTAAAGGTTGTAGAATATTGTAGCTTCCAAGGTCATGAAGATGGTGCTGGAAATTGGGAACAGATCCAACTCCCTCTTCACGCAAACGGCTTTTGGGGATAATCATTGGGACAGTCTGAGGACCTGATTCCTGATGTGAGTCTTCAGGAGCCGTTGGTGATGAGTCTAGAATGAGTTCTGATGCATACGAACCTGCGGTAGAATATGAGCGGGAGCCAAAAGATAAACAAGAACCACAATTCATATTGTTAAGTTCATTCTCCTCCTCAGTGTTTTCCATCATATGATTGTCTGCCTCTGGAGATGGAGAAACCATACCATCCCATGGACCCACTGCAGGGTTATCAATATCCCTGAAAATGTAGTCATCTCCCTCTAAGTTCTCAGAGGTTGGCATTCTAGATATTACGGATTTCTCCTCAATAGCACTGGCGTTAGATTCTCGAGAGTTAATGAGGGTTACAGATGGAATCTCAAGGTTATGCATCTGATAACCTAGACATAAATCATCACCTAGTTGGACTTGATGAATTGAATCATTAAGACTAGACACAGCAATCCTCACTTGATTTGTCTCTCCTTTGATGGAATCAACCAGTGAAGCACCTCCAACAGGTTTATCAAGAGGACCAAATGTTTCAATTTCTTTACCTCCGTCGTTATTACAACAGATATGAGGAGACTTGATAACCAATCGAGTCTGATTCTCGAATGTCTCCACCTGCCCTGCTTCTGTTTTCTCCTTGTTACTAAGCAGTGTATCTTGGTTGGCAACTTCAACTGTATTAAACATTACAGAATCATATCTTAGCACGTCTCTACCAACCACTTGAGACTGATCCTCAAATGTCTCAACCTGCCCTGCTTCTATTTTCTCCTTGATACGAAGCACTGTATCTTGCCGGACAACTTCAACTGTATTATATGTAACGGAATCAGAATTTAGCATATCTCTATCAAGCAAAGAAAGCGAGCCTGTCGGCATTTGTCGATCAGCAATGCCCTTAGCAGTTGAATTCTCAATATCTGCATCCCTTTCATAATCAGATTTTGGGTTCTGGGACATAACATAAGTCAGACCAGATTCTTGTTGGGAATCACTCTCAGACTGTTCAGCTGTACTGCACAGAACTTGAGTGTGAACTTTAACTTTTTCTTGTTGTTCATCCCTCCCAACTCTCATGCTCACTGATTTTTCAGAGCAAAGATTTGAGGAAACTTCTCCCCCATTGCTACCCTCATGGGAAATCTGAGTAATTAAGAGGCTATCTCTTTCAATGGATTCCAGTCTTTCATCACATTGTCTGGATATATTGGAAATGATTGTGGAGCCTTCTCCAGGATCAGCACTAGGACTGTGAGAATCATTAACAATAGCCTCAGAAGTGAATTGATTAGCAATCTCATCACCATCAACATTGTCTACAATATTAACTTCCCCTATCCCCATCTCACTTGATGATTGTTTTGAGGTTACCACACACTTGCCTGACAATTCACTTACACCTGAGGTTGATATTCTGAGATCCTGTTCCTGGGAATGCAAATAGGCTAATGTTGGACTTTTAACCTCATCTAAATGATCTTTATTTGCAATGCTAATCCCAAAGCTGCCATCCATAGCAACAGTTTCACGTAGATCAGGCTGAATAAAATCATGATCAACACCATCAAGTACAGATGGGTTTTGAAGGTCTTCTCTCTCACTAACTTGAGAATGATCATCACCCTTTTCCGGAGGCTTCACAATACCAAGCACAGGAGAAGCGGCAGCAGAAGAATTAGTCAAACTATTGGCATCCAATATCTCTCCAGCCATGTCATCAACCTCTGACATGTGTATTCTCACCTTGTCACCACCACCTTTCCTAAAACTGCTTTCATGATTCATTGATCTCCGCCCAAATACAAGCCCCAAAAGGCTAGGTGGCTGCGAAACTGCCCTCTTGACAATCTTCTGACTATCAATATCAATCTCAGCACCTGAGTTTGATGTTCCCCCAGCAAGATTCAGGCTTTGAGCCTTAAGTAGCCTTCCATTTTGTATTCTCTCATCTGTCTCATCACCTGAAGATAAAGCAGAGAATGTACCATCCACATCATCACCATCTATCTCTCTTAGAAAGAAAGCCTCTCCTTTGTGATCCAAGTACATGTTAAAGCCGGCCTCAATTCCATTGACGCTTATATCAACGACCTTCTCCCTAGTCTTCAGCACTCCCTGAAACTTGCCAAACCGGACATACCAAGGGCTTGATTTGAAGCTACCGTCTTGCTGTTGGACAACAATGATATCCACAGCCCCACCAAATGGATGGAAGGGGCCTGAAACTGTATAAACACCATGAGAGATATAGCTACTCAGCCTCTGTACAGCATACATTTCCTTAGACACCCAAATCAGGAATTCCGGGAAAAAATATTAATTTCAAATAATCGAAAGTCCTAAATACAATCAAATGAACCAAAATCCAAAGAACAGTCAAGTTATTTATGGTGTCAGTTCCCGAACCAAAAATACTTTAAAAAATCAAATTGTCCAGAAAATCGAGCAAAGTGTAACAGAATTTTTTATCAAAACCACAACGGATCGATTAGCCTTCAAATATTTGGAAGAAACACCAAGATTAGCGACTCCTGACTTCAATTGAACAGAGCCCAGATTGCAGATGCCTCAAAATCAGATCACAGAAAGCCGAAAGAGGGGAAATGAATATCACAGATTTCACCACGCAAGTAAAATTCATGGGCTATGGCGCGAATACTGAATATATCCTTCCTAGCTGCAAGAATCCACCAATAAGCACAGAACGAGAGAACCAAAATGGCAAAATCTGCTCAGCCGCCGAGGAAACCCAACAAAACGTACAGGCTTTTTGCCATTCAACAACAGAAAACCTCGATATCTCAGCCAAAAACTGCCTTCTTCGAAAATGCCCGTCTAAATCGAAGCACCTCCATCACCAAGAAAGACAAACCAAGTAATCATCGCAATTCCCACCAAAACGCTCCAACTGTTATTCACTGAATGGAAAGAAAGCAAGAGAAAGGATCTAAAATTAAGTAAGGTTTTATAAGAGAGAAACCAAAGTTACAAGCTTTCCACTCGCAAACGCGAGAGAGAAATCTCAGTCGCCGGAGAAAAGGACAAAAATGGCACAGTTCGGTCCATACCATAGACCACAAAAATTCATGGAATGTAGTGAGAATTCTCGTCCAGCAGCAGCAGCAGCAGCGATTACAGACGACAGAGAAGCGAGGCAGCTAACGGATTTCTCCCTCTCGATTCCAGCGACGGCTGTGTTTCGTTCAATCCCACGGAAGTGAAAATGATTCTCTGGCAGTGGCGGTCGCTTCATACGCATCTGCCCAGAAATGGGCTACGTCATCAGCGATACGTGTCCGACTGGTAACTCTCCTGTGCGCACTTTCACAACAATTTTAACATTTTAACGTTTCTTTCATCAAAAAACATTTTAACATTTCTAATTACATGTCATGTCAGAAAACAATCTACTTACGCTATTTTTTCTTTTAATTTTATACTTCAATTATTTTCTTACGTAATTATTATATTTATTACTACGTTACATTTTCACCTTTATTACATCACATGGTTATAATACTTACCGAATAGATTCTCTTTACCACTTACCTACTTCTCTCCTCACTCATATTAACAGGCACGAAAGATTCATACGTCTCCCCAAATGAGATTCACGAATTAGATTAGTTTAGTAGGAGGGCGGAATTTGCAACGTTGTCGGGGATTGCATTAGACTATTAATTTGTAATTTTGCAAAATGGATCCAGTAACATGTATAATTGCATTTTGAATACACGGTTTTCGACATTTCGCGCCGGTACTTCTCGGTGTGCAATCCTATGCACCCGGGTGTACTACATTTATTTTTTTTTATTTTTTTGAAAATTTTTTTACACAACGGTTAATCTAGGTTTATTTAACGTATGTATCAATTTTTACTATTTTTGGAGACTTTTAGATATTTTTTTTAGATTTTTAAAAATCAGTGGCATAAATTACTAAAAATGTCACTGATTTTTAAAAATCTAAAAAAAATATCTAAAAGTCTCCAAAAATAGTAAAAATTGATACGTACGTTAAATAAACTTATATTAATAGCTTCATAAAAAAATTTCAAAAAAAAAATAAAAAAATAAGTGTAGTACACCCGGGTGCATTGAGGCTCAATACACCCGGGTGCATAGGATTGCACTCCGTACTTCTAAAGTTGCAAATCTTTACCTCATAGGCTTTAATGTATCTGTGATTTTAATTAAGAAGGAAATTAAGAAAAAATCTTAAACTATATTGAGGGTACTTTTAACAAGTCTAAAAATTTTATAATTTTTAATACAATGCTGGAACACAATTATATATATTTGCGAGGTTTAGTTTGCAAGGTATTATAGGGTCGTTTGACATTATTTTCTAATTTTCAAAAAGATTTTTTTTTTTTAATTATTTCATGCATCTTCGTCTTTTTTCCGCTCCTTAACGGCCGACTCAGACCGAGAACTTAGCATTACATAATTTGGCACGTCTGGCCTACTAACATCTTCAATCTATTTGTTGATAAATGTGGTAAGTGACAGGGGAGGGGCATCGTTTATCCCTGTCTGCCAGAGTAGGAATGTTTTATAATTTTCTAATCGAGAAACGCTGAAGCAAGACGCGTTAGGTGGGACTGGCATGCAAAAGCATCAGTTGCACGCAACCAAAAGTTCAAGCACGACAACCAATGTATCATATTTCATCAACAACCTCTCTTCGGAGACATCCGATAATTCATAAACAACGTGGCCAGTCGAGTTCCAATGGACTGTTATCAAATGCACCTGCGTGCACGTTGACTCAGTGCACCAAAATGTATTTAACTTATTTTTTATTTTTTTAAAAATTTTTTATACAATGATTAATCTATGTGTATTTAGCATGTGTATCAAGTTTTATCATTTTAAAAAAATTTTAAATATTTATTTTAGATTTTTTAAAATCAGTTAGCAAAACTTGATACATACATTAAATATATATATATTAACAGTTGAATAAAAAAATTTTAAAATTAAAAAATAAGTTTTTACAGCCAAGTGCACTGCATCAGGTCCGGTTCGAATTGCGTTCCCAAGGAAACCCAAAAATGAGAATTCAAATTAAAATAGAATTGGTCTACGCAATCAGGGCCATAATAAAAAATATTTATGTTTTTTTAAAAGATAATTTATTGATATACCCATTTAATTTAACGTTAATTGCATATATACCCACATAATTTCATGAATTACATATTACCGTATATAATTCCATTGAAATTGGACGTGTAGCTAACATATAAGGGAAATAAAGAAACTATTAAGCAAAATATACCATTCCAAAATTGCCCTTCCAACTATAGATGACGGTTGCGAAGGATCCCGTAATGGCTGTGGCAAATACGGGCATGTTTGAGACTGCTGTTGAAATGAGCCGTTAATTTGCGCAGGCTGCTGGCGTGTTGTTTAGATGATGACACAGAGGACTAGCTCAACAGATAGCATCACAAACATCAAATTCAAGAACCGCATCCTCAGCCTTCCCCAGATCATAGTTGATGGTGCCACCAAGTCTAAATTCTTAAATATGACCGTCTTGGAGCATCTTAATGACTTTGGTAGTTGGAATCAAGTGAGCTTGTACGTGGCATTCATGGACAACATGATCAGGGATGTAAAGCTGCTGGAGAAGAGCATTGTCATCAAAAATCTTGTGGGGACTGATCAAGCAGTTGCGGATCTCTTCAATGGTCTTGCCCACGACGCTTCCATCCATCCCGATTGTCTTCTAAATAAGGTCCCCGGACAAGTGAGTGCCTACTGCAAACAGTGTTTTGAAAACCGGACCGGACCGGACCGCCCGGTCCGACCGGTCGAACCGCGAACCGGTTGCTTCACGGTTCGGTTCGGCATCGGTTTGCTATTTTTAATGAAAACCGCTTGAACCGTTCAATTTGGGTGGTTGAACCACAAAAACCGGTCTAACCGCGGTTCGGTTCGCGCGGATTTTTTTAATAATAATTTTAAAAAATAAAAATATCGCGCGGGCCCGGAGCGCCCATCTCTCCCGTCCCGCCTGCCCGCACCTTCTTTCCTGCTCCCCTTTCCCTATTTCACTTTCACAGCGCCTGGGGTTTCAGCCTGCCGGAATCGTCTCAGCCCCACGACCCCACCTCGATCGATCGCAGCCCGACCTCCTTCAGCCTGCTGGCAGCACCCTTGATTGTCTCCTTCGGCCTGCTAGGGATGCTGACCGTTGACAGCGGTATACATATACCTACCGAACTCATCCCCTTGTCGGAGATTCCGTCTCCTTTGCCTCAGGTCCGGAACCGGCTGCCATTCATCTCAAGCTACTTTGACCATCCCAGCAACTACTGAATCCCAATAGCCATAAATCCAGCTAAGCAACCATGTTTCACGGCAGAAATTCCTTTTTTTTAGCCACCAGAAAATCAACGAGCGACCATGGAAATTTCAGCTACCAAGTTGCTGCACTTTTTGTTTCCAACTTCCTCACACCAAAGCTGAAACCCAAAACCAAACGGGAGGCAACATTCCCAACACGGTCCAAGCTTCAAATTGCAACCAGTGATTTCCCTATCTCCAGCAACACCTCCAGCATCCGGCAACTCGTTAAAGCACGGTAGCACCATTTTGGTTTCTAGGCTTCCAGCGTCTTTCGTCGTCAATTTGTCGCAGTCATTGGTTTGAATTTCACGCTGAAACTACACATTCTTTATATAAATTTATTCTTCACGGTAAATGGATGTCATAAAAAAGCCTACAATGTGGGTTAGAATTTATGAGCATGTACATCTTTATATATTTTATACAGTGGATATCATATAAAAAAAATTCTGCATTGTGGGCCACACTCTACGTGGCTTAGAAAAATCTGAAAAGAAACAAATGTGTATACGTCATTGTAATTTTAGTTTTATATTATTTAATTTGTTAAATATTATGCAATATTTTTCCATGTTATGGATTAATTGATGGATCTACATTTTTCTATATAGTTAGAACATCTAGTTGTGTTTTGTACTCACTTTAGACTTAAATCGTAGTCAAATTTTGCTCAAAATTGAATGATGATGGACAATTTGAACATTTTCAATTACATTCTAATTTTATATTTTATTATTATTTTTAGGTGGTTAATTTCTTCAAGTAAAGTAAAATTATATTTTTTTACAAATATCTTATATCCTTCCATTAATATTTGAAATTTCATTGCAGATATTCTGATCAAGCATATAGGAACAAAAAACGATAAAACAATTGCACATATTTCAGGTCAGTGCACTCTTTTTAAATTGTTAAAATTAATCATTATTTTTAAAATTTCATCTTGATTAACATATGTGGTCTTATTTTTTTCTTGATTTGCATGATAATTTTAATATGATAAACTTGAATGTATTATTGATGCTAAGCGTAATTTTTATATTACATATAATTCATATTTATTTATATATTTAATTTAATTTTGAAATAATTAAACTAAATTAAATATAATTATTATGTCATAATTATGTCATGCTGATGTCAAGGTTCAAAACGGTTTGAACCACGGTTGAACCGGTTGGACCTCAACCGGACACAAAAACGGTTCAGTTACATGTTCGGTTTTTAAAACATTGACTGCAAATAGAAATGGAACCAAGACAGGCCTACCTAAGGCACAACTACTTCAAGAATCCGTGGTCTTTCATCTCCTTCTTGGCGGGAAATCTCGCTGTGTATCTCGGTATCACCAGTTTCATCTATACCACCATAAATTTCATAGAACGCCATAGCTAGCTAGCTCTTGATCGATCTGATCATATCACACCCAAAATCAAAACACATCCACTATCACAATCACCCCCTTCTTCTTCTTCTTCTTCTTCTTCTTCTTCAACGCACGAGAGGTTTATTTTTGAGGTCTTGATCGTCGTTTGCACAGCTACGAACAAGATAGCATGGTCCATCAAATTAATTTAATGAAAGGCCGGACGGTCTTGATTGCTACTAAATGTGTTGGAGATGAGCCACGTTCCGTGCTACTAGGAAGATGATGGCTGCCGGTCTTGAAGGTTTTGCACCAGCTTTTTATCCAACGGAGCTGATCAGAAAATCAACAGTTCAAATGGCGGGATCTGAAACATAAGGGCTACCGGAGATGGTGGTTTTCATAGCTATATGTTGCTTAGAGCTGGGAGAAGATTAGTGCACCGAAAATTTCCCTTACCGAACCTTGCTTTCCACTTGATTTGGATGGCCATTAATGGAGAGAAAAACTAACGGGTTTTCCAGTTTGTTTCAGCAGCCATGATGGTCTCCTTCACGAGGAGATGATGAAACAATTTCAGTTTATGTACATGCGGAGGAGTTTTGCAAGAGAATTATTTTTGTTATTATTCAATTTCTAAACCCAGATGTTAACAGTTGCTAACGGCAAAGATGTCCTATGGGTGCGCATGCAATTTCCGTGAAAATGTGTGAGGATAATATACAATTCATAAAACTATGCAAGTACCTTTGCAATTAATACCAAACTAAGTATTATATCTGTAAATTATCCTTTTCTAAACGCGTTTTTTAATACCCATGGGTTCTCTGCGGCGAGCAGAAATATGTAATTTCTAAAAAAGTTTATATTCATGCACAGACATTTTGATTTTCCATCTTGCAAAATTTAATAATTTTTAAACTTATTTGGCATTTTATTCTAATTCTTAAAATCAATATTCACGGAGTTTACTCATGTATCTGTTACCTGAAATCTTATTTTCAAAAGTCGAAATACGGGGTGGCTCTAGAAATGGGTTAAAAAATATTAAAAATTCAAAAAGAAAAATTTTTTAAATGTTAAAGTAAAATGTACTCAAATAAATATAAGAGTAATTGGCAAATACACCAACTTAGTTTGATCAAAATTTCAAATACACCACATAGTTTCAAAAATTATAAATGACTCTCCCATAATTTAACCATAATTGCAAATAACTCTCATACTGTTATGACTTCGTTACTATATTGTCATAGCATGAGGCTTATTTGTAATTATGGATAAACCATGTGGGGGTTATTTGCAAAAATTAAGTATACCACTTAATTTTTGAAATTGCAAGTACACCTGCATAGTTTGCATATTTTTGCAAGTACACCTACATATTTTTGGAATTATGCGATCGTATTTACGATTTTGATCAAACTAAGTAGGTATATTTGCAAATGACCTTAAATATAAAACAAATCAGATGATTATATAAAAATTTGGGAAAACAATTTGAATATAAGAATAAAAATAAATCAAAAGAGTTAGGTTGTTAAAATGTTGACAATGTATAAATTTACAAGGATTGCAATCTAATGTAAGTTTTTAAAAAAAATGTTATTTTTTTTGTTAGAAGTGTAACTTGGATAAGGTAAGTTCGGCTTAGGACAGATCATACTTATAATAATTAGGAAACAAATGATGAGTTGACTATTCAACTGATGATATGTCCAATGATGTGGCATCCTGACCATTGACCATTTGACCAAGCAATGGGCCAAAAATAAGTGGAAGGTTATTGGGCTAGACCCAAATAAGCCCACTTAGAATGATGGGTTAAGTTATATAAAATACCGCGAGTATTTAACTCAACAGCCCAAGGTGCTTAAGTAATTAAGGTGTTGGTCTTTGGTAGAGGAGGTCTCAAGTTCGAGTTCCAAAGAGTGTATAAATGATGTATTTTGCATTTTTGGGCTCTGTGAGCCTCACCAGTTTGAATTCGAATTTAAAATTTGATTTAAGATCGTATTGCGATCAGGGATCTTGAAATTCGAATTTGAAATGAATTTGAGATCGGATTGCGATCGGTGAACTTGAAATTCAAATTTGAATTGAAATCGGATTTCGAGCGGAAAATCCTCCGGTGAATCCTCCGGTGAGCTATAAATAAACGATTTGAGTACTCGATGGAGATACCAGAGAAAAGAGGAGGAACGCTGCCGCAGGAGAAAGGAAAAGACCGATCTAATCCGTTCAAGCGATCAATTTCATTTTCTTCTTTAAGGTAAGGGGGATTTTGCCTTTTTAGCCTTTAATTATGGCATGATTTAATGAGGATTTATCACATAATTATTTAGTGGTTTTACTAATATGTGATTTTTATTGGTCATTAATCATGCTGGGATGATATAAGATATTATATGCTTAATTGCATAGGAGTGGATGCCACATAATTATTTGATAAATGTGTTATTTACATTAAACTAATTATGTAATGATTTATCAATAATTTTGAGGATGTATAACATAAAGGTAATTTTGGGCAAGATGGAAAGCATAATGGCATAATTATAATTTATTTTGAGTAAAATAAATTAATGAGTAAAATTATGTACGTTATATTATGCTTTGATGGCCTAAAATTAAATATGTTAGCCAAATTATTAATGAGATGAATTTTTAATGCATTTTAATGCATTTAAGATGTTTAAAGGAGATATATATACGCAAATAATATTAAAATATTATTATATATATCTTGTATAAATGGACGGATGGATGTTACTGCCTATTTTCGAGTTTTTGGATATTTTACAATTCTGCCTAATGATTTTTCTGAAAATCATAAGCTGTCAAGGAGTTTCTTTAAAATCAGAAGACAGCAGGAGAATCTGTAAATTTTCAGAAGATGGTACGGGCTTCAGGGAGTGGGCTGGATCCGGGCTGAGCCCAGCTGCAGACTAGCCCAACTGTTGAGATGGGCCTCAGAAGGAGGATCCAATGAGCGAACCCATGGCTTACAGCCCAAAGATGATACCCAGGCAGGAGCCCAGGTAGTAAAGCCCAGAGAGCGGCCCACCAGGAAGCCCAGTTGGGCAGGACCACCAGCGGCGAGCCCAAGTCGTCGGCGGCGAGGGACACGTGGCACCGTTTGGTGCGTTCATCTTCAAATTGATGTAAATTGTGATCTAGAGGTCCGATTTGAGTGATCCAGGGGTCATTTCCAATGGATTTGGACATTTTGAGTTCAATGAAAGGGCTAGATTAGCCAAATGATGCCTAGAAGTTTGAGTTTTGGGGATAGAGGAGTATCCTAAAGGATTTAAGGTCTTAAATCCTTAAATCCTTAGGGTAGTCCCCAAATTTTAAGTTGAGTACTTCTAGGAAGAGATGATGGCATATAAAATGTATTAAAGGCTTTAAAAGTTGAGCAATTGAGTAAAGATAATGTGTTCTTATGATCTTAATTGCAGGGCATAATCCTACTTACTAAATTCTTGTGAACTTACCCCTTTTTTCCTTTAACTCTCAGATGATCCCGAGGATGGTGGCCAATGAGATGGTGGTGGTGTGCTAATGAATAAATCTATTTATTTATTTCTTTCTATGTAATGAGTGGCTTGACTTTGATGTAAAGAATTTATTGAAGTGGGCATGTTTGTAATAACTCTATGGACTTTGATGTAATAATGCAATTTTATTTCTTATTGCATAAATGAGATGGTTTAATCATCGCATGGGAAGATCCTGGAGTTTTAAAACGACTTGAACCGAAAATTTAGGCAAAAGCCTTGATTTTTAGTTCAGGCCGTTACAATACTATTATCTGATTTTCAGAAATTTCTACTTGGTCGGGTCTATTTTAAGTCTATCTGACTTTATTTTTTAAAGTTGGGTTGATTCCAATTTTAATTCCAAAATAATTTATTAAAAAGTCTTTGTCTAATACTTAAAAATCATAATTCTATTACAAATCTTACTTAAAACCTATAATCAAATGATAATAATATAATTTTTAAGATACATTATTAAATTGATTAAATAATAGGTAATTAAACAAGTTTTTGTATACTTATGCCTTCCACCAAAAAAGATATTTCATAAAATATATATTAAACATATATTAGCAATTTAGGTTCCAAGTGATCGAACCTTAAAACCTACCATAATCTAATCAAACTGATATTTTTTTACTTCAAACATGCCCTATGTTATGCATATAAAATAGAAGCTTACCCTATCCATTTTAGAGTACCCTACCAGTTGACCCATAGATACCCTACCTAACTTGAAACACTACTTTTTATTTTTTTTATATCTATGCAATCCCATGTAGTTCTTACCCCAAGTAAAAATTCACAATTTTGAAAATTTATTTGATATTTTTATAGGTTTGAACAAAAATAAAAGTAAAGTGGTAGCGAACATTTTTTTAAAAAGTAAAATATGAATGTGATGTGATAGAAATTAATGATTAAGAGTTTAAAAAAAGTTCACATAGATGTTACACTTACATATGATAATGTGAAAAAATAATTAAAATATAGAAATAATAATAGATAAGTAGAATAAGTAACTAACTAAAATGTCAAATCATATAAAAATTTTCGAGAATGGGAATAAGAAATTTTTTTGATATCGTACTCTTTTTTTTTTCTCTTGTTTACTTTAACTAATACCATACGAACCGTAACGCTTTTTTCGTATCTAATCCATACCAGCTTAAAATATTGAAGTGGCAAAACAAAAATATCAATCCTGGGTCTCGCCTTCGACAGATTCACAATATATTAAATCTGTATATTTTATCCCAAAATAACTAATTTTTTTACATGATATATGGGAATTGGGAAGTTATTGCCTGCAAAAGTTTGTATGGAATGATTTTTACAGATTTTTTTTCACTTCTGTTGTGATTGTTTAATATTCAAATTTTTTATGATATTCATCTAAATATATTTCATCACGGTGTTAAAATTAAATATTTCGCTATATTAATTTTCAAATTCTAACAATTTTATACTCCTGCCCAAACGATGATATATACTTATAAAATATAAGTTTTCAAGTATTAGTATTATATATAATTTTATATTCTGCATTGTTTAAATGGTAAAAAACAGCAACCATTTTTACTACCATACAAGGAGGGCCGCACTCACGCGCAAACCTGGCAATGGCCATACCGAAACGAATTTTTCTCGATCCCGTTGTTTCCCTTGTGAAACGAGAAACCCATTGGCCTACTATTCAATATTCATCACACGTACGAATTCTTCGCTTGCCTTGATCACTCGAACTTCTAAGTCAACGGTCAAATTTTGATCTCCATAAATTGAACTTAGGGCCTATTGAGTGCCATCCAATTGCGTAGGATGAGAGGAGTTTTTTTTTTTTTTTTTGCATTATATTTATATAATGTGACAACTTGATATTAAAATAAGACACATTCATTACTCTGATATCAGGAAGGAAAATTTTTCCCATAAGCACTCCTGTATAGAGAAAAATCAGTAAAAACTCACCACTTTTCAATAGAAATTTGTAAAATTCCAATTTTAAGGGGACTGTTTTGAAAAATTCCTTTTTAACCAAGGTAAAGGGAATCCATTGTTTGTCAGCCTTTCCAGTTACCAATGGGTCAACTGCTCAGTTGCAAAATGAGAGGAGATTTGGATTCGCCGAAAGCTCGCATGGCAATTTTAGTACCCTCCTTCAGTGGTTGTCTTCAATTTATAAAACTCAATATAGAATATTTCTAGTTACATGTTGGTCGATCTGTTATTTTAGAAATCAAAGGCATAGAACAGGTCACTCTCTCCTTTTTTTGATATTCCCAACAAATGTTCTACCCTTTTGCATGAGTGGGATTCAACTAAAGCTCAATCCGAAGGCTCTCGCTTACTCAATGAGAGATAAACCTCCACTTCCTAGGCAGGTAAAGGTGAACATTAATGACAATTTCTGTAGGAGCTCAAGAAGGGTTGGCACTTGTGCAATTATCCATGATGACAAGAGTATTTTTCTGACTACAAAATCTTGGACATGGCAGGGATGAGAATGGATTAACTCTCGAGGTATGCTACTAGCTATAAGATGGGTGGAGGAGCTTCATTTTTCAAATGTCATCTTTGTGACCAACTCCCTCATAAGGTGACATCTGTTCCAGCGTTAATCTTATTGCGGAGATGCTAAAAGTGAACGGTCAACAATACAATAGTTGTGTTTTTTCTATAGTTCCTAGGATGGTAATGTTGTGGCGGACACTAACAGAGTATGCACTGAAACAAGAACTCTCTCCATGTTCTTGGACGGATTTGTCTCTTGCTTGTATCTCAAATGCTATGTATAAATATTTGAGTTTTTTTAATGATAATATGGAGATTCTTCCTCACGCTCTCTAGAATTTGCTTCTAGAAATGGTGTGTTGGAAACCTATCTTTCTTCAATAAAAAAAAAAAACGAAAAAGTAATATTAGAAATAGAGAAAATATAATTGTTATATATTAAAAGTTAACAAATATATTAAAATGAAAATTTTGAAAAAAAATTAAAGTCTCATCTCTTTCCGTTAATTCAATTGAGAACATGTAAAAA
This sequence comes from Annona cherimola, assembly GCA_030490835.1. Taxonomy (NCBI): domain Eukaryota; kingdom Viridiplantae; phylum Streptophyta; class Magnoliopsida; order Magnoliales; family Annonaceae; genus Annona; species Annona cherimola. The sequence goes on along the minus strand of CM059971.1, from coordinate 98,503,342 downwards.
TTTATTTTAAAAATTTTTCTTACCTTACATTCTTTGATACAATTTAACATTTTAGTTACGTAATTATCTTTTTTATTTTTATGATTTAATCATTTTGCCACATATTTTTATATAACCAGTTTATCTATTTTAATTTTATTTTCTTTATTATTAATCATTATCTTAATTTATAGTACACTACTATTTCACTTTCTAAAAAAATTTCATATTTCCCCTTCAATTTTACTTCTACTCTCCTCGGACCCTCGTTGGTCGTCATCTCGTAAGTTTTTTTTTTTCTGGATTTGCAATTCAGTTGTTATTACAGCTTCATAACCTAGTGATAAATAACAACCGTTCGATAGACTTTTGCATGCGATTTTTTAATTTTTTTTTATTATTATTTTTTTTGGCCATGCTTCCACTTGTAATTTAATATATGTGTATATATATATATACAGTCAGACAGACTTTCTTTTTTCTCTTCCAAACTTTAATTAAGTGGGCCAGAAATAGAAATATGATTTTGATTAATGCATTTTTTATTATTCCATTTTGGAATCATATTTTATAATATCTTGTTTTTCATTGAATTATTATAAATCAAACCCATGAGAAACCTTACGAATTTTCCTGCAAAATAACCCGATAAAATCCTTACAAATGTCCACAATATTAAGGGAAAAAAAAATTAAAACTTCTAATAGGAAAGACTATTACTCCCAATTGGAGTACTATTGCCCCTGGGACACATAAGAAGTTGAACTTGCCTGGGCAACGAGCCAGGGCAAATCCCTGGCTATAATCGGTTAGTTTTTTATGCATATTTTTATTCGTGAATAAGATGCATTTGTATTTGAACAGTCTTCAATTAAGACAATTTTTAAATTCTTTACAAATATTAAATGATGAAAAATGATAAATTATTTTTCGAGGACAATTATTACAGGCATGCATTTATAAAACAGAGAAAAGAAAACATCTGCACTGCGCTTGTGTTTCAACTTTCAAGAAGCTTTCCCTACAAAATCGATGGAATAGATCAGGTCATATCGGGAAATATTAAATGATAAAAATTTGATAAGTTATTTTCTGAGGACATTTACTACGCGCATGCACTTACATTTTACACTTGTATAGAACAGCAGAAAAGAAAACATACCCAAGTGCATGCACTTGCGTTTTAAGAAGTTTTGCCCAACAATATGGATGGAATAGTTAAAGTCATCTTGGGAAATTTATGTCGCAAGTCATCAAATAATAGCATCACATGTGGTACTACGTACGGGGCATGTGCATGCTGTTACTTCAAATTTAGAAAATTTTCACCTTTTAATCCGTAAGTTTCATGTTTTGATAGATGTAAATGGGGAAGGAAATGGAATGGAATGGACAAGTATGATAGAGTTCAGTGGAAATAAATCAGTGGGAAGAGATACAGTAGTTCATAAAAATATTTTTAAAAATAATTAAAATATAAATGTAGAAATTAAAAAATAAAATAATTAATTATTAAAAGCCTTGAATTTTTCATTCCCATCCATTTCACTTCATCTCCATTTACCAAACACTATCTACGGAAAATGGCTCCTAATTTAGCAAATGCGCATTTTTTTGCCTTCCCAAAATTTTGATTATAAGATGGTTTTTACTATCAATCAAACATCATCTTCCTCATCATAAGTCATTTCTCACCTAGGCGGGGGGTCTGCTGCATGGATTCTGTTCTGACATTCTTGACAATTAAAGACTAAATTTTCAGTAATTTATAATATTTTCAAATCTTATTTAATTACTTTCATCTATATTTTTTTGGGGTCTTCCTCTCATTCTCCTACTATCTTCTACTTGGAAAGACCTTACTCTTCTAACCGGTGTCATTTCAAGTATCCGTTTAACATGATCAAATCATCTTAATCTATTTTTCCTCGTTTTATCACCTACTAGTTTCACTTTTAGATTTTCTTGAATTATTTCGTTTCTAATTTTATCTTTTCTTATTTTACTACTCATTCACCTTAACATTTTCATTTCCGCTACATTCGTTTTATGTGTATGTTATTTTTTAACTACCCAACATTTTGCCTCATAAAGCATAACGAGTTTAATCGCAGTCTTGTAAAATTTTTCTTTTAATTTAATTGGGACTTGACAGTTACATAAAATTCTCAACGCACATCGTCATTTCTTTCATTCTGCTTGAATTCTATGTATTATATCTTTTTTAATTTTTATATTCTCTTGAATTATTGATCCCAAGTATCAGAAGTGATTAGTTCTTGTTACTACATGATCCAAAATCTTAATTAGTTCTTCATCCAAGTTCTCACTATTATTAAAATTGCATTTCATATATTCAGTTTTTATGTGACTAATTCTAAAATCATTAGATTCTAAGGTATATATCAACTTATTCAATTTTAAATTTAGTCTTTTTTTAGTTTCATCTATTAAAGCAATGTCATCTGCAAATAACATGCACCAAAGTACTTCTTGTTGTAGATGTCTAGTAATTTCATCTATTACTAAAGTAAAAAGATAATGACTCAAGACTAAACCTTCATGTAAACCTATTTTCATTGGAAAAATATTAGTTTCTCTACTAATAGTTATAGTCTCCTCATACATGTTTTTGATAACATAAACGTATCTGTTATTAATTTTTTTCTTTTTCATCATTTGTCATATTAACTTTTTGATATTCGATCATATACTTTTTCTAAATCAACAAAAATCATGGATAAGTTCTTTTTCTTCTCCCTATACTTTTCAAATAGTTGTCTAAGTAAGAAATGACCTCAGTGGTTGATCTTCCTGGCATAAAACCAAATTAATTTTCAGATACATTAGTTTTTCATCTTAGTTATACTCAATAACTCTTTCCCATAACTTCCTAGTGTGACTCATTAGTTTTATTCTCAGATAATTTACACAATTTTAGATATTTTATAAATTAGGATTATAGTATTTTTTCTCCATTCACTAGGCATTAACTTTGTTTTTGTAATATCAATCAAACATACGGGGACAAAGTATAAATCGATGGCATCTTGGGATTTAATAAAAAAGGGCTTTCACAATTTGGCCTCTACCAACGTAGGAAGAGTAGAGCAGTGGACGCTGCCGTGATCGAGAGAAAACTGGATGGGCCAGATTCCTAATTTAATGGGCTAATATGTTTGAAGTTGTGGGCTTCCTGCAACTGGACCATCGATAATTCATACTAAAAGACGATCAACGAGCACATCCACTTTATAATTCGAAGTCACCATATATAAGGGCCTCTGTATCCTGTTAAAAATAGGTTGGATTTGCCACCATAAGTGCAACCTAGCTGAATATTATCCTGGCCTTTAAACCAGTTGACCCCGGTTCAAACTAGGAGGGAGACCATTTTGTCTTCTATTTATAGATGGAGATTGGGATAGTGTGTATGCTATTGTGTGAGCATAGGAACCGCACACCGTTGTCTTCTTCTTTTATTTATTAGAAGAGCTTTGTATCTCCGGTTTGTATTAGAAATGTGATCTTCTACTGTTTGAGATAAAAAAAAAATCATTGAGCAAGATAGAAAAATGTACTTTTAGATCAATTATAAATATGACGAATAAAAGAATAGGTTGGATTTATCCAAAAAGAACTAGACTATTAAAAAGTTTTACTACGGATACATAATCTAGATAAATTCAAAGTTTTTAACTAACATATGGTTTATTGCCACAATAATTATACTTACGAACGCTTGGGGTGCAAAAATCATGCCGAGGACGGCATGTTCTAAATTTATAACCATAGAAAATGAATAGCATCAGAATTAAGGACAAGGCGAGATTTGTATATATGTATATAATCATCATAATTTGGGATACTGATTGATAGTGCTTCTAGAATCATTTCTGGGCAGAAATACATGAGAATAATCTAGGAATCATCATAAGACGACAGCTGAGTTGAAACAACCACCTGACCCGCAAAGCGTGTGTGTATGTAAATTATCCTAATATTTGTGTGGTCTTTTCATCCTGAGATAACCTTTGTGATAGGAAACAACGCAATTGTCGGCAGCTCAACATGATCCGATCAAACCGGAATTTCTGCGTTCTATTAATGGGATCCCGGTCCTGCACACACGCAAGTGCACTTAGCTTCAGAGCAATTGGTTACGAAAAATTCCTTTTTTATTTTTTTGAAAATTTCTTATAAAATTGATAATCTAAGTGTATTTAATATATGCATCAAGTTTTATTCCTTTTGGAAATTTGTAGATTTTTTTTGAATTTTTTAAAATTAAGAGCTTTTTTATTGATATTATATACATTATAACTTCTTATTACATTATAAATCAGGTACGTTGCTTGTTTATACCACCAATCTGGGGGAACAATTTTTTTTTTTTTTTTTTTCACTCCCAACAACTGGGAGACTCAAACACTAGATGTTCCCAGCATGGGGTTTCTGGCGTTGCCTTCAGCACACAAGGATAGTAGCAACTAGGGGCATTTTTAGTCACTTGAAAATTACAAAAATGACCCTATTTTTAAAAAATTTTAAAAAATATCTATAAATTTTCTAAATTAGTAAAACTTGTTGCATGTGTTAAATATACTTAGATTAATAGTTTGATAAAAGTTTTCAAACAAATATAAATGCACTTGTGTGCATTTAATCATTCAACTTGTTAATGCAATGCCCCTTATATTAGCAAGGCTATCTAGAAGCTGTGTTATGAAATCATATCCATTTTTCGTGAAAAATTTACCCCATCAACTATACTTATGATCATTTGTTTAGTTTCAACTATACTTATGATCATTTGTTTAGTTATGTGATTTGAGTTTCACCCAAATACAAAATGTGCATGCGCTAGATTTTCTTTAAAACATATAGATTTATGTGTAAATTATGAAAAAATATTTAGATCCATTCACATATTTATCAAAGTATAATGATACCATGTAGGATTAGGCTTTTCTAAAATATACCCACTATGTTTAGTCATAATTCCAAATATACTTATTTCATCAAAAAAATTTGAAATATACTCACAACGTTTTCAAATTTTCAAATATACCCACTACGTTTGCATTTAATCCCAAAAATGGTCATTCCGTCAAAAATTGTCAATCAAAATTTTGTCAATACCCAAAATACCTATGTTATAAAATAATAAATGATGAAATGAAATGAAATGAAATGAATTAGGGCTCTCTAAATTTAGAACTCATGTGTAATTAGTGCATCAATGAGTTATGATATTCAATTTTTTCAATTTCGTCCTAAATTTGAAGCGTATAGTAGTAATTTCACATGTTCACTAACAGTGTTAACTCACGTAACGAGTATTTTTTAAATTAAATGCAAACATAGTGAATATATTTTAGATTTTGGAAACATTGTGGGTATATTTGGAATTATGATCAAACGTAATGTATATATTTGAGAAAAGCTCATTATTTATTCACATGGTAATGAAATTTTAGACAGTCAAATATTGAAAATTGAATTTTAATATCAAATCAAATGATGGGATTTAACTAGCAAAATAAACAATGGCGAATACAATGAATGGAGTAAGTCTAACATAAGATGAGCAAAGTGGGTAATGTTTCATAGAAATGTAACTCCTGTCAATACATCTATTGCTTTTTAATTTGGGTCATTAGCTCATGATTGGAAGAATGTAAGGTGGGATCAATCTCCCTGCGTGTGGTAACCAGCGCGGATTCCACCGCCTTCTGTGGCAACCAGTTTGACAAGCTGGTCCGAGACAAACCGGTGATGGGGACAGCGCAAATTGGTGATTGAGGGCGAGCGCTGGGGAATCCGACCAAGTGGTGGATTGGACATCTTACATTCCGCTCGTAGTGTAAGATTTCTAGCCTGGAATCATACAAATAATCAAGGTCAAGATCTTGTTGATCATAAAATAATATCTTTTTTAAGCCCAATATAATTCGTACGCGTACACAAATTAAAACGATCAACACCGACATAATTATCTACGATCAATAAAACTGGACCGAACTGTATATGATCATCTAAAATCAGCATAAATTTGGTACCCATGAAGATAATTATTAGGCTTGGCACGAGACAACTGTGGATTGCGATTGGGAGCCTTTTTTTTTTTTATTCTGCTTAATTCAGGGAGGCCTCTTGCTTTTAAAAAATAAAAAATAAAAATTAAGCCGTCTCTGAAACTAAGGTATCTTTAGCATGCTTATTGCATAATACTTATTTTTAGTTAAATTAACAAATCTGGTAGTTAAGCCGCAATCGTCTTATTTTATGGCATGATCCCTGTAATGTTTGATAATTTAAAAGTTGTAGGAATTATAGAATGGGGTAAGAGTAGAAAATGAAATATTCTGAAGATTATGCGATTGATATGAAATGATGTGAGTAAAGTTGGAATATTATTGGAGGGTAGATGATAGGAAAAATGATTGGAATATAAGAGTAAAAGTATAAAAATATGATTATCAGTTGAATAGTGACGGGCCTTGAAATCCGTGCTTCTATCATTTCCACCCTATGTTTCCCACGTCAATTATCAAACTTCTTGTCCTCTACTTTTCCTTTTTAACCAGTTTATTTGATTTAAAGGTAAAACTAGGTAAGTAATAATTTGTATTGCATTTCGAAAACTCAAAATACGTGTCAAACTATCAATTTGAGTATGTCATTTTAGTTATGGAACAAAGTTTTGAAAATTGAAAAATATATTTATTTAAAATATATAAAATTTCCACATAGATAGCACCCTGGTGGTAGGGAAATTGGTAGCATTCTAGGATGGGGGCTCGGGTCCTGTCCTTGCATCTATAAATACATGAGAACTTGTTGTCTATCATGTAAATAAATGAAAGTTTATTGTTGGTTTCTACATAGATTTAACCTTGATTGCAATATCGAATAAAGAGATATAACATTGTACAAACCAATCAAAACATATGTAAGGCAAAAATGTTCTAAATATTTTAGTCTTTTCTACACTATTTTAAGCATTTTAGTTATGCTTATAGGAAACATAATTTATATTTTAAATCATTTTATTTGATTAGTATCAACATTTTTGCTCATCCAACTTACAATATCTTATCATCTTCGGCTACTTACCGGCTACCAACCCCTAATAAACTCTAAGTGAATTAACCATGCCCTAATTAGGGTAATAACATTAATACATAGAATCACTTTATTCATGTGAAGGGTAATCGAAAAAAAGAAATTTGTTGCCCTTTCCAATGGTGCAACTTGAGTCTGGTTAAATTTAAAATCAACGTAAATAAATGTTTAAGGTTACCTTTTGAAAGTCTAAACCCTATTCACCTGATTTATAAGTAGGTTTAGGGTTCTAGTAAGCCTGAACTGGGGCCTAATTATTACTATTTATATTTAATGTACATATTCTTCATATTTATGTATTTTATATATTATATATAACACATAAATAATATTCTTTATATTTATGTGTTTTATATTACTTATGTTTATTTGTATATATTTTAATTATACTCAAAATTATATTATATATAAATTATGTTATTTAATTTACTTTATATTATTTATCTTTAAATTTATTAATTTTCATCTTTTATCTTATTTCTGAAAAGTTAAAATTTTATCTATTATTTTCGCTAACAAAATTATGTAATTATTGCATATTTATGTGAAAATCTAAACTTATCAAATTTTAAGCAAACGAAAACTTACAGGCTCTTTCATCAAAAAAAAAAAAAAATTACAGGCTCAATGGTCCAATGTACAGCGTCATGGTAACACGTTTGGGTGTATAGGTGGGTATTCGGGATCGAATCCCACGAGGAGCAATCTCCATTATAATTAAAAAAACTTATCAGCTAGAATTCCAACCCGAAGCTAATATGACACATTAAGGTTTAGATTTTATTTAATAGTTTTAAGATTACAATTCGGATTTTATAAATAGAATTAATGTTAGATAAGGTCGAGTCAAACACAAGTTTTATGAATTAGAGTTATAACCCTAGCCCTTTCTTATGTTTTGATTCCGCAATAATATCTTCTTCTATTTAATTATTTATATATTTGTTCAATCAAAAATTATCTATCCATATAATATTGTTTAAATTTAGCAAAAATTTCTCGCGTGCCTATAACATTTGGCTATTATTCCCCTTATATCTATAATATTTCTAAAATTTTTTAGACATCCACAATCTTTCACTCCTAATTCCTCTTATGCTCACACTATCACAATGCATGTATCTTTTTTCAAAATTCTAAAAATGCCCCCGTTGTCTCCTCCCTCATCAACTGTTGCTCACCAGCGAAAAAGATCTACCTCTCAAACTCTTCCCTCGCTTACTGCTATTAAAAAATCTACTCGCCTCATCGTGCGTGGAGAACAAGTTTACCACATCAGGAGGGGGACAATGGGAACAATGAGCCTAGTGATGGTGAACAAAGGCCTACCGGACTTGATGAAGGTGATGGCAGAAGCGTTGGGGACCCAGGGGCTAAGATCGTTGTACAAGGTGGTGATGGTGAACGAGGTGACAATAGTGGTGAAGAGGATGAGGGAGATGAACAACGAGGGGCATGCAGGGGTATAACTTGGTACAAAATCAATCCAAACTCAACTAACTTAACCCAGTTTCAAAACCAAATTCGGGATTTTATTTTTGAAATTTTTTTCAAAACAAACACTGTTTCGATCCGATATCAAAACTCAACCTGGTCCGAACCCGATATCCTCTCCAAATTATTAAAAGAATTATTTGGTTTATGTATTAAGTGTTTTAACTATAATTATAATAAAAATTCTTTTGTGTAATAATAATTTAATTAAACTATAAAATATTTATTCTAAAACCTAAATATCATCTACATTTATTTATAAAAAGTTGAATCTATTGAACCTACACAAACTTAATTTGTAAATAATTACAAATATATCATCTCTTTAAAATTAATGCATATGCACAAATTGACTGTGAGATATATAAGTTTCACAATTTGTTTAGGTAATGATTTCATGTCATTCTAATCATTTTTCTTACCTTGATTGTTAACGGTAAATTGATTATTTCATTATACTTAATACTATCTTTTAATTAGAAGATCAACTTTCACCAAAATCAAAAATATCATAGGTCATATAAATATATTGATGTATAAATTATGAATAAATAAGTTATCGTAATCAAAATATATTTTAGAATTAGTTAGTGTGAATGCAGTAATGTTTAAAGAATTTGTTATTTCTATTTTTAGATTTCAACTTTGTTAATTTAAGAGTAACCTGAATTTCAATCCAAAACTCATGTCAAATCAATCCGAACACGACTCGAACCTAGATTTTAATATTAGGGTAAGTGTTCGAGTTTATATAAACTCAATAAGCTTAAAATTAGGGTTCACTTAAATCTAGTACAACCCAATGCCAATTGCACCACTAAGGGCATTTTCAAAATTTTGAAAAAAGACTTGGGCTCCATGACAACGGAAGCATCAAACGAGTTAGGGGTGAAATATTATAGATGTATGAAAATTTTTTGAAATGTTGTGGGTTTAAGTAGAATAATAGTCAAATGTTATGAGTATGCGAGAAATTTGCCCTTAAAATTATTATTATCATTAGTGTAGAAAATTATTTTATTTCACTTTTTTTTTTGTTAAAAAACCAACACAAACAATCACCCAATCTTTTCAATAGGTATAATTTATCAAGGTGTCATGCAGTGCTACACTCACCGTGCCATGAAACGAGCATGAACAATAAAACTGAGATTCACGTATTTAATTATGGACTTGTCATTCGTCCAAATATCAAAATATAATATTCAAAGAATCAACTTTTTCTTCCTATCGGAGGCCTCTGCTAACATTCTCTATTTATTTAATTTTTTAATCATTCACCCCTTTTTAACTCTATAGGTATTAGCACGCACCTAGCATGACTGACAAATTGTCTAGCCAGCCGCTGGAATGAGATGTCTTGAGTAAACATTGTTGGATTATGGGAAGATATGTACTTGGTCTGAGTTTTTTTTTTTTTTTTTTTGCCCTTAAGAAAGTGGTTTGGAATCTAACTATATTGGTTTGGCGGAAAATGAACTATATACCGACACAATAGCATATCCAACCTTTTCGGCTGTCTTCCACAGGATAAAATTATCCAACATTTAAACCCCATTTCCCAGCCGCACGTCTGGTGGCCCCACCAGGTTCATGATCAATGTCTGCGGAACAGCTAGCCCATTCCAATAATTGGATACTCAATTCATGCACTTAGAAAATTGATAGCAGTTGTTGTCCAACGTAGCAAGTTGTATTCAGGCACTTCCTCCCAATATTATGATATTCACATTGCCCTTTTTCTACATATATATTTTTAATTTACTAAATTCAAAATATCGTTTTTGTCCTTTCTCAAGAGCTGGGCTGAATCATGTGGTGGAGAAAGGTGGATGAGAAAGAGAGCATCGATCCATCATCTGTAGCAGATCAATGGGAGCTAGTACCTATCTTGGAAATCAAACCCAATAAGCTTCAAGCATTCAACTTCAAAACCTCCAGAACAAAGCATAGCAAGCCAATCCAATCCAGCCAGCCTCATCAAGACAAACGTAGCTCATAATACCCATTTCATATATAGTCAATTTCGTACATATATTATATATGGAACATATGTATACAAAGGCCATGAAGAAAAAGAAAGAAAGAGATGGCGAAAATCTTTTTTCGTTTTTCATCTGACTGTCAAGTTGCCAGCTGCACTTTCTCTTCTTTTGCTGCAATGGAGTTCTTGCAATGGGCAATGGCTGCTTGGATAGCGTTCTGAAGTTCTTCCATGGTGCTGTCGTTGGAAGAAGAGATGGTGGCTGTGGCCAGAAGAAGGCCGCTGTTTGTGGGGGACGTGCGCATGGATGCCGGGGCCGACGAGAAACCTCCTCTTCTCCTTGCACCCCATTCCTTCCACTTGAAAGAGTTCAAGTTGCCGGAGAAGGAATGTGGCTGCCGATGAATCTCATGCCTCTCCCTCTCTCTGCCTCTGAAAAACAACAAGGGCCTCACAGCCCTCACATACCTCTTCCAGACCCTCCTCACGTTAAACCTTAGCTTCCTCTTGTTTTCCTGCCGTTCGCCTGTTTCAAAAGCTTTGCGCCATTTCACAAGCTTGAACAAGGCGAAGTACTTGGGCTTGCTTCTTTCCTGGGTGTTGGTGGCATTGGTGGTGTTACCGTTACTGCTGCTGCTGCTCTTGTCTTTGTCACCGCAGCCGTCGTTGTCATTGTCGCTGGGGAGCCTGGAATTGCTGAAGAGATCTCGAATGGTGGGGTTGAAGCTGTCTAAGGAAGTGGTGGAGAAGCGCGGGGAGCTGGAGAAGTGGGAGAGGAGGTGGAGGGGAAGGAGGTGGCCGTGGAAGAAGATGTCGTCGGCCGGGGAAAGGTCGATGGCGAACGACGGTGGGGACTTGCGTTTGCCGTCGACTATGGCCTGGGGCGAGGGGTGGAGAGAGATTGTGAAGGAGAATTCGCGGGAAGGGGAGGAGGAAGGCGAAGGAGGAAGAGCAATGGAAGGAGGCTTTTGGTGGGCATGCTGCTCTTCCTGTTTTGATATTTGTTCTTGTGGGACTGTAATTTTCTCTATCTCGTTTTGGGTGTCCATGGCGGTTTGGAAGGAATAGATGGGTGGGAGGTAAGAGGGAGAAGAGAAAAGCTTCTAGATTTTGAAAGGATATTTGAACTCTGAGAGGTGTTTGCTCTCCTGTTTCTCTTTTGTTTATTTATGGGTAGCAGCAAACTAGCAATGATCCTCGGGGCAAATATAGGGCTTTTGGAATGTAGCGAAAAAGGTCGTCTAGACTTTTGGCTGGGAGAGAGAGAAAGAGAGAGATTTGCCCCGGAGAGAAGGGGCCAAGGTTTGTGGTTTGCAAATTAGCGCTCTCCATGCATCACGCATGAGGTGGTGATCCAAGCCATCCAATGTTGGGCCCAAAATGGGTAAACCAAAAACAATGGGTACGAAGTATGAACAGGTGGATAAGTATAGTGGGTCAGAATGTTTTTCAAGATCTTGGAATGTGATTTACCAATCGAATTTCATTGGTTACATCGTGGTCCTGGTGGCTTTCCCGAGATTCATGAGACTGCGTGGGCAGTGTTCCTCATCTGTTTGGATTTTGACATTTTGGGTGCATGTGTTGCCACTGCTACGCAGATTTTCCACCAAATAGACCACACGCCAAACCGTCACTTGGGCGCGTTTTATTTGACAGGCCAGGCGAGGCCAGCGTGCTGATCTTCGCATCCTAGAGTTTCGACGCGTGTTGTGTGTGGTCAGGGCATGAGGAGGAATGGCACAGAACCGGGAGTCTTGTGTCATGTCATTGACCCCGTTGCTGTCACGCCAAACGCTTCTGGTCCCTTGGCTACACTTCCAGCTTTCGCTACACTTCCAGCTTTCGCTACTCGGCCCAATGTCAGCACCAGGCACCACGTGAACGGACGTCGGAACGCAATTGTTTTTCACAACTGGCACATGCCGTAGTGGTCCAAATCAGGGGACCTGGATGCATTCTACTGCAACTGATAGGGACTCCCTACCCCAACCAGGGGTCTAAGCCTCTTGAGTGTGAGGCGCATGAAGTTAAGGCCATCCTTGGCTTGTTGGCTCTTTGACGAGGCCCTTAAGCAGGAGGGATGCCACCCTTCTGCTCCACACCAGCCAAAGTAACATGTGTCATTCTGTCAACTATTCTACATATCCGTAGCCTAGAAGGCTAAACAAGTAACTCATTACCTTACCATGTGATTACTGCGCCGCCCAAGTTGCCGCATTTTGCCTCCATACGACTAAACGGGTTTCACAAACTACTTTTCCATATATATCCTCTTGTATTTTTATTTCTTCTTAACAACAGTAGTATCTGCTTCTCAAAAATTGTATTTCTTCTCTCTTCCTCGGGACATCGTGTAATCTCATCTCTACATAGTAGAATCTCTCATCCTCAATAGATTTTGGAAGGCCACGCCGCCACGGCCCTATCAAAATTCCTTTTCCCACGTAAATCCTTAGCATCTTAACAATCGACACGTGATGTTTCCGAACTCCATCAGCAACCACTCCTAAAAAAAAAATCTAGAAAAAATGAATTTGATTTTGGGTGAACCATGCAAGGGAAATAATTATGACGAATAGAAAAAAGAGGGTTGGATCATCGAATGCAAATGCGTACCGAGCGAAAAATGCTTGTGGTAAACAGCGAACCACATAAATTTTAGGACCGTCATGATAGGTGGGCCCGATTTAGACTCGTCATGAAGGGAGGACGGTGCTGACGATTGTCGTAGTAGAGAGAGCCATATTGAATATATATATATATATATATATATGGGAAATGATCCAGTGTATGCGACTGCACTATGCAGTCCATGCACTGCGGGCCCCACCTGATCATTTCCCATAAATCCACCCCACCCATTGTATTTAGAATTGTTCACTTTATTACCATACCAATTTTCATCCAAATCCAACATGTGTGTAGTCTCCATCTTAAAATGGTGCAAAATCAACGTAATAAAATAGTTTAATATAAATATCAAGTTTAAAGTGGTTTTTTCAACATCTAAACCGTCTAAAGTATGATTTATATATGGATAAATGAGTGTATAAAGTTTCATTACAATCTAATATGTGTGGGGTCCATTTTACAGCGGACTGCACCGTAATTACAGTGCAGTCCGACTGCACAGGATCGGTTCCCTTTATATATATATATATATTTGAATATTAATGATCCTGTTAGTCGGGCTAAGTAAATAACTTACTTAGCCTACTTTAAAAATCATATTTAAAATAATTTTTTTATTTTTTTTCATACACTTATTTATCTAAGTCTAATTAACATATAGACCAAGTTTTGCCATTTTTGGATATGTGTATATATATTTTTATATTTTTAAAAATAAGAATATTTTAAATACGTATATACACATAGATATTTAAAAATCTAAAAAAACAGATAAACTTATCTAAAAATGGTAAAACTTTGTCTATATATTAAATATACTTAGATAAACAAGTGCACGATCAAAAAAATAAAAAAAATTATTGTAAATAAATTTTTTAAAGTGAACTAAGTAGGGCATTTACTTAGTGCTGACTAACAGAATCACTTCTGATATTTTAAAGTAAGAAATATTGAATATTGAATGACGAGAGAAGGCATGAAATTGGAATGTCTACTGGGAATAGTCGTTTTAATATGTACATGTGCAGGCCCGCCCGCAGAACAGCTCGACCGAGAGAGACCTTGGACGCAGCCGCACGTGCATCCTGCTCCACCCTGCACAGGGAAGACGTGATAGGGCCGAACCTATGGCTTGCTTGGGTTTAGCTATAGCTATTCGGATAAGACGGAATATAAAGATCTACTCTACTCTATATTACTCGCCGCAGTTCGGAGCTTTCCGAATTAAACCAGCTCTACGTCACGTGTTTAAGTTTTGTTATTTGGATCGAGTAGGAAAATTCATCCCAGTCCGGAATGGAGAGCCTAAGCAAATGGGGAAATGGGAAGAAGGCTGTGTACCACCTAGAATTCTTTGGACCTCTCAAATATCTGGCATATGATGTGATTACTTGGGCCTAGCACATTTTACAACGAATGCACACGGCTTGGATCTTTAAAATAACTCAAGATTTGTAATTTGGATGAGTATGACAGGAAGTGTTTGTAAAAGAAAAAGTTTGGCAGTGGGTAAATATTAACAGGTACTTATTATTTGGGAGGACGTATAGTTCAGATGCCCATTCAGGCATACTGAAAATCGGAACGCAGTACCCACGCGTGGCCACGCGGCCATCGCAGTCTGCCAGCTTATCGACACGAGATATGCAGATGAAAGAAGTTTCCAGTCCGTCGTGGTGTCAGTTTCCTACCATACCCAGCGTGCTGACAATCACCAGGTTCCAGTATTCACCCAAGCTGCCGATCGGCCGTCAGCTCGGCTGGTAACTCAAAAATGCCTCATGAGTCACGAGGGGCGGTTCGTGAGTTTTAAGTCTCTCTAGTGTCGGGGGTTATGACTATGGGAGGTTTATTTCTTCTAAAATATATACAGGAGCTTATTCTCCATGAGTTTAGTTGAAAGCCTGTTGTTTCCTCTAAACACAGGTGGAAGCTTCTTCTCTCTTAGTTGAATGGGGTTAGATTGTAATATCTAGAGGTCATATTATGTAATATCAATTAAAAATATATATAATATGTGAGATATGATTCAGTGCATTGCACTGTGAGTCATGGTGCATTTTGTACTTGAATGTATTAATACTTGATATAATCATTTATCTATATATAAATTTTGTCTTAGATAATTTATATGTTAAAAAATAACTTTAAAATTAGTATTTACATTAAGTTATTTTATTACGTTGATTTCGTGTCATTTTCAAATAGAGCTCTTACACATTCAATGTGGATAAAAGTAGTATGCTAATAAAAAACAATAATTCTAAATATAATTAGTAAAATAGATGTACATTTTATAATAATACAAAACATATTTTGAGCCAAATGCATCGTAACTGAGAGATAAATTCTATGTATATATTCAGCCAACCTAGAGCTTAGCAGCTGTTCCATTCGTGTACGGTAGTGGCTCTCCGCCAGCGTAACAACATGGAGATCCCAACCGCTCAATAATATTGCCGGTGGGGGAATGTCCTGGAACCATTTTACTACCACGTGCAAAATGTTGACAGCTTCCAGCCTTCTCACGTGGTTCCAACCGCATAGAGATCCCAACCATTCAGATCATGAATCCCCGCGCGTGGGGCAGACAGAAACGAGAATAAAGTAGGCCGTTCGAGATGCATCTGCGTGAACTGCATATACGATGGTCAACAATCACGGGAGTGTAGCAAAGGTGGGGCCCATGGCCATCGGAAGGAGATGAGATAAGTTGCAGGGCACACCGCACACGTGGGGTGGTGGTCCACGGCCAACATCTCAATCATAGATGAATTATTTGGCCCAAAAATTCCTTCAACGCCACTGAATGCGCCCACAAACCAACTCACGTTCTGTTGTTTCTTGCGGTAGATGAAAAGCACAGATCAAAAAGCAACGTCGCATAAAACAATACCACCCCTTCCATTCTCTGCGACCAGACGGTGACATCCCAAAAAGATGAATTAGACAGACGGCTTTGGATGGGATCTGCATGCGATCCATTAGCCACCACCCGTTCGAAGAGATTTATCTGTTCATCAAATCACCACCTTTCGCCAGCTTCCTATTCACCAATGTTCACTTGGCCGCACACGAGAAGAAAAATCGAGGAAGTAGTGAAAAACTGGCATTAAATCTGTCGTTTTTGTATGAGAAGGTATCGTAATACAATAACACTGTTAGAACAAAAAACCCATATTTAAAAAAACAAATAGATTTCCCACGACTCGTACGAGGAAAGGAGAGCTTTTACGTTTGTCGGGGTTCCCGGTCGCCATCTACGAATGCTAAATTGAATGACTTGGGATAGAAGAGCAAAGTTCTATCCCAACTGTGGGCAACGAACACTACTAGCCACATATGAACTAAACTTTTGAAATATCGTCACAGCAGTAAAATTCGGCTCCCTTTCCATCTCCAAAATGTCCTCCTTCCGCGCTGAACGCTTTTTGGCTGCCATCTGTTTGGCATCGAACTCTTGTCATCTCCCAACATTGCATGAAGCCAACATTGAAGTCAAAACTCTCCAAGCAGTGCTGTTTTCATGCACCATGCCAACAGGCTACATGACAGACTGCCATTGTCTTGGGACCCTACAAGAGCACTCACGAGCCAATCTAGTTGTAACTGCACACCCCTAAGCCCAGGAGGTGTCTTAAGGGCTTAAACAAGGGGCATCATTGAAACCAACCCCATTTACCATTTACAGGGAACCATGTGCCAAAGCTAGAATTCAATAACAAGGCCGGCTGTCCATCAACTTGGTCTGTGCACGAATAGTGCCATACAAACCGACGGTAAATATAGGCATCTTTACTGCAACACAGACCACCTGCCTTTACTTCTGATATGTGAAAAAGAAGTAACATCAATGAGAGATGGAACACCAGACCTTTTACATGCACAACAGCATCTACCAAACCTACACAATTTTTTATCTTTCCTTCTTGTTGAAGGACATGCACCATCACGCCAAAGGTCCAGAAGACTGACATATTATTCATATCATACAGATAAAAATACAACATCATAATACATCTGGAAGTTCTAAATGGCAATTCTTCTATTGTGCCTGTCTCCAAGTTATATGCAACAAAGCAAGGTTACTATGACTATGAACATACATCTTCAAAATTGAAAACAAAACAAAAGCTGACAATGGATTTGTTATGATTGAGTAATTAAAGTCATCATCAGCTTGCTGTAGAAAGCCTATATATTTTATTAGCCACCCACCAAATCATTAAAATGACAAGGCTACATTAAAACCAAGCAAGGGACAGGATCATTGCTATTTACATTTATGTACAGACTCACCATTTGTCCCCTTCGTCTGCAAAGAATCTGTTCAAATAACTGTACACCTGCACTCAAATATGGTGTTCAAATCAGCAATCTCAAAATTACCCAAGAAATAAAAAGGAGATCTGCATTGCATGCACCAGTAGTCCTTTCTATGAGATTTCAGTCCCAACTTACATTATACAAGTGGAAATGTTGAAAGGGACCTCCAATCTACTTTCGGATAAGACTGTCTAAAGAAACATTGCAAAGGAGCCTGGTTAAATTATATCCTCCGATCTTGCGGCATTGTGGCACCCAGGTACTTCTCCATAGATTCTTTCCTATGTTCAGGGTCCATGCTGCAGGAGAGGGTATACCAGCATTATAAAAGAATTTTCAAACAAGGCAAATGACTCCCATTGAAAGAAAATAATCACATGAACAGTGAAAAAGAGGTACCTGTTTCTCACTCCAAGGAAAGCACAGTGAAATGCCCGGGCTGCCGCAGAGGCAGGAGCTATAGCAGCTGCAGGAGCTGATCGGACAGCACTTGCTAATGCTGATCCCACACCAGCACCACGCTGATAAACCTTAATGGGATTCCCAACTAGAGCTGAAGCTGTCTTTCCAAGGCCATCACTGAGGCTCTCATAAGCCTGCCAACCAGAAAGCACGACCAAATAACAAGCTAGGGAAACAGGAAGCACAGGACTCAACTAACAATAGAAAACACTAACCAAACAAGAAATTCGTACTTGTAATTAGTTGTCCAACAAGAAAGCTTTCTCGTTCACAATTAGTTGTCCAACCAGAAAGCTTTCTTGTTCACTAGTCTGTGGAAAAGAGTTACATGGTTCAATTACCCAGATTGATGATCTGAGTCATGGTAACACTGAATGGCCAATGCCACACACTTCCCAGCTCGAAAGATTCCAACCTCAATTAATAACAACTAAATTATACCAACATTGCACGGACGAAGAATACACCACCAAGTCTGGGAAAGGATAAAGCTTGGGTACTAAAAATGATGATACTACATCCCCACCACACCATGATCTCATCTTAAACGGACTATACATACTCAAAACAGAGACATATTGATAAAATCCTCATGAGGAATGAAATTGACTGGAACTTCATATGTGCCCCAAAAAATCATTTTAGAGTGATAGTCGAACCTCGTTATTTTCACAAATCGGCATAGTTTAATTACATCTAGTCAGCTACCATGGTTAGGACCAGAGTTATTTAATCAAGACATCAAAAGCTATCTAACCGAAAACCATTATGTGCCTCAATATTAAAAAAAAAATTGCTTCGGACAAACTCATATATTTTTTTGGTCCATCCAAGTTTTCAATCAAGGTGCTTTTTGGAATCATAAAACACATGCATGAAGATAAGCATGACGCTTGGAGCCCGACCATGCGACTGTCATGGCCTCACAAAATTTTCCATTGAGAACTACTGACATGCTGGCAAAACAATTACTTTTGTTTCCAAGGCAACCACACAATTATCATGAAACTTTCCAATTACAAGTGGTGACATACTCCAGGCTAAAAAATCACCTTAATTTCCTAGCAACCCTGCACTTGTAATGAAACTTTCCAGTTACAAGTGACATACTCAGGGCTAAACAATCACTTCTGTTTCCTAGGCAACCATGCAATTGTCATGAAACTTTCCGATTACAATAAATTACACTCAAGATGAGTTTGCAATCCTCCCAAACTAATCAAAAAATAAATTTTATTTAAAAAATCTCAAACGGATTAAGCAAATCCTCATGTTGAACAAGTTTGCACGAGCAAGATAAATTTGCTCCAGCAGTTTCTCATGTAGTATGCATCAAATTTATTTTTCGAAGGTTCAAATCATGGAAGCATTTAGTTCAAATAAGAAAAAAAACAACAAGTGGATTAAAAATATAACAGAACTTTTCAAATACAGAGGCCATAAAAAAATAAAGAAGGAAAAAACTGCAACCATGTCAGAACATATCACTGGTTTGACACCTTTTTTGAAGCACAAGGTCTAAGTAATGATAATACCAGAAATAACAAAGCACAAACACATACCTGTTTAATCCCTTGTCGTGCATCTTTAGGCTGATTGGACCTAACACGCCTCATAGTTGAGGTACCAGAAGGTGGAATACTTGTGAGAATATATTCTGCCTGCAGCAAGATTTCATGAGCCCCTGCCGCTAGATGTACCCCTAAACCAACTGCTTCAATTGAGATACTTCTTAGAAACGCGACAGCACCTGGTAAGACAATTAGCAAATCACCACATCCTAGTCATTCATTTGTTTGAAATCTGACAGTATGATACAACAAACAGTGAGCCTGTTAAGGCATTAGTTTTGAAACAGCAGTGTACGAAGGTGGATAAGGTTCTAAACAAAATGAATAGATAAGATTTTGTTTTAATCACCGAAGTGAGTCTAAAATGGGGTGGCACACTGAAATCTTCAGGGTATCCCTGAAGTATATCCATTTAAATAGTATCAAAAAAAAGGCTCATATACTTTTTTTAAAAAAAAAATGAAAAGGCTCATATACTTGACATACTGGTAAAGTAAAAAAAAATAAAAATAAATAGGTTGGCATACAATCAAACAAAAAGTGGAACGCTATGATGTAATTTTAAGATTGGATATGAAAACAAATGGCAGATGGTTGAAGAATACATTCGTAAGATGAGAAACAACCAACTCTACAAAGGATGCATTCCGACATTAGTACCAATGTTTTTTGAAAAATGGGCTAGACAACAGAAACAGCCTGAGAACAGTTCCTGGCCTGACTGATTCCACCGTTTGGTCTCACCATTTTTGCTGGTTCTTTTTTCCCCATTGAAATTTCTAAAATAATAGAATGGTAATAAGCTAAATCAACCTACAGATCTAGGAAAAACAATATGCTTCTTTTAATAGACAGCAGCTGCTAGTTTGCTTTTTTATTGAACCAATATGGTTTAAACAAAATTTCAAAAATGGTTGAACATTGTTTATTATGTAATAAACAACTCTGATGAGAATGAACACGCATATGGCATACTCACCAATAGTGTTTGCTAGCTTAGGCCTGTTTGAATTTTTTTAAGGATATCCAATATGACATATTTCATATGATTGCCATTATTTGATTCCCCTTCATGTTTCTTTAAAGAACTAGCAAGTTAAAAATTATTTACCACTTTGCAACCAAAGGCAAGCTTAAAAAATGCATGAACCATATAGACTCCATGCTGATTAAAACATCTCATATTGATTTGATAACTCGAGTGGCATAACATTGATTTCAACCAAATTACCCATTCAAGGAATCTCAAAGCTCAATTTCGCCAGGTTTGATTAAATGGTCTTTCCTTTATATCGAATGTTTCCGCATTATGAGAAAAGTTACACTTTCTAGAATTTAGTGAAAACCACATTATAGCTGTGAACATTATTGGAGAATCTTTGGGCAGATGGAAGTTACCATGAATTTGATTACAAATTATATTCAACTAAAAGAAGAACGTAACATTTCCTTTAATTCAGCTTTCATTATATGAAGTTGGGAGCTTATAACGGAGAACATTCAGCAGATGAAAGTTACCATCAACTAATTTGTCAATTTGGGAACTTCAGTGGAGAATCTTCAAGTAAATGAAAGTTACCATGAATCCAGCCACAAAGTATATTCAATTGAAAGAATAGGCAAAGCAAAATCTGTCGCAAACCTCTTTGCATCCCCTTAAGCAGCCTGTGATCTTTCCGGTAACTCTTAACTGGCAGAGAAACAAGTTTGGCGGCACCAGAACCAACTGCAACCAATGACCGAATAGGAGCAAGCCCTTTCAACAATTTATGAACCTACATCGCAGATCACAAAATGAAAATCCATTTGAAGTGGAAAAAGAATCACACAATACAAGCATAAAATGCAATCAAAATCAAGTCAAACTGTTGTCATTATAAGGTACATAAAGATGATGGCATGTACCTGATTTTGTGAAATATCTTCCAACCACTCACCAATTGCTGTTTCACAGATATTGCTCCAGCCATAGATATCAACTGCATGAACATCTTTGAGCTTTACCTCAATTCCCTGTGTTGAAATTTAGACATGAAAATATACATTTTTTGAGATTCCGCAACAACATAATTTTGTCATGTAAGGCTGAAAAGGATCTCATGTGGAACTCGTTAATTATTTGTGATAATTGTGCCTTCATTGCATATTCAGCTAATGTGGAATTTCAGAGAATGATTCAAATTGAGCCAAACAAAATTTTAAAGCTGCAAATAGGATCACAGGCAGAATGTTTTATGGGGTAAAAGACTACTATTATTAGCTATGCTTTATGGGGCAGAATGTTAGGCAATTAAAGAACAATATACACATAGAATGAGCGTAACAAAAACAAGAAAAGATAAAATTAGAAATGAAGTAATCCGAAAAAATCTCAAAGTGAGGTCAATGGGCGATAAAATGAGGGAAAACATATTCAAACGGTTTGGCCATGTTAAATGGAGGCCTAAAATGACACCAGTTATGAAAGTAGAGTCTATCCAAATAAAAAGTAGTGAGAGAATAAGAGGAAGATCTAAACATAAAAAATAAACGAAAGTAATTAAACAAGATATGAAAATATTAAAAATTACTGGAAATTTAGTCTCGGATCATCAAAAATGGCACAACAAAATTCATGCAACCAACCCCACCTACGTAGGAAATGGCTTATGGTAATGATAATGACGATGAAATAGGATCACAAGCCAACATGACATTGGCATAGAAAATTTCTAGCTCAACCCAGAAGCCAGTTGCAGAAACATTAACAAAGCACAACCCAGTCCAATCCCCAACAGAGGCAAGGCGAGTAGGTTAGCAACATCTGCCTTAAATATGATCGGGTCATCTTCTATGTAACCATATTACACAGAAGCAGTTCCATATAACCCCCTCGAATTTTAAGATTTTGATACCTGATGGAAAACCCAAGTCATTCATTGTATTTAGCATCATTTGTTTAGTTATAAAACCAAGTTTCATCCAAATCTAATATATGCATAGGCCGCATTTGCTCAAAAATATCATGTGTAAATTAAGGAAAATGCTTAGATTCATTCACATATATACTGGAATGTAGTAATATTTTATAGAATCATTTATCTATATAGTAATGATATTTTAGATGGTTTAAATGTTGAAAACACTACTTAAAAATTGATATTTAGCATTAAATCATTTTATTACGTTAATTTTACATGTTTGTAGATGGGGCTCATATACAGTGATACTAGCCAAATGAAAGGGTTTCCATACTAATATAAGTGATGTTCAACGCAATCGATGGAATGGATTTTTCATCAATAATCTAGAAATTAAAAACGGAGGGAGTTATATACAGCGAGGGCTTCATAGAAGCAGCCCCAAAATACAATATGTGTGTGTGTGTGACAACATGAATCCACAAAATTGAAAAACAATAAGCACACATTTTAGGATAGAAAACTATTAAAAAAACCAATAATTTATAATTATATAAAAGGAAACGATTCCATAGGAAATTTTCAGGGAAATTCTTATTTCCGGTAAAAGAACTATCACATAATATTTACCCACACTGTAACATATGGTTGACTCTCCCAGGCACATTTGTTTCGTAGAAAAACATTATCAGTATGACTAAATGTTGGGTTGCATCAATCAGGTTTTGAATTGGCCATGCAAAATTTGCACCAGCCAGTTAAATAATCACCACATAATATAAATCTTGAGTCTAAATATTTCTAAAAAAAACAAAAGCAATATTCAAAGGACCTCAGTATCCAGAATTTAGAAGAGAAAAAGTAAAATTCTAACAATTGATAAATGGTAGTGATTCAATGAATATATACTGAGCCCCAATACATATATATGGTCAGTCAACCGAGCCTCAATGCATTCAGCCATGTCAAATGGCTGATTCAATGCCTTCAACCAGAGAATGATAGTCAGTCAAGTTAATATTGTCTTGCTCTCGTTAACAAATGTGAAACTAAAAGCCAAATATCAGCAGTTTCACACCACTAAATACAAACGTCAGATTTGTTTTGGACATCGTGCTTTTTATTCCCTCCT
Source organism: Annona cherimola (assembly GCA_030490835.1). Taxonomy (NCBI): domain Eukaryota; kingdom Viridiplantae; phylum Streptophyta; class Magnoliopsida; order Magnoliales; family Annonaceae; genus Annona; species Annona cherimola. The sequence goes on along the minus strand of CM059971.1, from coordinate 98,479,732 downwards.
TAGTTTTGAATCTCTATGCCAAAAAAAATTTCAGGAACACTCCAACATGGCCTCTAAAATAGCTAGAAGAGGTTAGGCAGTGTACCTTCCATGGAACTACATTAAGAAGTTCTGCATAGTTGCCTGCTCGGAGTGCTGCAAAATTGATATGGCGAGGAATGTAGTCCACCCGTACAACTCCAGGCCAAATGTCACATTTCTGGAAGAGGTAAAAAGTTCGACATGACAATTAGTCAAGGTCAACGATTCATAAGGAAATATATAGGATTTACATCGAAATGCAACAAATAGGTTGGCCCGGGTCAAGAGATGCAGGTCTTTAGATTCAAAACCAGCTGAATAAAATTCAGTTGTATACTAGTTGTATACTAGGACAGATCCAACTCACAAAATGATCCAATAACCTCATATATGAACAGTTAAGTTTTCTACTGGATTTGCGTCAGTTATAAACGACAAGGAATTTCACACAAATAATGTCCAACATTTCCACTGTGTCAAACTTTTGAAAGACATACAAAATACATTCTGTTGCGATGATTCTAGGAGAAGTTAAAATCGCAATGACTAGTTTCTATGACAAGGTTCACCATCCCAATGCTGGCCATTCCTCCTGACAAATGACCAATTTGACTCACATATCTGTTACAAGATACTGAATAACAGTGTTGCATAGAGTCAAAGAAAGGAGAGTAGAAAGAAAACTCTCCATAAGTAGAATTCACAAAAGCAAATGAAAAACATCGTGTTAGCATATCCAATGGATTTAAAGGTTGGATACGGTTGTTATCTAGTGTGTTATCACCTTTGCTCAAAATTCATTATGTTTGGACAATCAGGTTATCCACAGTGATATTTTCACTAGAGAGCATGACACCAATGAAAGTAAAGCTCTTTGCTTACAGAAAATGAAGAAACGGACTGCATAGCTCCCTCCAATCCAACATTGGCAGGAACCCCCAATTACAGGGCACATACTTTTTTATATTTTTTTTCACTAAGCTTTAGACATCTGCCTACACAAACTTGAATAAGAACATCAGAATCTTCCCTCTCAAGATGCATGTCATTTTTAAAAAAATTTATGAGTGATATTATTTACACATATGGTTTATTCATACAAAAAAGCCAAATTACAGTTTATTCACACAGAAGGCCAAATTTGATGGTCCAATAACACTTAAGTGAAATTCTAATCAACATCTCTACAACCAAAACCAGACATTTATCAGTCATTAAAACCGAAACTTAGGTTTTCATGAAGCTAATAATAATAGTCATTCGAAACTCAAAATATGGATTAGCATCTTAAGTCAATTAGACAATATGAAATATCAAATCATTCAGGTTAAGTTTTTCACATTGGTCCATTAGATGTACGTGAAATCTTGAATCATCTAGGTTGAGTTTCTCAACATTCAGATGTCATCTGCAGATCATTTCCATGTACTTTAGGAATGACTTTGGGACTAAAGATGGTATTAGCCTGGCTCATCAGAGCAGAGCAATTAAGTAAATGTTAGTAAATGAGATGCACGGTGACCACTTAACCTGAAAGCTGCTAGCAGAGAGAATAACCAAGGATGCAGAATCAGCCAATAAATGTGGGATTAAAGATGACAAAAAAAATACTCGGAGAGGAAGAATATTCATATCTTTGCCTTTGGCCCATTTGCAGATCAAAAAGGTAGAAACATGCATTTAGGCAACCTTTAGAATAAGGGAAGCTCAAAATTACATGTTAACATAAGATCTCAAGAGAAAAACATAGTAGATGGAATGCAATCTGGAGTCGAACCTGGAAAAAGGGAAGTAATGCTTCTCGGGCAATTGCTTGCCTCCCCAGGCTCCAATTCTCTGTTGATCTTGACCCACTAGTATCACTGGGAACATTCTGGGAACCATCAACCATTGGATCATTGCGTGTAAAGAAACTGATAAGAAAATTAAGTTGCTCTTGATCAAGATGTACACGTATAGGAAGAAATGTCATCTGTAACCTGCAAAAATTATAGAGTTAAAACTTGCAGAATAGTAGTACCAAAAATTCACAACACTGAACAAACAACAAAAATCTTCTGAACCAACATCATATTCATCACCACAGAACGGTTAGTTAGATGATAACATTAATCAAAACCAACCAAGATACTGAGGAATCACAGATATTACCTATCTGAAGAAGTTTTTACAAATGTAAGACAATTCTACTCAGACAAATTAAAGATTTGTAGGGCCCATAAAACCCTGTTTTCAGCTTATACCCCAAAAATTGTAATAACGGAAGCTGAATTGAGAATAAAATCCTCAGGTAATTGCTGGAATGGTAGAAAACAAGGTGGTTTCTTAAACCATCAATCAGCATCTGTTCCCAAGTCCCAACTCACTACACCCTAAAAAGAACATTTGCCTTATCCCACAGTTTAATATAATTGCAAAAATCTGGAGAAGCTGATGGACAGGATTCATAATAGAAGAACACATAGACTGATGGTGACTGAGGTACACTAGTAAATTCATGATTATCTGTGTAATTTACACAGCACAAAATCGACAATGAAGACAAATAAAATAACTTAATCAGTATACAGTAATACAAGAAAGGATCGAATTACCTGTACTCCTCAAGAGGGATAGCTGGATCAGGCCTGACACACTGCAGGTCCACCTTGAGTGCCTTCGCAGAAGACTCCCTAGGATGCTCTTTTGAATTATAACATCCAAGAACCTTCATTGTAAGCCCAATAATACATTTAAAGATTTGCAGTTAAGACGTATGAGGTGTAAGACAGTCGAAATAACTAGAGAGGTTATACACTACCATTTTCCAAGGCGCATCCCTGCTGCAGTCATGGAGACGAAAGTCCTGGATTGATAGAGAAAGATTGGACACATGGACTTCTCCATCTGGAAACATGACATACTGAACATCCATGCCAGACAATGTAACCTCTAGACAAACTGTATCATCCCTTCCAGCTGTATGTATTGCTGATGGAATCTTCTTCCTTGACTCTGGCCAGTCAGATCCAGCATGCATCCTCCATCTTACATCGATGTTCTTGAGAAGTATCTTCGCTCTCGGCTTGTACAAATCAGAAGACATAACCAGACTAGAAGAAGGAAGATTTTCTTCTTCACGTAAATGCTTCCCTGCACAATTTTCATTCACATTTGAAACATGATTTTCTATTATTTGCAATGACCCATTCCTATACCATCCACCCCGGCTGCCTTCAAAATCAACAAAAGCTGGATCATTGGACATGCATACATCTGCTTTGTTAAGTAACTGGAAATTTTCTGATGATTTTAGCAGTGGATGGAACTCAGATGCATCATAACCTTCAATGGAATAAGCTCTCCCTATAGGTAATGTTGATGGAAAATTTTTGAAGTCCACTTCACAGACAGACCCATTGGAGGCACTCAAGCCAAAAGAATCAACAGATGTGAGGCTGCGGACAATCAAATTACATTCTTGCTCTGGCAGATACCCTTCTCGAGCAATATCAGCTTGCATTTCACAAGAACCAGATGAACAAATATGATTTCTATTCGAGAAAAAAGCATCCTCAAGTATCTCATCCACGAGCCCAACCCCGATGGATCCACCTTCTACATCTACACTTGAGGCTTGAACAGATGAAGTTGGTGAGGCAGAACAACTGTTTAAAACCTGCTTCATTGCAGTGGCATCACATCCATGCGCCATCTGAACATCATCCCACCTATTCTGCAGATGCACAATAGACTCCTCCATGTCAGGTGCAAAAAGCTGCTGCAGTTGGTCTACCAAACGAATGAGGCCAGCAGTTGTGTCATGGCAGGTATCAAGATCAATATGACAATCAGGGCACTCTAATTCCCATAGAAGACCACTGCCACAATTAGTTCTCAGAATGGCTTCCGCAAGTGCTTCCCCAGCAACTTTCACATACCCTATGCTGTGAAGATACTCCACGCTGTGCATGCCTTCAGCATTTTCTGACCAAGGTGTACTAAGAAGAAGTCCAACATCATGTAATGTTATTCTGAAGTCATTGGAAGTGGAATTTGGCAGGGACTTGTTAGAAAGATTCAGTGAAGCTGCAGCTAGCAGACATGCAACAAGCAGTTCACCAGATTCTTCAACAGGATTGGCAGAAGCACAGCTTTCGGACTCGGAAACATTATCATTGAATGTTGGGTTTCTGATGTGTGGCTCATAGCTCAGGGCGATGTCCACCAAATCCAGGAAGAATGAGGATCCACGGGGAACATGATCATCAGAAGATTCTTCTTGCATGTTACAGCCTCCTGATTGTTCCTTCAACTCAGCAGGCAAGCTGAAGAAGCAGCATATTTCATTCAACCAGTCCAACCGACCACCTGGAGCAATCACTGTGCCACATCTAACAGTTGCAGAAAAAACACTCTGCATCAATATTGGATCCCACATGTGCATTATATTGCTGCCAGCTGAACCGAACATCATTGTATTTGTCCCTTCACCACCACCCCGCTGCATTGTCGTACTCTTGCATGAAATAAGGAGAAAATCCTTAGCAATAAAAGAAGACTCAGCATTTGGCACATTGAGACAACCCCACAACTCACCTTCACCATGGCTCAACCAAACAAAATTGGTACCAGTAATGCCTCCAATATTAGACACAGATAACAACCCAAATTTCTCAACTCTCAAGCGAAAAGTAGCCCATGAGCCTGGCAGTTCCTCCTGCATTGATTGCTTAAGACCATTCCCCCTTTCCAATTTAAACGCCTTCTCCAATCTGATGGAAAAATCCAGTGTATCAAATTCAATAAAAACTGATGATTGAGATACATGTCCATCACCAGGAGAAGCCTGTGCTGTGACAAGGCTATCATCTGCATCGGCATCTGTGTCATTAGCCACACATGCAAAACCATCCACAATCTGATTTATGAGGCGATTAAGCAATTTATATTCGAAATTCCCAAGAAATATTGAAACAAGAGAGACATGGATTTGAAGAATAAATGCAGAGCTAAGAATCATCTCCTGCTGTACACAAGAATTTGTCTCTCCGAGATCTTTGGCAGTTGTCACAGATGCGAACTCATAACCTTTTCCTGTCACCTTGTTTCTACTTCTTGAATCTGGAGCAGAGGCAAAATGCCAAGCTTTTTTAGCAATCCAAGGTCCTGTTACACAGCCTGCCTGCCAAGATATACTGATGGCAGAGCATTCACCTTTGTCTTGTGTAACAGACAGAATCTTCTCAGCAAACAGTGGTTGAGTTATTGTCCCAGTCTGGTGGTTGATAACACAATTTTTATCAGCAGAAGAGACAGAGTAGACATTCAGATCTCCAAAGTTGAAATGGATGGAACTGGCACCAGCATAAAAGTATCCTTTCCGAGATGTTGTATCTGGGAATGCTTTCAAACATAGAGATGGAGAGAAATCGATGCATATAAACTCCTCCCAGGCAAAGTGTTGTCTAGAATCTCCATGATTCTGATAAGGGAAGCATAACACAACCCTTGAATGTGAAAGGGAAATAAAACCTTCCATACCTCCGCAAGAAGAAACATCCTTCACATTGAAACTTTCACAGCCTCCATCACAAGAAGAATCCTGCTTCTCACTCAAACCTCCGTAGATGCTATAATCTTTATCGCTGTATCTTTTTCTGGAAGAATATCCCACCTTCTTGCATAGCTCCAACAGGCTATTGATCAGATTAAAGTTTACCCACAAGATGAAAGAAGGCAGCATTGCTGAGAAAGATGTTGATGCTCTTGGAACATCATGCAAATAAGAAGAACTTGCAGTGAGGTGACAACCACTCTCACTGAGAGTTCTCAACAACTTAATATTGGCAATATTAGGCTTGCACAGAGTTTTATGGCTAATTCCTTTCACATTTCCATTCAAAGATTTTGTACATAGAGGATCTTCGACAGTCCCACAACACTCCTTTGCTGGATCTCCTGACCTGAGGTCTTGAACAGTAACAAGAAGCGGCGGCAGAACTTCTTGAACTACTTCCTGCAAATGTTGGACCAAAAGCATCTGGCTTTGAGCACTTTCATCAGCCTCAATGAAGCTCCTCTGCCCATAACTATAGCATTCATCAACCTCAATGTGCTTCAGCATTGCCTCAAAATTTGATTTTTCTGGACAGACCTGTTAACCTTGACAGAAGCCTCAATTTAGTGTCAAGAACAAGTCAAATGTTTACTAGACAAAGAATCCAACTAATTATAGAAGAAAATTAGAAAACAGTGAATACACTTCTTACCTGCAAATTAAGAACAAGGTCCAGAAATTGAGCTTCTAAATAATGTATGTTTTCACCGAATGAGGTAGATTCCTTCATAGTTGGCTGCTTGGCGTTCATAGAACAAGAGGTTCCCATCGTGGACCCAGCACTGCGCCCATGCAGCAAAGGTAAAGCCATATCGTGGGTAGAGAAATTCCCACTTTTTAATTCTTCCAGGTTCTTTTTATTTCTGTTATTACACTTTGAATCATGATGCTGATCTTTGTCTTCATCGCAGAATGAAAGAATGACAGAAATCCCAACAATAGCTACTCTTATGTTAGCTTCCACATTTTGTAGCCCTGCACACGCAGAAATAATAAGAAACACCAATGTCACGACCGAGATTGGCTAGAAAAAGTTGCAAATATGCACAAGGTAAAGGTCTGAGGTTTGAATGTGAAGAGGTAAATTAAAGGGCATGTTTGGATACCACAAGAACTTTCTAATTTAAAACTTTCCACTCTCTACAACTGCTCTATTTTTTAATCATTTTTTTGCATCTTCCTATACAACTACTCTACTTTTCGGTCATTTCTACACCACTATCCATACAACTAACCTATCTATTTTAACTTTATTATTTTTACTTCTCATCATTATCCCCTATTATATCACATCATTTTCTCCCAATTCAAAAGATCTTTACACTAGAAACTTTTCATCTAAAAGTTTTATTACTTCCTAAACATACCCAAAAAAGTAAAAAATGTAAAAGATCATAGCATTAAATATCAGTGCAACCAGGTCAGGTTGGAGTCAACCCTAACCCAGTTTGACAGGTTGGGTTGGCTTTATAACCCAAAGCCCAACCGGACTTCAAATTCAAATTGGGTTCAACATAGGTTTCCAAGTTCCAACCCAAACATCTGAATGAGACATCCCTAACCCATTTTTAAATGGTTTGCATTCAACTGCTTAAGGTTGAAGCCAAAACATTTGCACTCCCATGATAATAGATATCCAATATATGATATACCCAATTTAGAATCCATAGAAATGTAGACTTCAAATATTCAAACGGCACGCCCACTAGGAGATATCCCAGTTGATCACGACCAGCGGAATGGATTGGTGAGGTCGTGTGTTCAAACCCTTGCGGGCACAAAAAAACATTCCCTGATAATAGGGTTTGTAAGATAGATTCCCCTCTGTGGTGGGGGGTATTTATAAAAATTCCCTCCATAGTATGAGAGTTGTGAGAGGGCTGGTTTGTAATATCAAATGTCACAGTTTATAAAATACCAATCAAAAAAAAAAAAAATTCAAAAGGCACATCAAGTAGCTAGTTAATGTAACTGCTAAGACATTAGCAAGCACATTTATTCATGACAAAATATATTACGCAGCACTGAAATTTCAATTTCTTGGGAAGAAGTACAGAATAAAGGAACTTACCGGAGGAAATATGCACAGAACCAGAAGCAAGGCTGGATGCAGCAGTTATGGCACTGAAAACAGAGGAAGTCCAGTTCCAAATACCACTGTTACCTAAAGCTGACTGGGAACTTCTCATTCCATCAAAACACTCAAAAAACTGATCAACACTGCCCAAAAAACCAACCAGACAGTTAACAAATTTTCATCGTTGATGTTAAAAACAAAGTTCAGATATTCCAAGGTAGACAATTTGTTCACTTGTAGAAGTTGTGACTTTGCTTTGTACAAGTGATCACATGCATTGAATTCAACACAATCAAGGAACACAAATTCCATGCAGCCTAAACCACTAAGTGCATATTTAATTTGGCTGGCACTTTTGCTGGGTGGCTGATAAGCAGCCGAAATCAAGTACAGAAACAACTAACCACAATTCATGTGGCCATGGCTGAAATTCCAAAAAAAGAAAAAGAAAAGAAAGAAAGAAAGAAGAGCGAGAGCGAGAGCGAGAGCGAGAGAGAGAGAGATTCAAATTTGGAGGAAGCTAAATATATAAAATGATGTTTAGAACAATTGAACTGAAGCAAACAGATTTAAATAAATAGGCATTAAATTAGGTAAACCAACCTTGCCAAAATAGTAAAATAATACAAGTGTGAGCAAAGATCTGGTGTAAGATGGAACTAAAATGGTTCGCTGGTGATCAAGATAGTAATGCAATTAAAATAATCACAGTTTTGGCATGAAATGAGCCTGGAAAGCAGAATCCGCAGCACTGTAATGAAATAGTTATTCTTTTTTCTAATGGTGGTTTAGGAACACAAAATAAGTCCATGAAACATTATAAAACAGGACAACCCTTGAGTGTTGAAGCCCCCAAAACAGAGTTCCAACAAGAAAATCCAATAAAAATACTGTTAAAGGAAGGAAAAAAAAAAAAAAAAAAAAATTTGCCGTAGCAAGTAGCGAGGGACTGAAACCATATAGATATCCAGGACATAATTGCATAAAAAAGAGTAGTTTGCAGAGATCCACAGAGGTATAAAGAAGCGAACCTTGCTTCATATTCTTCTGCGACGATATTGTCATTCTCATTTCTGTTACTGTAATATGGTACCCAGTAGGGAATTATGTGGGTCCGTGGAAGTAAAGCATCTGCTACCGTTTCTTGAGTGGTTGGAGAGTATAACACAGAGAATTTTTCAGTGCTTGATGTTCCTGTACCCACATCTTTTACAGCAGAGCCTCCTGTAAAATATTGGTGGCAAGAAGTAGTATTGCAAGCAACATCAATCCCCTTATCATGCAGATCACTCCTGCTATCAACGTTCTCATGCTTAAGGGATTCCCATAGGCATATGACCCAGTTAATAGTGTCAGGCCGGAGCCTTAACTCTATAGGCTCAACAGAAACATCTGTATCAACTTTTTGAGTATCTAAAGAACCGTTCTTCCAAGGTATGCTAAATTTCAACATCCCTGAAAATCCGCCACCGTCCCCTGTCAAAATAGGAATAACAGCATCTGAAGGCAAGCTTCCACCATATCTATCATTAAAGGTTGTGCCTGAAGCAGTTGAATTTGATGAGTGATTGCTGACACAATCCATGTCAAGAAGCTCAAATATTGCTCCTTGAAATTTTATAAAATTAGTTAGTCTACTACTTCCCAAGAATCCATCAGCCCCCGAATCTGAAGTTGGGTCAACATCTTCAGAAACACATGTTCCAAGTACTGTTTCTGGAATGCGGAGAATCGCAATCCTTTGTGATCTGGATATCTTCTCACCCTTCTCTAAAGACGGATCAAAAGCACAAATTAGACCTTTTATTCTTACATGTAAGCTCGTAAGAAGCCATTTTACCATCTTGGCAATTGTCTTCACCCCTTCATGAACATCCAGAGAAATGGATCCAATGTTGCTATGGTCTGCATCATGCTCAATGTCTTCCATGCCTTTTTGGTCAGATTGTTGACCATCTTGACCTGCAGACAGTTTATCTGTGTTTTCTGGTAAGGTATAACCCACATGAGGGGCCAAAACAAGTTCAGCTTCTTCCACTTCGATTTGGCAATTTGTCACCTTCCATGGAATTTTAATCAACAAAGAACCAATAGATCCTTCCTTAACAATGACTGGAGCAGCACCCAACTGAAAAGTGAAGAAACGTGGACAGAGTTTTAAGTCTAAGTCAGAAGTTCAAGAAAACGCAGTAAAATCTGTTCCATACAAACATAAATTCAGGAAGCCACAGGCACCCCACACTGTGAAAGTCAGATAAAACTTAAAAGAAAATGTTAACAATGATAGGAGGCTTTCAGCACACACTCAGTACACCAAGTTAGGATGAGGCAAAATCATCATCCAGATTCAACAAATTTAAACACTAAAGTTTGATGTTAAAACTCACCAAGCCCTGTCCACCTATCTCAGTTCTCAAAATTTTAATTCTGGTGGATTGACTAATGAAGTGTAAAACTGTGCAAAGAAACTAGAAAGAGACTATCAACTCTAGGAAAAGAGTGCTAGAGTAATAACAACAGAAATATATGAGGTCACTGCACTGCATGGTTCTGAATATCGAACATGGCCATATTGTATCAATATCAACTGATTCCTATACCTTATACGGGAGCATTTCGGCTGTATCTGAAAAAGAAGCCATGTTTGCTGATATGGACCTGTATACTCTTATAGGCCCATATCAACCCATACCCTGCATCGACTGTAAAGGCAACAAAAGACTAACACTTTGGAGGTCCTCTTCCACCCCATAACCAATTCCTCCATCATCAAACCCACTCCACCTATTGCAATCCCTTTTTCAGTGCCCAGGTGTGAAACAGACCCATTAAAATTGTTTGTTGGGAGTTTATGTGATTTGAAAGAGTGCGGCATTCAATTGCTCATTCATTGCTTTAGATTTCATCCCATATTTCCCTGCCTCTCTTTGCCATATTTGTCCATTGTTCACAGGAGCCAATTTAGGCAGATTCCCACCTCCTCTCCATCTCTAATCACTCTCAATCATCCCACATTTTCGCCATCTTTCTTATCTGCATCTCTCTTTTCCATCTTTTTCCAGTGTCCAAAGGAGCCTGAGCCCATGTGGGCAACCACCTACCTCTTCTCCATCATCCCACATTCCTCCATCTCTCTCGTCCCCATCTACTTTAAACTTTTATATTAAACCCACTTCAAACTTTTATCAACACCACAAATCCTTGACTCCTCCAAAGAAGCCATCCTCATAATTCCAAGCGCTACAGTCAACATCATTTAACAAACGGTGTGCATCAAGCTTATATCTAGTAATCTCCTCACTCTCCAGTAAACCAGGGAAGCAACCTCAATGTCATCCTCATCCAAATCAGTTATGCAACAGTCAAGAACAACGATTCCTACTCCTACTTTGCCCGTCATGTGTTGATGAAAGATGGTTCAGATCCCGGTGATGATGCTTTGTGTGCAAAGAACACCCAAATTACACCTTAACCTTGGCATTGGAAGGAGAATAAGATTCATCAAAGTGATCAATGTTTGTTGGAGAAGTACAGTAGTTCTACAATGCAAAAACCAAGATTTTTTCGACAACAAACAAATTGGACAAGTTCTGAAGATCAGCATAGCAGTTGGGACCTTGGGGTGATGGAATGGATTGATTAGCAAGAAAACGCATAACTTTGGGCAAGAATGTCCTAATTATTTCCATAATTGGAGTTAAATATTCAAAATCAATGATAATAGGGTTGAACCCACAACATCAAGAAACTAACATGGTAGGGTTGAACCCACAACATCGAGAAACTAACATGGTAGGGTTGAACCCACCACATCGAGAAACTAACATGGTCCATTTGCAAAAATCCCTATGAAATAAGATAATTAGAGCCCACTTCTCAAATATATTGCGTAAACAAAGCTTGAATTGGTTAAATTTATAAAAGATTTTGCAACAGGGAGTTGTTCTTTCACAATCAACATTACGATCGTGGCTTATCTCTTGAGAATCATCTAGGTTGATGGATTTGGTTATTACATATTAATGCTGTTGCTTCCCTGTCATATCAACTCAACAGCCAATTATGATGCCAGTTGGAATTTCAACAGAGCTAATTCATTCATGACTTGATTTCTATGATGTTCAGAGTTCCTCTCTTCATTGGATCTGCATAGACTGCCTTTGAAGGTAGAATGCCATAATAAAGGGCTTCTCCTTTCACTTGTTAATTCAAAGATAGTTGCTAATTCCAAGTGCTTGGGGCAAGCTCATTAGATTTAATGTTGAGGACTTCCACCTAGATGGCCATTTTCCCCAGCCAGTAACTTCAAACGCAAGTAAAGCAGGATAGTTCAGATATGGTGGGCAGCTAACCTAAACCAATAAAAAGTAGTAACAACAGTGGTGATGTCTGCCAGCAATGAACTTCCAGGTGAACAAGCAGTAGACAACTATCTAGACACAAGACTGAAGGGCAAATAACAGAAAACGATGACAGACATTGATGGACAGAAATATCCATGAGGTTGCCAACAATGACAGAACTGAAAGGTGGTCAGCAACACACAACTAATGCAGTGAGTGCAGATGCAGCACGGACGAAAACTGTTGAATTCTGACTACCATAAGAAGGCTCAGAATTTCACGTTCTCGTGATACCAGTGAATGCACGTGCAGAAGTGAAATGGCTCCTTAAAAGACGAAAATTTAACAATAAACTCCATAGTAAACAGGCATTATGGTATAAGGGCATCCAGGTCAAGAGAATGTTCCCTTGGAGTGGATGGCGGAATCAATCATGAAGGATATTGTCGTTGCCATTGCCAAGAATCATCAAAAGTTCACTTTTCCAGCCTTCCATGTATTAACCACAGCTTCCCCCTCTCTCATTCGAGTAATCTGCCAATAAATTTGGAATCGACCAGACCTTGCGACAGGTACGAACTCTCCATCAAACCCTAGCAACCATGACTCCAGGTCCAAAATTTATAGGAACAACCATCTGAAAGCGAGGATCGTGTATGGATAGTGTAATTCAACAGAGGCCTACCTTCCGGTTGATGTAATCGACGTTGAGAGCAACGTCAGTGAGCTGGATTGTGCCTTTTCCGAGCTGCACATCAAGCTGGTCGAGATCGAGATCGCCGAGTAAGAGCTCCCCCAATTTCTTCTTCAGAAAATATTTGCACACGCGCTTGATGGCCCATCCAGAGAACATCGCCTCTGCCGATTTGGCGAAGTTCCACACGGAAGGCGCCATCGAATTAAAGCCGCCGGGATGGGGAAATTTATGTCTTGAGTCTCATGCAGGCAAGGAGAGGGAGGGGGCGGGGGAGAAGGGTTCTGAAAAACACACGAGCAGAAATAGATAGGGACATAAAAGCTTTTTATAAAAAATTAAAAACAAAACAAAATAAAAATAAATAATTTTAAAAAAAATTCAATTGAGAAGAGGAATTTCTTCCACCGTGGTGGGAATCGCTTCTCATCTCCTCACCTCCTTTTCGGTCGCGGTTTGTCGGATGGCCGTGAGACCGACCTTTCAAGGAAACGCACGTGGGCCAGTCCGGGAAATCGTCGCTCCTGTCCTGGTTCGCCACCCCGCCTCGTGCTTTTAGACTGCCGTATGTACGAACATCTCGGCGTACTAGGATGTGTTTGGCAATTAATAAAAAATATTAATTTATAATTTTTTAATTTATAATTTTTTACTATTCATAATTATCATATTTTTTAAATATTTTTTCGTATTTTCCTATAGAACTATCGTACTTTTTAATCATTTTTGAACAATTATCCACCCAATTAACTTATCTATTTTAACTTTATTACTTTTACTACTTATCATTATTTCTATCATATCACATCATTTAATAACTTTTAACTTTCAAAAATTTTTATCAAAATTTTATACATTACAAAACATACAAAAAGTAGAATTTTTCAACAACTTTGACCTCTGTTCTTTTAAACAGGTTTTCTTCGCGCGCTTGGACTTGGCTTTGTTGACGTGACCCAAGATCTGCTGTGTCAAGCAATTTCGCCCAGCCGAGACCATCGAGCCCAATCACAATCTCCAAGATGGCAATAACGGACGAACGAATCTCGCCGTCAAGTTTGGGTGTGTCACCAAACGAAGATGCTCAGAAAATGGCAGGATGGAGGTGGTTTCGGTCCTTTAATCAAACACTCTCCACGCGCTTCTCTCGGACATTTTTTCACACAAGTAATGAAAATTTAGGAGATGTTATCCTCCATACGTGGGATTTTATGGCATGGTGTGGGGCACTCCTCCATTAATCATCCTATTTTTTCACTTTTACCTTTATATTTAAATTATTTTTCCTTACAACAACCCAATTATTCAAATTTTACTTTTACCATTTCTTATCAATTATAAAAATATTATATTTCCCACACCTCACCTTATCTCATAATCCCGCAAAAATATCAATTACAAAACTTTCTCTTAATTTCGTTTTTTGAAAATAATATGGAATAGTCTCCACTTTGATAGGTCACAACATCATAATTTTGTACTACGAATACAATGCATGCCTTATCTGTCTATACGTGTTGGGCTTTTTCTTCTATATGATTAAGCTACATAGAAACGGTCTCATGTAATCATTTCAAATTTTAAGATATTAATAATTAATACAACATTTAATCCATTTATTATATTTAACATCGTTTGCTAAGTTAGGAGACTAGGTCTTATCCAAATCAAGTATGTGCATTGGCCGCATTTGCTCAAATACATATTCATGTTTCGTTTATGAAAAATGCTTAAAGTCATTCATTCGTGTATTATAATATAACAACATATTATAGAATCATTTACTCGCATAAGAGTGATATTTTAGATGGTTTAGATGTTAAAAAATATTTTAAAATTAATATTTTAGCATTAAACAATTTTATTACGTTGGTTTTACACATTTATGGATGAGACTTGTATACAGTGAAATTAAACAAATAAAAAAATTTCTAATATACTATAAATAATGTTAAAGACAATTGATGGAGTAGATTTTCCATTAACCATCGATATTTTAAAATTTGAGAAGTTACATAAAAAATGAGTTTCATACAAGCAAGACTGACACATATTTGGAGAATGATGTGATATTTTGTTAGTAGTTGCATGGTGCATTCTCATTCTCGTATGCTTTTAGTGTGTTTAGCAATAGACAAAAAATGTCGAAATAAAACTTTTTTATCTAGAATTTTGTACTCTCTATAACTACCATATTTTTTAATTATTTTTTTATATTTTTCCACACAACTACTTATTTTTTAACTATTTTTACACAATTACTCACACAATTAATCTATCTATTTTAATTTTATTTTTCACTCTACATTATTGCCCCCATCGTATCGAATCATTTTCTTTTCATTCAACAACTTTTATATAAAAAAAATTTCATCTAAAAATTTTATTATTTTCCAGGTGCACCATTTGTACGAAAAAAATTTACGTAAGAGTTTTTAAACAAGTAAAATGTATGTGATATGATAAATTAATGATAAGGTCAATAGAAAATAAAATTATAATCGATAGATTAGTTGTATAAATAATTGAAAAATAAAGTAATTATACAAGAAGATGAGAATAAATAATTAAAAAATTTGTTAGTTATAGAAAACGAAAAGTTTTAATTTGGAAATTTTTTGTTTAAAAGTGTGTTTGAGAAATAATAAAATTTTTAGTGACAATTTTTTAAATTAAATAAAATGATATGATGTAATAAAAGGTGGCGATGAAAAGTAAAAATAATAAAATTAAAATAGATAAATTAGATGCATAAATAATTATATAGAAGTAATTTAAAAAAAGGCAGTTGTAATGGACAAAATTTAAAAATAATTTAAAATACACCACCCGGATAGAGCGAACATTTTTTGCTGCACTCCCTGAATAAGCATCCCCGTTGTTTAAAGTTCATACAATTTTTATGATTTTATATCCAAATGTTATTAGTGGCGTCATCCGTTACTATCTTGATCGCATGATCAGTACAATATATAAACAGCCAACCAAAGCATCGTGAATGTGGCGAGAATGTGGGTTGACTCAGCGATGGAAGATTACTGTCTTTTGTGTAACTACCTGCAAAGCTTGTCGTTTTCCACGTGAATGATTGAACTTCACTGAAACATGGTCTATTAGTAATATTCTACGATTAAAAAGTTAAATGGATAAATAATATTGTGACGTCATAACGCCATACACAATTTTGAAGCCTCATATACTAGGGTGGCAATTTTAGGCCGTTTGTCGGGTGCCTAAAATTTTTTAAATTACTTTCTATAAATGTAATAGGCCATATGTAGATTTTTAGTCATGTGTTTTCATGTTTTTAATTTTTGAAAACACAGATGAATATATACGCATGTTTTCTAATTATAGTCTCATTGACTTTCAAAAAAAAAAAAGCAACTAAATTCAAAATTTTGTTAAATTTCACATTATGCGAATTAGGGGTACAAAATCTGCGTATATTATGACAAGGGCATAGCCCAATTAGTCCACTCTTCTGCCATTCTCCATTGTTGGGAAACATTTTTCTCATGAAGTGACACCTTTAAAAAACGTTTAATAAAAAACAGAAATTTTTTTGGGTACTATTTCGTGCATTTTTTCTACATAACTGCTTTTTATATTTTTAGTTTTTTAATTAAGGCATGACCGCCTTTCTTTCTATACACCAAAATCTTTTCATTTCTTCAAACTCACTGACATAGGGCTTATTTATTTAGATATAAAAAAATCAATTTAAAATATTTTACTCTCTACAATTACCCTATTGTTTAATTATTTTGTTCGCATATTTTTATATAACTGTATTACTTTTTAATCATTTGTATGTTGTACTCACGAGATTAGCGTATTTATTTTAACTTTATGTTATTTACTTGCATTATATCACATTATTCATTATTATAAACTTGTACACAAGAAACTTTTCATCAAAATTTTTTGTCATTTCTTAAATGCGCTTACCTTTTTATACTTTTTTCATGCCTTTTTCTATTTAAGGGTATGTTTGATATTCCAATTTTTTTCACGTGTTCTCTATGTAACTATTCAAATTTCATTCATTCATACATATTTTTCAATTATTTTTCACACAATTACCATTTTCCATTTATTATTGTCTTTATACTATCACGCCACCAAAAAAAATTGTTTTCTCACAATAACTTTTTCACATTTTTTAGCTGATCAAACTCACTCTTAAATTATCATTACGTTACACCATGTATAATGATGCCTTTAAGCATTTTTCATAATTTATTGATGAATATATATACGTTCGACCAAACGCAGCCCAACCGTACATATGCTGAAGATGGTTTCAACTTTCACGACAAGATTGATTAATTTAACAATGTGATTTATTATTTTTTAATTATATTCTTAAAACGAGCATTTATGAACGAATAATGATCTTTTATACTTGTCTATGAACATTTTTTTTGAATTTTTTTTTATAAATATATTAATTTAAAGTTACTTAAATACCAATGTATTTAAAAATTTTAAAAAATATATACACAAGTTCAAAATTATATATGTTAGATATACCTAGATTAACAGTCTTATAAAAAGTTTTCAAAACAAAATATAAAAAATTGGATTTTTGTATCTACTTGCACCAAAGTTAAGTACATTTGGGTGCACTGTATCATGCTCATAAGGCGAAAGGTACAATCTCTCATTCTTCATCTCTTCTTTTTTGTCCACCACTGCTCTCATACCCTTTTTCACTCTCTAACTTTGGCCAAATCTTTGTCATCCCCAAGCTAGTGAAGATTTTCCATCATTTTTCTCCCTCTTTTTTGCTGCTATTTAAAGGCTGGTTATTCCATGGATTTTATTTAAAATTAAATGTTGTGTGTTTTGAGTTTGATCATTTGGTTTTTTTTTTGAAATCCTCGACACTTTTCATGCTAGGATTATTTTGGAACTTTTAATATGATGTTATTTGACACATGCTTCTCATTTGTCGTGACGATATTGTTAGATTATAAGTCATGGAAACTTTATTATTCAAAAGATGGCTCTGCCTTTGTGTTACATAGAAGTGTTTCAATGTAATCTTTTTAATTTTTAAAATATTAATGATCAATTTAAGATCCAATCAATTTACTGTATTCAATGTCACTTGTTTATCTAGAAGACTCAGTTTCGTTTAAATTAAATATGCGCATGGGCCACATTTGCTGAAAAATATATATATTCATATGTAAATTATAAAAAATGCATAGATCTATTCACACATGTATTATAATGTAATAATACTTTACAGAATCATTTATTCACGTAGTATTTATATTTTAGATGATTTAGATGTTGAAAAAACTACATTTAAATTGATATTTTAGCATTGAATCAGTTTACTACGTTGGTTTTACACATTTATAGATAGAACTCTTATACGGTGAAATTTTAAAAAGTAAAATAGTTTATAAGATATTGTAAATGATGTTAAATATAATAAATATAGTGGATTTTACACAAACCATCAAAATTTTAAAAATAAAGAGGTTATATAAAAATAAGAATTTTATATAAGCAAGATCGTTCAAAATATAGATTTTGTTCAAGTGGCATGGCAGACATTTAAAAAAAAAAAAAAAAAAAAGGATTCCTCTTGAGAGCTTAGATGTCTAATTCTGCTCCATAGACCTTTTACTTGCTTTGAAAAAATGACAAGCTCAAACATTGTTATGCGTACAAATCCATAAGCTCGTCAATTACCTTTTTAAAGAGCCAGTTTCCGCCCTAGACATTCGTGTCTATCCTATAGTAACTATTCATCATTGTTTTTCTTACGTGGTCATGCACGAGAGGTCTAAGCGAAGATTTCAATACAGTAAACTGTACTATCTAATAGATTTCAACACGATATTGTATGCGTCTATGCGAGCGTTGTTGGGATGTGGAGGGATAGCTTTTATTCCTAGACCTTCTACTTCATAAAGTACCTCTTCCTGTATGTACCATTTTCATTTAGGTATGGGATGGAAGTGGCATACGAAAGGACAACATTTTCACCTGTACCCTCCATTCCATGAAACGTTTGCAACTTTATCGATGTGAAGTTTGTTAGATTACTAAAACTACTGAACATGACTAATTAATTTTATCATTGTGAAGTTTGCCTCTATCCCCTGTAAGCAGCTGTGAAAGAATAATTAGGTAATATCAACAAATCCTACCAGCATTGATATTATTGATGTTGTAAAATTTTCTAAACTACTAAAATTGTTGAACAAGATGGACAAGTCAAACAGTGGTGAAGTTTCATAATAATGGCATGCTAAGAAGTTAGTTGTAAATTATGAGTGTGTTTGGCAATTTGCAAAACTTGTCAAGTTAAAATTTTTCAATCTAAAACTTTTCACTCTCCATAACTACTCTTTTTTTTTCAATTATTTTTTACACATCTTTTTATACAATAACATTACTTTTCAATTATTTCTACACAACTAACAATACAACTAACCTATTTATTTTAAATTTATTCTCTTTACTCCTCATTATTACCCCTACAATATCACATCATTTTCTACTGATTTAACAACTTTTACATAAAAAACTTTCCATCAAAAGTTTTACAACTTCCCAAACACACCCTATATCAAAAGAAAAATGAAGAAGAAGTTAGCTGTAAAGACCAAAAGTTTCACTTATCTTGTTGGTTATTCACAACTTTATCTTCCTTTCTTAATTCATTTGACATGTCTTGATTGGTTCTTTGCCTTTGCCACGCCTCTTGCTAACGGATCTTCTGAATTGGACTCTTTATGAAATATTTCTTAGAACTCAATAACATACTGCATTAGAAATCATTCGGCCAATTATCTTTTAACATTGGTTTAATTCAATTGGATCATGTAACGCCCCAGGCCTAACAGTAAGGTATTGTCCGCTTTGGGCCTCGACTCGCACGGTTTTGCCCCTTTGGGTTCACGTGCATCCCGTCCTTCCCCAAAAGGCGCCTCACTGAGGTAGCCTAACAGTAAGGTATTGTCCGCTTTGGGCTTCGGCCCGTACGGTTTTGCCTCTCTGGGTTCACGCGCATCCCGTCCTTCCCCAAAAGGCGTCTCACTGAGGTACCTGGCAGCCTCCACTTATAGCCCAGACTCCCCCTCTCATCCTAACCGATGTGGGATATTACATTGGCATATCCTCAGTAATATCCCACATCGGTTAGGATGAGGGGGGGAGCCTGGGCTATAAGTGGAGGCTGCCAGGTACCTTAGTGAGGCGCCTTTTGGGGAAGGACGGGATGCGCATGAACCCAGAGGGGCAAAACCGTACGGGCCGAGGCCCAAAGCGGATAATACCTTACTGTTAGGCCTGGGGCGTTACAAATGGTATCAGAGCCGACTCCCGACTTTCGGCCGATGGTGTCCAGCGGGGACGCTGGAGCCCCAAGGGGGGGTGAATGTGATATCCCACATCGGTTAGGATGAGGGGGGGAGCCTGGGTTATAAGTGAAGGCTGCCATGTACCTCAGTGAGGCGCCTTTTGGGGAAGGACGGGATGCGCGCGAACCCAGAGGGGCAAAACCGTGCGGGTCGAGACCCAAAGCGGACAATACCTTACTGTTAGGCCTGGGGCGTTACAGATCATGATTTTGGATTTCATTGAGCAATTATCAGTTTGTTATTCTCGATTATGGGATGTAATGATGGTTGTAAGTCTACAAATGATTCTTACTTTAGGCTGCATTCTTTTCTGTTTTATGATTTTTTTCCTAGCGGTGCTATTAATTAGGTAGGAGGCTTTTTCATCATGTCATTCTATACGTAAAAACCTGTTGGGGTTGTCGATATTTTCATTATTTTCCTCTTTAGTATCTATTTGATTTATGCTGAAGCACCATCAGCAAAATAGAATGGAAGGATCTTAGAGGATTTTTCAATGTATATAGAAATCACTTGAGGAAATGCAACAGAAATTAGGTCCGTTGATAAGCCAAGATCTATATCACAGTCGCAAGCTAATTAGCAAAATAGCCATGCGAGATTCATTTGATTTCAAGGATTTTTTCAAGCATTAATGATCAATTGTAGTCTTCTGCTAGAAAGTTGCAACCAAGATAAGGATGCATTATAAAAGAATAAATGATGAATAAAAAGTATCCTCGTACAGATTGAAGGCTGGAACTCAGACCGTAGAGTGGGGGGATACAAAATTGATGCATTACTCCTATGATTCATCCTTTCTAGATGCAATAATCCTACATCTTTTGGAAAAGATGCAAGTAATACAGCACTGGCCATTCGATGATATACGAAGAATAACGATTTTTACTTGGCACTTTGTTTGAGCGCTGAACAGAGAGAATCATAGAATGCAACTCTGAAAACTAAAAATGCCACCGCATGTAATCTTCTACCCGAATGGCATTGATTACTTGCTTGATTGATGCTCGACCAAACAGACTCGACGAAGTTGAAAAAGGAAAGAAGTGATATAGGTTCGACAACGTTTATAAAACTTGCAAGGAAATTAGAAAAGCACAAAGACCACAATATGATAATGAATGATCGATCACCCGTGCTCAGCCAAAAGATGAAACAAAAAATGCAAGAAAGATCTACATTAATGACTATCCCACACGTCGCACCCTATTTCAAGACTCTCATACCTACAGCAATCGATTTCAGGGGAAATGTGTTTTTAGTTAGAGAGAGAGAGATGATGAGTTACCTAGAAGCTAAGAGAGAGACATGGAGATGAAGACAAAGACGGCGCGCGTGGTGGTAGCAGTCCCTTACATGCTATCTCTTAGGTCTTTCAAGTAGAATTTTTTCTAAAATTTTAGTTGCTCTCTCTCTCTCTCTGGCTTAGCAAATAAGAAAATGCGACTTCTCTGAAATGACCAAATTTGTACCTTCGAGTTTTCGATTCAGGCAATGTTGCTTCTGTGAAACTTTTGTATGTGTTACTCCATCTATTTTTAACATAGTTAATGAAAAATTCATTTAATTTATTATATTTGGTAATATTTATATTATCATATAAATTTTTTCATTTGTATGGTATTACTGTATGTGAGTTGCATGTATAAATATGTAGAATCAAAACAATAAAATAATTTGATGAAAAAATATCAATTTTAAGATAGTATTTTCAACATTTAAACTATCTAAAATATCATCATCATATGAATAAATAATTTTATAAAACATTGTTATATTCTAATATACACGCCAATTAATGTAAGTGTTTTTCATAGTCAACACATGAATATGTGTATTTTTTAGCAAATGCGGTCTAAACACACACTCGATTTAGATAAAACTTAGTTTTCTAATTAAATAGGTAATGCTAAACACAATGAATAAATTGATTTTTGTAACAATTATTAACAAAAATAAAAGGGGCTACATGGCCTCCTATGTAATGTGGTTACACATAAGTGAAACCTCTCTTTCAAGTGAAACCCCTCTTTCTATATGCACACTTGCACATAGCATTCAAGGATTTGGTTCTGCCCGCTCACATGAATGGGTAGATTGTAATTTGCACCTTAGTTAGAGTGCAGAACTTTTGCACATGTACGTGAATCAGTTGCACTGTATAGTCTGTGCAAAATAAGGTCCATTTGAAAATAAGTAGAAAATCTATTATATCAGTTGTATTTATAATTGTTCATTTTATTAATATACAAATTTTCATCCAAATCAAATAT
Source organism: Annona cherimola (assembly GCA_030490835.1). Lineage (NCBI taxonomy): Eukaryota > Viridiplantae > Streptophyta > Magnoliopsida > Magnoliales > Annonaceae > Annona > Annona cherimola. The sequence goes on along the minus strand of CM059971.1, from coordinate 98,457,337 downwards.
GGTTAGAGGCCTCATTTTAAAATAAGGCAAAATTAATGTAATAAAATAGTTTAATGTAAATATTAATTATAAAGTAATGTTTTTAACATTTAAACAGTCTAAAGTATGATTTTTAAATGAATAAATAATTATATAATGTATCATTATATTTTAATATACGTCAGTTCTATTTTCCAGTGGATTGCCTACTGTAATTATAATGCAATACACCTGCAGAAGAACATGACTCTGCACGTATATTTGCCCCGAGCATTCCGGAAAGCCGAACGAGATCGAGGCATGAAGCATGCTTGATTGGATTGAAGCCCGCAGAGTCAAGGGTGTCCCATTTGGGCTTGGCCCAACCCAGCGAAGGGGCCCCGCAACATCGCAAATCCGCCGGTGCCAGTAAGCACCGGTTGCGGGCGGTTTTTCCTTTTTTGGCGGGAGAGCTCCGGCAGCTCCAAATTAACCCAAACGGAGCCGAAAAACGCGAGGAAAATCGAAAACGCGCGCCAAAAAGCCCCCGCCACGATACTAATACATGCATACTGCTCGCTCGTCTTCCCTCGTCATCCCCGCTTACAGTTTTGTTTCTACCATTATTTCTCGGCATCGCGATCTTCCCGAAACGCGGGCTCTCCAACGCACATCCAAAATTTTCTCAGGTCAGCTTTCAATCGGATTTTTTTCTGCATCGAAAAACGTCGCTGCATGTATCTTGTGTTTGATTAGTCACGTTCATCTACAAAGTAGAAAATAGATGGATCGTCTGCAATAGGTCTTGCGTTTCATAACCTCAAACTCTCTATCGCTTCGATCACCGCCCTAGGAACTGCCGTGCATTTGCGCGGTGGATGGATTGGAATTCATCCCCACACCGGGAGGCAGTTACCTGTCCGGTTGTTGCTGAAGATTCGTGTTACTATTTGTTAGGCGTCGTTATAAACTGGAGTGCAACTGCAATGAGTTGAATATATATATTTGTATACTTTTTAAAATTGTACTGCCGCTGCATAGCCATCTGTTTGATGTCATCCCTTGCATGCAATCTCTGATTTGCGTTTTGTATTATTAGCTCCACCAACATCTGCATCTGTAGCGTCGAAGTTTTCCTGTGAGAGAGGTAAAGATGTATGTTGTCAAGAGAGATGGTCGCCAGGAATCGGTGCACTTCGATAAGATCACTGCTCGGCTGAAGAAGCTCAGCTATGGGCTTAGCACTGAGCACTGCGATCCTGTGCTCGTGGCCCAGAAAGTATGCGCAGGAGTCTATAAAGGCGTCACCACTAGCCAGCTTGATGAGCTTGCTGCTGAGACCGCTGCTGCCATGACTGCCAACCACCCCGATTATGCATCGGTTAGCATCTTATGATTTTTTTTTGGATTTATTTTTCACATAATGTTTTTGTTTGATTTCTTTTATTTATTGGTTCCATCCAGCTTGCTGCGAGGATTGTTGTTTCCAATTTACACAAAAGTACAAAGAAGTCATTTTCAGAGACGTAAGTACTGTTCAACCATGCTTTGGCTTCTGTTTGCGTTCGCTTTTCCTGAAAACTCTTGACATTTGTCACGAGATTGTTAATGCAGGATTAAAGAGATGTATAACCTTTTTGATGAAAGATCTGGGCTGGCAGCTCCTTTGATTGCTGATGATGTCTACCAAATAATCATGAAGGTATTGTAATGTTACCCGTTTCAGTTGAATCCAGAGGACGGGGATTGCCATTTGCTGTTATTTTGGACCCGTTTTTGGTTCATTGGCTGCAGCGATTTTTGCATTTAATGGAGGCAACATTGTCTCTTTATCAAAACATCCCCTGATTTAGTTTCTTTTCTCCACTTGCTGGTCTCCAACTGGGAGAAGAAATTTTTTTGCTTCGTCAGCAATGTTGTAGATTTGTTTTTTTTTTTTTCTTTTTCTTTGATGGGGCAATGTTGTAGATTTGATAAAGCCTCTGTTTGGCCGGATGATAGAGGGCTAGTAGCACTGTTTCAAAAGTGCATTTAGAATCCCTGTTTGTGTAGATAAACACTGTCCATGAAATCCTACGTCTCAAGTAGCATTGAAAAGTGCCATTAGAGAACAAATTGAAACTGCTTCTCCACAAAAGGTCTATTCTATTGGCTGGGTAGTGAGCAAACTGCCCAACCAAACGAAGCCAAAGTCAATTTGGTTTTGAACTGATTAAGCCATGGAATTGTTGGTTTGAATAGCAAAGAATATTAAAATTCACTAGGGACTGTACTTTTTTTTTTTTTTTTTTTGGTCAACTGAAGCTTTTCATACCATAGCTTTAGAATATAGCAAAAGAACATACCGCATACATAATCAGCTAACCTTGTACCCATGGATCAAGTGATCAAGTGCTACTCCAAGTGAAGGCTGAACTCTGAAGCACTAACTGAAGAAGCTAATTTAAAGTATTCCTCATGTTATTGCCCGTTATATTTCACACTGAGACTGGATTTATTATTATGATTGTGGTGCCCAGTTTTGGATAGTGGCAAGTATCTCAGGCATGAGCAAGACTTTCATAAAAGTCTTGAATTTGGTTAATGACAATAAAAAATGAAATCACGTTTTTTTTAATTTGTAATTTAGCTAATTTTGATGAATATTTAAATTTCCAACCAACAGCAATTTTTCCTCTTTTTCTTTCTAGTTGAATTTCTGGCCACGTGACTTCCTGCAGATGTAAGAAATAGTACATTCTTTTATCAGGATGCAACAATAAACAGAGAACTCAGTGGATGAATTGGCCAATTGAAGTTTTCAATTCAGACTGTTGTTCCAATTTCTAACTTGAAATATAGTATACTTTTATGGTGTTTTGCATGGTTCTACTTGCATGGTTCTACCCTTAGTTCAAAATATCAGCTGATAAGGATCTGATTTAATACATGTTATTGGCATAGGCCATCACTTGTGGGTGTGTATTAGTCGTATCTGTATAGGCATATCAGCTGGCACATTTGCTGCAAGAATAAAAGGCCTATCAGCTTTTTTTCCACCAAAAATACCTTGTTTTTTCCCTGAACCTCTTTTTATCACCTCTGCATTCATTTCTACCAGTAACACAGATGCAACCTTGGAATTTTGAAGTGCAGTAGTGATGTTTCAAAATCAAGTCATGTTTCTAAAACAAAAAATGTATTAATGCCACGAAAATATGTTTTGTGGAGATGTGAGATCTACAGCAGCTTGGCAAGTCAATTATGATCATGGAAAGTTGAAAATTAAAAGAAATTGATTTGTTTGCGCAAAATCTAAGATTTTTGATGAAGAGGAAAATTTTGTGGAAAGTTGGAAAGATATTGAAAAATGCCTTTTTATGGTAGGTCTTATTGAGATTTCACCATTTTGTAATGATTTGCTGTTAGGCCTATCATTTTATTGAGAAAAAAATATATACTTGATTCTATACTTTAAATAAGAAAAAAAAACTAATGCTGATTTTTTGGGACCTGTCTATTAAGTTGCTTAGAACGATTAATGAATTATTTTATGTTTCTATGTTTTTGATGTAATTTATGATATTGATATACTTTTGCAAAATTTCTGATTGTAACAGAAGTGAAAATAGAGAATGTTTTCAATTCTTTTATATTACTTGCTATACCATAATGCATAGATAGTTCCGTAGTATATATCAGAAATATTTGAAGGTACAGACTGATACATCATCACCCATATGGGCAGAAAGTAAAGTAACTACATATTCTTGTATTTTTCAATTTTCTGAGTTTGTGAAGATATTTTTTAATAAGTCTTTGCCTTAAAAATTCCATCTGATATGACATAATATAGTCTCATACTTAAATAATGTGGTTGTAACATATCATTTTTGGAAAGGGCTGATGTGCCCCCCAATAACGATATTCCGATCTGTGGCTCCACATGCGCTTATCTAGTGGAATCCTTGACTTGATTATTGGGCACAACCTATTGGTATAAGATTTATTGGATGTATTGTTAAATCTTAAGAATTTGGGCCAAGTCCCATGAGAAATTTTTCGGGCATTTGCGAAAGAGTGCAGAATGTTGATAGTGCAGGATGAGTGTCAAGACTGTTTTAATATCCTTTCCTTTTTATTATACTAAATTAAGATATTATGATCATTGCATGATGTGGAGTCCTTAGTCGTTAATATTTTCCTTTGAATTTTTCATTCTTTCAGAATGCTTCTCGTCTGGACAGTGAGATAATAAATGACAGAGACTTCGATTATGATTACTTTGGCTTCAAAACTCTTGAGAGGTCCTACCTGCTAAAGGTCTCAGGAAAGGCTGTTGAGAGGCCACAGCATATGTTGATGAGGGTTGCTGTTGGAATTCACAAAGATGACATTGACTCTGTAATCCAGACATACCAATTGATGTCACAACGCTGGTTCACCCATGCTTCCCCTACCCTTTTCAATGCAGGAACACCAAGGCCCCAGGTAGAAGTCACCAAATGCGTCTGAATTATATATATTTCTTTATTTTTCCTTTGGTTATATCTTCATTTTTTTTACACTGTTGCCAGTTGAGTAGCTGCTTCCTAAGTTGCATGAAAGATGATAGCATCGAAGGGATATATGATACTCTAAAGGAGTGTGCTGTGATTAGTAAATCAGCAGGAGGAATTGGTATATCAGTTCATAACGTTCGTGCAACAGGTAGTTACATCCGAGGAACAAATGGCACTTCCAATGGCATCGTTCCAATGTTACGTGTATTCAATGACACTGCTCGCTATGTTGATCAAGGGGGAGGCAAAAGAAAGGGTACACTTCCAATATACTCTTCTGGCTATTATTCTGTTTCAAAATTTTTTCCTTAGGATTTTATCTTGGTTTATCACTTGTATCCAATGCATTTCCTATTAAGGTTCCATTTTTTATATTGCTTGTAGGAGCATTTGCTGTGTATCTGGAGCCATGGCATGCTGATATCTTTGAGTTTTTAGATCTCAGAAAAAATCATGGAAAGGTGTGTTTAATGTCATGAGAAGACCAAAATGTGCTTCATGTTTCTTATGCAAACTGATTATTTTTTTCATAGGATGGCTTCATAACTGCTTTATCAACACGTATCTTCTGTAATATTATAGGAAGAACATAGAGCAAGAGATCTATTCTATGCCCTTTGGGTCCCTGATCTCTTCATGAAAAGGGTCCAAGGCTATGAGAAATGGTCCTTGTTCTGCCCAAATGAAGCTCCAGGTTTGGCTGACTGTTGGGGAGAGGAATTTGAAAAACTATACACCCAATATGAAAGAGAGGTAAATTTGATCGGAAATTGGAATCCAATGCGCCATTTACTGCAAAATTTTAGTCTGACTTTACTGTATTTGTGTACTTAGGGCAAGGCTAAGAAGACAGTTCTAGCCCAGGATCTGTGGTTTGGAATTCTAAAATCTCAGATAGAAACTGGGACTCCATATATGCTTTTCAAGGTATTTACTTGGGAAGTGCATGAATCTGAATAAACCATGTAGATTGGGTTTCCACTTCTAAACTCATTCTTTTTTCCCAGGATACATGCAATAAAAAAAGCAACCAACAGAATCTGGGCACAATCAAGTCTTCAAACTTGTGTACTGAAATCATTGAATTCTCAAGTCCTACAGAAACTGCTGTTTGTAATTTGGCTTCAATTGCATTGCCAAGATATGTTAGGGAGAAGGTAAGTTCATTATTTTGTTTTTGTCACATTGGAGCATTCTCCTTCTCTCTTTCTTTTACATTTGTTGCCTTATACTAGTTTTTTTTTTCCAGGGTGTTCCCATAGAGTCGCATCCCTCAAAGCTGGTTGGAAGTAGCGGGTCTTGGAATAGATATTTTGATTTTGACAAGCTGGCAGAGGTGGTTCATTTTGTTTTGTTTTGTTTTTTTTCAAAAGAAAAATGTTTATTACATTATTTGAGGACAATTTTTTTTTGTAAATTGATTTATCATTGAGTTATATACTGATTGTGTGATCTATGATTCTGGGGCAGATTAGTGGAATAGTCACTGCAAACCTCAACAAGGTAATTGATGTCAACTGCTACCCTGTTGAAACTGCAAAAACATCCAACATGCGTCACAGGCCAGTAGGCATTGGAGTGCAGGGTCTTGCGGATACTTTTATATTGCTTGGCTTGCCTTTTGATTCGCCTGAGGTGGGCAAATTTTTTTTTTTTTGTCTCTTCATTTTTTTGAAACTAATCAGTGTTGCTGAACAGTTGTTGTTTGCTACAGGCTCAGCAGCTTAACAGAGACATCTTTGAGACCATTTACTACCATGCTCTGAAAGCTTCTTCTGAACTTGCAGCAAAAGAAGGCCCATATGAGACATATTATGGAAGTCCTGTGAGCAAGGTTTGTGCTGAAACTTTAGTCATTAAAATTTCATCTTACTGATTCTCTCTACTTATGAATTTACAGCATGACATTCAATGGTGCTTGACATTTAATTCAAGAAAACTTGACTCAGACATGAAAGTGATTAACTTTATTATAATCATACCATCTGCAGGGAATTCTCCAGTCGGATATGTGGTCTGTAACTCCATCTGACCGCTGGGACTGGGCTGCCTTGAGAGACATGATTGCGAAGAATGGTGTCAGGAACTCACTTCTTGTAGCTCCTATGCCCACTGCTTCAACCAGTCAGATCCTGGGTAACAATGAATGCTTTGAGCCATATACCTCAAATATATACAGCAGGAGGGTACTAAGGTTTGCTTCATTACAGTGGATGATCTTTCACTCCTTTACATTGGATAATCTTAACTCCTTTACAATGAAGTCTTCATTTGTGTATGGCAGTGGCGAGTTTGTTGTTGTAAACAAGCACCTTCTCCATGACTTAACTGAGATAGGTATCTGGTCTCCTTCCCTCAAGAACAAAATAATTCATGATGATGGGTCTGTTCTGAGGATTCCTGAAATTCCAGATAACCTGAAAGCTATATACAAGTAAAGTCAATATGATTTCCCCCCTCATTTATTTTCTGCACTGTTTTTTTTTTTTTTTTTTCTTAGTTTTTGTAACAAGAAGTTAACACGGTGGATAACATCAGGACTGTGTGGGAGATCAAGCAAAGGACACTGGTTGACATGGCAGTTGACCGTGGTTGTTATATTGATCAGAGCCAGAGTCTGAATATCCATATGAACCAGCCTGATTTTGGGAAACTGACATCATTGCACTTCTATGCTTGGTCCAAGGTAAAACTAGAAATGATTTATATTCAATACTTGTTGGTGCTTTGGAGATACTCTGAGGTATTTTATTTGTAAACTAAACCTGGTCATAATTCTGTGAAACTTTTTTTAAGGGGCTGAAAACTGGGATGTATTATCTGCGGACAAGGGCTGCAGCAGATGCAATTAAGATCACAGTGGATACATCTGCAATTAAGGTAATGCACTGGCTGTTTTGCTTTATATTTGTTCTGCGATTTACGACCGAACTATAGTTGGCCAGATGGTAGGCAATTTGCCGTTTTGCTGCTATGCAAATGAACGTGCATTACATCAAGCAGGCTTTTGTTTTGCTTGCTACAAAGTCTTAATTGATTAATATATGGTAGGACCTGAAATACATTTTACTGAAGGGGCCAGATTGGTTTCATTCTTGGAAAATTCGAACTCAGATTGAGCTCCTTGCTTTTATTGCTATTCTGATTTCATGAATCTTGCGGATGCTTCTGCAGGAAAATAGTAGGGCAATGGATGATGATCTGCAAGCTCAAAGGGCCCAGGTTGTTTGCTCCTTGGAAAATCGAGAAGAATGCATGGCTTGTGGAAGCTAAATAAATTGTTGCCATGGTGTTTTGATGTTTATTGCTGCATAAGAACATTATTTTCTTGCTGCAGCTGGTGTTCATGGTGAAAAATCTCCTGTAAATAGGAAATGGTTGGTCGACTCTTGTCAAAATCTTACGAGCCATGCACCCACCTTCCGGTTTTAGCACGTTTGGACTCTCAAACGTGAAAGGTCATGCTGTCTTCGCTAAATTGTAAATCTATCTAATTCTGTGTTGGAAATTGGAATGAACCCTGCCTATGGCTTTGTTTGGCTGGGCGATTTGCTTACGGCCATGTCAGTTGAGAGCTTTTTTCGGATGAAGCTGTTTCAGTTTGCTTGTCCTAACAGAGCTTGGGCTTTTCAATGCTAGTTGTTACATAGGATTTCATGCAAAGTACTTAAACAAGAATTTTTAAAAGCACTTCTAAAACAGTTCTTCTAGCACTCAAACACGAGGACAAAAGAAGCCTATATTTGCTCGTTTCAAACATGAATGTTTCGATGCAGCAGGCAGCAATGCAGTTTTTTTTTTTTTTTCCTTAATAAATAGTTTTCTAAGTCTAAACCATGTGTCATGTTTACCCATATGCATTAAAAAAAAATCACATGTATTGAAAACCTTTGTATCCACACACCATACAGAGTGTATTCTTGAAAAATATTAAAGTTATATATTTTCTCTCGAAAGATGCTAATTTGTTTTTAACAAAAACTTTTCAAATTGAAACTTTTTACTTTTCAATTTTCATAAGATTTAAAATTATTTTTTCATATCTTACTATATAATTAGTTTATTTTTTAATTATTTGTATATAACTATTTATATAATTAACCTATTTATTTTAACTTTAGGGTATGTTTTTAGTAAATATTTTTTAAATTAAAAAATTTCGCTCTACATAATTACTATATTTTAAAATTATTTTTCACATATTAATAATTATTTTATTTTTTAATTATTGTTATACAATTACTTATACAATTAATTTATTTATTTTAAGCCTATTTTCTTTAAACTTCATTGTTGTCTATTATATCACATTATTTTATATTAATTTAATAATTTTTATATTAAAAAATTTTCATTTAAAAGTTTTATCATTTTCCAAACACACTCTTATTCTCTTTATACCTCATCATTATTCTTATTATATTATATCACTTTTTATCAATTTAACAATTTCACATTAAGAACTTTTTATTTAAAAGTTTTATTACTTTCTAAACATGCTCAAAAGTAATTTTTTAATGATAGTAATTTTTGGTAATATGATAAAACAAATGGTTTTGAATAAAATTAATGGTTTAGATTTGAAAAAAGAAAGATTTAAAACCAGCAACAATCAGCAGCTAACGTACACTTAAAATCACGGAAAAGTCGCAAGCAGCCAACGTGACAGCGTCTGCGTCCACGGTTTTGAAAATGCCACCAACACAGACAAGGCTCCATCGTTGACCGGGATGCATGGTCGCACATAGGTCGCTCGTCACATCACAGGTCATAAAACACGATTAAAATTTCAGCAACAGGGGAACGGGCTCAGCAATGAAAGACCTCATACTGATACTAGTCGCATTTTATGCTCCCGCACGAAACGGGTGACTAGGAATGTCTATTTATTAATTGGTTATTAATTGGTTGAAGCTTGCAGATCACAAAGTGATTGTGTCTTGCATTGGAGGCTGACCGTCAGGAGCTCAGCCGAGTTTTACTTTGGTATGTTAGCACATGGATGATTAAGGGTTTCAGTTTTATGCACCTAGGTGTGCTTGTGTATTTAACTTAATTTTTTAAAATTTTCAAATTTTTTTCAGAAACTATTAATCTAAGTGTATTTAATATATGTATTAATTTTTGCCATTTTCGAAGATTTTTAAATTTTTTTTTTTGAATTTTTAAAATTAGTGAATTTTTAGTAATTAAATGCACTTAGATTAACGGTTATGAATTTTTTTTTGAAAAAAATAGGTATTTGCACCCAGGTGCACCGAGTCTAAGTGCGCCCAGGTGCATATAATTGAAATTTGATAATTAAGTGGTTGAACAATGTGAGTTAAGGGCGTATAGCATAAGAGAGAGTTTAAAGTTGAATAGAGGTGCGGCCTTGTTACCCCTTGCGTGGAGTTGTCCTTCATCAGTTGTTAGTCATCGAAGGTGAGTGACATGCTCAAAAAAAAAAAAAGAAAATTTCTCATTTGGTATTTAGAGAAAAAAAGGCCCAGATACTTCTACTCTTTTTGCACTTCTTATACTAGATAGTTGACTTTAGGTGTTGTCATAATAAACTTGGCCTTTGTTTGACCAAATATTTACTTTACATATTTGGCCAAGCATTTAATTCGCGGAGTGCACATACTAATAGATTTTAATTTGGTGGAGCGTCCGAGACAAACTAAAATCTAAATCATAAAATAATGGAGTCTGATTAGGTTTAATTACGCAGAATTTACTTGAAAATGTATTAATTGGATAACATAATCGACCAAAAAATTTGTGGAATGAGGGTTGGAGGCCTAAGAATTATTCTATTGAAGTTTTTTGTTTTTCCAATAGTTTGGAAGTCTATGTTTTTTTAATCCCAATTAGTCGCTCCCCCTCTGAAGGGTTTGCTTGGAGAAGGTATAACTTTTCTAATGGAGAATTGTGCATTGAGTGATGAATAAAATTGAGAGTCTTTGTTAATGGGACCTCCTTTTTTCTTTTTCTTTTTTTCCCTATGGAAGTTTGTTAATATTTATATGTAGTTTGACAGTGACGTGTTATGTCTTGTGTTAGATGAAATATTTCGTGACCATTCATCGGAAATTTTCTTTAATCAACATATTTGCCTTTAGTTGGCCAAATCAGAATTCCCCTAATTCATGGTTGTCTTCGGATGGCTAGGTTGGTTTTTTTTTTTGGATAAAAGCTTTTTATTAACCAGAATCCAAAGTATCCATGTACAAAAAGTTTACGATTTGATTGGTGGTCATCCCCACCAAGGTTTACACATTTCTGCCATCGATAAAACCATGCTAACCAAATTGTAGGCTACCTGGTTGCCCACCCTCAAAATATGCAAATACTTTACTGATTTGAACAATGCTTCATGAAGCTTGATTTCATTGATGATAGTATCCACCGTGATGAAATAGGCTATTTCTCATTTAGAAAACATATTAAGTTTAATGTGTCACTTTCAATCTCTAAGTCTTGCGTCTTCATTTCCATACCCCATTTGATTCCAAAAAGAAGTGCCATTACTTCCATTATGAGTCTATCTGTTGTCCCATCTATCTTCCAACATTTGCTAACAGGGAACTCTCCCTTGGCATTCTTCTATACTGCCCTAACCCATACAATTTGCTCTCGTATTCCTGCAGCCATCAACATTTACCTTGAACTTTCCTTCAGCCGGCCCCACCCATCTTGCCTTCAGATCATTCCGCAAGAGACCTAGAGCACTCGGGTGACTTGCAGACTTAAATCCATCGTCGAAAATTCTACACAAGTCCACCATATTTCCAAGAGCATGTATGTTTCCTCTTACTCTGTACCAGTTAACTACCACACTCTCCAGCAAAACAATACAAATAGGGCAAAAATACCTTCATCTTTTAATCTCACTAGCTATCTAAAGATGCATTGGATTTCTCTTCTTGATGTCCAAATGCTCCTATTAGGGATGAGGAGCTCCCTTTCAGTGCGGATGTAGGAAAATGAACACATGGTTTATTTCCTCTCTCATTGGTTGCATAGCATGCAGCTTTGGCCTACTTGAATGCCCCTCTTAGATAGACTGATCCTGGTTGGCAGAGCATTTCTAAGCAGGCTCCCTCCAAATATTTTCATCTTGTTTGGAATATTAGCTTTTCATAATTTCTTCAACACAATCTTGTCTGGGTCTTCCACAAGCTTCTTCACTTTTGCTTGAAAACCCACAAGAGAAACATCATTAGCAATGATTAGCCAATAGGGAACATTCACATTATGGCATTCTTCAATAGTTGAATTCCACCAAATAATGGAACCCCAACCCTCCTTTTGAATTTTGCTTGCACAAATCCTCCCAAGCGACTTAGCTTAATTTCTTGTGACCTCCCTTTTTACCTCACTAAAATTTACTCAAAAGGCTATTCCATTCTTGACAAAAACCTCTTGGGAGGAGAAAGATACTCAAAATGTAGCATGAGATAGCCTGTGCCACAACCTTGATCAAGATTTCTTTCCCTCTTGCAGATAACAGTCTCTTTTTCCACCATTGAATCTTTCTCCATACTAGCTCCTTTAGGTGCTCGAATATAGTTTTATTTTATTTTATTTTCCAAGCCACATTGGTAACCAAGATAAAGATTGAAATCCTCTCCACAAGTCCTAATCTGTCTTTGAACATCTCGCTTGTTTATGCCACTAGTGTTTGCACTAAAGTATAATGCTGTTTTGTCTATGTTGATGATTTGGCCGGAGCACTCAAAATACACCTTCAAAACTTATAACAATCTAGATATTTCTTCCTTAAGAGCCCGATAAAAATGAGAGCATTACCCACAAAGAATAGGTGCGAAATTTTAGGTCCACCGGGACATATCTTTAAGCTTGTTAGCTCCCTCCTGCTTACCTCACTTATAAGCAAAGATAAACCCTTGTGGATGGCTAGGTTGTTCTTGATTTATGAAGATGTCATATCTTTATTAATGTGAGTCAACCTTCTTGAGCTTGAGGATAGGTATGCTCATGTCTTGACATAACATTAATAAATGCTCAACCATAGTGTTGTCTATGTCCCGTTAGTCTTGGGTGAGGGACGATCAAATCATCCCTGTCCCGTCAAGGCCATCTGCTTATTATTGAATCTCTCTATGTGCCCCCTTCACAAGGGGTGAACAGCTTCAATGAATCCCTTTTCCTTCGGGAAGGGTCGTGTTGGACCATTTCCTAGCTGGTCACAGGATTTATTTTGATCCAATCCTATGACCTCTCCTACCATCTACTGATTAATTTAACTTTTTATAGATGTGAATATTCAACTTCTCCCACTTCCTCAAGTTTAGAAGGTAATGGGAATTTTCGAGTTTTCAAAGCGAATCAAAAAATTGGTAAACAGAATTTTCGCTATATCATTGCACGGCCAAAGGAGGCTTTACAATAGTTTTTTGTGAATGAAAACTTGAGACGATAGCTGCATGAGGCAATATCATTGGATTTCATCATATCTTTGTATGAAACTATATATGGGACATTATCCCGTGCAGCAGTACAGTTAGCTCAAAATGAGCCCGATATAATTATACAATTATAATGTATGCATAGATAAATGATTAAATAAAATATCAATAGATTTAAGTGAATGCACCGTAACTTCTGGTATATGTAAACATTCAACAACATCTACGTGTACCATAAATATGTATACATACTTATATCGTAGGGCCTATTTTAAGTCAACCGTACCATAACTTATGGTATAATTAGCTGTAGTGGATCAATACTCTTTTTGTATGACCCTATCTCGTACACCTAGTATATAACCAATTTTTTTTTTTTTTTGAAAAACTGTTATTTTAGATGCATTTAATATATGAACTAAGTTTTAATATTTTTATCTTAAAAAAAAAGCTTTAATATTTTTGAAATGTGCGCATCTTTTTTAAAGATTTTTAAACACAAGTATTGTAGTTATTTTCGAAGAGTTAACATGACTAAAATACTCTTATGTATGTTTACAAAAATGATAAAACTTGGTATATGGTCTAAATACACCTAGATTAACAATTTTATAAAAAAAAATAAAAAAGGGTAATACACCTGGGTGCATTAGATCCGAATCCGTCATTTTTTCCCACCGCCCCACCCGAGCAAGTTGCAAATACGGTAATCTTTCCTGCATTTCTGTAGAAAACAAGTCATTGCTTTTCCTGCTATGAAATCAAGGAATATTTATATATATTTGAAATATATAGCTAAATCATTCAACATGCAGCAGGCGGTTTTAGCAATCATTAACGAACATACATTAAAAAATGATACGGAATTCTTGAGATCCACCCAAATGATAGCAACATTACAATCAACGGATGCTCCCCTCAAATCTCTACTAAATCAGAAATGCCGTATAAATGGAAGTGGGCCTAAATGAAGAGATTTGTTTCAAACTCTCCTCAGGAGCTGCTGCACAGATTGAGTACTTGTCAATTACTTCAAATCTGCCCAAGGAAGCTCATTATCCTCCCACAAAGAATACAGATTTTCGCATGATTGAAACTTGGAGCTTGATGTGTGTTTGACTCCAAATGTGACAGTGTGCCTGCAACATTCAATCCAGGAACAGCTGTCTTAATGGATCTGAATGCTGACACCAGTCATGGGTGAATGTCTGAAATAATTAGCGTTGCGCTCTGAACTATCATAGGGTTAGTTCTGAGACCAAAGTTAGCACTGGTATATATGCACAATCACAATGTAGCTGAGACTTGAGTTGAATGGTCTAGTCACTTCCACTACCATCCTTAGTAGCTGCATCTGAATGGCAAATAGCATGGGAGACAAGTATAGTTAGTCGAGAAGAATCAGCAAAATGTACGTTGTTGTAACATATCAGCGCTGCAACAACCAAAAATGATCTTACCTTCCATAGACCTTTTTCCTTCCATGGATTCTTTCTTTGCTTGGCAGCTTACACAAAGGAAAGGGCCATCCCAAGGACGTGATTTTCTTGGAAGTGATGAACCAACATGAATTGAAATACCTTCTCCAGGCTTCATCTCTACTTGACAAATGGCACACATGAACAATTTGAACAGGTTGCATACGGGATAGTCTGCCTCTAACCTGCATGACACAAGAACCTACCATCAGTTTCTGGTTCAAAAGCGGGAAATGAAACATAAGTCAAACTAATAAATCATATAAATCAGTTCCATGCACCACAAGCACCTCTCTGTATCCACTTAGCAACATTCAGACAAATTTACTATCTATTCTTAATTTTAACTAGTGATACCTACGACATTACTTTTCCTTTTCCTCATTTAACATCAGACAAATCCAGTTCAATTTCTAAATCAAACAGGTCCTGGTGAATGTTGCCAATAGACCAATCAAAATGGTGTGATATGCTGAAAAGACCTCTCAAAGAGAAGCCTTTGCAAAAATAATAAAGCAAAACGAAACATCCAAATCATGAGGAAACCAATAAGTTCACAATAAAAATAATCTATGCATAAAATTTCATGCACAAACCTTTCTTCAAGTAAAGCAGATCCTTCCTCAAATATTTCCTCCACCAAATCTGGAGGTTCAGGGAAATCCTCATATTGAGAGCAAGACTCTGAAGATCTTTTGCGGAACATGGACTTGAATACACCTTTTCCTCCCTTCTTTGGAGGTGGAAGAGGTTGTTTTTCAGGAGGTAGTATATCAACAACAATGCATGTGGTATCATCTCGAATTCCCTTTACCCCTATTGCTTCCTGCGAATGGTTACTTAAGGAATGAAATTAATAGAAAATGCTAATAACTATTAGATCAAAATTATGTTGGACCACATTACTTTAACAATTTGAGCAGCTGCAGGCTCTGGGGTCAACCCACGACAACAGTTTAATGCTGCTTCAAAACTCAATGCATCCCAAACACCATCACTTGAGATGATCAATCGGCCTCCAGCAGTAGACAGCTGTAATAATAACAGGGAAGCACAGAGGAGTCAAAAAATATGCTCAATAATCTTTGCTCATCAGTTTCACACTCATGAATAAACCACCATCACATATTTAAGAGGAATACAGCCAAAAGCCCCACCCCACCAAACATGTTTGTAATCTAACTAATTTGTCATTTTTTGGTAAAATGGATTGCCAATTGTACTTGCCTATAGTATCTGCATGCTACAAATCAACTTGGCAAGGATGGAGTGTTTTTCATTTAAACATACAGTTATTTTGAAGATGAGTTGGCACATAACAAACATTAAAAAATAAAAAGTGCATATGCTTGCAGGGTATTATTATTAAAGAACAGAACTAGGATATCCTGCCTTTATAACATAAAATCTCATGGTCAAGACGAAAGATATAAAGAAACAATTGTACAAAAAATCAGCTGAATTTCCATAATCTAATATGGGGAAGAAATAGCCACAAGCAGAGGAATTTTGCTGTTCTGCTCCAAAATGCACCCATATGGGACTGAAGCTTTAGGCATTGAATTTCTTCTGACAAGTGTCTGCATAAGGATATCTTCATGCGATTTAGATGTTGCTTCATATGTCTCTTCCCGTAATCCTCTTTTAGTTTTCTTCCTGTTCACATAATTGCGAAAACTAGTATGCTGGATTAAATCCTGATGTTCAGTTTAATAGTAATAAACTGCAGGAATATTTAAATCTCGAATTATCAAAAATATTTTCAGTGCAGATTATATTCAGGATGCAACAAACTGAACTGCATCTCTGCGCTGTGCTTCTGACATAAGGGTGAATTCCTCTAGTTTTATCACAAGATGCTTTTAAAGGCTAGCAGTGGGTCCCAATAAACAAATCTCAAAAGAAAACAAACTGTAAAGTCCATGACAAACAACAGTTGAATAGAAAAAATAACATGAGAAAGGAAAGATTAACCAACGTCTGAGAACAACGCTAATGTCTATTTTTGTTAAGCATCCAATGAGGAAGATGATCAAACCTTCACTTGTTTTACATAAGGGATGGGAACGATGAACTCGCCAACATCCAGGTCTCCAATGGATCTAGAAAGACACAATCCACCCGGCCAACATCTTAGGGGACCAATCTGACAAAAAAAAGAAAAAAGAAAAAAGAAAAAAAAGTCCATGATAAATTCTGTTGGAAATCTTTTTTGGCTATAGTACCCAATTCAGATCTACCACTTATAGAGCATTTTCCAGACAAGTATAGAAGCAGCAAGTAGCTCCACAAAAGTAATTAAAGGAAAAACATTTAGTTTCATGGTTATTTTTGCATGCGATACGTGGATTGATTATACAAAATTTTATGGACAACAGTTTAAAACTGACTGAACTATTGTTCATTTCTTGAATCTTTTAGTTCAACAATGCCTTTCGGCTAAAAAGTGAAACAGAATATTTTCAAGTTCATTCACAAAGAAAAATTCAACTCGAATTTCTGCAACTTTTTAATACGATTAACACCAAAGAAACCAATGCCCCTACAGGCCCACCTCCTCCTTCAAGCTCCTGTTTAAACATTGCTGTATTGAGGTACAAATATATGCATATTGCATAGAAACTTTTCTCCTTGCTTCCTGATCACATGGTGCCCTTGGGTTGGCTTTACTTTTAATGTGCAGCACTTCTTAGGTCCAACAAATACCACGTTTGCTACCACCGAGACCAAGGTGCAATGATTTGTTAAGTTTTCAAGACCTAAGCCTATCTATGACAAACTGGGCAGGAGATGTCATAGAGAAAATCAATGTATTACGCCTTCAACATCCTACAGTGTCTACTGTTACGGCTAGATAATGCAATAATTTACACTCACAAATTACATTCTCATAAACCTTGAACACCAGAGCAGGACCATTTCTTTTGAACTTTTAAATCTTCATGCACTTTTGTGTCATTTTGTGGGGGCTCTACTTTGGTTGTCCATTGTTCAATTCTTTAGAAGCTTTCCCTACGCCTCTATTGTGGACATGGCACTTATAATTGCCACCCAATGTCTGACAATGCTTGGAGGAGGAAGTTCCATATTTTCCATTTTAATACAATCAATGCAATCACCAATACGGGCATAACCTGGTTGGTAAAGTCCTGGCCTTATGTCCAGGCAGTCCGGGTTTCAATCCCCACTGAGGGAGCTTTGTGTCAACTGTTTGAGGAGCATTGGTCTCCTCCTTTGCTGATATAAGTTGGTCATCATCAATTGAGAAAAAATGCAAGATGCAAATTGTAAGGTAAATTAGGCATGAATTGTGTAAAAAAAGAAAAAGAAAAAGAAGTTATTGTAAAAAAGAAATAAAAGAAGTACAATCAATGCCATCAATCAATCACTGTCTCCTGCAATAAATGTATCTTTGAACCATGTAGGGAGTGGGGTGACCACTTTGTAATGTCTACCTGCATTCTCTAATGGCTTATCCATGCCTCTAATAGTGGAAGGAGATTTCAAAAATTCCATCCGACAAGCAACTGCATTTAGTAATTTTAGTTAATCTAGAACACTTTCTTAAGGATAAAATTTTCATTTAGTCACATAGAGAATGGGGACGAAATGAAGAGAAAAGCTTTTAACTCATCTTTATAAACTTTCTTTAGCTTTTAACTCATCTTTCTAAACTTTCTTTGTATCATGAACTTTTTTGATGAGTCATTTGTTTTGTTCTCAATGTAGTAATTTTTCTCTTGAAGCAAAACTAAACAGAACACACCAGAACAATTCATTGAAGAACAGATCCATGGACTTTGAGTGAACACAATGATGACTGTTCAAACACTGTGAATAAGAAATGAGAAAAATAACAGTATGAAAAAAAATTCTCCAGATAAATTATGGAAAGGATGTGTGCCACTCAACTACAAAGTGGGAACCTAAGACATTAATAAACTGATAAACAAAAGCAATTGTCATGAACACAACATACCCCTGAACCACCACCGGTATTTAATCTACCAACTTCACCTCCGCTTGCTGTTATCCGGTCCCTCCTGTAGCAAATGAAGAATAAACACCTCAAGGAATGGAGATGATTTAAAGAACATTGAAAAACTCCAAGAAACTGAAACTTACTCCTCTTCATTGGTTTCTAGCCTATGATCTGCCGACAAGGAATAGATTGCACCATCAGCAGATTCAAATATGCAGTGCGAATCACCAACGGATCCAACAGTCACGACCCATCCATCTATTATTGCAAATGTAACAGTTGTTCCTGAAATTTGTGCTGAAAAAAGAGATCCACAAATCAATTATGACAAAGGGCAATGAAATCCATAGCAATACAAGAAGGATCATACAATTCATCAGGGGAGGCAGATGCAACGATAATGAACAAGAAAATAACATAGGAAAAGCAGCATCATTTGATAACTCACGAATTTTAAATGTGCAATCAGAAATTCATTTGATTAATAAAGTGGGGAGAAAAAAAATTGCATGGTGCATTTGCAAATATGCAAGGGTTCGCAGGTAACAGCCCTAAACTTTGGGTTTTCCTTTGCACAAAGCAGCTGTTCTCAAACTCAAATGCTTGTTTTTGTGTTGGTGACCCAATGTCCTTACCTACAAACTGAGTGCCAGCCCGAAAAAAAAGAAAGTGTACACTAACGGTCAAAACGACTGGGCAAATAGAAAGATTATACAGGTGGTTTTGACCATTTGGGTAGAGCTTGGTAGGAGCAATTTCTTAAAGAATCATATTGTTTAATAGGCTCATACTATATCATATGGATCACAGAGGCAACACTATGAAAGGGCCAAAGATTCCAATGATAAAAATGCAGCATTAATGGTTCCAGAATGCATATTGCTGAAGTCGATGAATTGTAAATCCTCAGAATGCATTACTTCAAAGTGTCATCAGAAGCATCAGTTTCATTAGTCCATCAGTCCTTGAAACCCATACATCCAGGTATCTCATACGAGTGACAAAAACAAGACATGGGTGCAAATGCAATGACCATGACCCATGAGTATGGAAACAAGTCAGCTTTAAACTAATGCTCAATACAAATATATATACATCCCTTTTCTTTGATTATAAGTTCAAGAAGTTGTTCCTTAGTATATCTTGGTTGCAGATGACGACATTTTGATAGATGAAGCGAAAAAATTTGGAGCTAAATAACAACAATGGTTTAGAATCCAAGTTGTTGGTTGGAGAATAATGGGAGAATGGATTAGATGGAAAGCTATAGATGATATTAAAAAAGGAAGGTGTAGTTAGTTATAAAGTGAACAAAGATAAAATAGATAGACATTTTGCATAGGAAGATGATGATAATGCTAAAAAAAAGGTAACGATGACATAAAAGTTAGTTGGAAATGGGGGAAAATGTCACTTTAAAAGGAAGGGAGGGTATTTTATCCTTCTCCTTATTTCTCCAATCAAACATATCCTAAGCAATTCAGGATTAGATGAACTAAACTCAAGTGTATAAATGAACACTGAAGAGTAGGCTAAGATTGGGATTCTAGCAGAGCCAAAAATGACTACACTCATATCTATGTTGAACAGTTCAGAAAAGTGGACAGATTGTTAAGAAAAGTAAGAAGAATACCCAAGTAAAGAGTTACAGGTCATGAAGTAACATATGAAATGCTAGAATTTACTGAGGGCATAGCTCAAGACAAATCGAATTCGTGTAATAGAATTCATGTGGCTCAACCCACTTAAACAGGTAACAGCTTATGATGATAATATTGGTAAATTAGATGCCATCTGAAATTTATTCAAATGAAGAAAATTTTGACAGGTGCCAACATTACCATATAAGAGCGAAAAATGACAGGAATAACTGAATATCAGGGGTTAAAGAAGAAAAGCCAGTCCACACTAGCCGCGCTTCATTCTCCAAATGTGACAATTGCGGATCTCACTAATCACAATGGACTTCAGTATGGTATGTGGAACTCACTATTTACTTCAGCATGGAATCAAAATAAAAGTCAACATAATATATATGCAAGTTAAAATACTCTTACTGCTCCATGCTAACCTCTATCTTTTAGATCCTTATCAGTCTTGACAAATCCTGCAACCATAGCCCGTGGCAATGCAGCTAGCCACTCATCCCTGCTAAGATCTGAAGGAATGGCACCCAAGATATTGTTTAAGAGATTCTCCTTAGAGTATATAGCAGCTGCAGATCCGTTGTGTCCATCAAATAGCTGCAGAAAATAGGATAAGGCATGGTGTTTCAGGCAATCGAAAAAAAAGAAAAAAAAAAAAGAGAAATAACAGCAACAATGACCAAGAAAATGGCATGAGAAGCTGGTGAACATGCCTTACCACCAGCTATATCATTGTCAATAAAACCTATTAGGCAGATACAAATTTTTTAAATGTATGACCAGGGAAACTATCTAATGGGTATTTAACAGAAACTGATAATTTGACTTAGGAAAATATTAAAGTTACATATAGATAATTCCTGAGATCATTCAATATATGTGTTTGGAAAATATCTAAAATGAGAGAGAGAGATTTCACTTTAAAATCCTAAGGACTTATCTCTTTACATTAAAATTGCCACAAGTGTTAGAAATTCACTCGGTTTAGGTAGAATTAGTCACTAGTCGTCGTCGTCATCATCATCATAAGTTGTTTACCACCTACGTGGGGTCAGCTGTATAGATCTTATTGTGCCATTCTATGTTTTCAGTAATTTCTAAGTCTTCACATCATGTTTACTTGTTTCTATCCATGTTTTTTGGGTCTTCCTCTTATTCTCTTATTGCCTTCTATTTGAATAAACTCAACTTTCCCAATTAATGTCATTTCAGGCCTCTGTTTAATATTCCCAAACCACCTTAGTCTGCTTTCCTTCATCTTATTACCTACTAGCTTCACCTTTAGATTATGTCAAATTACTTCTTTTCTAATGTTATCTCTTCTTTTTCCACCATTCATCTATCTTAACTTTCTTATTTCTAATGTACTTATTCTATGCATATGTTATTCATTAATTTTCTAACATGCTGCCCTATATAACAGGGTTAATCATTTCTTATAATTTTTTTTAATTTAGGGTATATTTGTTTACACCCAAAACTTTTTGAACAAATAATTTTTAATTCAAAACTTTTCACTCCTCCTAACTATTCTATATTTCAATTATTTATTTACATATTTTTATACAATTATCTTATTTTTCACTCCTCACAATTACCTTATTTTTCAATTATTTATTTACATCTTTTTATATAATTACCTTGCTTTTCAATCATTTCCACACAATTGCCCATACAACTAAACTATCTATTTCCATTTTATTCTCTTTACTTCTCATCATTACTCGTATCATATGATATCATTACCTACATTTCAAAGACTTTTATACTAGAACTTGTTATTTAAAAGTTCTATTACTCCTCAAACACACTCTTAATTGGAACTTCATAGCCTATAAAATTCTTTAAGCACTCCACCATTTTCCTTCTTTGATTTTTTTAATAATGTCTCGTTTGATTTCTCTATTTTCTTCAACTATTGATTCCAAATATCGAAGGTGATCAATTCTTGATACAATTGGTACAAAATCTTAATTGGTTCTTCATCTAGGCGCTCACTAGTATTAAAGCTACAGTTTATATATTCAGCTTACGTTTGACTAATTCTAAAATCATTAGATTCTAAAACATCTTTCCACTTATTTAATTTCAAGTTTACTCCTCTTGTTTCATCTATTAGGACTATATTTGTAAATAATATGCACCAAAATACTTCCTCTTATAAATGTCTAATAAGTTTATTTATAACTAAAGTGAAAAAGTAAGGACACAAGGGTCAGCATTAATGCAAACCTATTGCAATTGAGAAATTACCCAGATTTTTGTTCATGGCCTTCAAATTTGTTATAGCCCCTGTATACACATCTTTAATAACATCAATGTATTTATTGGTAATTCTTTTCTTTTCTAGCACCTTCTATATTAATTTTCTCAAAACTCTATTACATGCTTTTTCTAACCAATAAAAATAATGCTTAGGTTCTTTTCCTTCTCCCTACATTTCTTAAATAATTGTCTAAGTAAGAAGGTGACTTTAGTAGCTGATTTTCCTTGCATAAAACCAAAATAATACTATTAGTCACTAGTCAACCCTAAAATATTTAGCAGTACTTCTAAAATTTTCTGAAGCAATAGCGGAAACATCTTTTATTTTCTTCCTGTATAATTCAAGCAGGATGGAAGAAATGGAGAAGTGCGTCAGGAATTTTATGTGACCGTCGAGTCCCAGTCAAATTAAAAGGAAAATTTTATAAGACTGCGATTAGACCTGCTATGCTTTATGGGGCAGAATGTTGGGCAGTTAAAGAGCAACATATACAAAAAATGAACGTAGCAGAAATGAGAATGTTAAGGTGGATGAGTGGTAAAACAAGAAAAGATAAAATTAGGAATGAAATAATTCGAGAAAACTTAAAAGTGAGACCAATTTATGATAAAATGAGAGAAAATAGATTAAGATGGTTTGGTCATGTTAAAAGGAGGCCTGAAGTAGCACCGGTTAGGAAAACAGAGTTTATCCAAGTAGAAGGTGGTAGGAGAATGAGAGGAAGACCCAAAAAACATGGATGGAAGTAATTAAACAAGATTTAAAAATATTACAAATTACTGAAAATTTAGTCTTAAATCGCCAAGAATGGCGTAACAGAATCCATGCAGCCGACCCCACATAAGTGGGAAATGGCTTATGATGATGATGATGATGATGATTCTGTATGGGATAAGAAATAAGAAAAGCATAATATCAACCAAAAATGTGATCCAAAAGACAAAAGAGCAAAGAGGGGAAGAAACATAAGAAATGGAAGAAGTATTAGGAACAAAACATAGATCATTGAGCTGCGATGAGCATATGATATGATATCACTCATTAGTCATTCAAATGATTCCAGAATTTATTGAATGGCAGACGATCTGTACATGCATACATCCGTCCACCAGATTCCAAACCTTCTGTAATTGGAATTTAGACCCACTAAATGCACTTCTGATTTGTTTGAATGTGATAAGTGGCTCAGATAGGACACTCAAGCTCCAAAGCAATTGGCCTATTGTATATAAAAAAAGGTCTCATTTTGTTCTTCTGCTTGCATTTCCAATTGACAGACACTGTAACCAATTTGGAAATGCTTTAAAGATCTTGGAATTGATGAAGTCTCTTGGAAATGCTTTCAAGGTCCTAGAATCGATGAAGGCTCCTGTTTTATCTCGCATTTCGTTTCTACATTTTTACGGGCCCTAGCATGGCTGCATTCATAAGGACGAGCCAACTAATATTTTCGCTAGGAAAATGGGAAAAGGGAAAGATCATAAGAGCTCAAAATCGACATCAACGTCAACATCACAGCATTTTTTATTCAGATGCATGGTAGAACATTCGTGTCAGGAAAAGAGAATGTCTTATAGCACCGATTTAGGGGAAATGCTAGTGCAGACAGAAAATCAATTTTCAAGTGCATCCTAGATTATCACACGACACAACTAGCCTCGTGATTACATCCATGAAATCCATCTTAGGATAATAATTTTTTTAAAAAAAGAAAAATAAGGAAAGGAGTTGAAGATTCGGACCCCAAAAACTGAGAATGTTGTGGCTCCATCGCCGGGGACCCTCTGGCATTCAGCCTTCAGCAACGTGAAATCCTCGCCTTTCTTACTTTGGCTAGCCTGGCCATGCGTGACGTCCGGGTTCTCAATTTTCTCAAGCGTCGACTCGCGTTTCAGCAGCACTCCTAGAGGCAGCATACTACGCTCATTCTTCGTCGACATTTTTCTCCAATACTTCAAAACTTCTATCCACCAATAGACAGCGACATAATATCCTAGATCGAGCAATCAAATCAACAGATACCTGTGGCACTTACAGAAAAAAAGACAACAAAAAACAAAATTCGTTAATATTCCCTGCCAATTCCCTCAGAAAAGAAGGACACCATTACAACAACAACAACAACAAGGCAATAGGAAAGAACAAGATCTTCAAAAAAGGCCGGATTCATGAATCAAATCGCAAGACTTTTTCAACATAAAACCGACAAATGTCACAATGATTATGAATCAGGAAGCGATCAAGATTAAATGATGGCAAAAAATGTGGATTCGGGCGGCGAATTTCCTCTCAATTTGGTTCAATGCGGAATGAATGCAGGATCACAGCACCCTCAGGAGTCAAAAAAATGGACAAGCCCAGAAAGAAAAATACAAAATCAGACGGAATTGAGATAGCTTAGTGAAAAGAATGACAAAAATCAGAGACCTGACGGAGGAAGATGGGAGGTAAGGAGGGGGAGGGGGAGGGGGAGGGGGAGGAGGAGAGAGTGGGTGACGTTTGGGAAGGGCGCGAATCCCGGCCCCCAGCAGTAAAATTCCATTTCAGAAAAGGCAGGAGGTGGGGAAGGGACAGCGACAGGAAGGTCAGAGAAGAGCGCGGAATAGAAGCTCGGCCGTTCCCCTGTCTCGCTGCCTGCCTCTCTTTCTCGCACCTCCGTCCCCCCATGTGCTGACATGTCATCAACCCACCGTCCGTGCCGAATGGCCGGGTTCCCATGTGCTGACATGTCATCTGCCCACTGTCCGTCCCGAATGGCCGGGTTTTAGGCTTTTAGCGCGCGCGCGCGCCCCGGGCCCTGCTCTTTTCTCTCTACTGCCTCCTGCTAACGTGCGCTCTCTCACGACTCTCTCCATGGTCAGCGCGGTTTCTCCCTTGTGGAGTTATATGGAATCCTAGCCAAAGTTCTTGTTAATTCTTGGTTCGCGGAGATCGGGACCGTCGGATATGAGTCCCCGCCCCTCTCGGCGCATATCCTTGGCGCCAACGCCAGCTGATGCGGGTTAAAAATATACGAAAAGTGTAGGCCCCGAAAGGCTTGATTGTGACGGAGTCGCATAGGCAGAACGCGTCCCGAGCCAGCTGTCATGGGATGTGGGGCCTGACGGATCAGACTGCCATGATTTCCGCGACGCGTTATGGAGGGAGGCCCTACCTGACGAACGCGCCACGGTCTCCGGCACGTGCGTCAGAAATCGCGGCATTGGCGTTGCTTTCCGAAAAATCAGACTCTGCAATCCAGAGAGCCAGCCCTGTCGTCCTCCTATGCGATGGCTTCTTTGTTGCAGGAAGGATTTGGAGTGAATGCGTATGGGATGGTTAGCAAACTGTAGGTTTTTTTTTTTTTTTTTTTTGATAATACAAACTGTAGTATATTAATTAAATGGTTTGTATGCTAATTGGTTAGCATGGTAATAACCAATGCTGCAACGCACTGTTGCGGTCCGTGTCCGTTTGGAGTTGGGAGGTTGACGGACGCGGTGGGCCGTACGTTATGGGAGGTTGCGGATGAGAAAAACGACATCAATTCGACAGCCGTAACTGTCCGAGCGGTAACGTGCGAATAATGTGATGCACTGTTAAAGATGAGAGAAGGAAACCGCCATCGTCAAACCCGATCGAGCGGCTGCACTGCAATGAATGCTAGATGGTCCAAAAGCTCCCAACAGAAGAATTTCCTAGCAAGTGCGATGGCAATCGATCTGACGGCTGTCGTCGTGCGCCTTCACTCGGAGAAACCCATAAGCCACCAGGACAGGCCTCATGAATCCTTGCCTGGCGGCTGGACCCCGCGTTTCTCCGGCCATCGAGTGCCAACACAGCAATCAAGCCACACGGAAAGCGATGGATCTTCCGCCTTCTAGCTCGCTCGATCGGCGGTTGCATATATCGTCGTACTTTTGGCAAATAAAAGTTTTATTTTTTGATAAAACTTTTTTTCCATCAATTTTTTTTTAAATTTTTTTAGGGTGTGTTTGGCATTGAGGAAAAAATGTCGACTTAAAACTTTTCAATCTAAGGATGTGTTTGTTTGGAGCTAAAATATGTCAACTAAAACTTTTCAACCCAAAACTTTTCACTCTTTATAACTACTCTATTTTTTAATTATTTTTTCACATTTTTCTATACAAATTATCCTACTTTTTAATCATTTCTACACAACCACCCATACAACTAACCTATCTATTTTAACTTTATTCTCTTTACTCCTCATCATTACCCCGATTATATCACATCATTTTCTATCAATTTGACAACTTCTATCTCCAAAACTTTTCATCAAAAGTTTTACCTCCAACCAAACACACCCTAAAACTTTTCACTCTCTATGATTATCATATTTTTTAATCATTTTTTCACATTTTCCCATATAATTACCCTACTTTTCAATCATTTCTACACAACCATCCATACAATTAACCTATCTATTTTAACTTTATTATTTTTACTCCTTATCATTACCCCTATCATATCACATAATTTGACAACTTTTATTTTGAAAACTTTTCATCAAAAGTTTTATCTAATCCCAAACACACCCTTAGTATTTTGGGGGGGGGGGGGAATTATAATTCCGCTGTGTTCTTAATATAAGCATGTTGTTAATATAATGCGAACATAACCAGCATGAAATTACATATAGCCAACATCCTTTTCAATGTTACCCAAGCAACAACAAGAATGTACAAAATCATGGCTTCTCTAAGTTCAGCATGGTGTTTGGCAAGGATCATGTTGATATGCAACAGGATGAAATCCAAATAAGGAGGGTTTGCTTCTGTATGTAACGAGCGACGAATGCCATAAAGGAGGGTTGTTCGGGCAACACACATTCTCAATCACTGGTTGATTCCCTTCGCCTGCAGAGATAGTAGATCCATTATACCATCGGCCTTCTTTAGTTGATAGCTTTTCTGACGCAAATTGATAAAATAAAGTAATGATCAATTGATCATACAAGTTCGTTCTAGTGGGCATAATGGGATAAAGTGCAAGCGCAAGTGGATGATCATACAAGCGAGTTCTTAATCACCAGCTTTTCTGACGCTTTACCCATTTGATGCATGGATGCAAATAGTGCAACCGAAGAATTATTGGTGGATTGAGCATGCGTTTCTAGTGAACTTTGTTTTTTTCCCCCTTCCCATTTATTATATTTTTTCGTTGCTTGGTTCTGGTTCTATACAAGTAAGAGACACATGAATTTGGAGAAAAATACCGAATTAGCTATTCCATTCCAGATTACCCGTTCGGGTGGCATTGATTGGTAGACTCGTGGGTTCTAGCATGTGGGGAGGACATCCTAAGTTCATCGGATGCTTCTGCTTGGTTACCAGGGGGGATTTTAGTTCAACACGAAAGTGGCATAAGATATGGAATAACGTAGACAGAATGCCTGGTGTAATCCTAGTTACATGTGAAAACAGTTCGTGCTGCTGAAAAAAGACAACTGTGGGCAATGAGAGGGCAACTACCTGCATTTGATTCTCTTGGCACCCACGTCCGATTTCTTCAGATCCGTCTGCTCATTGGCTTTCTCCGAACTATTTGCTCGTATTATGAAGACCTAGAGGAGATCCAGGAACAAACACTAAATAACAGTGAAACATAAATAATGGATTCTCCTTGACAATGGCTATTATGATAAGTGCAGCACTACAAGACAATCTACTGAAGACAAATCAGGCATTATATATTAATTCATGAATAATGTTTTGTTTGCGTATAGAACATCCACATTAGACTGGGATTATTCCCATTAGAATTTGTCTGCCTTGCATATATAGCAATGAAATAGAAACTGAGTCTGGACAGGTATCCATGCACAAAAGCATCTATAATATGTGGAAAATGGAGATAAAACAAGTTCAGAAATGTTGAATTACCAACCCCAAATAGAAGGTAATGCTATAAAAAAAGATTCATAATGAAGATGCAAGACTAGACATGATAACACTTGAAAAATAAAGATGAAAAAGTACTGATTTTCCAAATCACTTGAGCTTATATCTATATGTACTATGTCTAGTACAAATACAGAGAAATATAAAACAACTGCTGCAAGTAAATAATGGACTGATAATGTTAAAAAAAAAAAAGGACTGATGGACATTCAGAAAGGCAGGGAAACAACTGCAAATAATGGTCCGGACTGTGTGTTTCTTTCCAGCTTCCAGAACTAATCTGGAGTTATAATCTATCCAAACAGGCTTTTAGAAGTGTTGGATTTTTCAATGTGTCACAAGACTCACAACCAGAAAGGTTCCTATATATGGTATTTGGGTTTTGTTCAAAGTTCAAACAGAAATGACCTAAGATTATGTTCCATTTTGACAAGGACATAGTAATTAAGGAGACGGACCATCACCTTAAATGTTGTAGGCTTTACCAGTTGGAATATCAAAGCATCCCCATCAAGCAACTGATGAGCAACAGCAAAGCCTTTCCATCCCCCACTTAATCCTGTCTTTCGCGGTAGATATATTGTCTGGTACTCATCCCCATTCTCATCAACTAAGGTAACAATAGAGTCATTTTTTGGTAGGTTATATTTGCAGAATTGCACAGGAAGTCCCTGTTGTTAAAAATCATAGAAGAGGAATCTGTTAATCATTTCAAGCAGGTTTATAGGTCTGTAACCAGACATGCTGCCAGGATAGCTGAATCAACCAATTGGCAGTTATGGATTCGTGATTGGTGCATTTTTTGAACTTATCTCTCTGTCGACTCTGAAAGTAGTGCTTACCAGCCAAAACCCACCAGTTACATGTGACTGGAGCATGGGTTTTACGAAACTTGGAAATTCAGGTTCTAGACTTGAGTGCAACTCATTTGCCTTCTCTATAGCATATGACCGAGCTTCATCTGACGCATAGACTCTATCCAACAGAGACCTGCGCCGAGTGCTACCAAACAGAGACCTCGGCCGAGAACTTTAGACTCGCAAAAGTCACAATCAGAAGATTCTAAATTCGGAAGAAGGGGGGGGGAAAAAAACCCGCAAGGCAAAACTGATCAAACAAATTAGTCTACGTACATTTTGGGCCTCTCCACGAGCGCGACATCTGCCTGTCGGTGCAAATTTGAGTTTCTTGTATCAGTTCAATCACTTTAGTGTCTAATGAGTATATTTCGCATGAAAATTGCCACAGCATAAAAATAGTCAAAACATCATCAAAGGGGACTGACTTGACATCCATTACATCTGTGTTTCATCACCATAAATGTTTTCCGTTGAGCAGGACTTACGGGAGTTCTACCTATGGACAATTTCACCTCCAAATAACATGAGAAGAACAATCACCATAATTCTTGGTAGCAGCTTTTCAACAATTTTAAGTTTGGTTGGTCAAGAGATTGACTTGTGCTTACCAAGAAAAATGTCACGAGGTGTCTTCTATATGTAGCTTTGTCCAATGGCTGATCATGATTTCAGTTCCGCCTGTATACTGCTTTTGTTTTTTAGATTGACATGTGAAAGAGCGTTAAGCTAAAATACCAAAATCTCTACAACTAGTTGAATGGAACAAGCTTGATATTTTAAA
Organism: Annona cherimola; assembly: GCA_030490835.1. Taxonomy (NCBI): domain Eukaryota; kingdom Viridiplantae; phylum Streptophyta; class Magnoliopsida; order Magnoliales; family Annonaceae; genus Annona; species Annona cherimola. The sequence goes on along the minus strand of CM059971.1, from coordinate 98,427,508 downwards.
AGGTTGGGATTTTTACCATATATCATCCCTATACTTGTACAACAATACTTAATAGATTAATCATTTTGCCTAGAGAGCTCTGTCCACAGCTTGTAACTCTCATTTTGACCATTCGGGTGCTACTTTCTTGGTGGCTTTCGCTATAGATAGATGCCCTGCTAATCAATACTAAACCATCATTCTATTATGAACTCGGTTTCATGTCAACAGGCAAAACCAATGCACACAAACACGTGCCCACACAGTCGCACAAAAGAAGCTTCAAAACTAACGAAAAGCATATAGTAGTTTAACGTCTTATCAGATCAAATCATTGCATATCTCCATTGGTATATCTACAGTAACATGTATAGAAGCCAACAATCTGAAGGTCATAAGGATCAAAACTGTTTCCGACCTATGTGCAGTCACAACAATCTAGAAATGTAGACCTTCAGATCTCTAGGAAACCATAATATAAAGGTCGATGGACAAGATGTTGTTTGGGCAATATATATCATGGAAAAAAGGCTCACTTCTTTGTAATCCGGAGGTGGTTTTTTAACGTTGCGTGCGGATCTCCGAACTTCTGCTGGATCTACTTCTTTCTTGACCCGTGGCTTCCCCGGCTTGGCCTATGACCAGGTAAAAAATAAATAAATAACTAAAACCGTAAACCCATATAGAAAGAATGGAAATATAAAGGTCTGTCCGAACAGGGGATGGCCTGGGAGAAGCATTCCGTAGAGCCTGCGAGAGGACAGTGAGACTAAGGTCTTCCATTCTTCTCTTGTTCTCTTCCAACCTTTGCCGGCGAAAATCCTCATATGTGGGCTGATAGACCGCCATTGTTGGTGATTAATCAAAGACGCAGACGCTGGATATTCAGATACAAAGCAGAGGAAGAGCAGAGGACTTCAAAACGTGAAATGAGACGACGCGAAGCAAGGCGAGGAAAAGTTTTGAACTATTTCCTTCGATATAATACTAATGGGTAATTTTAAACACTCAACATAGTCGCTGTAGTTTTAACTGGCATGTTGAAAAATCTGAACCGTTCAAAATTTTTTGGGATACAGTATGTGGTTTCAGAATGGTAAACATAGTGATTCCTTGCCACATTCATTAGCATAAGATGGATGAATGTAATCGAACTGCTGTCCCAAGTTAAAAATACGAAACATATAAAAAAGTTTTTCGATCCTAGTATTTTCCAAAAATGATGAATGTGAGCTAATAAAATACGATTTCTTCGGAATGGACTTTGTCTACATGCCCTGAACTTTATTGGAGGCTCGTGCGTGTGTATCAACGGGATCTTTGTGGAGGATTTTTGGTATCTTCGTTCGCAAAATCGACCGTTGTACGTGGTTGTGTAGCGCGGGATTCGATGCGAAATTTGAAGGCTTCGAGCAGTCGTCCCGCACCCTTTGCCGACTTGCCGTGCCAGACTTTGTTTACCGAATCACCCCTCAACAGTCGACACTTGTCGGCCTCGTCAACAGATGGGATGGTTGCAATCGGGCAGTGAGCTCATTAATCTTCTATGAGCCGTGTTTTTACGCGGCCGGCTGCATGGGCCGTCCGGTCAAAATTTTTTTAAAAAAAAATTTTAAAATGTTTTTGTAAACATATTAAGCTAGGTTTATTTAATCTATAAATCAATTTTTCCCATTTTTGGATACTTTTAAGTATTTTTTATTTTTAAACATAGTAATATTTTTGTAATTTCCCGACTCGAAAATTATGAAAAATGTCATTGTGTTTAAAAAATAAAAAAAATACTTAAAAGTATCAAAAATGATAAAAATTGATTTATGGGTTAAATACACCTAACTTTATATGTTTATAAAAATTAAAAAAAAATTTTTTTTGCCTGACGCATGGGAGCGGCCATGTGTCTAGCCGCACCCGATCACCCCTCTTCTTTTATTCATTTAATAGATAATATGTACTTTCATTTTAAAATATATCATAGTTCTATGTTTTTCATTTTCACTACTACTTTTTATTCCATGTATAGGCATCTTTTGGCAAAAATGTTTGGAAGAAAATATTTTTCTTTCACGATTTTCAAAAATAATTTGCTATCTTAATTACTCAACTATTCTACTTTTTATGTTTTTATTCTTGTATTTTAATTATTTTCTTTCACAACTATAATAGCAGACCAATGACCTTAGGTAAGTAGGGGTAATTTGAAGTTTGGAGTCATATTATTATTTGAAAAGTAGTAGTGATAGTAAAATGAACTATATTTTTAGCATATTTTTTAAAATCTCAAGGGTGTTGATAGTAATATTAATTTTCAGAATTTAAGTGGGACAACTACCTCCACTTCACTCCAAGTAAATCTCTTGAGGCTCAACTTCCTATCTCACATCATTTGAGTAAGAAAATTGGAGAGGGCTATTGCATTATAAAGGGGGTTAGTCTCTCCATTTTCACACCACCACAAGGTAATAGCTGAAGCTGTTTTGGAGCTAAGCTATGCTAGATTTTTTCACTAAGCTAAAAAGTGTTTTCGGGTTTAACTTTCGAGGTACGTTTGTTTTTCTAGCATTGTAATATTCAATTTTCCATTTAGAAAATTTATTTTCATCATTAACATAATTGCGGTTGAATATGAGTGATATTTTGATTATATATTACAGGTAGTTTACGGGCAAGTAGTGTTATTATGAGATTATTTCAAGTAGTGTTATTGTGTGATAATTAGTGTTATTATGCAGATATTCTCAACAAGTGGGTGAGCAAGATCATCTTCCAAACAAGACTCTGGAGAAGTTAAATTAAGAATCCACCCAAAAAGTTTCAACCAATGGTAGTATGCAACCACAAATTCTAAGGTTCACAAGTAAAAATTATGAATATTAGAAAACTCAGGTGAAAATTATTTTTAAATTTAAGATATTTGAAATATTGTTGAAAATGGATATGAAGAATTCACGCTAGAAGTAGAAAGTGTTATGTAATGAGTATAGAAAATTGAATTAAAAGATATGAGAAAGAAAGACCAAAAAGCTTTTGCTTTTCTACACTAAGCTTTAGATTAAGAAATTTTAAAAAAGAATGTAGTAGTATAAATATCTCATTAGGCTTGAATTGTCATTGAAAAGAATTTTGAAGAAATTGCACGTATTAAAGTTGTTCGATTACAAGTTTTGAAAGCTGACTTTGAAAATCTTAAGATGAAATTTTCAAAATCGGCAACAAATTATTTCACTCTATATTAACTATTATTAATCAAATGAAAGCTAATGGTAAAAAAATTTACTGATATTTCTGTTATACAAAAGATTTTTAAATCTATGATCCCAAAATTTTATGTGACTATCAAATTGAAGAATTTAAAGAGTTGTATAATACATTAATGAGATCACTAACGATATATGAAGTCAAAAGAAGCCAACCTCAAACTGAAGAGCAAGCATTAAAGATGAAAATGTTTTTGGTGATTCAAATGCTGAGCTAGGTAAAGGCACTTCACATGGTATAAGTTGAGGTAATCAAGGAAGAGAAAGAGAAAAATTCAGTGTAAATGAAGCTCGTAAGGATATTTAGAATAAAAAATTCATAAAAGAGGGAATGATGAACATGGCCAAGATCATAGTCAAGCACCTGGACAAATGCCATGAAGAGGAAATTATGCCAAAATAGAGAAGTCTTATATCCAATATTATAATTACATCAAATTTGGTCATTATAGTGGTGAAGACTATATTAATCATACAAATCAAAAATGAATTAATCATGTAAAAAAAGAATGAGATGACGAAAACTCTGCTTTTAACATGTAATGCTATACATGAAACTAAAATTTCTATATGATATTTGGATACTAGTTCTAGTAATCATATGAGTGGAAACAAAGAATTGTTCTTTGAAATTGATGAAAGTTTTTATTTTGTTGTCAAATTTACTAATAATTCCACCATTGAAATCATGAAAAAAGAAAAATGTTCAATTCGGGCAAAAGACAACACATAATAATATATATCTAATATCTTTTATGTACTAAAATTAAAAAATAATTGATTGAGCATGGGGTAACTTTTAAAGAAGGAATATAAGGTTAGAATAAAGAATGAATGTTGTAAAATTGAACATGAGCAACCACAAGTTATTGCAAATGTTAAGACGATACCAAAAAGAATATTTTCTTTTCATATTTATAATTGAAAGTTTTAACATTTTAATATTATTGTGAAAAATAATTCGTGGCTTTAGTATTTGAGATTTAGATATTTGAATTTTAGTATACTAAAATTATTATATCTGAAGAATATGATAATAGCATTATCAGTGATCGATCACTTGAATAATGTACATGATGACTGCGTAATGAGAAAGTAATATTGAATTTCTTTTTCAATAGGACAATGAATAAAAGAATAAAAAAATTTAGGCAACTATGTATGTACATATGTAATTTTTAAAACTTGTGATACACTTAAAATTTGCCTAAACTATACAGGTGCTGGTGGAAAAGCACTTTTTTTTTTACATTTTAAATTAAAATTTTTTGAAGCAATGAGTATTTATAGTCAAAATTTTATTAATTTGCATACTCATGATTGTAATGTTATTCATGCATGTTCGCAAGCTTTCTCGTGAAAAATAAATATTGCTCTTAATTATTTTTCTTGGGATTACATTTAGTAGTATTGGTTTCCATCAAAAAATTGGTATAACCTTCATTTCTTTGCCCTACCTTATGATTATGTAAAATACATTTTATCAATAAAAAGAAAAAAATTCTTCTTATGCTAGTAGCATTTGTCTATAATTTCTTATATAGTCATAGTATTTCATAATTTTCTCCCGTACCGATAACATTTCATCATAAATTTCTTTCATACTTATATCGTTAACAAAACGATTTTGCCCATTTGAAATTTTCTAATTGAGACAATTCAACCCTAATATGGTTCAATGGATGATAGTAAATTATCAATATGTTGTTTTAAATGACTCAAAAGTCATATTATAGTTGAATCATTTTAATTGAGAAAATTTTAGAATGAAAAATCGTCTTTTCAGTGGGTAGATAACAGTTGTATTAACAGCGTAAGCGTAATAGGAATTTAGAGTCCAGTGTTACAAGCATAAGAGTAATTAATAAAATTTTGTGAATATATTAAGAATTAGGTGCAAATGTTGTGAGTATAAAAAAAAATTTCCATTATATTTTAAAATTATTTGCTTGTCAGGGAAACTAAGTTTCTTATGGATTAAAATATGAATGACCCAATTCTCAAAAAAAAAAAAAGATATGAGTGACCCTGTACATAAATACATGTAAAGGGCTCTTATTTTGGTTAGCCTTGACACGTAGGCATATATTTTTATATTTTTCATTTTTCATGAAAATGTAATCTCAAGTATAATTAATTTACACATCCAATTTTATAAGTTTGAATATATTTTTTTTAATCTAAATTTTAAAATCAATCATTCTAGGTACTCAAGTAATTTTAATTTAAAAACTATTAATTTTTGAAATTCAAAAATAAAATTTAGTATGTAAATTAAATGTACTTAAATCTACATTTTCGATAGAAATAAAAAGTAAAATATATATTATTAGCATAGGGTAACAAGAAATTGTTAACTCCGGCTGGTAGAATCATAATCCATATGTAAAGTCAAAATAATAAAATTATTTAATTTATATCAATTTAAAAACTGTTAATTCAACATTTTAAACCAGTTAAAACATTTTTTCTACATGGATTGATGATTTTACACATATCATAATATTTTAATGCATATGTAGAAGTCCAAAATGAACTTTTACATGTGTAATAGATTTGTGATCGTGATTCCCAATAGGTTGGGATTCTTCAAGGTTTTCGGAAAAGAGTAAGACTATAGTATAAGTAGGAATTCATGAGAGTTTTAGAAAGAGAAGAGTTGCAGTGGTAATAGAAATCTCTCTCGAGTTCCCATGCCCGTGGACTCTTCTCCTTTTCATAAGCTAGCTTGGCTATTGGATAGAATTCCATATTTTTAAGAGATATTTTAAATTAGTAAATGTCGTAGTCTGGTTCTTTGGGGAATAGTGGTGACATTAGGAGAGAAATGAGCACTAGTGTTAGAGGTGGTTTTGATCAGGCCTCTACAACATCTATGAGTGAATTTAAATATTTCCATAATATATAAATATAATTTTACGTAAGCATACCCCACCCAAAATTTTAATTGAAATGACATGATAAAATAATGATATTAAACAATGCAATAGGCTAAATTTTAATTTAAACATCACGGTAAGCCTCACCCAAGAAGCTCCTATCAAATTTTAGCTGGAACTAATTAGTTTTCACTAAAGAGAAACTCCTTTTCTTGTTAGTAGATCATTTGGTTTTCAGCATTCAACATGGATTTCCACGTCCTAATACGCCATGACTTTCACTTGAAAAGAGAAGTGAAAACGGAATTGATCATTGCAGTTCCGAATAATGGTAATTTTTTAAAATAAAAGACAGCACATGCAATTATTCCTCCAGCCAAATAGAGACTACAATGCCAAGACCATAAATAATTGAAACTGTGATTGAGCCCAGCTCAGAAGAAGATTAGATTAGATTTTTTTTTTTTTTTTTTTCCCCCGAAGGAACAAAGACAGACAGTTGTCCTCCACTGCATAATCTTATTTTCAGTCAAAATAAGGGAGATGCTGTCCCCACAACAGCATCCTTTTTATTATTATTATTAGAAATGCTGTCGTGTGAAAGAGATCTTTCCTTATCACCATGGTGGACAAAATTCATCCTCCCAGTCTCAATTAACTTAAGTATGAGATGGATGTATGAGACCGTTGAGTTTGAAGATACAAAGCTGCAGCAGCTTGACGATTTGATGAGACGATGCATTGTATACTGTCTGTGGGGACATGTCCTAAGAGCGGTTCGAGAAACCGAAGAAAATAACGTTCTCCTTTTTTATTTTTAATAAAACATAAAACAAGTTATTGGGGGAATAAAAATAGTGTTAGCTGATAAATTATTGATGCATAGCGGGTTCATGAATCATGGGTAAGGGAAGAGCGAAACAGCAAAACTGATTGGGCCAAGCCTAAAAAACCTACTTAGGCCCACTATGTTGAGTGCAATAATGTTTTGAATATAATTCATAGCAAATGCAACTTCCTGAAGTTTCTTAAAATCATATTGTTTAAAGTTATAAAAAATAAAGAGTTAATTTCAAATATATTCACTCTATTTGCTCTTAATTACAAATATACCTATTAAGTTTGAAAATTTTCACATATATTCATTAAGTATTTTATTAATTTCAAATATGCTATAATAGTTAGAAACGTTTAATAATTTAAAAATTCCAAAATACCCTGATTGATTTAACATCTATTGTTATTGGTGTCATATCAAAATCGTCAAAACTCATTCTAATTAGTTTCTCTTTTAAGTTAATGAGTTTTCGTTCAACTTTTGCCATGGATAAATTACTATAATTATTAAATAATAAGGGCATTTTAGACATTTTCTATAATGAATAACAATAATTTTTAATTGTGTTTGACAGAATGCGTATAGATGAAATTTCACCCATACTTAATGGGTATACGTGAAAGTTTTCAAATTTAATAGGTATATTTGTAATTAAAGGCAAATATAGCGGTTATATTTGAAATTAATCTAAAAATAAAAGTTTACAATGAAGTTGATTTTCTCATATCTATGCTTTGACAACTAAGGCGACGTTTGACAATAGTAAAATGTGGGAATGAGAAGGAATTTGTGGAAATATGGATTTCAAGACCGATAATAACTCAAATAATAATTATATTTTTCTACATTTATCTTTATATTTCAATCATTTTTTCATACTAACTACCCTTAATCATACCTATTTATTTCAACTTTACTCATATTATTTTCTATCAATTAAATAATTTCCAAAATATTTTTTTTTCCCATTCCACTGCATCCCATACAAATTTTGGAGTTCTGCGTTCCAATCCACATTCATACCTACTAAGAACAAGGAGCTTGCAAAAACCCTCGAGTACAATTTGAAGCAGATATCATGGAGGGGCAACCCACTGCTATCTATGAAAATCTCAGATACCTTCTGATTTGGCGGACGTCAAAAACCGATCAATCAATGCCCCCGGGGCGTTCTAGCGATGATCTAAAAGGGTAAAACTTATCTTCAAATTTCAGCAGACGATGACAGATTGACAGGCTGGTATTGACGTTTGTGGCAGGACCACGAAACAGCCGAAAAGTGATGTTGACGTCCAAAATGCCAATTGCGAACGGCGTGTCGCGTAAGGGGTTGACGTCCAAAATGCCGTGAGCTCGCGGCGGAGAATGTTAAAGACTTGGAATTGGACGACCATCGGAGAAGCATGAGATGAAAAAGTGTTCTGTATCTGCTGTGAAGGAAAAAAAAATCGTATTGAAATTAAAAAAAATTATATAAGAAAAGAAAATTTAAAATTTTAATTCTGGAAAATGAGAAAAATATTTTTAGCGGAGGGAGATTCTATTTTATACTCATTTCATCCCGTCACATCCAAGTAAGGTTTTGACAGTGGGTAATAAACAAATCTTGACTTAAAAAGTCCCGATCCACGTTCACGATCTCACCCTTTGCCATCCCGGGCATAAGGATTACGTGTATCCCAGTCAAATTTTCCATACGAAGTGTATTAATTAAATTCAAGAAGGTTACTTTTTTTATCCAAAAAAAATTCAAGAAGATTACTTTGGTAAGACGTTCAGCCCTTCTTGTTTATTTAATTTAAAAATATATTGGTTGGACACTCGTGTAGGTCACAAACAAAGATAATTTTGGTCATTCCTTGTTCGGCCTTAGTGTGATAGATTTTATAGTCCACCCAGCCTTCAATCTAAATTATTTTGTAACATTTACGTAATCAAATAATAATAAATATAATGACAAAATAAAATTTTACTTATGATTGTGGGATTATGTCCAAGAGCTGCCATACAACATAAGGAATTCCAAAATCCAAATTTCCATTCTAATTTGGTGGAATTAGTGGCAGAATCCATAAAGCCACTTTAGCATTACTTGAGTGGTAACAATAGGCTAATGTGGATTTGAATCTAGTCGGATGGAAGCATTTAGTCTCTCTTCTCATATCGGGGAGCTTATGGTCTCTCATGTAAATTGTGAAAGTTTGTTATTGTCTCCATTGCACAATTATTGAGCTTCATTGTAATATTAAATGAGATGTAATTTGTAAAAATTAATAAAAAATAGAAAATCTATAAATATTCCAACTTTCAATTTGCCCATTATGTTTTTGAATTTATTCTTATCATATCAAAATGTAATAAAACCTCTTCATAAAAAATGTAATAAAACCAAAGAGTTACATAGGTTCTTTTATATGATGAAAATATAAATAAATTTTAGCTATTAAAATAAGTTTTCATCTTATATGAAATGTATATTATATTATATCACTAATAAAATGAATAATTTAAGTTTTAAGCTTTAGGCAAGTATTAAACACTCAACACACATTGCTGAGATATGCTCTTAATTTTGTATATTCAAATATTTTTTGAATTTAAAACATTTACTATATTTATCCATAGTATGCATTTATGATTTCAGAAATTGCATTATTTAATAGTGGCATTTTTTGTGTACAATATATACACTTTAAAATTTTTTTGTGTACAATATATACTTTACATTTTTGAAAAAAACTAATAGCATATTCACTTTAAAGATGTTATATTTTTTTTTTTACGAAAGTATAAGTTTCCAATGAAAGTAATTTTTATTAATATGATAAAAGAAATTATATTCCATAAAATATATAACAGGTTCAAATTTGAAAATAAAAAGGAAAATAATTGTTAAGCTTTTATGAAAGGTATGTTATATTATATCATTTATCAAATCATTTTACAATGAATTCTGGAAATAAAAAAATATCCTAATTGATTTGAGTAAAAAGAAAAGCAAAAGATGATAAAAGAGTGCAGTGAGAAAAATAATTAAACAACTATATGACCAAAAACATAAACAACATTATAAATAAAGTGAAAAAAAATAAAATAAATATATGGTTTGAATAAAAAGATGCTGCAGTGAATAAAGCCATAAGCAATAATGAAAATTAAAAAGTTGAGAGAAGTAAAGATATGTTTTTTCTAAACTATATGAGTATATTTGTAATTATGATCAAACTATGAGAGTATATTTGTAAATTACTTGGGGTGTGTTTGGTAATGAATAAAATTTTTGATGAAAACTTTCGAAGAGTAAAAGTTTTCAAATAATTTAATATAATAAAGATAATAATAAGTAGCAAAAATGACAAAGTTTTAAAGTTGTACAGTGAAGGATACCAATAAAAAAAGCGGGATTCTTCCGCCAAGTCGAACCGACCTTTCGGTAGGGGCACTGCTGCCAATGGCCCTAGAGGCGGGCTTCGAACTCCAGCTGTACGGTGCTTTAGTTTCTTGTATGAAAGGATTCATGAGCTTCGTTTATAAATCCTTATGGGCATGATTTGTAAACTTAGATGGAAGAATATGATACCGTAAAGTATAAGATTTTAGATGGAACAATAAAAAGTGAGATTCTTCCCATTTTGAAATAGAGACCTACATGTTAATTAGTATATTTGTTAATTATTTATTTAATATAAAATATTTAAAGGATGATAATCCTGAGGATTACAGCTAATTTAACTACTTTCCAGTCTGCATTTTTCTAACTGCGCGCAGGCACCGGTCCTTCAACTGCTGACTGTCAGCCCTAACTCGCCGATCTATAATGTTCGCTGGATGTATTATCAATTATACTAGGCGAGTAAGAAATGGCTGGAGTTAGTGTCTTATTGCTAGCACAATAACACTAGTGGTGGTTTCGTTCTTTCCAAACATGCAGGCGTCCAGCCGCCTGAATATCACCAATTACATGCTGGCAGAGTATCAAAGTCCTTACAACGTGGATGTACTGTTGACTCGAGTATCAACATTTTTTACTTCAAATAAAAAAAAAAAAAAAGAACAAAAAAGTCTCAAGTTTTGCAGTCTCATTAACACCCGATAAGATTCACCCACGCACACATTTAATATATATATATGTGTGTGGATACTGTTAATTCTTTTGGTCGACGAGTTTTTTCATCATTGTCGGAAGATAGTGGTCATAAGTCTCGGTCTTGTAAGATTGCATCCCTAGAAGTTTCAATTTTGGCGCATGTGCCAGTTGTTGAAGTTGCTTGTGAAAAGGATGGAAACTTGAATGATTGCGGACGGAAAACCGAAAACCTACGGTCCAGGATGTCGTCTGCTCTTGACCGGCGTCTGATCGCCTTCGTGCTCAATTCATGCCCTTGAAATTACGGGTCCGTTTGGAACACATGTACGTAAAAAATTTATCACTTTTTACCTTTTTTTTTTTTAATGTAAATATCACTTTTTTCTTTAACTTGTATGACTTGACATTTTAATTATCTAATTATTTTAATTATTCTTTATTTTAATTACTTTTTCACATTTTCCTTAGAATTACACGACATTTAAATTCTATTCTATTTATTTTTATCGTTGCTTGTACTATTTACATTATTTCTTCACTTTTTAAAATTTTCTCAATTTCTTTTTTCATAATCTCCAAATCTAAAAAAAAAAAAAACCAGAGGTTATGTATACTCCTTGGAAACACCAGCCCATATCACCATTCGATATTTCCCGACTGATTGTTGGCTAAACCACATGAGTGTTCGGCTTTAGCGCCTATTTCAAACATACAAGATTTTTGGATTAAGAGTGTGTGATAATATTTTTAGATGAAAAATTTTTGATTAAAAATTTTTAAATTAGAAGAAAATGATGTAAAATGATAAGAAGAAAAATGCGTAAAGAGGATAAAGTTAAAAAATAAGTTTGTTGTGTGGATAGTTCGGTAGAAATGATTAAAAATTAGAATAATTATATAAGAAGATGTAAATAAATGATTAAAAATAAGATAATTATAGAAAATAAAAAATTTTATATTGACATTTTTTCCTTATTGCCAAATGTACTTCTTCCATTCAAGGATCTTATATAGCTTCAACAGGCCTTGTATCTTGCCACACAAACCTACACCTTGTCTGCACGTGACCAGTAAATCTGGATCCTTCATCTTATTAACTAAAGAATAGCATATAATTATTACGAGGGAAAAGAAAGCACAAGTCAAAATGAACTTGCTGTGTCCATTCAGCTCCTTGAGAGAGGGCATTATAGCATGATTACAGTTATGGAATAAAATGAAGGCGACAATAATCGAAAATGCAAATAGAAAATTGTAATAAAAAAATCTTTATAAATTTATTTCATTCAAAAAATGTTATTTCGCCTTCTTTTTCCCTGAAATAAACAGATATTTAAGAAAAATAGCAGCAGTTAATCGTCCCCAAAAATGGGCCGAACAACCGAAATGCTAAAGCAAAGATGACAATATTTATCCGGCGAATGAAGTATAAACAAAGAGTCTCCTTGGAAAGAGAAAATAAAAAGTAATAAAAAATAAAGATAAAATTATTGAAATACTTTAGGAGTGGGATTTCTACATGTTTTCATTCATCATGAATGAACTCCTTGCACTAGAAAACACGATTTTCACGGAAATGGAAACATAGTATTAATAGAATAACTCTTGCGTTTCTCTCCTAATACAATTATACACACACATATATATATATGAGATATCACCTTGTGAATATGGGCTACAATATAATTGTCCACTGGAAAATGAGACCCATGTATATTAAAATGTAATAATATATTATACAATTATTTATACATATAAAGAAATATTTGATGGTTTAGAAGTTGAAAATACCACTTTAAACATGATATTTACATCAAACTATATTTGTTGCATTAATTTTGTACTATTTTAATATGAGACTCATGTACACGTTTGATTTGGATAAAAATTGGTATATTGATGATCGAGTGAGCCCCATAGTGTATGAACTGCATAGTGTAGTAGCATGTATAACAAATCATTTTCAATGTATATAAAACTTATCTTGTGCATTTATATGCACCATAACTTATAATACATTTTCCTTAACATAGGCCCTATATGCATTTAAATATATTAATAATTTATTTAATAATTTATACAATTATTTGTTCATATATATATATATTATATTAGATAGTTTACATGTTAAAAATAACTTTAAAATTGTCATTTATATTAAATTATTTTATTACATTGATTTTGTACTATTTTCAAATGGAGCTCATACATAGGGGTATAACTCGGGCTCATGAAACTCGGGTTCATCTCGACCCTAATCCTAACCTTATTTATAAAACATCAACCCTAACCTTAACCCTAACCCTATTTGTAAAACCTGAACCCTAACTCTATTTTTGAAAATCGGGTTCCGGCTGAGTTTCGGGTTGGAATTTATGTTGATGAATTTACATTTTATTTAAAAGTGATAAGTTTAGAATTTCATATGAATAAATAATAATAACACATTATGTAGGTAAACATAATAATATATAATCAAACTACGTATTTTTTAAAAATAGTAATGTAAAGAATATTTCTAGAAAAAATTTAACATCAAAACTAAGATAAAGAAAAAAATTAATAAGTGTAAAAATGAATGATAGAAATAAAAGATAAATATAAATAAAATAATATACTTTATTTACAATAAAATTACAATATGCCAAATATGTATTCAAATATAGATATAATAACATAAAATATAAAGAAATATTGTTTAAATAGTATGCATATAATATATTTTATAATAAATATAAAATGGAAAATCGGGCTCGGGTGATGAAAAATCAAGTTATAACATTGCCCAAAATCGGGTTCGGCAGGCCGGGTTCGGGCTCAACCCGGCCCAAATTGCACCCCTACTCATACACATATTTAATTTAGGGTGTGTTTGGCAATTAATAAAACATATCAAGTTAAAACTTTTCAATCTCCATAACTATCATATTTTTTAATCATTTTTTCACATTTTCCTATACAAGTACCCTATTTTTCAATCATTTCTACACAACTAACCTATCTATTTTAACTTTATACTCTTTATTACTCATCATTACCCCTATCATATCACATCATTTGACAACTTTTACTCTCCAAAACTTTTTACTAAAGTTTTATTTATTACCAAACACACCCTTAGATGAAAATTGGTATGCTAATAAAAATAATTCTAAATATAATAAGTGAAGTAGATGTACATTTTATGATCATATAAAGCCTATTTTAAGCCAAATGTACTATTAGTTACAGTGCATTTATACGTACTGAATAAGTGCACCTAGGTGCAAAAATCTATTCTTAAATTCTTTTGAAATTTTTTATAAAGTTATTAATCTAAATTTATTTAATTTATAAACTAATATTTATCATTTTTGGAGATTAATAGCTATTTCTTTTTTATTTTTCAAAAATAGAACTATTTTAGTCATTTAAAAATGACTAGATACCCCTATTTTTGAAAAATAAAAAATATCTTCAAGTCTTTAAAAATAATAAAACGTAATATATATTAAATATATTTAGATTAATAATTTTATAAAAAAATATTAAAAATAAATTTTCTACCCACATGCACTGAAGCTAAGTGCACATGAGTGTATAGGATCTAAGCCTTATATCATATATATTAGATGTCTCTGAAAGACGAACACAAAACACATATCTTACAACAAAAAATTTTCTATTCACAACACACAACTCATATCGTAAGTAGTAACAAAATTTGAGAGGCAATTTTTTTTTTATCTTTTGGCTTTTGCTAAATCAAATATGTAATGATATTTGATTTTTAACAAAAATAAATACTATAATTGATACAAAGATCATAATAAAAGATAGAATAATTAGATAATTACAAAGGATATAAGAAAGAGTGACGAAATGTGTTTTTTTTTTTACTAAATAAAATTGGAGGGTAATGTGATCCTCATGCTTGCACATCGATGCATATAAATGGTTCAGAATAAGCACTACATGATCATAAAATGCACATCCACTTTACCCATTATATTAGGATTATTTTTTTATTAACATACTAATTTTCATTCAAATTGGATATGTATATGGGTCATATTTGAAAATGGGATAAAATCAACGTAATTAAAATGGTTTGATGTAAATAATAATTTTAAAATTATTTTTTCAACATGTAAACTATCTAAAATATAATTTATATATAGATAAATAATTATATAAAAAATTAATAGATTTAAATATATGTAAGAACTGTTCACCGGAATAGGGGTGCATTTGCCTAAAAATATGCCTCACACATATTAGAATGCAATGGAACTTTATACAATCATTTATCTATATATAAATTTTATAGCAAATAGTTTACATGTTGAAAAAACTACTTTAAAGTTGTTATTTATATCAAAATATTTTATTACGTTGAATTTATACTATTTTAAGATGAGGTTCATATATATATCCGATTGGGATGAAAATTGATATGATAATAGAATATATTATTCTAAATATAATGAGTAGTGCAGATTATGATTTTATCATCATGTGAGTGCCCATTTCAGCTTCGCTGCACCGTAATTACGGTGTAGTGGTAGGGCTTATTTGGAACCAAATACACCGTTGCACAGTAACACGTCTCTTTATATAGATTTTAAAATTTTTTAAAATCTCCCTCCCGGCCCAGCAGTTTTGACTTAGAAAACGAAGCTTCTTCTTTCACATGGGGCAGCCGTAATCGATACGACCAAGACTTCCTCGTGCCCCCGTTGACGAGACGTGATTACTCGTTGCATCCATCACCGTAGAATCGTACACACGCAACTCCATCCACCGCCCACGTATATCGCAATCCACTCGATATATATATTTTCGTAATTTCACACATCATCAACGTTTACATCCCTCCCAAATATCATATTTTTTAACATCTGTTTGTATTTTCTTATATAATTAATTTATTTTTCAATTATTTTCACACAATTACTTATAAAACTAATCTATCTATTTAACTTTATTTTTTACTTCTTATCATCACTCTTATTATATTCATATCAATTTAAAATTTTGTATATCAATAAAAATTTTATCGCTTCACACGAAGAACGTTTACATCTCTTATAGCCGCCGCCTGTATCTGTCATCATTCGTAGATGTACTGCGCTGATTAGCTGGAGGCTCTCCTCCTCACCCAGGTCAACGACCGGCGGACCAATTGGTGCACAGCTCTGCGCTCCGGTCATCCATGGAGAGTTTATTCTGGGGATTTTGCCTATTACTCCCTTTTAAGTTTGTTAAATTCTCATTTTTTGACCCTTAAGTTTAGTATTTAAAGCAAACGATTGCGAGTCTATGAAATTGATAGTCTGCCCGTTAGATGGTGAAAAAGCGCAAATTGCTATACGAAGAGGGTGGGGGCCTCATATTATATAACGTTTAATTAAAAATAAATAAGTTCAAAAATATATTTTTCGTATATATCAAAAAATCCAGATTTAGAAACTACAAAATTCAACATGCTGCAAAAAAATCCCCATCATTGTTACACCGGGTCATCATTTTCGATCACTTGAAAACTTACTAAAAATGCTGCAAAAAAATTATCTATTCTGCCTCTCATTGCTGGCCAACATAGCAACCATCGTTGTCATTCTCTTCTACTTTGTCGATTAAATATGCAGCTTAAAAAATCCTAACAAATCTCCTCCAGTCTTCTCTATCCTCTTCTTTGTCTTGGACAGAGTTGCGATTTCTTTGAGTGCTGCACTATCAGATTCAACTCTCCCCCGTAAAATTGAAGAGAAGATTTGGCATATCCTAAGAGTTTTTTTTTTATTTTATTATTTTAAATTTCCCTCTTTGCGCAGCATCCCTCCAAACGAGTTCCATTTTTATCACTGCAATAATTTTTGTTAAATGCAGTTCGTAATTTTGTTGCATATAACATCAATGTGGTTTCATTTGATGTCACTTGGTCGCCAGCAAATATATACAATAAACGAACAGAATGTATATTTGGCTACATTTAAGTCGTTGCATGTAAATAAATGCATACATTTTAAAAATTCGTTACATACAATGTTATATGCAGAGTGGTTTTTGTTTACATTTAACTATAAATATATAATTTTACATAAGAAATTTTGTTGTAGCAAAAACGAAGTTAGGCCTAGGTGAAATGAGAAGAGTAAAATATATATTTCCCACTTCTCGCGTACACTTTTGAAATTGATTTATATATCAATTGCTTTATTATTCTATTTTTCTATTGTTACCTTTCTGTTTTAACTATTTTCTCGTATAATTACTCTATTTATTTTTTTATTCTTATTATATTATATTATCTTCACACTTTCCAAAATATTTCTTTTGACAGCTTCCCAATATCCCTTTTGCTAATTACCTAACGGATCCTCTTTGTAAATGCTTTGTTTATTTGTGCACCAGATGCACTCTGATGTTACAGTTGTGCGCATGATGTGCTTTAGCCTTGACCTTTCATTATCGTCTTCGGTTTAGGATTTATTATTATTATTATTATTTTAAAGATAGTCTTTAGTAAGGGATTGATTTCCTTATGACATGTAAGGTGACGTTTCGAAATGTAAAAATTGTGGGAAATGTGGAATTTGGTGGGAATAGAGAATGAAATATTTTGAAAATTGTGTGATTGATATAAAATGATAAGAGTAAAGTTGGAAGAAATAAGTTTGTCAGAAAGTAGTTGATAAGGAAAATTATTAGAATACAGGGATAAAAACAGAAAAATATGATGATTGATTGATTAATGAGGTGCTTTGAAATCCGTGCTCCTACCATTTCTCTCCCACATTTCCCACTCTCGATTCCCAAACATCGCCTAAGTTATTAACAGTTCATATCAAAGAACGTAGCCATGGTGCACATACACAGCCTACGATTGCAATGGAGGAAATTTCAAAAACATAGAACCGGGCATTGAAAATGAAGAAATACATTGATAGTCCAGTGGGATGAGTAAGTTTGATATGCTTGCGTAGAGAGTTTCACACTAAATAAGAGAGTACTTATACTCATAAAATTTACTCGTAATTCTTATTATACCAACAACAACGTTTCAAGAATTTTTTTATATCCGCAATATTTCACCCTAAATTTCTATTATACTCATGCAATTAAAACAA
This sequence comes from Annona cherimola, assembly GCA_030490835.1. Lineage (NCBI taxonomy): Eukaryota > Viridiplantae > Streptophyta > Magnoliopsida > Magnoliales > Annonaceae > Annona > Annona cherimola. Next base: position 98,409,356 of record CM059971.1, on the reverse strand, counting down.
GAGTTAACTATCCTATTGAAAAGATGATTTTATACTTTCAAAATTTTCCTAATTGAGATGACTTAATCTAAATATGATATTTGAATCACTTAATGTTACAAATTAACAATTTACTAATATTAATTAAGTCGTATTATGGTTAAATTGTTTCAATTAAGGAATTATGGAGGTGTAAAATCATTATTTTTTAATAGTGTAGTTAACCTTGCTTTGGCTGCATAGGTATGATAGAGATTTAGGGTGACATTAGGGTGGAATTGGGGCAGGTCGACCCGTGATCCGACTTTGACCCGAACCATTTTTGGCCCGGTAAAACCAATATATTTTTGACCCGGTATAGGGATCTGTAAAATTTTTTGATCCGAATTCAAAAATAGGGTCGGGGTGGGTTGACCATGTCCCAACCCGAAGAGTCCACCTCACATATATTAATTTATTAAAATTATAAGCTTGTGTTTAAATATTATTATTATTTTATTTCAAAATTCTTATTTTTTTATAATCAACTCTATCAACGATAGAAGAATCAATTTATTTAAAAAGCAATATAAAAATCAATAAAAAAATTTGTAAATATATAACCCTTATATGTAATTGTATTAACCTATTTTAATAAGGGTGTGTTTGGCAATGAATATAATATGTCAAGTTAAAACTTTTCAATCTAAAACCTTTTACTCTTTATAATTACTATATTTTTTAATTATTTTTTCACATTTTCCTGTACAACTAGCATAATTTTCAATCATTTCTACACAATTACTTATATAATTAACCTATTTATTTTAACTTTATCTTCTTTACTTCTCATCATTACCTTTATCATATTACATCATTTGACAATTTTTACTTTTCAAAACTTTTCACTAAAAGTTTTATACATTCTAAAACACACCCTAAATTTGTATTATATTTTCAAATATTTTGTTTTCTTAATTATGTATTTTTTAATAATTAGTGAAATATTGAAGCATATAATATTTAAATTTAGAATAGATGTATACTTATGTTTGATATGTATATCAATTATTAAAATTATCTTATTTGACTTGAACCGCTATTCCGAAATTGGTCCGATACCAATCTGAAGTTTGTCCCAAAATACATTAAAAAGAAGTGAGGGTCAAACCGACCTTTTCCATATCCGGTATAAAAAGATAGTCAAACATAATTTTTTTAAAAAGTAAGGTCAGGGTTGGGCAAACCTTGACCCGGTATGGCTCGTCCCGATTCCCACCCCTAGTATAAAAGAATTTTTGAAATGTTGTATGTATAATAGGAATTATAGACAATGTCGTAGATATAATGAGGAATTTTCCCAATAAACAAACGATACCACTGGCTGCAAATAGCATAAAATTAAAAGGGAACCTTGGTAAAATATAAGAGGACGGCAGTCATATGCTTTGTAAGTTTCATCCATCTACGATTGACAAGGATAATATTCAATAGTTCTATTTCAGAGAACGCAAACGCGTCGTTAAAATTGTCATTGGCCGTGCCCACACATTGGTTTCAACTTTCAATCAAGGTGGTTGAGTTTTGTCTCTTATGTTTAAGGAACGATCTCCGGTAGATTCATGGTTGCATATACATCTACAGAGCAAAACTGGGGAAAAAAAATATATATATAGATGAACCAGTTGTAAGATAAGGAGATAAAAAAAAGAAAGAAATTATCACTGGTTGCACTGGAAGCCCGTTTTAAAGATTCAACAAATAATTTCTTGCTTCGTCCAAGCAATAATTAATTTTGCTCACACTGATCGAGGTCTCGTTCCACGCGCAGGTGCAGCTGAATTCGTGCACAAGCCTCTACACATGACAGCGTCCCACAGTAGAACATCCTAGCAAATCACTAAAATATTAAGTTTCCCCTCTAATTATGGGTTTATCGAGTTAACAGTGATGAAAAAGCCTAATTTCTGAACGTAAACTATCTTTGTCTTTTCAAATGATCAGCGTCTGATGATTAATTGATTAGTAGTAGCTTGGATATTTCATGTTTCCACCACCAGGCTGCAACGTGATGGAAGTTGTAAACATGTGAATCTTGCCTACGTTATACGCTTTTAGTATACGTACAAAATACGGTTTATTTCCAATCCAAACCAAAAAAAAAAAAAAAGGGGTTTATTTCGGAGTTAGTGGGGGTTCTTTTCCGTGAGTCGGCGGATCGTTTTGACCGTTGCGCGTTTCCTCCCCCCTTCCATGGTTTTATAAACATCTTCTCTGTTCTTTTTTCTTTTTTTGAGTCTTCCCCTTCCCCTTCCCCTTCCCCTTCCCCTTGTCCTTCTATTCTCTGCTATTGCGCTTATCCTTCATCGTCGAAGCAACCGCCCATGGACGTTTTGGAGATATTGAAAGGCTGTTTGAAGAGCTTGTATGTGGTGTTTGTTTTCTGCTCTGCTCTTTGTCTTGGGGCTTTGAAAGGTTGGCTGTCCCGTGTTTCACTTTCTTCTTTATTTTTCTTCCCTTTCATCAGGAAATCTTCCTACGTTAGTTCTACGCGATATTCTTTTTGGGGTGTTTTGGATTTTGATTATGGTTTTAATTGCCTTGCGTGCAGCTATTGTGGTAGGCCCTGTTGCAGGCCTGCTGTTTATTTCGGGAAATGTTGGGGTGATTTTGGGACTCTTACCTGCTCATATTGCTTGGACCGCTTACGCTCTTGTCAAGTAAGTATCACACGCTTAATTTTATTTGCACCACCCTATCAAATATTTCGGAGTTTTCTTTAAAAGTTTTTTTGGGGTTCAATTTTTCATTTGGGTTTTTGAATTCCATGTCAATTTTTTTATTTTTGGACCTTGGCGCTGATTTGGGAGTTGAGGAACCGGATGAGGCCTTCATCTAGTTTTTCTCGGTTGCTAAATTACTGACGATTCATGCGAATGGATTCCTATAGGAAATCATTTTAATCGTTTCCTCTGCACGTACGGGTGTGTAGATGTCCATGGCTAGAGCAATTTTCTGATTGCATGATTGAATGATCTCAGTTATGCGATTTTCTTGTCCACTTAATTATGTTGTTTACAACCATTTTAACTCTCTGGTTTTCGAGGCTTCTATTGAGCCTACTGTCCCAAGCAGTTCTATATGGTTTGCAGAGAGGAAGAAAGGAGAAAGATGCTTGGGTAGGGATGCATGCTTTGGCAGCAGAACTCTTTTAAAACTATGCGAGTGAAAGAGATGGCAACATATCCCGAAAGAGAACCAAGTTGGGGCTAACAATAAATAATAACAAAAACAAAATAAGACTAGAAACTCGCATTACATGCTGCCAAATTCGGAACGTAGGTTCAGCGACTGCTAGGCACAATGATTTCCCATGAACTCAACCGAACTCTTTACCTCAGGTCCAAGAATCCTTCGGAAAAAATATAAAAAATAAAATTATTGGGAAATGTGAAGCTCTTAATGAGAAACTGATGAGTAAAATTACCAAAGTGTGCAATGGCAAGTACAGTGTTTTCTTTCTTGGAGAAAAAAAGAAGCAATTATGATAATCCTTGAGACACTGGGACAACAACGTTGTGAATGGAGAACTCCACAAGCTGTTACGTGATTCTTTCTTGGTGAGATTTGACCGACCAGTGACTTCGCTGTGCAGGACTAATCGGTTTGATGCGGCGCTTAAATTTGCATTGCTGTTTGCTTTACCACCACTGTTTGCGCTGTGGTTGGGTCTGAGCATTGCGGGCAGTGTCCTCGTCGGTGTCGGTTATGGATTTTTTGCACCGTGGATATCAACTTTTGAGGCATTCAGGCAGAATAGAGAGTCAAAGAAGTTCTATCACTGCATTGTGGTATTCATCGTCTCAGTTTCTTTATCAGTTTCTCCTTGTATAATGGATTTTTGTGAAGAATATTTGAATAGTTCCATCAAATACCTTCCAGGATGGAACATGGGGAACCATCAGAGGGAGCTGCACTGCTGTCCGGGATTTCGCTGACATCTGCTACCACTCATACCCACAATACTTGAAGGAGTTACGTGAAAATTCTGACTCGGACCAACACACAATGAGGTAGGCAAATTAAAGAGTTCTTGTCTTCCAATTATTTTCTCGAAGAAACTGATCAAGTTAGAGTGGAGAAGGTCTTAAGATTTATGCTGTCTGAATCATTATGCAACTGATAAATCTATCATTATCTCATATTTGGAGTTTTAGAAGCGAAAGTGACATCACACACACTGCTATTTGCTCAAATATTTGCAGGTTAGTGAAGGTTCCAGGATTTCTTGCCGTGGGGCTGATGGGCCTGATTGTGGAGATCCCTCTTTACACTGCTATAGCTTTGGTAAAAGCCCCATACATGCTCTTCAAGGGGTGGCAGAGGCTGATGCATGATTTAGTGAGCCGAGAAGGTCCATTCCTGGAAAGTGCTTGCGTGCCAGTTGCAGGTTTAGCCATTCTGTTGTGGCCACTTGTTGTGATTGGAAGCGTTCTGTTAGCTATTTTTTCAAGCTTCTTTGTTGGTTTGTATGGATCTATCGTTGCGTATCAGGTAAAATTTCATTTTTACAAAATGTCTTGTGATTTATGTTTGGCATCTCTTTATCATAATTGATGGGGGAGATCTGTTGCAGGAAGGATCTTTCCGCAAAGGCGTTGCGTATGTGATTGCAATGGTTGCGGAGTTTGATGAGTACACAAATGATTGGCTTTATCTGCGAGAGGGTTCCATATTTCCAAAGTAAACATTCCCTGAATTTTTTTTTCCCTCTGCATTCTTCAGTATCTGAACATGTTCGTATGAGATCTCATTCTATATATACGTCACAGAGCTTGGTTGTCTTCTTCATGTCAACATCTCTTTTGATAGTACAGATTTCATTGCTCCTTTCCAGACCCAGGTATCGAAAAAAGAAAGCTTCTCAGTCAGCAGAATTATCTATCGGAGGTGGTAATGCAGCAGCATTAGGCAAGTTTGGCTCGTCAAGGGCACCTGCGATGCTTGTACCAAATCTTGCTCCTTCAAGATCTATTAGGGAGACACTACAAGAAGTGAAAATGGTGCAGGTGTGCTTTGCATTATCTATTGTCTCACAAAAATCATTGCACGTTTGAATAGGAGAGTACTTTCGTAACCATGGGGAAGAGAAATCATGACACCAGCTGTGAAATGAACAAGAAACAATGTAGAAAGTTTTCAATGGCAAAGATAGGCTTGATAATGAAAACTTTAGGCCATGGTGTGAGAAAAGTAGGCATTGCTGTTGCATATGAAAGTCTCCTCGTTATAATATCAGTTCGTGCACCAAAAAACATATTAATTATTAAATTTCAGTACCCAGTTATGTTTTCATTTTTCTTTTTCCAAGTATCATTTACGAATGTCACTTTTATGTCACTAGTTTTGAATTTTTTTAGAAATTTGTATCATCCTGAGCGGATTGAGACAGTCAAATGTCAATGCAACAGATATGGGAAGACATGATGAAGTCATGTGAAATAAGGGGCAAGGAATTGGTAGATACCAATGTGTTAAGGGCAGGTGACCTTATCGAGTGGAGCAAGCTTAAGAGCAGCTGCCAGGAAGACATTGTTGGGCTGGGACTTCCTAGCTACTCTTTCCTACACTGTCTCCTCAGCTCAATCAAAGCAGGGTCAAGTGGGTTACTACTTTCAGATGGTACAGATGTTACCTACCTGAACCGTCCACAAGCCCGTTTACTGGATTGGTTTTTCCACCCTATTCTGGTGTTAAAGGAACAAATCAAGGTCCTAAAGTTGACTGACGGTGAGGTAAGGTTGTTGGAGAAGCTCGTGCTTTTGCAAGGGAACAAAGGGCGCATGGAATCATGGAAAAACGGATCTGAAGTTCCAGAGAGTGTTCTCAGAGCTGCTCAAATTGAGGCAATCAGTAGAAGGTATGGACAATGAATCTCTTCACGAACATGTAACGTGAGTCTTTGCCAATTTCAACATGGTAGTTATGGGGTCTCCTTGACTACACCTCTCATACTAAAATGCAATTTTTAATCTAATTCTTTCAAATATATTATTTGAGTACATAAATCTCAAGAAATATAATTATAGTGTTTGTGTTTTTCTGAGTCACTAAATATTGATTTCAAACTTTTGAGCATAGTTGCTGTGACTTGCAGCAGCTTTTTTCTTCTTGAAAGAGCCTAGCTTGATTAGGTTTCTTGCAGTAAAGTGGGCTTCTTGTATGCCTGTACTCTGCCAGAAATTGGGTTTCTCCATACTTAAAACTCGTGGATGTTTTAATCTAATCACTTGCTCGAAGAGTGATTATTTTTCAGACGAATAAAACCGTGTTTCACCATTCTTATTTTCCTGACCAATGCCGCTTTCTTTGTTCATTTATTGCTCCTCCTTTCCATGTTGGAACAGTCAATTATAAAAGAAAACAATCGCTTGGGAAATAACGCATTAGAACATTGTGCAGGGTGATAGGGATGACTAGGAGTGTATCCAAGTTTCCAACTTACAGAAGGAGATACCGGAACGTTGTCAAGGTCATGGTTACATATTCTTTAGACAAGGGAGGATCCTCAGCATCCCATTCCACCCGATCAGTCGCATCAATCGAAATTGTGTAAGAAGACGTGGAACGGTTTTGACCAGGATTGTGCAAGTGCTAGATTTGTGGTAGGCACAGCTCAGTGGTTGAAGGTTTTAGAAGATGGGTCGCCCCCGTTTGGGAGTACCTTTGTTTGTTCTAGCAGCAGCTTGGCTTCAACGGTCCTCAACATGAAATGGAGGGGCAGTTGCAAAGGATGTATTTGTAATTTCGAGGGAGAAAAAATTGTAGCCCCCCATTTATACAGAGGGGCAAAGCGTTGTAAATACGTTTTGATTTATTTGTTGCAAAGTTTTTTTCTCAAAACAATACCCCACCAGAAGCAGCAAAGAAAATTGTTAGAAGAAAGCATGCATGTGAATATACCAATGCATTCACACGCCATCTATGGTGGCATCTTGGATTTGGGACCAACATCATGCAGTGTTCCATGCGATAAATGCCATAGCATGGGTTCTGTTACAGATTCACTAGGACCACTACCACCTGGAACACGTATGAGTGTATGACAGCGCAAGAAAGGAGAAGCAGGGCACTACCTAGAACACGTGTACAAGGAAGATATTCCTGCTTGTAAACATAAGACAGCCTCGAAAGGCAGAGAGACCATAATGATTGGGTCCAACCTGCATCTGGTAATTGCATTGATGCAACCTAGCAGATGAGCGGGCTGCACTGATGCAGGCTTAAGTATTATTTTAACATAAAGCTCTCCTGCTTATACTATGCTGATGGATAAGGATTGTTTGAGCTTATGGCTCAATGGTAGCTAACAACCATTTCAATTTTGGGCCTCATGTTTGTTTCAGTGAGCATGTATTGTGCATTATTTATTGAGCAAAAAAAGCCAATTGGAGAATTTGCAAGGGAGAACGACTGCCTTGTGAAAAAGGAGTGCATAACAGATTACAAGTGAATCATTTAGTATTTTATCAAGCCCAAGCTCTTCAACCAAGGAAGCACCTCCTGCAAGCCTTCCTTCAAACTTCTTGGGTTATATCCAAGCTCTGTCTTTGCCTTTTCACAAGAGTAGCACCACTGATGTCTCAGGACTTTCACAGTCTGGAAGCCATCATGAAAGTGTTTTAATTCAAGCCCTCAAAAAGGAGAACCAGCAGAGAAGTTTGTTTGGATGCATTAGTGATTGGAACTCCAAGAATTCCAACTAACCGCATTTCTGTTTTTGTTTGCTAATTCCTCATCAATCATGATACCAGAACAACCTGACTATCTCTGTTCATCCATGCACTGATGCATCCAAACAAACATGTCCAAAATCAGAGCATTACCGGATAACTAATGAGTGGGAGCTTCCCAGTAATTCGAGCCACAAGAACTGAAATCCATCCATAGGCATCCAAAACCCACAAAGGGATGTGAAACCAAGGCCTCCTTGTCCCAGTGATGATCGCTGCAACATCAAAAGCATGCGCAAATGATGCGTTTTCTCCTGTAAGCAGATACCTTTCGCCTAATCTTCCCTTATGCATTGCTGCTATATGTCCATCGACAACATCCTCAACGTGACTAAACGACATCTTATCACGTCCATAGCCTATATAACCAGGCAGCCGCCCATTAAAACGCTCAATCATCTGCTTTGAGAACATCGACAACAACAAAAGCATTCAAATCAGCTACTGAAACTGAACAGCTTGGGGTTTCCCCAACACATGAGATACGCAACCAACAATTCCAAGCGAAAAATGGGTGAACTCCCACAATCTTACAATGCGAGAGACGGTATTTCCCGCGGTAAGTTTTCCCGCCCCGTAAACTACTCCCGGGTAAACTGCAACGATCGGTACGCCATCGGATGCTGCTTGAAGAGCAATCTTATCGGCAGCAGCCTTGGATTTCTCGTACTCGGTGCAAAAGAACTTCTCATGATGAGTCTGCCAATTCGATACAAACACTAGAGATGGGTAATCTTGAATGGAGGATAAAAAAAGGAATTTGGGAAGAAGAGAAAACGACTATACATGTTTCTCATCTGCAACGAATCCATCAGTAGGACCGAGAGCGAAAAAAGAAGAGGTGTAGATGATCTTCTGGGGCGACTTTGCCTCCTTGAAAGCCTGCAGTACATTTCTGAGGCCGCCCACATTGACCTGCAGAAGGGCGAAATTCGATGGAAGATCAGTTTGCAGTCCAACAAGATAAAGTGGAAGGAAGGGTAAAAGGTGTTGACTGACGAGGAAGAATCGGGAAGGATCGGGGAGCCAGGGCTCGACGAGGGCGGCGGCGTGGAAGATAAGGTGGCAGCCGGAGCATGCGGCTAGGAGGGAGGGGTAGTCGGTGACGTCTCCGTAAGCGAGATCCAGAAGGCCTCCGTCGTCGAGTGGAGGGAGGGAGCTTAGGTCGCTGGTTGGCCGTACGAAAGCCCGAACAGAGTAGCCCTGTTGGAGCAGCGCTCCGCAAAGGTTCGCCCCCAAGTAACCGGATGCGCCGGTTACCAAGATCTTCGTCCTCTCTCCCGCCTCCCTTAATTCCGTTGCCATTGCCTACGACTACGAGCGGGGACGAAAAATGGTTTGTCAAACTCGGCCAACACCGCAGCAAGCGCTAATAAAATGCCCAAAGATTGCTTTGATGCAGAACTGTTTGCAGATGCTTGATGTTATTATTATTATTATTATTTTATTTTATCCAGTATTTGACATTATGGGTATGTTTGAAAATGAATAAAAAATTTTATAAAAAAATTTAAAGAGTAAAAGTTGTAAAATGATATGAAAAATTTTAAAAAGCAAAAGTTGTAAAATGATATGATGTGATGTGATAAAGATAATGAGTAAAAAAGATAAAGTTAAAATAAATAGATTAGTTGTGTGGATAATTGTGTAAAAATTATTGAAAAGTAGAATAATTATATAGGAAAACCTGAAGAAATAATTAAAAAATAAAATAGTAATAAAATGTGAAAAATTTTAGATTGAAATTTTTTAACTTAAACAACTTTTAAACATTGCCAAAAACACCCTGTAACCTGAGATAATGACCCAGAGACTAAAAACTACAAAGCTCTAAAAACTACAAAGCTCCCTTGCAGACTTTATTTCTTGTTAAGGTTTAAAATACTTATTTTTTTTTTAAGGAAAAAAAAAGTTTAAACTACTCGGCTAACCGTTTGAGAGGACTATCATATGAACTAACTTACAACCTCTCACTTCTTATACTTAAAAAATATTTAAAAAATATTTTTATAATTTATGATATTCTTCTGTATAAATATATTTATAATGCCAACATTCACCCTGATTAAAAACTTTTGCATATTACATATTTATTCTCAACTTCTAACAAGTTCCCGTCCGTTTTCTAAATGATATTAAATATTAATGTAAACAAGTTTCTAATCAAAATGAATTTTAAAAATATATGCATATAGAAAAATAAATTATTACGATATTAGAAAACATTTTAAAAAATAAAAAGCAAGAGATTATTAGTCAAATAACATTCCCGTTATGTATGATGATTACACTGAAGCAAAACGGTAGCATTAGGCTATAAAGCTCTCATCAACAAGTATTGGAACAGGTCCAACGGGACTCGGAATATTTTTTTTCTTTTTTACTCTTCTTTATTTCAACTTGCATTAAAAAACAAGATTAACCCTTTTATTCCAAAACACACAATCCGCAACAGCGCAGCAACTATTATACATTTCCAGAAAAATCTCCGCCTGGTAAAAGATCTCTGCCGGGTAGAAGGTCCAAGGGTCTCCTCCGTGGGAAGAAGTCCAAGATCCTAAGCTGTTTGCATTATGCTGCTCCTCTGCTCCAACAAACATTGATAGCTTTTACAGCCTTGAACGACGTATGCATTTCATAGGATTTAGAAGGCCGGGCCTATGGGAAGGAGCAAACGTCTGCCTATTTGAGGAACCGGCCGGCCATATGTCCCAATCTTCAACATCTTTCGGAATGATAACGTCGAAAAGCATTTTCCCCAGGACACTGTGGACGCTAATGCTCGGTGGGTACTGGTGATGAATCAATCCTTCCTTCTGCTCGTACTGCATGGAGCCCAGGCCTCTACTGCCTTCATGACACTCCACTGAGCTAGGCAAGACATGCTCACTCCGCCCTACTGCACCTCTCTGGATCTTCTCATTTGAGCTTGCTGCTGTTCTAGGAGACCTGGATTCCGGCTCAGCTGTGCTGCTAGCACTGCTCTCTGAGCTCATTCTCCCCACCCTATTGTGTTGCTGCCTCCTCTGCGAATGAATGACTGCTGCCTTTTCAAGCAATTCCATTACCAGAGCCCTGTAATCATCTGGGTGATGCTTGTAATGGCCTACAAAGGCATCGTGCAAATTCAATCATTCTGTGATGGAAAAAGTAATGAATGCATGTATGGGAAGGTAATTCTATGAAACAACCAAAAACAGCATCATAGAGAAAACAATAGAACAATCAAATGACTTTGTTCTGTGCCAGAAAAAAAACAAAACATTTAGAACTCAATTAATCCAACAAACATATATTCAGCGTCAGCAGACATGACTCTTCCCTTGCATAGAAATCATTAGGATTTCACCCCTCAAAGGTAAAAGATCAAGTTATAGTATACATTGGTCATTGGTGATTGTCAAACGAATATGGCCAGATTGAGAGACTATCCTACTGAAAGTACCTGTTCATCTCGTGTCTCCAAAATCCAGGCACACATCCTGTATATGCATCAAATGCATTTCATTCTTAGTGTCCATTTGAAAGTGTTTTGCACAAGTGTGGAACTAATTCTTAAGAACAATTAGAATACACTCCACGTCTGGTGGCCCTAGTACAGTCCCATCCCCTCTAGGATAACCTTTCTTACACAATACATATGCATCAAGCTCAGTTGGCAGGCACAGGTCAACAAGCACTATTCCAATTAGGCCATGAGCATGTCAAACAATGTAAGTCTTTGTATCCTTAATGTAAGATTGGATAAACAATGCAATCAGATCTTTACTTATTCCTTACACTTAACTTATTTCTTTATCGGCATCATCATCAGCCATTTCCCACCTAAGTGGGGTCGGCTATATGGATTCTGTTGCCCATTCTTAACGATTTGAGACTAAATTTTCAGTTATCTCTAATAGTTTCATATCTTGTTTAATTTTTTCTATTCATATTTTTCTGGTCTTTTTCTCATTCTCTTTCTACTTTTTACTTGGATAAATTCTGTCTCATAACCGGTGTCATTTTAGGCTTTCGTTTAACATAAGAAAATCATCTTAATCTACTTCCCCTAATTTTATCATCTATTGGCCTCATTTTGAGATTTTTCTAGGATTACTTCATTTCTATTTTTATTTTTTTATTTTTTTTGTTTTACCAGTCATCTACCTTAACATTCTCATTTCAATGATAGTTATTCTGTGTATATGTTGTTCTTTAACTACTCAACATTCTGTCTCATAAAACATAGTTGTTTAATCGTAGTCTTATAAAAAAAAATTATAATTTAATTAGAACTCGATGGTCACATAAAATTCTTAATGCACTTCACCATTTTTTCCATCCTGTTTGAATTCTATGTATTACAATTTTTACAACTTTCCCGTCCTCTTGAACTACTGATCCTAAATACCAGAAATGATTAGTTCTTGTTACTATTTGATCTAAAATCTAATTACTTCCTCATCAAAGTGCTTACTATTATTAAAATTACAATTCATATATTCAGTTTTTATGTGACTAATTCTAAAACTGTTAAATTCTGAGGCATCTTTCCACTTATCCAATTTCAAATTTACTCTAGTTTTATTTGTTAAAACAATGTCATCCGCAAAGAAACATGCGCTAAAGTGCTTCCTCTTGTAGATGTCTTGTAAATTCATTTATCACTAAAGTGAAGATAAGAACTTAAAGCTAAGTCTTGATGTAAACCTATTTTTATATGAAAAATATTAGTATCTCCACTTACGGTCATCATATTTATTATAGTTCTCTCATACATATATCTAATAACATCAATATATCTGTTATTAATTTATTTTTTTCTTCACTTGCCATACTAACTTTCTTGGAACTTGATCTTACGCTTTTTCTAAATTAAAAAAAAATTGTGTAGGTTTTTTTTTTTCTCCCTATACTTCTTAAATAGTTATTTAAGCAAGAAAATAACTACAGTGGTAAAAAGACGAGATGAGAAGGCCATAAGATGGGAAATATGATAGATGTTAATATGCATTTCATGCATAAATGGCGTGTATTCTATCTGCATCCCAGTTGTCACTGCTAAATTTTGCAACAGAACATCATTCATGAACAAGACGCAAAAGATTCTGGAGAGTACTTGTAACCACATATTTGCATGAATGGCCTAGACAAAAAGATCATATTTGGACATCATGATCTCACTGGGAGCTACTTTCATTTTGCATCAGCATGTTGAAGGTTTCTTTTTTTAAAAAAAAAAAAACTGTTGATGTGATTGTGTCCTTACAAATGATATCAAGACATCAATCTCCAAAAAAAAAAAAAAAAAAAACAACACACACACACACACACAGTCATTATACATTTCTGAGAACTTCCTATCCTCATTGAACACCAAAGAAGCTTCCCTAGCACTCTATCATATGGTTTATCTTCATAACAAAAATAGCATTTATCAATATTATCTCCATATATTTTTCCATCACATTTCGAGTAGTAAAATAGCTTTCATTTCCAATTCATAAAGTGCTACAAAGATTGCTAATCTCCCTCCCAGGAATCCCAGCTAATTTCTGATACCCATATTTCTTGTTTAGCTACCATATCTCCATGACCTTTATAAACTTAATTGCCTGTTTGTGTAACAGTGGCCATCCACACTGTTGTTTAGCCATTCTGTTTGAGAATTTTGTTAAAAATACTATTTCAACAAACCAATACACTGTCAAGTGACATGTTTAATATCTTATATGTAAGCCATTTATACTATTTCTTTTGCCATCCTGACTGAGGTCAAAGCAGGCATTTGATGACTGCCCTATCCTTGGGGTCCAGCATGCAAATTTCAACTCCAAAGAACCCAAAAAAACTAAGACTCCCTTGAGTCCTAGACACTCAATTGTATTCTGAAAGGCATAGCAAACCCGCATGAGATAATACCCAAGTACTTAATGCCCCTGGTGAGGAGGGAAGAGGCCAAAGGCCAAGTGCATGGCATGCTTTGAATGTCTCAACAAAGTTTACATCTGTGAGATAGGACCCAAATCAGAGGGAAACAAAGCATTGGAATGGCTAACAAATTTTAATAACAAACTTGCATTATGACCTAGAGAAGTACTTCTGAAGTTGGTAAACTTCACACAAGAATCAGAATCCACAGTCAGTTTGAGCATACCTACATGTGGAGAGCTCTTCCACTTCACTAGCTTCACATTTCCACCAAGATCTTGCAGATGTTGAGCAAAATTGCAGACAACTTGGTGAGGAGCAAGGTCATCATCTTCTGAGCATAAAATGAGAAATGGGCCTGTGTTCTACATGAAAATTATACTGGTAAATCAAATGCAAAGGATAGTTGGCATCTTGAAGAGAACATGAATCACAAAGGAACTTACAACTGAAGAATACAGGGTCCGCCAATACTCAGCACGCTGCTCTTCAAATCTGGTCAGGAAGAGAGAATCCAGACCAGACCCAAAACCTCTTACAATCCATGATAAGATCCTTGGTGGTGCAGATATCTTCAGAACTCTAGGATGAAGGATAAATCTTGTACCGGATTCTCTGGTAAAATCAACAGGACAAGAGTCATATATGTGTCCAGAAAGACAATCTCTGATCAGCCGATGTTCATCCTGCATCAGGCGGAAGATACTAACAAATTTCAGAGACTCGCAAAAATAGGAGCAAGAACTCAAGGGCTTTTCAATATATATATATATATATATATATTTTTATGAGTCTGGCACCAGATAATGGCAAATTGCAAATAGAAGATACTAACAATCAAAACCTATATAAGAGCAAAGCTGCTCGGGCACCTTCATTATATTACTGAAAAAGAAGTCACATTAAGGGTGTGCTTGTTTAGTGGAGAATGAAAAGTAAATAATGGGAATGCAAAAGTCAACACCCAGCTACTGTTTACTTGAGAATTTTTAATATAATCTAAAAGCTTAAAAAAAAAAAAAAAAAAAATCTGGAAATCTGAAGAAAAACAAATCCTACCAGATAGGGTTGTCCTTCGCACTTGCCATCGATTATCTGGAAACAAGAGGCAAATCACCTTTGGCTTCAACCAATAGATAAATAATCTAAGCCAGAGAATTATTCACCAAGCAAATGCAGAGAAAAGTTTCACAATTTCTACCTGAAGAACCTTATACATGCAACTCTTTGGTCCACCAGAAAATCCCGCAAACACGATGGGTAATGGCCTGATCTTTAGTTCCTGGATTAGAAGTTAAGAAGAACAGAAGTTGCAGAATAAGCTGTAATTGAATTTTACGAGATTAGTTTTTTTAAAAGAATAAGCAAAAGATTGCAATTCTTTTCATGAAAATACTTCCCAAGAAGGAAAAAGGAAAACCTAGTTACAGATGGCATCCTGTAATATCACTGACCTTCCGAAGCTCGCCAACAACAGCTACTGCCAGTGCTTCAGCCTTACCGGGGAAGAACCTGTCGAAATGCCCAACGTCAAAAACATTACGAGGAACTACCTCTTGTGAAAGCAGATGACCAAAAAAAACTGCTCATTTATCACATAGCTCTCCGGACTAGACCATAGGCCAAAAACACCCAAAGAGCATGTGATTCTTGCCATACAAAAGGAACCTAAAAATCCACTTCTAGGAGTCTTGCGCTACCATTGAAATCCACAGTTAGGATTTCTCAAAATTAAGAATTGCCACCTAATTCGGGAGAAACCGACACAACGATCACATAAAAATTCAGGCAAGATTGAAATTTAGAGTCTCGTCAGACCGATGAAAACGAATCGTTCGAGAGCAGCAGCAGCACTGGGAGGAGGAGGAGAAGCGGAATAGTTTCTTCTAATCGACAAAGACAAACGAGAAAAAGAGACGAAAGGAAGAGAAAAGACAAACATGTAAAGAAAGTCGGTGAGGCAGATGAGCGAATTCCATCGGGCGGAAGCATAGAGTTGCACGTAGGAATTCAATTGCTTCTCCTGAGTTGACATCCCCGCGAACACCACCACGATTCCACTCACATCTCCTCCTTCCTTCCTTCCCCAGTAATACCTTCCCATCTCCTCGTCTCCTCTCCTAATTCCACAAAAATCTCTATTTCAACTATGCAATGGCAATGCACGCACAGAAAGACATTGCTTGGAGAGAGAGAGAGAGAGAGAGAGAGAGAGAGGCGAATGAATTGGATGCGCACGGTCACCCACGCCGGCGCAGAGCAACGTGTTTTCTTTTTTTCTTTTCTATGGCGCCGTGGGGAGTAATGGATACGATTCGCCTTCGGAGCATGACTAATGGCACGGGCCCGAACTCCATGCTCGAGGAGGAGAGAGTCGAACCGAACCGCATCCTTTTCTGGCAACGACAGATTCCATTCCATCTGATAATTTTCTCACGGCCTTCTATTTTTTTATTTTTTTATTGGAGTGTATATATAAATACGGTCTCACTATTATGAAATTATTTTTTGTACGTAACTCTTTTTATTTTTAAAATTTTGATTGTTGATGGAAAATCAACGAAATAAAATAATTTAATATTAACTATTCATTTTAAAGTAGTATTTTCAATATCTAAACTTTCTAAAATATCATTTACACATGCATAAATGATCCTATAAAATATTATTATATTCTAATATATATATATATATATATAAATAAATCTAAGCTTTTTCATAATTTACACATGAATAATATTATTTTTCAATAAATATGGCTCATAAACATACTTGATTGAAATAAAACTTAGTCGCCTAGAAAACAAATGATATTATATACAATGAATGGATTGAATTTTACATTAAGAATCTAAATCTTAAAATTTAAAAGGGTTACATAACTCTGTTTCTATGTATTCTGGTTACCTAAAAGCGAAGTATATAGAGAAATGATCCTGTTACTCCAAACTAAGTAAATGTCCTACTTAGTCTACCTTAAAAAAATATATTTATAATAATTTTTTTATATTTTTTCTTCATACATTTGTTTATCTAAATGTATTTAATATATAAACCAAATTTTACAATTTTTGGATATATGTATATATTTTTTGAGATTTTAAAACATCTATGTATATATATATATAGATAGAACACCCCTATATTTAAAAAATATATACATATATTCAAAAATAGTAAAACTTGATTTATATGTTAAATACATTTAGATAAAAAAGTGTATGAAGAAAAACAATTATAAATGAGTTTTTTTTTTTATGAAAATTATAAATGAGTTTTTTGAAATGAACTAAGTTAGGCATTTGCTTAGACCAAGCTAACAAGATCACTCTTCATATATGTGTATATATTAAGAGTGATCCTGTTAGTCTGCGTTACGCGAATGTTTTGCTTAGCTCACCTAAAAAAAAAACTCATTTACAATAATTTTTTTTATTTTTTCTTTATACACTTATTTATCTAAGTTTATTTAACATATAAACCAAGTTTTACTATTTTTGAATTTGTGTATAATTTTTTTCAGATTTTTAAAGATGTGGGTATTTTAAAAATCTCTAAAAATACACAAATCCAAAAATAGTAAAACTTGATTTATATGCTAAATACATTTAGATAAGCAAGTGTATAAAGAAAAAAATAAAAAATTATCGTAAGTGAGTTTTTCGAGGTGAGTTAAGTAGAACATTTACATAGCCCGGGCTAACAGGATCATTCCTCACATATATATGAGAAATTTTCAAGTGCAGCACTACTGCACTATAATATTGGCATCAAAATGGGCCCCACATGATAAAATTATAATTTACAACAATCATTGTATTTAGAATAATGTATTCTATTACCATATCAATTTTTATCCCAATCGGATATGTGTAAGGGTTTCATCTGAAAATGGTACAAATTCAACGTCGTAAAATAGTTTGATGCAAATAACAACTTTGAAGTGGTTTTTTCAGCATGTAAACCATTTACTATAAAATTTATATATAGATACATAATTGTATAAAGTTTCATTGCATCCTAACATGTATGGGGTCCAAAAATGTGCAAATGTACTGTTGTTTTGGTGTAGTGCATATATAAATTTTATAGCAAATGGTTTACATGTTAAAAAATGATTTCAATATTGTTATTTATATCAAATTATTTTATTACTTTGAATTTATATCATTTTTAGATAGGATCTATACACATATCCAATTGGGGTGAAAATTGATATGGTAATAGAATATATTATTCTAAATATAATTAATGGAGTAAATTTTAATTTTATCATCACGTGAAACCTATTTCAACTCCACTTCGCCATAATTATGGTGCAGTGACACTGCACTTGAATATGTCTCATATATATATAATAAATATTCAAGTGCAATTTCACTGAACCACAATTACAGTGCAATTATCTCAAAATGAGCCTCATATGTTCATAAAATTATAATCTACTCCACTCGTTGTATTTAGAATTATGTATTATATTACCATGCTAATTTTCATACCAAGTAAATATGTGTATGGATTCTATCTCAAAATGATACAAATTTAATGTAATAAAATAGTTTAATGTAAATAACAATTTTAAAGTTATTTTTTCAACATGTAAATTATTTGCTATAAAATTTATATATGGATAAATGATCGTATAAAGTATCAATATATTTAAATACATTGGGTCCATTTTTGGCCAAATGCATTGTTAATTATGGTGCATCATCACAGCACAAAAAAATGTTCTATATATATGAAAAATATTCAAGTGCAGCTTCATTGCACAACAATTATGGTACAACTACCTCAAAATGGATCCCACGTAATCATAAAATTATAATCTACTTCACATATTTTATTTAGAACTATGTATTATATTACTATACCAATTTTCATCGCAATTAGATATATATATAAATCCTATCTGAAAAATGACAGAAATTCAATATAATAAAATAATTTAATGTAAATAACAGCTTTAAAGTTATTTTTTCAACGTGTAAACCATTTGCTATAAACATTTATATATGAATAAATGATTATATAAGGTATTAATACATTTAAGTACATGTGGAGCCCATTTTGAGGCAAATGCATAGTTAATTATGGTGCAGCTTCACTGTTGGGGAAAGGTTATATATATATAGTCATGCTTCTGTGTAATCGGGTTACATAAAAGCAGACTTATGTAACCCCTTCAAATTATAAGATTTTAATTTTTAATGAAAAATTCAATCCATTTATTGTATTTAACATCATTTGTTTATCTAGGAGACCAAGTTTCATCTCAATTAAGTATGTTTAAGGGTCACATTTGTTCAAAAATATATATTCATACGTAAATTATGAAAAACGCTTAGATCTATTTACACATGTATTAGAATATAATAATACTTTATAAAATCATTATTCACATAGAAATGATATTTTGTACAGTTTAGATATTGAAAATACTACTTTAAAATTGATATTTTGACATTTTTCATAATTTACTCATGAGTATATACATTTTCTTACAAATGTGGCCCAGAAACACACTTGATCGGGATGAAATTTGATCTCTTAGATGAACAAATGATATTAAATATAATGAATAGATTAGGTTTTCCATCAAGTAGACCCATATAACCCTTCTAAAATATAAGATTTTGACTTTTTTAGGAAAATCTAATTCATTTATTGTATTTAACATCATTTGTTTATCTAGGAGACCAAGTTTCATCCGAATCAAGTATGTTTACGGGCCACATTTATTCAAAAATATATTCATATATAAATTATGAAAAATGCTTAGATTTATTTATACATATATTAGAACCTAATAATCCTTTATAGAATTATTTATTCACATATAAATAATATTTTGGACGGTTTAGATGTCGAAATACTACTTAAAATCGATATTTTAGCATTTTTCATAATTTACACATGAATATATACATTTTCTAACAAATGTGACTCATAAACATATTTGATTGGGATGAAACTTGATTCCCTAGATAAACAAATGATGTTAAATGCAATGAATGAATTAGATTTTTCATTAAAGATTAAAATCTTAGATTTTGAAAGGTCATATGATTCAGTTTCTATGTAACCTGGTTACATAGAATAAATGATTCTATAATGTATTATTACATTTTAATACATGTGTAAATAGATTTAAATATTTTTCATAATTTACTCATGAATATATATATTTGAACAAATGCGGCCCCATAAACATACTTGATTGGAATGAAACTTAGTCTCCTAAATAAATAAATGGTGTTAAATACAATGAATGAACTAAATTTTCTATTAATGATCAAAATTTTATGTTGAAGGGGATACATGGATCCGCTTCTACACATATTATGACATCTCATGTTACAAGAAAGCACATTCAATCCTTATCCTTATACACCGGAAGAGTTCTTGTGTAAATACTTCCACTTTAGGGAGGAAACAGTAAAATACCCACATCTTAGGAAAAATTAATAAACACTAACACCATGGTAGGACACTGCTTCGAATGCATCACCACTTAGCCGCTGATGTATTTGTGACAGGCCTGGTGGCTTCTCACGGCCTTTTCTTGCTTGTTTGTTTGTTTTTTTCCCCCGATGCTTCTCGAAATGAGCGTCTTGAAGCAAGAAAGCTAACATTAAATATATTTAATTTATCATTCGCGTATAATTTCCATCTATATACGTGTTTGGTTTTGTTTTGGCTGTCGTTTGCGAGCGGATCACTGATCCGTGAGGACCGTGACTCCTCTATTCCAGTTCCCACTTCCCACACGACACGACAACGCTCTCGGTGGTCCGAGGGCCATTTCAACGTGAGCAGGGCATGTCGCCCACAGACTGAAAAAAAACGAGTGGGGCGCTCGGCGTTCCGCTTGCGTGTTGCTACTAGGGGTATTAATGGTCATGGTCAACTCGTTAACCCGCTCGTTCAATCCGTTAATAAATGAGTTTGGGTTGAGATTTTTGAATAAATGGGTTATGATCCGCCAACCCGTTCAACCATTTAATTAAATAAACGGATTAGGGTTGAGGTTTCGCAACCCGTCAACCCGTCCAACCCGTTTATTTAACTCGTCCAACCCGTTCAACCCGTATAACTCATTTAATATAATATATTATAATATATATATAATATTTATAATAGGAATTGACATTAAAGAGATGACTTGAGATTGACGCTGATGTTTTCAAGCTAAAATAAATTAAATTCAGGTACGTTAGCTTCGAATTATTTAATTTATTTAAATTTATAAATTCTATTGAAAATTTTTAGCATGAAAATTAGTAACAAACACATAGGGTTGAAGTTTTTTAAATGGGTTAATAAACAGATTAGGGTTGAGATATATTAAATGGGTTAGGATTAGGATTGGCCTTCAACTCGTTCAACTCGATCCGTTAACACCCCTAGTTGCTACCAATAGCGACAAGGGCCATTTGCCTTGATAAAGGGACGTCCTTGTCCGTGGCTTTGAGATTTGAGACTAGCCCCGACCATCACCTTCAGCAGAAGAGAACCACCCGAATTAATGGTCCGTAGTTAACGTGGCTTGGCAGCATTCCCAGCCGTCGAGAGGCAACTCCCCGCAGCACGATATCTAGTTATGCCGGATTTGAATGCGATATATTGAGCTGCTTTCTCATATAGTGCCGTTCGGAAGCATATCATGTTGAACAGGATGTGAGAATTGGACAAGGTGAAGTTGTTCTGAATTAAAAAAATATCAATGTATTTTGATTGGGAATAATAATAATAGTAAATTAATAAATAAATAAAATTGAAATTTTTTTTGGAATCTAAAGATCCCTTCTTATGCGCATCTCATTCAAAAGTTCTTTATATTGTGCTGAACGCGCAATAATTGTATTTTTATTATATTCAATTTTTCATGTCCGGATAAAAAAAAAGGCCCACTCTGACCTCTTGGCTCCCCCAATTATAAGCAGTGGATCGGTTGGCGGCCGGAGACGGCAATTTGAGTCTTCAAATTACAGAATAATTCATGCCATATATAACGACATTGCACCTAAATACCTCCTAAATTTGTTGATTTTCTGAAATTAAATATATATACATCTAAAAATTGTAAAATGTAATGTGTTTGAAAATCATAAAAACTTAGCGCTTTAAAACTTTTGGATGTATGATTCTTACAAACTATAAGAGAGATATGTCTCTCCAAACAAATCTTGAAGACACGACTCCACTAATAAAGCAAGAGATATAACTCCTAAATAAAAGATGGGAAAAAAACACCCAACACCATTCAAAGCCGGGAAGCACTGCACTCGTGATGCCTAGACTTAACACTAGCCCAATGACTGATTCACAACTATTTTATTTTTTAATTATTTTTTTATATCTTTCTATATATCTATCATACTTTTCAATCATTTTTCTACAACTATAAATATAATTACTCTATCTATTTTAATTTTATTCTCTTTACTCATTATTTTTCTATTATATTATATAACTTCTCCTATTTCAAAAATTTTTATACTAAAAACTTTTATTTCAAAAATTCTATTTAATACCAAACACGCCCTTAATATATGAATTAAATACAATAGGCTCATAGTTTCATGAGAAAATTTTAAATTATACATATGTTCTCGGACTAGCCCTTGATATTTTAGGTTTATAACAAATGTGACTAATTTAATATTTTTAATAAAAGGCGAGTATTAAAATAAAATTTAAACATTCATATATATATATATATATATCATCATGCTTACTACATATCCTAAAATTGGAAAACTTGATTTATATATTAAGTACATTTAGGATGTACTTGGAAAGTAATAAAATTTTTAGACGAAAAAATTTTTAGTCTGAAAGTTTTTGAATTGGGAGAACATAATATAATGTGATAAGAATAATTATGTGGAATAAAGAAAATAAATTTCAAATAGATAAATTAGATATATGTATGGATACTTATGTAGAAATAATTGAAAAATAAAATAGTTATATAGGAAAATATGAAAAAATAAGATAGTTGCGGAAGATGAAAAGTTTTGGTTTGAAAAATTTATATATTAAACAAATACGCCCTTAGATTAATGAATTTATTAAAAAACAAAAAAAATTAAAAAATAAATTTTTTAACCCGAGCTGAGAAAACCCTTAGCTAATAAGATCATACCTCTTATTGAAAACTCATCTATTTATTTATTTTACATAGTAGTTTAGTTTAAATTAATATTTAATATTTCAACTCTTATAACCATATTTTTCCTCAAAAAAAAAAAAAAACTCTTATAACCATATTATATGTAAAAATAAATATATTCAAGAATAAAATTTTAATAAGAGCGGAAAGTTGTTTTTTTATTATTGCGTCCTAACTCCCCAGGTATGCCTTGAGGTTTAATTTTTAATGAATATCCTCTTAAGATACATCTTAAATAATATGACTCATAAAGGATAGTATGTGAATTAAATCTGTTCATTTTGATTCTAAATCTACATCTAGCAAACTATATCATCATTTTAGAAATAAAAAAAAATGATTCTTTCGCCATTAACATAATCGTAAGATAATTAGGTTTACTTTTTTATGAGACAGGTAACGAGTGGAGCAAATTATAAATGCAGATATTTAGAAACGATACATGATAAATAATTAGGAATAATTAGATTTAACAAAAGAACACAGTATTTCCGGAGGCACGCTGCCTGCCTCCGCATCTTAGGCCGCTATCATGAACCCATTTTCATTGCCTAACTTCTTTCCAACTGAGGATGAAACCAATATCAGAAAAAAAGGAATGATGTCACATGCAGAGACGAGGGTTTTAGAACTCCTGCTCGCAATAGTCTTGCTTGGCAGGCTTTTATTTTTCCATCATTACTATCATGAGATAGTGAGCAGAGTAGATTACCAGCTATGGAAAATGCCTAGTTTACGCTTCTTTTACATATGAGAATTGGAAACATTTGAAGAATTGATGGGAACTACTAAATTTGCATCCGCATTTGTTAGGAGAATTCAGTATTTAGATCCATCCTCTGTAATAGCCAAGTGCCTAGATGTCTCCGTTGATCCAACATGAGGCGTATGCACAGTTGAATACCTAACAACTGCAATGATTCAACCAATCTCTTGTAACAGTTGTTCAAGGGCCTCTGATGCGATGGGTATATATAAACAATCCTGGCCATCAGCGTTCCTACGTGTCTTGACCAGGTCGTGATCTCTGAACTCAGTCAAGTGAGAATTCAGTGTAAGTAGGCTGCTCACCAGAAAGCGTTCCCGGCACATTGTATACAAATTATTGGTTGGCAGTCCTAAAAGAAAAGAAAAGACAACATCAAAAACCAAATAAAGAACACTGCCAGCCATACTAGATAAGCAAGTTATTAACGCGTGACTAATGGCCGAAAAACTGACCTTCCTCATCAGGATGACTCAGCTGGTACTCAGCAAGGACCTTAAAAATGCTTTGGGCATTTGGGGTCAAGCTTTGCAGAACAATGGCAGCGGATTTTGCATTTTGCGTAGCACTGCTGTTTGCAAGTATCAAAGGGTGGAAGAGTCCTTCGGCCTTGTATGGTGCAAAGGTTGGGACATGATACCAGCACCAGTTGAACTGCGTGTGAACCAACTTCTTGTCCCACACTGGGGAACAGGAACAACTTATTAGCTTGAGAATGTTATCAGAATAATTCAAGCAAGAGCAATTACAGCTAAATAGATGAGGATTGGATCACCGACAACCAAAAGCCACATGGACTGACAATAAAGCAAGCCAAACCAGAGCAAAAATTCAAAGGTGACATCTAGCTCCTACTACACAGATGTGACTGGGTGATGCCAACAATGTAGATGAACAGGGATGTATACTTCACAAAAAATAAAAAAATCACATCTGATTTGGGAGAGCAACGAAAACATGAGAATTCCCATGACTAGGATTTGAACTTTGAACAATCCTTTTGACATAGTTTTGGCTTTTGATAAGAACGGAAAACATGCACTGCAACTATTTTGTCCCCATTTTGCAACTAGTTGGAAGAATTCAAGAAAAGCCTGAGCTATGCGTTAAGTGATAGTCCATCATTGGTAAAAGTATCACCAATATATTGCAAGACAGTGAGGTTATTAACAAAAAGCACAAAAGGGTTGTTACAACAAAAGAAGTTTTATTTTTGAAAAATTCCTTAAGCCAAGTAATCTTTACAAACCATCTAAAATAACAAAAATTAAATTAAAAATACTCACATAATGGGGCATTGACATGATCGATAGATGCAACCATATAAACTTGTGAACAAGATGCCACTCGTGCAAGAAGTTGCTGGGCTTCAGAATCTCGTAGGCCAGGTCCATCAATATTGTGGGTAATGACAGAGACGAAACATGCATTTTCCTTTGCAAGCGGTCCATCCAAAAAAGAAAAAATATCTTCCATTGATTGTGAACTAAAAGGTCTCTGAGTTTTGGTTGGAGTCAGCCTTTTACTTTTTAGTTGATCCCAAACAATTTCAGCCATGGTAATTATGGCCTACAAATGAAATTGAGGAAAATTCAACCTACAAGCAAAAACTACATTTATCAAAGAAAAAAAATCAGTCATGTTGTTGCAACCAACAAGGTTCACATCATTGTACCAGCTAAATAATTCAAAAAATACATTTCAACAACAAGCACAATGTTGATGGCAAGTTGTTAAAAACACACACATCTCCAACTCATTAAATTTTTACAAGAATGTTCCCAGGAAATGTGAACTCAAAAACAAATTTTACAAATTTGACCAATACCATAATCTCAAGCACTATGCATTCATAGCAATGATGATAAGTGCAGCATTGTTAGATCCACCAAGTGACAACTGAAACTGACTGTCCAGAAGACACCATCTGGCAGGTAACCACTTAATAAACAAGTTCCAAACACAGCGACAAGGCAATTCAACCCCTCATAATGATTTTCTCCAGTCATCAGAAATAGTTTCAAAGCAATAGGGAGCTGAGGGTGAGGTCATCAATTTAAAGGCATAAACACCCCCACAAAATCTAATCACTGACTTAACCTAATGCACACAACCTACTAGCCATCCAACTCATTGATAGACAATAGTGGTGCATGATGCAGGTCTAGGGCTTAAATACTAGCCATGTGATACTTGTCAAAAATGCTATGATAAATGAACTGCTGCTCATAATACATTCTGGGTGCAACTCCACAGAGTCATCAATTACATGCAGTCCATATGTAACATCTATAAGAGAACCATGACAGGGATATTTCACCCACGCGCACCCATGGTTTGGATTAATTGACTTGTAAATGCTTGAGCACTTATCAAAGCTCAGTTAAGATGGAAGTGAATATGCATGTCATGGTACAATGTGCATTTTGCTGACTAAAGCTCAGATTAAGGTGGAAGTGAACAAGTATAGAGTGAATCAATATAATTTTACCAACAATTTTACAACATTTATCTAGACAAAGAAATCAACAAGAAAGAATTATGCCAGAAAAGACATAAATTTCTATTCCCACCCAGAACTAGAAACAAGCTTCTTAATGATTTACTTATTAGCTTGAATATGGGTGTGTAATAAATGATTTAACAGCTGAACAGCCAATACCAATACATGGCATTTACAGACTTCCAGATCAACTCACTAGGGATTCAACTCAAGCATCTTTTTTCCGGTTGCTGTGAGCAACTAAAGCCACAGAAAAATAACCAATAAAAAAAACTATAGAAAAATAAATTTATCAAGGGCAAGAATCATAGGCCACTGCATAAATTAGATCAAAGGAAAAAGATACATGTTTTAGGTTGATAGGCTGGAGATAGCCATTAATGACAACAACACTGAGATCTTTCAGAGCAGTTGAAGCAAAATCTTCAAGTAAGACCCTCTTAGAGCCAAATCCATACATTAAGAGGCTAAATCCACACCTGACATGCAAAAAAGAAAAATGAAGAAAATATTACCATAGAGAATTTGTTGCAAGTGACATAAAAATATTCAGGGCAAGTATGAAAATTTCAAACTCAATACATTGTAGGCCAGAAGGAATCCCTCCACAAAAAGTGACATAATTTCCCACTTTCCTCTTGCATTAGTTGGTAAAAGACATCCTTTCAGAGGCAAAAAATAGCTGGGGGAACTCATCGTGCTTGACTTTTCATTGTAGGGAATAAATAAAATATTAGATAATGATTATGTGGCTATCATACTCATTTTATATATAAGCCAAATGTTCCCACGCACAAGTGGTTCCAACTGTTATACATGTCTTATTATCCACCCAGATTTTAGCTTGATCTAATCCATTTATTATACATCCATGGTACACAAAGAAGTGTGTATTAGGAAAAATCAGCAGCCCATAGGCAATTTTGAAGTGAATATCACTAACAGAATTTTTGAAACCAAAAATCTGAGTTCAAAGAGATATCTTTGGTGCAGACTTTTGCATTTTCTTCAGAAAAAGAAAAAGAAGAAGAAGAGACTTTGGACAAACTGTTTTAGCTAGATATCACCAGCTCCCAAAAGAAACAGCGCATGGGTCATCAATTTTTTGTTTTTGAAGCTACATACCTCAGCTCAAAAAGCCATTTGGGGTATAAGCCTTTGTATTTGTTCATTAAACATGCCATCTCTTCTTCATGCTTAGGGGTGATTCGAGAAGCAGCCGCTCTCAGCTCCTGCCACAGAAAGATCAATAGCCTCAAACATTCGGAAATGAGTACGCAAGGAATTACAGAATAGTAGAATATCAATCTGTGGAAATATCGTGACACAAAATAGAACTAGCAATCACCTAGCAAATCACCCAAAAATTTCCCTGCTACACTGACGGATATGAGGAGGTGAAGTCCAAATCGGCCAATTTTTCCTATTCTATTGACAGATATGCAGGGGTGAATGAGGAGGAGAGCACAGACTAGAAACCTGTTCGTCGACGAGATCGAGGTCAGATAGCTTCCGTGTAGATTTCTTTCCCGATCCGCTCAATTCCTTGGCAAGAAAATAATTCCGGGAGAATCCGAACTCCTCTTCGTCGATGTCATTCAAGTCCATGTCTTTAAAGCCAAACGCTCCAGCGAATTGAAGCTGCGCTCTTGGCTTTTTACTGAGAGAGAAAAGCAGTTTGAAGAAATGCCCTAACAAACTTTCCCGCGTCGAGATCGAGAGAGAGAGAGAGCGAGAGGCGGGAGAGGTCCAGGTGTTTGAAGACATTCCCGCGTCTTTTCTCGCCACGGATGTATGGGCCCAATCCAACATGATCAGGCCCAAAACTGAAAGAAATGGACCCTTCGTTGCAATTCAACTCAACGTGAAATGCAGATGATATACATATACAGAAATATTCAGGTGCAGCGACGCTGAAATGGGCCCTATATGAACATAAAATCATAATTTACTTCATCTATTGTATTTAGAATAATGTATTCTATTACCATACCAATTTTCATCCCAATCAGATATGTATATGAGCCCCATCTGAAAATGGGACAAATTCAACAACGTTAAAGTTTATATATGGATAAATAATTGTATAAGTTTCATTGCATTCTAATATATGTGCGGCCCATTTTTGATCAAATGTACCGTTGCTCCGGTGCAGTGCTATATATATAATGTTATAGTGCCTGCGACTGCACTGTGCAGTCTATGCACTGTGAGCCCAACATGATCATAAACGAGAAATCTATTCCGCCATTGTATTTAGAATTGTTTACTTTATTAGCCTACCAATTTTCATTTAAATCCAATATGTGTAATAAAATGGTGCAAAATCAATGTAATAAAATAATTTAATATAAATATCAAGTTTAAAGTGATATTTTCAACATCTAAACTATCTAAAATATGATTTTTATATGGATAAATGATTGTATAAAATTTCATTGCAATCTAATATGTGTGAGACTCATTTTACAGCAGACTGCACCATATTATGGTGCAGTTCGTCTACACCCGAATGGATCTCTCTCTCTCTCTATATATATATACACACACATACATACATGAGCTTCATTTAATGGACCTATGTAACCCCTTCAAAATCTATGATTTTGATTTGTGATGAAAAATCTAATCTGTTCATTGTATTTAACATCATTTGTTTATCTAAGAGATCAAGTTCCAACCCAATCAAACATGTTTATGGGTCACATTTGTTAGAAAAAATATATTCATGTATAAATTATGAAAAATGCTAAAATATCGATTTTAAAGTAGTATTTTCAACATCTAAACCGTCCAAAATATTATTTTTGTGTGAATGAATGATTCTACAAAGTATTATTACATTTTAATATATGTGTAAATAGATCTAAGCATTTCTCATCATGTACACATGAATGTATATATTTTTGAATAAATGTGACCCTTAAACATACTTGATTGGGATGAAACTTGATTTTCTAAATAAACGAATGATGTTAAATACAATGAATGGATTGAATTTTTCATTAAAGATCAAAATAATAGATTTTGATGGGGTTACATGAGTTCATTCTATTTAAGTCGATTACATAAAAGCGGGTTCGTATATATATGTGTGTGTATAAGGTTTCGCTTCCATGTAACCGAGTTACATAAAAGTGGACCTATGTAACCTCTTCAAAATCTAATATTTTGACCTTTGATAGAAAATCTAATCCATTCATTGTATTTAGCATCATGTATTGATCTAGAAAATCAAGTTTCATCCCAATTAACTACGTTCATGGGCCACATTTGTTAAAAAATATATATATTCATGTGTAAATTATGAAAAATGCTAAAATATCAATTTAAAGTAGTATTTTCGACATCTAAACCGTCCAAAATATCATTTTTATGTAAATAAATGATTCTATAAAGTATTATTATATTATAATACATGTGTAAATAGATCTAAGTGTTTTTCATAATTTACACATAAATATATATATATATATATATTTGAACAAATGTGACCCGTAAACATACTTGATTGGGATGAAACTTGGTCTCCTAAATAAACAAATGATGTTAAATACAATGAAGGGATTGAATTTTTTATTAAGGATCAAAATCTTAGATTTTGAAAGGGCTACATGGGTCCATTTCTATGTAACGAGACCGATATATATGAGGAATAATCAAGTACAGCGGCACTGAAATAGGCCCCACATGATGATCAAATTATAATCTACTTCACCCATTATATTTAGAATAATGTATTCTATTACCATATCAATTTTCATCCCAATCGGATATGTGCATGGACCCTATCTGAAAATGGTATAAATTCAACATAATAAAATAGTTTGATATAAATAACAACTTTAAAGTGATTTTTTCAACATCTAAACCATATCTAAACCATCTAAAGTATGATTATATAGATAAATAATTTTATAAAGTTTCATTGCATTTTAATATGCGTGGGACCCATTTTTTGGGCAACTGCACCGCTATATATATAGGGCTGTTCCGGTGTAGTTAGCGATGCAGTTGCCCCAAAAATGGGCATCACATATATTAAAATGCAATGAAACTTTATACAATTATTTATCTATATATAAATCATACTTTAGACAGTTTAGAATTGTTATTTATATCAAACTATTTTAGTACGTTGAATTCGTACAATTTTCAGATGGGATCTATATACATATCCGATTGGGATGAAAATTGATATAGTAATAGAATACATTATTCTAAATACAATGGGTGGAGTAAATTTTAATTTTATCATCATGTGGGGCCAATTTCAGTGGCGCTACACTTGATAAATTCTTTATATAGATACACGGTCTTGCTTCTACGAAACCTCTTTTCTATGTGACCCCTTCCATTTTTAAAATCTTGATGGTCGATGGAAAATCCACTCAATCCATTACTTTTAACATCATTTTTAATATTCTGAAAACCCTTTAATTTTTTAATTTCACTGTATATGGGTCTCATCTATAAAAGTGTAAAATTAACATAATAAAATAATTTAATATTAAAATATAAACATTAAAGTAGTTTTTTCAACATCTAAATCATCTAAAATATCAATAATATGTGGATAAAGAATTCTATAAAGTATTGTTACATTCTAATACATGAGTGAAAGGATCTAAACATTTTTCATAATTTACATATGAATATACATCTTTTTAAGCAAATATTGCCTATGTACATACTTGATTTATATGAAACTTGGTCTCCTAGCAAAACAAATGGTGTTAAATATAATAAATGAGTTGGATTTTCCAGATCAATATCTTGAAATTTGAAAGGACCAAGCGGAGCCTATATATATATCACAGCAGCTATGAAATTCCTTTATTTATTTTTCATAAATATCAAAACATTATTTCATTATTCACCATATGATAACAATATTTTTTTTTATAAGGCATGGATGTTTTATTACACAGTGTTGTGCGGTCCCAGGGCAGTGGGCAAATTTTAAATATATATGTACTCTTAAATAGCACTATTCTTATGATTTTCTAATATAAAAATTCCTATTGGCTTGAATTACATAAAAATTTATGATGGACATCGGAATCAATTTTTATATAAGACGTTCGGAAAACCAAACGTCTAAGACCTCATTTGGCGGCCCGCACACAATGATACCTAGAAACAATATTTCAAAAATACTTTTAAAATTCTTGTTTTAATAGAAAAATACCTCTTAGAATCTCATAAGCCAATTGGTTTTCAAAAATTATTTAGGAACAGCAAATCGAAACAACTTCTTCAAAAATATTCTAGTTTACTATTTGTATAATAAGCAAATTAACTTTCCAACTAAATGTCAGCATGCGACTAGCAAGGTGGATAAAGATTCCCGCCTAACGTGCAAGAGATCCGAGCTTCCAAGCTCAGCATAAGAAGTTTATCTTCCATTCTTTGAAGCAATGTTTTTATAAAGACTTAGCCGGATGTGGAAAAAGAGATTGAAGAGAGACCGTTGTGCGGAGGTGAAACTATGAAATTGCTTTGCTTTACCCATGGACAGAATTAGAGGCTGGGAAAAATACTTTTCTTTAGCGTCATAAATCATCGATGTCGGGGAAATTAAACTTGAGCTATGTAAAATTTTCTTGTTGCTAAAATTTTTATTTTAGTGACAAAAAAAATATAAGGTCGGTTTGTATGCAGTAAAAAAAATTAACTTCTTGCATAGCTTAGTCACCAAATTACTTTACGTTTTTTTATAATTACTTCTGCGTCTCCACTTTTTTTCGTGTCTTTCCAAAAGTTATCTAATATATTTCATCTTATTTTTTTACTCATAATTATCTTTATCATATCACATCAGTCCCCTAAATTTATAAAATTTTCTTACAAAATTTCAACTTTTTTTTTGCCTTGTACTAAATGTATCATAGAATGTGCAATTTAAGGTACCCTTGAATACCTACTAACCCGATTCTAATTTAAGTAGTCTAGGCTAAAAAATTATTACTTATGAGTATGTATAAGGTAAAAAAAAATATCACTCTTCCACCATATAAGGTAAGGGTAGAATAGATATGTTAAATACTCAAAAATGACCCATAGAGGTACCAACGTGAGTAATTAATTAGGTATATTAAGTATATGAAGAGTGATATTGTTAGCTCGGACTAAACAAATGTCGGTAGTGCTTTAAAAACCAAACCAAACTGCCCGATTGGACCAGTTCGACCATGAACCGGTAAAGAGACTGTTTGATTCAGTTACGGTTTTTGATTATAGCAAAAACCATTGAAACCGAAAAAACCGTGCATTTCAACCGCAAAAAAAAAAGCGGAACTGCAATTTAGTTAGCTGGCATGCATAATTTTAGTATTTTATACATGATTATAAAGGTTTGTTTTAATAAAGTACATTTAACAATATTTTTCAAATATATGACTATAATCTAACACTAATGTGTTGTTAAAGGAACTGAATTAGAACTGAAATTGAACTAAACCGTATATGCAATAGGTAAGATAGGATCAACTAAGAACGGAATCAACTAATGAGTATGGTAGAATAAACCATTTTACAAATAGGATATGAATAAGATAGAATATTACCCAACCCAGGTTGCGCCTTTACCTCTAATGCCACTAAAATTAAACTTACGTGACAAAGAAATTAATGTAGGATGCTAAAAGCTTTTAAGATAAATGTTTTTAGCTACTACAACTTATTAGAAATTATATTGCCTGCACCAAAAATTTTTAGTCATTGCTATTGACCAGAAAAAATTTGTTGATGGAGTGTCGCATTAGGTAATAACAACAAATTTCAACAAAAAAATTGTTGCCGTTGCCAATGTTTTAAAAACCGAACCGGGCAATAAACTGGTTTTGTGACCGGTTCTTGGTTTTTCCGGTTCAACCGGTGCAAACCGACGGTCAAACCGCGGTTGAACCGGAAAAACCAATGAATCGGGACATGACCTGTTCACGGTCCGACCGGTCCAACCGCCCGGTTCGGTCCGGTTTTTAAAACATTGTCCGTTGAAATTCTATTTGACAAATAGTTGACTTGGTTACTTGCAATGAAATTTTGGTTGCAGCTGCTGTTATTTTTTAAAATTATAAAAGAATGATAAGCTGAACCCAACCTTAAAAAATATATATAATCATACTAAATGCGGAAAAGAATTTTATTAATATGAAAATTTTTTACAATCTCTATTTGCAAATGAATATCTCTTTTTACGTCTTAAAAAAATTAAATAACATGAACAACAATGAAAATGAACCTTATTCACATGTATAAGCATGATGTATTACTAACTTGCATCTTGACACACTGACAAAAGGCAGATTTTTATGACCGATTGGGAAATAGAGGCATTTCTTACCGGTCATGAAACCCATATCCCCTGTCCTTGTATTCTGTTTTTTTTTTTTTTTTTAAATATCTTTATTTAGGTGTATACAATCCGTAAACCAAAATTTATTATTTTTTGAGAAGTGTATATATATATATATTTGAATTTTAAACACAGGAATTGTGGGGAAAATTTGTGTCATAAATTTTCTAATTTCGCATATTAACATTTTGGAACTTGAAATTTATGTACTAGCATATTAAATCTAAAAAGTTTTGGCTTTTGCATTTTAGACCCTCCCTCCTAAACACCGTGTAATATGCTCCCTTAACTCGTCCCATTGCATACGTGGATTCTTCAAATGACCAAAGTAACCTTGTAAGAACGTACCAAACATCTACTATTACGCCGCCAACATGCCGTTGGAGGCCACCATTGCCAAACCTGGAGCTACTCCAACACCATCTCTTGTTTTTGCATTGACAAACAAGGCAGTGCTCTTATATCCTGGAAAAATAGCTTTAATACATCAGCAGGCGAGCAGAGAACATGAAATCCTTCACAACCAAATCCATGCAGCTGGTTCAGAATCGTGCGCAACTCGAATTTGGAAGCCATGAGGATCAACCTGCAGTCGATGGACTTGCAAGGCACCTTGCCTTCGAATTTCAAGTCTCTGAAGGAGCTCTTATATCTCATGCTCACAGCTATGAATCTCACTGGCCCAATTCTAAAGGAGTTTGGGGAGTATTCCTAGCTCGTATTCATTGACCTCAGCAACAATGCTATTTCGGGAGAGATCCCAGCGGAGATTTGCAAGTTGTCGAAGCTGGAGAGTCTCTTCTTCAGCACAAACATGCTTGAAGGTGGGATTCCCCTGGAAATTGGAGATCTTACCAATCTCAGGCATGTGACTCTATTTGATAACTATCTTATTGGTGAAATCCCGAAGAGCGTTGACAGATTGCATAAGCTTGAAGTCTTTCGGGCGGCAACCAAAATCTCAAAGATGAGTTGCCAAGGGAGATTGATTACTGTAGCAACGTGGTGATGTTTGGTCTTGCGGAAACAGGGATCTCGGGCAGCCTGCCTGCATCTAAGGCCAGCTCAACCGGATACAAATGCTTGCAATCTGCACTGCTCTGCTAATCGGCCACATTCCGAAAGAGATTGGAAACTGTACCAATCTCCAAAGCTTGTATTTGTACCAGAATTCAATCTCGGGACCCATTCCAGCTCAACTGGGGAAACCGTGAAGGCTTCAGAATCTTCTCCTCTGGGAAAACAGCTTAGCGAGCACCATCCCTTCCGAGCTCGGAAGCTACATGGAGACGAAAGTCCTCGATCTTTCAGAAAATCTCTTGACTGGCAGCATCCCCAAAAGCTTCGAAAGCTTTACAAATCTCCAAGGACTTCAGATCAGTATGAATCAGATTTCTGGCCCCATCCCACCTGAGCTCTCCAACTGCACTACTCTCACACACCTCGCTATCGACAACAACGATATCTCAGGGGAAATTCCCCCTGAGATTGGAAAACTGAAGAACTTGGCTTTTTTTCGCATGGCAGAATCAGTTGACAGGGAGGATGCCAAACAGCATCTCCGATTGCGCAAATCTTTAGGCACTCGATCTCTCTTACAGCAATCCATCTTGTCCTCTGCCAGAGAAGCTATTCGAGCTACAGAATTTCTCCAAAATCCTACTCATTTCCAATGATTTATCAGGTTTCTTGCCGCCGAAAGTAGGCGGTCGCACCAACTTGTTCTGCTTCCGCAACAGCGACAACTGTCTTGCAGGGTCCATTCCGGCAGAGATTGGGAACCTGAAGAACTTGAATTTTCTCGACTTAGGGGGCAATCGTTTCATGGGGCAGGTCCCTCCCTCAGTCTCTTAATGTGAAAACCTCCAGTTTCTTGACTTACATTCCAATGCCATCACTGGGTCCTTGCCAGAAACGCTTCTGAGAATATTACAGTTCCTGCGCCCTCATCACGTCTTGGGCCATCGGCCTCGCAGGCGACGCCCCGGGCTTCTTCTTCTTCTTATTCTTCTTCCTTAGCATCCTCATGTTCTTCTGGGCTAACAACTCCATCACTTTCCTCTCCAATGCTGTCACCTATATGATGATGGACTACACCATCGTCGTCCTCCTCCTCGCCTACTTCCTCTTCAGCGGCTTCTTCATCACCCCATGACCGCAACATGCCACTTCTGGGTAGTTGCACGGAGACGTACGTGAGGTGTGCATCTAGGAAGAAGAATGGAGAGTATTTATGGGTATTTTCGACATTTTATCTAAGTTAACACCGTTTTTCTCAGCCATAGGGGATGAGGCTTCGGAATGTAAAAGCGTAACTTCACAAGGTTTAATATACTATACACAAAACTTTCAGGTCCAAAATGCTAATATGCAAAGTTAAAGAGTTTTGAGCACAAATTTCCCTCCTTGCGGTCATTTTCAACTTGTGAAAATTAACATAATACTCCAATTTTTAAAATTAAAAAATATACATATACCCATCTTCAAAAATGGTAAATTTGAGTTTATGATTGTATACATCTAGATGAACATTTTAAAAAATATATAAAAAACAAGATGCAAGGATACAAAGGGAATAGACCCACTGGAAATAATAATGCCTTCTACTATTATATATTACCTTCATTAGCAAGAGTCGAAGGCACTTGCTTGAGTTGATGTTGTTGTAATGCCCAAGCAAAGTCATGTAATTGAAGTTCAATGAGAAATTAAAAGTGTCGTATTCAAGGTTTTAACCCAAAAGTGCTTGAGAGAGCAACGACAAAGAGAGAGAGAGATTTTGAGTCGGCTGAAGGGTATAATAGTAAGTTACCGTATTGGTCATTGAGAAGAAGAAAATCTCATAAAAATTGAATCAATCTAGTTCACTTGTGGATTAAGATCGGTTGAATTTGACATTATTCTCTAGTTAACTTTTTTGATTGACCATGAGAGAGGCCATGTTAGCTAACCCAAATTAGTGTGTCCAAGTTGTTTCTCAAGTGAGACAGGAAACAAGTCAACAATGGAAAAGGAACGGAAATTCAATGAAGTTCTATACAAGTACTCCAATTTCAAAAGTTTGGTAACAGTGAACAAAATAGAACAAATGATCAACCATATCAAGAGATAGTAGCTTCAAAATTTGTTATAGGTGTGTTCATTGTTCCTGAGCTTCATTAGCTGGCTCGAAGTTGGGCACAAATCAAACGAGGCTCGCAACTTAAATTTGCACATTTTCCCTTTATTTTTGCACTGCTATTTGTCTCGTTCCTTGAATAACCAACTTTCAATGTAAATGAAACTAGATCGAGCATGACAAATCTCGATGACAATATATATGAGACAGTTATGAATTAATCAACAAGAAAGTTTTTGTCTTTCATCACCGACCAAGCCAGACAAACAAGATGGCATCAAGTTAGTGGCAGGTTGTCATAAAGTTGAAACTCTTCCAATGAAAGGTAAAATCAAGCGGATGGCATCAAGAATTCTACAGCCAGTTTCAACAGGCATGAAAGGGGAATCTTAAAATCATATCAAAGTAGCTAGCTATAGTGTAAACATTTGAGAAGGGGTATGGAACAAGAGAAACAAAGATAGAAATCAGGAAAAAGAGGCCCATTTATAGTTTACATAGAAATATCCTATTTTCATTAAAGAAATTACTCAAACATGGTTATTGTGACTATATGCATTTAGCATGGCAATGATCATAGAATCATCTAAGATTCAAGTTCTGAAAAAACAACATTACTAGTCTTCGAAAGTATTGGAAATCAAAATGACATTTTTATGATCAAAACTTGTGAAAAGTACTTCCCAAGTCAACAGAGGTTATGAAAAGATGAGCCCAATGCAATTGGCATTAAGAAAATGTCAATGAAGCACATGAAATTCACCCTGAAAGGCTTCCAAAAACATTAAAAAAGGGGAGTTAAGGGCATGACATGAAGCAAAAGTGGTGTGAAATCATAGAAATGCTAGGAGTAATCATTAGTCAATAAGAATCCAAACTCAAACCTTACTCTGTAATGGATGGTGACGACCAAAAAACACAAGCCTAAATGTACTTTTTTTTGCGTTTTCTCCTAATTCCATTATAACCTTTATGATGATAACCTCATTCTTAGTAACTGCAGTAATTCAAGTCTTTGCTTTACTTTTTCATACCAAAACATCCAAGTCTACTTTCTTTCATTTTATTATCTATTAGTTCTATGAATCTACTTTTAGGCTTTTTTGGATTACTTCTTTTGGAATTCTATCTTTTCTTGTTTTACCACTAATCCATCTCAACATCTTAATTTCTACTAAATTCATTTTATTTATATGTTGTTCTTTTTTGGGAGTATAATTTATATATTGTTCTTGAACCGCCCGACATTTAGCTACAAAAGGAAATTTAGATGCTACTACTAGTATATAAAAACAAAGGATCGCAAGTGAATTTTCAGTCATGTACACAAAGATGAGCAAAAGCTAAAAAAGAAGGTATCAACATCCAAAGAATGTATTTGTAAGCACTAGGGACACTTGGTACCATTTGTGGGGTTGTTGTGCATGGCATTGGCAAGGAATCTTTCAAAGAAAATAATTATTTAATTTCTTGAGATAGAATATACAAAGATTGGAGCGATTCCACGAAGTATTCATTTCACTAGTTCAAAAATTCCCCAGTTGTCACATCACTTTTATGAATTCTTTTTTTTCAACTTGCCACCAAGTATGCCCAAACTAGTTGAATTTGCAAATCAAGGTTTATTTGAAAATCATGAGTTGTAATATAGCCTGAGTTTTTATCATCATAAACAAAGCAATAATGAACTTGCTATTGAGTTGAATGTAAATGAATGGAAATCAGTCTAACCTTGGATGTGTTCAAAAGGGCATGAAGTCAATAAGGACAAAACACATTAGCTCTTTGGTA
Source organism: Annona cherimola (assembly GCA_030490835.1). Classification (NCBI taxonomy): domain Eukaryota; kingdom Viridiplantae; phylum Streptophyta; class Magnoliopsida; order Magnoliales; family Annonaceae; genus Annona; species Annona cherimola. The sequence continues at coordinate 98,370,976 of CM059971.1, read as the reverse complement.
ATATCTACTTTTTACCTAAATTAGCATTTAGCACAGTCAAAATGAAAATAAAATATTACCGATGCTTGTCTGACTCCCATGGCTACAATTTTGAAGCATATACTTCACAACGATGATTCTTTGCAATAATAATACTGTCATAGGTAAAATTTTCACAAGTATTTTCACCTCTAATATATGTTTCATAAATAAATGACTTTGTAGAATTGGAAATTATGCAATATAATAGACCATAAGTAGTACAACAATAATGAAAATTGACCTATAGCTATGACTCCAGCTTGTTTTGCAGCTCCAAAAAGTTTAATAAAATCTTGTCGAGCAGATGCAATTTTCTTATGCAATGATGTGCTTAAGTGAACTATCCCTTGAAACTTCTCATCAACCAACTTTTGCACATCCTGCAATGTTTAGAGAATAAAAGCCTAACAATAGAAACACCACACTCAGATGCAATGTTTGTCAAAGAAGGAAGAGCAAAGTCTGCTAAGAAGAAAATAGAGGATTGATGCCTTAAAATTTGATGCTTAGAGAAGACCACACAAATCGACTTGTTTCCACAACCTTCGAAGACAGATTGATGAAAATTTGTGAATCAAAGAGAAAAGACCTAGGGAATCAATTGCTTATCAAATTTATTGAGTAATAAGGAAGATCTATGGCAAGAGAGATTATGAGAATGGGAACTTACAAAAGGAGAGAGAGCGGAGAGAAGGGAGAGATCCGAGGGGGTTAGAAAAAGTGGGCATGACCAAATGCACCAAGGTGCATTTAGCTTTAGCGCATCTCGGTATATTTATATTTAACATGTGTATTAGTTTTTACAATTTTGAAGATTTGTAGTTTGTAATTTGTGAATTACGAAAAGGCCACTAATTTTAAATATTCAAACAAATATTTATAAATCTTCAAAAATAATAAAAATTGATCCACATGTTTGATATATTTAGATTAACAGTTTTAAAAAAATTTAAAAAAATATTAAAAAATAGATTTTTGCACATAAATGCACTGTATTAGAACCCAAAAAAAAAAAGAAGCAACCATGCGGTGATGTAAAAAGAAAGGAGTTAGCTAGTAGCTAGATGATGATTGGAAGCAACCAAATTTGTTATTCGTTACTTAGTTGTCACCAAAACCTAAGGGGATGTTTAGTAACCTATTTTTTAAGATTGTGGGATAGAGTGAACAATGGAGAATGGAATATTTTGAGATTTGATATAAAATAATATGAGTAAAGTTGTAATAAATAGGGTTGTTAGAGGATAGGTGTGAGGAAAAATAATTAGAATGTAAACGTAAATTTGAAAAAAATAGAGTTATTAAATGAATAAATGATTTGTGGAGAAATAGAAGGGATAAGATGTTTTCACCCCACCCCACTTGTTAAGTTATTGAACAAGCCCTAAATCTGTTGTGGTGAATATTGACAAGTGACAACAAATTTAAATGTGGTCAAAATTAAACTGTAATATCAATAAATATTCATTGCTACTGAAAAGTAATTTTTAGTGACATTAAAATTCTCATCTCACTAAAAAACTTTATATTTTATATTTTTTATAAAAATTTCATCAGTTGTGAGGGTTATGAAAGGGTTAGTGTGCAATTTCATATATCACAATATGTAAAAATATCAATAAAAAGTCATCTGGTAGCGGCCAATTAATCAAATTTATTGTTGACAAAAACATTAAGTTTTAATGACAAATAATAATTATTATCACTGAATTATAAATTTTGTCACAAAAAGTGTATTTAGCAATCATAAAAACTTGTTAATAAATTATAATTTTTCATAACTATCATATTTTTAATAATTTATTCATATCTTAGTGTGTGTTTGTTTAGGATAAAAAATGTCAACTAAAACTTTTCAATCTAAAACTTTTCACTCTCCATAATTACTCTATTTTTTAATTATTTTTTCATATTTTTCTACACAAACTACCCTACTTTTCAATCATTTCTACACAACTACCCATACAACTAACCTATCTATTTTAACTTTATTCTCTTTACTTCTCATCATTACTCCTATTATATCACATCACTTTCTATTGATTTGACAACTTCTACTCCAAAAACTTTTCATCAAAAGTTTTACCTCAAACCAAACACACCCTTACTGTACAACTATTCTACTTTTCAATTATTTTTTCATAGCTATCTACATAACTATCATATATTTAAACATTATTCTTTTTATTCCTCATCATTATTCCTATTTATTATATTGTTTCTTCAATTTTAAAAAGTTTTGCCCAAGAAACTTCTCTTTCAAAGGTTTTATCAAAGATTAAATACAGCCAAAAATTTATTGCTATAAAAAATACAAAATATAAGATTTCTTGCAATCGAGGGACACTGGGAAGCCAAAGACACATGAAAAGGGCTAGAGAAAAGGTTTTGTCATTTAGAATGAGTATGAGAAGTGATAAAAATTTTAAAAGGAAAGTTTTTTTATAAAAATTTTTAAAATAAGAAAAATAATGTGATATAATAAAGGTAATGATGAGAAGTAAAAAGAATAAAATTGAAATAGATATGTTAGTTATTTTAATAGTTATTTAGAAATAATTGAAAAATAAGAATTTATATAGGAAGACATGAAGAAATAATAAAAAATAAGTTAATTATAGAAAGTGAAAATTTTTAATTACTGCTAAACACGCCTTTAATGCTTTTTTATTTTTATTTTTTTAATTTTTAGAACCGTTCGGAATGCTGGTTTGCGCACCAGTTCCTTCCTGGTTGTGCCGACCCGGTTTTAACAGAAGCTGAGGCGAAAGTGAAAGTGCGCGGCAGTCGGCGACTTTTACCAGTAGAAGTGTGGTGAAATTCAATAAAATGGCTGGTGGATTCCAAACCATTTATCATGCGATTATTGCGATGGCTCTCTTCTTCGCTACACGTCCAAGCTTTATACCGTTCCAGCAACACGCGCAATTAATCCGAGATTGACTGCTCATTGTTGCTGTCTTTCAATTTCATTTTCTCTCCTCATCGACATTTCACCTCTTACGTTTTTTTTTCCCCCCTCCTACCCCGGCATGCAGTGGAATGCATTGCGAATTAGAGGCTGTTAATTCAAATTCAACTAGTGTAATTTATTTTCCATTGGCTCCGCAAGCCTGAATAAATAGATAGCTAGGCTGATGATGCAAATTAACTTTCAAATGCTGGTGAATCAATTCAACTTGGCGGAATTAATGTCAAGCTTCAGTTAACTCAATTTCGCTTGCGTATATACATGTGCCCATTCCGTTGTCGAGCCATGACAAAAGCTACCCACAATGCCCATAATATATATGTATATATATTTAAAACCAAAAAAAAAAAAAAAAAAAAAAGCTTACCGTATCTCCACCTTGATCTTATTCTTGCTAGCCGCCGTATTAAAAAAGAAGTCGAGAGGTATTCATCCACCATGCAACGAGAAGGTATCCAATGCTGCCTATTAATGTAAAATAATTGAGGCTGCTTGCGTCAGTGCGAGTTCTCCACTGCACGATCGACAGCGGTGGTCGGATATTATCCTCGCACGTAGCACCGTTTTCTATATATCTACAGTTCTACACATCCGAACGAAGTGACAAATTTTGCCGGGATGTGCGCGAGGTCATCAATCGAAAGGGGCGGAAATCGAACAGTTATTATACTGACTTTCGCCTTCAATTGATATCCAAGCAATGACCTTGGCAGTAACTTAGGCCTAACCATCGGATCGGATGTGAGTCTTACTGACTTTCTTCACCATCCATATTACTTTTCTCTTTTCCTCACATAATCACTTATCAACAACTCTATTTTTGCGAGTCTCAATATACATGCAAGCAATTGAAGCAAGGTAGATGTAGCCACAAAATTTTAAGACAAATATGTAACTCGGGGTGTGTGTAGGACTAACTTTTAAAAGGAAAAACGTAATGCACGGGAACACAAAACATATAATGTTCTTGTTTATTACACCACCTACTCTAATCTTCAAAACCGCATTTTCTGAGTTTCGCTCTACACCAAGTCTTTTGCTATATTTTAGTTTCGCTGATTTGACTAATAAATTCAAAACGAAATTTAACTAGAGAACAAAATTAAAATTTTAAAAAATTAGAAAGATAAGAGATATACCGAAAATGTTTTTAAATAAGTTAAAAGTACATAAATAAACTCGAGCTCCGTTTTTCGTATGTGACTCTTCAAATTTTAAGATATTGATAATTTACATAAAATTCAATACATTTATTATATTTAACATCGCTTGTTTAACTAAAAGATTGAGTTTCATCCAATCAAGTATTTGCATAAGCCACATTTACTTATTAAAAACATATATTTATGTGTAAATTATAAAAAAAAAAAACTTAAAGTCATTCAAGAACTCTTTTTCTAATATGTGATCATTTCTCTTTTTTTTTTTTTTTTTTCCTTCCGTACTTTATAAGGAGAAGTTTGATAATGTTGATTTTGGTAGAATTATAGGTAAGTGGAAAATAGAAAGAAAAATATTTTAAGAAATGTATAATTGATATGAAATGGTATGAATAAAGGTGAAATAAATAAGGTAGTTGGAAGGAAAAAATAATTAGAATTTAGAAATAAAATTAGAAAATATATTTGTTGTTATTTAATGACTTGTGGGGAAATAAGGAGAATAAGACATTTCCCACCATATACTAACCCATCCGACGCGTTCACATTCCCAAACAACTCCTATCTCTGTGTTTTTTTTTTTTAAGAAAAATAATTCTCAAGTCTCGGCAACTCAGTTAGTCTTCTTCTGCATTACTCCGGGCATTTCTTTCCTCTCATCATGACCTCTTCCAACATTTAATTGGCAACCCACCATCAGAGGCAATGATGTCTAACCACTGCTGCTAATGTGTCGGAAATGATTCAAATGAAATCATCTTACGGACTACTAGGTTGATATTCTTTCACACGATCTGATGGATTTGGTTTTGGACCATTAGCAAGTTTCCACTGGATCCAACATCCGGTTAAATTGTGGCTGACAAACGAGGCTAGAATCATCGAATCAACCTTCGTTTCTGAGCACGCTCCGTCCAATTCAGTAGATGCCCTTCCAAACGGTTCAGAATTTCGCATGGCTTCATCCCACAGGCACACGCATGCATGCTGTGGATGGTGCTTATCCCATATGGTGGTCTGCTTCAGACTACCATCTCCTCTCCTCGGCCGTCAACAGATAAAAAGTGGCTGAACGCAAGTTTTTATTTTATTTTATGCCTTCGCAACATGCAAGCTCTCATCGCGCTCTTCACTTTCTTCGTCAGAAAACTAATATTTCAAGGCCTAAACTAAGATTATGGAGTGGGTGTTAGCACATGGGAACCATCATAATCAATTTGGGGGAGAGCGATCTCTGAATTAACAAGCAAACCAACTCATCTGCAGACCGAGAAGGTTAAAGAAATCGAAAAAAAGTGCTGAAATGTCATGAATGTCAAATGGGCTGTCTAAACTTATTTTATAAGCAACATTCCCTTTTAAATTTAGTGGCGTTGATTTCACCACATGGCACTGGATCCGATGCATTTGGTGTATACTAATCAGCCTGCGTGAAAAGGAGATAGGGGAGGAGATAAACGAGGACCACCATCATCGCCATGCCACATGCACGTTCCTTCCTTGGATTTATTACCATTTATTTCTTACCAGGAGGAGAAGCTGTTTGGCTCGCTTCCGTCGTCTTGCACGTTCAAGACAGCGTCAGCTGCTTCGCTTCGTCCGCGCCCTGGGAAAAGCTGCTATTTTAGTTAGTGAATGCTATATCTACCCTTAACACTACGAGGATGACACGAACTCATGACGATCGTCAGATTGGTAGCATGGTGTAGCTAATGGCGACGGCCTTGGCATATTCCATGTCTGAGAGTTCACGACAAGCATAGTAAATTTGGGTCCACAAGTGGAAGAGTCCTTATCGGACCCCACCCCAATTTTCATGAACGGAGGACGGGTGTTGAAGTCATTGCAGGATGGTGGTTGAGGAATGCTCTCGGCTGCATTGGATTGATGGTAACATGCCCTCAATGAATTCGCGCATCCCCAAAAGGAGCCGCTGAGGAAATTTTCATCCGCATTAATAATCTCGGCAGCCCCGACTAAGGAAATGGCAATCTGGTGCAGCAGCCTAAGTACAGGATAGCTCAGGTCCGTCCTCAGGTGGGCGTCACCAAGGGGCATGCGCTAGATATCTCAGCCACCCAATTGGAAGGCATGCGTAAATGCACAGTTACAGGAGATGGCCCCACCAATTAAGGCTGCCAAATCGGACAGGTGGTGGGGGAGATCTTCCGAGGGAGGCTTTTGAGGCATCTTCTCCTGCGCTCTGCCATGGAAGGCTTCCACTGCCAACTCTGATGGGAATTCGATCAGCAGGTCGTGGACCCCACACCCGCATTTTGATTTTTTGATCCCATATCATGCACACATTTGCCGGCCAACTAAAATACTTTGGCAAGTGCACTACTGGGCAACCCTCGATGGACGGACCAGATCTCTTGGAGGAAGGGTTTGGATTTATCACTCGTAACCGAACAATATCGCAATCTTTTGCGAATTTGGATGTTAGCATTAATGGTTTAAAATCCCCATGGGTAGCAATCATTTGAAGAAAAGAAGCAGAATAAACAAGGAAAGGATAAGAATATACACAGAACTAAACGAATACGGCTAGGCGAAGGTTTTATTTCAGAGGTTCTTCCCCTGTGAGGGATATGCATGCACCAGAAGCTTCCCCGCAGATATCGTGCAGAGAACCAGAGCTTCTTACACAACTGCAGCAGCTGTACAGAAAAAGGAGACCGCAAACAGCAAAAAGCAATTGCAGTAATGCCCGAGATGCCCCTCCCGAATTCCGCCATAATTACAGCCTAACCCACTCGTATCGGCCCCCCAGCGGAACGTCCTTCACCACGTCGTAATTGTACCTGAATTTGGGAAAAAAAAAAAAGAAAGAAAGAAAGAAAAGAAATGTCATGTGAAGAGAGATTTATGGCTAACAAGAGCACGCAGCACCGCCCGACTTATCATGCGCACCTGTCTGCGAATCGCTGTTGCTCGCTTTTCTCCGCGGCCGAGAAAAACGCCTCGATCTCGCCATCTGACGGCATCACCGCAGTGGTCCATTTTCGGCGGGATTTCGTCTCGAACGGCCTTGCTGTCGATTCTAGATCGTCTGATTCGGATCCAAGGATGTTACATGGCGTCAACTCTCCCCTGAAATTAGAGTCACGGGAACAAACATGAACAACTAAAGGGGAAAGAAAATCCAGAAATCAACCATGAATTTTGGAAGAAGTTGAATGAAACCTCTCTCCGCTGTCGATCTCCGCAGTGTTTTCGAAAACCTGTGAAAAATTAAGACGGATTTAAGAAACTAAAACCAGACGAAAGGGAATTCTGCGGTAACGTACCCCGAGTTGCTTTCGAATTTCAAATTACCTCCGGATCTGAAGATCTCAGCCCGTCGTCGATGAGGTCGCTCGATCCATTGCTGGCGCACCGAGAGACTGCAATTCGGTCGGGGCTAGGGCACCGATCCGCTGGAATCCCGCCGGAATTGGAAGATTTCCTTGACTTCGTCGGGCTTTCCAGCGGCCCACGATCACCGAATTCGCTAGAGGCAGGCCTCTTCCGCTTCGCGGCGGTGGCCAGGGCGAGGGTTCGAGAGCGCGTCCGTACGGAGGTGGAAGAAACTTCCATGACAGCAATCTCCCCAATGCCCTTGCACTTCCTCATGTACTTTCCCATTCTGGGCCTTGTTTTCCTTGAAATCTCCAGCTCTGAAATTCTCGTCCTACGCGTTCTCTCCTCTCTCTCAATCTCTGCTGGTAGCCGCTGCTGCAGCCGCTGAAAAACGAAAAAGGTGGGGAAAGGAGAAAGGCTTTTTTTTTAGCGAACGGAAAAAATCGTGCGAGAGGAGGGCCGAGATGGGAGACTGTTATCCATTTGTGCTTTTTAATGCCAATTGACTCCGTTGATGAGAACGGAAAACGTGACGGCGCCGTTAGCTGGATCGTGCTTTTGATATTCCGTTTGCGAACTGGTCTTGGACATGTGAAGGACCCGACTCCGTTAGGTGCACTAGCTTGGCCGGTACTCGGGTGGCAGTGACCGGCTGTTCCTCTGAGCGGTCTATGTGCCGCTATTGGAGAATGTTGGGCATGCTGAACATTGTGTATGTTTCATATGGTCCCTTTAAATATTTTTGTATTGTTGTTCTATCTTGGAAATTGACTTTTTCCAATATTCTATTTGTTACATACAATTAATGCTAAATTCTTTTTATAACTTTTACCTTATATTTCTTTCTTAACTGATAATAACAACTTACATTAACGGGAAGAAAATCAACGATTTTCAAACCAGAGACATACAGTTCTCAGGTAGAGATCAATCCTTAGCCGCGTATCACTAAAGCTAGGATTTTTACTAATTGAGTTATGTCCGTATTGGCGCCTTTTATTTTTAAGATTTTGATATTTTAAAAAATTTACTTTATCTATTGTATTAAATATTATTTATTTAACTAAAACACTAAATTTTATTAAATTAAATATATTCATCAGTCACGTTTATTTTATCGTTATATTTTAATGTATATATGAATGAATTTAAGTATTTTTATAATTTATGTAAATATATATTTTTAAGCAAAGATAGATTATATGTATCTTTGATTTCAATAGAACCATCTTCGAATTAAACCAATAATACTAAATGTAATAAGAAAAATGGATGACGTTAAGCGAAACCACTGGGTTTTTTGTGTGTACTTTATGCATCCGTATTTTCCGTTGATTAAGAGTTTGTAAGACCTTTCTTCATAGAGTTCAAGCAGATGACATGTTGTTTGTCGATGGAGTGGTTCAACTGATCAAATACACCTAATCCGTTGTTTATATGTGTATGAGGGTATATTGGAATGTTGGATACCGAAAATTTTGGAAGCAAACCATGTAAATTTATTACGTGGGCCAAGGATGATATTTCTATTTATTTTAATTTGTTATTGTGACGTCTCGGGTAGTTCGAGTTAGAATGTTGGAGGGGGAAAACTCGAAAAAGAACGGCAGTCTCAGCAGTGTTACCATGTTAGCTAAGGGCTGCTAAATTTGGCACTACTAGAACTAGTTGCACCTTACTTCCAAAAAAAAAAAAAAAAAGGACTAGTTGCACCGAGCAGGAAATGTGCGGTTACGGAAACTCTCATCTGGTGTGAACCGTCAAGACACGCAGATGTTTCGTATATTGGTGCATGAAAGGAGCAAACATATGACACCGCACATTGCAATTGAATCCATGGTTGAAGTGATTCGTTGATGCTGCCAGTTCTCTGAGATCTTCCATCTGCGTCATATTTGGAATACGCTCTGAAGGATAACGGCACGGAATTTTTCCACTATTTCCCAGTCAGGAAAGTCAGCCCACTGCGCGCAAGCTAATAACCAAGCATGCAGGCAATCCTATTCCATGCAAGCGAATGACAATGGGCACCTCCATACATCTTCTGTGGCCGGCTCTGCAAATCCACCGATTGGTTAAAAATATTTTCATAAATGTCTGGACCCCACACTGACCCCTTTTCATGGCAAAATTTTTATATTTTTTTAATTTTTGAAAATAAAAATAGTCGTGGACGAAACATGCTGTGGATATCTGTAATATTTTTTTAATTTTCAAAGAAAGGTAAAAAAAAATCAAAATGTAAATTCCGACATTTTCATTGATCTAGGTGGAGCATATGTCCATGAAAAAATATAAAAAATAATTTTTTTTCAGAAGGTAAAAATATTAAAAAAATAAAATTTTCGGTCGGTAGCAAATCGACCTATATATATATATATTTTAATGATTTCAAATCGACCTAGTTATCGTCGACCATATACGGTCCACAGCGCATTGCAGTTTTCAGCTTTACCGGTACTCCTCCCTCCTCCTCGGTCGTACCATAGACAAATTTTAATTTCACTGAAAATTTTGGTGCCATTTTAAAGTCCTTTCCTTGTTGAATGGAAAATTCCAAACCAAATGAAATTTTCACGTATCTCTAGTTTAATAATCTTAGTTTTCCGATAATGAGCTTTTATGTTAAAAAACTTATAATTGTCATCATCTATTTGTAAGAAAACCTTCTTCCTGTTTGACCTACATTAGCTAGCATCAATTCAAGTTTAATCAGTGATTATTCTTTTGCAGTAAATTCCATCGGTCGTACTTAATTTTACAGCAGTAACATCTCTTGTACATCTATCTAACCTTGGTTTATATGGACATTTTTCCCTTTCTTTTTCTTTCTCATCAACTTTAGACAGGCCAGACACAAGTACAAAAATGTGTAGCGAATCTATTTATGTCAGATTCTCTACGGATGCCCTTATAATTTGGATCTTGTCCATCTCCATGTTAGGGTTCATCACTGATTTGGCAATGTGAGACGGAAGTTAGGCAGCTTATAGGCTCTCCTTTGATTCCTATACGGTAGCCGTAGATTGTGCAACTACCTTAAAATGATCAAGGCCCGTATAGCCGTAGCCATAGACGTATTCTCTTATTTATAAGATTGCAACTCGAGGTCATAATGAAAACTTTGATAACAATAATCCTATTTATAAAAATATAAGTTTTAGCCTATTTACACAACTTAAACCCTAATCAGATTTATGTAAATTTGGTTTAGGTTGAAAAAAGAATGAGTATAAAATTTCATATAAATACAAGTCAATAAGAAATCTAAATAAAAATAATAATACATACCCCAAATCAATTTAAGAGAAGTTATAAATAAGGTAAAGTTGAATTTTTACAAATAAAGTATATGTAGGATAAAAGAAGACTTGAACTAAGTTGATTGCATCCCTATGCTCTCAAGTTAGGGACTTTGTAAAAGGAATGATTGCCTCAAGCCTTTTGTGTTTGTTTTGGGCCCGACGTGACCTAAGTTGCACACTACATATTCAATGGTAAAATATTAGAACATAAAATCACAAAAAAGTTCTCCCAAATAACAAAAGTTATTATAGGTAGCTAAATTTTTGTATCAGAATTTTTTTCGATGAAGATTCATAGATAAATTTTGATTTTACTCATATAGTAAGATTTCAATATTACTTGTAGTCAAATAAATATTATTAGTTGCAGTCAAATATAAATAACTACAAGTAATGGGATATTTGGTTACAAATAAATGAAAACTAACACATTTGATACATGCCATCACCCATACGTAACCAAGCATCTCTAGTCAAATAATATTTGTGGATGAATTAGTATATAACCAAAAAGATAATTGTATTTATTAACATTTGTTATAAGAGAAATGATATTGTTAATCCTGAGTTAAGTAAACATCATACTTAGTCCACTTCAAAAAATTTATTTATAACATTTTTTTATTTTTTTATATAGTTTTTTGTCTAAGTGTATTTAATATGTAAACTCAGTTTTACTATTTTTGGATACGTGTATATATATTTTTGAGATTTTTAAAACTCTATGTGTATATATTTAAAATACCTTTATTTTTAAAAATCTAAAAAGAATATATACACATATCTAAAAATAGTAAAACTTGGTTTATATGTTAAATACACTTAGATAAACAAGTATATCAAGACAAAATAAAAAAAATTATTGTAAATAATTTTTTTAAGGTGGGCTAAGTAGGACATTTACTTAGTCTGGGCGTTGGACCACCATAGTTTAGTTTATTTCATCATATTACGATACATAATTTTGTTTTGAACTAATTAAAATATGAGTTTAAGCATTATTCTAGACTGTTATGAAATTTTTCAAAATATTATGTTAAAGGTATTCACATATATTTTTTCATTCTAGCTAACTCATGAATCCACAAGTACCTACAACTACCTCTTGATTTTGTGGCGCAATTAAATAATAATAATAATAATCATCATCATAATAATTAAGCTATTTTAATTAATTGTGGCTAGGCTTTAATCTTTGGTTATACTTTAGTTAATAAGGCTAGCATTTTCACCTCAAAATATTTATTACATGACTGTATTCTTAAACTTATAAATATACCATTAGTCTTAGTAAAAATATCATTATTACCGCTATAAAAAATTTCTTTAGTTGCAGTCATTGCTTTTGTTGTATATAACATGAAGGAAACACGTCTATCTTCATTTATTTGATTGGTATACATTACAACTCAATTTATCTTACAATCAACCCCTGAGGCAATTCTTATAATCTTAAAGAGGAGACTACAAGATTCCAAATATTGACAAAAGAGACATTAGCTCCCTAATATCAACGAATAGAATAGATGACTTCCATTAAAATCAGGAAGAATCTCCGCCATCACTTGAACCCAAGTTGCCGGGATACATGCCAACATCGGATGCCCAATTGGCGGCTACCTTTATTTGGATACAAATATATATATATATATGTAGTCAATATAATGGCTACTCATTTTGCTGCTATGGCTAACAGTATATGAAGAACTGCAATAATTTCTTTTAGTTGTGCTACATATACTATTATTTAGATAATGTTGGTTGGCTACTTGTACAACGATTATTTACAGAAAAAGTTAAATTTAATGGTAAAGCATGGTTGCATGTGAGAACTTCTCTTGTATTATTATTCTTACTAATTAATATAATATATACTATCTCACATCTCTTGTATTATTATTCTTACTAATTAATATAATATATACTGGGGATAAGATGCACATCATGTATATGGAAATTATGATTTAAATTAGATAGCTAGGTTGCTTCAAGCATCAACGCCCTTCTTCACTATCTCTACTAGCGGAGTGAATTTTTTTGTTAGTATATTTACGTACATCTCAATTGATATTACGATTAACTGCTCAGATATTCTTACAAGTGAGTTTAGTATGGAGACATGTTTGCTTCACCAACATCAAACTCCTACAATTTGAGGAGACCTAAATCAAACTCGCACTACTTGAAGAGAGAATAAAATTCAGACAGCCTAGTCAAAAGAAAGCTTGGGTGTTTACCATTAGGGTGACTCTCTAGTAATAGGGAGTGAATTTTAAGTCCAAATGTTTTGAAAATCAAACCGGGCTTTGAATTGATTTCATGATCGGTTCCCAATTTTTTCTGATTCAAACCGCGGTTGAACCAAAAAAGCCAATGAACCATGACATGATCGATTTCCGGTTCAACCGCTCAATTTGATCCGGTTCTTAAAATAGTGCCTAACACCATCATTTTGCATGCTATGGAATGTGGGGGCTATTAAACCACAAACATTGCCATTATATATCATGCATGCATACATGTATTGCAAGCAATATAATATGGTTGCATGTGTATCAATATATTTCGAATTTCGTGCAGTTAATTGAAACAGGAGGATTGGCGACCCTACGTTGGCAGCCTTACAGTGAAGAGCCCATGTGCTGACAAGGCAATTTCGTGGGTCATCTCTGGCACTCACTATGATGATTTGGACAACCATTCACCTGTGCGGTCGATCTATCATTTTCAGCACACGTTGAGGACGAAGCAATAGCAATATTGCAGGAGTGGTGGTCCAACTGCAGGAAGACAATCTCATGCATGACCGCTTAATTAGCGTTTGCACAGGCATTCAATATTTTAATGCTTTATATGCATGATAAAGGTGATTACTAGCGATTGACTTTTGCCTGGTTAAGTATGCAGAACGTAATATTAATTGAAACAACACGAAGGACGGCTGACTATGAATCAATTTTTGAACTTCGGATCAGATTCAACTCATGCATGGTATTTACGCGTAGACTCTTTTTTTTTTTTTATGTTTTACGTGTAGACTTTTTGAATTAAAATGAAAATCACAAAAGCACAATGATATATAACCAATCTAGTGCACATAGACTGTACCATAATTATGATGCAGTCTGTTATAAAATAAGTCCCACATCTATTAGAATGTTATGATATTTTATATAATTATTTATTTATATAAAAATCATACTTTAGATAGTTTAGATGTTAAAAATACAACTTTAAAATTAATAATTTTGCACTTTTTTAAGATGGAGCACCTAAACATGTTTAATTTAGATGAAAGTTGGTATGCTAGCAAAGCCAATAATTCGAAATATAACATGTAGAGTAGATATTCTATTTATGATCAAGTGAGCTTCACAGTGCATGAATTGTACAGTACAATTATATGCACTAAATTAATCTCCAAATGTGTAGTACCCAATTAAAGTGCAAATTCACCTACCATTTAGCGTTAGTAAAAGTTTGGTAACATGGGTACCGTGGGAAAATGAGAAAGTCTGAAATGAAATATTAAAAAGTATAAAAAAGACGTGATGTCACGAGTTGAGTAAGAATAAATGGGGTAGTGATAAAAATATAAAAAATTATAGTAGTCAAAATAATTAAATATCAAAATTATTTATTGAAAAAATGGGTAGAATAAACATAAGTCGATTACCAAATGTCTCCTTGCATATGGAGTAAATTATCTAATTTTCCTACATAATAATTATGTATTGGATCCAACCAGAGGTGAAGCCACATGGCGCTAAGGAAATTTTTAAAAAGAATTTTTTTAATTGCCCCACTCCAACCACAAATTAAAGCTTCCATTATCAGGCTTTGAAATTCGCATGCTACCAATTTGCACACATCGAAAACTTAACAGTCGTGGTGGTTAGTTGTATGCATTTTTGCACCATATAAAAATACAGTGAACGAACCCAACATCTAGAGCTGAAAACCAAGAAGAAGCTAAGGGAACTAAAAAGGTGAGAAAGACATGCAGTAACTATGCTGTTCAAAGCACGGAATCATTTTTCGACGAATAGCTGCACCACATTCCAAAGAAAGAATTCGTGGTCTTTTTCAAATAATAGAGGGCCATGCATGCTAGGGGTTAGGGGTGCAACTTGGGCCGGGTTGAGCCCGAACCCGGCCCAACGAACCCGATTTTGGGCAGTGTTGGAACTTAATTTTTCATAATCCAAGCCCGAAAAACCCGGACTCGAGGAACCCGATTGTAAATATGATATGGTTAGGGTTCAAGTGAACCCGAGTCCGATTTTATATTTTATATTTATTATAAAATATATTATATACATACTATTTAAACAATATTTCTTTATATTCTTCATATTTTATGTTGTTATATCTATATTCGAATACGTATTTGACATATTGTAATTTTATTGTAAATAAAGTATATTATTTCATTTATATTTATCTTTTATTTCTATCATTCATTTGTACACCTATTAATTTTTTTTCTTTATCTTAGTTTTGGTGTTAAATTTTTTCTAGAAATATTTTTTACATTACTATTTTAAAAAAATATGTAGTTTGATTATATATTATTATGTTTACCTACATAATTTGTTATTATTATTTATTCATATGAAATTCTAAACTTATCACTTTTAAATAAATATAAATTCATCAACATAAATTCTAACCCGAAACTCAGCCCGAACCCGATTTTTAAAAATAGGGTTAGGGTTCAGGTTTTACAAATAGGGTTAGGGTTAGAGTTAGGGTTGATGTTTTATAAATAGAGTTAGGGTTAGGGTCGAGATGAACCCGAGTTGCACCCCTACTAGGGGTGGGAATCGGGGCGGGTCGAGACGGGTCAGAGTTTGCCCAACCCTGACCCTATTTTTCAAAAATCTTGTTTGACCCTTATTTTTATACCGGGTCGGGACAAGGTCGGTTTGACCTTTACTTTTTTCTACCAGGTATAGGGATAAAATTCGGGTCGGTATCGGGATAGCGGGTCGGGTCAAAAATACAAGTCAAATAAGATAATTTTCAAAATTTATATATCTATCAAACATAAGTATACATCTATACTAAATTTAAATATTATATGTTTCAATATTTCACTAATTATTAATAAACACATAATCAAGAAAATAAAATATTTGAAAATATAGTATACATTTATTAAAATAGGTTAATATACAATTACACATAAGGGTTATATACGTACAATTTTTTTTTATCGATTCTTATATTGCTTTTTGAATAAATTGATTCTTCTATTGTTGATAGAGTTGATTATAAAAAAGTGAGAAATGTGAAAGAAAATAATAATAATATTTCAATATAGTCTTATAATTTTTAATAAATTTATATATGCAGAGCGGGTCGGACTCTTTAGGTCGGGACATGGTTGACCCACCCCGACCCTATTTCATGTTAAAAATTTTGACTCATTCCTATACCGGGTCAAAAATATATTGATTTTACCCAGCCAAAAAACGGGTTGGGTCAATGTCGGGTCACGGGTCGACCCACCCCAATTCCCACCCCTAATGCATGCACCCTTGGGTCGACGTTTAGTAGCCTCTTAGGCGCACAAAAACCAAGCAAAAGGACGCTGGAGAAAAAAGCATAGTAGCCTACGTGCCCACATGAATGATGATGGACCACATTTTGTGGTGGTGGGACGCGGAAAACTAGATCGCATTTCTTTCCTTTTGGTCCGCTTAGTGGCCCACGGCCGTAGAAAATTTATTATTATTATTTAAAAAAAAAAGGTAGGAAAGCCAGAACTTTATTTTGTGCTTTTCCTAGCTTAGATGAGTGTTAAGTGGCAACGGTGATTGATCCACGGTGGGATCCCACCAAATATTCCATGCACAATGTTGGCCTTTCTTTTCAGTTTTTCTGTGCAGCAGGTTATCTACATTGCCTGTAGACCTTCTATTCTGCTTCTTCTTTTCGTGCCAGTATCTTAAGGATGGTAGTATTTGGGTGTCTTTTTCATTTATCGATTCATGTTCCTTCTCTCATTATTATTTATTTACTATTTTTCTTCGTTCATTTTATACTTAATCTACGATGTTATCCCATCGATTATTGGTCGTTTGTCAATTTAAAAATTAGTAATTTCTAATTTTTTTATTTTACTAATATCTTAATAAGTACATATGTTTTTCAAGTAATCTTAAAACTTCAGTATCTATGTGTGGATAAAAGGCGGTGGCGTACTTATGAAACTAGCAAATATAGCATATTAAATTAATTATGATGGGGTCTTTGTAAAGATAAAAAAGAAAATGCGAAGGATATAAGATAGTTTAAAGCATATTAGTGAGTAGGAATAAAACACATATATGAGTGTGACGAGAGAAACGACCAGGAATATCAGTAATAAGAAAAATACTAGAGATGGGTAACGATAGAAAAGGGGGGCTTATTTTTACCATTTTACGTGCATCCAAACTCCAAACACATATGCCAAAGGATCCAGAGCCGGCGGCACCGACCTTTCGAAATCAAAATAGAAAAAAGATAAAAGAAAAAAGAAAAAGCAAGAAACTAACTATATTATTTGGAGAAACTCCTCAACTGCGGCGGAGTGCTGATGACGCCAGGCCACGTGACAGCCAGCACCTGCAAGTGGGTGGCTATCCCTAGTTCGATTCTTGCCTGCAAAAGTTTGCATTTTCCTTTTAAAAAATACAAACAGTCTCATGCAGGAGTCGATGGAAAAGTGGCTGGGGGCTTTTGCTTACGAAGAGAAAGGAAATGGACACAAAGGTGGTCTGGACAGAGTAATCGAGGGCCAGGCTGCGCGACTTTTCTCCACGCACTAGTGGACTACGATGAATCGTACCAACGCAAACAAAAATTCTACGGACGAGATTCTTATTCTCGTTTTCGACATAGCACAAGACTCCGATTTTCCTAACGTAGATCTCTTCAATATAAGTTAAATTAAAACTTGTTGACACTTGTATGCAAATGTGTACATGTAGAAGAGGTTTGAGTTGCAAATCCGAATTGGGTATTAGCATCCATCTAAACTAAAAAAAATTTATTACCGTCGACTTTTTTTCGTTGCAACTGAAGGCATCCTCACATTAGATTTTCATCGGTTATTTTCTCTCTCTAAGTCTTTCTTCGACCACCTAATTTTCACTTTTCCACCACTATCCTAATTCCATTTTTCCATTACTATCTTATTTTCATTTCCCCTATGTCAAAAATATCCTCTCACCTCTCCCTGCAAGATTATTGTCTACCATAATTTAGACTTCCGGGTCATTTACTATACAACCCGTTAACAATCCATCAAACCGTTTATTAAATAGGTTATAAATGGATTAGAGTTGAGGTTTTTAAAATGGGTTAATAAACATATTAGAGTTTAAATATTTTAAATGAATTAAAATTAGAATTAGGCTCCAACCATCCAACACGATCCATTAACACCCCTAATTATATAACAAACTCATTCACCTTGAAGACAACAAATTCCACCTGTCTACAGGGAGACAATTACAAGCCCCCACCTATATATTAAGAGAGACCAATCACTTCCATTTATTAAAGGGAGACCCGATGCTTCCATCTAAATTTTGGTCGATATCTTATAGCCTGAAATTCGAATCGTGCACATAGCCAACACAATGTAGCCAACACAATGCCCTTATCACCACTGTTGTGACTCAGTTGGTGTATATACACATATTTAAAGTCACCAAAATACAAAAAACTTGCCAAACAGTCACACCTTTATAAATAAAAAATCTGTAGGAATTTCAAACCAAAATATTTTCATTGTAATTATATCAAAAATATTGTTTGAACATAATCCTTAATCATCATAGTTAGGACTGTATGATCTTTTATAATAATGTTGATTCCCAAGGATGCATGAGATAAATTGTATTTTTGTTCTTTAGACCGTTTATTGTTTACAAGCTATGATAGATTGAGAGCCTTTTCCCAACTGGAAAATTTTAATTGATGGACATTAGGAGCACATTATTAATCATTAATCATGTCAATCAATGCATAGCCCATCAATATGACATATGGGTGTGTGAGTATTGATCCTAACTTTGTGCATTTGGGGAGCATAGTGTCTATTACAATCTAATATAATACAAAATAATTGGTTTTTAATTTTTTTGAATTTAAAACGGTTGCTTTCTATATCCATTAAATCATTTTGTTCCATACTGGGAGTAACTTAGGTCGAGTTGTATTGGGTTTAGATGAACTATAACCCTAACCAAATCAAATTTAGGTGAATTCTAACCCTAACCCCTAATCTTAAAATCCAAGTTTAAATCGGGTTGACATTCATTTTTGGTTGAAATTTGGATTATTCTTGAATAACAAATTCGTAAAATACTAACAAAATCTATATTTATTCGCTTTAGAATTTGCAAAGAAAGAGACAGGGTAGAGAATACCAAGCTACATAGACTTGCATTTTCCAATACAATAAGACGTGCATCCGCAATGATCTAACTAAATCACAGAAAAGCTCAAATAATTCACATTCGATCATTTCCAGCAGTTAAATGAAAGTTTGCCCCGATGCATAATAGACACAAATTTGGAATACTTTAAAGCCAAATATTGGAAAGAACTAAGCACCACTACCAACTCACACCGTATCAGAAAAATAATTCACACAAAAAAGAGCGTAGAGTACTGTTAAATATTCAATAATCTACCAAATAGGTATTCATAGTAACTAAATCCAAACACAACATGCATAATAATTCGAACTCAGTAGGGAGTCTTGGTGCTAATTTATTGTAAATTTGGTATTAATTTTGGTTTTTGCCAAGTTAGGTTGAACTCAGGTATAATGTAACAAATTCCCCACAAATTGAACGAAAATATGGTTTTTTGGGTTGGGTTCCGACTAAAGTGTTAACAAATCGAGTTGGACAGGATTAAGTTTAATTCTAATCTCAACCTATTTAAAATATCTCAATCCTAATTCATTTATTAACTCATTTAAAAAACCTCAACCCTAACTCATTTAATAAATGAGTTTGGTGAGTTATTAGTAGGTTACATAGCAGATGGCCTGAAAGTCTAGACACTAGTAGACGATTGTCGGTCCCATGTGATGGCTAATTAAAGAACTTCAGTAAAATAATGGAACCAAAGAAATACAAACAATAATAATGAAATCAAACCATAAGACAAGAACATGTATAGTGGTTTGGATCTCCCTTTCCTGTTTCACTCTCTAAGCACAACGACTTAGGTTCCACTTGTCAACTTTAACACACAAGTTACAGTGGTAATGTTTGTTCAATTGTCTTCTAAATTTGTATTAAGCTTTAGGTAGACTTGTAAAGTAATCAACACTTTGATTCACTTCCTCTTGTTTTGATCACCATCAACACTAAGGTAATACAAAGAATAAAACTTTAAATAAAAAATAAACCAGTTTAGCACATAAGTAAGAGCAGCATATTCAACATTTAAATAATAACTTGAAGCTTTGAATCATCACAACAACTTCAATTGAGAGATGACAAGTTTTCTTTAAGAGTGTTTTTCACAAAGGAGTAAGTTTAAATTCTTCACTCTTGGGTCCTTGGTGAGATTTTCTTCAATGTTTCTAGATACTTTTAAATTATTGAAACATGGCTCAAAAGATAATCCAAGAGGTCTCCATGAAAATCTAAACTTTTAAAAATCTATGTTTCTGATGCTTTTAAAAGGTTGACCTTTTCTATAAAAAAAAGTCAACTTTTTGCTGTTCCAATTGAGGTAACAAGAATTCTGAACCAAAAGATCGACATTTTTTTTCTTTTTTTGCAAAATACAAATTTTAGAGAAAAGTCTTGCTTCAATCATGTTAATCAACTCAAGATAATCATAAATGAATAAACCAATCTTAATTTAAGATTAAGCACGTCTCAAAGAGCATATTCCATGATTATTCCAAATGAAGTTATCAATTGAGCATATTTCAAGATATTCCGAATATTCCAAAAAGCATATTGCATTTTCAAATTTCAAGCTTAATCTTATCACATCTCAAAAAGCATATTCCATTTTCAATTTCAATCTTATCATAATTAAAACTCATCTTATCACAATTTGTAGCATAACTCAAAATAATAATTGCACAAACACACCACTCTTTTCAATCTTTTTAAAATCCCATATAAGATCATAGTTTCACAAAATCATCCTAAAATACAATTTTACAATATGAAAATGAATAGTACAAACCATTTCTTTTGTCGTCATCAAAACCAATTAAAAATAGATTTTCAGAGAAGGTCACAAGGATGTTCTTGTAGGAAGAGACGAGAGAGTATTTTCGACGCAGGGGAAATGAAAATATGATAATAACAAAAAATGGAATTAGGGCAGCAATAAAAAAATAAAAATTAGGTGACAGACGAAAGATTTAGAGAAAAATAACTAAGAGGTTTACACATATATATATATAAATTAAATGAGTTGAACGAATTAAAAGGGTTGAACGAGTTGAACATGTTATATGGGTTAAACGGATTACTAAATGGTCGACGTATTATAAAATTTCAACCTTAATCTATTTATTTAATTAAATGGTTAAATGGGTTGACGAATTATAATTTATTTATTCAAAAATTTCAACCCAAATTCATTTATAATTGAGTTGGAAAGTAACAGGTTAATCATGACGATTAACAGCTGTAGTTGACACCGACCCCGTCTTGAATTGCATCCTCTCCGCAAGCGGTCACACGGACTACAAGGAAGCAGCGTCCGCGGTTTAATTTAAAGTTGGTCTACGGCAGCCAGTGGCAGTGGCCTTTTAAAAGGAGCCTTTGCGGCTTGCGTCTTTCCGAATGGGCAATTTCGATAAAGGCAGATGAACAGACACCGCCGGTGGGCCTCAGATGGAGATGGCCATGGGCCTCTCCGCCTGAGTGCATTTAAGTGGTCTGCGGTAGGACTGTAGGAGTCGTCCAGCGGAGGAGGGTCCCTCAATTCGTTTCACTTAATCGATGCATGGAGTCCGTAGCTTGGGACCACATGCACGTGGGTAGAATCATTGATTTACGACGAGGAAGTGGAAGAAATTAATATTGTGAGCTGCAGAAGTTGCATGCGACCTGAAACAATGGTGCTTTGTCAATGGAAAACGGCAAACATATATTGCTCTGAATCCTCTGATCTGACGTGGGGCGTGCAGGCAACCAATATGCCTGCCTGGATCGATAAATTAGCATGCGGATAATTTCAGCAATGAGCTCTTCTTTACAATTATCCAGCGTAGGTACGTTGTGAGGATAAAGAATATTTTTGGTCACAAGTACAGTTGCCTTGAGGATAGCTAGATAAGTATTATCTAAAGAATCTTACTTCTCAAAAGCTAATTATGATGGTGTAGAACTGTTTGTTTTCACATATATATTCATTAGAGTGGAAGCGAGTGTATTGTTACCTATTTAATCTTCTTAGGGTGTTTTTGGTTTTAAATAAAAATTTTCATTTAAAACTTTTTAATCTAAAACTTTTTATTTGTCACAACTACTCAATTTTTTAATTATTTTTTCACATCCTACTGTACACACTACTCTACTTTTCAATCGTTTCTACACAATTATCCATACAACTAGCTTATTGGTTTTAACTTTATTTTCTTTATTTCTCATCATTATTATTATCATATCACATCATTTTCTCTCATTTTAACAACTTTTGCACTAAAAAATTTTCATTTAAAAGTTTTATCACTTCTCAAACATGCCTTAATTCATCTATCTTTGTTAATTAATATGGGTTCCTTAACGCAGAAATTATCTCTTCTGAAGTATGTTGACCAATTAACCTAAGATCCGTTTGGATTTAGTGTGAAATAAAATCAGAGTACGGTGGGCGCATATTTACATAATCATTATCTCGATTTTTGTTTCAATTATTCTTATTCTTTTTTCTTAAAGGAGCCTTAGGATGACTAATGAAATGAGGATGTGATGAGAATATTGGATGAGAAAGTATTGTTGCATGTTAAAATATAAAAAATTAAATTAGGAATGAAAAATTAGTATAATTAATTTAAAAATAAAAAGTAAAGTTATTATATGTAGAAAATAAAAATTTGAGAATAGAAAGGTGTATTTGGGAAATGATAAAATTTTTGATGAAAAATTTTTGATGTAAAAGTTTTTTAAGTGTAAAAAACTAATGTGATCTAATATGGGTAATGATAAAAAGTAAAGAGAATAAAGTTAAAATAGATAGGTTAGATGTATTGGTGGTTATGTAAAAATGATTGAAAAGTAAAGTAGTTGTATAAAAATAAGTGAAAAATAATTAAAAAAATAAGATATGTATGAAGAGTAAAAAGTTTTAGTTTAAAAGGTTTTATGGATTACCAAACACTCCCTCAGTCTAAAATACGATGGCTTACATTCGGGTGCACTTAGGCACGGTGCACCCGGGTGCATTTAATTCTTTTTTTATTTTTAAATTTTTTTTTATATAACTGTTAATATAAGTGTATTTAACATGTGTATCAAGTTTTAAAATTTTTGAAAATTTTTAGATATTTATTTTTTATTTTAAAAAATCAGTGACATTTTAGTAATTTAAAATTACTAAAATACCACTAATTTTCAAAAATAAAAAAATATTTAAAAATCTCCAAAAATGATAAAACTTGATACGATTGTTAAACACACTTAGATTAATAGTTGTATAAAAAAGTTTCAAAAAAATTTTAAAATTTGGATTAAAACACTCGGGTGCACTCTATCATTAATTCATAATCCCCTTAGTCGCATCCCATACAATGAGTTGTAGACATTCTAGGTCCTATTTTTCTGAGAATATGGAACATGTGCAGGACTTTTTGGCACGTGGGCCATCTTCGCCAGGAAAGCCATGGTCTAATGTATTTTAGCCGTGCCGTCACCAAAGATATCTGATTAAATTTTTCAGGACCAGCCAAATTTGACGCCAAATTCTCATCACAACGGTACAACTGCATATCAACTCATAGTTAATTGCTCCAGTTTACGCCCTTCAATATTTATTTTTTAAATATCAAATTTCGAATCAGTTACTTTAACAACATTGCTAAAAAAACGTAACATTAAGTAGCAGAGTATTTGTCAAATAGAATCAATAACTTTGTATATTTGAGAATTACAGCAGATTTTTTAAATATTTATAAAATAAATTCTCTAAGTTAGGGATATTGCGAAATAGCTCCTATCAGTATTAACTGATGGAGTCACGATTTTTAAATTGCAAAGAAATAAATAAAATTTTAAGGTTTATTTTGCAACAGAGACCCTCCTACAGATATTAAGCCTCTCGCTCTTGGCTCATCCCCGTGCCATTCAATTCGTTGATCATTTTGTCATTATGAAAAATTGTAGGGCTAAATTTGCAAATGCTTTGATGCAGTCTGTCTTATATCATCTATACTGCGTTTGGCAGAAATGCAGCAATTAGAAAGCGTTTAAGCAAGGGATGCAAGTTCGTCAGCAGATAATCGCAAGTGGCCTTGTTTCTGATACATATCTTAGAACGAAACTAATTCAAATATATGTTGATTCCGGTTATTTGAATTCCACCTCTTCAATGAATTGCTTCAACTCGATGTACTTGCTTGGACTGTAATGCTTGTTGCCGATTTGAGTAGTGGGAATATGAAGAGATGTCTGCAGAGTTGCAGAGAAATGAGGTTGCGTGGTGGCAGTCCTTATGTTTATGTCTTCCCAAAGGTTCTCAATGCTTGCTCACAGTTGTCTGACTTGGAATCGGGAATTCAAATCCATGCTGATATCATGAGATATTTGGAGCTGAATTGAATTTTCAGACCAATAATTCCTTCATTTACATGTACTCTAAATGTGGAGTTATTGAGGAAGCAAAATATGTCTTTGATAAAATGGTGGAAAGAGATGTCTAGTCATGGAACTCAGTGATTTCTGGATATGTTTGTAGTGACTTTCTTGATCCGGCCATTGAACTTTTGCGTTCGATGGATCTGGATGATTTGGGGATAGATTTAGGCACTTGGAATGCTCCCAGAAGGCCTCTGAAATCTTCGATCGGGTAGTCGAGCTTGACAACATTTCACGGCCAATACTGATGGTGGGATATTCAAGAAGTGAAATTAACCATGAAAAGGTACTGGCCATTTTCAGAGACATGTTGTGGGAAGGATTCACTTTAAGTAATTCAGACACTCTTCCCTGTGTACTTTCTTCTTCCAGTCATTCAAAGGCTCTGAGAAGTGGCAGAGAAATTCATGGATATGGCATGAAGATCATAACTTGTCCTAAATTCTATAGCTCAGCTGGAGCAGCATTGTTAACAATGTATGCTTCTTGCAAGAGGATCCAAGATGCAAAAAATGTATTTGAACTAATGGACAAACATGACGTTGTCACGTGGAATGCCATTATTTTTTTTTATGGGTATCAATTCATTTTTTTTGATGGGTGAATGCCATGATTTTGAGTTTGTCTAATTTGAGACTTCTTGATCTAGTTGAGAAGTACTTCGGTTATACGCAAAGAACGAGAGTTGGTTACGACCAATCCACAACTGCCACAATCTTGCCAACATTCGATCTGAAAAAAGGACCCATGCCCTTAAAAATCACGCCCATTTTCCGATTCTGACTTCGAATCCACTGATCAGCATGAATGCTAAATGTGGATGCATTGGAACAGCCATAAGCCATTTTCTCTAACATGGGAGCCAAGGACGCGGCGTCATGGAACACGATTGGAGGATATGGTACGCATAGCCATGGTCAGCAGCACTTCAGCTGCTGCCAAAAATGAAGCAATCTGACGCTAAACCCAATTTGGTTACGTTAACTGCTTTGCTCTCTGCTTGTAGCCATTCTGGGCTTGTGGATGAAGGCCTCCAGCTATTCAATAGTTTGATTCAGGACTCTCGCTTCACTCCAGGCATGGAACACTATGCCTATATTGTTGATTTGCTTGCCCACGTTGTAGGCCGGCTTGACGATGTTATAAGCAAAATGCTAATTAAGCCAGATAGAAGCATTTGCCGCCGGGGAGGGGGGAGTGGTTGCTGGAGCTTTACTTGCAGCTCGCTGAGTCCATCAAGCTGCGCACTTCGGAAGGTTAGCTGAAGAGCATCTGTTTTCCCTAGTGCCAGACAACCTTGGAAATTATGTGACATTGGCCAACGTATGGCGAGCTGGAAGGTAGGTTGATTGATTCTGTAAGAGTGAGGAAGCTGATGGAAAGCAGAGGACTAACGAAACCTTCTAGTTATAGTTGGGTAAAGAATGACAAATGAACAGCACAAAAATCATTCTCGCATGCTAAAAACTCCATCGAGGAATGCTTGTTGGTAGGAATGGGATGCATCTTCAGTGGTCCGGAGCACGACCATATGTATGACCCAAAAACATATGGCAATTTGTCTGTATAAGTAATTTCCTTAGTCCGTAGAGGGAAAGCTAACAGAAATATCAGTCGCTGTCTCTATTTATCGGGCGTGTATCTTCGAAATCTAAAATCTTCAAAAGTTAAATTGACACTATTGCCATGGGGAACTTGTACTGTTAATGTTAATTCTGTGGCATTTGGGAAATCAAAAAAAATCTTTTTGCTGATTGGGAACAAGCGACTGTAGAGTCGGGAGCTTCAAAGTATTTAGTTTTGAGAGCAAATCACTCCATATGAGTTAGTTCCTAGAAATCTTCATGTTTTTTATATATTTATTAGGCATGCTCAGGATCATCTTATAGGCTCGGAAAATAATTTCGTAGCTTCGCATGTTGTGAAATGTCCTGTCATCGACTCCTTTTTTTTTTTTTTGATGAGTATTCATACATTACAATCTCAACTGGTATTACAATTAAATTCTGAGACTTTTCCACCGGTAGACGGCGGGTTTTTTGCATGGTAAACCCTCTAACTTTGGCCAATTGCATCTCCAACCCTGAAGTTTGGCCGTTTGCATTTTAAACCCAGTGAACTTTCGCTTTTTGCTTTTTGAACCCCACGGCATAACGGCATCTCAAGACACGCGTTTTCCAATCCGTCTCATGCTCATTTTTTTGAAATTGACAAAAATAACCTTGTAAATAACCTTATATCATATCGTATTTAAATACATTGTAGGAACACCAAACAATAATGCACCACCGGAGCACCATTTTTGGTGCTCCACCATCTTCGAATCCTGTGCTCGTCTTCCCCCAAATCGAAGAACGCCATGGTTTCCATTTTCTTCATCTCCAACAAGCTGTCCAAAAATTGAAACTGACCAAAACCGGCAGCACGTCTTCTCCAAGCTAAGCAAACAATCATCGACGAGCAAGCCATGGAGTTCCCCCCCTTTTAAACCCCTCTCGACCGGCGGACTGGTCCCATCCTTAGCCCGTAATCACATTTCTCAGATTCTTTTCAAATTCATCTTTATAGACGAGACCAACTACCACATTCAGAATAGACCCAGCTGTCCCCAACACTCTACACTGGCAGAGACCCCAGATTTGGAATCATGGTGTCGAATCCAGCCTACGAGCGGGAACTCATTCTGGTGGTACTCACATGATTTGCACCGCGATAGACGCTTTCCTCCTCTTCACCATCCAACAATCAAGCCTTCGATTTAATTCGTGTCCGGTATTCAAATTGCATCCAACAGGTAGCCACAGATTTTTTCCTTTCTCAATCAACTTCAGCATCACCGCACCCGCATCCAGCCATGGCAGCAACCCAAAAAGCTTGTCGTCAACCCATTAATACCAACATAAAAAATTCCAAAATTGCCTCTCTTCAGCACCAATTTCATCGAGGCCTATCAATTGCAGCACCAAAATCACGAATTAAAACCGACAACCTCTATTCCCAAACACCCATCTGCCAAGCACCAAGCCGAACAGAGCACACCACCAATAGCAACCAATGGCAACATTAGCAGCTCACCGATCCAGCTAAGCATAATCGGGCAAACTTCCCAAGCAAAGCAGATCATGTCCAAGCCTCAAGTATCCAAGCTTGATTTCGGCAGTCCGTCAAACCCAATTTCCATCTGCCCAAAATTTCGATTCAAAAGTCTGCATCGCCCTTGCTTTGTTTTTTACGGGCAGAAAATAAATCCCCAACCAGCTACTGCTCCATTATTTCTGCAGTCAAAGTGGGCAGCACCGACCAGCTTCCATCTCCTTCTCCAAGTCGTGAGCAGAAATCAAAGCCAAACTCCATTAAAACATAGCAGCAACATCTCAAATTCGTTCGCCTCCATCTAAGCATAAAATCAGAGATTTTTTAGTTAGAGGAAAGGTTGATGGACGCCACATCTTCGTCCGGCCACCATGTCATCTGCACGAGTCATTTCTGTCGCTCGGGTTTCTGCTCCAGCGTTTGCTTTCATTTTAGATTTTTAGCAAGGATATTTTAGACATTTTATGCATCTTAACGGTGCTTTTCGACGTCGTTACATTGCAGGGTTCAAAAAGAGAAAGGCAAAAATTCGCTAGGTTTAAAATGCAAACGGCCAAACTTCAGGGTTGGAGATACAATTGGCCAAAGTTAGAGGGTTTATCATGCAAAAAACCCGTAGACGGCTCCCACAAACTTGAGGAGACTTGCAACGCCACCACTTCAGAAATGTCATTTAAAATAAAAATATGAGTTATAAATGTCATTTACAATTAATTTCTCAAGAATAATAATTAATTATGGAAACCATTTTACAACTTCAAATAAAATACTACTCGCCTTACGTAGGTTTCTTTCCTTCCGCAATTTTAGTTTTCCCATACATTTCCTACGAATACATAAATTCACAAACTCTTCTAAGAGATAGCGATATAAGGATAAAATTTAGTTTAAACTTAAATTATATTTTAAAAAATCTTATCTAGGAGAGTTCTTATCTCATCCTATTTTATCTTGTGGGGCCTATATGCCTCGGGAGGCAAAAGTGCAAAAATTAATTATTTTTTTTGCAGAACTCCCTACTCGAACTCTAAACATCTAAGACCACTTAAACCACCTATATGCCAACCAAGCTACACGGGTTACTGAAATATCATTCAAAAATATAAATATAAATATACCCGTATCATATTTAAATAATAATTGGGCAAGACCCATTATTACCCATATAACCCAGTTGGTTAAAAAGTCTACCCTTACCACGTAGGATGTTTCACATGAATTTTGATCAGTCAACTTAAATTATTATTACTTTTTAATATTTTACAAAAACTGTAGATGCATAATTGCATACGTAAGGGTGCGAATCAAGATTATTCGCAAATTTTCCTAGGATGAAAGTCGTATGCATGGTTGCACACTAATAATTAATTTAATGGTTAGCCAATATGGCATACTATCATGCACTATTGTGTTTTGTGTCCCACCTGTAGGGCCATGCTTGAGCTTAAATGCGGATCAAAATAGCTAGCCGTTTAGATTAGCATGCTAACTACCAATGTAAACTTTCTTTAAGTGTAGGTGTGAAAATCGAAACCGGTTAGGGTGTGCTCAACTCTGACCCTATATTTAAAAAATCTTATTTGACTATAACTTTTTATATTGAGTCGGGACAAAGTCG
The DNA here is from genome assembly GCA_030490835.1 of Annona cherimola. NCBI lineage: Eukaryota > Viridiplantae > Streptophyta > Magnoliopsida > Magnoliales > Annonaceae > Annona > Annona cherimola. The sequence continues at coordinate 98,341,628 of CM059971.1, read as the reverse complement.
ATTCAACCATCATCTTTTTTAATAGGTCTCGAGACAAATTTTGAATTGATTTCAGATCAGTATTGGGACAAAAGGGTTGGATTAAAAGAGGAGTCCAAGTTTAAAAATTATTTATATATTAACATAAAATCATATCAATGACAAATTTAAAGATCAAATGATTCAAAATTTTAATATTTTACTATTTAGTGAGTAAAACACAATTTTCCTAATAAAACATTAGTAATTTTTTTTAACAATTTCGTATACAAATTAACTTTGATAAATATGTGTATCAACCTTAATATTAATATAAATTTTGAATAATAATTAAAACTGCTAAATTACAAAATAATAAAATTTATTCTTGCAAGATATCAATAACATAGATTACAAATTTTATTTCATTAATAAATATATGGATGAGATAACTTGAACAACATATATGCAATTAAGAAATCAAAATTTATTCATATAAACAAATTATGAAGTCATAAATTTAATAAATCATATTCATATTAATAATTTATAAATTTAAACGTATCTATCTAACAAAACAACATTCACATAAGAAAGTTATATAATTTTTAAAAATAATTTACGTCTTGCAGGTCGAGACGAGTCAAGGTGAGTCGGGACATGATCGACCTGCCCCGCCCCTTAGAAGTGTAACATGGGTCTAAAATCTGAACCCGCCCTACCTTGCTGGGTCAAAATCTTTACCCTCGCCCTCTGTAAAATCGGGATGGGGGCGGAAAAGATCACTCGTCGACCCAACCTTATTTTCACTCCTATTTAAGTGTATTAATCCGCGTCCGCTTAAGCTCCATCCATTGAAATATGACTTAATGGTTGTAATAACTAAGCACACTCCACTCATTTATTATGACATATTCGATCTAATGATAAATGATGGTGCAAGTAGGAATAGGGATGCAACTTGGGCTAGGTTGAGCCCAGACCCAGCTCAATGAACTTGATTTTAACGGTATTAGAACTTGCTTTTTTTTTTTTTACAACCCAAGCACAAATAACCCTATTTGTAAATATGGTAGGGTTATAATTCGAGCGAACCTGAACTCGAAGAATACCAATCTTATTTTTCATTTTATATTTACTATAAAATATATTATACACATAATGTTTAAAACATATTTCTTTATATTTTGTGCATTTTATATTATTTATATTTATATTTGAATATATGTTTGGTTTATTTGTAATATATTATTTGTAATTATTTTTATCATTTACTTTTATGTTCATTATTTTTTTTAATATTTTTTTGAGTGGCCAGAGCAGCGCTCAATGCAATGCATTATAGTCAACAAGATTCGATCCCGGATGCACGGCCAAGAATGCCCGGTGAGCCACTAATTGTCCTAAGGCAGGTAGGTGCTCTCCTTTTATCTTGTTTTTTATATTAAATTTTTCTAAAAATATTCTTTTTAAAATTTGTAGTTTGAATATATATTATTACTTTTACTTGTATAATTTGTTATTATTATATATTTATATGAAAATTTAAACTTATCATTTCTAAATAAAATATAAATGCATCAACTTAAATTTTACTCTGCAATTCCATTTGAATCCGATTTTCAAAAATAAGATTAAAATTTAGATTTTATAAAAAGAATTAAAACAGAGCTAAAGAAAATTCGAGTTTGTTGAGGTCAAATTGCACCTTTAGGAAAGGTACGAAGCTGTCCAATTGGCGCCTCGGATGCTGTTAACTTTGTCCTGGGGCACACCGCACATGTGGCAAAGAAAGGGCCCAAGGCCGAGCAAACACGTCCTCGGGCTCCTTCATTTCCCGACAGCTCCGGCTCCAAAAGATTGAACCCATTCCCTTGGCCGTTGTGCGCCATCCGTCTCTTCCTTGCGACCTTTGGAAAAGAGAACTCTCCGTGGCGCGATCCAGAATTTTTTTTGACCGCTGCTGGCCGTTGAAAAATTGTGAGTTGGCTTATGTGAACCGTCAGATTGATTAAGCTGACACCCCGCCTTGTCGCATTTTTGCTGCGTGGCGGGGTGGATTATTTCGGTTGATTTGATGGGTCATACAGACGTATGTTAATCTAAAGGGTAAGGCTCACCCATTGAGAGATCTTAGACCTTCGTTGAGGTGGGGGCAATTTTACTTGGAGAAAGTGGAGTAATTACGTGAAAATGAAAGATCCATTGAAATCTATTTCAAAATTTCAAGGGCGAAAAATATAATTTCCAAAGTTTGGAGGGGGAACAATCGCCGTCCTCCATCTCCGTACCATCTCATGTACAATAGCCTAGGAACCCTTTTTCACCAGAGGTGCAGAGATAGTGTTCTACCGTACTCATATTCCATCTTTAAAAAGTTTATCTTACCCTAGATTATCTTATTCTAACTTGCACAATATTTTTTAAACCGGACCGTAAGATGAACCGTTTTTATTTTTGGTTCCCATTCAACCCCCGGTTCAAACCGTTTTAACTGTATATTAATATAAAATAATAATATATTAGATTTATAATTTAGTTTACTTAAAATATAAAATAGTTATATTTAAACATTACATTCTATAAGCACAAATGAAACATATACAATAAAAACATACATTAATGAAATTTATTTCACAGATTAAACACTGGAATTCAATATTTATGATTTTTAAATAAAATAAGTTGAATAATGACCAACTTACCCTTGTTGTTTGTTGTTCATACATTAGTTAAAGATACCATAAAAGAGCAGTGAAAAGGAGTTTAATGCATAAGTAAAAGTGAACGGTACAGTGTTAAAAAATGCTCTTTTTTATTTTCAGTTGCATTACCCATTGGATTGAACCACGGTTGGATTCCTTTTCACGGTCTAACCAACGTCGTGACGAGTTCTAAACTGTCCTTGGCAGATTAGCATGCCGTAGAGTAACCGGACCGCACGCACGGTTGGCGGTTCATGGTCCAACCGGTCGGACCGTCCGATCCTGTAAAATTTTTAAAACATCGACCTTACAAATTAATCAGTTTAACTCCTATTATACTTTATCTTACCCCTTTCAAGTTAGGTTGATTTCAATTCCTATTTCAAATTAGTTCCTTCAATATTAAAGTACAATATTTAAAAGTAAGATTTCTATGTTGTTGTAAATTATATAAAACAAGATCATTATGTAACCATCCACCATCACGAACACAATTGTGAATAATTTATAAAGAAAATATGCGAGAGAAATTATTATTTCAACTCTATAATCTCATTACAATACCAAAATAGGCATAAAAGTATTATAAACAAACTAAAAGATTAAGCAAATATAATGATTATTAATGAACAATTTAAGCATGCCAATGAACAGGGATGTGGGAAAGGGAGATGTATAGCTATTATTTTGCCATTTGTGCTTTTATGACGTGGAGTTTTGCCGTCAGCTTGCTGAATTCATGATTTGAATAGATATGATTGTGAATACAATTATAGAAGATGTAATACTAGTTAAAGAAGTGCTTTTTCAAATATATCCATTTCTTTTAACTCTAATCCTAAATATATTCATAATGTTTTCAAAATTCAAAATATATTAACTACATTTGCATTTAATCCCAAAAACGATTATTCCATGACTTAATGCTGGTAGTGAATGTGTGAAATTACTCATATATACTTTTCAAACTTATGATGAAAAAGGAAAAATTGAATGTCATAATTCACTGATGCCCTAATCGCATATGAGTTCTAAATTTAAAAAGTCCTAATTTAATTTTATTATTGATTATATTATAATAGGAATATTTTGGGTATTTATGAAAATTTACCATTTTTTGACAAATGAGTATTTTTGAGATTAAATGCAAAATGCAGTGGGTATATTAGGAATTTTGAAAAACCTTGTAGGTATGTTTAGAATTAGAATTGGGGCCAAATATAATGAGTATTCTTAAGAAAAGCCTTAAAATAAAGGTAGAGAAATGGAGAAGAACGTTGAACTGTTGAAGACATCTTACCATTTTACAATAGGAATTTTTAGGATTGGATTTCAAGATCAAAGATACGAATAGAGAGATGTGAAATTGAAATGAGATAGAGGGGTCGATGATGGAGGCATGGATATGCATTAGAGGCAGAGAGCAACTGTAGTTGTAAGAATGGAGCGGCTACAGGTCCTCATTACTATTGAGGGAGGGAGCAGCTGTGACAATGGTGTTTAGTGTTTGAATTTGGGGGTCGGTGTAGCAAGAAGGAGAGGCAGAAGATATAAGAGGGGTGAACAAAGATCGGAGAATGGAAAGGGTTGAGAGGCTGTAGATTTGTGATGAGAGAGAACAGAAGAAATGAGATAGGGAGGTTGATCGGTATTGGTTTTGCGAGATTTGATCTTTTACGACCGGTCAGTCGAACCTGAAGGCTACGACCAACGCTCGCAGCCACTGAATCGAGCGGGTTGATCGTCGACCGTTGGATTGAACGGATGCTTGACTGCGCCGCAACAGGGCATTAATGCCCCGAAAAAAACATGTCAATCCCTGTCCGTCGAAAAAATTTCCGAACCAAGCCCTCCCACATGATCTCTCGCCTGCTGTCTCTCTCTCTCTCTTCAGCTGGAACGCTCTCTCTCTCCCGCGACACTCTCTCCAACACCGCCTCCGTCCTCCCCATCCCGTATGGAAAGTACGTCACTCTATCCCCTTTCTTCACTCTCGTCCTGTCTGGCATAGGGGTGTAAATAGGGTTGGGTTCAACCCGAGCCCGCATCAACCCGAACCGATTTATACCATGGTTGGGTTGAGGTTTTGGAAATTTGGTTTTTAAAAAATGGGTTCAACCCGACCCGATTTTAAAAATGGGTTGGGTTGAGTTAGGGGTCGGTCAACCCGACCCGACCCGATTTCATAAGATATGTATTTACATATATTTATGAGAGTGTATTTCATTCATATTGCTTAGATATTTAAATAAAATTGTGTTGAGTTTGGAAATTTGTTTGACTATTTGGTTGTCAAATGTTGTTTGAATTTATTTGGTTTGGAAATATATTTGGTTAATTAGTTGTGAAATTGTGTTTGGATTATTTGATTATATTGCATCGTAAATAGGTTGTTTAGATATTTGCTCGCATTGGTGATTTAGAATAACATAACAGGTCAACTGAGAACTTAAGATGTTTGTAGCTTTGATTGGAAGCCAACTAAGAAGGTAAGTAAGACTATAATATTCATTTTTCTATTTTGCATAATTTACTGTAATAATTTTACTTAGCTTTCACTTTTTGACTTGCAGAAGACATCGATTGCTCAAAAATACAAAAACAAAAAAACGAATCAATTACTAAACTTATCCTCCACTTTTGAGCTATGTAGAACTTTTATTGGTACTTATTGTTTTTATAATTATCATTATTTTTATTATTTTAGAAATTCAGGTGAACAAAACTTTAACTAGCATTGATAACATGTGTAATCTATTAGCCCGATTTCTAACCCGAACCGAACCGATTTGAGGTGGGTTGAAATAGGGTTGGGTTAAGATGTAAAAAGTAGGGTTGAAAGTAGGGTTGGGTTGTGATTTTACAAGGTGGGTTAGGGTTGTATTTGTGCCAACCCGAGTCAACCCAACCCGATTTACACCCCTAGTCTGGCAGCATATCGTCTTCCTTTGCATGCTTCGAATCCCACGCCACAGGTGGGTATAGCCTCATGCATTTCCATAAGCAAGCTTTCACCACCTTCATCTCCTTGAGAGACTCGTACCCGAATAGTAATAAATGGTGATCTACTGGGGATCGGATTTGGTCGTCGATGAAGGGTGTGTTTGGCAATTTGCAAAAGTTGTCAAGTTAAAACTTTTCAATCTAAAACTTGTCACTTTCCATAACTACTATTTTTAAATTATTTTTTACACATTTTTCTATACAACAACCCTACTCTTCAATTATTTCTACACAACTACCAATACAACTAACCTATTTATTTTAAATTTATTCTCTTTACTTCTCATCATTACCCCTATAATATCACATTATTTTTTACTAATTTGACAACTTTTATATAAAAAAATTTTCATCAAAAATTTTACAACTTCCCAAACACACCCGAAATCTCGTGGATTACATCCTTTTCGATTTGTGGGTGTTGGGTGAGCACCCTAAAGAGCCAGGTGAGAGCAGAGGAAGTGGTGTCTCTCCCTGCCATGATGAAGCTGATCATCATGTCTCGAATCACCTCCTCATCATGCTCGCCTGATATCAATCTTGATAGAAGATCATTGCTATTCATGCCATTCCCATTCAGCTGCTTCTTGCAGCGGATCATCTTCATCACCTCCCCATGAACCAACTTTATGGCTTCTTTAAGCCGTCTCTTCAACCCCATGGACAAAGCCCTCTTCATCTTCCACACGGCGAACAGAGGCAAAGCCGCCCGCCTCGCGCTGATCTCCAACGCAGTGTCGAAGGCTTGTGCCAGCTCCAAAATCGGTCGCGACGGGTCGAGGCAGCCGGGGTTGGTGCCAAGGGAGACATTGCAAATAGTGTCGAAGGCGAAGCGGCGGAGGAGGTCCTGAAGGTCCACCGGCCTGGCCTCGACGGCAACGGAGGCAAGGAGGGGAGGAGGCACCCCTTCACCTCCTCATCGATGGCAGAAAGCAACAGCTCCCTGAGGGATTTGGTGGTGAATTCATGGTTGGCGAGCTTGTGCTGGGTGTGAGATGAGAGAGGTGCGAGTGGGAGATGAGAGAGGTGCGGGAGACGAGAGAGCGAGCGGGAGAAAGTGTCGAGGGAGGGAGAGAGCAAATGGGAGGGAACAGAGGCAGCTGGAGGGAAGAGAGAGAGCAAGCAAGAGGGGTCTTTGGGAAATATTTCCCATTGACAGGGGGCTGTGTCGTTTTCATCCGTCATTTAATGCGCCTGAACGGGCGCAGCCTTTCGCCTGTTTCATCCAATGACTCCCGATCAACCCGCACGATCCAACGGCGTCGAGTGATGGTCGGAGCCGTTAGGCTCGACCGACCAGTCGTAAAAGATCAGCTCCTTGGTTTTGCTGCTTATGGTGAGTAGGACAGTGAAAGAAGGAGAAAGGAGAAATGAGTATAAAGATCAGCTCTCTGGTTTTGCATGATCCAACCCTCACTGAAAAACTGGAGATTAGTATAAATCTAATGAAATTTTAAAAAAATATTTTTATTTAAGTGAGTGAGGGTAGTTGCCCTCACTGAAAAACTGGAGATTAGTATAAATCTAATGAAATTTTTAAAAAATATTTTTAAAATGCAGTTCATTTTATCATGATTGCCCTTTCTCAAATAACGATATGACCCATATTTCAAATTACCCCCACTTGCCAAAGGTCCTAAATCCGCCACTGGTCTTCCTGCAGATAAACATGCAAACGCTTGGGTTGAGCTTAAACAGCCAAACTATTTGTGAGCAAGCCTAGTGGCATTGGAGCTGGCAGGCTCATAACGGACCGAAATCCAAGTTCCCGAACACATTTATGCAGGCCTGCGACCTTGTTTTCCTAGGGGCAGAATGGGTGAGGGGGAAAAATAGAGAGCGAGAAAAGGATAGAAATGGCGTGCAACATATCAACGCTCCAACCACGCCTCATATCCTCGTTTGTCGGGATCGTCTTATCCATTTAACACCAAAAAATCCTGTAGTTAGTGCTTGTCCTTTCCTTTTTCATTTTTTTTTCCCTGCTTCTGTTCTTCTGAAAAATGGAAATTGCTCTAGAACCTTGTCGAAGATGCGCACATTTCACCGCTTCTCTGCCATGTTGAGCGATTCGAAGCATCAACTTGCTGGGGTCCTGCGACGACTACCTCTGCTCGGGGGTTCGTAGCTTTTTTTTTTTTTTTTTGAATGAGGCCATTGATTAGACAGTTGGGATGATTGACAAAATCGAACCTGATATTTTAGACCAATCTAAACCATTGACAGGCAAGTCCATGTGCCCTGCGAAGTGGGTTGGTTATGGTAGCGCACCTGATGATGGACCCGTGGTCTTATGTCCCAAATCAACTTGTTCCCTCCAATTCCTAGCAATTTGTAGACCCTGAAATTTTCGAATCGAGAAAACAGATGAGTGTAAAAGAATTTCACAAATGCTATTCTAAAAGTTGCTGTTTCGCAGAAATTTTTTTGAAACATATACCATGGTTCAGAAGGTTCTTGGAGAGCGCATTTCATTGAAACTTGCAGGCTAGCCCTTGGCTAGGATTCATGTACCCACTAATAATTAATATAAGTGGGACCCAAAGCTAAATATCCATTTCTACATGAACCGTGAAATTGCGTAAAGTGTCCTACTTAAAATAATAGTCTTTGGGTGTGTTTGGTTACACACAAAACATGTCAATGAAAACTTTTCAATCAAAAACTTTTCACTCCCCATAACTATCTTATTTTTTAATTATTTTTTCACATTTTTCTATATAAACAACCCTACTTTTCAATCATTTCCACACAAATACCCATACAACTACCCTATCTATTTTAACTTTATTCTCTTTACACCTCATTATTATCCCTATCATATCACATCATTTTCTATCAACTTGACAACTTCTACTCTGAAAAGTTTTCATCAAAAAGTTTTACCTCCAACCAAACGCACCCTTTGTGTTTAAGTTAAAGGTAACTTAGCGTATGTATGATATGAATGAAATCCTAGTGATGTGGTATTGTATTTCTATCAGGAGTTATGATGGAAAAGGTTTTATTTAAACAGAGGAGTTCGGGTCTCTCTCACACACACAAACATGAACGATTTCCCATCTATTGAAAGTATCATAAGGAAAAGATCTTGAGCCAGAGGTTTCATACACATGATTCATGCTGAATCTACACACACAGATTCAGGTATGCTTCCGCATCACATGATTTGTAACAAAAATAATATCCAACTTAGTTTGAGTGCCGCATGTAAAAATGTCGATCTAATGTTTTTGTGTGTGTGGTAAAACAAAAAAATATGCTGCTTTATGGATTAACGATGTCTAGTTACAAGACTAGACATTATTTGTTCCTTCCTGATTCTGTAGAATGTGATCTAATACTTCGATGATTGGGATATTATTCTGCTTTAGTCACTTAAAAACATATTCATCAGTGCGTTATATTCCTGTCAGCAGCTAGCATATGGATTTCATGTCCGAGCAATCTGTGAAACCATCGCTAAGTTGTGTATGCTGCTGGTACGCACGTGCAAATACGTGGGGGGACAGCGGTTAAAACAAGTGGGGCAAGTGGAAGAGAGATAGCTAGAGCTGTAACAGACGTGTATAAAAGAAGGGAAGACACTCTGTATTGCAATGAAGAAATATCACTCTTTCCATTGTTTCATTCCTTAGCTAGTTTCCTTTCTTTAATTCATTTCCTTTCTCGTGGAAAATCAAGAAGGTAAGTTCCCGCGAATTAGGGACTTGTTTTGGTAGTAATTATTTCTTCCTTGCACTACAGAGTGTCTTCCCTTCTTTTATACACTCATCTGTTACAGCGCTAGCCATCTCTCTCCTACTTGCGCCACTTGTTCTAACCACCGTCCCCCTCATATTTACACGTGCGTACCAGTTGCTCAATTATGTACTGTTGTTACATGCAGGGGCTCAATGGGTATCCATGCAGTTTTCAAGGACATCATCTGGGTTAATAGATTTCTTATTCCCCAAAAGGCATGCTACAACCTCGTTCTCTCCCTCTAAGATACACATACTCGCTCACGTATATAGATCTATACATCTTAGAGGATCATTTACTATCTCAATTAGATCTCTGTTCAATATTGTACGTAAAAGCTCCATTTTCTGTATTTCAGATATTAAAGTGGTATCCTTGTCATTTCAGTTGTATCATAAGAGTTTCTATATGTCTCGCAAAAAACATTGTGCGATGTTCTATTGGGTGGGAAGACAAGATGCTCCAGATCTCTTTCATAACCACTAAAATTGATGAAACCACGTCCATAACTGAATGTCTGTCTAAAAACTTCGGCTGCCTGTCTTATATGACGTATAAATTAGTGAGAGCTGTTTAAATTGGATCAGGGGGGTGCTTGTGATTGAGAAACCAATTTTTTCATAATATTCTGGATGGTCCACTAATATTATTCATAATTTTTTGCTCATTTAAAGAACCGATTTTGGTGATAATTATCCATCCATTTAACTTTGCTGATGCACCCAGTGTTCCCTGATTCCGTCGTTACTACAGAGCCAACGCTGACAATGGGAAACATCCATCCCATCTTTTGGGAAGATGGGAGCTCCTCTTATCACCTACACAGTTTGAGCACACAATACTAACAGCTGAAGATGGTGCAGATATTTTGACTTGGTGCTAAGAGGAGAAGGTTGTCGCCGATGGTCAATTGGCCATCCATCCCTGTTTCTAATGCTTTACGTCCTTTGAAGTTTGAACACATTGTTGAAATTATAGAAGTCCTTGGATCATGAGCAAAGAAATTTATATCTGGACAGACATTATTTGGGTATTCAAGGCGTTTTACAACTTGCCTTCATTCAGATTGCTAATCTATTGCACCATTTATGAGAACTAATTATAGATGTTCATCTTACAGAATTTTTTTTCCTGTTTTCTTGATGGAGAGCTAGAGAGAATCAGTCCCATCTCCTAGTCCTCTGGAACAAATGGATCTTAAAGCCGTATCCACAAGATGAGGTGCGATGTGGAATCACTAGAGCGGTACAGCCGACCTCCTGTCTGCTGCATTATTTCTAGGCAACGTATCTATCATACGCCTCTATCTTTAGGTATTCCTTGTAGGGTAGCTATCATAGCTGCGTGTCTTTCCCGGCTTTTGGTGCATGTGCATTCTTGGATCTTATAATGAAGGACGATGTGAAATGGTGGATGGTCCAGTGCTCGTTGGATGAGAGAACAGGTCTGTGGCCGCGGATTGCAATTGCAGAAGCACACTGTTGGGGAACAGTTGGGGCCTCCAGTACCAAGTGCCCAACATCCTTATTCGATCGGCTTGAGAATTTTAATGGGAATTCTACGCCACTTAACAAATATCCAGTATCCCCTTGCCTTTGAACCTTAACTTAGGCACTATTTGTAACACTGGTAAAAGGAAATTACCACTTTTTCACATTTTTAAAAAATCGATTTGATATTTTAATTATTTAATTAATTTACTTTTTCCTGCATATTGATTATGTTCAACTGGATGAGGCCAAAAAAAAAAAAAAAAAACTCTTTGTAAGTACAGAGGGCCATACGCTCCAATTAAGCCTCGTATCATAAAATTACAATTTAGGCATGCACCCATTTTTCATCGAAATTAAATACCTATATGAGCACTGTTTAGAAATGATATAAAATAAACGTAATAATAATCGTTAATGTCTAAATCATCTAATATAAGTTTTATATAAATAAATAATTATATAAAGTATTAATACAATCCAACTGCACTGGATAAGGTCTCTGTGTAAAAATATGTTATTTTGGAAAGGTTTGATTGAGGTAAAATTCAAATGGGTGCTGGTTGTAGGGAATTGCAATTGATCACATGCATGTAGCCAAAAAATTTTAGGCCAGCTCAATGAAGTGGTTTGGGCAATTGCAATCTTCCTCAAGTGAAAGTACCTTGGCCTCATTGATGCTTCGTTGGGGTGAGACACCGCGACAAGGACTACATGTCATGCAGTACATCACTTTTCTATCGGGAGAGTCTTGATGATGGTGATGAAAAACCTTTTCCATGACCTACTCGTCCAAACAAACTCCGACTTGGCATGTGCCAATTACAAAGGAGGAACGTGACCGTCCCCCACCCAATAAATTATTCATGTGAGTCATGCAAGCATGATGACACGATACTAAGAAAGCCGTACTAGGAAGATCTGCTTGGTTTGCTCTAGTACTTATTATGGCCACCAGTGAAAGGGCCTACCACATGAACGGTCCTGATGAGCGCTCCTCCTTGCACCTAAGCGTTTGCCCTTTGTACACTTTACACCTGTTAGTCTGTTGTGTTATTTTCCCGGGGAAATTATTAATGATGCCTCAACCGTACTGACCCGTTCGTTCTCTCTCTCTCTCTCTCTCTAGGTGGATGCAGTTAAGTTGAACTCCTGGCGTCTCCTTCCCCTACCAAGTAGAGTAAAATATGACTTCTCCTGGAGTAGGCTTCTCCAACTTCCTTTGCAACCTTTCCACTCTCGCAACCTTCGTTCTTTTTATGCTTTTCCTTGAATTGGCTCAGATGATCAAAGCAGCGGTCAGGTTTATTCGTTCGGATCACGGCAACTCCTCCTTCTCCTCGTATCTCTCTCTTCTGGACAAACAACATCCGGTGGTTCTGTTCGAGCGCCGGGTGGGCAGGCTGGAATCCGTGGACTGCTGCGCCGTATGCATCTGCGAATTCGAGCAAGGAGACAAGATAAGAGAGCTGCAGTGCACGCACGCGTTCCATAAGGACTGCTTGGACACATGGCTAGACCGCAGGCGCGCTGCATTCCCCACGTGCCCCTTGTGCCGGAGCCTTGTCCTGGTGTTCCCGGAGGACGCAATGACGGACGACTGCAGAAGCTTGCACGAGTACTTTTACGGTGGTGAAGACGATTTGGCTTTCATGTTTCTATCTTCTTATGACGGTAATCTTCGTAGATTTTGGGCTACATATACATAGTGAGCCGCTTTAATTTTTTTTTTTTTTTTTTTTTTTGTCATTTGTGCATACTCGGGGGCACGTTACGGCATTTTTTTTTTCTAATAGTTGAATTTACGGCATTTTGTTGCAATCCGTTGCATTAATGCCGCCTTATTTATAGAAAAGGGCATATCCGACGCTTCTGCCAATGGCAAAGTCGATGGGGTAGTGGGAGGTCATCAAGGATTCAAGATATGTAAAAAGCCTTGTGTATTAATCTTGTTATATCTTCGATACATCCATTTCTTTCTTTTCTTTTTCTTGGGGCACTCTGGTCCCTGCCAGGATCGAATGGAAACGATGACGGTCCATTTGGTCCATATGGGCATTGATTCTCTGCTACCAACCGTTCGTACTCGCCATTTCATTTCAATACAATACAAGAGGCACGTCTGGCCACCATATCCCCTATCTCCAATCTAATCACACGTGTCACTCTATCTTAATGCTTTGACAGGGTTATTTGCTTCTAGGTATCTTTAACTATGGATGTTTGTTTTTTAATCACTAATTTCGTATATTTGTTTTTTAAACTTTATGAGTTTATATCTTTTATATTTTAAAACCTGCCGTTGATGTAAGTCATTAAGTAGATGGAAAATTTGTCCGTAGTTATCATACAAATTTTAAAATAACTTTATTGCTTATAAAAGTAGTCGACCCAATTCAACTTTTTTCTTTTTTTTTAATTGATTTGCTTGAATGCACTGCTCTATGGCTGCTGTAGGATTTGAAACCCGGTGATAGAGCAAACAAGCCCTCATGTGAAACTAACCAGCCTAAGGTCGGGTTCGACCTAGTTCGACTCAGTAACAACAAAAATCGCACTATTTGTACATTTAAGTTAACTTATGATTATAAGTCGACTTATATTTATGAGTTAATTTATGTTCATAAGTTGATTTTACTAGGCCATGAAAAATTATCCCGCACATGTATAGGAGTCTAACTTGACTAAGACACAAGGATATTTTAAACTTCTTATTTATAAATAACAAGGTTAATGGGGTGTTTTCATAGTAGAATTTAAACTGCAAAGAAAGCAAATATGAGATTTAAAAAGTAAGTATGCAAAATTCATGGATTAAAAATAAATATATATAGTTTTCTATAAAAAATAAATAAATACATATAGTTAAAAAGGATCAAAATGCCAAAAGCCTTGCTTGGATTAGATGGTCCAGAGAGTAATATCTACGTCTGAGGGTGGAGTTACTGGAGTACACATCGAAAAGGTGCAGATCGCGTATTAATGCTTGGGGATTGAACGGCTATCTCCGTGTTTTTAGTCCTTTGGACACTCTTGACGGGTTGCCGCCGTCTCAAACGCGTGAATCGAAATCACTGCGCTCATGGTCGCAGAAAATCTTTCATGATTATATTAATAATCGTGGTTAAGCATAAAAAAGTGGGGTTAGCTTTTTTTTTATGGAAGGGTTAGCTTTAATTTAATTATGCTGTTTACATTTAAAAATTTTCATCTTCAATGTGTGTATATATATGTGGTGCTTCTATCGAACAAATTTTTTATTTTTTCATATTATATGTGCTTATCGATTTCAACATAGACCTCATCCTTTTGGTAATATCAGGAATTGTCGACCTGGTGCATTTTCCTTCTTTTATTCCCCTTTGTTCTTGACAACAAGAAATTTATCCTTTAAGTTTCCGTAACGCATGCAATTCCATCATGAAGGCCATGAGACAGAGGAGAATGAATTCCAAGACTCCGAAATCGTATATATGTGTAGGACATTGTTATTATTATTATTATTATTTTGAAAGATAGACAATATTGTTATAAATTCTTCTCGAAAGCATGGTATATACTACATACACAACCTATCCCTTTCATATAACTAACAGGTTCAGTCCAGGTGGTCGCCGGCAGGTATTTTTCATGCATCATACCCAACCAAATTGCTTTCGTTTTCTTTTCTTTCCCTTTCTTCTATTTTGATTTTCCATTTTTCAGCAGGCGGCATTTTATGCGGGATCAGTGCATTTCGTGGTTATGGTTAAAGCAGACGTCACTCATCATCCACCGTTGAAATATGAAGGCATTTCCTTTGTAGTTAATGATTCAATTCATATGTGCGTATTGAAATCGAGGCCTGATTTTTTCAGGACGGATGCACGGCCTGCTCCGTGCGTCTGGCCTGAATTTTTTTTATTTTTTTATTTTTTCATGGGTAAGTAAATCTAGGTGTATTAAATTTATAAACTAAGTTTTACAATTTTTGGATTTTTAAGTATTTTTTTGGATTTTTAAACACAGTGGAATTTCCATAATTTTTTATCTCAGCAAATTACGGAAATGCCACTGTGTTTAAAAATAAAAAAATACTTAAAAACATCCAAAAATGGTAAAACTTGATTTATAGATTTAATACACCTAGATTTACTTACTCATGAAAAAAATAAAAAAATAAAAAAATAAATTTTTGGGCCTAACGCACTGAGCAGGCTGTGCGTTCGGCCTAAAAAGATCAGGCGGCATTGAAATCTCATTACATATAGGAATATTTAAGCATTTTTTCCAAATATTTTATATAACCAATTCCAATATTTAATTTTGATTTATTTTTTCTTAATTAACTCTTTTAAATCCTTTAAGTCCTCATCCTAGTTCACTAAAATCTTGTGTTATCTTTTTGCAATCAAATTTAAATCTAGTTGCATTTAGTATCAAAATGTAGCTAAATACCATTTTGCTTGGAATGTATTAATTCAATGCAACTAATTGTATCGAAACTTTAGTTTAATAAGGTGCAAAATCCATTTAAATTTTTTTTTATAAAACTGTTAATGATAGGTGTACAACATATATATTACTCGTCTCCATGTTCAGTTAGCCAAAATTTAAGCAGTTGCATCGAACATTAATTTAGTTGTACCTATTTATTTGTTTGTTTGTTTTTTTTTTTTTTAAATCGATAGGCCCAGCTGAAATCACAGATGCAGCTGAATTTTATTATTTTTGAATTTAAAAATAAAAAGAAGCTTTGGTTGCTAGGCACAATTTGGATCACACCTTAGACCATAATTTACAGGCGTATGATTAAATACTCCTGATACACTTAGCTTCAATGCACCCAAGTATTAATCTAGGTATATTTAACATATGTATTAAGTTTTATCATGTTTAGAGACTTATAGATTTTTTAAAATTTTCAAAAATAGGGCTATTTTAGTCATTTTAAAAATAACTTTAATAATCCTATTTTTGAAAAATCAAAAAAATATTTATAAATTTTTAAAAATGATAAAACTTAATACATATGTCAGATATACTTAGATTAATAACTTTATTTAAAAAAATTTTAAAAATTAAAAAATAAGTTTTTCCACCCGATATAATGAAGCCTAGGTGCACCAGAGTGTATAAGATTGGGCCCTAGTCTGTGACTTGCGTATGGTGCATGGTGTACGGTGTATACTTGTACTGTTGTCCAGTGACCCCAGAAACAGCAAGCACGCGTGATCAGCCAGCACCATTTTCAAAATGCGGTAAGCTGTAACATGGCATCCTGTTCAAGGAGGCCAGCTATATGAACTGAACGCAAGGCCGGCTAGCTCTCTAGATGCTCCTTTAGTTCCCGTGTGATGGATGAAAGTAAAACCATGAGAAGGAAAGCTACGCTAATTTGTGATGAATTGCATTGCTCCCTTAAGTACTAATGACAATTTTACGCTACTCTTTTTGAATTATCTATGTAGATTCTAAGCTACTTATATCATGGTTCTAAGCTACTTATATCCAAATAGGCTTTAAACTTCTTTAGACCCAAAACGTATTGAAATCTTCTGAAATAATAGTCAAGAAAAATTAAATTTTCCTATAGCCTACTAAAGGAATCGAGATTTTAAAAAATTTTGGTGGGTGGTCACATGGAATTGAATTTTCTACTGAAATGACTCCTGAGCTTCTAATCTGGTTCCAGTCACACCCAAACAAACAATGACACCTCGCAGTGGTTCATGAACAAACATCTAACCCAGTAGTGTTAAATAACTGGTTTGGTGGGCCTGACTAATTGCGGATTTAGACAAGATGAATGTAAGTGATCCCATCTTGAAATCCATCACAAGCGCAGTCTAGAAAAAACATATTGGAGTGGGGTTAGGTGCAAGGTCGTAAGCTATCGTTTGCTTGAAGTGAAAAGTGAAAACTATGTAAAACCACCAAAAGACACATCGAAAACTATGTAATCGGAAAATATTTTTCTCTGTTGGAAGGAAGCAGATTGTAGCAGGGCGTGAACTGTTCCCAGAAAAGACACATCGAAAAGACCACTCTACCTCTTCCCTAGTTCCCTTCTCCATTCCTCACCCAAAGAACAAGGGCATCTGTGTAAACATCCGACAGGAGTTGAAGAACTTGGGTTTCTTTTCACTCACTGCTGGCGTTCTCTTTACACCGAAGACAAAGCAATAGCCATTTCAAATAAGATGCGATGCCGCTATCATGCAAGAAGCATTCTAGTTATCGGTTCTTTTCAACTCGATGCTCTGTACTTGAAAATCCCTACAACAAACATCCAAGCCCAAAGAAAGAAATTGTACTAGCCTATATATTCTGCCTGATACTGTCGTCTCTGGCGGAACGTGTGCAAAATGGGGTGCATTCAGTGCGAAGAGACTACTACTCGGGTTCCCTGCATCCAATTCCACCGTAAATTATTCCTTCCATCTGTTTTGAAGGATGCATTGGCTCAATGCCATGTTTTCACCATTGGAAGACGCTCTGCTGAAAGTTCAAAAGAAGAGAATTCCGGCAGTGAAATCGACGATGACCAAGTACTAGTATACGATTCTTTTCCCTCTTTTCTCCCTTTTTCATTGGGTGCTGATTGGGCTGTGATTAGGAATAGGTCGTACATATATCTAACTGATATGGGTTTAACCTAATAATCAGGTACGATAAGAATCTGACCAGTATTTGAGTGATTCAATTAAAATCTAATCACTGATTGTTGCCTGCTCGGACTATTCCGTCAATAGTTAATTTGCTCGGGTTGGCTTTTGTCATGTAGAAAAAAATTTCCCACTTTGACAAGCTCGGCCACCCTTTTACAGGTGATTATTTTGGCCATTCGAAGGCGAGCAATGGAAGCGAAGTATCGGCGCAAGGATAGCTTGACGACCGAAAACCTCTGCTGGGTCTTATCTCCCGTGAAAGGAGAAGCATTAATTGCTGCTGCTGCTCCCAAGGAAAAGAAGTACGAAGAATGCAATGAAGAATACGAGGACACCGACGCATTCTTCTCTGCCAAGAGCTGTTTGTCTCGCTGTTCAAGCATAAGCGCCGGGGGGTTTGAATTCTGGGAGACTTTTGGACGGCGGACAGTGTGGGAAGAATTCTGTCATTTAAAAGGCTGGCCTTTTGGTCTCGCCCGGAAGATGATGCTGCTGCCTCCTCTGCCTCGCTCTCCATCCGATTCTTGGACGTGGTGTAAGCCAAATCAGATGGCTAAGACGTCTTGATGGATCGTCGCATAGTTTCGGTAAGGATTGAAGAGAAAAGCAACCTGGTTTCCCAATATATATGTGCTTTGTTAAACAAAGATGGGAACAACAATTAAAGATCTAGCTAACTATATATGTTTGAGTGACTTGGATTGTTAATCAAAGATGAGCCAGTATGACTTTTGTTCCATATTTTCTCTTGAAAAAGATTTCGATGGTTCCAATTGCATGTGTTATATAATTAAAATCATGATTATTTTTGGTGCAGCAAAACCGTCAAGGCCGAGGAGCCTTGGCCAAACGCCTCTGGTCACTAGTATACATGTGTCCCGCTCAAACTGGGGGGGAAAAAAAAGAAGTGAAGCAACATGTACTCCAGTGTTTCTGTCGTCCTCTCAACTCTCTTTTTGGTTGGCAAAAGAAAAAGAAACCTTTTTTTCATTTGTATTGTACGCTATAAATCTAATTTTACATATAATGCCTATTCACTTTGGAGACAATGAGTTCCACCTATTTAGAATGAGACAACAAGCTCTCGTTTATATGTTAAGGAAGACCAAATGCTTCCATAAAAAATTCAGTCCAAATCCCAAAACGTGGAATTCCGACCACACAGCCAGCGAAGACATCCTTATCGCCTGCGATAAGAAAAAAAAAAAAAAGACTTTCCCGTTGATACAAATTTACACAAAAGGTTGAAAGAAAGAATTTTTCAGTTTTTAAGTTTTTTCTCCAACATCAAGCAAACAAAAAAAGATCTTTTGATTTAGAAGTATACATTATGTATTTTTATTTGAGAAGCAAGCATAAGAAAAGAGGAAATGAGAAGGAAGGGAAAATTAACTTAGTTTATTAGTGATTTTCAATCGAAATTTTCTTTTGCATTTGATAGGATTAATTTCGTTTGGGTAATTGTGAGTTGATTTCTTCCTACTTGATACAGAATTTTTTGATCTTTTCCATCACAATTTCTTCTTTTATATTGAAGGATTTTTTGTAAAAATTTTTTTATTATTATTTGTGGATTGCTCGTTGTTTTGATATAACTGGATTGTAAATGGTAGGAGAACTCGTGGCTACTATTGTATTCACACAAAACAGAGCTTGGTTTGCTAATCTCTTGACTTAATAGTTACAATGTTGGCTCTACACATGTAAGACACTGGTCCAATCATCACATCGGGTATAACCCATAAAAAGGCCATGCGAACTAATGCCTTATCTACGTATAAGGCTATGTGCATTAATCTTTAAAGTTCTTGCACCATCTAAGTCATCACATTTGGTCGCCCCTTTGACACTATCTCTGCCGAAAGGTGGCCATCTAATCCATTTGATTTGCTGACAAAACTGCTCGGATTCATCATTTCATCTTATCCTATGATAAGATCTATTTGATTCTCATATTTAGAAGATTACGCCACATTTCTCTCTATTCTAATTGTATAACCTTGGTTAGTCTCCCCCAAGATATGATTGGATATACCTTTGTGCTGCATTTTCCAAACATAGTGAGGCTATCCCCTTGTAGTTTTTCAAAAAGGCCTCTATCAATTGAGTTTTTTCTTTATGCAAAAATTATTGTCTTCTTTACTTTAGTGTATGTCTACTATTGTTGATGCTTGTCAAACTTGCATTCTATCAATTGTATATCATATATTTTTATGTATCTGTAGCACCGCCGCGAGCACTACGATGGGCTAGGCCGTTTTTTCTAGCCTTGGAAGGCTGTATTGGATGAGTTCGGGTCTGTTCTTCGACACCCCTTGAATAGCGACATGGGCTCGATTTTTCTGCATTCTCATGAAATAAAAGGTGTTAGTATAGACGATCTTTGAATAGTATTGGCGTGGAGTTTTTTCATGGATTCGACCGCATATCGGCAAAGACGGGAGTGTTTCCACACGGATTGAGCTACGGATTCGGCAGCATAATGGTAGTGTGTGGTACTGGAAACTGCGGGTCCGTGCGCACCCGTCTTGCCGGAGCATCAACTCAAACTAACATGTGAGTACAAGCACAAAAAAAATGGAGTCGTCTTTGATTTTAAAAGGGAAATTAGTCCCTGTTTTCACTGGATTAGGACACCGATCATACAGAGTTTGGGTTCCGACCTTCAGATTAAAATAGATACTGCAAAATCTGTTAACTCGAGGCGGTTTACACGGGCATGAAAAGGGGTAAATAAAAAAAATTCAAAAAGGGCGAGAGAAAGAGAGGGGGAAAGCTTAGAAAAGCTTGAGCTTGAGAAGTGGGAAAGCCGGGACGCTAAGACTTTGCTACAGACTCCCGTCCTCCCCCTTTAGGATGCCTCATCAAGTGTGTTCACAGGGGGGACTTGGCTCCCTATTTATAGATGGAGAGTGGGCCGTGTAGGCTCTGGGTCGTGGATAGGAGCCTGTTGTGGTTGGACTTGGATCTAGTTGGAGTCTTTTGCTCTAAGTGGGCCATCGTTGAAGCCTGATAGACTATTGTTGAAGAGCCCGCTTTTGTGGGCTGAGACTGGATCTGGTGGGCTGCTGTTTGTAGAGCCCGTTCTGTGTCTGATGGGCTAGATCTGGTTAGAGCCTTTTGCTCCAAGTGGGCCATTGTTGAGGCCTGATGGACTGTTGTTGAGGAGTCCATTCTGGTAGCTTGGTGGAGCTTTGCTCTTGTGGGTCGAGACTGGATAGGCCCGTCTAGCGGTAGGCTTGGCTTGGATTTGCTTCGAATGGGCTGTTGGTTCTAAAGCCCATCGGTGATTGTTCTTGTTATTATTGGGCTTGGATCCCACTCCATGTTTTATTTTTGTGCTTAAGGGAGGGGTGTCTACAGCTGCCCCCTTTTGCCAAAGGTGTCTTGACGGTGAATGATAAAGTGTTAGACACTCCTTTTGGCATAGACCTAAACACTTTTTAAGTTTCTAGGTTATTTTGCAATTTTTGTGGTCTCGCGGTGACTTTTTTGGGAAATGCGAATTTGGGAAGGTTCTTTTGCAAAAAGATTCCCACATGCCGTCTTGTAAAATTCGTTGTCTTGTTGGATCGTTTTGTATTCCTCTTGAATCTAGGCAGTTTTTTGCTATTTTTGAAGACCGTTGGGGGCTATCTGCAATTTGTCTCGTTTTTTAGGGTTTGGTTGCGGGCCCCATTTTTCGGTCATTCCCTCTTTCTCGGCGGTTACCGGCAGCGTTGTCGAGGGCTTACTTCGGCTGCGCCGCCGCCGTTGTCTTCTTCTTCGACGCGTGCTAGGATTGCCGTCGTCAGGATCGTATAAGGGGCGCGCTGCCATTTTTCGGCTCCGGCGTCTAGGGCTTATTGTAGCGACCTCTTGCTGTTGTGGCCGTTCTTTAGTTGGTTTCTTCTTCGGCGAAGCTTGTCCGGGGTGCTGCCGTTATCATCGAGCGATCGGGTCAATTTCTTTTCAGCAGGTTTTTCCGCCCTTCTCTTCTTTTACGCTGTTTGTCGTCTGTCGCCACGAGCTCGTTTGTCGCCGCTGGTCTCGTCGTCCAGCCATCTACCTGTTCCCGATCATCTTCTCCGGTGACTGCCGCGGTTCTTGACATCACCGATATCCTTTTGTTCCTATGCCCCTTCTTCGTCTCCGACCACTCTCTCTTCCTCCACGGTGGCCAATCGGCAGATTTGTTTCTCCGCTGTCGATTTTCCTCTTCGTCGGCCATCAACTAGGTTCTCCGATCGCTGTCGCCATCATCGAAGTTTCCTTCGAGGTGCGATTCTTCTTGCCTTCGTCATCTTCGGCCGCCGCAGTCGCCACTGTTGGGGCTTGTTAGTTGCCACCGTCTCTGCGGTGTTCTTTTCCATCTCCGGCCCTCTTTGTCACCCGAAACGGCAAGTTGCTATACATTAGTGGCGTGGTAGGCAGCCGGTCGTGCTTCCCGCCTTCGTCGGTTTTCTGGGCATTGGTCTTCCTCAACTCTGGCGGCGCTTTGGGGTCTTCTTCTCCTTCGTTCGGTGTCGTGGGTGTTTTCACCGAAGGAGGAGTCGATTGAGGAGGACTACAGGGGTTTGCTGGTGCCGCTTTCGGTGCCTTTACCCCTCCGATTGGCTTCCTTGTTTCCGGCCGGCTTCCTCGTTTTCGGCCGCCGACTAGGTTTTTTGATTGTTGTGTTAGCAAGTATCCTCTTTCTTGCCAGCATCTCTCTGTTCCTCTTTATCTTTCGTTTTCCCTTGTCCTGCTGCCACTGATGGGAGTTTTGTTTTAGTTGTTGCCATTGTTGGGGATCCTATGCGGACAGGTTTCTTCTCCCCTTGCTACCGATATCCTACACAGGGCATGCCGTCACTTTTGTTGCCTTTTTCGTTGTTGCTGTTGAGAACGCGTACGGGCCGCATCGCCATTGCCCACGTTGTCCTCTTCATTCCCAGCACCGGTGTTTGGGCTATTGCTGCGGGTTTTTCCTTTTTTTGTTTTGTGCTTGTACTAACATGTTGGTTTGAGTTGATGCTTCGACGAGACGGGGGCGCATGGACCCGCAGTTTCCAGCAGCGTGTGCTGCTGTTATGCTGCCGAATTCGTGGCTCAATCCGTGTGGAAACACTCCCGTCTTAGCCGATATGCCGTCAAATCCATGAAAAAACTCCCGCACGTCAATACTATTCAAAGATCGTCTATACTAATACCTTTTATTCCATGAGAATACAGAAAAATTGAGCCCACATCGCTATTCAAAGGGTGTCAAAGAACAGACCCGAACTCATCCAATACAGCTTAGATTTCCAAGGCTAGGAAAAACGGAGCCCATCGTAGCGCTCGCAGTGAGTGCTACAGTATTACAAACATAGTAAATGATATAGAAGTAATTTAAAAATTAGAGTGTGTAAAAATTAAAAAAAAAAACTTAATTTGATCTTGAAAGAAAAAGATGTATGGAATATAGTTTCTTTGCTTCTAAAGTAAGACAACCATGTTAGATGGGCTAGCTAGCCAAAAAGAGTGGGCACTTTGTATTTGCCTACATCCCTTACGTTGGGGAGGTTAGCCTACTAGGGTCACATGCTTTCGAATGCATAAGAAGACAAATAAAATAAGAAAAATCTTCATCTTGAAATCTTTACTTTGAGGATAAAATTATTTGGCTTTTATTGGCAAGGGCTTCTCATTCTAAACTTGTAATCAGATTAGATGGAAGTTTTTGAGTATTTTCTCTTTATGAAGAAAGGTGTTAAATTCATCTATTTTTATTATATTTAGTATCACTTTTATCATTGCAAAAACGTTATCATTTGTTTAGTATAGGATCATTGTGTATGCATTTCATCTACAAATGTGTACATTAAATATAATAAAATAATTTAATGTTAAATATCAAATTTAAAATTCTATTTTGAACTTCTAAACTGTTTAAAATGTCATTACTAGGAGGATAAATGATTCTATAAAATAGAATTACATGTATTCTTGAATGAATCTAATTTTTTGTATATTGACACAAGAATATATATATATATATATAAGAAAATCTGGTCATGCATATCTTTGATTTTTGTGAAATTTGGCCTATTATCTAAGTAAATGATGTTAAATATAATAAATAAAGTAGATTACCTATCAATCATCAACGTGATAGAAATAGATAAATTTACATGATTTCTTTTGTTTGCGTTTGTATGATTATTTCTTCCTGCTAACTATTTTAATCAAAACAAGGAAATAATCTATCAAATATCATTTGTTTTGTATGTACCATCGAACGAAGGTCTTTAAGGATCATCAATCAGTACTAGATCAGACGAGAAATGAGAACAGCCAATTGGTGGTAAGTGGTGACCGTGCTTCGATTTTCAGTGATGACTTAAATGGCCAGCACTGTCCACGTCGGTAGTGGGCCCAGCCCTGACGTCTTGGTATTTCGATACATACAATTGTCCAAGCGACCTGTTGAATCGAGGACATGGGTTGCACCCACAATCCACAAGCTTGATTTGGCCCACCATTTCGACTGTGACTTTTAAGGCTAGGACAAGAAATACCCGTAACTTATCATCCATTGGGTAGATCACGGCAACCTGTCAAATTCTATAACCATTGGTCGTGACGGAGAATTTTTTTTTTTATATTTTAAATCTTCTAATTTTATATATTTGTATTTTATACTCTTAAGTTTAGCCATTTGTCTTTAAAAACCTTAAAATTTTGATTCTTTTGCATGTTAAATCTTGATTGATAAAAGAGTTAAAAACTATTGTTAATTCAAGTAAAATAATGTAAATATTTTACAATAATTTTTTTAAAATAAAATATATATTATAGGAGAAGATGTTGCTAGAGCCTCCAAGAACAAAATGGAAAAAGCATAATATCAAGTTTAAAATATAATTTTTTTAAAAAATACCAAAGAATATTTATGTCATTTTGTATGGATAATATCAGCTTTTAGCACCGTTATAAGTCAAAGTTTAAAATATAAAAGGATTAAAATTTTTAAAGTTTAAAACACAAACGACCAAAATTCATAATTTAATATGGAAATACACAAAGATAAAAAAAAAATTAAAATACAACCCCGACGGAGTTCTTTTTTTTTTTAACTTTTTAACCTATCCGGAATATCCTTATATTTTTCGCGGCCGACAACATCGCAATAGTCTAATTTAGAAGTTAGAACAACCCCCAAAAGAAAAATCAAAGTCGTCGGCTGATAAACAAGTCAGTCTGCGAAGCTACTCTCATATTTTATCTTCGGCAGATTTTTCTTCCCCTCCCCCCCTCTCTACTCTGTAGCTTTACTCTGTAGCCAAATCAAATCAATGGCTTCCACCGATGAAATTGCTCACGATTTCTCACCATTGCTTCGCATCTACAAGGACGGGCGCATCGAGCGGCTGATGGGCACCGAAGTCCTACCCCCATCTGTCGATCCGACAACGGGCGTCTCCTCCAAAGACGTGGACATTGTACCCGAGTTGAGCGTCTCCGCCCGCCTCTATCTCCCTAACGTTACCGATCCACATAAAAAACTTCCAGTTCTCGTCTATTACCATGGCGGCGGCTTCTGCATCGAGACCCCCTACTCGCCCTCGTACCACAACTACCTAAACTCTCTAGTCTCCCAGGCCAACGTCGTCGTCGTCTCCGTCCACTACAGAAGAGCACCAGAGCATCACCTTCCAGCTGCCTTCGACGATTCATGGGCAGCACTCCAGTGGGTCGCATCGCATGCTGAAGGCGGCCCCGGCGCCGAGCCCTGGCTCAGGGACCAAGCCGATCTCGCCCGACTCTTCCTCGGCGGCGACAGCGCTGGCGGGAACATCGCCCACGACATGGCGATGCGTGCGGCGACGTGCGAAGTGGGCTACGGCGTCAAGATCTTCGGCGTCATCTTGATCCATCCTTTCTTCTGGGGAACAGAGACGATTGGGAAGGAGGGGGAAAATCTAGCTGTGAAGGGGATGATAGACGGGCTATGGAAGTTCGCGTGCCCGTCTCTGGAGAGTCTAGACGAGGCGTTTATCAACCCGACGGCGGCAACTTCCCCAAGCCTGTCGAAGCTGGGATGCCGGCGGGTGATTGTATGCGTGGCGGAGAAGGATGCGTTGAAAGATCGAGGGTGGCTCTACTATCACACGCTGGCGTCGAGCGGATGGGAAGGGACGGTGGAGATTTTGGAGGCGGAAGATGAGCAGCATGTGTTTCACTTGACCAGTCCCACTTGCGAGAGGGCTGTCGAAATGATGAAGCGTTTGGTTGTTTTTCTTAATTTCTGATCATATCCGCAAGCTCTCTACGTTAATTTGCTTTTGTTTACTCACTCATCTGGAGTGAAGTAGCCATATAAGGTACTGATGATGATGACTGTTTCATAAATTTCATAGGCATTTGAGGTTGAATGTAATCGCATCTGGTAATATGTGAGCTTCGTGCTAGTCCTAAATATTACAGACGGTTTTCAAGCAGATTTTGGTTGATTTAATATTTTTAGTAATTGCTTACTTAAAAAAATATCTATATTTTTGGGTAATTGCAAGCGGTTTTAATCGTACTATTGATGGATGGACCGCCAAGGATTGAATAAGGGCCTGTGCCTGAAATTTGTTAATTTGTATATATAGAATATTGAAGGTAGAATTATTCCTGTATTTAATTCAATTAGTTATTAGTGCAATTAATGAAACTTCAATTTCCAGGATATATACAAGCATGTCAACGTTTTGCCTTTACATCAACTGTCCAAGAGATTTTTTTTTTTTTTTTACATATTTATAACTTATCTAAAAGTACATTTTTCATTTTGTTTCAACAGATTTTAAACTAATAGTATGAGATAATGCTTCTAATATAAATAGCAGGCATAATCTCTCTTTAAATAAAATGGAAGATAGAAGTTCCTCCTAGATTGGAACCCTGGTTAGCAAGAACGTAAGCCCAGAAACCCGTGCTTAACTGTCCAAAAGATTTGGTTGTTTCTTCAGCATAAATCTAAATAGAATGTATGCCCACGACCTTTGGATTGTTTAATGGGTCCCTATGCAGACCTGAGATGTAGTATTGGTTGGATTTATTCACCTCGTCAATTTCTATAAATAAAATGGAAGATAGACGCTCCTCCTAGATTAGAACTCCGGTCAGCAAGAACGTAAGCCCGGAAACCAGTGCTCAACTGTCCAAACAATTTAGTTGATTTTTCAGCATAAATGTAAACAGAATGTATGCCCACGACCGTTGGATTGCTTAATGGGTCCCTATGCAGACCTGGAATGTAGTACTGGTTGGACTTTTGATTGATGGAATGATGTCGACCGGGTAGTTTTTCACCTCGTCATTTTCTATAAATAAAATGGAAGAAAAAAGCTCCTCCTAGATTGGAACCCCGGTCAGCAAAAACGTAAGCCCGGAACCAGTGCTCAACTGTCCAAATGATTTGGTTGCTTCTTCACCATAAATCTAAACAGAATGTATGCCTATGACCGTTGGATTGCTTAATGGGTCCCTATGCAGACCTGGGATGTAGTACTAGTTGGACTTTTGATTGGTGGAACAAAGTCGACCAGGTAGCTTTTCACCTCATCATTTTCTATAAATGAAATGGAAGATAGAAGCTCCTCCTAGATTGGAACCCTGGTCAGCTAGAACATAAGCCCAAAAACCTGTGCTCAACTGTCCAAAAGATTCGGTTGTTTCTTCAGCATAACAGAATATATGCCCACGACATTTGGATTGCTTAATGGGTCCCTATGCAAACTTGGGATGTAGTACTGGTTGGACTTTTGACTGGTGGAATAATGTCGACAAGGTGGCTTTTCACCTCCTCATTTTCGGTATATATATACATGTGAGAAATATTCAGGTGTAGCTTTACCGTAACCACAATTACGGTGTAGTTACCTCAAAACGAGCTTCATATGATCCTAAAATTATAATCTACTTCACCTATTGTATTTAGAATTATATATTCTACTACCATACTAATTTTCATCCCAATTGGATATGTATATGGACCATATCTGAAAATGGTATAAATTTAATGTAATAAAATAGTTTGATATAAATAACAACTTTAAATTTTTTTTTTCAACATGTAAACCATTTACTATAGAAGTTATGTATAGATAAATAATTGTATAAAGTATCAATATATTTAAGTACATTTGGGGCCCATTTTAGGCCAAATGCACTATTAATTATGGTACAGCTTCATTACACATGGAATGTTATATATATATATATATTTAGGAATATTCAAGTGCGACATTATAAAATGGGCCCTGCATGATGATCAAATTATAATCTACTCTACCCATTGTATTTAAAATAATGTATTCTATTATCATATTAATTTTCATCCCAATCGGATATGTGCATGGATCCCATCAGAAAAATGGCACAAATTCAATATAATAAAATAGTTTGATGAAAATAACAGCTTTAAAATATTTTTTTTAACATATAAACTATTTGCTATACAATTTATATATGGATAAATAATTGTATAAACTAATCCATTCATTAGTTGTGTTTAGTAACTGTTCTTTAATTAAGATATGAAAAATAATTACTCTAGATAAATGGACATAACATATTGAGATATATACTAGTAAGATTACTTCAAAATAGGATGCGGCCCACCCACATAACCAATCAAGATGATGCATTGGTGAGGCCACATTTAAATATAAATTCGTAAGATTACTTTAAAATCTAATGTGGCCCATCCATTTATCTATGTATGCTATTTTTTATATTCTAACTAACACATAATTAATAAATATAATGTTTTATCAAAAAATTAACAACGGAGGAATAATTCTATTAGTTTGGACTAAGCAAATGTCTCACTTAGTTTACCTTAGAAAACTCATTTATAATATTTTTACTTAATTTATACATACATAGATATATATATATATACACACATATAAATGTTTAAAAATCTTTAAAAAATATATATATATATCTAAAAATTGTAAAATTTGATTTATATGTTGAATACACTTAGATAAACAAGTATATGAAAAAAGTATCGTGGATGAATTTTTTATGTGGGCTAAGCTAGATATTTGCTTAGCCTTAGTTCGGGTTAACAAGATCACTTTTCTTAATAAAAAAATATTTTGAAAATGAAAACCAATGATGTGGAATGGTTTTTTATGTGAACAAAGGCCAATTTTTTTCATGAAGAAAACAAAGGCCAACTTATGCACCATGTATACGCAAAAGTCCCAATCCTGATGGACATGGGAGGCTATTAATATTTTACGCACTACGTGTTTATAGTTTATGTAGACAAGAGCCGAACAGTATTGAAATGGATCAATAACGAAGAGAAGTTATTAAGTTGATAACTTCTTAGTAGATTGATTAAGCATCTCTCGAAATGTATTTTTTAAGGCACGAAATGCATGTTTCATACCCATTGAAAGTGGACCTAATTAGAATAAGGTAGCCATGTCTTGACACGCAATATAGGGGCGCGAAAATATGGGACGTGAAAGTGAAGTTTGCATTATCATGACTAGCGCTGGTAGCAGAGAATATGTCTTCTTAAGCAAGTGATTGGAGTTTGAAATTCAACATGGGAGCTTTGTCTCCTTTTTAATATTTAGAAGCTTGTGGTCTCTCCCTTTAATATTTAGGAGCTTGTAATATCCCTATTTAAATCTTATAAGAATTATCTTAGGGCTTAATTATAAAACATATTGAGATGTAATATAAAATACCCCAATAAGAAAACTATTACCGGCATTTATTTTAAGACCATAAGTAACCCAAATTGCAAATATAAGAGTTTCTTTTAGTTATTGTAATCTACCAATCCAGAAAAGTGATCTTGGGTCGTGTATTTAATGTAATTTCCTAAGATTAATAATACATTTAAGGAAAAATTAATTATTATAATTTCATAAATTAAAAAAATTTAAAATTTCACTTCCATTAGTCATGTTCCTATTATTAGATCGAAACATAAATAAAAAACGTGTCCATTATTTGCAATATATGCCTTTAAATAATTTCAAATAAAATAAAATGATTGTTCTTGAAATCTTCATGTAATCCAACTCTATTGTCCCACTCGATTTGGTACAACAGTTGTAAAAATCAGAGGCTAGTCCCAACATATCTAGCAAGTAGAAAATTATTGGAAAATGGATAATGACGCAATTAAAAATTAATTAAATTATAAAAATAATCATTTAATTTTAGACCTTAATATTTTGGCCTCAAATGCAAATCAAACTCTTTCATTGAGTCCAGAAGCATCTGAAATGTAGAAATTAACTATTTAATCATTAAATTCTAATGTAAAATGATCAATTTAGAAGGCAAACAAAATGAATGGCTTAAAAAGTGCCTTGTCACCAACTTTTCCATCTTCGCCTTACTTGGAATTAGGAGTGGGAATCGGGGCAGGCCATACTGGGTCAAAGTTTGCCCAATCCTGACTCTACTTTTTTAAAAATTGAGTTTGACTATCTTTTTTATACTGGGTCGGAACAAGGTCGATTTAACCCTCATTTTTTTTTAATAGATCCTCGGATAAACTTCGGGATGGTATCGGACAGGTTTCGATATAGCGGGTCGGATAAAAAATACAGGTCAAATAAAATAATCTTAAGAATTTATATAACTATGAAATATAAGTATATATCTATACTAAATTTAAATATTAATGCTTCAATATTTCACTAATTATTAAAAAACACGTAATTAAGAAAACAAAATATTTAAAAATATAGTATAAATTTATTAAAATAGGTTAATATACAATTACATATAAGGGTTATATATGTATAAATTCTTTTTATTGATTCTTATATTGTTTTCTAAATAAATTAATTATTCGATTGTTGATAGAGTTGATTATAAAAAAGTGAGAATTTTGAAAGAAAATAATAATAATATTTAGATATAGGTTTATAATTTTTAATAAATTAATATATGCAAGGCAAGTCGGACTCTTCGGGTCGGGGCATGGTCAACCCACTCGATCCTAGTTTTGAATTCGGATCAAAATTTTTGACCTATCCTTATATTGGGTCAAAAATATATTGATTTACTGGTTCGGTTCAAAGCCGGGTCACAGGTTGACCCGCCCCAATTCTCCCCCCTACTTGGAATCATCCGGTGTTGGGCTTGACCTAAACAGTAACCATGGTTAATGAAATACGGCTAGATCTCTCCCCACAAAATTGCCTGCAACAAATATAGAAAATTGGCCTCCCCTTGCAAAATGTCTTTATAGTATTTTTTTTTTTTCAAAAATTCTCAAAAGAGTAACCAGGCCAGAGGTAGCTATCAATGACATCCCCTAAACAATATAATATTCAGCCCACGTACGAATCCTTTTTCCAAAGCATGACAACCATCTCATAAAAGAAATAAATAAATAAAATTAACTATCCCACCGTGGACGTCACTTCATGCATGGAAATCATTAATGCAAAAATTTGTTTTACACCAATCCATACCACCTGGACGTTCCAGTGACACCCCCTTTTTTTTTTTAACCAAAAGCAACTTTCCATAATTCATTAAAAATAATGTAATTAATGCTAAAATACAACACCTTTGACCTCGGCTAACCATGCAGGCCACAATTTATGTATTTTAACATTTTTCAAATTCTAATGCAGCGCACTTTATACTATTGCAGTATAATTCAGATGCAATTGCGTTAATATACGCATCATAAATCAACAGAACCAAAAATTTTAACAGAATCAATATTTGGGCAAAAATAATCCTAAGCATTACGATAATTTTACATTCCCAAAATTCTATGTGCACGCGAAATTATTTATAGCCCAAATATATCATATACAAAGTTTAAAATTTCTAAACAATTAATTTGAACCCGCCAAATTAATTGTACCAAAAATGTATATTGTATATTTTTTCAAAGACATTAAGTAATTATTAAGAAATCAAAATTAATTATCAAATATAATCTACTTGCCTCTTTTGAAGAAAATAAATTTTCTCATTTGCAATTCTATCACTCAAACCTTGTCCCGTAACTTAGATAGTGTAACGCCCCGACCTATGACATATTTATACATAAGTTTGTCATAGGATTTCATGCCAAGAATCTTTTTTAAAGTGGTGAAGTCTATACTTTAACTTACATTTATGCATTAAGCTAAAATAAAGTGTTCTAAATTCTTTTTTATATACATACCTATAAAAATTTCGACAGCATTCCGTCTGTAACTAGGACATTTCCTAAATACAAGCATTCGCCATATACTCTTTTACATAAAAAATAACTTGTATTACATTCATCATAATCACAAACAACCCATTTTCTTCACACCATAAATACAAACAATCCATTTCTTCACATCATAAACACAAACAACCCATTTCTTTACATCATAAATACAAACAACCCATTTCTTCACATCATCATCGAAATCATATCATACTTTCCATACTCCCATATTTTTCATCCCATACAATACATATATCCATACAATTCACACAATATAAAAGAATTAATATTACAAGTATCTTTCACACCATACATGCAAAATATATGCATATATATATATATATATTTTTGTACGCATGTTTCACAAACCTAAGGAAACTCTAGCACTTCTATAGTTTAACATATTACAAAATGAGTCAAATATCCCGAAGAGTCTCACATGACTCCTCACTTCACTGCCCTTCTACCCAGTGAAGTCTCCATAGCTCTTGAAGTCAATACATTCTGCAACTGTTTAGTAAAATCGGTGAGTTCAAAGAACCCAGTAAGCAAGCGTATTTCTTTTTTAAAAGAAAACACGAACATCTTCACAAGATATCATGTATGCATGAAGATGAAATGCAATCACGACATGCATTATTCAATGACATAATCCCTTTTTTTTTCTTTGGTAAGTGACACTTATCAAGTGATCACTTACACTCATACGTCGGGCACACCAACTAGGCAACGTCAAGGATGGACTGCCTGTCCGATTACAACCTTGGCGAAACCTTTCATTTATTCACATGCATCAGTCGCATCCACACAAATGGTCAAGTGCATTTATGTCATAAAAAGGTTTGCTTGGTTAATCATAAAAAAAAGGATCGTTTCCAAAATCAAACCTGAAACATGCCTTAATACGATAAATGCATATGTAAGGGGAAAATATGGTAATGGCCATTCCCAAGGATTTGTTTAATGTTTGCATAAAAAATTATTAAAATATCTATGGAAATAACTTGATTTGCACATATTTCTAAGGAAATAAATAAATACATGACATGAACATTTATTGCAAACATCTTTTTCCAAAATAAATAACAAAATAGTCACTTGATCACAATAAATCATTGAATTTGAAAAGCTTGCTTACCTTACAGTCTCAAGTTGTATCTTGCACCTTCTCTTTTCCTTTTCCTATCAAAATTAGCAATTTTGGCTAAGCATTGACTTAAATCACCATATATTGCATTCTAATTTTTATGACTACGGATGCATTGATTTGAAAGCTAATAGTAATTAATTAATTTTTCATTAAGTGTCTACTTAAAATACATATGTAGGCATTAAAATTTATCAATCATTCTTATGCTATGTGAATTCGTTACCCACTAATTTCACATAAATTTCCGACACCTGTACCCTACCCACAACCTAGCATAATCTCTCCATAAATTTTTCTTTTATATTTTTAACACTCCAAATATTTTAAAATTTATCCATAAATACTGTTTAAATCAAATACTCCAAAAGCCCCATGTTTTACCCACGTTTTTGGGGCTGCCCAATTTCCACGGGTCACGAAAAATTCCAATTTTTCTCCTTTTTACCTAAAATTGGGCATATTAATTTGTAACTAATACATCCTAATAGCATTCGCAACTACTATATTATGATTTGGAACAAGAAAATTGGATATACCCTCTCTTGAATTTTTGATTTCACACTTGGCTTGATTTTTTAACCTTCCATTTCCATGATTTGGGTTCCAAATATACTCCTATTCACGAGTTTATCAAAAGCCCCATGATTTTCCTACTATTTTCTTGGAAATAAAATTAAAATCCTACCCATTTCAACTCTTGGATCCTTAAATACCCAAATCTACTACTTAAATTGATATAATTTACTTCCATACATGTTTATCTAAGGTATTTTAGCAAAACCCCTATGTTTATTGCATGATTTGGGATAAAAAATGAAAAACCCAACAAAATTAATCATTTCTTCCTTACCTCCGGCGACCCGGCGGCGACGGCGGCGTGAACGGTACACATTCTTAACATATCTTCTAAAATTTGATTGACTCTTTCTGTCTGTCCGTCCGTTTGTGGATAGGAAAATCATGGGGCTTTGATACCTTATTGCATGATTTGGGATAAAAAAATGAAAAACCTAACAAAATTAATCATTTCTTCCTTACCTCCGGCGACCCGGCTGCGTGAACAGTGACGTGGACGGCGGTGTGGATGCAAGCTCCCTCTCCTCTCTTCTTCCTTCTCCTTTTCTTTCTTCCTTTCTTCTTCTTCTTTCTTCCTCTTTCTCCTTTCCGTTTTTTTTTCTGTTTTGGCTCTGTTTCGAGAGCCTGCTCGAGCTCTCTCCTTTTTACACCCCTTTTTGTTTGGTGCTCTGCACGTGCACCAAAAACATGGTGCACATGCAGCAGCATTTTTTTTTTTTTTAAAGATCGGGCTCTACAGATAGTGAATAAGATAAAATTTGATTTAAACTTAAAATTCTATTTTAACCAATCTTATCTAGGAGAATTCTTATCTCATCTTATATCCTATGGAGCCCAAATGTCTAGAGAGGCAAAAGTGCAAAAATTAATTATTTTTCTGCGGAACTCTTTGCTCGAACTCTAGACCTTTAAGGCCAGCGGACCACCTGTATACCAACCAAACTACACGAGTTGCTAAAATAACATACAAAAATAAAAATATAACCTGCAGCTTATATAAATAATAATTGAGCAAAATCCAATATTGACCATTTAGCTCAGTTGGTCAAAGGGACAACCTTAGCCATTGAGGGTATCCTGCATGGACTTTGACTAGTTAACTTAAATATTTATTTATTTATTTGATATTTCACAGTTATTAATTTGTCAATAACTAGAATAACACGTGTCAGGGCAATTATGAGGTATAAAAGGAAGATAGCATTGTTGCAAGAGACTAGCAAGAAGAAACTAATCCAATTTCTAATTCTTTCACTTGTTCCTTTCAATCTTTGTTTCTTAGCTATAGGTTGCATTCTTCAATCCAAGAATGTACCAACGACGTCTTTCTATGCAACCATGGTCCCTAAATTCTAGGTGTTTGTGTGATTTGTCAACTCTACTTGCACATTTAGGTTTGGCACCTAGCTAATTGAAGTCCTATCTTTTTATTTATTATCTTATAGAAAAATATTCTTTAATTATTCTCAACCTTTTATTTTAGTTCTTTCATCTACCATCCTATAAAAATAAGATTTCACTTCCACAAAAATGAATTAATGTAAGGGGACGTTTGGTAATGTGTAAAATTGTGCAATTGTAGGAAATGGTGGGAAATGAAAAAGAGAATATTTTGAGAAATGTGTGATTGATAGGAAATGATAAATGTATAGTTGGAATAAATAAGTTTGTTGTATGTAGTTGGTAGGGAAAATGATTAGAAAATAGGGATAAAAGTGAAAAAATAGTGTGATTGATAGAGTAATGATTAGTCTTGGAAAACCAAATATCTCTGGAAAACCATAGTTCTCATACTCATATGTTAACCCTAAATCTGCTAGATTTGAGCCCAGCTTCATGACCAAATGAAATGTATTGAGATCATGTTTCTTGATAATACTTTCTGTAAAATTTTGTTCATGATAAGTCTAGACTTGGTTAAGATTATATTTTTCAAAATCTATATTTAATCATCATAAGAAGAGATCGATAACAAGAAATAAAGGATTTTATATGAAAAAGAATGATTTTTGGAGAAGAGATCTAATCTCAAACCATAAAGCAAAGAGAGAGAATTTTATATGAAAAAGTATAGTGGTGATCTTTTGAAAGTATATTATGGACTTGAAATAAGATTTCAATTCCATAGAAAATGAATTAATGTAATCTAGCAGATTTGGGCCCATCTTCATGACCAAACAGAATATAATCAGATCATGTTGCCTTAATAATACTTTTTCTTAACATTTTGTTCATGATAAATCTAGAGTTGGTTTGGGATTTTTTTCAGAATCCATATTTAATCATCATAAGAAGAGATTAATAATAAGAAATAAAGGATTTTATATGAAAAAGAATGATTTTGGAGAAAAGATCTACCTTGAAACCATAGAGCAAAGAGAGAGAATTTTATATGAAAAAGTACAGTGGTGACCTTCTAAATGGGCTTAATATATTATGAACTTGAAATAAGATTTCAATTCCACAAAAATGAATTAATATAAATCAGCTAGATTTGGGCCCATCTTTATGACCAAATAAAATATAATTAGATCATGATTCTTAACAATAATTTTTTAACATTTTGTTCAAGATAAGTCTAGTCCTGGTTAGGGATTATGTTTTTCGGAATCCATATTTAATCATCATATGAAAAAGAATGATTTTTGGAGAAGAGATCTACTCGCAAACCACAAAGCAGAGGGAGAGAATTCTATATGAAAAAGTATAGAGGTGGATTTCTAATTTGGCTAGTATATTGAGAACTTGGGCATAACCTAATTAGTTTCACATTCTGATGTATGTGAGTGTGATTTATGGTACAAACCCTAAAATGAGCGTAGTCTTCAAGTCTTCATTAATCTTCATTAATATAATAAACCCTTCAAATTTTAATATTTTGATGTTCGATGGAAAATTTAGAGTGTGTTTGGCAATGAGGAAAAAATATCAACTTAAAACTTTTCAATCTAAAACTTTTCACTTTCTATAATTATCATATTTTTTAATCATTTTTTCACATTTTTCCATACAACTACCCTACTTTTCAATCATTTCTACACAACTATCTATACAATTAACCTATCTATTTTAACTTTATCATCTTTACTCCTCATCATTACCCCTATCATATCACATTATTTGACAACTTTTACTCTCCAAAACTTTTCATCAAAAATTTTATCCATTCCCAAACACACCCTTAATCTATTCATTATATTTAGCATCATTTTTTTAGTTATGAGACCAAGTTTCATTTAAATCCAATATGTGCATAAGCCACATTGCTAAAAAATAAATATATTCATATGTAAATTAAGAAAAATACTTAGATTTATTCACGTATATATTGAAATGTAGTAATACTTTATAAAATCATTGATTCATGTAGTAATGATATTTTAGATGGTTTAAATGTTAAATACTAATTTTAAAAATCATATTTAGCATTAAATCATTTTATTACATTCATTTTACATATTTATAAATGAAACTCATATACAATAATATTAAACAAATGAAAAGGTTTTCATGATAATACAAGAGATGTTAAACACAATAGATGGAATGAATTTTTCATCAACCATCTAAATATTGAAAATGAAAGAAGTTACATAAAAAAGGAGTTTCATTTAAAACATCCCCCGAATAAAATATAGACTTGGTATATTAATGTTAATGTTAGTGTTACAGTTTCTCTTTTAGTCCATTCCTCTCTTTATTAAAGATGTTTTTTAGTATTTATATATGCCTCCCAAAAGGAGGCCTCATCTTAGGGTAAGATCTATCTTCATTCTCTAGAATCATTGGAAGGATAAAATGTATGGTTTTCATTAGCTATGAATGTCTATTTATTACGAGGATGACTTAATGATGAAAATAGGAAAGCACTAGCTTTGCCACTATTAGCATAGCATTTAATGAAGACGACTTGAGGAAGGTCACAACTTTTCGAGGTGCCCTCATTTATGGTGGTGCTTTTAGCAATAAGTTCTATTAGGACGGGTGTCATAGTCCTAATAGAAGAGGGCCTAGTAAAATGATTAAAAATATTCTTCTCTTAAGGATTTTGCTTGTTTTGAAAGATCTTATCAATTCTATCCCATTTTCTTTGAGAGGGTCACCTAACTCTTACCCCTGCAAAATGATTTCAATTAAAATCTTTGGTAAGCTATTACTCTTTAAAAAAATATATATGTAAAAATTGAAAATTAGTTAAATCCATTTACAGGTTCATAAAATATTATAATGATTTATAAAACCATTCATTGAATTAAGGAGAATATTTTGAATAATATAGACGTTAAATTTTTAAATAGATATATAGGGTGTATTTGGAAAGTGATAAAATTTTTGAATGAAAATTTTTTAATGTAATAGTTTTTAAAATAAGAGGAAATAATGTGATATGATATGGATAATTATAAAGAATAAAAATAATAAAGTTAAAATAGATAGGTTAATTATATGGATAGTTATATAAAAATGATTGAAAATAGGATAATTATGTAAGAATATGTGAAAAATAATTTAAAAAGAAGAATTACAGATGTAAAAAGTTTTAGATTGAAAAATTTTTTAGCGAAAAGTTTTTACTTTTTCTAAATATGCCTACAATCAAATAATTTTATTTTTATTAATTTTATACTTATATTATATATAGGTAACGAAAATATTTCATTCATATGAAACTTGTTTACCTTGTTAGACTAACGACCTTTAATAAGCACGGTGGACTTCATGTAGTCATTGAGGTTACACTTCAACAGTTCGACGTAACCCGTTCCACGGAGCTTGAACTCTCAGAATAGTGCATTTTCCATGGGTCTAAAAGCCCCTAAAAACAGGAGACACGTTGCTGCTGATGGTGGTGGCTTCGGAGAGACGGCTATTGCTTCTCTCTTTTTTGATTGATGCAGGCGGCCATGTAGGTCATCTGTTTTTACTTTTTCCCTGCCAATAATCAGTGTTGTCAGAACCGGACCGAACCGGCCGGTCCGACCGGTTCAACCGGGAACCGGGCATATAAACGGTTCGAATACCTGCGGTCCGGTTTAATTATATTAAACCGTTCGAACCGTCGAACCGGCGGTCGAACCGATGGTCACGGTTCGACCGTATGCAACTGGTTCGGCGATTCGGTGAATTAAAAAAAAAGTCGATGTCGTGGCAGTCGTGCGTCTTCCATTCCAGGCAGTCCGGACTCCCCATTCCGCAGCCACTTCAGTCGTCTTCCCTTCCAGGCAGCATCGCAGCATCGCAGCAAGCTTCAGAGTTCAGTCGCCTTCCCCTGCTACGATTGGAGAAGCCCCAAATCGGACATGCCCCTTGCTGCGATCAGCGACCATGTCGGGTTATCATCTTCCCCTCGTCCGAGCCAACGACCTCCTCACGTTAATGCTTCCGGCGACGAGCAGAGCAGCGGCTTGCTTTTCACTTCCAGC
Organism: Annona cherimola; assembly: GCA_030490835.1. Taxonomy (NCBI): domain Eukaryota; kingdom Viridiplantae; phylum Streptophyta; class Magnoliopsida; order Magnoliales; family Annonaceae; genus Annona; species Annona cherimola. The sequence goes on along the minus strand of CM059971.1, from coordinate 98,302,732 downwards.
GATGAGCAGAGCAGCGCGAAGGCTGATGGGTGATCGCTAATCGGAGTCGTGCTGCCAAGGCGCCGAGGAAAGCAGATTCGGCGATTGGAATGAGGCATGAAAACAGAGATGGAGCATGAAACGGATTGATCTTCAGATGACGTTTTAAAATGTTATATTTGGTGGAAATGGGTTCGGTCATTTGGATTTCGGTGCAGATGCACTGGCCGGCAGCTGCATTTGGGGGTGACGGAGTACCAGAAATGGTGCTCTGGTGGTCCATGGTTGTTTGGTGTTCCTGCAGTGCATTTATATACGAATTTAAATATTAATTATTTGATAAATAATTTCAATAATATCACATATCATCTTAGTTTAATTCACTTTATCCTTTAATTTAATTTATCTAAATATAATAATCTACTTTGTTCTCCATATTTTAAAATATAATTATAGTCATATATGTATGATTTTTCCAATTAAATAATTTTATAAATTTGCCCAAATTGTATTAATAAGCTAATACATATTTCAACATTAAAATTTTCTAGCCTATTGATTCATAATTTTATATTTTCAAAAAAAGTCGCAAAATGACCTGTTTTATAGCAAAATTAAAGATTTTATGAAAAATATAATTTTCACAAAATTTCACATAAAATATATATTTAATTAACATTTTTATACTCAAAAAGTGTGAATTTAAATGAAATTATGTGAAGATTTTTAGAATTATTAGAAAGCACAAATATATGGATCCCAATTATATACACCCGGGTGCATTCAGCCTCAATGCACCCGGGTGTACTACACCCATTTTTTTTTATTTTTTTTTGAAATTTTTTTTACACAATGATTAATCTAGGTTTATTTAATATATGTATCAATTTTTACTATTTTTGGAGACTTTTAGATATTTTTTTAAGATTTTTAAAAATCAGTGGCATTTTCGGTAATTTTAAATTACGGAAAATGCCACTGATTTTTAAAAATCTAAAAAAAATATCTAAAAGTCTCCAAAAATAGTAAAAATTGACACATATGTTAAACAAACCTATATTAACAGATTCATGAAAAAATTTTCAAAAATAATTAAAAAAAATAGGTGTAGTACACCCGGGTGCATTGAGGCTGAATGCACCCGGGTGTATATGATTGGGATCCGTATATATATATATATATGTATGTGTGATTGTTGCGGCCTATCCCTGTCCCTCCTGCATGTTTTATACTTATATGTGATTTTTAAAATCTAACATATATATTTAGGATTTATGAAAATATAATTTTATCAATATATTTATTTAAAATTTAAAAATAATTTAACATTTATGACATCATAAATGTGTCATGCTGATGTCACCGGTTCGAACCGGTTCGTTTAGCCGGTCGAACCGGTTCGAACCAGACCAGTTCCTTTACCGGTTCAATCACCGGTTCGGTTCTGACAACATTGGCCAATATGTGAATTTTCAACTATACAAAACTGGCTTATGCGGGTCATATCAAGACGTCCTGGTACTGACGTCTTCTCTCGTCCCTTCAGTTGGTATTATTTGGTACCCCGGGTTGAGGTTGAGGGCATTATTCGGTTCTTCGTTGCTGTGGGGATTAAGCATGTACTAGTTTATAATATCTAATAGCTTGTATGTACATACTTGAATAAAAAAAAAATTAAAAATTGCCTTATCCATGGGTGTAAAAGGATTAAAAACCTCTAAAACAGGAGAACGGTTTTGGCGGGAAGCTTTGGCGGGAACTCGGTTTCCACCATCTTCCTACGAACTCTTTTAAAAAACTGATTTTTTATTTTTTCAAAATCTAATCACATGTATTATTTAAAATATAATTTTGACCATTCATAATGACAATAATATAATATAATAGTGATAATTTAAAAATTATGATATAAGGATATTAATGGTGTATATATTTTTAGATTATAAATAATATAGAAAATAAGATTTGTATGATCTGAAACCTTATATACATGTATTTGGTTTAGATGAGTCTAAAAATATCATTTTCGTTTTGTAAAATATTGTATATTAATTTTTATTTACTAAATATGTAAATTTTATGATTTTTACATATTTAAAGTCAAAATAATATCTTATTTTGTTAATTTTCATTATGAACAGTCAAAATAATATTTTTAAATAATATATGTGATTAGATTTTTGAAACAAAATCAAAAAAATTAATTTTTTCGAAGGAGTTCCTACAAGACCCGAAGCCGTTATCGTATACAGTGAAAGCACGGAGAGATGGGACGATTTCGCAGCTTCTGAAAAATAAGCGGCAACCGTAGGTTAGCTATGTTGTATTGTCAGTCATTCGAAATGCGTAAAGGGCAATTGTTAACGCGGCCCCTGAATAAAATATATGTATATATAAGAAATTACGGGTAAATTTTGTAGGCATTTTTGGTAACTTTTCTTTCATTTTTCAGATATTTTAATTTCAAAATTGAAAAGACTGCGCATATAATCATGATATTCTCATTTTTAAAAAATAAAAAATAAAAATACTAAATTTGTCAAAAAAATAAAAAATAATAAAAACTTCTTCCAGCCAAACGCACGGAGAGTCGGCCGTGTCGAGTCAGAGCCGAATGGCCATTGCTTCATTCCTCTTTTGATTGATGGATGTGGCCATGCAGTGGGCCATCTCCTTCTTATTATTATCTTTTGGGTTTTTTTTTTTTTTTTTTTTTTTTGATGAAAAAGAAAACCTTATCCCCTCTCCCCAACACTTTGGGAGGGAGATTGGATAAGGCGATCCGAGCAATTCATAGACAAAAAAATGTCTGTACAGATTTTCTCGTGAATAACATGAGGGGGGTTGTCCCACCACACCTGTTGATATAATACAGAAAAAGAAACAAAATCGGCCAAAGCATGCGCCACCGCATTCCCCTGTTTTAGGACATGATGAACCGAAATGAAGTTTGAGGATTGATCCTAAGACAGGAGAATGCGGTGGTGCATGCTTTGGCCGATTTTGTTTCTTTTTCTGTATTGGATCAACAGGTGTGGTGGGACAACCCCCCTCATGTTATTCACGAGAAAATCTGTACAAACATTTTTTTGTCTATGTTAGCAACTCTCTGAAGAGAAGTTCCGTCCTACGTTCCGATCTCCCTCCCTTGTAGAATTGGAATCAATTAATGGCTTCCACCAATGCACGCGGTTGGCGGTTGCATTCGACTCCCTTCCTTCATGTACTTTCCTCAAAGACCGGCTCGTCGATCCTTTCGCAATTCCTCCTGCTGTCCTCCAAAATCCAAATACGTCCATATTTTACCAGAGCTGGGTTTGAGATCCCGCCTTCTCTCCCAAAATATTCATAGGCCCGACTCTGAAGCTTCCCATCATCGTGCTATACATGAGGGCCTGTCAGCATGGCCCATTGATAGTCCAACAGTATCAGTATAATATACGGCGAATTGCTTACTCCTAATGTCGTTTATATCCACATATTTCTAAAAATACCTCTAATATTCACAAATTTTCATTTAATTCTAGCCATACTCATGCTATCAAAGATCTATTAAAGCGGCTCTTATAAAATTACTATGTTCATCCCTAATTGTAATTTTATATTAAAAATTTATATTATAATGAATTTTTAGTAATTCTATTTGAATATAGATCTTTAATTTTGAGGAAAGCAACTTCAAATTATATCAGGTCTTAGGCTATTTGTTATTTTACAGTGAGACTAATCATTCATTTAACGGATTCTTTGTGACATAGATATATGGAAAATTAGGATAAAAAATCCTGATATGAATGACCTTTTTGAAAGTGAAAATTAAAGATAAAATTCGTAGGTATACACGAAATTTTGTCATATAATATAAAAATCAAATAATAGAGTGTTTATTCTCAAAAAAGGGAGTATTTGTTTACACCAAAAAATTTTAATATAAAACTTTCGGCTACAATTACTTTATTTTTTAATTATTTCTTCAATTTTTCATATACAACTACCTTACTTTTCATAAAAAAACTACCTTATACTTCAATTATTTCTACACAACTACTATATATCTAACATATTTATTAACTTTATTCTCTTTACGTCTCATTATTATCCTATTATATCGTATAATTTTCTTCCATTTCAAGAACTTTTATACAAAATGTTTTTTTTATAAAGTTTCAACACTTCCCAAACATACCTAGGATGTGTTTGTTAATATATAAAACTTTTCAATATAATACTCTTTACTCTCTGCAACTACCCTATTTTTAATTATTTTTTGCTTCATATCTAATTACCCTATGTTTCAATTGTTTCTACATAATTACTTATACATCTAACTTATCTATTTCAACTGTATTTTCTTTAATCTCTATAATTATCTCTATCATATCACATCATTTTCTCACATTTCAAAAACTTTAACGCTAAAAATTTATTATCAATAGTTTTATCACTTCTCAAATACACCCCTAATATAAAATCATATCTATAATTGTTTCTAGGTAGGAAGACGTTATAATAGATTAACTTCATATTTCAATTTTCTTTGGTTCATCCAACTTTGGAAGTATAACTAAACTTATTAATTATGTTTGTCTTTATTATTATTTTTTATTCGTATTATATACATTGTAACATCTGATATTACAAATTAAGTGCTTTCACAACTCTTACCTTGGAAGAACATCTTATAAATACACTACTCTCATAAGAGAGGTCAAATAGGTCACTGGAGTTACCACCAACCCACATGGCTGGTGGCATGTTTATCTTTATTTTTAGTATCGTTTTTCCTACTTATGTGCATATCGGCTACTTGGGTAACACACTTCCACAATCGCTGTCATCTGGATGATGTTAGGTATCGTGTTTTTTGTGAGAATGATGAGATAAAGTGAGAACTGAAAAATAAAATATTTTGAAATTTGTGTGATTGATATAAAATAATAAGGATAAAGATAGAATAAATAAAGTTATTAGAGTGTAGTATGAAAGATAAATGATTGAAATATAAAAATAAAAAAGTAAAATATGATCATTAATTGATAAATTAATGAGCTTAAAAATTATTGCTCTCACATTTCTCCGTACCGCAATTCCCACCGGCATTAACAACAAGCCCTTGCACGCATATTTATCGGGATGGCATGGAATCTTATCTGCTCCGGCCTACGATGCCGCTCTTCTCAAGACTACTCCGCGTGCATCAAGTTCGAAGATGAATTTTTAAGATTTTTTGTGGATGAATTTTAAGATATTAAATATCAAACGGTCAATCTTTTGGATACCCAAACACGTCAGTGCATAAATAGTATGATCAGTGATCTCCTGCCCCGTCCCAAAACTATACCTCCATCAGGTGCAAGAGAAAAAATATTACCATACCAGCATAAAATAAAAATGTAACTTTATATACCAACATAGGCTACCCTGCTGTTGGTGGAGCGTCCGGAGCAGAGGTCTGGAGTTCGAATCCCACTTTGGGATTTCGAGAAAAAAATTATTGTGGGAGCTTTGGTCACCCTTTCGGTTGGTGGAAGCTATGTATTTTTAATTCTTTGGCGGAGCTGCGTCTCCAGATTTCTTTGGGGAGCTATGTGTCTCCCGATTTGTATGAATGTCTCAGAGCTTCAGTGTAATATATGTTGAGATGTCTGTAAATATACCCATAAAAAAATGTAACTTTATCATTAAGCATATGCTATACCATATTAAACTGCATTAGACTTCTTTAAACCTTTTTACATTATGGGTGCCTGTGTTTATATTCAAAAATTTTCAAATCAAACTTTTCGATTTAAAATTTTTCATTCTCCATAACTTCTATAATTTTTAGTTATTTCTCCATATATTCCTAAATAACTATCCTATTTTTCAAATATTTTTATATAACGACTTATATAACTAAATTATCTATTTTAAATTTATTCTTTTTACTCTTAATAATTATTCTTATTATATCATATTATTTTCTTAGATTTTAAGAACCTTTACACGAATAGTTTTTCATCCCCAAATTTTATCACTTTCCAAACACACTTTATATCTAAATTTATGATTTTATTAGACTTCATTAAACTTTAATTTTTTGTGGACTTCTACTTAAAGTCTGTTAGACTCCACCGGAATTAAATGGAACGGTGACCAAGGTTAAAAGATATTTTATCTTATTTAAAAATATTTAAACACGTCTGCTCTCCAAAAATCTAAATACATTTGCATAGTATTAGTATTTAGAAAAGTTATAAAACATGAAGTGCTTCTTTAAAAATTTTCAAAAAATGCCCTTCCATTTTCAACTTATATTAAAATGCAATGCGGTAGACTATATATCACGTTAGATTTAGGCAGTTAGGCCATGTAGCCGGATCAAGGCCGACCGGTGAACTGACCGAATTCGATCTGAGATATGTTAGTTTTTAACCGATTAGCCTGAATCCACTTAAATAAATAGGTTGGTGATGAGTTAAGCTTGCCTTGCTTATCAACCATATTACCTAATTCATGTAACTAGTCAACTGATGCAATCCATTTATGACTTACAAGGTAATTGAGTTAATATCTTTGTTGAAATTTATTTTATGTGTAATTATTAACAATGAAATTAATATTCTAATCTAAAATGAGTATAAAAATTATTCGTTTAAATATAAACAAATTGTTAGCATTAGAAGTCTTTATGTATTGTTTATGGTTATATTTTAAATACTTTATCTTTTACTTTTATTATCCAACTAATTTCCTATCTATTAGCAACTAGTTTTACCAACCAATTAGTAACCTATGACCCAATCCGTTTACATTAAATGGATTTGTGTTAAAGTTAAATTTTTTTACGAATGAATTATTAAGTATTATGCTTGAAGTTTCTTTTCAAATAAAATCCGGGTAAGATTAGCCTAGGTCCAAATAATGTAACCCGACCCGGCACGTGGTCGAAGGGCCGGCCGGGAGAGGGCCGCTCGTTCGATTAACTGCACGTGCTCCGCTTTCGAAGGAATGATCCGCGTGCATGGCATGTGGACGACGATTACTCGGAGATTTGCCGGGATGTATCTACTCTGTACTCTTCTAATTTAAAATCACCTCTTCTTTCCCATCAGAAAAAAAATAAAAAATCAACCACTTCTTAAACTCCAGCCAACCGACAATCGCTGGCTTGCCAGCTTCTTTCCCACACTAAAATATTACTAGTAAAGATTGACTTCAAAATTGCAAATTCCCTCTTGAAATTTTTTAAAACAATGCACATGCACTTGAAAGATGGAAGTACAGCTAGTTTTAATGGAACAGATCCTAAAATGATATAAAATCCTCGATCCCCCAAGCCCCAAGGTCCCGGGACGCCTATATAACACTACCGAGACGGGAAACACACGCCATCAGCTGATCTCGTTCTCCTCCTCCTCAGGTCTCCCCCTCATTCCTGCAAGCAAATTAGCAATGGCTCCCTCCGATGAAATCGAATTCGAACTCTTGCCTTTCCTCCGCATCTACAAAGACGGCCGCCTCGAGCGGCTCATTGGCACCGACGTGGCTCCCGCAGGTTTCGATCCCGCCACCGGCGTCACCTCCAAAGATATAGACATTAACCCTGAGCGGGGTGTCGCCGTCCGCCTCTATCTCCCCAAACTCACTCACCCTACTAAGAAACTCCCACTTCTCGTCTACTACCACGGCGGCGGCTTATGCGCCGAGACGCCTTATTCGCCTCAGTACCACAACTACGTAAACTCGCTGGTCTCTCAGGCCAACCTGGTAGGGGTGTCGGTCCACTACCGACTAGCCCCAGTGGCCTACGTTCCAGCAGCCTACGAAGATTCGTGGGCCGCACTCCAGTGGGTGGCGTCGCATGCGCAAGGCGGTCCAGGCACCGAACCCTGGCTTCGAGACCACGCCGACTTCACCCAGCTCTTCCTCAGTGGCGACAGCGCAGGCGGCAACCTTTGCCACGACATGGCAGTGCGAGCCGCGAAAAGCGAGATTGGGTATGGCGTCAGCATCTTCGGCTTGATCTTGGCCCACCCCTGGTTCTGGGGGGCAGAGAGAATTGGCAAGGAGCCCCAGGATCCGGCAACGTCGGCTTTTGAGGACACGCTATGGAAGTTCGTGTATCCGACTTTGACGTCCATGGACGATCCTATCATCAACCCCGCAGCACCCACGTCGCCGAGCCTGGCTACGCTTGCTTGCAAGCAGGTGATCGTAGCTGTGGCGGAGAAAGACATATTGAGGGATCGAGCGTGGGCTTACTATCACGCGCTGTCCTCGAGTGGATGGAAAGGGAAGGTGGAGATCTTCGCGACTGAAGATCAGGACCATGTCTTCCATTTGAAGTTTCCTGAACATGTGCAGTCTGTTCAACTGATGGATCGTGTGGTTTCTTTTATCAACATCTGAGGACACGGACGGTGGTCGCTATTGATGCTGCTTCCATTCCTCTCGCCTCACTCTGAGTGAAATATGCTAATGCCTGCTTCTCTGGGCATTACTTATCCTTTGAATAAAATAAGTTGATTTCATGACTGCCAGTCTTTGAGGGAAATAAGTTGAATTAATGCCTTTTTTTTACGGAATTGAATTAATTCTTGTTAATTTGGTGGGCATTTGAACCTATATATCTTTATCTTAGACTTCTCCTAAACTATGTCAAACTCTGTTGGCCTTTTAAAAGCTTATTAAGGTCCATAAATTATTTTTAGTTTTATAAGATTATATTAAACTTTATCAAGTCCATATGCACAAGAAAATGGCTAGCGTATGAAAAATGATGAACTTCAAGAAAAAAAGCATTAAAATGAAAAATAAATTTTTTGAGAAACTCTGCACTGTCTAAAGGAATGAATCAATAAATATCAACATAGTTTGAGGCATGTATGACATATACATCTAATGCAAATAACTTCGGTATCAAAAACATCACTTTTCAATTGTAAGTCCTGCAGATGATTTACTAAGAACTGAAAATATGTTTAATGAATTTCTTTGAATGTAAAAGTTTATTAATTGTCCAGGGCTCCATACCGTAGAGAAAAAAATCCAAATCATAATGCTAGAAATATACGGTCGAGTTGAATGATCTATATGATGAAAAAATGTTACAGAATTACATAGATTGCGACTCATATGAGAAACTTGATGAAGGTGAAATGTTTATTGGGAATTTGAGCCGAGCCCCAGAAACTCAAGGCCTGTGAAGCTTGTGGCAACTCTCAGAGTAAAGCTTCACCATAGATTTTGCTTTATGTTACCTACAGAGATCAGACAACTATAGTGATTAATGGGAAAGCTTTTCGACTTTTTACTAGGAAGACGCTAATAAAGTGACTTACCTGATCAGCTGCCAATTTCCATTTGTTTGCACAATGAGAAAGAAGGAAGCTCATAAGGTGAAAGAACTCCATCTTTAGGTCAGTTCTAGCCTGCACATAATTCAAACAGAAATGGGTAGCCTGTAACATGAAATCATATCAGAAAAAATTTAGTTGTAAAGCTCCACTAACAAAAAAATGTTGTCAATTTACCAGCAGCCTCTGGAGAACACTAATATCTAGAAGAGCCAGATTATTCATTACCTTTAAGACACCAGTTGTCACTCTTCAAAGCTTGATGGAAGAACATAGGATCCCTAACATTCAACATGGGAATCAACTGTCGGGGGAAAAAGATGAATAAGCATCAGTCATACAACATGCATTTGCACGAAGTTATAGTCATTCTTTTAAAATAGTAACATTTTATGAAACCAACCAGGGAAATAAGTTCTATAGATCTAACTAAGCTTACATCACCCCACTTTTGGTTTTAAAAAGAAAAAATTACAGAAATTCCATCGCAAGTAATCAACTGCAAAATTCTAAATTTCTCAAGAATGGTGAAACAAACTTTAACTCTTGTTTAGAGACCTCAATAGAAATTAGTTAAGAGTTGGATTTCCAAATCCCAGAAAGAGATTTTCAGTTTGGAGGGCATGGATAAGATTTGGACGTTTAAATAGTTAATATCTATGTGAATTCATTTATAAAAGTACGTACGAAATAGACGAATTTTTTTTAAAAAAAAACAACCCAACTTAGTCTCTTTAAGTTATAGTTGGATGTCCAAATCCCAGAAACGGATTTTTTAAATTTGTGTAGCTGTAGCTGTAGCCTATGCCCAAATAAACTATCTTTCTTCTTTTTATTTTTGTATTAGTTTGGGACTTACCAATGTGATTTTGTGAAATTTAAGTCATTGAACGTGTTTAATTATACATCAAATAATGTACATGTTTCATTAGGAAAAAAATTTGTATAAACTTTTAAATAAGTTTAGTGCATGTATATATATAAATTTTAAAAATTTTGTATTTGTAATACACAATACATTATTTTCAAACAAGATGAATAATTTAAATTTCATGAAATACATAAATGGCAACAAAATTGAGCATTGCGAAAAATAAGAAATGTTTCCATTAAATTACTGCCCACTAAATATTCATAGCTAATGTAAATAAAGAATGCTTTTTCACTAAGATGTAAAAAATAAAATAAATCTGCATTTTTTATAGAATTTATATATCTTATAAATTTTGCCATTTTGAACATGTGGCAAGAAAACGACTTTAAAAATTTAAGAATATAATTATAAAAAAATAATTTTTGGAAAATTCATGCATGAGACACTTCTTATGCTTTCTGTTGTTAACTCTGAAATGAGGTATATAAGAAACTTTCACCTAACGTTATCCACTTACTGTTGTAACGTGAACTTCAACATAGGTGTTCGGGTTGGGGCAACACTTGGCTAACTTGATATCGAGAAAGGTATTCGGTATGGTCATGCAATATTTTGAAAGCTAGACCGATGGAACTGGAACTGGCCCAACAATAAACTGATTATAATCCATTAACCCAGTTTGATCGTGCAACTGGTTTAAAAAATCATAAAGCCTGGTTGGGGTTGGGGGTAATAACAGGTAAAATTTAGATTCAACAATACGTATAAAGAATATCAAAATTTTAAATTTTAACCTTCATTTTAAACCCGTATTATCAACTTCAAACGGACTTAGGTAAACCTTACCTAGACCTATTTTAAAGAGAGAGGTTATGGTAGGCTAACCTTCGCCCAACTCATTATATATAATATAGGATTGAGGCTGCTGAGAACCGAATGGGTGCCCAGCATTGTGGCGCAGATCAAGTACCACCAAGGCGTGTTGCCAATATAGAAATGAGGCTGGGTTTGACGGTAACTGATATTATGCTCCGGGGAGCATTGCATTGAGCTCTCAATCCTCCCATGTGCATACATCTTTTTTTTGAGTTTTTTTTTTAAAAATTTTTTTTACAAGATTGTTAATCTAGGTGTATAACATGTGTATAAATTTTTACCATTTTTGGAGTATTTTAGATATTTATTTTTTATTTTTGAAAATCGATGGCATTTTAAATAATTTAAAATTACTAAAATGTCGCTGATTTTTAAAAATAAAAAAATAAATATCTAAAATACTCTAAAATGGTAAAAATTAATACATATGTTAAATACACTTAGATTAACAATTTTACAAAAAAAAATATAAAAAAATATAAAAAAAATGGGCGTATGCATCGGGAGCTCAATGCTCCCAGGAGCATACGACCAGGTTGGTAAGTACTATCCAAAAATAAAAGCCCCTCCATTTCCATCCTTCCCGAACATAAAAAAAAAATCTGCTACTCCACCATAAAATAAAACCAAAGTCCTTCACCTATTCTAGCCGTACAAAAAATTCCAACCTCCTATCTGTTGTGCATGTTCCTGGCTTGCCCCCCTCAAAAATGCCCCTATTTATTTTATTTTATTATAGTGTATTATTTACTTATAACTTGTATCTCTGTTTATATATTGCCAATGCTTTATCATTTTACTGTAATATTTTGGTTTTAATCTTCCCAAAAAGATTAGTGGTAACTTCCCCTTTTATTTTCTATTATTATTATTATTTTAATATTTTATTTTTATTTCTTGAAATAATATTATAAATTGGTACTACCCATTTTCCAATAACATTTTTCCAACCGCATATTTTTTGGCATTTTCTTGCATCTTTTATTTTATTTTTAGGTTGGTTAAAATAAACCAACTCATTAGAGCGCATGTTGCCTACGAAAGGGGTGCTACTCCTGGTTTCATTAACCTTTGCTAGGCTAGGAGAATTCATGTTAGTAAGGGTTATTTCAAAATAACTTTGTTAACTTTTAATTTAATTTTTCATATTGTTAATATTTTTTTATTCTCAAATACTTATCATTTTACTCTCAACCTCTCTCTATTGTCTTTTTTAGGTCAATTTGTAAAGGATAATTTGCAAATATACTCATATAGTTTACCACAATTGAAAATCTACCCACATTATTTCAAAAATTATAAATTACCGTCATATAGTTTGATTATAATTGCAAATATAGTTACGTGGTTATGAACTCTTTACCGTATCGTCACGATATGAGTATATTTGTAAATGTTTGCAAACAATATGAATATATTTGTAAAAATTAAATATACTTACTTAATTTTCAAAATTACAAATATCCTACATAGTTTATATATCTTTACAAATATACCCTCACCATGTTGTTATAGTAGTTATGTCATTATGGCATGACCATATTTGCAATTATGGTTAAACTATGTAGGATAATTTATAATTTTTGAAACTATATAAGTATATTTGTAATTAGGTTCAGACTAAATGAGTATATTTACAAATCACCCATTTGTAAATATAACTACTTTTATAGGAGTAAATATAATTACTTAATTTGACCATAATTGCAAATATACTCATATAAATCATAAATAACTCTCACATAGTTTGACCATATTTGCAAATATATTCATGCTGTTACGACATCGTTACTACATCGTCACGACGTGAGCATATTTGCAAAGATACATAGGCTATGTAAGTGTATTTTAGAAAATAAATACACCAACTTAATTCTTGAAAATACAAATATACTCATATAGTTTGTATATTTTTGCACATATACCACTTCGTGATAGTGCAGTATTGGTGTCGTAACGGCATAGGTATATTTGTAACTATGATTAAATTATGTGGAGTCATTTGTAATTTTGAAATTGTGTAGGTATATTTACAATTATAGTCAAACTAAGTAGTGCATTTGCAACTCACCTTTTTTATGTGTACTTTCTGAGCTATCTTGGGAATATCTTAAATGCTTTAGAATAGTCAATACTTTCATAGCAAAGTAATTTAAATAGTAGTTGTCCATGAATGAGGTATCTGGTGCCATAGTTTCCATACAGGGGGTGTTTGTTAACATCGTAAAGTTTTCAAACTAAAATTTTTTAATCTTTATAAATATTTTATTTTTTAGTTATTTTTTTACTTCTTCATATATAATTACCCTACTTTATAATTATTTCTGTACGATTACTCATATATTTAATTTATTAATCTGAACTTTGTTTTCATTATTCTTTATCATTATTCATATCGTATTTTATTATTTTCTCATATTTCAAAAAATTTTAGACCAAAAATTCTTTAAAAACTAACGTGCCTACTGATGATTCGCGGGCAGGCATGTGTTGACGTCCAGGGGAAGTTTTCGCCTTGTTACTGTCAATGACTCGTGCACTCTTCTACTCTTAAGGGCCCCACTCGTTAGTTGTTTCTTCTTAAACTATTGACCAATAAATTGGCGCTTCCTTTCGCAGACTAGAACCAACTCTAACCACTTAACAGTCGCCGGCGGCTTATCAGAAAAAAACAGTTGCTGACTGTTATCAGTTATCAGTTATCACATGGGAGGGGACACGTCATCGAAGTCATCTTGTGGAGCCGTGTCTGCAACCTGCATGAGTTTCTATCCTAACAGAAGTTCAAGTCGTGTTGGACTACTGTGAAAGGGGAGCCTTTCTAAGCCGTGTATCTTCTTCTTTTTTCATACGGAATTCCAGCTGTAATCGCAACAAAATGGTCCCTCTTTAAGAGAATTCTGACTTGCCTTGTTCATCAAGACTGTACTATGATCTTATCCAGTCAAGTGTGAGTATTTTGATCCGGGAACTGAAATCAACTGCTGAAAAGTTCAAATCAGTAAATTTCCAACATGTTTTGAGAACGGGCAATTGGTGTGCACACAATATTCGTGGAGTATGTGTATAGGCACTCAGACCCATCAGATGTAGTGGGGAGACCCACCAATGGTTATTGTAAATCCATTATACATGTACTTTTTGTACTCATCTTGGTTGTATATATAATCTCACTTTACTGCAAAAGAAAAAAAAAAAAAAAAATTCAACTCTAACCCGCATACGGCCGAGACTCTCATCTTAACATAATTATACTCTTCGAGCATGATATCCACGAGGTCCTATAATACCACTCGGCGACTATAAAACACGGATGTCGTGGGCGAGAAAAGCAAGTCCATCAGCTCATCTCATTTTCCACCTCTCGTCACTAAATTTTTTCTCTCATTCAGCAATGCCTCAGGCTAACAATCCCTCCGATGAAGTCGAAACTGAACTCTTGCCTTTCCTTCGCGTCTACAAAGACAGTCGCGTCGAGCGCTACATTGGCACCGACGTGGCTCCTGCGGGTTTCGATCCCGCCACTTGCGTCGCCTCCAAAGACGTAGAGATTTTTCCTGAGCTGGGCGTGACCGTCCGCCTCTATCTCCCCAAACTCACTGACCCAAAGGCGAAACTCCCAGTTCTTGTCTACTACCACGGGGGGGCCTACTGCGTCGAGACGCCCTACTCGCCGCAGTACCACAACTACTGCAACTCACTGGTCTCCAAGGCCAACATAGTGGGGGTGTCGGTCCACTACCGAAGAGCGCCAGAGCATTGCGTTCCCGCTTGCTACAACGACTCATGGACCGCACTGCAGTGGGTTGCATCGCATGCGCATGGCGGAAGCGGGAAAGAGGACTGGCTCCGACACCACGCTGACCTCTCCCAAGTCTTCCTCAGCGGCGACAGCGCAGGCGGCAATCTTTGCCACGCCATGGCGATGCGGGCTGGGGACGAAGAACTTGGGTACGGCGTCAGCATCTACGGCCTGATCTTGGTCCATTCCTGGTTCTGGGGGGAAGAGAGGATTGGCAAAGAGGCTGAGAGTCCGGAGAAGGTGGATTTTGAGAACAGGCTGTGGAAGTTCGCGTATCCGTCTTTGACAAGCCTGGACGATCCCTTAATCAACCCCCTATTGCCAACGTCGCCGAGCCTGTCGAAGCTGGCGTGTGAGCAGGTGATCGTCGCTGTGGCGGAGAAGGATGTATTGAGGGACCGAGGTTGGGCTTACTATCAGGCGCTGTGCAAAAGTGGATGGAAAGGCAAGGCGGAGATCTACGAGACTGAAGGGGAGGACCATGTCTTTCACCTGAAATTTCCTGAGAGTGAGAAAGCTACTAAAATGATGGAACGTTTTGTTTGTTTTATCAACAGGTGAGGGAGTATGTTAGGTACTAGGAAGTAATAATTATGAAATAAGTTGAAACAGTCTGATAACAAAATGCCTCCAACTTTTGTGGCATTTGCAGTTGTATTACCTGTAGGCTGTCATCATTCAATAAAATCCCTTCTACGAAATTCATTGATGAACCGAAATACATCGTTGGTTGTCAACTCACACTTCCAGCCCATTTATTAATGGATTAAAATTAGAGGTCAAAAAAATAAATAGACTTAATTCAGAGTTTTTTAAATAAATGATCTATGAACAGTCAATCTGTACAACTATTTAAATAAATAAATAATTTAGGTTTGAGACGTTTGGTAACAACTCAACCCATCAATCTATTTACACTACAACAAAACTCACCAGTAGCAACACAGAAATGGTTGCTATTGCTGTTTTTTCGTTGCTAAAAAGAGTTAGCAACCAAAAATCATTGGTTGCAGATTTATACTTAAGCCACGCTCCAATAAGTCTATAGCAGTGACAACTGAATGGTTGCAAATTGTGTATAGCAATGAAATTTTCTGGATGTAAATTATGGATGATTTCGTCGCAAGTAATTAATCCGGTGACCGACCGGTGAGAGCATTTTCATAGCAATTGAGATATCAATTGCAACGAAATTTTTGGATGCATATGGTGTACAAAATTTGTTACAACTCTACTTTTCGATGACAGCACGATGATGGGATTATACAATTGGCACGAAATATTTGGATGCAAATGGTGCATAATTTCATTGCAAATATTCAAGTGATTAGTAGCAAGGTACACATTTGCAACGAGTTCCTTTAGTGTTATGAACAATTTCGTTGCAATTAGTAATAAAACCACTTGCAATTGATAATAAAAAATGTTGTGATTGCCTTTAATATAAAATCTTAAAGAATTGCAAAATCAAAAAAATATTATAAATAATTACATGCTTTTATCATTAATTACAATATACAATAAACAATAGAGCTAAAAACTTTTAAAAAACAAATAGATTATACACCAACAACATGATTAAAAAAATTTAAGTGTCTTAATACTTGAAGCTCTCTCCACAAACAAGCCGATATCTTCTTGTATCTTTATTATTTTTGCTCGGACAAATATAATTGTCACATCTTTATAGTTCCTCTCAAACACAATAAAGCTTTCTAAGTGAATAATCATGTAAAATGGAAAATTTTAAGCAAATTACCTCAACTACCAATATAATCCATATCCATAAAAAATATCATCATCATAAGCCATTTCTTACCTTAGTGGGGTTAGTTTTCATCATCCAAAAAGAAGATAATGAGAAATAAAAATAACCCTGTTGTTCAACCTTAACAAACGCCAATGCGCCTTTAAGAGAAGATTGTTCAAATCTACCTTTAACAGAGTTGGAAATCAATAAAGTAGCCACATGGCAATAAGTGTTAGAATATATATAAACTAATGAATTTAACAAGAACATGAATAAACAAATAAATAAAATCATTTATATATAGGACTGACACTCATCTTTGTCATTAGATCAAACAACTTACTATATGTGTGCCACCTATGCTTCCTCCACATGTAGCAGATTCCCCAAAAGAAAGCTAGTTGCCTAAATCAATAGCATTCAACATCAGTAATAGAATTGCAAACCTTCATTGAAATCAAACAAAATGTATTCAAGCAAACATTACTGAACAGGTTGCTAAATGGAAGCAACAAAGGCACATATTTGTAATAGCTTGAAGCCACCATGGTGCATCGAGCAAAAATTTACCCATCTAAAGTTGGATGTAATCACCAATAATCAATTGATCAACCTAAGACTTAATTTCAGAGCCTGACTTCTCAAACATGTTACCTTTCCATAGCTCATCTAGCATATCTTCTAGTATTCCAATCTATAAGTAAGAACAAGAACTACAACCTTTACAAATAGTTACATTATCCAATGCTAGAGAAGAATTAAGAAAATCTGGACTAGAGGAAACTCCCAACCTTTTGCAAGATAGGGAATTAGCCTTTTTGGCAATATAGCAAAATCGAAATAGAGTTAGAATAACAAACAATACATTGCATCAGTTGACATCATGCAATGTAGAATTAAATCATATTATCTCATAATTCCTGACATTTAGTTCCATTTACAATTATTTGTTGAAATAGGTTAATTTAGTTATTCTTGATAACTTGGTTCTGCAAAATGACAGAGAAAAACTTGCATAAAATTTGAGGTTACAGAACTAGGTGATTAAGGTTAAGTGTAGACATTCAAATTATGCACATATTTGTTGAAATTGGTTAATTTAGTCATTCTTCATAAGCACATATAATGCATGGGTTGGATACCTAACACAAAGGAACTAAATGAAAGGGAGACAAAGATCTAAAATAAACTCAAGATGAAGGTAAAGTGTTAAAAAGATATTAAGATTTTCTAAAACACAATCATTGAATAAACAAAGCAAATTTCTGAAATTCACCTCTTTTCCAATCTTCCCAATAATGATTCCAACTTGTATGGAAGCTATTAGCTCAGCTAGCTCTTTTGATGTGAGTTTGATCTGATTTATTGCTAGTCTTTCATTTTTCAGGTATGTAGCAATATCTCCCATAATCCAGTTAACAGCAAGCTTCGCATCAGCACTATACAATAACATAAAAAAAAATCATGCGACTTGCAAGTTGTGGTGTGTTCTCCTCTTTCCAAGTTTGTAAGTAGGTGGATGATGTAAGGATAATATGGTGTCTGGAGTTTTATATAGTTTTCTGTCAAAGGCAAGCCTCTCTTGAAGCTTCAATGCATCTGCATATTTTACAAATGCCCATATTCCAAACCTTAAGGCTCCTCTGGAGTTGCATTTCTTGTAAATCAGAACGACAATTTTCCTCCAGTATTTGCATTCACCTTTTTGTAATTCTACAATTTGTAAAATAAATTGAAATTGCAAAAATGCCCCCATTTATTTTTTTAAATTTTGATTTATGCAAAACCACCATTGTTTACAACAACCATTAAATTTTCTAACAGAATTCTATGGATTTTTTTATCATTACAAATTCAATGTTTCATTAGTCACATTTGATCAACTTTACTTCAAGATTAAGTGGGGCCCTATATAAGTTAGGGATGTAACTCGAGTTAATTTGGTTCATCTGCTTATCCGTGACTTATTTGTAAAAAGTCCACCCTGCTCTACTCATTCGTCAGTTCAATTTGTAATGTACAAATGCAACCTACTCTACTCATTACCCTTATAGATCAGGTTTTGATTCTGGTTCTAAATCACTTCTTTCAATATTCGAATACAACATTAAAACAAATACTTTTATGTTGTTTTAGATAATATAAAGCAATTTGTTTAGACATTTACATTTTACAATCACAAGCCTAACATTTGGATTTTTGTTGTTGTTTAAAGAAACCAAATATGTATCATCAGATGCCAATCAACTGTAAACACATAACACAAAAAAATGCTAAACTGTTTGTTCATCTGCCATCACAAACACAACCCTAAATAATTTAAGAAAAATACAAGAGGGAAACAATTATTCCAACTCTAAAATCTCATTGTTGCAACAAGATAAGCATAAAAATAGTAAAAACAAACTTATTCAAGCAATTTAAGCATACTAATTTTCAATGTTAAGCATTGTAGTAAACAATTTAAGTATATTGATAAAAAATTTAAGCATGTCGATGAACAGGAACTTGAAAAGAAGATAGGTATACCTAGGGTCCCAGATTACTACAATTTGTACAGATGGTTATGGTTCTGCCAATATATATAATTACAGATGTAATTCAACAAATATATATAACAGAGGAATAAAATGGGATGTAGAAGAGGAGTTAGAGGCCAACGAACTATTTTAGAGCAGGGATTTTTAGGGAAAATCAAATGAGATAAGAAGGTTCAACAGTGGAGATTTAAGAGAAAGAGAAGGTGCTCGAGGATAGAGGCATTGATATGGGGGGCAAGAAGCAGTCGTAGTTGCGGCAACTTCAACTGTTGCAGGCATGGAGTCTTGAAGAGGCCTCATGTTGCGACAAGAACGAAAGGAGACCGACAAATTATGGTTGTGAGCTTGCAACTATGTTTGAGCTTGGGTTTGGGGGTCAGCACGAAGAGAAGGAGAGGATGAAGAAATAAGAGGGGAGAACAAAGAATGGAGAGCCTGTAAGGTCTGCAGTGGAAAGGAGAGCAGAAGAAATGAGATAGGAATAGGATGCTTCTCATTTGGGAGAGAGGAAGGACAAAAAAATAGAAATGATCAAAAGAAGATCGAGAGAGGTGAGGGGCAAAAATGGAGAGTGGGAATGGGTGGCATGGTGCGTGGACAAAGATGAATTTAGGGGGAAGCAAAAATTTAGAATGGTGTCAGGAAGCTTCTATAGAAGTAAGTCCACCAGACATAGCTAATTTTTGGCTATGGCTTAAGATAAAAAATAAATCATAAACTACGCAAATAAGCCCAATTAAATAGGTATAATGTCTCAACACCTTTGGATGAATTGAAATTTCAATACAACTAAGTCCAAAACCCATTTTTTAAAATTTTTGAAAGTTTTTATAAAAGTATCAAATTTAATTTATAAACCAATTTTTATATCTAGAATTTGTAATGAAAATTTTTTCATTGCAATTTTTGTTGCAATTGAACATAATAGCAACCAATTTTTGCAACGAGCTAGATTATTAAGAGTATATCAAAATTATCCTAAATCCTAAATTGGTTTTCCACTTCATTTCTTTGCCTTTTCTATCATAGCATTGTCATTCCTCACCTTCATGCAGTTCCTGTTACCGCTGATGAACTTATTCCTTCTTTGCCTCTCTCTCTCTCTCTCTCTCCTTGTCTGTCTTGGATAGTATTTCGCCCCTCCCACCCTCTCATTGCTCCTTCATTCCTTCTTGTTTCTTTATTCTTACTCCTTCTCCATCTAACCATCTCCTCCTCTTTCTATATCGTTGTTCATTTGATCGTCTTCTCCCTTTTTCTTTTAATCTCTCCTTGTTTTCCTCTTTTTTCCCTCATCTCTCTCCCTCATCTCTCTCCCTCTGTATCCTTATTTCTCTCTCTCTTTTTATTCCCCTCACTTGTTGCATAGCCTCAAACAACTCGATAATAACCTTCTGCCTATTTATTAAATAAGTTAGAAATGAAATTTTTAAATAAGTAATAAACAGATTATGGTTGAAATTTTTTAAAATGAGTTAAGATCAAAAGTAGACTCTAATCCATCTAACCCGATCCATTCCCTTTAATATATGAGGCCATTCTCAAGCGAACAACTTAAAGCCCCATTTAAGTGGGCATATTATAATGAGGTATGGTCATGTTAACCCCAAGGCTAATAAACTAATTTTTTATCTTTCCATAAATTTTTTAAATTTGGATATATCTTATATATAAACTAATCTTTAATATTTTGGAAATATGTATACATATTTTATTTTTAGACATAGGTATTTTAGCCATTTTAATGATCGAAAATTACTAAAATAAATTTGTGTTTAAAAATCTAAAAAATATGTACAAATCTATAATAAATAGTAAAACTTAATTTATATATTTTTTGAGTAGTAACTTAGTTTATATATTAAATACACATAGATAAACATGTTTTTAAAGAAAAGTAAAAAGTTTTAAATTAGTTTTTTAGTTATGCCTCTATCACTGTGTAAAAATAAACTAGAAATCAGAACGATGGCAGATCAAGTTGAAGGAGAACTTTACCTTACCAAACCTTAAAATTTTTGTGTTGATTAAGATCTAATTTTGTTTAAGTCGTCGGATTTTTAATTAGTATTGACTACGTGGATTCCGTTGGAGCAGAATGGATTTAACTTTCTTCAAAACTTCAGATTCCTAGAAGTGATACTAATTCTCTATTCAATCCAATCAAATCCAACTTGTTAATCAAGTGGCATTTATTTTTTGGTCACACTTAGCAAAAGTCTTTAAATAAATAAGTTTATCCTAAACGTGCCTACTACATTTGACCAGAAACTCACTTATATTCACTCATCTTCAAGAAATGGCATAACGGAATTCATATAGCTAATTTGAAAAATGGGTTTTGATGATCGATGATCTTTGATAAAAATTTCAAATATACTCACATCATGATCAATATATTAAGCTCTAAAAATTTACATCAAGTAGATTACTTTGACCTTAAGTATTAAACAATGGTAGCTATTTTTGGAAAAATTAAATGACTATTTTTATAAAATCTAAATTTTATTTAATATTAAATTATCCCTAATTAATGATAAATCTAATCAATATAAAAAAGAGCTCAACGTAGAGCATGACCTACTTAAGCTACTAAAGTAACATTAAGTTCAACTTTGGACATTTTTCTGCCTTTTATTTTTATCCTTTGAACTAAAATATTTGAGGATTATTATTTTCTAAGGTCATTTTGCAAGAAATCATTTAGTTGGTCCAAAAAAAAATCGCTCCTTAATATTTAATGCCTAAGCATCTTTCTTGGCAATAATTTTCGTTTTGAATAGTAGGTTCAAATGACGTTGAGTTTAACTTTGGACTTATTTTTATGCTATTTATAATCATCATTTGAATTCTACTATTTGAAAAATAAGTAATTTCAAGGTTTACTATTAAAAATTCTACGTTTGACCGTGATCTCAAATATATATTATGTCTGCATTTAATTTAGAAAATATTTTTTCCATTACATAGTGAGAAGATGCTAATAGTTAATATATGAAATTACTAATATACCTATTAAATTTAGAGTTAGCTAATAGTTAATATGTAAAATTACTAATATACCTATTAAATTTAGAGTTAGCTGGGAAAAAAATCCGTAACTCATTGCACTCTTTTTAGGGTTGAATTGAAAATCTTGTCATAATTCATTACTCTCTAGTTACATAAGATCTCTAAATCTAGATAATTCTAAGTTCATTTCATTTAATCTTTTATTATTTTATACTGAGGGTATTTTGAATATTTTATAAAAATTTAATCAACATGTACCGAACCGCTATAAACTTAACCAATGGTCTATGACGAAATGGACAATTTTGGAATTAAATCCAAACATAATGGATATAATTAACATTTTGAAAAAGCCATGAGTAGATTTCAAATTAGAAGATAAGCATAATGAACGCATTTGAGAAAAGTACTTAAAAATCAAAAGATGGTCATATTGCTTAATACTTGGAGCTAAAGTAGCCTAATTCTTTATAATTTTCATCTTAAGCGGTCTAACTTTACTACTTGTGCTTGTCATTTGGCAAAATATATGAAGATTAAATATTTCTAATGTTTCTTAGAAAAGACAAGACACTCGATTTCATAAACCGCTTTTAGATAAAGAGAATCCTGTTAGTAAGAGTTAGTTTAAAGATAATTTTTATATTTTTAATACTACTTTCTTATTCCTAAATACATATCAGTGCATTTTTATCCTATTTCTCTCTCTCTATCTCTGTATATATGTTATCTTTGAAATGGGAATTCTTATCTAGTTTAAACATCTTAAATGCTTTGGAATAATCAACACTTGTATAGGAAGGTAATTTGATTTATGTGCAAGAGTAAGGTACCGATACTGAGCTGGAACAATAGTCTATATTTATATTAAAAAATGCTTTAGAATAGACCTTGAGAATTTACCTTTAAAAGTCACATGGCTACTGGCTAGTCTACCATTTCGGCCGTTAAAGGAATGGTTTGCAAGCGTACATGTGCAAGGAAAACTTATTGAAGTTTTTTGTTATGAGACTAGTATATTTTTCTATTATCAACGAATATTTGCATATGATAATCTTGTTTATGAGTAGTAGGCTACATTGGTTGGAAAATTATTTAATATTTCTCTTATATATTATGATAAAACATATTAACCAGTATAGTCTACTACACAATATTACACAATGTCATCCGCGAACAACTTTAATACTATTCTAATATATGCTAGATTCACAAAAATATATGATATATTCTCAAATGACTATTTATTACTTCTATTGACAATGAACAGGCGAGGCTTCCACACACTAGAAGCAACTCGAATCAATTAACAGACCCCGGCTTGCTTTTATCACTTACCCGTAAGTCGTGTGCTGTCTTGGATTCGGTTTCATTCGGAATTCCAACTATAATAGCAAAGAAATTAAATGCTCTCACTCCTAAAGAGGGCCTTGCAAGAATAAGAGGAGGAAAGGAAAGAAAAAGAAAAAAAAAAAAAAAAAAAAAGAGCCAGCCTTGCTGGTCAGTTCATAACACTTGCCTGCTTATGAAGCAACTCTTATAAGTTTATGACTGAGACACATGCATGGCATAGAAAATCGTAAAATTTAAAGTCCTTTGTTGAAATTTTCAAAAATCATTTAACTATAATCAACTCTAAGGCACCGCATACGACCCGGACTCTCATCTTACTATAATTGTACTCTTCAAGCCATGATCCATGAGATCCAATAACCCCAATGGGCGACTATAAAACCCGGATGCCGTAGACGAGAAAAGCACGCCCATCAGCTCATCTCATTTTCCTCCTAACGTCACTTCTCTCTCTCTCCCTCTCTCTCTCTCTCAGCAATGGCTCAGGCTAACAATCCCTCCGATGAAGCCGAAACCGAACTCTTGCCTTTCCTTCGCATCTACAAAGACGGCCGGGTCGAACGGTACATTGGCACCGACGTGGCTCCTGCGGGTTTCGATCCCGCCACCGGCGTCACCTCGAAAGACGTAGAGATTTTCCCTGAGCTGGACGTGACCGTCCGCCTCTATCTCCCCAAACTCACCGACCCAAAGGCGAAACTCCCAGTGCTTGTCTACTACCACGGCGGGGGCTTCTGCGTCGAGACGCCCTACTCGCCGCAGTACCACAACTACTGCAACTCACTGGTCTCCCAGGCCAACATGGTGGGGGTATCAGTCCACTACCGAAGCGCACCAGAGCATTACGTTCCCGCTTGCTACGACGACTCATGGGCCGCGTTGCAGTGGGTGGCATCGCATGCGCATGGCGGAAGCGGGAAAGAGGACTGGCTCCGACATCACGCCGACCTCTCCCAAGTCTTCCTCAGCGGCGACAGCGCAGGCGGCAATCTTTGCCACGCCATGGCGATGCGGGCTGGGGACAAAGAACTTGGGTACGGCGTCAGCATCTACGGCTTGATCTTGACCCATGCCTGGTTCTGGGGGGAAGAGAGGATTGGAAAAGAGGCTGAGAGTCCGGAAACGGTGGATTTTGAGAACAGGCTGTGGAAGTTCGTGTATCCGTCTTTGACGAGCCTGGACGACCCCTTAATCAACCCCCTATTGCCAACGTCGCCGAGCCTGTCGAAGCTGGCGTGCGAGCAGGTGATCGTAGTTGTGGCGGAGGAGGATATATTGAGGGACCGAGGTTGGGCTTACTATCACGCGCTATCCGAAAGTGGATGGAAAGGCAAGGCGGAGATCTACGAGACGGAAGGCGAGAACCATGTCTTTCACTTGAAATTTCCTGAGAGTGAGAAAGCTACTAAAATGATGGAACGTGTGGTCGGTTTTATCAACATGTGAGGGAGTATGTTAGTACTCGGCAGTGATATTTATGAAATAATCTGGCCAAATAAGATCCTGTAAGTTTAGTGGTATTTGCAGGTTGTATTATCTGTACGTTTTCATCGTTCGATAAAATCTCATTTTACGAAATTCTTCGTTGGTAATGGTCGCATCGGACCGTTCTCAAGCTCACCCCGCTTAAAGCCCCACTTTCTTTTTTCGGATCGACTTAAAGCCGCACTTAAGTTTCATAAAAAAAATTTAAAAAAAAATTAAAAAACGCCCCACTTAAGTGCTCATATTACAAAACTGTCTGAAAACAAAATAGAAAATGGATCGATTTCAGATCAAATAGAATGCGAACTTAACTTACCAAAACCACGCGACCTTAAATTTTTCGTGTTGATTAAGATCTAATTTTGTTGAAGTCGTCAGATTTTTAATTAGTATTTTTTATTGGGATTCTTAATTAGTATTGACCACGTGGATTCGGTTGGAGTAGAACGGACGTAATTTTCTTGAAGACTTCATATTCCCAAGTTAGAAGCGACCACTCACATGGATTTAATATTTAACCAATGTAACACCAATTCTCTATTCAATTCATTCAAATCCAACTTACTAAATCAAATGTCATTTATTTTTTTCGTACTTAGAAAAATTCTATTAATTAGTAAATTAGTTTATTACAAATATATCCACTAAATTTAAACAAAAACTCACCTATATTTACTTCTTTTTCAAAAATGGCATAGGAAAATCTATACAGTCAATCCCATTTACGTGAAAGTGGCTTTTTTATGAAAGTGAAAAATGGCTTTTGATGATTGATGATGTTGGATAAATTTTCCAAATATACTCGCAACATTATCAATATGTTAAGCCCTAAAAATTTACATCAAGTAGATTACTTTGACCTTAAATATTAATCAGTGCTAGCTATTTTGGAAAAATTAATGATTATCTTTTATAAAAAATCTAAAATTTATTTAATCTTAAAAATTATCCTTAATGATAAGTCTAATCGGTATAAAAAAAGCTCAACACAGAGCATGACCCACTTAACTACTAAAATAACATTAAGTTCAACTTTGGGCATTTTTATACTTTTTTATTTTAACCATTTGAGCTAAAATATTTGCAGATTATTATTTTTTAAGGTCATTTTGATGAAATTCGTCTAGTTAGTCCAAAAAAATCTCCTTCCCATAATTTTATTTGGCTAGAATCTATTTTTTCTAATTTCTTCTATGATCATATATTCTACGTAATTTAATATTATCAAAACAACTAAATATTATGTCCTCTAAGTTCCCAGTAGCTACGAAAATTTTCCTAATTTTTTCGATTTTTTATAATTTATAAATTCAATTTTCTATATTGTTTTCACTCTTAAATGGTTGGGCTGGACGTTGGGCTTGGATGCAGGCCTGTGGGCTGAGAATGCTGCTAGGCTGTTGGAAATCATGGGCTCTATACTGACTGGGTCTGATCTGCTGGAGGTGGCCTCGGTTTAGATCCACCTACGATGATCTGCTGGAGGTGGCCTTGGTTTGGCTCCGCCCACTAGCTCTCTTGCCCGTTTTCTTAACGGTCTACGTCCTCTATATTCAACGGTCTGGATCTACCTACGATGATGTCAGATTGGGATAAAATTTTATGAGTAGATCTCTAAAGAACTTTATTTAACCTGGACGGTCGTTTTTTCTAAATGACATCTCTATCATCAGATATAATAAAAGATGCTTACTCGAGGGTTAAAATTAAATAAAATCGGTAACGTAAATTCATATTTAACTAATTCAACTCTTCTAAATCATGTACAACATCTCAAATAATGTTTCACATGGCATTTATATTTTTCGGTAAAAATTTTATTACCATTTGAATATTCAACTTGAGATTTTAAAATTGGGAGATACTTAACTCTGTTTTATCTGAAATTTCACAAAGATACAAGATGTATTGTTATTTTGCTATTCCATGGTCAATTTATTCGAATTACTTCCAGAGATAGGTGTATTTAATAATAAAGCCTATTCAATGGTTGTTGCATTTGTTTCATCCAAAAAAAAAAAAAAAAGGTTTAGCATATGCTTTACTTTTTTTTATAGAGAGTATCATGCTTCACTTAAACTAGCAAAAATTACAGCTTAAAAAAAACAAAATGGCACTTATTCTAACAAATATCGATGCTAGAAAATTAATAAATGGCTCAGATTTAGGTTTTGATTTTCAGAGTTTACCAAAATACCAACCTTGAATTGCGTAGGTACATTCTCTCTCGTTCCTTACGCGCTACACGTGTTAGAATACATAATATATTATAGAATTACTTATCCATAGTAGTGATATTTAGGTGATTTAGGTGTAAACTATTTTATAATTGACATTTTAGCATTGAACTATTTTATTATGTTGATTTTACGCATTTATAAATGAGACTCGTATACACTGAAATTTTAAAAAAATTCAAAATATTATAAATGATGTTAAATAAAATAGATGAATTGTATTTTCTAGCAACAACTAAAATTTTAAAAGTAGAGAGAGTTACATGCAAAAATGATTTCATAGAAGCGGGACCCTATATATGTGGAATTTATTTAAGTGTAGCCATGTACTGTAGGACCCACTTGATCATGAATAAAAAATAAATTTCACTGATTGTGTTTAAAATTATTCACTTTATCAGCATACCAATTTTCATCCAAATCCAACATGTGTACTTGTCTTCTCTTAAAATGGTATAAAATTAACGTAATAAAATATTTTAATATAAATATCAAGTTTAAAATAATATTTTCAATATTTAAACTGTCTAAAGCATGATTTTTATATGGAGCAATGATTGTATAAAGTATTATTATATTTTAACATGTGTGAAGTTTATTTTGCAGCAAACTACATGATAATTATGGTACAGTCCATCTGTATATGATGAGTAATATATATCCAGTGACTTACATTAATTCAGGATAGGATAGGGTTTTGTTTACTATTTAGTAAATATCAACATTATCTACTATTAGTAAATATCGATATATGTTTATCTCTATTATTTTTTAAATGTGTTGTTACATATAATGATTTATAAAATCATTTATCAAAATAAGAAGAATATGTTAAATAATATAGACGGTAAATTTTTAAATAGATGTATAATCAAATAATTTTATTATATTAATTTTATGATAATCAAATATCATTTATATTAACTTGTTGACCTTGTTAAACGAATGGTCTTTAATAAGCACAGTGGATTTCATTGAGTCATTGAGGTTGGAGGTTATATTACCCGTTCCACAGAACTCAACCTTTCTAGACAGTGCCTTATCACTCGGTGTAAAAGCCCCTAGAAACAGAGGACACATTACTGTTAGCGTGGGAGAGATGATTATTGTTGCATCTATATTTTGAATGATGGAGGTAGCCATGTAGGTGTTCTCTCTTTTTTTTTTTTTTCTTTTTTTTTTTTAAAGAAAATGTGAATTTTCAAGTAAAAAACAAAAGTGTGCCGGTGTAGGTTATCTCAAAATGGACTTCAGTTTACATGTAACCCGAATGTCATGCTTGGGCACATGATCCCTATGTGGTAAATTAGATATAGTCATTTACGTTTTCTGTTACTGGAAATGTAATCCAAATGTGGTAAGTTAGACATAATCATGTATCATTTCAGTTAAAAACAGTATGTTACCCACATATACAAAAAGTTAATACATAGTAAAATTATTGCAATGCTTTGTAATGCAATGATACCACTTTAAACATATTAATTTCAGTCACAGGTTCTTAAAATAATTGAATAACAATTTAAATAAATTGGTTAATACAATAAACAAATTTAAACAAATAAATAATTTTAAATAAATAAATAAAGTTACAACAAATCAAGATAACATAAATAAATTTATAAATACATTCAAATAAATAAATGATTGAAGATTATATTTCTTCTATTTATATGTTTAATAATTTATTTATTTTTAAAAATTTCGATGCGTAATTTTTAAAGAGACATCACCTACTCTAAGGGCACCACTATAATTTTATCATTTGATAATTTTAATTAACATTAAATTTTTGTAGAAGCAGGAAAGTTTCCAGTAGAAAAGATACGTAGTAGCCACTAACTCTAACCAGACGTGTAACTTTGTTTTTATGTAAATATGAATTTTCAAATGTAACAACAAGCCCGTGCCCAAGATTCGCCGGCCCGAAGTAGAAGCTTCCGATTCTCGTGCACTACTTGAGGTCCTCTCAACGTTGCCGATTCATAGCCCAATGTCATCAGCACAATATGACAATTATATTAAATAATATATAAATTCATTCTCTGTAATTGTTTCCAGGAAGGAAGTCATTATAATAGATTAACTTCAGATTTCAATTTGCTTTGGTTCACCCAACGTCGAAAGGATAAATTAAACTTATTAATTATGCTTATCTTTATTTTTAATTACCATCACTTTCCCGCCGGTGCATATATCCACTGATTGGGTAGCACACCTCCACGATTGCCGTCACGTTGCCTGCGGATTTATGGGGATGGCATTGAATCTTACCTGCTCTGGCCAACGATTCCGCTCATCTTAAAACTATTCCACGTGCATCAAGTTCGAAGATGAATTTTTGAAGATATTACATGTTACCAAACCGTCACACCTCTCCTACTTCTTCTTCTTCAGGGAAAAAAAATTAAAAAAGAAAAAAAGAAAACCCGTCACATCGAAGGGCTGAAGGGCTGATTTGAGTGTGAGGTATAGGAGGCAGGTTCAGGATTCAAATGTTGAATGCATATATCTTGCATGCATACATGCAATGCAAGCAATATAATATGGTTGCACGTGTACCAATATATTTCAAATTTCGTGCAGTTAATTGAAACAGGAGGATTGGCGACCCAGCGTTGGCAGCCTTACAAAGAAGAGCCCATGTGCTGACCAGGCAATTTTGTGGGTCATCTTTGGCACTCATTATGATAATTTGGACAACCATTCGCCTGTGTGGTCCATCTATCATTTTCAGCACACGTTGAGGACGAAACAATAGGCATATTGCTGGAGTGGTGGTCCAACTGCAGGAAGACAATCTCATGCATGACCACTTAATTAGCGTTTGCACAGGCATTCAATATTTTAATGCTTTATATGCATGCTAAAGGTGATTACTAGCGATTGACTTTTGCCTGGTTAAGTATGCAGAACGTAATATTAATTGAAACAACACGAAGGAAAAGGCTGACTATGAATCGATTTTTGAACTTCGGATCAGATTCAACTCATGGTATTTACGCGTAGACTCTTTTTTTTTTTTTTTTTTTTTTGATGTTTTACGTGTAGACTTTTTTAATTAAAATGCAAGTCACAAAAGCACAATGACTAATGATATATATAACTAATCTACAGACTACACCATAATTACGATGCAGTCTGTTATAAAATAAGTCCGACATATATTAGAATGTTATGATATTTTATATAATTATATATCTATATGAAAATCATATTTTAGACAGTTTAGATGTTAAAATTACAACTTTAAAATTAATAATTTTGCACTTTTTTAAGATAGAGCACTTAAACATGTTTAATTTAGATGAAAGTTGGTATGCTGGCAAAGTCAATAATTCGAAATATAACATGTAGAGTAGATATTCTATTTATGATCAAGTGAGCTCCACAGTGCATGAATTGTACAGTACAATTATATGCACTAAATTAATCTCCATATGTATAGTACCCAATTAAAGTGCAAATTCACTTACCATTTAGTGTTAGTAGAAGTTTGGTAACATTGGTATGGTGGGAAAATGAGAAAGTCTGAAATGAAATATTCTTAAAAGGTATAAAAAAGATGTGATGTCATGAGTTGAGTAAGAATAAATAGGGTAGTGATAAAAATATAAAATATTATAGTAGTCAAAATAATTAAATATCAAAATTATTTATTGAAAAAATGGGTAGAATAAACATAAGTCGATTACCAAATGTCTCCTTGCATATGGAGTAAATTATCTAATTTTCCTACATAATAATTATGTATTGGATCCAACCAGAGGTGAAGCCACATGGCGCTAAGGAAATTTTTAAAAAGAATTTTTTTAATTGCCCCCCTCCAACCACAAATTAAAGCTTCCATTATCAGGCTTAGAAATTCGCATGCTACCAATTTGCACACATCGAAAACTTAACAGTCGTGGCGGTTAGTTGTATGCATGTTTGCACCATATAAAAATACAGTGAACGAACCTAACATCTAGAGCTGAAAACCAAGAAGAAGCTAAGGGAACTAAAAAGGTAAGAAAGGCACGCAGTAACTATGCTGCTCAGAGCAAGGAATCATTTTTCAACGAATAGCTACATCACATTCCAAAGAAAGAATTCGTGGTCTTTTTCAATTAATAGAGGGCCATGCATGCATGCGCCCTTGGGTCGACGTTTAGTAGCCTCTTAGGCGCATAAAAAACAAGGAAAAGGACGCTGGAGAAAAAACATAGTAGCCCACGTGCCTACATGAATGATGATGGACCACATTTTGTGGTGGTGGGACGCGGAAAACTAGATCGCATTTCTTTCCTTTTGGTCCGCTTAGTGGCCCACGGCCGTAGAAGTTTATTATTATTATTATTTTTAAAAAAAGGTAGGAAAGCCAGAACTTTATTTTGTGCTTTTCCTAGCTTGGATGAGTGTTAAGTGGCAACGGTGATTGATCCACGGTGGGATCCCACCAAATATTCCATGCACAATGTTGGCCTTTCTTTTCAGTTTTTCTGTGCAGCAGGTTATCTACATTGCCTGTAGACCTTCTATTCTGCTTCTTCTTTTCGTGCCAGTATCTTAAGGATGGTAGTATTTGGGTGTCTTTTTCATTTATCAATTCATGTTCCTTCTCTCATTATTATTTATTTACTATTTTTCTTCGTTCATTTTATACTTAATCTACGATGTTATCCCATCAATTATTCATGTCCCTAGTTCGATTCTTGCCTGCAAAAGTTTGCATTTTCCTTTTAAAAAATACAAACAGTCTCATGCAGGAGTCGATGGAAAAGTGGCTGGGGGCTGTTGCTTACGAAGAGAAAGGAAATGGACACAAAGGTGGTCTGGACAGAGTAATCGAGGGCCAGGCTGCGCGACTTTTCTCCACGCACTAGTGGACTACGATGAATTGTACCAACGCAAACAAAAATTCTACGGACTTATTCATTATGCTTATCTTTATTTTTAATTACCAGCACTTTCCCGCCGGTGCATATATCCATTGATTGGGTAGCACACCTCCACGATTGCCGTCACGTTGCCTACGGATTTATGGGGATGGCATTGAATCTTACCTGCTCTGGCCGACGATTCCGCTCATCTTAGAACTATTCCAAACAGTCACAACTTTATAAATAAAAATATTTAGGAATTTCATACCAAAATATTTTCATTGTAATTATATCAAAAATTTTGTTTGAACATAATCCTTAATAATCATAGTTAAGAATGTTTAATGCGGGTATAATCTTTTATACATATTAGTTAGGACTATATGATCTTTTGTAATAAATTGATTCCCAAGGATGCATGAGATAAATTGTATTTTTGTTCTTTAGAGCGTTTATTGTCTACAAGCTATGATAGATTGAGAGCCTTTTCCCAACTGGACAATTTTAATTGACGGACATTAGGAGCACATTATTAATCATTTGATAATGTCAATCAATGCATGGCCCATCAATATGACATACAAGTGTGTGAGTGTTGATCCTAACTTTGTGCATTTAGGGAGCATAGTCTCTATTACAATCTAATATAATAAAAAATAATTGATTTTTTATTTTTTTTAATTTAAAAGGGTTGCTTTCTATATCCATTAAATCATTTTGTTCCATATAGGGAGTAACTTAGGTCGAGCTGTATTGGGTTTAGATGAACTATAACCCTAACTTTATCAAATTTAGGTGAATTCTAACCCTAACCCCTAATCTTAGAATCCAAGTTCGAATTAGGTTGACATTTATTTTAGGTTTAAATTTGGATTACTCTTAAATAACAAATTAGCAAAATATTAACAAAACCTATATTTATTCGCTTCAAAATTTGCAAAGAAAGAGACAAGGTAGAGAATACCAAGCTACATAGACCTGCATTTTTTAATACAGTAAGATGTCCATCCACAATGATCTAACTAAATCTTAGAAAAGCTCAAATAATTCACATTCGA
Source organism: Annona cherimola (assembly GCA_030490835.1). Taxonomy (NCBI): domain Eukaryota; kingdom Viridiplantae; phylum Streptophyta; class Magnoliopsida; order Magnoliales; family Annonaceae; genus Annona; species Annona cherimola. The sequence continues at coordinate 98,269,566 of CM059971.1, read as the reverse complement.
TCATTTCCATCACTTAAATGAAAGTTTGCCCCGACACATAATAGACACAAATTTGGAATACTTTAAAGCCAAATATTGGAAAGAACCAAGCACCACCACCAACTGACACTGTATCAGAAAAATAATTCACACAAAAAAGAGTGTAGAGTACTGTCAACTATTCAATAATCTACCTAACATGTATTCATAGTAACTAAATCCAAACATGAAATGCATAATAATTAGGACTCGGTAGGGAGTTTTGGTGCTGAGTTATTGTAAATTTGGTATTAGTTTTGATTTTTGCCAAGTCAGGTTGAACCAGGTATGATGTAAAAAATTCCTCACAAGTTGAACAAAAACATGGTTTTTTGGGTTGGGTTCGGACTAGGGGTGTTAACAAATCGGGTTCGACGAGTTTAAGCCTAATCCTAATCTCAACTCATTTAAATATCTCAACCCTAATCCATTTATTAACTTATTTAAAAAATCTCAACCCTAACTCATTTAATAAACAGGTTGATGAGTTGTTAACGAGTTGTATTGTAAAGGACCTGAAAGTGTAAACTCTAGTAGACGATTATCGGTCACATGTGATGGCTAATCAAAGAACTTCAGTAAAATAATGTGAAACAAAGAAACACAAACCATAATAATGAAATCAAACCACAAGACAAGAACACGTATAGTGGTTTGGATCTCCCTTTCCTACTCTACTTTCTAAGCACAACGATTTGAATTCCACTAGTCAACTTTAACACACAAATTACAGAAGTACAGTTTGTTTAATTGTTTTCTGGATTGATACTAAGCTTCAGATAAGCTTGTAAAGTAATCAACATTGTGATTCACTTCCTCTTGGTTTGATCACCATTATAGCTAAGGTAATACAAAGAATAAAACTTTAAATAAAAAATAAACTGGTTTAGCACGTATGCAAGAGCAGCATATTCAATATTTGAATGACAACTTGAAGCTTTGAATTATCACAACAACTTCACTTAAGAGATGATAACTTTTCTTCAAAAGTGTTATTCACAAAGGAGCTAGTTTGAATTCTTCACTTTTGGGTGCTTTGTGAGGTTTTCTTCAATGTTTCTAGCTCATCTGCGTCCTCCTTTTAAAGTCTTTTAAACCATTGAAATGTGGCTTAGAAGATAGCCCAAGAGGTCTCCATGAAAATCTGAACTTCTAAAAATTTATGTTTCTGCTGCTCTTAAAAGATTGACTTTTTTTGTCAAAAAAGTTGACATTTTTCCTGGTTTTTGCAAAATATGAATTTTTAGGAAAAATATTGCTTCAATCATGTTAATTCACTCAAAATAATTATAAATGAATAAACCAATCTTAATTCAAGATTAAGCACATCTCAAAGAGCATATTTCATATTATTTCAAATGAAGTTATCAATTGAGCATATTCCAAGATATTCCAAGCATTCCAAAAAGCATATCGCATTTTCAAATTTCAAGCTTAATCTTATCACATCTCAAAAAGCATATTCCATTTTCAATTTTCAATCTTATCATAATTAAAACTCATCTTATCATAATTTGTATCATAACTCAAAATAATAATTCCACAAACACACCACTCTTTTCAATCTTTTTAAAATCCCATATAAGATCATAGTTTCACAAAATCGTCCTAAAACACAAGTTTACAATACAAAAACCAATAGTACAAAAGCACTTCTTTTGTCGTCATCAAAACCAATTAAAAATAGATAATCACAGAAGTTCACTATGATGTTCTTGCAGGAAGAGATGATAGAGTGTTTTCGACGCAGGTAAAATAAAAATATTATAGTAACAAGAAAATAGAATTGGGGCAGCGGTGGAAAAATGAAAATTTGGCGACAGGAGGAAGACTTAAAGAAAAAATAACTAAGACGTTTACATATATATATAATGAGTTAAATGAGTTAAACGGGTTGAACGAGTTGAACATGTTATATAGGTTAAATGGGTTATTAAACAGGTTGACAGGTTATAAAATCTCAACCTTAATCTGTTTATTTAATTAAATGGTTAAACGGGTTGGCGGATCATAATCTATTTATTCAAAAATTTCAACCCAAATTCATAAATGAGTTGAAAAAATTCATTGATAAATGAATTGGATAAGCAGGTTGAGAGATTAACCATGACCATTAACACTTGTAGTTGGCACCGGCCCCGTCTTGAATTGCGTCCTCTCCACAAGCGATCACGCAGACTACAAGGAAACAGCGCCCGAGGTTTAATTTAAAGTTGGTCCATGGTAGCCAATGCAGTAGCCTTCTAAAAGGATCCTTTGTGGCTTGCGTCTTTTCGAATGGGCAATTTCACATTTTCCTATACAAACTATTCTACTTTTCAATCATTTATACACAATTATCCATACAACTAACTTATTTGTTTTAACTTTATTCTCTTTATTTCTCATCATTACTATTATCATATCACATCATTTTCTTTCATTTTAACAACTTTTGCACTAAAATTTTTTTTAAAAGTTTTATCACTTCCCAAACACACTTTAATCTATCTATCATTGTTAATTAATATGGGTTCCTTAATGTAGAAATTATCTCTACTGAAGTAGGTTAACCAATTAACGTAAGATCTATTTGGATTTTGTGTGAAATAAAATCAGAGTATGGTGGTCACATATTTACATAATCATTATCCCGAATTTTGTTTCAATTATTCTTATTCTTTTTTCTTCAAGGAGCCTTAGGATGACTAATGAAATGAGGATGATATGAGAATATTGGATGAGAAAGTGTTGTTGCATGTTAAAATATAAAAAATTATATTAGGAATGAGAAAATTAGTATAATTAATTTAAAAATAAAAAGTAAAGTTATTATATATAGAAAATAAAAATTTGAGAATAGAAAGGTGTGTTTGGCAAATAATAAAGTTTTTGATATAAAAGTTTTTGAAGTGTAAAAAAGTGATGTGATATGATAAAGGTAATGATAAAAAGTAAAGAAAATAAAGTTAAAATAGATAGGTCAGATGTATTGGTAATTGTGTAAAAATGATTGAAAAATAAAGTAGTTATATAAAAAGAAGTGAAAAAATAATTAAAAAATAAGATATGTATGAAGAGTAAAAAGTTTTAGTTTAAAAGGTTTTATGGATTACCAAACACTCCCTTAGTCTAGAATATGATTCCTTACACTCGAGTGCACTTAGACTCGGTGCACCCAGCTGCATTTAACTCGTTTTTTATTATTCTAAAATTATTTTATACGACTGTTAATATAAGTGCATTTAATATATATATCAATTTTTAATATTTTTGGAGAATTTTAGATATTTATTTTTTATTTTTAGAAATCAGTGGCATTTTTAGTAATTTAAAATTACTAAAATACCACTAATTTTCAAAAATAAAAATAAATATCTAAAATTCTTCAAAAATGGTAAAACTTGATACACGTGTTAAACACACTTAGATTAATAGTTGCGTAAAAAAGTTTTAAAAAATATTTAAAAAATTAGGTTAAAGGCAGTAGACTATATATCACATTGAATTTAGGTATTTAAGGCATTTAGCTAGATCAAGGTCGACCTATGAACTGACCGAATTTAATCTGAGATGAGTTAGAGCTGAAAAATGATTCATTAAACACATTTATTTATAAATAAGTTGGTGATAAGTTAAGCTTGTCAGACTTGTTAGCCATATTATCTAGCTAACTCATTTGATTAGGCAACTCATACAGTCCGTTTATAAGGTAATTGAGTTAATATTTTATTGAAATTTATTTTATAAGTTATGCATAATTATTAATAATGAAATTAATATTATAATTATAATTAAATATAAAAAATTATTCTTTCACATCTAAATAAATTATTAGCATTAAAAGTCTTTTTTACTTTTATTATTCAACCTATTTTAGATCCATTAGCAACTAGTTTTACTAACCAAATAATAACCTATGACCCAATCCATTTACATTAAATGGATTTGTGTTAAAGTTGAATTTTTTATAAATGAATTATTACATATTATGATAGAAGTTTTTAAAATAAATCAGGTGAAGATTAGCCTAGCACCAAATGATGCAACCCAACGCGGTTACTTGCACCCTGCATGCGGTCAAAGGGCCTCGTTTAATTAAATATGGAGCCAAGTGTGCGCCGCTGCACGTGCTCCGGCTTGGAGAAATGATTCGCGTGCGTGGCATGCGGACGACGCTAACTCAGAGATTAACCCTCGGACTAGGGGTGCAACTTGGTCTGGGTACCCGTGGATCGACCCGCTAGATACCCTAAATAGGGTAGGTTCGGTTCCTCGGGGCGAAATACCCGTTCAAATTCGGGTAGGGTCGGTTCCGGTTCTGGGTACCCGGAACCGACCCGGATTTCATATTATATATATTATTCCCCAGCCGACCAGCGTCCAGCCCTAAATTTTCTAATTTCTTATTCGGCTATTCCAGTATTCCCATCCCGATTTCCCGACGCCATTTTTCGGTTTCCCCAAATCCTTTCTCTTCTATGGTAGAAGATCGTGGCAGGCGGCAGAAGATTGTGGTTCGTGGCTATTCTTCATTTCTTTTCACCGATTCGGCTATTCTTCTCACCAATTTGCAGCAGTGGTAGGCGACAAAAGTTCGTGGCTACCTCGACCCTGGACGACGACGATTCGACGCGCAGCGGCGCCGGCACAGCTCCCCTCCATGGCAAGGCTCGGTGATCTCTCCCTCTCTCTCTCTCTCTCACTCCCTGCCGGCACAGTTCCCCTCCACAGTTTGCGGCGATCTGACAAAGGTTTATATTGATTTTAGGGTTTTAACTCCATTGTCTTTCTTCCAAGGTCGAAAAGGGTGGAGAAGAGAGAGTTGGAACGTGGATTCTTCATCGATGGATTCGGCCGAGCAATAAAAATTTCTCGAAGTAAAAATCTTCTTTTTCATTATTTCTCCATTGAACTGAGAAGATATTTGATATTTTCTTGAATGCTGCCCAGCCTTTATCATGATTTGGTTTATATTCGTTGATTGCTTTTGTGGTGCTTTGGAGTTTTTCCTTCCCTGTAATTTGGAATTGGATTATACTGTCTGATGAAAAAATTCATAAATTACTCTGCAAGTAGGGTTTTTGTGTTATTTTTTTTATTTATTTTAATTATGTCATTGGTGTATGACTGACTTCACCTTCTCTTGAAATTTTTGGAATGCTGGTGAAAAAACACAATGAGAAGTGATTGTTTGAACGTGGTTTCCCTTCTTCTTTATTTTCGTTACATATATTCATAGATTCTGAGACTGCTTATAAATTTCAAGTCGCGGTTGCTTCTTTCTTTGATGCTCTGAACTAGCTATTGGATAGAATCCATGAATACCGTCAGAAACTTTATTTATTATTAATTTTCTTTTAACACTGAGTTGCATGCCAGAATCTTAGCTAGTGGCAATGGGGACGTGCATTCTGTTCCTGACTTCGTATACACCACACATCCCAATTTCAGCATTTGTAATCACTTTTGATCAGTTTTTCCGTGAAAATGTGCTATTCATAAACAGAATCAATAAGACCAACACAAAAAAATAACTTCCTGATCATCATATGAGTTAACCAACACAAAAAACAACTTCCTAATCATCATATGCGTTAAAGGGTTTAGGCAATCCGTATGTGAAAATCACAACAGAATCTCTCTGCAATTCAATGCATCCGCTCATACATGGAACTTATATTATGGCTGTTGAGCAAGTGTGATTGTATGACTTGAGCAGGTTGTACATCAAAATTAGGTGACAGGTGGATCCCAACCAATTCTGTGAGACTTTAACTGTGAGTTATAGAACAACAAAATGCTTCACCTGCCTCAAACGGAGGTCCATTCCAAAATCTTCTTTTATATTATTAATGGAACCTATTTGGAACCGAACCGCTCTTAAGAAAATAGGGTAGGGTAGGCTCTAGATCGACTCGGTCTAAAATAGGGTAGGGTAGAAGTTTTTAAAAAATGGGTAAGGATAGGTTCCACCCCTACCCGAGGGTACCTAGACCGAGTTGCACCCTTACCTCGGACACCTTCTCATGTAAAATCACCACTTTTCATAAACTCTGGCCAACCGGCAGCCGCTGGCTTGCTAGCTTGTTTCCCACACTAAAATATGACTACTAAACATTGACTTTATCGTTCCAAAATCCTTCTTAGAATTTTTTTTTGAAACAATGCATATGCACTTGAAAGATGAAAGCATAGTTAGTTTCAATGGAACAGATCTTAAAATAATAATAATAATAATAATATAATCCACGATCCCCCGTAAGCCGCTTAGAAAAGACAAGACACCAGGTTTCATATAAAGTATAAACCGCTTCCTGGCCGGCATGTCTACTGGTTGTTAACTTGTTAATCGAAGGAATCCCTATCATAACGCCGCACTGTCATTTTAATATAATTGTACTCCTCAAACGATGAAATCCACAAGTAGGGGTGCAACTTGGTTCGGGTACCCACGGGTCGACCCACTGGGTACCTTATTTAGGATTGATTCAGTTCCAAAGAACCTACCCATAGGGTCGGTTCGGTTTCGCGGATTAAATTACCCGTTCAAATTCGGGTAAGGTCGGTTCCGGTGCTGGGTACCCGGAACCGACCCGAATCACATATTATTATTATAATATATGTAACCTAAATACCTAATATCAAAAGCCTAACAATCTACCCTCTATCCCTCTCTTCTCCCGCCGTCTCGTGTCACCTCTCCTCTCTCTCTCCATCGATGAGCTGCCGGGCCACCGGCTTCTCCTCTCTCTATCTTTCTCGATGTGTTGGTGTTGCTCCTCTCTCTCTCTCTCCCTGGACGTGCTACCGGCTGCTCCTCTCTCTCTCTCTCTCTCTCTCTCTCTCTCTCTCTCTCCGAGCTCGCTGCTCCTCTCTTTATCTCACACTCTGTTCTCCCAAACCTTAGCAAGCAGTGGCGATTTGGTGATTTGCCGGAGAAGGAGATCTCTCAAACCCATTCGATGTCGTCTGTGTCCGTCAGTCTGTCACACAACAACTGCCCCTTGTCACTCCGTTGCTGGTCTCCCTAACTCCGTCATCGGTTAGCCTTCATTAAATAGAAGTTTTTGGTCTTTCCTATGTTGATTTGTTGTTCTTATAATAAGATGATGATAAATTTTCAATCATGAAGTTTATGTTTGGATGTTTGATCTGCATTGGTTTATCCCTCTCATTTTAAAGATTTACAATTTTTTATGGCAATCAGATTTGAAATTTGATTTGAGTTGTATTGGTTTTAATTACTACGAAGCTGAACTTAGATTTTTAGACTAATTGTTATCAAATTTTCAAACTAGATTGCACTTATTTGACAGATTTAATAGAAATAAATTATACGGATTATGGTAGTGTATGGATTGAACATTAATATCACAGATGTATTTGAATGCATGACTTCTTAAGAACCGATTTGGAACCGAACCGGAACCGACACGCTTTTAAGAAAATTGGGTAGAGTAGGCTCCGGACCGACTCGGTCTAAAATAGTGTAGGGTAGAGATTTTAAAAAAAATGGGTAATAAACTCAGACCTACCCGACCCAAGTTGCACCCCTATCCACAAGGTCTTGTGACTCCCCTATGGCGCCTATAAAACCAAGACGTCGTAGTAGCCGAGAAAAGCACGCCCATCAGCTCACCTCATTTTCCTCCTCACGTCTCTCTCTCTCTCTCTCTCTCTCTCTCTCTCTCTCTCTCTCTCTCTCTCTCTCTCTCTCTCTCTCTCTCTCTCTCTATCTCTATCTCGTTAAGTAATGGCTGAGGCTAACAATCCCTCCGATGAAGTCGAAACCGAACTCCTGCCTTTCCTTCGCGTCTACAAAGACGGCCGCGTCGAGCGGTACATTGGAACCGACGTGGCACCCGCCGGTTTGGATCCCGCCACTCGCGTCACCTCTAAAGACATAGAGATTTTCCCTGAGCTGGGCGTGACCGTCCGCCTCTATCTCCCCACACTCATCGACCCAAAGGCGAAACTCCCAGTGCTTGTCTACTACCACGGCGGGGGCCTCTGCATCGAGACACCCTACTCACCGCAGTACCACAACTACGTCAACTCACTGGTCTCCCAGGCGAACATGGTGGGGGTGTCGGTCCACTACCGAAGAGCACCAGAGCATTACGTTCCCGCTTGCTACGACGACTCATGGGCTGCGCTGCAGTGGGTGGCATCGCATGCGCCGGGCGGAAGCGGCAAAGAGCGCTGGCTCCTACACCACGCCGACTTCTCCCAAATCTTCCTCAGCGGCGATAGCTCAGGCGGCAGCCTTTGCCACGACTTGGCGATGCGGGCCGCTGACAACGAAATTGGGCACGGCGTCCGTATATACGGATTGATCTTGGCCCATCCCTGGTTCTGGGGGGAGGCAAGAATTGGCAAAGAGGCCGAGAGTCCGGGAACAGTGGATTTTGAGAACAGGCTGTGGAAGTTTGTGTATCCGTCTTTGACGAGCATGGACGATCCCATAATCAATTCCCTAGCGCCGACGTCGCCAAGCCTGTCTAAGCTGGCGTGCGAGGAGGTGATCGTAGCTGTGGCGGAGAAGGATATATTGAGGGACCGAGGTTGGGCTTACTATCACGCGCTGTGGAGAAGTGGATGGAAAGGGAAGGTGACAATCTACGAGACTCAAGGGGAGGACCATGTGTTTCACCTGAAATTTCCAGAGAGTGAGAAAGCTGTTAAAATGATGGATAGTGTGGTTTACTTTATCAAAAAGTGAGGGAGTATGTTAATGCTTGCTACTCTACCACTGGGCAGTAACAATTACGAAATTAAGTTGAATGTAGGGAGTAAGTAATAATTATCAAATAAGTTGAAATAATCTGATCAAAATAAAATGCCTCAAGTTTGGTGCCATTTGCAGTCGTATTATGTGTACGTGTTCATCGTTTAATACGCATTTTATGAAATTCTTCGTGAACCGAAATTCATCATTGATCGTCATATATGCATCCTCAGGGCGTTCTCGAGTTCACTGCTTACAGCACCGGTACTTTCTTCAGAACTATAAGGCCTGTAAGGCACCAGTACTTTTTTTTAGTGGTATTAAACACTTTTACATATGATATTACAAATTAAATTCATTCACAACTCTTGCCATAGAGGGACACTTTCTAAATACACCCACATTCAAGGGGGACCAACTGTAAATACTCTCATCACCGAAGGAGACACATCAAAGGAATATAAAATCCCACACCAAATGCAGAGAGTGAGGTTCTAACCCTGGTTAGACATCAATGAAAATTCTGCTGCCACGAACTGAGACAACCTTAGTTGGCTATAATGCACTGGGACGTACTTAGTTTTGGTATATTTGGGTGCAAAACCTATTTTTTGTATTTTTTTTTAATTTATACAACTGTTAATCTATGTGTACTTAACATATATATCAATTTTTACTATTTTTAGATATTTGTAAATACTTTTTTGAACTTTTTAAAATCACTAGCATTTTCATAATTTGCAAATACAAACTTTAATTTTCCAACTCAAAATTTTCGTGTTGATTAAGATCTAATTTTGTTTAAATCGTCAGATTTTTAATTAGTATTGAATACGTGGATTCGATGGGAGTAGAATGGATTTAATTTGGATTACGAGCTTAGAAGTGACCAACTCTGCTGGATTTTCTTTTCAATCCAATCGAAGCCAAGTTACTAATCAAGAGGCATTTATTCTTTGCCATACTTAGCATATTAAATAAATGAGTTTATCCCAAGCATGCCCAGTACATTTGACCAAAACTCACTTATATTCAATTGTTTTCAAAATTGAGAACACCTATTAAGCTTGATAAATATTCCAAATATACTCACATCATTGGCAGTCTATTAAGCTCTAAAAATTTACGTAATTTACTAGATTACTTTAACCTTAAATATTAAGCAACAACATCCTATTTTGGAATAATTAAATGAGTATTGTAATAAAATCCAAATTTTATTTAGTCTTAAAAGTAGAGCATGACCTATTTTTAGTCACTAAAGTGGCACAAGTTCGACTTATTTTTGGACTTTTTTATTTCATTATATTTATTATTTGAGATAAAATATTTAAAGATTATTTTCATATAATTCGTTTTGTTGGTCCAAAAGATAATCTCATTGCGTAATATATAACATCGAAGTAGCTTTATATGCATATATTTTCATTTTAAATAATAGCTTGAAGTAAGGTTGAGTTTAACTTTGGACTCATTTTTGTATTATTAATATTCATCATTCGGGCTATAATATTTGAAGGATAAGTAATTTTCACGTTTGCTTTTTAAAAAAATCATTAATTAGTTGTTCCAAAAGAGGATCTTAGTGCATAATATTTTACGTTAAAGTAGCCTAGTTTATCATAATTTTCGTCTTAAACAGTGGCCTAGAGCAACGTCGATCCAACTCTAAACATATTTTAATAATTTTTATGCTTGTCGTTTGGGTAAAATATATGAAGATTAAACATTTCTAATGTTTCTTTATAAGAATGTTTATTTGATTGCCTAAAAAGTAATAATATTACTTATTATTTAAGAACAAAATAGGTAACTTAGTCAGAATTTGCAACTTATGGTTGTTGAAGTATGGTAGGGGTATATCTAAAATATTTTTCAAACATAATGAGCATATTTGGCATTTTTGAAAATCACTATTTGCATATAGGTTTTTGGTCCCAATATAGTAATATTTTGGATAAATCCTTAAATATATATATTTTTTATATTTGTATTAAAGATTAACCTTTATTCAAAATGTTACACTTTAATCGGATTCCTCATGTTTGAGTTGTAAGTAAATTCTAACACTATTGAAAATCGAGTTTGGTGAGCCGGGTTCAGACTCAACCTAGCCCAAATTGCATCTTAGCAATAATGTTCAAAGAGTCATTATGTCTATTGATAGATTTGAACTTTTATTAATTTGAGAGTAATGCAAATTTTAATCCAAAAACAAAACCAAAACTAATGCCAACTCGATCCAAACCTAACCCAAACCAAGATTCTAATATTAGAGTTACGGTTGATGAGATATACTTTGAACAATGGGTCCATTATGATTATATGATTGATTTCAGTCTAAGAAATTATGTGCTTTTTCAGGTTAAAAAAAATAAAAATAAAAAAAATTTACGACAAAAGAGAAAAAAAGGAAATTACAAATGGCTAATTATTATTATGAAATCGTAGATAGCCAAAGTTTTTTTTTTGTTTGTAGACTGGCAAATTCATTACAAAAAGAAAAGGTTACAAAAAAAAGATAAGAAAAAATATAATAATAAAAGAAGAAAAGAGAAGAAAAAAAATGGATGGTTGGTCAAACAAGATGACTAAAGCAAAAAAAATGTGACCCTTGGCCACCCGAATAGAAAATTTAATAGGAGATGGTGCCCACTCGAAATCTACCGGGTTTTATGGCGATGATGGGGTCAAAAAATAAAATAAAATAAAATAAATATTATTAAAAAATATGTACCCCGGACCCTTAGCTTGGCGTAGCACCAAGTTGTGAAGAAAGGAAAGACCTGTTGGGCGTAAGGAGACAGGTCTGGTTCATGCATTTTCGACTTTTTGCATAAGATGCATTTCCTGGCATCATCTTATTAAAATGCAGGTGTTGAGTTGTTCAATTGGACGAAGAGCACAGAGAGATAGAGAAATGGTGAATACGTTTTGTGCATGCATAGACTAGGCGGGTGGTGGGAGAAAGCGAGAGAGATGGAAGAGGCAAAGGGGGTGGTGAGGCACGTGCTGTTGGCCAAGTTCAAGGACGAAATCCGACCTGAGGAGATCCAGGAACTCATCAAAGGCTATGCCAAGCTAGTCTTTCTCATTTAGCCCATGAAGTCATTCCATTGGGGAACAGATGTTAGCCAAGAAAATATGCACCAGGGCTCCACCCATGTGTTTGAGTCTACCTTCGAAAGCACAGAAGGTGTTGCTGAGTATGTTGCCCACCCAGCCCAAGTGGAATTTGCTAATAGCTTCTTGCCTACTTTGGAGAAGGTTATAGTTGTCGACTACAAGCCGACCCGCATTTTACTCTGAAAGACTGGTTGCTTTCATCGGGGTCAGGCTGAGAGGGAGTTCAGGGTGGAGGTTGAAGCAATTGGTCGTGTTAGACACGAGAACCTTGTTAGGTTGCTTGGTTACTGTGCTGAGGGAGCTTATAGGATGCTTGTGTATGAGCATGTAGACAATGGTAATCTAGATCAGTGGCTTCATGGGGATGTAGGGCAATTCAGCCCTTTAACATGGGACATTAGGATGAATGTCATTCTCGGAACAGCTAAAGGCTTGGCTTACCTTCATGAAGGCCTTGAATCAAAGGTTGTCCATTGAGACATCAAAGCCAGTAACATACTACTTGATCGGCAATGGAATCCAAAAGTCTCCGATTTTGGGCTTGCGAAGCTTTTATGTTCCCAAAGGAGCTATGTGACAACTCTTGTGATGGGAACATTTGGCTATGTAGCACCAGAATATGCAAGCACTGGTATGCTGACTGGGAGAAGTGATGTTTATAGCTTTGGAGTCTTACTTATGGAGATAATTACTGAGAGAAGTCCCGTTGATTATGCTCGACCATCCGGAGAGGTAAATTTAGTTGATTAGTTGAAAACAATGGTAAGAAACCGAAATTCAGAGCAGGTACCTGATCGCCAGGAGCTGTCGTCCGTTTCCTCTCCCTTCTCCTGCCAATACCGACAACTCCTTGACGAAGAAGCAAATGAATCAACAGCAGCAATAACAACAAGAACAGCTCGGGATCGAAAAGCTTGTGGACATTCCAGAAGACTACAAAATAGTTTTGAACCGGAGTAGCTGCTGCTTTCCTTTTTTCCGAGGAAGGTGGCAAGGAACCAAGCGCCGGCCTTAGCAGGGGCTGCAGGCCTGCAGCAATAGCTGCTCTGAAAATGGGCGCTCAAATCTGATGCATCAACAGCAGTGGCGATGGTTTATTTGGTTCCGGTAAAAGCAGGGCTTGGGCGCTGGATCTTCAAGAACTCGAACCCATGATGCTGGGAACGGAGAATAAAGACCATCGCAGCAGAAGGCAGCTAGCTTCAGTCAAGATTGAAGTAACGACTACTTAACTGATGGGACACGACACAAACGAGAAAGCAAGCTCTGTTACTGAACAGCCATTCGACAGAAATAGATTGCTTGACGCTCAAGCAAAAATGCAAAATTGATTTATCCAAACCCGTGGAATTGTTCACTCAATGTAGAGGGTGACGTGTAGCTAAGTAACGTGGTCGCCTGAACTGCGAAATACGCGAACTTAACAGGTTCAGTGCAAATGAAGTTCGGCGGGAACGCTTTTATTGAAGTGATTCCGCGGGCACCTTTGCTTTCATCGCTGAATTACCCCCATCAGTGCCTATAAATAGCCGCCTTCGGCTTTCCAGAAAGGAGGACACGGGATAGAGAGGAGACAGCCCCGAGACACGCATTCTCAACTCCCCACCCCAACAGAGAACGTCAGTTCTCATTCTTTTTTTTTTAATTTCTTTGAGCGTTTTGAGATATATATATATAAAAGAAGCCTTCAAAAATATATATTATTTTCTAAAATACTTATATATATTAAAAGGCCTCCAAAAATATATATATTATTTTTTAAAATACATATATATATATATATTAAAGGCCTCCAAAAATATATATATTATTTTTTAAAATACATATATATTTAAGTGCTTTCAAAAAATATATATATTATTTTACATACTCCCCAAGTAAATACTTCCCCGGTGGTGGGTTGAGTCGATACACGGGGCTAAGTATTTTTTTTATAATAATATATATATATATATATTTAGAGAGGCTCGGGTGTGGCGCCCCCGACCCGAGACTCCACATAGTCCTTACTCCGGGGTCGAAAAGGGTTGGTAAATATGACTCAGGATTGTTGCCCTGATCACATGGCAAATTTTTTTTATATAATACGTGTATATCATCGATACATATACAATGCATAAATAAACATTTTTATTCAACCAACTTAGAAAACATTTCCCATATCATAGTCTTAACTATTGTCTTTACATTATCAGAGTCATAACGATTGTCTTTATAGAAAAATTATCATATACACCATTTACATATAATTCTGCATTCTCTCACATATTCCATACAGGTTGTACTACCTCAACTTAATTGTTTTCATCAACATTCAACATAACATTGATCATACTATAAATTCATCTTCTTTTTTTCACACATGCAAAGGAATCTAAATATCTTGACATTCTTTTTATATCTGTCCTTCTCCATGGGTCATCTCCATTTACCTGACTAAATTTTGGAAAACAACACATGAGTACTAATACTCAGTAAGCAAGTCCTTTCCTTTTGTATGTAAATATTTTCCAATTCCTTTTTGTGCATAATACGCAAATGCATTCAAAGCATACATGACATTTTCCCAACAGATCGCTAGCTAGGCGTCCACTACTTGATCCTGCTTCCATTTCAGGGAGGGCGCCGTCGGCCTCAGCCTGTATTAGCAACTCGGTCACGCTGGAGGAGGATATCCGATCCAATTACACCTTTCACGTAACCTAATCCTTGTGCACCATGATCATTCACATTCACATGCTGGCATAACATTTATAAATCATAAACTTTTCATAAAAGCAGTTAACAAGTAGTTAGCAACCATTTCATGTAAAGCATTATAGGAATGGTCATTCTTAAATATATTTCATAAATCATGTGAGCAAACAACTTGCAAACATTCAGAAATATTTTAGAAAGCATGTAACTTGTTTATCTACGTAGTCAACTTATACCTTCCACTTTTCCCTCTCCTTTTCCTATACAAATGAAAAGGACCATTTTTTTCTCATATAAACATAATATTTCATGCTTGAATATTTTTACTATTAACTCTGAATCTATCTTAGGGTTTTCTAACCCATGTGTGTTTCATATCAACTTTGACCCATTTCTACCTTTAGTTCAATATTGTCATCACCCTGTTCCAATTCACTTATGTTTATCATCTCTCTCTTATCAATTCCATCTTTAACACTTGTTTTCTTTCCTTTAGTCAACTTCTCAAAGCAATTGCTTATGAACTTCCTAAGTCATTTGATGTCACCAATTCAAATAAGCCCTTTATATTTCTTTTTCTATAAATTCCATTTCATATAATTATCTTGAGTTTTGATCTTTTACGACCAGTCGGTCGATCCCATTGCATCCAACCAGCGCTGAGAGCCATTGGATCCTGCAAGCATTTTTTCGACCGTTGGATGAGACGGCAAAAAGGCTACAGGAGGAGCAGGCGTTTAATGCTCGAATTTTGTCTGACCAGCTCCTGTCAGCAACGACAATTTCGCATGCCCCCTCCCTCACCTCTCTCTCTGTACACCCTCTCTCTCCCAGTCCCTGTAACGCCCCATTCTTAGAAATACTCAATAACTAGTCAATGGGTACTACACAACCTAAGAAAAAATTCGGCAGCATCTCCCCATAATATACAAGGGGTAATATGGAATACATGACCTGATATTCATAAACATTTCAATTTATAACATTCAATCCTATATTTATATACTTACATTTTCATATAATAAGGACATTCATATAGAAAGAAAATCGTTGAATGTTACCCATACACATCAAGCAAACTTAGTGATCATGCATATGTGCATCCAAAAAGATTATAATCCAATCCGAAATACCAAATACAATTGTTTATCAAAGTAAATCCATCTCAATAATCGTCTACATATACGAATATCAAAAGAGTATAAGTTTTAAAAGAACTGGAATTAAATTTATTGTGCTATGGTCTCCCAAATGTGATCTTCAACTTGTCCAATCTTGAAGTTCTCCACCTTGCCTGTGATCTAATGGCAAAATAACAAACGATATGAGTCTAAATAGACTCAGTAAGTAGATAGTGGTTAGCACAAAGTGGAAATAAGTAAATTCTGGATGCACATGTTGTGTTCATGATAAGATGTATGGGTCCAAACACCCACTCCCAAGATCGTATGCATAAAAAAAATCACATATAAATAGAAGAACACGAACCGTCCTCTACTTATGTCTATTAAGGGTCATGAACAACTCTCTCCTCATGTCAATCAGGGCCATGAACAACCCTTTACAACCTAACATTTTAAACAACATATTATACATAACAGACAGGGATAAATGCCACAAACCACACATATAACATCGGCAAGGTTTACTTAAATTCAACACACAAAACTGTCATACAAGCATTTTATCAAACACATGATAGACGCAATATAAGGGAACCCTCAATTCATACTCTCGTTTGAACCGAATCGATTAACGTCATATTTAACAATATAGAAACTGTTAACGAATCCTTTACTTCCTAGAAATTGCACATTCATAGCAAATTCTCCATGAACCCTGCTTACCCTAACTATTACGAGCCCTACGCCCCATACCACGAAATTATTCGACGCTACACACTCCCACCATTCCCACATCACGTTTAGCATGAAATTTCATCACTAAATTAAGAAGGGGCGACATCTACTTACTTGTATCGTAATTTTCCTCAAAAACAGTGATCCTAACTTGGATCGCAGAGATTTGGAGCTTCCACGATTGGAGTCGACGGTCTTCAAGCAGTCGGTAGAGCTTTCCTGAAGGAATCTATAGCTAGACCAAACTGAATGGTAGGGAAAGACGAGAAGAAGCAGGGAACGGGAAGAGAAGAAGAAGGAAAGATAGCCGGGTGCGGGATGAAATAAACCCTATCGCGCGGGCTTCCCTTATTACCGAACCCCCGTCGGGTCGGGTCGGGTCGAAGCATGGGTCGGGTCTAATTGCATCAATGGTCATAGTGCTCATCAATGGAACACTAATCATACACCTTTAAATTTACACTCAATGTGCCAAGATTATAATACATGCACATATGCACTATGCATCCCCTAGATGTTGTGTCCATATATGTTATGTATCCATTAACATCATAAATTCTTACTAGCATGTTCATAAGTTACCTCATAAATAGAGAAGAGTTATAATAAAAATAATAAAATAAAATAAAATAAAATAAAATAAAATAAAATACCTGGTCCTCACAGTCCCGCTCTCTCTCTCTCTCTCTTTCTCTCTCTCTCTCCCTCCCTCGGCAGTCTCTCTCCCGCTCCCGATGCTCCCTCTCTCCCTCCACACACTCTCTCTCTCCTGCTCCCGAAAGGCCATCGGCTGTGGCTCCCTCTGTCAACCACCCACCATTTCGACATTGGTACCCTCGACCCGACAGGTAAACTCCCGCCCTTTCCCTCTCTCTGCGCGCTCCCTCTTCTTCCCTCCCACCCTCTCCCTCTCTCCCGATCAGCCCCCCGCTGCTCCCTCCCTCCTCTTGCCCCTCCCTCTCTCTCTCCCGATTTCTCTCTCCCTCCGCCGCTCGGCCTCCCTCCCGCCCTCTCCCTCTCTCTCTCTCTATGTGCTCCCTCTTCCTCCCTCCCTCTCCCACTGCTCCCTCCCACCCTCTCCCTCTCTCCCTATCAGCCCCTGATCTCCCGCCCTCTCTCTCCCTCGCGCCGCTCGCCCTCCCTCCCGACCAGTGACCTCCCTCTCCCTCCCTCCCTCTCCCACCACGCGTCATGCCTCTTCCGTCACTCACACCAGCTGCCCAACACCAAAGGGCCTATTTGGCTTCCGATGCAAACAGTCAGCGGCCGCCTGTCATCGGGCTTCTTTGCCGCTGATGCTGATCAAGTCTGATTAGGCAGGCATGCCAATTTACTTGTCTTGAATTTTAAATTTCTTTTTTTCAAAAATCAACTTCAGTGAAAATTATGTTTCAAAATTTAGAAAAACTATGTAAATAATTTTAAAATGGTTATTATATTATTCCCCCATTTAAAATTTCTATCCGATTATTTTAACGCAACCAAATTAAAGCAAAAACATGAGTTGGCAAAACTTTCATATTTCTCTCTTTAAAAAGAAAAAAGTGAGGAATAAATTAACGACAGTAAATAAAGAATTAAAAAGGCATAATCATTGGTCTTTGGACTTTACATGATAAATGTAGTGCACATATTTTTCTTCTCATAGCATCATGGATCTCCTAGCTTCTAGTAGTTGTTCTTGAATTACATGTAGTTTCTACCCTGATAAGGTTCAGGGCTAGTTGGGTGAATGAGGATTAAAATCAGAGTAAATATGGACCACACAATTATAAGGTCTTATTTGGATGGAGGGTAGCCATAAGATCACATGGAATTAACGATTGCAGTGACCCTTGAAATTTGTTGTCTAGATTCTTAAGTTATCCATTTGATAGCTACCAATTGGCTAATTGATCCAGTTCAGTTGGAGGGATCCTGGGCCTTGTCCCCTTGGATGATTGTTCCCATAATTATGAGAACGAGATTTTCTGTACTGCTGTACATGAACCAGCTGTTATCGATGATAAATTGCTGTATTCTAGAGATGTCAATGAACCGTGTCATAGTCCACTCCAAAATTGACATTAAATTTCCCTTTAATTTTTGGAGTACTAGTACTTGTTTTTGAATAATCATTCTTTTGATTTCTGACAACAGTGTTCAATATGGTGCAGGAGGACAAATGAGCTTGTAGATGGTCCTAATGCTTCACACATAACACCAACAACTTTGGATCGATGGGAGGAAAGATTGAATAATCTTTTCGAGGGCTGTCCATATGACATGTATGATGCGGTTTTGTCGGCTACTGTATCAAAGTTTCCAGTTGATATCCAGGTAGAATTGAACCAATGGTCCTTGATGCGTAGACTATATAGGCATATTCATCTAGAAATGCATAGACACATAGTGCCTCATGAACAAATGGACTCTCGAGATATAGATGACCTGGTTCCCACATTTTTTTCGCTATGCAAACAATTGTGGGTAGACCACGTCCAAAGTTCATTTGATCCCTTCTTTGTCCATTGACAGGAAATACGTGTCCATAGGAAAATTTTGAAAATTCTAATGTGTATATTTAACGATGATGTTCTACATTCAACAATTTAACTCCTCATTTCATGAGCAGTAATCTAATGATTCATAGAATTTGAATTGAGGTATTTCCTTTTTTGCTTCGAATGACCATTTAAGGACATGATTGAAGGAATGAGATTGGATTTGAGGAAATCAAGATATGAGAACTTTGATGAACTCTATCTCTACTATTACTATGTCCCTGGGACAGTCGGGCTAATGAGTGTTCCAGTTATGGGAATCGCACCAGATTCTATGGTTTCGACAGAGAGGGTTTACAATGTAGCTTTAGCCCTCGGGATTGCCAACTAGCTCACAAATATACTCAGAGATGTAGGAGAAGAGTAAGATTTTATTTTTCCTCTTATCTTCAAATAAGAATTCAAAAGGCAACCCATGTGATAAATGATTTAATTATATTCTGAGCACATGCTATCATGTGCACCTGTCTTCATCCTATGCTCTATTAATTGGACCACTATGCCCCACCCTTGAGCACCAGTGAGCCAAGGATTCACAGAAATGAAATGATAAAAATGCGTTTCTTTTGCCATCCTATAATCTGTAGCTCACGTTGTGTTAGCACTGTAGTCCAATGTGCCGATTATATGCATATTCAGAAAATTCCTTGACTTTCTGGCGTTTCACATGGATGAGATTGATTCTTAAGAGAGGATTTCCAGTTTAACAGCTAATACTCTTAACGTGCTAGGTATGATTTCTGACATTTTCTTTTGATGATGCTCACAGGTCTGGACTTCCCTGATGTTGTATAGGCAGATATTGGATGCCATTGAAGCAAATGATTACAACAGTTTTACAAAGCGTGCGTATATAGGGAAAGGAAAGAAAATAGCATCATTTTGCCCATAGCCTATGCTAGAGCCCTTATGGGCCCTTCCAAATTACCAACATTGTTAATGACATGAAAATGATCATCTAGGAGCTAAAAGCCTCATTTGTATGTAACAAATATTTTGAAAGGAAATTTATTTTGGCTCCATTGATATCTTGTGACTCTTTGTAACTCTCAATAAGGGCGTGTTGTTTGGCGATAACATAAAAATGTAAGCTAAAACATTTCACTTACTATTATATTTTTAATTATTTTCTTACATATTTTTATACAACTACTTTATTTTTCAATCATTTTTATAAAACTATTCACATAATTAACTTATCCATGTTAATTTTATTCTCTTTATTCTTTATCATTACTTCTATCATATTACATTATTTTATTCTAATTCAAATTTTTCATAATTTTTTTTATCATTTCCCAAATACACACAGAATCAAAAGTTATAATTACTTAAAATTTTCTTGCTCTTGTGTGACACACAAACTTATTTACGCGACCACATCTAGAATGGCCAATTAAGGGCGAATTAAGGGTGACCACATCTAGAATGGTAAATGGAATGAATTTTGACCGCACGTAGGTCTTGTAGATGGCCGTGAATATAGCGCATGCAGCACGTCCCAACCAACTGCTACTGCATCCATGCAGTACACCCAAGCACCGGCTTGTATAGATAAGAGGGGAAAGCCCCCACTTCTCTAGCAAATTTATCCCTTGAGCCTCTCCTGATCTGGAGAAATTAATTTTATTCGTACGAGTATAGGAATTGGAACTAAATTACCATTAGGGATGATTTTGGTGGCCTGCCAAGTCATTTAGTCATGGAAGATATAAATTTTAGTAGAATTTTTTATATAAATGTGGCTGCAACATGGTACAACTGGGTGTCATGACTCATGAGGATATAGATAATATTGTACGCACGTATTAAAAAATATTTGGTGACTTGCACAATGCCAACTTTTTTAGAACAAGAAGGGAAAAAAAACTTGATTGCAATTCTGAATCACAAGCATTCACAGTCCTCAACGGTGGCGTTTTACGACGTACAATATGGTTGAAGCTGCAATCATGCTTGGACTCACATCAGTAAATGGTAATGGCACTTCTTTAGCAGCCAAATTTCATGCACTTCTATCAGATGAAAAGAATGGTTCAAATATCTCTTTAGCAGCACCCCTCTGCTGTTCACGGAGCTGTTCATCATTAATCGCTTGGCTGTAGTGAGACAAAGCAAAAACAAAGTATCTCCTGATGTACTCAATGCAACTCTGCTAGCCTGCAGAAAAAACAACAGCAATGGATGAAATTCTTAATGGTAAAGCAAAATGAGGCACACGTTGGACATTGTTAATTTAGGTCTAGTGATATTAATATTGACTGCTGGCCTGTATGCTATAGATGGTTGATTCTTAAAGACACTAAGCCCAACCATTCGTGGTCTGATTCATCATCCAATTATTCCAGGAAATGTCTAGATGCATTTGGAAATTGAATTGGTGCCACCCAGACTTTCATTAATGACTAAAAAACAAGCACATTGCACCATGATCCACACCCACCTACATGCATCTCCACCTATAGGATTTTTTTTTGTTTCTTCTTTCTTCCGAAGGATTGTAGCAGCCAGAAGAAACTGGCCATGAACATGTAAAGACCTTTAATCATGCCTAATTTCCTAAGCATTCTAAAATTTAAAGAGAGTTAGTATGCTCATATCTAGACATACCGCAAATGCATCATATTTAGATTTTTGTAGCTGCCCAGAAAACAAGATAGTTGGAACATCCCATGTTTGAATAGTTCTTTCAATGTAGCTCTCCACATGCTGGTTTGACTTCTTATAACCTGCTCCCAGGAAGTAAGGTGATCACAGTGGTACCTATCACGGATCCCAATTTCCTGCGCCTGAGAGCAATACTCCCGAATTACTCCCGGCCTTTCTCCATCGTCGGATTCAGGAGTTCATATGGGAGCCGTTCGATCAAGGCGCGCGCGTCGAGGACCCCAGGCTGCTATGTCAGGCGCGTCAGACGGGAGCAGGCAAGTTTCCGAATTTGCAATTCGGCCCCCCCGTACGAGAGATTTGATTTTCGCGCCCACAATTCCTTCCCTTCCTTCTTTCCTCCTCTCCTCTCTCCGCGCGACTGCCTGGCTCCCGCTCCGCCCGCTCTCTCTCTGCTCGCCCGCTCCCGGCCGCAACACCTCCATCTCTCCCTTCTCTCCTCCTCTTCGCAAATAGCCCCGACCAACCAGCCGCCTGCATCGCCTCCCCAGTCGGCAGCTCTCCTCTTTTCGCCCGACGGATCGCCTCCCCTCTCTCCCCTCTCTGCTCCTCCCCGCGCCCGGCCGCAGCACCGCGCGCTCACCCTCCTTACTCCCCTCTCTCCTCCTCCTATCCTCCCCTCTCTCCTCCTCCCATCCTCCCCTCTCTCCTCTCTTCTCCCTCCTCGTCCGTCCCGCCGGCAGCCCCGCTCGCCTAGTCTCCCTGCTCTCCTCCCTTCTCTCCTCTCTCTCCCTTCTCTCCCCTCCTCTCCCCACGCCCTCCCGCCAGCGACACTGCCATCCCTGCTCTCTCATCCTCAATCCTGCGCGCCCGTTCGTTCGCCTCCCCCTTCTCTCCTCCTCCCCGCACCCGCCCGCAACACCCCCGCTCACCCCCCTTTTTCTCCTCTCTTCTCTCACCTCCCTCCCGCCAGCGAGCCTGCCCTCCCTAAGCCCTCCTCCGCAGTCCTGCCCGCCCTCCCTCCTCTGTTCTCTCTCCTCCCTGCTCCTTCCTCGTCACTGACCGACAGCGCCTGCGCTCGCGCCCCTGACCGCCTCCCCCGCCTCTCTGCGCTCGTCGCATTTCAGCCCTCAGTCGGAGGCAGTGGGCCGAAGTCGTCCTGCTATTTGGTATGTAATAATTATCGCTTAATTATGATAATTCATTGATATTTACAATTCATTGATATTTTTTTTTCATATATCGAAATCGTATTTTGTGCCATTGGGCATTAATTGAATGGCTTCATTCCGGTGTTGGGGAGTTGGATCAATAAACGGACTTTCCTGTGTGGCTGCATTTGTTTTAATTGTAAATTCGAAAATGAAATCTTAAGAAGCAATGTCGACTTTCCTATCTGCGGGATTTCAACGCCATGAGGTGATCTTCACCTTGCTTTGTGTCTGTCTACAAGTTTAGTTCAAATTTTTAAAGAATTACTTGAAGGTTGAATTCAAATACAGTAGAACACGATATATATAGTTAATATATGTAGCTTAACTTGTTTGATATCAACATTCAAGTTGTTTAAGAAAGTAAGATCCTGTTCAGCGATGCATATTTTGATTGACAAAAAAAAAGAGTGACTTCTTCTCACTTGTTACTAATACAGTAATTCCGTTTACCTTAATTATGATGCATAATATATATTACAGGAGTCTATTGAATTCCTTTAATTTGTTGCTCTTCTAGCTTAGCTTTCTTTGCTAAACAACATTCAGAAGTTACACATCAGAGCACATCAATAGCAAAGCACAGTATTACTAAGGTTTTATTGCCCGTTGCTAAATTTTCCCTTGTAGTTCTTTTATATGCTTATGGATTTTTTTGTCATTGCGTTATGACATTTGCTGTCATTAATTGGACACTTAGTTCTTCATCCCAATCGTGCTTATGATGTCATGAGTAATGGAGGGCCTTATGGATTGCTATATCTTTGTTTGCTATTGATCCCGTGGTTGAAACTGATTAAGTTTTGACTTGCCTGTAGCTTCACCTTTGGGCACTCGTTGTCACCTTTACACAATAAGAAGGTGAGTGGGCTCTGTATGTATTTATGATGGAGTTATTGTAGCCTTTTTTATTGGTTGCATACTATTTTAGTGGTTGAATCTATCTTATGGTAGATATTCACCATGTTTTGGTGGTAGATGTCAAAAGATTTTAGACTTTCCTGTTTTCTGTATGTTATATTGATTCCTAGCCTGCAAAAATGACAGGGAGATGCATGGATTTGTTTCTGGTGGCCCTATGTCGTTGCAAAGAATTAAGTCCAAAATTGATTTGTAATTTCTATTACTTGCTAGGCTAAAAATGCAACTTATTGCTACTTGTCATAAATAAAGACTTCACCTTCTTATTACCTTTTTCTCCGTATCTGTCTTTTGTACACGTATTTCACCCACATCAAACTATTGTGATATTATATACTACTTTGTTGAGGTATGACTTTGTGAGAGGAACCAATGCAGGTTGGGAAGCAATGAAGTAATACCAGACAGTAATTTGGCTTTGGCAATTCTAATAGATTTCCATTTTTTGTTACGATCTAAAAAAAGGGCTGATTTTCATATATTGATGCAACCTTTTCCAATTCTTATTCTAGAGAAGCTACAAGTTGGCATTATTGTGGATCATTGTTGTAGTGGGTCATAGAGTGTGGGACTCCTTTCTTCATTTAGCAACATAGATGTTGGAAGCCTAAAATTGGATTGGCTGTGAGCATCACTCTTGGTAAAAATATATGAGTGGATATTCATATTAAGTTATTGTGTATCCGCACAAACAAATGAATTCAGGATTCTGCTATAATTTTCTAATTTTCTAATATTGCAATCGGTGAAACTACTTTCATTCTCAACTCAATTAGTAGAATGGATGACATGCATCCTTTCATACCCTCTAATCAGAATCTACTTTTAGTTCAAATCCATTATCTTCCCTTATTCCGTTTCTGTTGTCTTTTCCACAATTTTGAGCCGAGATATAGGGTGAGAATGTCAGAGATGTTTGCTTTTACTTGCAATTTTTTAGATATAGGGTGAGAATGTCAGGGAGGTTTGCCTTTACTTGCAATTTTTTATATCTGAGGACTTTGCAGTGGGGTTATTATGGGATAACTTTTTATTCTCTAGTTATACAGAGTGACTTCGCTGGCCATTAAGTTTGAAAGGAGAGTGGTAGACTTGAGGAATTTTTTTGCTTCCATGCTTTGACTTAAAAACTGCAGCTAATTCTCAACTATGTGGGTGGTTGATGGATCTATGCTTCTATTGCTTTAGGTGCATGGATCTTTCCATTGGCTTCTCATGTGTTTGAATTGGTGTTTGATGAGAACTACAATGTTGTCGTTTCCTATTGTTTGGTGTAGTGACGACTGTGATACTATGTTGTTTCCTTATTGTGAGGACCTACTTTTCAATCATTGTGTAATGAAATCTGTTCTCATTTTGTATTTTTTGCCTCTGTTACCTTGTCTAGCTTAACTTGTTTGATATCAACATTCAAGTTGCTTGAGCTAGTGTGAAGGATGGCGAATAAGTCACCTCCTGTATTGAAAGGATATTCCTTCTTCAAAGTTCTGCTCGGAGATTTCAAAGAAAAGCTGGTACCTTTCCTTCTTATCATCCTGCAATGCCTTGCTTTCTTGTATTTCATATGTAATTTTTTTTTTCAGACTAATCATTCTCTTTTGGCAGCATATACCACCAGCTTTTGCATATAAATTTGTTGACAATTTGCCTCTCAAGTGCACACTCGCAACTGATGCCAGGAGATCTTGGCATGTTGAGGTAGATAGAGTTGCCAACCACCTATTATTTCAAAATGGTTGGCCACTGTTTGTGAAAGAAAACTTGCTGGAACTTGGAGATTTTCTTGTTTTCCACTATGATGGACATTCACAATTTGGAGTTAAGATATTTGGGAAGAGTGGATGTGAAAAAGACAGTGCTCAGGTGGATGAGAACTGTGAAGAACGTATCTCACATGAAGAGGAGGGAGCGCAGCAGGACGGACAAGACTCCATTGGGCGTATTGTCACCGATGGTTGTAAATGTTATAATAAAAAGAAAGTACATGATTACTTCCAGCAAAGCGGTGGGTTGATTTATTTATTTTTATGACTATATAATCCTAAGCTTGCTTTGTTTTTATTAACGTTTATTAACACATATCCATGGCCCCTGCATGTGATAGGTGAACAATTTCTAGCAGAGCAGCGAAGTGTAGTTGACTCTTGCCCATTCCACCTTGTGCGTCCACATTTTATAAGACCTTGGAAGAACATTAAATATAGTGTGGTGAGTTCCATATCATATTCGATTGCTGCAAGTTTTATGTTCTCTTGTATTGCTGCTCAAACTACTCTTGTGGTAAGGGTATGCTCATAATTCTGTCATTTATTTTGTGATGACATTGGACTAATTTTCTTCAATTATTGTGTGCTTTCGGTGGGCTTTATTTCTTTGTCTTTGTTCCTTTGCAGCATGTCCCTACAATGTTTTCAAAGCCATGCAACTTTCACTCAAAGAAGCATGTCTTCATTCACGATCATACCAACCGGAAGTGGAAATTGAAGCTTCTCAAAAAGACAAAAGGAGAATCCTATTTTGGAACCCCGTGGTTCCGGTTTAGCAAATGTCATCACTTGAGGGAAGGAGATGTTTTAGCATTCGAGTTCATCAAGGGGGCGGGTCGAGGACATAAATTGAAGATACAAGTTCACATTTTTCGTAATAGAAGACTTGTTGGGAAAAAACCAAGTCCAAGTTAAGGGTATGCCTATCTCTTCATGGGGGGCAGTAACTGTAATATAAGATTGCTCTAAACAGACGTCCTATCTTTCATTATTACTGCTGCTTTGAATGGAGTTTTGAAATAGTAATATTCTGGAATAGCATGAACTTTTTGTAGCAGTTAAGGTTTCAGCTAGCAGGCTTGGTTTTGACAAGTCTCTAACATGCGTTATATTTTTCAATTTAGTGAAACGTTTCCTTCTATGACGAGGATGTAATTATGATACTTTGATCTGGAATCATCAATACCCTTAGTTTTCTAAACAAATTGCAGTCACTTAATTGAAAGGTACGTTAGTTAATCTAGTGAGAAATGTGATTGTGTATATCGAGTCAGGTAAATTATAGACTGTACAGTATACATTAGTAGGAGGCGTTGGTCATGTTAATTTGTCATGTTTGAACTCTTAACTATATCAAGCTAACTAATACTAGAGGAATAAATAAAATTGAACCTGATTCGAACCTTTAAAATGATCGATCTAAACTTGGGAAGTAAAGTAACGCACTAAAAAGCATGAAGACCAGTGATAATATAAAGCCCGTTTTAATTGTGCAAGCATGATTTTAGTGCTGGGGTTTTGCGTGCCCGGAGAGTTGGTTATTTGTAAGTGATAATGCTGCTATGAAAGAAAAAAGGCATATAAAACCAGATTTTGCATAATTTAAAAGTTGGTTATTTGGAGAGAAGAAAATGCCCCTCTGGAAGCATGATTCTTCACCTTCCACATGAATGATCCTGATTGCAATTGAACAACAAAATAATACTTTCACCATTATGCAAGGTACTTCATCAGCTGTATAAATTTTAGGGAAAAAAATCATTTGAAGCACCATTTGATGTGCTCGAACATAAGAAGATGTAAAGAACTGTTGATTGACTGTAAAAAAAAGGAGATGTACATATAAAGAAGACAATTACACTTTCCTTCCACAACACAAAATAAACTATGGTTGATGGTGGCATAGTGACAAATACATCCACATATCATGGTACATATGAAAAGGAAAAGCATCCCACTGAGTGGATATCAAAAAATATACAACCAACCATCTCCAGAGTTAAAAATCCAACATAAGGTATATGAGATAATCAGTTTAGTAGCTTCCTAGAGTACTCCCTCAAGCAAAGTACATCTATCTATTTCCATATCATTACAAATGTCAAGTCTCTTAACTTTGATCACATTCGAACAAACATAATTCCCACAATCAAACAAATGAAAGATAGACAAATGTAATATTTTCTCTCCAGCTCAGCAATCTTCGTTCGGAGTTCCTTATCAAAATCAGCTATCTTAAGATTTTTCAGATGATCTACGTGCTTCAGTTTGTTGACCGCGTCTACTTGGATTTCCTTCAACTGGCTTACACAGTGTATGAGTGACTCGAAGTCGGCCTTTAATTGTTCAACATCAGCTCTTAGTTTTGTGATATGATCCACTGTTGCATGACGCTCAAGTCCATCAAACTCCATTGGCGCCCTTTGTTCACCCACCCACCTAAAAAATTTGCAATCTTTGGAAGGATCCTACAACATACACAAATTATGATATTCAAATGTTTTTAGCTAGAACTGTAGTAAGTTAACGTGATACGTACATTGTAATAACGGCATCGGTAGAAATGCCTTCCAGGATTTGCCTCAGTCCGAGAAGTCAACAACACGGTTGGCTGATTGCAAAAGCAAAAACATCTTTTCGCACTGCTTGTCCTGGAAGTACTACTAGAAGATGTCATTCTACTTCTTCAATGTTGAACCACCTGAGAGAGGAGATATAAAATGATTAGAACATGACAAAAAGATAAATAGCTCGAAGATATACGTTGGGCATAACCTGCCGAATTCCATATAATTCATGCCTATATTCGGGAATTAAGAATAATGAATAATGAATGATAATGCAATGGTGGGTTGAGAAAACTTTTTGAAAGTACTTGTGAAATCACTTTTAGGATTTTAGTCAACCTGTTTTTTTTTTTGGTTTGAAAGTACCTCGACGACCACGACCTCTCCCCCTAGCTGACCCAACTTCACTCATGTCTGCATTGCTACAAGTCAAAGTCCATTCTTTGATAATGGGACACGTTCGTCTATCATGACCAACCACCATTTTATTGCAACCGCTACACATCTTTGGAGTTAGGCGTGGTATCTCAAGGGCGCTTTTAAGCCGTTTGTTACTTCTTCTCCTAACAAGCTGCATATTTGGAGGGCTTACACCGCATGCATGCGAGCTTTGAGTGGCAAGAGTCCCACTTGATATTCCATAGAAGGCACGATGTACAACCATTGCTGGAGCAATCGTGCTATTGAAATTGTCTGCACCGTCCATACTTACTCCATGATCGGCAACGACGATCTCCTTTCCAGCAACGTCCGATCTCTCTTCCTGTACAATGTCTTCAACTACCTGCTTCATATTTTCCAAAGAACTTCTCACCACCTCATACACTCTATCATTTTTTAAAGATTCTTGTCGAATATAAGTCCATGATCGTGACAGAACATGGTTACGAAGTACAAGTGATTGTGCTTTCTCCTTTATGTTGGTCGAACCTGGTTGTATGTATAAACTTTTTGCTTGTCGAGACCAACGAGTTAGGACATGATTTGGTGGCATGGATACTAGCCCTTTGTAATGCAATAATATAAATATATGCTTACAAATAATTCCACTAAACTCAAATTTCAAGCAGGGGCATGACGCCTTCATCTCCAGTGTATCCCATGTCACCGTCTTCCGCTTCATTACATCTGATTCTTTCGGTTCGAAAATATGTCATGCTTCTTTGTGGTGGTCGCCCCCTATTTTCTGTGCTATCAGGTAAATGCTATCTTCAACTTCTCTCTGAAATACTTCGAATGCTTTGAAAGTATATGTTCTCGCCATTTCAGCCTCGAGATCAAATCTTGTGGATAATACTGGTCGTGTATTTGTTGACTGGAATTCAGCATTACTTTCATCTCGTCGTCTCCGCTGAAGCAATTTATCGTACCCATTTGCGAAGTCAATTAAACTGGATTTATGGTTAACAAAACCATCCAGCATTGCATTCAAACTTTCGCTTCTTCCAGTTGTTCTCATCCCGGCTGTGAATATCTTCCTGGTGAAAGCGGGAATCCACTTCTGCCGGATTTCATACATATTTTGGAGCCAAGAATTGCCCTGTAGTTCGAAATTCTCCATCATTGCTGACCAACTATTTTCAAATTCCTCGATGCTTTGAACACCGTATAGACAATGGTCCCAAGTAGCTTTAAATGTAGGGTACTTTTGGTAAACATGAGATAGCTTTTCAGGCAACTTCTTACATATATGCCACAAGCATAAAATATGATGAGTGTCTGGAAAAACCTGTGCAACCGCTGCTCCAATGGCCGCATCTTGATCGGTAACAATTGCCTTTGGACATACACCACCCATTGCATCAAGCCATGTCCTAAATAGCCACTTGAAATCTTCAATGGTCTCTCCAAATAGCAATCCTGCGCCAAATAGGCAAGTCTGCATATGGTGGTTGACACCAGCAAATGGCCCAAATGGCATGTCATATTCGTTTGTTTTATATGTCGTGTCAAAGAAGACGACATCACTAAAAGCCATGTAATCTACCTTCGATTGGCCATCAACCCAAAAACATGATGCCAGTCTCATCCCTTCATCGACTTGTACACGCCATGTGAAATCAGGATCATCAATACTCTTTGTTTGAAAGTATCTTAAAAGCTCTTCTGCATCATTCCCATGCATTAGTTGCCTTTTTCGTTTCAATGCATTTCTTGCATCTACGTCTGTGAATCCAAGTTGATCATGCCCTCCTGCTTCAGTAGACATGAAATCAAGAGATCTTGACACTCCAATGCCTGATGACTTCATACTTGAGATCATGCTCAATTGCTCCTCTGTCATCTTCCTGTGTGATCGTAACCAATGCCTCTTTCTAGGGGTCGCTAGGACATGATTATGAACCTCCACAAATTGAGTAACTAGGTAAGTATTAGATTCGGATTTCAGATTGACAACAACTTTCGCTTGACAATCGCAGCGTGAAACACGGCGTGCAGATGCTTTTCGATTGTGAACGTCCTTACGCTTTTCTACACCAATTCCAGCCTTACAGCACCGAAGGATACGCATGGAGATAACTCCAGACTTAAGCACCCTCGTCTTGTCCTTCCTAACACTGAAACCACTGAACCAGGCATACTCATTATAAAATTTGAACATATCTTCAAGCGTCTCAAATTCCATTCCAATTGTGGGTTTCAATTCCAATGGAGTCACAGGTATGAAGAAATTTGGCACGTCATCTGGCACAACCACATTTAACGGACTCGAGTTAAAACCTCCACTACCATTTGTTGCCCCATCATCTGTAACGACCATACCCACATCAGATCCCTGTCCTCCCTCTATAGTTCTGTGTTGCATCGGTACACCAATTTCATTTGGACGGATAAGTTGCCCCATCACGGCTTTGCCCTCATTGACATCCATATTATAATATGAAAACTATACATCACATAAATGAAACAAATGTTTAAATTAAACGAACATTTGTAAATATGTTATGTTCACGAAAAAGAGTCATGGAACAATATATAACATGCAAATCATATCAAGTAATAGACGATTGTGGGTACAGTATGTGAAATAAGTTATGGATTCCTCATCTGTTTCAGACATGCAGGCAAATTCATAGTTATAAGATGTTCCTTAGTACTCTAACGGGTAGATCACCTTTCAAAAAGTTTATATAGGTATAGATAAGAACACTAAATTCAAGACTGATCAATTAGTTGGAACTTTGTTGAATGTCATTAATGTCAATATGATAATTGTTCCATATCTTATCCATGATAACAACATCCAATACGTATAATAGTAACAACTATGGAAAATATATATTTATATGTATTCTTGTGTTCCACACATGCCATCAAGCTTATTGCTCAGGCAAAATTAATAGTAAGGAAAATGTTGTATGATTAACAAAAAAGCACAAGCAAGGAAACGTATTCACAATTGAATCAGTTCAACCGGCCATTCACAATTGAATCAGTTCAACCGGCCATTCACAATTGAATTAGTTCAATCGGCCATCTGGATTGTGATGCTTTCTTAAGTTACAATTTTTTTGTTTAACTTTTTAATCATGTTTTGGCAGCCAAAACAAAACTTATTTTCTTAAACTTAAAAATACGACCTATTGATAACTCAAGTCTTCTTCCTGGTATTTATATGGAATATGCTACAAATCATTAGCAACCAAATTTTCTTTAACAACTAAATTTTAGTATTTTAGAATAAAATTAACTTTCCGATAACCGGCCATTTATTGTAATTTTAGCAATCAATTTTTTTTGTTGTTGTCGAACAAAAATAATTTCTTGGGTGATATTGCTAGTGTATAATTTAGTTTCTGTAAAATAACCAAATTTATTGTTGTTCTCAAATGTAAAGTTTACTACAGTGTATTTGTTGCTAATGTAAAGTATATTATCGTCTATGTGGAGTTTAAACTATGTATAAGGAGTATAAATAATTGCGGGAAAAAAAATAGAATGCTTAAATGAAATAAAATGGAATAGCTTTACTACAATTGCTTCTGGCGTTGAAATCCCGCAGATAGGAAAGTCGACATTGCTTCTTAAGATTTCATTTTCGAATTTACAATTAAAACAAATGCAACCACACAGGAAAGTCCGTTTATTGATCCAACTCCCCAACACCGGAATGAAGCCATTCAATTAATGCCCAATGGCACAAAATACGATTTCGATATATGAAAAAAAAATATCAATGAATTGTAAATATCAATGAATTATCATAATTAAGCGATAATTATTACATACCAAATAGCAGGACGACTTCGGCCCACTGCCTCCGACTGAGGGCTGAAATGCGACGAGCGCAGAGAGGCGGGGGAGGCGGTCAGGGGCGCGAGCGCAGGCGCTATCGGTCAGTGACGAGGAAGGAGCAGGGAGGAGAGAGAACAGAGGAGGGAGGGCGGGCAGGACTGCGGAGGAGGGCTTAGGGAGGGCAGGCTCGCTGGCGGGAGGGAGGTGAGAGAAGAGAGGAGAAAAAGGGGGGTGAGCGGGGGGTGTTGCGGGCGGGTGCGGGGAGGAGGAGAGAAGGGGGAGGCGAACGAACGGGCGCGCAGGATTGAGGATGAGAGAGCAGGGATGGCAGTGTCGCTGGCGGGAGGGCGTGGGGAGAGGAGGGGAGAGAAGGGAGAGAGAGGAGAGAAGGGAGGAGAGCAGGGAGACTAGGCGAGCGGGGCTGCCGGCGGGACGGACGAGGAGGGAGAAGAGAGGAGAGAGGGGAGGATGGGAGGAGGAGAGAGGGGAGGATAGGAGGAGGAGAGAGGGGAGTAAGGAGGGTGAGCGCGCGGTGCTGCGGCCGGGCGCGGGGAGGAGCAGAGAGGGGAGAGAGGGGAGGCGATCCGTCGGGCGAAAAGAGGAGAGCTGCCGACTGGGGAGGCGATGCAGGCGGCTGGTTGGTCGGGGCTATTTGCGAAGAGGAGGAGAGAAGGGAGAGATGGAGGTGTTGCGGCCGGGAGCGGGCGAGCAGAGAGAGAGCGGGCGGAGCGGGAGCCAGGCAGTCGCGCGGAGAGAGGAGAGGAGGAAAGAAGGAAGGGAAGGAATTGTGGGCGCGAAAATCAAATCTCTCGTACGGGGGGGCCGAATTGCAAATTCAGAAACTTGCCTGCTCCCGTCTGACGCGCCTGACATAGCAGCCTGGGGTCCTCGACGCGCGCGCCTTGATCGAACGGCTCCCATATGAACCGCTGAATCCGACGATGGAGAAAGGCCGGGAGTAATTCGGGAGTATTGCTCTCAGGCGCAGGAAATTGGGATCCACCTATCACACACAAACAATGAGGCCAAAGGAAACAGAATATTTAATTTGAAACAGATGATTACAAATCATTTTGGAAATACAAAATTTTTAACAGGATCACAATAAGTTGTGCTGACAAGGAGGAAATGGCAAATAAAACAAGAATAGCACGGTATGTATACCTAAAATAGTGCTCCAAATAGAAAAGGAAATGCAGACAAAACACTCTTTTACATCTCCATGGCTTCCCATATGTAGCTCAATTACATCACAGGTGCTAAATGTTGTCTTGCTCGAAAGGAAATAACTAATACCTATTACTATGAAACATGCAGGACGCAGGGAATCAAATCACTTGTGATCATTACATATTGTGGAAGTAACTTTTGGCCCAACTTCTAGAGGTTTTTTCCTGCTCTTTTCCTGACTGATGTTTTCCATTTTACAATAGTCATAGTAACTTTGCGTCTTTCCAACTTCCATCGGCAATGCACATATTGATGATATGAAATCAATAAACTCAGTAATACTGCAAGCTAGAAGGTGAGTGCTGCTAAGATATACTCCAACAAAAGTTCCCATAAAATTTTAAACTCATTGCTAATTCCAAGGATTTATAAATTAATAATTAATTAGTTCCCTCTCATTGATTACTTATAAAAAAAGTACTCTCTCTAAAGACAAAATTATCAAGCAGGAAATAGTATTTAATAGAAAAATTAATAAAGGTTTGCCAACGCATGTTTTGCTTTAATTTGATCGCGTTAAAATAATCAGATGGAAATTTTAAATGGGGGAATAATATAATAACCATTTTAAAAATTATTTACATAGTTTTTCCAAATTTTGAAACATAATTTTCACGAAAGTTGATTTTTGAAAAAAAGAAATTTAAAATTCAAGACAAGTAAATCGGCATGCCTGCCTGATCAGACTTGATCAGCATCAGCGGCAAGGAGGTTCGATGATAGGCGGCCGTTGACTGTTCGCATTGAAAGCCAATAGGCCCATTGGTGTTAGGCAGCTGGTGCGAGTGACGAAAGAGGCCTCACGCGTGGTGGGAGAGGGAGGGCGCTGGTCGGGAGGGAGGGAGGGCGAGCGGCGGAGGGAGAGAAATCAAGGGCTGATCGGGAGAGAGGGAGAGGGTGGGAGGGAGCAGCGGGAGAGGGAGGGAGGAAAAGGGAGTGCGCAAAGAGAGAGAGGGAGAGGGCGGGAGGGAGGTCGAGCGACTGAGGGAGAGGGAAATCGGGATAGAGAGAGGGAGAAGGCAGGAGTTTACTTATCGGGTCAAGGGTGCCACTGTCGGAATGGTGGGTGGTTGACGGAGGGAGCCACAGCCGATGGCCTTCCGGGAGCGGGAGAGAGAGAGTGTGTGGAGGGATAGAGGGAGTAGCGGGAGCGGGAGAAAGACTGCCGAGGGGGGGAGAGAGAGAGAGAGCGGGATTGGGAGAGAGAGGGTGTAGAGAGAGAGATCGCGAAAGAGAGGTGAGGGAGGGGGGCTGACAAAATTTTCGTCGCTGACAGGGGCTGGTCAGACAAAATCCAAGCATTAAACGCCTGCTCCTCCTGCAGCTTTTTCACCATCTCATCCAACGGCTGAAAAAATGCCCGCAGGATCCAATGACTCTCACTGTTGGTCGGAAGCAGCGGATCGACCGACCGGTCGTAAAAGATCAAAAATCAATTATCTTATAAACACATTTACATATTTCGTCAATACCAACAACTCTTATCCTCATTTGGTTGAACTTATTTCAAGGTCTAACCATTCCATTTATTTTGACATCATTATTTAAGGGTTAATTTTTCAAATCCTACTTAGGATTTGTAACACTTAGCTAAATCCAACATCTTGGATTTTAGCATTTTATACTTAGCATATATTTCCTATAATTGACATATTATTTGAGAAAATCTCTCAAGATATTTTCTTAAGGGTAAGGGCTTATAATTTGGGTCTAAAATTTTTGTAATTTCCCTCAAACAACCCTATATATTACATTTTACCATCATCTATATTTTCTAAAATCACATCTTAGGAACTTAATCATTTACTTAGTGATCATAAATTTGTACCTTTTTTGTAAACCTTGTTTACACATTATAATGAAAATAAATTCCATTTAAAATTTCTGGAACTTATTATTAAATTCCAAAACAGCATTTGTTTTCTTATTTTCACTAAGGGTGTGTTTGGTTACACACAAAACATGTCAATGAAAACTTTTCAATCAAAAACTTTTCACTCCTCATAACTACCTCATTTTTTAATTATTTTTTCACATTTTCATATATAAACAACCCTACTTTTCAATCATTTCCACACAAATACTCATACAACTACCCTATCTATTTCAACTTTATTCTCTTTACACCTCATTATTACCCCTATCATATCACATCATTTTCTATCAATTTGACAACTTCTACTTTGAAAAGTTTTCATCAAAAAGTTTTACCTCCAACCAAATGCACCCTAAGTTTCATCTTCTTATTTACTCATTAATTCCATATACACATTATAGCATCAATTATTAATCATTCTTGCTATCCTTAATCCTTTATTACACTCCTAAATAACATATATATCAATTCGGGTCATTTCCACTTAGGTTTCATATTTCTTTTTGATTATTTCTCAAACTGTCCACATTTGCTGAAATCAGGCGTACTGATTTATTTAAATATTAATTTAAAATAAAATCAAGGTATTTAACTCTAAAATTTCTATCATATAAAAATTTCAGTAAGAAATATTAATATTATATATTTATTTTAGCATTTTTACTGTGCTAGATAGTGTTGTGAAATTAGGGACAACCCTAATCACGTTAATTTTAAACCATACTTATGTCATCAAAAATCATTTTTTATTTTTTTCAAGTGATAATCATGATATATTTTACATCATATCAAAATTTCAGATCAAAAATCCATCTATGAAAATTATTAAAAATCATTTACTATGGTTAATTCTGTCACCCATTTTACCCTGTTTAAGTTAATCTTCTCGGATTTTTAATTTTCAACCTAATTAATATTTTAAGCTAAATATTTGGTCGTTACTTAATCATCATGTAATGATCTTGCGCAAAAACTTTCATGTAAAAATTCCTTCGTTTACTATCTCGTTCATATTTTTGTTTCTAATATTACGTAACCTCCAGATTTGAAACAATAAATCAAGATTAACTTAGACTTATCAAATTAATCATGAAAATATCCCTAAATTAGTTTAACGATGAATTATTTTAATGACTTTAATCATATATTCAGCAACATCAATTGTCCAGCAGGTTCAAATAAAATTTTTGAAATATTTAAACAACACTTGTGCACCCAGAAATTAATTTAGCACATTTGATTAATTTGGACATTTAGATTAACGATCATCATGAAAATAAAAATTCTGAAAGTATAAAATCAAATTAAAATATCATATGTTCAGGAAGTTGAATCCACGTTCAGCTTAAATGTTCAGCAGTATTGTTTTTTTATATCAAAACAGTATATTCATAATTCATATCACGTACATTAGATTGGAAATTTTAAAATTTTTTAAAATATTAATTAGCTTAGCAGCACCTCCGGAAATGAGGAAATAAAATAAATAAAAAATATATATATACCTGAATGCTTGTACATTTAAGTGCTACTGCTCTTCCCGGCCCTTTTTTTTAGCAGCAATGTCCATCCCCCTTTTATATATCTGTTTAAGCGGTTTCACCATGGTTAAAATTAAATTTAACCCATAGTGACCGTTTAACAGATACAAATGTTGTCATTTTAATTTTTAAATTTATTATTATTATTATTATTATTATTATTATTATTATTATTTTCAGCTGTCCACGTTAGCGTTAATTCATTACACGTTGCCCAGCTCCTGCATCGTCCATATCTGTCAGCGCTTCGTTTCATTTTTTTTATTCATCATTAATATTATGGCTGTCCAAAAATCCAGCTTTAAAGTTATACTCATAAAAAAAATTTATTAATATATATATTTGTTCACAAAATGCACCATTTGGAATTTTGAAAAAAAAATTATTTTATTTAATAAATTAATTCATATTTGGACAAAAAATCTCTTTTTAAATTTTTGAAAAGATGTTTTCCAAAATTTAATACCTTCATTAATTTGGGCATATTAAAATAGACTTACCCATAAAATTTTACCTCAATTGGGGCAAAGTACATATTTTAATTTAATTAAAATAGTATTTTAGCATAAAATTTCATTTTAAAAACTTGTAGACATATTTTTTAAAATTTAATCCATTCATTATGTAGGGTATATTAAAATAGGCTTGCTCCAAACGTTTCATCTTAAACAATCTTATATACATCAAAATATGAATTAACTAAATAATTATATAAAAATAGTAAAATATTAACGTAAACTCCTGTACGTGCATGGTTGTGCATGAATTGCTCTTGGACACATTTTCTGATGCACTTGAGTTAGGCAATTTAGTCAACTATTTTTCATAATCTGATCCGTCTAGATTAGAGAGCACATAATTTAGTACTTTTTTATTAAATTTTTATATGATTTTGAGTATACATGCTTAGATCTAATGAAAACAGTTAGGATGAATATAAGCCCTTAATTAGAGCCCCTAATTAGCCAAAAATTTTCCATTTATTTTTTATTTTTCATAAGGTCCGTAAATTTAAACAGTCTCACTTAGTATAGTTCAGAATTTTGAAATTCCTCCCCGAAATATTTGTAAAAATTCATTTTATAGCTAATCTTTGTGGGATCATAAATTACTCTTCATTTTCTTATAAATTCCAAATATAACCTTTATAAATTCCCATTAAGTCCCCTTTTTGTCTCCACTCTTGTTAAAATTACCAATCAATCATCTTTTCTAAATTTATAATTTAATCTCACTTTTATAAAATTGCAATTTGGTCTTTTCGTGATTATTGCTAATCCCACTTTGCTTAATCATTTTTCCACTAATTTTCATTTCCCATACGGGTTACACTTGAGCCCTTCATTTTATGAGATTTTCGATTTTATCCTTAGACGATTTCAAGCTATATTTATTAAGCTTAAAATTCGGGGTTTCACACCGAGATCTCGAGATAAGTCTCCTCATCCCCCCCCAAAAAAACTTGTAAGTTTTCCACCTTTTTAGTTTTCATCGAGTTTTTAAATAAACCTATATATATTTTTAAAAAAAGCCTTCAAATATATATATTATTTTCTAAAATACATATATATATATATTAAAAGGCCTCCAAAAATATATATGTTATTTTCTAAAATACATATATGTATTAAAACTCTTCCAAAAACATATACATTGTTTTCTAAAATACATATATATATATTAAAGGTCTCCAAAAATATATATATTATTTTCTAATATATATATATATATATATATTAAAGGGTGTTGAGATTTATTTAGGCACAATAGGGGTCCCAAGCAGAGATTATGCTATTATGCAAGTTGGAAAAATCTTAGAGGTCCCATTTGAGGATGAACAAGTGTCAAACAATCAATCCTCGACCCAGATGTACAATAAGCTCATAAGGAGCAACAAGTACCACCCAGGAATTAAATTTCTACATTACATGGACTTGTCTCCACAGTTGTGTGTCCTACAGCTTCTCATTGCTCGGTGCGTTTACCCAAAAGGAGGTGGACGTAACCAAGTGAATCCACAGGAGGCGGAAATCCTATGGAAGGTGGCAAACAGGGTCAAGGTTAGCCTTCCCAGATTATTCATTGAGGCCTTAGAGTTGAAAAAGGACAATCTTCGAGGAGTCTTGCCATATGGGACTTGGATCACAAAGATCCTCGAGTTTTATCACGTAGATGTTGAGGGGGAGCCCTATGAAGTCCTAAAGCCTACCAATGCCATCAACAGAGCACTTCTGATCCGGATGAAGATTGATTTGGAAGCCTTTATGGCACAAAGGCTTCATGAAATGACGGGAGGCGATATCCCTGAGCCTCAGGATGCCCCAGCACCTCCACCTGAGGTGGCTCGATCTGAGGGGGAGCAACCGGCTCCAGCACCACAGGCCCCTACCTCGTTAGCTTCACATGCCTCCTATTCACCCCATGGATCATGAGCATCTGATCCATCTGATTGACCACAGGGTCACAACTCTTTCACTCAGGCCATACTTGAGAGGTTGGATCATATAGAGGATCGAATTGGTCAGGAGTTGGGCAATATCACTACGACTTTGATGGAAATGCACTCCAGGCAATGCAGGCTAGAACGGGAAGTGAGGAAAGTTAGATATCATCTTGCCTTGGGAGGCCATCGAGATCGTGTCCCTGACATCGATCCTTTCTGGGAAGAATCAGTGCAATCCACGGTTCAACGGCCGTCCAGACTTGTCTATTCCTCTGCCCATCTTCGTCCTACTCCATCCACTGCTCAATCACCGTATCCTATATCTGCCTTTCTATTTCACAAATCTCGGTTTCCCTACTTCCATTTTGGACCGATTGACAAAAAGGGGGAGAACGGGTTGAGTTTGCGAAGTCTGTGTGAATTTTTTTTGTATGGGTTGGGTAACATGTTTTAGGATTTTATGTTTTTGAATATAACTGGAAATGAATTTCATTTTTTGTGAATGACTTAGTTATTAAATAACTATCTTGCACTTGTATAAACTGTTAAATTTGGACATGAATATGTTGATATAAACTAAGTTGCGATGTCAAGTGGTATGTATTCATTGAAACTGAAAATGGTTAATATCAATTGAAATAGTGATCATGATATGTTCAAAAGGTATTTTTGAAAGGTTCAAACTCAAATTGTTGTGTCAATCATCAAAGAGAGAGAGATTGTTAGAAACAATTGACAAATTAGGCAACGATCGTGTTTTGATGATTAAACAAACTCAATTTGAGTTAAATAAGGTACTAACTCAATTTATCTAAGTGTTTGCAAGGTTTCATAATGTGAAAATAAAGTCTGACAAGTCAAGTCAATTTTCAAGTCGACTCGGGCATCGACTTAGATCAAGTCGATCCCTAAGTCGACTCTATATGCGACTTCAAATGTGATTTTATGGCCAGCGTTGAAACTGTGGAGCAAGAGTTACCGAAGTCGCACTCCAAGTCGACTTCACATGCGACTTAGGTGAAGTCGCAAACCAAGTCGACTTCACATGCGACTTAGGTGAAGTCGCAAATCAAGTCGACTTCAAATGCGACTTGGTTTCCAGAAAACCCGAAGTCGAAGATCTAAGCTGACTTCAGCAAAAACTCAACTGAAGCTTGAGTCAAGTTGAAGACGAAGCCGACTCCGTATACGACTTAGATGAAGTCGCAAATCAAGTCGACTCCATATGCGACTTCAAATACAATTTTATGGCCAGCAATGAAATTGAAAATTCAGAAAGTGAAATCGCACCCGAAGTCGACTTCCCCTGCGACTTGGGTCAAGTTCAGGGCCAAGCCGACCTGAGAAAGAACTTGAGGTGTTTTCTGAAGACCGAAGTCGTACCCTAAGTCGACTTCAGTATGCGACTTGGGTGAAGTCGCACCCAAAGTCGACTCCACCTGCGACTTGGTTCGTAACGGTCGAAAATATTCGAATGTTGTCGCATTTAATGCGCGCCACCTACTTTCAAACGTTCGAATACCCTCGTCATTTATATAAGGCATTCAAGACAGACGTTGGGGGTAGCTGAAACTTCATTGATTGAGCACAACTCCCATCCCTAAGTGCATTAAGTGATCAAGTCAACATCCAGAAGAAGAACTCTGCACTCAAACCGTCAAGAACTACTTACTGAATCGTTTAGTCTTCTTCACAAGTTCTTCTCTGCGCTAAATCTGCCTCTACACAACGGTAACATGTAGAAACTTTCTTTATTACTTTCCCTATTGTATTGAACTTGATTTAGTGTTGGTGACTAAGGTCAAGTGAAAGCAAAGTAGTGTGTGATTGGAGTGATACTTATCACCTACTCGTGCTAAGTCTGTTTTAAGCCCCCCAGAGCTGTGAATCTAGAAGAGAGCAGAAGCTCTATTGTATTTGGTGAAATACATAGTGGAACCCAAGTCACAATGGTGTGATCTTGGAGGAGTGGAGTAGGGAAGGTTGTCCCGAATCACTATAATTTGTGTGTTCTGTTTGCTGCTCTTAAATTTTAATTTTATTTGCTTCAAGGGGCTAGATCGTAACAGGGGTTGTATCCATGATTATCTAAAAGAATTTTAAAAACCCAATTCACCCCTCCCCTCTTAGGTTAAGCCATAAACTCAGGACCAACAATGAGAATATTAGATGAGCAAGTATTGTTGCATGTTAAAATATAAAAAATTATATTAGGAATGAGAAAATTAGTATAATTAATTTTAAAATAAAAAGTAAATTTATTATATATAGAAAATAAAAATTTGAGTATAAAAAGGTGTGTTCGGGAAATAATAAAGTTTTTGATGAAAAATTTTTGGTATAAAAGTTTTTGAAGTATAAAAAAATGATGTGATATGATAGAGGTAATAATAAAAAGTAAAAAAAATAAAATTGAAATAGATAGGTCAGATGTATTGGTAGTTGTGTAAAAATGATTGAAAAATAAAGTAGTTATATAGAAAGAAGTGAAAAAATAATTAAATAATAAGATATGTATGAAGAATAAAAAGTTTTAGTTTAAAAAGTTTTATGGATTACCAAACACTCCCTTAGTCTAGAATATGATTCCTTATACTCGAGTGCACTTAGGCTTGGTACACCTAGGTGCATTTAACTCGTTTTTTATTGTTCTAAAATTCTTTTATACAACTGTTAATATAAGTACATTTAACATATGTATCAATTTTTAACATTTTTACAAAATTTTAGATATTCATTTTTTATTTTTAAAAATCAGTGGCATTTTTAGTAATGTAAAATTACTACAATACCACTAATTTTCAAAAATAAAAAATAAATATTTAAAAGTCTTCAAAAATGGTAAAACTTGATACACATGTTAAACACACTTAGATTACTAGTTGTACAAAAAAGTTTCAAAAAATATTTAAAAAATTAGGTTAAAGGTAGTAGACTATATATCACATTAAATTTAGGTAATTAGGGCGTGTAGCTGAATCAAGGTCGACCTTTGAACTATCGAATTTAATCTAAGATGAGTTAGAGCTGAAAAATGATTCATTAAACACATTTATTTATAAATGAGTTGGTGATAAGTTAAGCTTGTCAGACTTGTTAGCCATATTATCTAGCTAACTCATTTAACTAGGCAACTCATACAATCCATTTATAAGGTAATTGAGTTAATATTTTGTTGATATTTATTTTATAAGTTATACATAATTATTAATAATAAAATTAAATATAAAA
This sequence comes from Annona cherimola, assembly GCA_030490835.1. Lineage (NCBI taxonomy): Eukaryota > Viridiplantae > Streptophyta > Magnoliopsida > Magnoliales > Annonaceae > Annona > Annona cherimola. The sequence goes on along the minus strand of CM059971.1, from coordinate 98,226,984 downwards.
AATTGTTCTTTCACATCTAAATAAATTATTAGCATTAAAAGTCTTTATTTATTGTTTCTAATTATATCTTAAATACTTTTTTTTTTACTTTTATTATTCAACCTATTTTCGATCCATTAGCAACTAGTTTTACTAACCAAATAATAACCTATGACCCAATCCATTTACATTAAATGGATTTGTGTTAAAGTTGAATTTTTTATAGATGAATTATTACATATTATGATAGAAGTTTTTAAAATAAATCAGGTGAAGATTAGCGTAGCTCCAAATTAGGGGTGGGAATTGGGGCGGGTCGACCCGTGACCCGGTATTGACCCGACCCGTTTTTGGCCGGGTAAAACCAATATATTTTTTACCCGGTATAGGGATGGGTCAGAAATTTTGACCCGAATTCAAAAATAGGGTTGGGGTGGGTCAACCATGTCCCGACCCGAAGAGTCCGACCCGCCCCGCATATATAAATTTATTAAAAATTATAAGACTATATTGAAATATTATTATTATTTTCTTTCAAATTTCTCACTTTTTTATAATCAACTCTATCAACAATAGAAGAATCAATTTATTCAAAATGCAATATAAGAATCAATAAAAAATTTGTACGATATAACCCTCATGTGTAATTGTATATTAACCTATTTTAATAAATGTATACTATATTTTCAAATGTTTTGTTTTCTTAATTATGTGCTTTTTAATAATTAGTGAAATATTGAAACATATAATATTTAAATTTAGTATATATGTATACTTATGTTTGATAGATATATAAATTTTGAAAATTATCTTATTTGATCCGTATTTTTTACCCGACCCGCTATCCTGAAACCGGTCCGATACCGACCCGAATTTTGTCCCTAGACCTGGTAGAAAAAAGTAAGGGTCAAACCGACCTTGTCCCGACCCGGTATAAAATAAGGATCAAACAAGATTTTTGAAAAGTAGAGTCAGGGTTTGGCAAACCCTGACCCGTCCCGCCCCACCCCGCCCCGCCCTGCCCCGATTCCCACCCCTACTCCAAATGATGCGACCGACGCGGTCACTTGCACCCTGCATGCGGTCAAAGGGCCTCGTTCAATTAAATATGGAGCCAAGTGTGCGCCGCTGCACGTGCTCCGCCTTGGAAGGAATGATTCGCGTGCGTGGCATGCGGACGACGCTAACTCGGAGATTAACCCTCGGACACTTTCTAATGTAAAATCACCACTTTTCATAAACTCTGGCCAACCGGCAGTCGCTGGCTTGCTTGCTTCTTTCCCACACTTTAACATATGACTACTAAGCATTGACTTTAACATTCCAAAATCCTTCTTAGAATTTTTTTTTTGAAACAATGCACATGCACTTTAAAGATGAAAGCATAGTTAGTTTCAATGGAACAGATCTTAAAATAATAATAATAATATAATCCACGATCCCCCCAGGCCGCTTAGAAAAGACAAGACACCAAGTTTCATATAAACCGCTTCCAGGCCGGCACGTCTACTGGCTGTTAAATTGTTAATCGAAGGAATCCCTATCATAACGCCGCACTGTCATTTTAATATAATTGTACTCTTCAAACGATGAAAACCACGAGGTCCTATAACTCCACTGGGCGCCTATAAAACCAGGACGTCGTAGTAGCCGAGAAAAGCACGCCCATCAGCTCACCTCATTTTCCTCCCCACGTCTCTCTCTCTCTCTCTATCTCGTTAAGTAATGGCTGAGGCTAACAATCCCTCCGATGAAGTCGAAACCGAACTCCTCCCTTTCCTTCGCGTCTACAAAGACGGCCGCGTCGAGCGGTACATTGGAACCGACGTGGCACCCGCCGGTTTGGATCCCGCCACTCGCGTCACCTCCAAAGACATAGAGATTTTCCCTGAGCTGGGCGTGACCGTCCGCCTCTATCTCCCCACACTCATCGACCCAAAGGCGAAACTCCCAGTGTTTGTCTACTACCACGGCGGGGGCCTCTGCGTCGAGACACCCTACTCACCCCAGTACCACAACTACGTCAACTCACTGGTCTCCCAGGCGAACATGGTGGGGGTGTCGGTCCACTACCGAAGAGCACCAGAGCATTACGTTCCCGCTTGCTACGACGACTCATGGGCTGCGCTGCAGTGGGTGGCATCGCATGCGCAGGGCGGAAGCGGCAAAGAGAACTGGCTCCTACACCACGCCGACTTCTCCCAAATCTTCCTCAGCGGCGATAGCGCAGGCGGCAGCCTTTGCCACGACTTGGCGATGCGGGCCGCTGACAACGAAATTGGGCACGGCGTCCGTATATACGGATTGATCTTGGCCCATCCCTGGTTCTGGGGGGAGGCAAGGATTGGCAAAGAGGCCGAGAGTCCGGAAACGGTGGATTTTGAGAACAGGCTGTGGAAGTTTGTGTATCCGTCTTTGACGAGCATGGACGATCCCATAATCAATCCCCTAGCGCCGACGTCGCCGAGCCTGTCGAAGCTGGCGTGCCAGGAGGTGATCGTAGCTGTGGCGGAGAAGGATATATTGAGGGACCGAGGTTGGGCTTATTATCACGCGCTGTGGAGAAGTGGATGGAAAGGGAAGGTGACAATCTACGAGACTCAAGGGGAGGACCATGTGTTTCACCTGAAATTTCCAGAGAGTGAGAAAGCTGTTAAAATGATGGATAGTGTGGTTTACTTTATCAAAAAGTGAGGGAGTATGTTAATGCTTGCTACTCTACCACTGGGCAGTAACAACTACGAAATTAATTTGAATGTAGGGAGTAAGTAATAATTATCAAATAAGTTGAAATAATCTGATCAAAATAAAATGCCTCAAGTTTGGTGCCATTTGCAGTCGTATTATGTGTACGCGTTCATCGTTTAATACGCATTTTATGAAATTCTTCGTGAACCGAAATTCATCATTGATCGTCATATATGCATCCTCAGGACGTTCTCCAGTTCACTGCTTACAGAACCGGTACTTTTTTCAGAACTATAAGGCCTGTAAGGCACCAGTACTCTTTTTATTAGTGGTATTAAACACTTTTACATATGATATTACAAATTAAATTCATTCACAACTCTTGCCATAGAGGGACACTTTCTAAATACACCCACATTCAAGGGGGACCAACTGTAAATACTCTCATCACCGAAGGAGACACATCAAAGGAATATAAAATCCCACACCAAATGCAGAGAGTGAGGTTCTAACCCTGGTTAGACATCAATGAAAATTCTGCTGCCACGAACTGAGACAACCTTAGTTGGCTATAATGCACTGGGACGTACTTAGTTTTGGTATACTTGGGTGCAAAACCTATTTTTTGTATTTTTTTAAAAAAATTATACAACTATTAATCTAAGTGTACTTAATATATATATATATATATATATATCAATTTTTACCATTTTTGGATATTTGTAAATACTTTTTTAAACTTTTTAAAATCACTAGCATTTTCATAATTTGCGAATGCAAACTTTAATTTTCCAACTCCTTAAAATTTTCGTGTTGATTAAGATCTAATTTTGTTTAAATCGTCAGATTTTTAATTAGTGTTGAATACGTGGATTCGATTGGAGTAGAATGGATTTAATTTGGATTACGAGCTTAGAACTGACCAACTCTGCTGGATTTTCTTTTCAATCCAATCGAAGCCAAGTTACTAATCAAGAGGCATTTATTCTTTGCCATACTCAGCATATTAAATAAATGAGTTTATCCCAAGCATGCCCAGTACATTTGACCAAAACTCACTTATATTCAATTGTTTTCAAAAACGACAACACCTATTAAGCTTGATAAATATTCCAAATATACTCACATCATTGGCAGTCTATTAAGCTCTAACAATTTACGTAATTTACTAGATTACTTTAACCTTAAATATTAAGCAATAACATCCTATTTTGGAATAATTAAATGAGTATTGTAATAAAATCCAAATTTTATTTAGTCTTAAAAGTAGAGCATGACCTATTTTTAGTCACTAAAGTGGCACAAGTTCGACTTATTTTTGGACTTTTTTATGTCATTATATTTATTATTTGAGCTAAAATATTTAAAGATTATTTTCATATAGTTCGTTTTGTTGGTCCAAAAGATAATCTCATTGCGTAATATATAACATCGAAGCAGCTTTATATGCATATATTTTCATTTTAAATAATAGCTTGAAGTAAGGTTGAGTTTAACTTTGGACTCATTTTTGTATTATTTATATTCATCATTTGGGCTATAATTTTTGAAGGATAAGTAATTTTCACGTTTGCTTTTTAAAAAAATCATTAATTAGTTGTTCCAAAAGAGGATCTTATTGCATAATATTTTATGTTAAAGTAGCCTAGTTTATCATAATTTTCATCTTAAACAGTGGCCTAGAGCAACGTCAATCCAACTCTAAACATATTTTAATAATTTTTATGCTTGTCATTTGGGTAAAATATATGAAGATTAAACATTTCTAATGTTTCTTTATAAGAATGTTTATTTGATTGTCTAAAAAGTAATAATATTACTTATTATTTAAGAACAAAATAGGTAACTTAGTCAGAATTTGCAACTTATGGTTGTTGAAGTATGGCAGGGGTATATCTAAAATATTTTTCAAACATAATCAGCATATTTGGCATTTTCGAAAATCAATATTTGCATTTAGGTTTTTGGTCCAAATATAGTAATATTTTGGATAAATCCTTAAATATATATATATTTGATATTTGTATTAAAGATTAACCTTTATTCAGAATGTTACACTTTAAATTAAAATGAGGTTCGATTAAAGCTATATTTTAAGCTCATTGAAAAAACTCACAGTTGTATGCTCTTTTTCTTTGAAGATAAACAATTGCATGCTTGGACCTCAATACGTGAATATTCCATCGATAAAATTAATGCTTGTTTGGCATTTTGAAAAGGAATAATCCCACCCCTGCTATTGAATCGCGAAACAGAATTTTCAGGCTTCACTTGGCCGAGCTTCCTTCTTGCCAAATGTACTCACGTATAATTTAGGTTTCAAAAAACGTGAATATTTTAATTAAAGCCGCAAAAATCTGGTTTTTTTTATGTAAAAGCTGCAACAATCTGTTAATTACCATAAATTTTAAGAAATTCATGAACGGAGTTTTAGTCCGCCTTAAAGCGAAATTTGTAAATGGGCTTATGTTGCCTTCACTCGTGGCCTAAGCCGCAATTTCGATCCCGATCCATTTGAGATGGGGGATCACATAACATCCTGCAAACCAACCAAAAGGTAAGAGGTTTTACAGCTTCGAAAGGTAAGAGACTGTAGGTAAGGTTGTAATTTGGTTCGGGTAGGTCCCAAATTACTATATTTTTATCTTATCTTCAAAAAAATTTATCTTATTTTATTTTAGATTAAGTCAATTTTAAGCATATTCTATCTTATTTTTTAAGATAAAGTTTTGGTTTTGATTTCAAATTGAGTTTTTAAAATAATCTTTAAAAACTATAGTTTTATTATAAGTCTTACTTTAAAACCTAAAATCAAGATGATAATAATATAATTTTTGAAATAGATTCATTAAATTTACTAAATAATTGATAAGTTAAATAAGTTTTTATATATTTAAAAAATATATTTATGTCTTTCACTGTAAAATATATTTTATAAAATCTATATTAAACATATATTAATAATTTGATTTGGTTCCGAGTACCTGGACTTTAAAACCTATTCTGCCCTAATAGAAATGAATATTTTTTTTTACGTAGAACCTACCCTACCCTATGAGTATAAAAACAAAAACCTATCTTATTAATTTTAAGGTACCCGATCCATAGTTACCGTACCCAAGTTACACTTCTAGTTTTAGATAAAGATAAAATTCGGGCTCATAAAGTTCAAGTTTTCCTTAACCTTAATCCTAACTTTATTTATAAAATATCGTTTTTGATCCTAACTCTAACCTTAATTGTAAAATTTAAACCTTAACCTTGTTTGTGAAAATCGAGTTCAAACTAAATTTTAACTTAGAATTTAGGTTAACAAATAAATATTTTATTTAAGAGAGATAAGTTAGAATTTCATATAAATGTATAATTACAACAAATCATATGAGTAAATATAATAACGCATAGTCGAACTAACTTTTTTTTAAAAAGTATAGTAATATAAAAAATATTTCTAGAAGAAAATTTTAACATTAAAAACAAGATAAAAAATGAAAATAATATACTTTATTATATAATAACATATGATAAACAACTATTTCAATATAAATATAAACAATATGAAATACGCCAAATATAAAAAGATATTGTTTAGATATTATATATAATTTTATAATAAATATAAAATGGGAATAGAGCTTGGTTTTTCAGATTCAGGTTTACTTGAATAATCTTACCATATTTATAGATTAGGTTCCTTATATTCAAATTATAGAAAAAAAAGTGAGTTCCAATACTATTAGAATTCAGGTTCAACCTCAATCAGCCTTAGGGTTGCAACTTTGTGAGTCGGTCTGAACTTCCTAACTCGACTTGGTTTTAAAATCAAGTTGGGATTTTATTTTTTGGATCTTTTTCAAAATAGACTCGGTTTTATCCCAACCCAAGAGAAACTAAAACCAATACTGGATTTATATCTACCCAGTGCCAAAATCCTACTTAGTCAGATCCAATGTCCCCCCCCCCCAATTTTTAAAGAATTATATTAATTTATGCATTAAATATTTTAGCTATAGTTATAATAAAAGTTCTTCCATATAATCATAATCCAACTAAACTATAAATATTTTTTAAAACCGAAATTTCAACTATATTTGTCCAAAAATTTTTGAATATATTGTATCGACATTAACTCAATTTGTAAATAATTACAAATATACCAACTCTTTGAAATTATTGCATACATACCAATTAACTATGACATATATAAATCTTATTTTTATTAAACTTATTTAGATAGTGATTTCATGTAATCTCATTTATTTTTCTTATCTTGATTATTTATGGTAAATTTAACATATTCGTTATACTTAGAATTATCTTTTAATTAGAATACCAACTTTCATCAAAATCAAAGATATTCTAGGTTATGTTAATGTATAAATTATGAATAAATAAATTATTATTATCAAACATATTTTTTAGAATTAGTTGATGTGAATGCAATAATTAGTGGTGTAAATCGGACTCATGAATCTCGAGCTCACCTCAACCCTACGCTAAGTTGATTTACAAAACATTAACCCTAATGCTAATCTTAACTCTATTTGTAAAATTTAAATCCTAATCTTATTTTTTAAAAATCAAGATTTGATTGAGTTTTGGGTTAAATTTATGTTGATGAATTTACATTTTAGTTATGAGTGATAAATTTAGAATTTCATATAAATATATCACAATAATAACAAATTATATAAGCAAATATAATAATATACAATCAAACTATAGATTTTAGAAACATAGCAATATAAAAAAATATTTCTAGAAAAATTTAACATTAGAAACAAGATAAAGAAAGAAATAAAGAAAGAAAATTAATGGATATAAAGATAAATTATAAAATAAAAGGTAAATATAAATGAAAATAATATACTTTATTTATAACATAATTACAATATTCCAAATATATATTCAAATATAAATAACATAAAATACACAAAATATAAAAAATATTGTTTAAATATTACGTATATAATATATTGTATAATAAATAACAAATGAAAAATCGGGCTCGGATTCTTCAGGTTTGAGTTCACTTAAACCTTAAACCTAATGTATTTACAAATCGGATTCCTCATGTTCGAGTTGTAAGTAAATTCTAACACTGTTGAAAATCAAGTTCGGCGAGCCGAGTTCAGACTCAACCTAACCCAAGTTGCACCTTAGCAATAATGTTCAAAGAGTCATTATGTCTATTGATAGATTTGAACTTCTATTAATTTGAGAGTTATGTAAATTTTAATCCGAAACCAAGACCAAAACTAATGCTAACTTGATCCGATCCTGACCCAAACCTAGATTCTAAGATTAGAGTTACGGTTTAGGTTAACCTAAACTTTTGTAGGCTTAGGATTAAAATTCATTTAAATCTAGTGCAACCTAACCTGAATTGCACCCCTAACCAGCCTAAGTTGCATCCTTAGTTCTAGATTACTTAGCATCCTTGATATTGATGCAGGCTATTTCTATATATATTACAATGATGCGCACTTTTTACAAGAAATTTTATCATTAAGATACATTATAGATTTACAATTTACTACCTATGTTGAAGACAACTTAAAAACATATTAAAAATTAAGAAGAATGTAAAATTAAATGATTGAGAAGCCCTGTTATGGGAAACTAGGACTCATAAAAACAAGATATGATGTTCAGATAATGATTCAATATTTACGGTAAGCAACATGCTTACCCTTAAAATTTTAATTTTAATATATTTTAATATAAACCATTTATTACGTTTTTCTATATATATTTATGATTTCAAAAATTATATATGCAGCAAAATTTACAGTATTATAAATATATTTTTCATAAATTTTAACAGTTATATATTCACTCTAAAAATTATATTTTTTTAACAACGTATAAGTTTCAAATGAAATTTTTTGATAGCATGATAAAGTAAGACGTGTTAAATATATAAATGGTTTATATTTTAAAAATATAATTTAAATTTAAAAAATAAGATATTATTGATATATGAAAAACAGGAAGAAGGAAAGACGAAACAGCCGAAGCCTAGAAGCATTTTCAGACAATTCTTTCAGGAGTCTCACGCAGCGTGTCAAGTCTACGGCCAACACTGGCAGGCTACGAAAACAACCGCAGGGCGGCCGTTTTAGGTCGTCTAAGACACAAACACAGACAGAGGCAAACGACTGAATGGCTTCTAAATCATGTATACTAGCATCCGAATATATGTAACCCACGTGATACGATCATGCATATAATTTATCGTAATCTAACTAGATAATTTTTTGCTTTAATTTTATAAAATATTAGTTTTCTGATCATGTGATATGAATTATATTTTGGTTTCAGCAAAAATTTTATATTATTCTTATAAAATAAATTTTAATTTTTGAGCATGTAAATTGATCATATCCATGATACGAGAATTTGCGTACGTAACGGAATAGTAATTGTCGTTATTATTATGACATGTATAGCTCATGAGCATGATTGATAATGATATTTAATTTGTTATATTTAAACACACTTGACCTGGCTTAAAAAATAAAATTATAAAGGTTTTTTTGTCCATAATATCATATGATAGATAATTTTTATTATCTAGAGATTCTTTTTTGAAAAAAAAAAAGGTGTTCCTTTTCCTCCCATGCAAACGACCGAAGCATCCAATAACCAATATTCTGTTATTAAGATTTTACATAAGTCTCTTTGACGACCATCTCATTTCCCCTAAGTGGCATCCATTTATTGGTTGCCCTAAGGGAAGCGATTGTGCTGACTGTAGCATTTTTTTGAAAGAACTCGCTTGCCAATTCCAACATTCTTGGCCATCCAAAAAAAAAAAAAAAAAAAAAATCCAACATAGTCACCGATAAGTTTTGAGTTGACTTTTCAGCTTCATGTCGTCTTTAGAAAAAATGAAGGGATAAAAGATAAATACCCAACCGTTCGTCGTAGCCGAGAAAAGCACTCCCTCTAATCGATCATATCTTCCTAGCTATCTCATTCTCGATCCAAATCCAACGATATCATGCGCCCTTCTGTCCCTATTTCTGGAACCGCCGCAGCTGCCTCCGATGAAATCGAATACCAGCTCTTGCCTTTCATTCGCATCTACAAGGACGGGCGCATCGAACGGCTGATCGGCAACGACTTCGCTCCCGCGTCTTTCGACCCCGCCACCGGCGTCACCTCCAGAGACGTAGACATTTTCCCTGAGCTGGTCGTCACCGTCCGCCTCTATCTCCCCAAACTCACAGACCCAACCAAGAAACTTCCAGTCCTCGTCTACTACCACGGCGGCGGCTTATGCGTCGAGACGCCCTACTCGCCGCAGTACCACCACTACGTGAACTCACTTGTCTCCCAGGCTAACATGGTGGGGGTGTCTGTCCACTACCGGAGAGCACCAGAGCACTTCGTTCCCGCTTGCTACGAAGATTCATGGGCCGCACTGAAGTGGGTCGCATCGCATGCACAAGGCGGAAGCGGCTCCGAGCCCTGGCTCCGAGACCATGCCGACTTCACCCGGCTCTTCCTCGGCGGCGACAGCTCGGGCGGCAACCTCTGCCACGACATGGCTGTGCGAGCTGCGAAAAGCGAGATTGGGTACGGCGTCAGCATATTCGGCTCGATCTTGGCCCACCCCTGGTTCTGGGGAGCAGATAGGATTGGCAAGGAGGCCCAGGACCCCCAAACGTCAGCTTTCGAGGACGAGCTGTGGAAGTTCGTGTATCCGTCTTTGACAAGCCTGGACGATCCCATAATCAACCCGGCAGCGGCGACGTCGCCGAGCCTGTCGACGTTAGCGTGCAAGAAGGTGATCGTCGCTGTGGCGGGGAAGGATATACTAAGAGATCGGGGATGGGCCTACTATCACGCGCTGTGCTCAAGTGGATGGAAAGGGAAGGTGGAGATCTTTGAGACAGAAGATCAGGACCACGTCTTCCATTTGAAATTTCCTAACGACGTAAAATCCGTTCAGATGATGGACCGTATTGTTTCTTTTGTCAATAGTTAAGTGATGCTGGTGCTTATGTTGTTTCCCCTTGATTAGTTCTCAAGTAATATGTATGTCTGCTAGTTTTAATTAGTGGGGATGGTCGAAGTTGTATGTATGGCTCCGCATGGAGTCTTGAATAAAAATTCAGTTTCAATTTGTGTGCTTTTATTTCATCCAAAAAAAATTTTGGGGTTCTTTTAGTGATAAAATTTCATCTATGAATGGCCGAATGAAATCAAGAATTTTGAGTTTGTTTTCTTCAATTGATAATGAAGGTTGAATAAAATTAACGTTTATTTTTTTATTTGATAATTAAAAAATTAACATTTCTTGAACTTAGATGTAGGTCCCATAATCATCCTAGACCACAGGATTAGTGAAAATCTTAACGCATGTTTTGGATTGAGATATTTTTGTTTTCTCAATTAAATATATGAAGTTAACTAATGTTTAAATTAGACTTCATAACATCATCAAGAAAGGACCTAAACTATGTTGTAGTACCAATGATGATTATGGTAGGATATGATGTATTAAAGTTAGCTTCTAATTAAAATCATTTAGCAATTTATAAACCTAATTAAGGGTGTGTTTGTCAATTTGCAAAAGTTGTCAAGTTAAAACTTTTCAATCTAAAACTTTTCACTCTCCATAATTACTCTTTTTTAATTATTTTTTACACATTTTTCTATACAACAACCCTACTTTTCAATCATTTCTACACAACTACCAATACAACTAACCTATTTATTTTAAATTCATTCTCTTTACTCCTCATCATTACCCCTACAATATCACATCATTTGACAACTTTTATTCTTCAAAAGTTTTCATTAAAAGTTTTACTCATTACCAAACACACCCTAAACTTTTAATAAAGTTTGATGCGTATATATATTTTAAACGATTTTATTTATAACATATAAAACTTTTGAATGAAAAATTTTTGTTATAAAAGTTCTTAACTTGAAAGAAAATAATGTGATATGATAAGAGTAAAGAGAATAAAGATAAAATAGATAGTTTAGTTGTGTGGGTGATTATGTAAAAATGATTAAAAAGTAGGATAATTGTATAGGAAGATATGAAGAAATAATTTAAAAATAGGATAATTATATAGAGTAAAAAATTTTAGTTTGATATTTTTTTACTATTTTCCAAACACACCTAAAATTTATGTCAAATAAAATGAATTGTTGACAATTTATAAAATTTTATTTACAACATCTTTGCTACTCACATGGAGGGAATGGGTTTCCTCTACATGAATTTGAAGCAAGTTGGTTGAGTCATAAAGGAAGAAGCTACAAGATCAATGTTATGACAGCAGTGCTAAGGGACTCTAAGGGATCTTTTTCGGCAGCCAAATTATGGAAATCGAATGGTATTACCGACACGCTCACCAAGAGGGCCATGGCTTTCCATTTTGGAATCCTGTGGGGTGTTGAGATGAAACTAGAACGCTTGGAACTGAGAGTGATTCCCTCATTTTGACTAATTTTTCAAATAGTGAACACCTAACTTTGTCTCCTATGGGCGTTCTAATTTATAAAATCTGGTTACATGCCTTTCAGTTTCAATCTGTGATGTATCTGCATGTACTGCAAGCAGGGAATCTGTGATGTAGCTGCATGTACTACAAGCAGGGAATCTGTGATGTATCTGCATGTACTACAAGTAGGGAATTTTTTTTCTTTTTTACGTAAGCGAGTAGGGTATTTTTTTTCTTCTCATTTTAAAAACTTTGTCGTAATGAATATATATTTGCATAAAAAATAGAAGAAATGGTTTATATCTCACAACATTACATCGGCAACCCAAGGCCATGTCCACTTTCGTGGAAAGTTGGGCAATGTATTTCCACTTTATAGATCCTCTTCTTTCATTGCACGAAGGTATTTAAGAAATTTAATTAAGTCAGTTGTTCAGTTCAATTATTGCCTACGATACTTCCAAAATCAATGACGTATCCAGCCAGTGAAATTTACATTTATATATGGTCGATTGTTCATGACCTCAATTATTACCGGTAAATATATATATATATATATATATATATATGTATGAGATCTGATCATGTACAAACGGACTGCACCATATTAGATTATGGTGCAGTCCGCTGTAAAATGGGTCTCACACAAATTAGATTGTAATAAAATTTTATACAATCATTTATTCATATAAAAATCATTTTTTAAATGGTTTAGATATTGAAAATATCACTTTAAACTTAAAATTTACGTTAAACTATTTTATTACATTGATTTTACACTATTTAAAATGGGGATCATACACATGTTGGATTTGAATGAAAATTGGTATGCTAATAAAGCGTTCAATTCTAAATACAATGGGTAAGGCGGATTTCTCATTCATGATCAAGTGGGACCCACAGTGCATGGACTACACGTTGCAGTCGCATGCACTGAAATATTTTCCTATATATGAGAATTATTCAGGTGCGGTTGGGCCAAAATAGGTCCTACATGATCATAAAATCATAATCTACTTCATCCATTGTATTTAGAATCATGTATTGTATTATCATACCAATTTTCATCCCACTTGGCTATGTGTATGATTCCATCTGAAAATGGTACAATTCAACGTAATAAAATAGTTTGATATAAATAACAACTTTAAAGTTATTTTTTCAACATCTAAACCATTTAAAGTATGATTTATATATAGATAAATGATCGTACAAAGTTTCATTATATTTTAATATGTGTGGGGCCCATTTTTTAGGCAACTGCGCCGCTGTTCCAGTGCAGTTGCGCTGCACAAAAACAACTCTCATCTACATATACATATATATAAGAACATTTCCTGTACAGTAAAGTTGTGCCATAATTAATGGTGCATTTGGCCCAAAATGGGTCCCACATGTACTTAAATGTATTGATACTTTATGCAATCATTTATCTATATATAAATTTATAGCAAATGATTTACATACTGAAAAAATAACTTTAAAGTTATTATTTACATTAAACTATTTTATTACGTTGAATTTGTATCATTTTCAAATGGAGTTCATACATATATTCAATTCGGATGAAAATTGGTATGGTAATAGAATATATAATTCTAGATACAATGAATGGAGTAGATTATAATTTTATGATCATATGAGGCCCATTTTGAGATAACTACAGTGTAATTATGGTGCAGCGAAGCTGCACTTGGATATTTTTCTCTCTCTATATATATATGATGTATGTATATATATATATATGTAATATCAAATATCATGTTATAAAAACTAACAATAAAAAAATTCTTTCTAGCCCACAGCACACAATTCATATCACGATTATTCGCATACACACTTGTTTCATTTAGTCAGTTGTTGTTATTAAAAAAATAGCTTATAAATAATTGTCGTCGTTCATTATAAAGGTATATGCTAGTTAACACTAGTTATTTTGCATTATTGGTGAAATGAGGCTCACATTGATTATAAAATCAAAATTCAACTAATCATATAGCTTAAAATTATTTTCTTTATCATTCTACCAAAAATCAGCTAAATTAGAATCTTAGGTGAGCTATATTTGCTTTAAAATATTAAAATATGAAAAATACTTAAATTCGTTCATAATATACTATAATATTATATAAAATAATTTATTTATATTGGAATGATATTTTTTTCATATCTTTAAATTGATATGAAAATTAAACAACGGTACTATGTTGATTTTACACTCTTTTATATAAAAAATAAAAATTTTCATTTTTTAACCTTTTATCTTACCTATCAAATCATCTTTTCAAAATTCTTACTCAACAGATATAAATCCCACCCTTGGAAATGAACCCGGTTTAATTTTGATACATCTACATGGGTCGGCAGTGGCGTAGAGGAGAAATCGTGGAGGGAGCAGCTGGGACGGCGGTGCCGCATCCAACCTACTTCCCTTTGCTTTGGTGCAAACAGCCTCCTGGATCTGCATCTGCTCCATCTCTTCTCATTTTAATCTTCCTCCTATTGTTTCTTCATTGTTTCCCGTCTTTGGAGGGCTTCTACTGACGAGCTTTCACTCGAATTACTTCCTCTACTTTGTACGTACAGAGACAGGCGTGTGGAGCGACTTCGAGGCACCGAAACCGTGCCCTTATCCATCGATCCCAGGACCGATGTCTCATCCAAAGACGTGGAGATCGCCCCAAAATTAGGCATCTCAGCTCCTCTCTATCTCCCCAAGCTCGATCTTGCCTACCCGATTCGGAAATTCTCAATTCTTCTTTACTATCACAAAGGCGGCTTCATCATCGAGTCCCCCTTTTCGCCCTTGTACCATTCATATCTCAATTCCTTAGTTGCAGGTTCTAATGTGATTGCAGTGTTTGTCCACTACAAGCGTGTTCCTGAGCACCCTCTCCCTGCCGCGTATTGTTAGGAAACGTGATTCGAGTAGATATGGATCACAGCGGAAGCACACACAATAAAATAGGATCAAAGAAATAATAATAAGATCAAACACAAGAAGACACCAAGATTTACGTGAAAAACCTTCAAACCAAGAAAGAAAAAACCACAGGAAAGATATATTAATCCACTAGAATAAATAGGTTACAGAGATGAACATAGAATACCTCACACATATTCTCTAGATGCCTCACACACACCCTAAGCAAAATACTCTGATAACCCCCTCTCTCGTGTCCCAACAGAACACCTCTCAAGGTTCCACTGAATCCCTAACTAATCCGCCTATAAATAGAATTCTTATGACTTTTACGCAATACTAATACTCAATACCAGTCTCACACAACTAAACTATGTAAGATACGCAATCCTAATCCGAGCAGAATACAAGACAAACCAAATAAATCTCCACCTTGACTTGAATTCTGCGTATATCATGCTTCAGTCTGCATCATGGTATCAACCTTGCACTCGATCATGCATCAGCTACAAACAACATGAACTGCATTCCATTTTCTAAAGCCATTGCATTCTCAGGATTCCTCAGGCTTTCCACGATCCAATGCCAACGCATTCTCAGGATCTCAAAGTCACCGCCCATTACTGAATTTAGGAAAACTCAGTTTATCTCCATGCACTCTTCATACATCCTTAGCATTAGCACAATCATAGATCATCAAAAGATCTGCTCATGAGTTATTGCTTCAAAATAGATCGAACTTGATTCCTCCTGATCAACATTGATCTACGTGATCCAACCTGACCACGTCCAACAATGTAGCATCCTCTTGATCTACACTGCCCACAAAAAGCACAACACCTCATCTCACCTAGATCTCCACATCAGTGCAAAACATTTGTACCTCCGTAAAGTCTATTTACTCCACCTTAATCTGAACCACCTATCAGATCCCACATAATCGAAGCAAAATCTGCCCAAACAGACGTCATCATTTCGTCCAGAGCACCTTACTAATGTGTCGCATCATCTTTTACCAAAAGAAAAAATGTCAGATGCTTCTCCATCACGTTTCTTCTTCCTTCTTCCAAGAGAAAACTCATCTTTATCTTGGAACGTAACCACACACAGCATCTTCTTATGTGCCGCATATCCTTCACAACAGCCACTCAATACCACCATCCACTAGCAGAACGCGTCTCCCACCATCGCTGATCGTCTGCCCGGCATCTTCCTCCGGCATCCACACTGCCTACCGCAAATCGTCTCCCCCAAATCCGGCCTGCTTTTATCGTCGCACGCCTGCACTACGCACACCACCACCGACCACCTCCGATCCGACTATCATCTTGCCTTCCACAAAACATTGACCCAACAATTCATCCTCTTCCCGAATCACAAATCTATCATCATACCTTTAATATCACTTATTAGGAAACGTGATTTGGGTAGATACGGATCATAGCAGAAGCACACACAATAAAATAGGATCAAAGAAATAATAACAAGATCAAACACAATAAGACACCGAGATTTACGTGAAAAACCTTTAAACTAAGAAGAAAAAACTACGATAGAGAGATACCAATCCACTAGAATAAACAAGTTACAGAGATACACATAGAATATCTCACACATATTCTCTAGATATCTCACACATACCCTAAACAAGAAAACTTTGATAACCCCCTCTCTCACATCCCAACGGGACACCTCTCAAGGGTCCACTGAATCTCTAATTAATCCGCCTATAAATAGAATTCTTATGACTCTTACGCCATACCAATACACAATCCCAGTCTCACATAACTAAATTGCGCAAAATATGCAATCCTAATCCAAGCAGAATACAAGACAAACCTAACACATGTGATGATGCTTGGACAGCTCTTCAGTGGACCGCCTCGCATGCCAATGGAGGACCTGAACCTTGGCTCAGAGACCATAGCAACTTCGACCAAGTCTTCATAGCGGGCGATAGCGCAGGCGACAACATCACCCACAACGTATCATTGTGTGCTGGGACTGATGAATTGGGTAACGGAGTGAAGTTACATGGTGCAATTTTGATTCACCCTTACTTTTAGGGTGCAAAGCCGATTGACGATGAGATGAATTCGGTTGATAAGGATTTAATGAAGAGGGTGTGGATGCTTTCTTGTCCTTCTACAACTGGCCTGGACAACCCACTTATCAACCCCATGGCTGCTGCGGCTCCGAGCTTCTTAGGCCTGAGGTGCAAAAGAGTACTCACATTTGTGGCAGGGAAAGACGCTTTGAGAGATCGAGATCAGCTTTACCAACTAACGGTGGTGTCCAGTGGATGGACTAGGGAAGCTGTGATTTTCAAGATGGAGGGCGAGGGCCATGTGTTCCACCTGTTCGATCCTGGCTGCGAGAAAGCAGTTGTGATGATGAAGCGTTTCGTTGACTTCCTTAAAGGCCGATAGCCTGACACTGCTTTGCTTTCCATGCTGACTAGTTGTAGTTTTCAAGTTTAAAGAGGTTTGTTTAGTTCAAAATAATTACGGGGTGTTTTTTGTACCAAGAATATTTCAAATTACAACTGTTCATTCTTTAATTATTTTTCACTTTTTTCTATACAATTATCCTAATTTTTAGTTATTTCTATCTCCCTATCCATACATCTAATCTATCTATATTAATTTTATTATCTTTATTTTTCATTATTATCTCTATTATATCATATTGTTTTTTCTTTCTTCAAAAATTTTTTATACTAAAATTTTTTTATCACTTCTCGTGACAAGCGCCTAAATTTGTTAGAGTTTTAAGGGCGAATGTACACCGCTAGCCATTGTATTTGTGTTTGGAGTCTATTCTTTTTTTAAAAAAAGGTAGCTATATTTCCATTACAGAGAGCTATACAAAAGATCCAAAGAAATTGGATGTACAATGCAGTTTGATGGGTTTCCCCACGAGTACCATTGGGATTTACATGATTTAACAAAAAAGTCTACAATAGCATGAGCACACAAATTTCCTGTTCTGAGAACATGCTGAAAATTGACAGAGCAAAACATTTTAGCAACTTTCTTGATTTCCTGGATCACCACGACTACAAGTGATAATATAGAGCTGTTAAAAATAAAAAATTCCCTCAAAATGAGGGAGTCTGTCTCCAACACAATGTGTTGAAAACCTAATTCAGTAGCCCACATAATTCCCCTAAAAATGCTTTGACTTCCATATCAATTACATCTAGGAGCCCATCTATTTTCCTCCCTTTTGCTGCCATAAACCTGCCTTCAAAATCTCTCAACACAGAACCAAAGCCGATACAATTTCCTGTGGTCAATCACCTCCCATCTACGTTAATCTTGTAAAGGCCTTCAATGATCTTTTCCATTGTGGGATCAAAGGTTTGTCTATAGAGCTGCCTCTAGACAGCAAGTGTGTCTTCTCCATAGATTCCAAATAAGCCCAGCACCACTCATTTATGTCTCCCAAATCGATTTGAGCTCTGGGTTCTCTGCATTTGTTCCTTAAGAACCAAACTTGCCATCAAAACAGAATATAGAATTCAAACCTATTTTCCTTCTTAGATGATAAAAGGAAGTGAAAGATACATAAAGTAGCTTTTTTGGGAATCCACACATTACAGTCCTTCACCAAAATTCTTCTAACTGGTAGAATTGCATCACATAAGCCAAACAGATGACAGACACCCTCTGGTTTCTTCTTACACAACAAACAAACTGGATCTATCTCTAGTCCCCTTTGTCAGAGGTTTGATTTCATTGGTAGAGCATCCATGATCAGCCTCCAGTCGAAAACTTTTACTTTACTTGGTAGCTTCGTTTTCCACAATTTCTTCAGAAGTTTGTTTATTGGAAGTGAGGATTCCTACGTCTCCTTCTATGCCTCTATTGTGCAACAAAACAGAAAAGGTTAGTTTTGAGTATCTTGTATGCAAATTTCACTGAAAAGTTGTCATCTGCTTCCTTAGTCCAAAATCAGTTGTCTTCTGTACCCCTTAGGGGGTAGGTATTTAGTTAATTTATCTCCAGACTCTTTCCCCCGCCATAACTAGAATTTGGTCTTTATCTCAGGAATTTGTGTGTTGGTTGATGAACTGAAAGACCAGTGCTTCATCAATAACTTGCTTTGGAAGGGGACTTGATTTCTGAATTTTAATATCCAACTGGTTATCTTTAAAGAAGTGGATACTTTTCCATCGCCCACTTGCCATCTTCCCCCATCTACAATGACTTGCTTTACCTTCTGGATACACTTTCATGTGAATGAATCCCAACTATTTGCTTTGTTGTCCCATATATTGTTCTTTAGGAAGTATTTACCTTTCAACACATTGAAACACAAAGAGTTTTGGTTCTGAGTAAGGTGCTAGAATTGCTTTGATAGAAGGGCATACTTGAAAACCATGAGATCCCTGAAGCCCATACCTCCTTCAGTCTTTGGTTTACTTATGTTGTTCCAAGTCACCCAATTGATTTTCCTTCTTTCTTCATTTTTGCCCCACCAGAACCTGCTTAGCATACTATCAATCTCCTTGTAGAAGCTTTTTGGGAGAATAAACAAACCCATAGTGTATGTTGGGATTGGGAGAGTCACCGCCTTTATGAGTACTTCCCTCCTGCTGAAAGTAGCCTTTCTGTCCATCCTTGTAACTTTCTCTAGATCTTCTCCTTCAATCCCTTGAAAACTGCCTACTTCGATCTTCCTAGCCAAATAGGGAAACCCAGATATTGGCCAATCTCTCTTCCCTGGGTTTCAAGCCACACTTGCACTTGTCGTCTTATTTCACTATCGGTGTTCGCACTGAAAACAACACTGTTTTGCTAATGTTTAACACCTGACCCGAGCCTTCACTATATGCTTTTAGAATGTGCTTTAGATGGATGACTTCTTGTTTAGTAGCTCTGATGAAGAGAAGGGCATCATCTGTAAAAAATAGATGTGATATACAAGGGCCTCCCAAGGATATTTTCAAACCCGTAATCAACTTCTAACTGTTCCATTCATTTATCATTGCAAAAAGGCCTTACGAATACAGTAGGAAGAGATAAGGTGATAGGGTCCACCTTGTCTCAATCCCCTCTCAGGTATGATCTCCTGGGCCTTTGTTCCATTCACATTTACCTTGTAGGTAACCGTGCAAATGCATTTTTGATCCACGTGACCCATTTATCTTTAAAATTCATTTTCTCTATCACCTCCACAAGGTAGATCCACTCCACACGGTCTTAAGCTTTTGACATGTCTAATTTGATGATCATGTCCATTGTTTTCCTCCTTCGCTTCCTCAAGTGATGGATGGCTTCATGGGCAATAAGCATGTTATTGGTGATGAGTCGACCTAAGACGAAGGCACTTTGTTATATGGAGATAATTGATTTGAGGTAAATCTTTAGCCTGTTTGCCAAAACTTTTTCAAGTATCTTGTAGATCACATTGCATAGACTTATCAGTTTGAATTCCTCTACCTTGCATGCCCCCTTCATTTTTGGGATGAGAATAATGGAAGTGGAAATGGAAGTTGAGTGAAGAAGGGCGAGAATTTCAAGTTTTTCTTGCTTTCATTGAAAAATCAAATCCTTTCTGAATCCCATTTTAATAGTATTGTTTGAGGGAGAGCATGGCAAGAAAATAGAGTTGTGACTGGGATGCAACTCGAGGAACATTGTGGGATAATGCTATATAGACTAAAATTAAAAGGTCAATTTTCGTTATTAGGAGAGAAGTATTCTAGCAAACTTGTGATTGATTAACCAAGATTAGTGCTGCGAATTGAAGCAGGTCGAATATGGGTTGCCTGCAGAATTAAGTAATGATGCAGAAGAATGCATGATATCATAGAAGAGAAATAAGGAAGAAATGGAGATCCCTACCTTATGAGAGCTTCTTCATTATTTCCTTGGTTTTCTAGGGCTTTGAAGTTTCCCCTTTCTAAATTCATTTGGAAACTAGTTTTTTCAACAAGGCTTGTTTGACCAGTATTCACGAGAGCTTCTAAGTTCTTCTGACCACGTCTACTGACGATACATCTCCGATTAATGTCTTATCTTGATTTCAAGTCAAGAGCAAATTAAGGTTAGGCCAATTAGTCACCCAAGGCACTCCTAATAAGCCAAATTAGTTTGACAAATGCGGGTATAAGTAAGACCTTGATTTTGATCTTAAATTGGAGCAATAGTCATTATTCACATAAAAAAGAAGGTCAATTAAATTTTAAAAACTAAGTGGACTAGTAAGTACTATATTTTTTTTAGGGTCCAGAGCATTGCTCAATGGCATGCAGCGCAGTCAACGGGATTCAATCCTAGTTGCAGGAGCAACAGAACCCGGTGAGCCACCAACTGCCTTAAGGCAAGTGCTCAGGCAAGTATTATATATTAGTAGTGAGTATTTGTAAAATCTTAATATATGCGCACATCACATAATATATACACACATACAGATACACATTAATCCTAAGATATCTATCCTAGGAACCTGAGAAATTTATGCTAGGAATTAAGAGCTTGGGAAGCCGAAAATTAATAAATATATACCAAATTTTATCATTTTTTTGTTTTTTATAATTTCTAAAAATGATCATTTTCACCTAAAATCTATCAACTTTTGAAATTGTAAAAAATATATAAACTTAAAATGTTAAATTTAATATATATATATATATAAAGATTATATATGGACTCATATGAAAATAAAAGGAAAATGAAAAGTATAGAAGGGAGCACAACTTTTTAGGGGTGTAACTAGGGTACGGTACTCATGTATTGGCCACTCGGGTATCCTAAAATGACGTTGGGAGCTTCCAAATAATAAAAAAAAAACTTGGTGTAATTAAAGTAGGATAGATTTCAAGGTCCAGATACCCAGAATCGATCTAAATTACTAATATAAATTCAACATCTCTTTTATGAAATATATTAAATTTTCGAAGATATAAAATATATTTCTTAAAATATAAATATTTGTTTAATTATTATTTAGTATATCTAGGGTGTACTTGGCATGTAATAAAACTTTTGTATGAAAAGTTTTTGGTACAAAATTTTTTAAAATAGTATAAATTTATGTGATATGATAAAGATAATGATTAAGAGTAAAGATAATAAAGTTAAAATAAATAAGTTAGTTATAGTAGTAGTTATGTAAAAATGGTTGAAAAGTATGATAGTTATATAGAAAAATGTGAAAAATAATAAAAATAAGATATTTATGGAGAGTTCAAAGTCTTAGATTGAAAACTTTTAGCTTTAAAAATTCTGTGATTATTCAAGCACATCTCTAATAAATTCATTTTAAAATTATATCATTATCATATTGATTATAAAATTTTAAGTAAAATTTATATTAAGATTATGATTTTAAAATATAATATGAATGCTAATATAAAGAACCGATTTGAAATCAGAATCAGACTCAATCAACCTTAAAAAATTGTGTAGGATAGGTTTAGAACAGATCCAATCTAAAATGGAATAGAAGGTTTAGAATAGATCCAATCTAAAATGGAATAGAATATGAGTTTTTGAAAATAGAACAAAGATAAACTCACCTTGATTTAAATTTAATCGACCTAAGTTGCACCACTACAACCATTACAAATTAATAGTTAAAAATCTTTGACTTCTCCGGAAGAAGACTTGCGGTTGAAAGGCTAGAACTGTTGGATTATTAGCAGCTACACCTCCATGACTGAGGTTGAATTCCTTGGTCTTCCTTTGGAAGTCTTTGTTTACAAATTTATTAGCAGAAAAAGAAGGTGGGGGCCGTAGATGTGCTGATGCTTATGTCTGACAGTAGAAAATCTTTTGACTGTCGTATTTCACCTGCAATATGTGGACAGCAAATCAGTTGAAATTGGATACCTCTGTTGTCCAACGAATTCATGCTCTTCCAACCTACAATTTACCCATGAACAATGTGGAGTACTGTCATGCGCTTCACAGTAGAATAACTTCTTCGCATTCACTTTCGACAAAAATAGGTCTACTTTACATATATAGAATTATAGATTTGTTCGATTCAAGGCCTAAGTTCTGGTCTAAATGTGACAATAACATGATCATTGTTTACTTATTGTTTTCTCCTTTTGAATTTCGTTTGCACTGGTAAGCAACGAACATCACCAACTAATTAAATTTGACAAGCAAGGTTAACAAGCCTAGTAAAAAATAATTACAAACATCCGACTCAGTCGTTCAACAGAATTGCCTTTCAGTTCATATGCCCGAACTTGAGCGTCCGGCCGCCAGAGATTTTTATAATTTCTTACTTAAAATTTCTTCATGTTCGAGTTAGTTGCAACAAAATTTTGTTATTAAGTATAGTTAATTCAATCTAATTAATTTAATAAATTTCAATAACTTAATGTTAGATGTATCAAACAGTGTTTACTAATTTTAGTTCAATTGCTTAACACAGCTCAAGCTGGCTATCAACCATCAGCCCTGAAGCACCAGCACAATCAAATAACCCCTCGATAGCGTCTTTTTTGCAGCGTCTTTGGCGATACAAGGCCTAAAATATAAAACTGCTTTTTGCATCCGTGATTACGAAAAAAGACCATATGAAAGTATTTTTCAAATTTGAATCACTTTAACTGACTTGGCCGCCTGAGGTCTGTTCATGGCTATAGCCATTAGCCACAAGCCATTGGATTTAGAAATGGGATTGATTACCTTGTCGATGTGGCTTAAACAAAATTTCCAACCCTTGAAAAAACTCTGACAAGAGAAACATAAGGTGTGTTTGGGAAGGGACGTTATCGCGATAACGTCCCGTTTGGGAATGGATAAAATTTTTTATGAAAAATTTTGGAAAATAAAAATTGTCAAATTATATGATATGATAGGAATAATGATGAGGAGTAAAAATGATAAAATTAAAATAGATAGTATAGTTGTATAGGTAATTGTGTAGAAATAATTGAAAAGTAGGATAGTTGTATAGGAAAATATGAAAAAATAATTAAAATATATAGTAGTTATGAAGAATGAAAAATTTTAGATTGAGGGTGTGTTTGGTTAGGGATAAAACTTTTGATGAAAATTTTTTAGGATAGAAGTTGTCAAATAAATAAAAAAAGATATAATATAATAGGGGTAATGATGAAGATTAAAAAGAATAAAGTTAAAATAGATAGATTAGTTGTATGGATAGTTGTGTAGAAATGATTGAAAAGTAGGATAGTTTGTACAGGAATATGTAAAAAAATAATTAAAAATAAAATAATTATAGAAAGTGAAAAGTTTTGGATTGAAAAGTTTTGGATTGAAAAGTTTTGGTTAACATATTTTTACCTCGAACAAACACAGCCCGAAAAGTTTTAACGTGTCATTTTATACTCATTGTTAAACACGCCCATAGATTATTTTAATTTTTAGAGGAAGTCATCACAATATTAGCAGCGCCAGCCCATTCCATAGCTTTATTGGGCCAGAGCCCACAACAGAACAGTCGGTGATTGCTAGGTTTTGGGTTTGGACCTTGGAGAAGAAGATAGACAGAGAGGCTGGGAGGGGAAGCGAAAGATGAGAATGCTGTGTTCTCCAGCGACACCGTCGTATTCCTCTTTCGAGCTTGCGCTACACTGTCATCCATACCCAAAAAAGTTACAGAGCTCGTCCTCTCATTTCCATCATCTTCTGTCTCTGAAAGGCGCCGAACATTCCCAAACAAGCATCCGCCGCCAGAATCCGAGCAGCTTCCGCTTCTCTTTCTGCTCTGATGTGGCCGGCTCCAATCTCCCATCTTCGGCAGCAGAATCCTCGAAAACACCAACTCCCATTTCCAGAGCAACAAATGCCGCTCCGGGAGCGGGCGGCGTTAAGAAGAGGATGAAGAAGAAGAGAAACAGGAGGGAATGTCCGGGAGAATCCAAGGGCATTGTCGAAGAGATGCGCTTCGTGGCCATGAGACTCAGAAACGAAAAAAGCAGCGGCAGCAGCAGTGAAGGAGAGGAAGCAAAGCAGGAGGAGGAAAAGGAATCACAACCGTCGGATGCCGAGACGTGGCAGCCGAGCATTAAAGGGTTTCTCAGGTTCTTGGTGGATAGCAAGCTCGTGTTTGAGACCCTCGAGAACATCATCGAGGAATCCGACCACGTCGCTTGTAAGATCTCTAACCTTCTCTCTTGCACAATTGCCGCTCGGTGTTGCATTTCGAACCAAACTGTGGAATAGTAGTCCATGGATACGCTTTTGGAGCTGGACTGCTGGAGTGCTTGAGCTACTCCGCTCTTTGCCTGCTGTTGCTATTCTCAGGCTTCCTCGGATAATTCGGTTTAGATAATAGCAATGCTTTTCTCTGCGGAAATATGACATACGCCTGTCCCAACTGTTGTAACAACCTTGCTTACTTTATCTCATCCGTTTGAGAATTTTTTGTTACTAGTTGAAATTTGAAAGTTGGAATTCATTGACTAATTTTAATTGCTTTCTCTTTGAAAGTTGAAATAATGCAGAGGCTTTTGTATTCTTTTTCCAAGCATATAGCATTTCCCAGTTCTAAGAATGCTCTTGGTGCTTCTCAAACAGATGCTTACTTTAGAAATACTGGATTGGAGAGATCTAAGAGACTTTCAAGAGACTTAGAGTGGTTTGGGCAGCAGGGCATTGTGATTCCAGAACCAAGTTCTCCCGGAGTTTCTTATACTCAGTATTTGAATAAACTTGCGACAAAGAGTGCACCTCTCTTCCTATGCCATTTCTATAACATCTACTTCGCACATATAGCAGGTGGTCAGGTGATCGTGAAACAGGTATCCCATCTAGCATTCTTGTTTCTACATGTATATTTTTACCATGAAAACTAGTATTTCTGCAATGCAATTTTAAACGTGTTAAAGATTGCCGAAATATTTGTTTAGTGTACTTCTTTGTGTACATTAAATTTAGGCTTGGATGATGGACTTGCGAGCATAAGTTCAGTTACATACTTGGTTTGGCAAAATTGTGCGCAAGCAGATGGTGCCTTGTGGTTGATACAAAGGAATTCATTTGCCATATCCTTTGTGGAAGCAGGATGAAACTTGTAACTTTGTGCTGTTACTTGATTGAACCAACAGCGACATTTTCTTTGCTCAGTGCAGTCATATAATGCCAAGCTTCCCTTTCTTTTTCCCAAAGGTTTGTGATCAACTATTAGAAGGGAGGGAAATGGAGTTTAGTAAATGGGATGGAGATGTGCAGGAGCTACTGAAAAATACTAGAGAGAACCTGAACAAGCTTGCAGAGGTAAGGGATTTTTGTGTTCTGTCATTACAGGAGTTGCTTTTTTGTTGGATACTTGTATTTAATCAATTGTGGAAGATTTCTCACTTTAGTTCTGTTGGATTCCGTTGTGAACTTTTGCCTGTGCAGCACTGGTCCCGAGATGAGAAGAACAGATGCCTCAGGGAAACAGCAAAGTCATTCAATTTTTCAGGACAGATTATCTTATTGATCGTTTCATAGTGCAACTCAATACCCTTTCGGCTACTTGGAAAGTCCATACGGAAGGCTTTCTCGTCAGTTGTCAGATTTCCTCGGGATTGAATTGGCATCCTACATGGATCAAGGAAGAGAAAATTAGAGCATTTTCTGTTAACTGGCTCCAACTACCTGTCATGAGAACAATCCTCCAGTGGCCATGATCTGTACAACTGCCACACCAACCATCTTCACTGCGAGCAGGATTTCCTACTCATCTTTGTGTTCCGGAGTGATAAATAGTCTATATAACTCCCTTTACAAATATTCTCCATCAGTGCTTAGTATGGTTGCCATGTCCGTACGAAGTTGAAATGCTTAAGTTGAAATGCTTAGAAATCTAGATGCTTGTAGAAGGCCCTTTGTACGGTGTGATGACACCGATGGTATACTGCAGCCTTGCACTGCTTAATCGAGATGATTTATGATCCGATTTTGACATAATCAATTCCCTCAGCATGAGATGTGATTGTCTCAACCACTAGTTGGTCCAGCAACCATCTGTTGAATCTCGCATCATTAGGATCAAGCTTAATCTTACTTATGACATGCCTACCACTGCATTGCTTTATGCCCCTGATTGCCTTGAGCTGGAATTTGTTCATTGTTGCAACTAGCTTTCTTAAAGCAGGCTACCAGAGGTCATCTGTACTTCCCAATTAGAGAACCATGCAAAGAAAAAAGATGGGCTGTTTCAAGAGTCCCCAAGGCAAGTCTGCTGGCCGTTTCAGGGGCCCATCAACTCTCTTTCTTTTATACCTGTTTAATTCAAAAAAGGAGAACAAAAACAAAATAAAAAAAAATTTCAAAAAAGCTGGTGACCGTTCTCATCTCAAAAAGTAGGGTAGCCAGTTCTCGTTTCAAAATGAAAGGTGACGGTTCTGATTTCAAGATGTCTGGTTGGTTTGAGAAACCATGATTTCAACTTGGGCTCTACGGCTGATAACACACCCTCATATCCCGTGGACCATCCAACTTTATTCTCCAAACATCATCCATCCCATGTGCAAAGTTTTCAGGCCGTGGATCCCTTGCGGTGATGCGTGCAGTGTTGAGAAGATAATAAAAAGGGTACGCCATGATTCCTTTGGCAGCTTATCATTACCGAGTGTTAAGATCAGATTGTTGAAATAATACCATCTGAATAACGGACTTTGTCTTGAAGTGGGAGCACTACGTATCATTTTGTGCATGGAAGCATCACCAGAAGACTGAAATGTGCGCAAGCTGCTAATTGCTAGGTGGTAATGTACCACTGCCGCATGATCCTTTTTACGCATAAAAATCTTCTCGTTTGCTCCAATCAGATGCCCCTGTGCCTAGTCACAGGAATCGAATGAAAAACTTGCTCTGATTTTATTAATATTTGGATAACGAAGTAGTTAACATGAGAAAGTTAATAATAGATTTGAGTTATTATCCCTACTACGAAGTTACTATCCACTAATTAAGTTGACTAGTCATCTGAGATAAATGTCACAGTAGAAAAAGCAACTTGCTCTGATTTCTGGCAGATGAATGGATGGAATGCAATGAATTCAGTCGGGATGTTCCTTCTTCAACACTCGTCAACCTGTCGCCGGAAGCGAAGACTAAAAAATGAGCTAAAGGCCCTACCGCGCATCATTCCAATAAGGCCTCCATTGAGCTGGATGCAGATGGTCTGAGGCTGGGGCAGTGGGGGGGGGAGGCTATGATTTTTGAGCCCTCGGAACTTCTAGAGCAAGAGGACGTGTCCTGGACAGCCTTCAAAACGAAGTATGGTGGGACCCGCAGTCGAAATTATGGAAGGAGCAACTTAGTTGTGGACCCCAGTTCATCTATTCCCTGGTTCCATGTAATAGTATAGGAAAAGTGAGATTTCGGGTCGTGGCTTACTTTGACTTCTGAGTTGAGCCTCTGATGCTCTGCTCATTATTTCTCTTTCAATGCCAGGCATCGATCTCCATTTCAATAATACTAAGAATTTCGGACCCAACTCCCTCTAGAGTCCAGACAATCACATGGGCGCTTTCGAGATTCTTTATTATCTTTGAGTTGAAACGGAATTGCCAGGGCCAGCATTTTCCAACGGAATTGCCATGGTCCCATCGTATCTTTGGTACCAACCCATGAAGCCTTCATCATGCAGAGCAGAGCATGGTCTGGATTTGTGACGCTCCCCACAACCTTCTCTATCAATCGCCAGCTGATAAAAAAGCTCGACCCATTCCTCCATGTAAAAGATGGATGGCCTCCGGGTCCACCACGCGTTTTGCCGTGTCTCCCTTGAGCCAGTTTCAATTTGGATGGCTACGATTGGATGCATTGAAAAGTGGATACTACCACCAACCATACAGGCTACAGCTGGATTGGAAGACGCGTCTGGCCTTTGCACTGGCAGGCGTGTGAATGGACGGTCAGCAGAGCACCAAGCCAGCAACAGCGCTATTCGAATAACGTCGCCTGCTGCAGCCTGCAGTGGAGCCAAACGACTCACAGAGCCACAAGTTGGATGATTACTCAATCAAAATCGTTCAAATTGTGGTCCACGCGTCTACGAGGAAATTGTAACCCTTGGATCGTCTTAAGCTTTATTTGGCAGCATGTTCCAGACGAATAAATGCTGTTTCGCCACCGAAGAAAAATTACTTCGTTGGAAATAGTACTGCTACAGTAGTCATCTTCTGTCATCGTATAAAATAAACAAATACAACTTGGCATTGGGAAGTTTAATTATAATACACATTACTCAAATGTGGAACCATGATTGCTATTTAAGAAAATGCTGTCAGATGCTCAAAAGATTTTTTTTTTTTTTTCTGCCAGATGGAATCTGACGAAGAAAAGATAAATTGCAGCAATGTTTAAGAAAATAACTTGTGAAAAATCTTTAACAGAAGAGCATAGGATTCCATTATGGCTGCCCTCGAGCTCGAAGCCCCTGCAACAACCCGTTAAAAGTCTTACGGACACGAGGCTGCTGAATTTCATGACAATCAAGATGCGGTGATTTCTTTTTCTATCCTAGTTAATTAGTGGACGAATTGTCCTTAATTTCTTTCTTTTTTTATATATGTATTAGTTTTTATTTAGATCTCATTTTATGTAAAAATTCGACCATTTTTAAATTTTAAAAAATCAATACAATGGGCAGACGCACGTACTTAGCCTAGCCATGCCCATTTTATTTATTTTCAAAAATTAAGTTAAAACAAAGAAATAAATTTTACTATTCAATTTATCAAAATTTAAAGAAAGAGTAGTCCAACTCTAGACTACACGTTTATTAAAAAATATATTTTTATCTAAATCAACGCTATAAATATTTTTTTTCGCCGCTTATAAGATCGCCGGCGTTTCTTTTTCTACCCCAGCTAACTAGTGGACAAATTTTTCTTAATAAACCCCGTCCTCTTTCCACGGTCAACGATAGTACTCTTTCCATGAAAATCTAGCGTATCGAAGTCAGGTTAATGATTTGAGTCTAAATTGAGCTAATTAGAATAAGATGTTTTGTTCTTTTAGATCCTGTGAACACGTTGATTGATTTAAATTGAGAAAATTAGTTAGTAGTGTGGATCGAATGACACATGCAAATCAACAATCTTGCATTTAAAATCCAAACCTCCGATTTGCAATCTCCGTTGCGCGGAAGAACAAGACTACAGGGATTTTGCTATTAATACTTCGTCGGAGAAAATTTTGGTCTTTTAATTAGATGGAGCAGTATTAATTAGGTGAGACTTGAGAAGACCTAAACTTTACATTTTAGTCGTCTCCTGTAAATAACTAACTAAACTGTAAAAAAAAATTACAATGTGGCAAAGTTGTTACCACCTACCAGTATGTAAATCCGCCTAAAATAAATAAAAAAGAGTACCGTTACTCGTTAGCCATTAATTTTCAGCGTCTTTTGGCGCACGTGTGCGCATGTGGGAAAGTATTGACTTTGACATCTGGAACGTCGCATGCATCGGATTCGACGCTCGTCGTGCCGTTGAATGCGACGAAAGACAATGTGGGGTCCACGAAGCCTGGATCCACGTCACACTGTGCCGCCCTGGCTTGAGGCTTGTCTCGCCACTTGGTCTGTTGCATGGATCTGAACGTGACTGGAGGAGCGGGCAGGCACCCGTTATGAAGCTCTTCCACAGTAAATTCAATTGTGCGGTTACACGCTGTCATTAATTTGCAAGATTTTTAAAAATTATTAAAATAGAACATTTGAATCCTGACCATTGATCTCCATGGTGCTCCGTCAGTTTAGAAATCTATTTTGTAACGTTTGACAGCTGAAGGGCATGTTTAGCAAAATTCTAAAATTTTTTATCCTCTATGATTATTTTATTTTTTAATCATTTTTTTATGTTTTTTTATGCAACTACTCTATTTTTAATCACTTTTACATAATTATCTATACCACTAGCTTATCTATTTTAACTTTATTTTCTTTATTCTTTATCATTATTCTTATTATATCATGTCATTTTTCTATCAATTCAAAAAATTTTATATTAAAATTCTTTATTAAAAAGTTTATCACTTTCCAAATACACCATAAAAGTCAAAGAATATTTTTCATAGTGTAGTAGTACATGCCTTTAAATTATATTTGGTGAAAATTCATTACGATAAATTGAACAAAATTTGAATGTTTGAATTGTAAATGTATAGCTTCCAAAAATAAACCTTCAAAAAAGAAAAAAATCCGTGGTCGTCTGACGGAATCAGCTTGTCAACCCCATATTCCACCCAGTTATTAGTTTGGGTTGTTATCAAACCCTTGCCAGCGCTAGTCTGTTTACTACAGAAAGTTTTCGAATTAAAACTTTTTAATATAAATTTTTTTTGCTCTGCATAGTTATCTTATTTTTAAATCATTTATTAACTTCCTATATGATTCTTCTACTTTTTAATTATTTCTACATAACTATTCATACAACTAACTTATCTATTTTAATTTTATTTTTCCCACTCTTCATCATTATCCCTATTGTATCATATTTTTTTATCAACTCAAAAATTGTTACATTAGAAATTTTTTTTCAAAAATGTTATCACTTTCCAAACAAACGTTAAAAAAAATTGTCAAGATACAAAAAATTAAATATACAGCCGACATCATTTAAAGATAAATATTTTCAATTGATGTTGGTCATTCTAAAACCATGATTTTTTGTTATGTTATAAAACTGCATTATTAAATTTTACATAAAAGACGATTTTTGTATTATCAACAATTAAAGGGGCATTGCTTTTGTGTCCGTAACGTCAAAAATTTCAGCATTGCCCTCCACTTGGCCTACTTTGTGGTTAAATGCAAATCCAATTTACTCAATGCATTTAAAATTAATTAAAAGTCAGATTTCGTTCAAATCGAATGTTTATCGGCCAAATGCAGTAAAGGTGCAAATCAACGTAACGAAATCATTCGATTTACATGTTAATTTTAAAATCTTAAATTCATAATCTAAACCATTCAAAATATCACTTCTATTATAATAATATTTTACAAAGATGAAAGAATGTAAACGTGTTGTTATAATTTAAAGGTGGTATTGTATGAGCACTGATCCTTTCCGACCAATGATTTCAGACCGGTCAAAAAATATTTTTTTTTGTTTTTTTTCAAAAATATTTTTTTATAAATATATTAATCTAGTTATATTTAATCTATAAATCAAATTTTACCATTTTTGGATATATATATATATATATTTATTTTGAATTTTTAAATACAGAATTTCAGACCAGTCGGTAATGATCATTGGGCGTTTTGTATTTTGAAGTAGATGCGGCATATCAAAGACTTTGATTGTTGTATTTCTCGATCCACCTAAGGCTCCAACGGACACGCTCGCGGCCTGCACTGGGTAAGCGCATGGACTGTGGAGTGCCGGGGTGTGTGTACATAGGACGCGTCACTGCCGTCGAAGAATGAATCTGCGTGCACGTGCCTCCCTCTTTTTTTCCGAATTCAGATGGATGAAGTAGAGCTGTCATCGCCTTGTTTCACGACTGCGCGTAGGTGGACCACCAACACCAAGTTAGGCCGCCAACATGATTCCATTCCGAACCCTTTATATTTTTTAATATTTATCCGGTTCAAAACTTTTTGTGGATGGCATGACGAGAGTGGCCCACTTAGCCATATATCTAATTATAGCTACTCATGGTTGTTTATTCTCTATTTTATTATTTCACAATTTCGGAAAAAACAAAAGGTGGTCTGGGAAGTAAGAAAAAAATGATGAAAAAATTTTGATTGAAAAGTTTTTGAAAAATGAAAGATTATGATTAATATGATAGGGTAAATATACGAAAAGATATATAAATGATTTTTAAAATAAAGTAGCTGTGTAGAAAGTTACAAAAAGTAAAAAAAAATAAAGTAAAAATGGAGGAAAAATGGTTTGGGTGTAAAACTCTTTTTTGGGGATTTCCTAAATGCATTGAAAATTTAAGATGTTCGAATAACAAATTTGCAACTTGGGGGTGGAATGAAGGAAGAAAGAATGTTTCGAAAACTAATTGGATTTTCAAACATAATTTTCTAAGTTTACCTACTTAAATTTTCAAACATAATTTTCGAAAGTTTTGAATTTTGTAAAAATAAAACTAAGCAAATGAAGTAAAAAAGTTTGTAATTTTCATTCGACAAAAATATCCAAAGTTATTTTTGCTCAATTTGAAAGCTTCAGAATTTCTTTTATAAAAAACCAAATCACAAGATAAAAAAAAAACCAACTAAGCAAACACATAATTATTTTTCAAATACCCCTAATTTACTTACTGTGAAAAATAATTTCTAAAAATTAAAAAATTAAATATTTTCAATGTACTTCATGCATTTTTTATTATAATAAAATTTTAATAGTAAATTTCTACATTACAAAAAACAAAATGAAATTCCGTTACAATAATGTTAAATACATCAAATTAAACAAATTAATCAAAAAAATATTCTTAAAAACAATAAATTACCTTTAAAACTTTTTGGTATTTTATATCATAATAAGATGAAACAATGTTTCAAATTTTTAAACTTCATCTTCCCAAACATATCTATTGAACTTTCATATTTTAAAGTTATTTTTTAGTATTTTTATTAGAAATATATTTTCTAAAATTATTTTTATGAAAACGTCTACAATTTCATTGGCGTGAAATTAATCTAGTTGATGTTAAGTTTTTTTATTATAATAGAAAAGTACATGAAATATATTAAAAGTAATTAGATTTAGGTTCACATTAACTGTATGTTTAGGAAGTGATAAAATTTTTAGAAGAAATTTTTTTTGTGCGTAAAATATTTTCAAATGGGAGAAAATAATATACAATATGGGTAATAATGTGGAGAAAATAAAATAAAGTTAAAATAGATAGGTTAATTACATGAATAGTTATATAAAAATAGTTGAAAGTATGATAGTTGTATAAAAAGACGTAAAAAAAAATTTAAAAATAGAACAAATGTTGAGATTTAAAATTTTAGATTGAAAAAATTTGATTTTAAAAGTTGCGGGTATAGTCAAACACATCATAACTAAATTAAATATATTTGCAGAATAAGTATCTGATGTAGCTCATTGGATTTTTAACTTTTAGTTTGGATATTTGCAAAAACTAAATTTTAAAGTTAGATAACAGCATTTTAAAATTTAAAGTAAATTTCTTTTAATTAAAGAAATAATTAAAAGCGGTGTCTATTTGAAGATCGAAATGCAGACGAAAAAGACGGAAGTCACAGACTTGACAGGTGGTGGTTGATGGACGGCGAAGAACTACAAAGTCAGCCATTTTTTCACAACATCGATGGGAACGTTAATTGGACGGTCGGGATGTACGGCCCTCAGCTGACGCATGGTAAGCTAAACTGCCGTCTAGCTGAAAGCCTGAAACAGAGAGGATGACGAGTATTTCGAAAACACTTTGTTCGCTCCCCACTCGTCTGCTCCGCCGACTGAGTACCGGGCGAGGACAACTGCTAACGTTTGCCTGCCGTCGGCAAGCGGCCGGTGGTTGTTTGTTGCATCCCATTGATATTTACGAAATTACGCCAGTGTTAGACAGAGATCAGGCTGATCGGCTTTCCGATCTAACACGATCATGCCTCTTTTTTGTACCGTGGGTGGATAGTATATCATTTACACGGCTTCAGTACTAGTTGGGGATGGGTAACAAATGAACGGTTGGGATTGCCAAAAGCTGTCTGAAAAAACAACCCCACTTCCTCTCCCCTGCATCTTTTTAGGCTTCTTTTGAATGACTCAAATCTATCATTTATTTTTCGTGTTTTCTCGGATCGAATCTGATGGTCCAGATTCTGGCATTAATATCACGATGCAAAAATGATACTCCCAAGGGAACCGCGTTGCTAGGGCCAGAGAGGCGACTTCACGTGGGGTTTCTGTTGGATATTCACGAGACCGCCCCTTGGTTTCCGCATCTATCAATCATCTGTATTCATCTAAGTTGTAATCAATCTGCAAATAGCGTCTCATTTAAGAGAGCGTGAATGGATTCAAATCCTCATTTTTCAATCCTCAATGGCGATTGTGCCAAGGGGACCCTCCGTCTCCGTATCTGTTCCTAATATGTGCGGAGGGGCTCTCTGCACTCATATCTCACGCAGTCACCAGGGGTTCTATCCGTGGCATCAAACTCAATGCGCATGGCCCTACGATCACTCATCTGATGTTCGCGGATGATGCAATCATCTTCATTCGGGCGGACGAAAGGGACTTGAGGAATTTTTTGGATACTCTCAACCAATATGCGGCTTCATCGGGCCAAAAGGTAAATGTCGATAAGACTGCCGCCTTCTTCAGTGCAAACATGGATGACAGTGCTAGGGGGGAGATGATCCGCTTGTTGGGGTCGGGTGGAAACGACTTTCACAAATATTTGGGCCTCCCAGCTTGGGTCGGAAGATCCAAGGTGGGAATCTTTTCTGATCTCAAAGAACGAATTTGGAAAAGGATTCAAGGGTGGAAAGGAAAGCTATTGTCGTGGGGAGGTAAGGAGGTTCTAATCAAGGCGGTTGCGCAGGCTATTCCTTACTACGCTATAACTATCTTCCTTCTACCAAGATCTTTCTGTTGGGACATTAATGGGATGCTTAGCAAATTTTGGAGGGAAAAAAGAATGGAAATAGGAAGATGAGCTGGGTGGCATGGGAAGATATGTGCAAACCAAAGCGGGCGGGGGGTATGGGATTTAGAGACTTTCACAAGTTCAATTGTGCGTTCCTGGCAAAGCAAGTGTGGAGATTGGTCTCGTGCACCACATCCTTATGCCACAGAGTTCTCAAGGCCCGATACTTCCCAAACTCTGATATTTGGAAGTGTAAGGTGAAGTCTACGGACTCATATACTTGGAGAAGTGTGCTAAAGGCGCGGGATGTCATACAAAGTGGCTGCATGTGGAGAATCGGCGATGGTTCGAGGGTAAAATTTTTTGGAGACAGTTGGTTAGATTCTGTGATTGTGAAGGCGGGACCCCTTCCTTACTCGATCCCGGAGGATGTAAGGGTGTGTCACTTCATCAATAGAACTGCAAACTCATGGATTAGAGACAGGGTGATTGCGGCAGCGGGGGAATCTACTTGGCAGTTGGTTAATAGGATTCCCCCTCCCAATGGGTCCACGACTGACTATATTTTTTGGAAGCACGAGCCTCACGGAAGGTACACGGTTAAATCGGCATACAGGCTGCTGGCTTCAGATATTGATAACCCTTCCTTTCTGGGCTGTTATAAGGCATTATGGCGAATGAAACTTCCAAGTAAGATATTAATTTTTGGTTGGAGACTTCTTTTAAATGTTATCCCGACTTTACTTAATCTTAATAAACGGGGCATGGGCGTGGACCCTTGTTGTATCTTATGTAAACGGGCGCCTGAGGACGCAAACCATCTGTTCCTGAGGTGCGAAAGAACTGAAGGGATCTGTCAAAGGGCGGCTAGGGTTACGGAGTTGGGGGCTACAGTGGGGAAGATATTTGAGACTCTTGTGAAGGATAACAGGATTCACGACCTTACTCTATTCATCTTGTGTTGCTGGAGAATATGGTATATGAGGAACAAGTTCGGGGAGGAAGGTTTGCAGCCAAATTTCTTGGACACAATCGCTTGGTGCAGGGAGTTTCTTCACCAGCTTCGGGATGCTCCCTCGCTGGTGCAATCGAGCATTTTGGACGGGCCATTGGTGCATCGGTGGACTATGCCACCGGAGGGATTCGTGAAGATTAATGTCGATGCGCGAACTCATGGGAATATGGGTTCTTTTGCTTGTGCAGCAGTAATCAGGAACTCTAGAGGCTATTTTGTGGCAGCTAAGGGTTGGAGGCAGGCGGGAGTAAGGGATCCGTTATTCATGGAGGCTACGGCTTTTCTGCTTGGGTTGAGATGGGCCATTTAAATTAACGCTTTCTGCGCTCAGGTTGAAACTGATTCGCTCACACTATGTAACTATCTGTCCAACAATATCCCAATCTCCTCTCATGTGGGCTACGTTATTGACGAAATCAAGGCCATTCTAAGGGATGTCGTTTCTTTCTCTGTACACCACGTTCTTCGGCAAGGAAATGAAGTTGCCCATTCCCTTGCCGAAGTGGTTTTGAATTCTTTTGCGATTCAGTTGTGCTAGTGGGACTACCCCCCTCAGGCTACTTGTGACAAAATCTGTATAGACATTTTTTTTGGCTATGAAAAACTCGGATTACTCTACCCTTAATCCCTACAATGATGCTGGGGAATAGGGTTAGAGTGACTCCTCCTTTTATCAAAAAAAAAAGAGAGTGTTTCTTGGGCTCCCGTTCATACCTATTTTTTTTATTTTTTTCAAAAGAATTTTACAAAAATGTTAATGTAAGTATATTTAATATGTGTATAGTTTTTTACTTATTTTTGGAGATTTTTAGATATTTATTTCGAATTTTTAAAAATCAATGGCATATTATTAACATTTCTGTGAAAATTTTTTGAAAAAAATAAAAAAATAGATAAAGTACACTCAGAAGCATTGAACCAAAGCCCGTGTTTCTTTATTCATAAACCTTTTTTAAATTAACATTTTTGGCTCTTTATAACTATTTTAAAAAAAAATATTTCTTTATTTATTCTTATAATTACTCTACTTTTTAATCGTTTTTACACAACTGTTTATAAAATTAACTTATTTATTTTAACTTTATTTTGACTACTCTTCATCCTTACTCTTATCATATTGCATCATTTCTCCCATTTAAAAAACTTTCACATTATAAATTTTTATCAAAAATTTTATCATTTTCTAAACCATATAAGTTATAATTTGTCAATATGTTGTGTATTTCTCGATTTAACTGCATTTTCGTTCATACTACTTAAATCTACCACTATTAAACATCTGATTGGACAATGGGAGTCGTCTGCCGCTTGCTTTTTTAAATTAATTTTTATTATTTTTAATACCTAAAAATACAAGCCAATTTTCAAAAATGACAAGTATATCTGGTATCTTTGATAAATATTCCAAATATATCCATCCTATTATATTCTGTTAGTTAAAATGCCGTGCTTGAAAGTAGAAAATTCTGACCAAGCTGACTGTTATGAGATTAACTATTAAATAACAGACTGTACTTTGTGACAACTAAATATTCATTCTTATAAAGAAGCTTAAAAGTTTAAATTTTCTAGCCCACGTTACAAATATATAGTATAAAAACAAGATCAAAATTAGATTAACCTCACCTCAAGCCATTATTTTAAATGAAAATCATGATCATTAGTTATATAATAAATAGTTTTGCCAACGGACAATCTTAATTTTTTTTATTATTGACAAATTTTTATAGATGTTTGGAACAAAGACACCAATAAGTAAATTAATTGTGTTAAAATTTTCTAGAAAATGCATTATTAATTATCACTGAATCCAACCAACCAGATAGTGCCCATTTGGTAACTTTGGGGGCTACTAAGTAGTGCACCTAGGTTCAAATGATGGTATGAGTTTTTGTCTTCCGGTTGATTAGGCGGGAGTTTTGTCTCTTAGTATGTTTAGTGGGAGTCTATCGACAACTAGAAAAAACGTGAATTGTCATGACTTATTTTAGACTTGTTTTGAATGTTAATCTAAGAGAATTTTGTGAATTTGCACAATTTTTACTTAATTTTGCATTTCATGCATTGCGTTTAAATTTTATGTATTTTTAGTTTAATTTGATATGAAATTATGTGGTTTTATGATTTTAGTCATCTAAACTCAATATCTATAAGTGTATTGATTTGTTTTGGTTGTTATTGTAGGCAAAGAGAGAGAACGCCACGCTTTTGTTGTAATGTCAAGTAATGAGACGGAGATGAAAGCCCACACAGCAAGCTTACAATGGATTTGGAGTTAGAAAGACTAGCGCCCCGGCCTCGATTCTCGGCTCCAGTGTTTTAAACATAAAAATATCACCGAATCATTTCTCATTTTGTTAATAATCATCATTTCTCATTTTGTTAATAATCATCATTATCTTTTGCTGCTTTGCCACCTAAATGGGCCAGGATCTTAAAAGACAAATTTGGCGTTGGTAAAAGAAAATTCATCGATGTCGTCAAAAAATTTGTGTTTATATCCAGCAATATATCCATATAACAACGAATTTCCAATCGAATTGGCTGGGAAGCCGTGCTGTGGATTTGAAATTGGCAACAATTGCGTAGCAAGGTCGCAAGAACAAAACCGTTGCTGATTCCTACGGACATGCCAACGTTAACTTTCTTTATGCGCCGCATCATGATTAATATTGATCATGAAGTATGAATCCCGTCCTGAGTTTTTTCAGAAAAGTAAAAGAGTAAAAACCGCAACAAATGGAGACGAGGGGGGACTGGAAAACGAATCCAGGTCATCTTCTGATGAAGATGTGGAGTGTACGTATTCCGTGGAAATTGGTGCAACGATTTGGATTGACGAAGTTGTGTTTGACGAAGGGGTGTGTTTGGTTAGACAATTAGACACGCAACATATCAATAATAACTTTTCAATTTTTCATTTTTCATTTTTCATTTTTTATAATTATTTTAATTTTTAATTTTTTTTCTACATTTTCTTATACCCACAACTTTACTTTTTAATTATTTTCATATAACTATCTATATAACTAACTTATCTATTTTAATTTTATTCTCTTTATACTGTATCGTTATTTTTATTATATCACTCCGTTTTCTATCAACTTGAAAATTTTTATCTTGAAAATTTTTTTATAAAAAGATTTTTCCACCGACTAAACGCATAATCGGTGTTTCCTCAACAAACTGTTGACCAGGAACTTTCTGACAATTTCTTTCCATCAAGCATTCATGAATTATGATACTCTACCCAAGGCATTTTTTAATAAAAAATATATTAGAGGGCTTTTAATAGATTAAGGTGAACTTTTTCAAACAAATTTTTTTCTAAAACTTTGGCTATTTTATTTTTAATTATTTATTCATATCTTTCTATATAATTATCGTATTTTAAATTATTTTTACACAATTATATATATAATTAACTTATATATTTTAACTTTATTGTCTATGCTCCTAATCATTACTTACGACGAATCATATCATTTTTTCTTTTCAAAATTTTTTATATTAAAGGTATCTTTGTGTGCACTAAAAACTTTTCAATCTAATATTTTTTACTCTTCGTAATAATTTTGTCTTTAATTAATTTTCGAATTTTCTCGTGCAATTACGCTATTTTTCAATCATTTCTACATAAATACCACTATAATTAACGTATTTATTTTAATTTTATTATCTCAATTACTCATTATTACGCATTTTATAATAATTAAAAAAATTTTACATTAATAATTTTTATCCAAAAGTTTTATCATTTCAAGGCATATTCTAAAAATTTTATCATTTTCCAAATATATCTCAAAAACTTTTACTATAAAACTTTTCACTATTTACAATTATCTTAAAATTTAATTATTTTTTATATTTTCTCATTTAAATATTTTTTAATTATTTTTAGATAACCATATTTATCTATTTTAACTTTATTCTATTTGCTTCTTATTATTATCCTATTATATTATATCATTTTCTTCAATTTTACTGAATTTTTTTTTAAAAAAGATTTTATTACTTACCCAACGCACCCAAATGATTTTTTTTTTTTTTTTTTTTGTATCACACACCACCGGATATATCAGACTGAAGAATTGAGGATGGGAAAATAGGACGAAATTGTAATGACGTGCACCGGAAAAACGAGAGCTCTCCTACACGGAGAAAGTGCGATTTACTTACGAGCGAGACGTTTACACTCCGGAGTTCTACCATATCCTGAAAGATTCACCCTGCTGTTATACAACGACTGGGAAGCTGGTAACTCTCCTGCGAAGAAACGAGGACTACAAAAAGGTGAGAGTAGAAGAAACAGAAGATTCTAAGAACTGC
Organism: Annona cherimola; assembly: GCA_030490835.1. Classification (NCBI taxonomy): domain Eukaryota; kingdom Viridiplantae; phylum Streptophyta; class Magnoliopsida; order Magnoliales; family Annonaceae; genus Annona; species Annona cherimola. The sequence goes on along the minus strand of CM059971.1, from coordinate 98,186,058 downwards.
AGGAAGAGCGAGTTTCTACTAGAATTTGGAAAAACTGCAGGAAAGTCGAGCGAGCGAGACAGTCTTTCCTGCGATTATTATTAACAACGAGAAATACTAAATCTAACAATTCCGGTCTCTTTCCTCCACTGCTGCCATTCCTTGCATCTCCTGTTTTCCTACCTAGCGGGCAGGGCAGCGCCAAAGAAAAGGAAGAAAGACACAATACGAAGAGGGGAAGCTCGACTTTTCTTTCAAGCTTCGCAAGTCCCCGCTCTCCTTAGTCCTTTCTGGATACAATGGCAGATGATTGCCTTTCTTTTAACAAGGTCCGCATCTTCTCCTCTCTTGTTCTCCCTCCCCCACTTCTCGTTTCGGGTTACACTCTTTTGGAGAAGGAAGATTGATTTTCTTTCGGGTTTCTCCGAAGGATTCGATCCGAGTCGTCGAATTTTCACGCCAAGTTGGACTCTTTTTTAACCTTTTCTGTTTTCGGGGTCGGCTCTCTGTTTGTCTTTCTTGTCATTTGTTTGGTCTTTGCGGGTTTTAGGAACACTAGAAGATTCTTGCTTGCGTGCCGCATTCCTTTCTAAAGATTTCAAAACTTGTATGCACGAATCTGTCTTTTGGGAAGGTTTTAGCGGCAGTCGTGGTGGGGGGTTGCTTGGAAGGGAGACTGATTCTGGGAATTTTATGTCTCAGGATGTGCTCATTGTGAAGCCTCCGAAGAGCTCTCCGATTCTGCCGAGAATGCTTCTGCTCGTCTTCGCTATGATTTGCAGCTTTTACATCTGCTCGGTTTATCTGAGACAGATTGGAGCCCACGTGAATTCCAGGTACGCCCAAGTGGAATTTCCGGAACGGCCTTGTCACGGCAGAGGTCTTCAACCGTGGGAAGATCCCTTCGTGCACTATCCCAAGCCCAAGACTTTCAGCAGGTGATGCCTTCTTCCCTCTTCCCCCTTTTCTTAACCGCTGGCCGCCATTTCTTTCTCCTCTGATTCTCGTTTTTTGTTCGTTGTAGAGGAGAGTGTGAATGCCATCCCGTCCGGCTGTTTGCGATTCTCTCGATGCAGAGGTCCGGAAGCGGATGGTTCGAGACCCTGCTGAATAGCCACATAAATGTCAGTTCGAACGGGGAGATCTTCTCTGTTCATGGAAGGAGGAGCAATTTCTCGGCGATAGAGAAGACTTTGGATCAGGTCTACAACTTGGATTGGTTGACCAGCGCGTCCAAGAACGAATGCTCAGCTGCTGTTGGGTTCAAGTGGATGCTTAATCAGGTAAGAATAACCGTTATTTATTATTATTTTTGTATGGCAAGGTAAGAATAACTCTTATCCTCCTATAAAATAACCGTTATTTTATTTTTATTTTTTTATGGCAAGGTAAGAATAACTGTTATCCCCCTATAATAGGTAGAATAAAATGAGTATTTTCTTCCTTTCTTTTTTCTGTTCCTTAATTTCTAGATGATGATCTTGCTGTCATTTACGCCTTGCAATGTTGGAGGTTTGTTTTCACTCCATTAATGTGATAAATTGCTTTTACTGATCGTTTTATATTAAGTGGGACACGAGGAGATTAGCCCTGCAACAAATACTCAGCTGCCTCTCAGCTTGAGCTAAAATTTTCTGGTTAGCTGGTGTTTGAAATCCAACTTGTCTAGAATAAAAAAAATAAAATAAAATTCTAACATGTCTAAAATAAGCCTCGGCAGTGTACTAATTTATTGAATGAGTACTATACAATATGTATTCAAATTCACAACCCATCGTGATTTGAATTGCCAAGCAGGGTAAATGCAACCTAGCAACTGATGGTGAGGGATAAGAAGTCGCTCCATTAGCATGGTGGTGTTGTTATTTTGGATATCAGCGTCACAAGTGATGCCCACATGAACTAATTGTGAGAACTCTTTTATTCTGTGGACCATGATAGGCTATTAGAATCTATAGATCCCAATAAAGGTCAATTATTTATTGAAAGTTTTCTGGACTTACCACAAATTTCTACTTTCTCGCTCCCTGTTTCTTTCCCCCTCTACGGAGATGAGACAATATTTTTCCATCTTATATGGTGTAACTACCCACATAGGGTAGAAGCCTTATTAGAATTTATCGTTTTCTCAGAAGCTAGACTGGTGGAAATAGGTCTGCAGTGTAGTTTTGACTCTTGAGCACAGCCAAGAACTTGTTTTTGTGGTGTATCTATTGAAATATGGGAAGTCTCTCTCTCTTTTTTTTTTTTTGCAACTATATGTGATCAAAATATTACGAATCAAATAGTGCAAAAGAAATATAATATGTCATAGCAGCTTTTGGTTTGGGTGAGTCACCTTGTGAATCTGATGCTATTCATTTCAGTCATACACTGACCCATATGCCAACAGGAAAGTAAGAAATAAAGAAGAAAAAGAATCCATATTATACATGTTTTGGGAAATTCTATCGCATTATGGTCATTTGAGGTTCAATCCTGTCACAGTATGATCATTTACTAAGATAGGTGGTTCATGGAAGTCTACCTAATATCTTTCTATTTTCTTGCACTTTACTTTTTTGATTTCTAGTGTTTCATTAAATTCTTATAATGTAGCAACGTCTCCAGACTTCTAATCTTATATCATGAAATGAATGCATAGTGCAGTGCCTTGTTGCCTTTGACATGAGAGGTCTTGATTTTTACTTTCACAGCAAAATAGATACGGCAATTATGACAATTGAATGCACCTGAAAATGAGTATTGTTTGGCAGAAATAGTGAAATGATAACAAGATACTGGTTGAAGTAAAAGACTGTTGCTGGTCTGTCAATTTTTCAGAATGCATGAATTTTTTTAATATGATTTTATTATTGCATGGTCTCTGTGCAAATTGCTACATAATAGTCCCTGCATATATTCCTAGGTTTTGCATTTACTAGGTTAAGACACTTTTTTAGGTGTTTTGATGAATAGAGAAAAGGAATTGAGGAAATGACCTCATTGCCAAAAGTAAATCTGTGTACAAAAATTTTAGCCTTACTTAGACACCCCATAGTATTTTTAAGAAATCATGTGGGTACATGAGTCCCTTCTGCGAAATTAATTCCTGCCTTCACTAGACACATGCAACAAAATGACAGCAAAAGGATGGAGTTGATCAAGAATTAAAGTTTGCTACTCATCCATGATTAGAATCATATGAGGATATTAATTTGTTTTCTCATCATTCTTGTTCAACTCCAACATCCAAAATATGAATGGTTAGATGACATATCATTATTTTACAATTCTAGAATTGTGGATTTTATACTTTTTAGAAAGATCTGGAACATGAATAAGTGATGTTTAGATTTTCTCTTATGGGTTATAACATAATTATATTGTTGATAGGGAATGAGACCAGTAACCACCAGGTGATGAGTAAAACTTAGGGTGTGTTTGGGAAGTAATAATACTTTTGGATGAAAAATTTTTTATGTAAAAATTTTTGAAATGAGAGAAAATGATGTGATATTATAGGTGTAATGATGAAGAGTAAAAAGAATAAAGTTAAAATAGATAGGTTAGTTATAAGGGTACTTGGGTAGAAATGATTGAAAAGTAAGGTAGTTTGTATAGGAAGATGTGAAAAAATAATTAAAAAAATGGAGTAGTTGTAAAAAGTGTAAAGTTTTGGGTTGAAAAGTCTTATAGTAAACTAAACACACTCTTAGTTTAAATTTTCTACCATATATCAATCGGTAAGATAACTCTTAGACCTTTGAGAAAATTTTCAATTATAACATTAGTCGTCATCTCTTATTTATCCAGTATGTGTTGCTCCCTTTTCACCTTCACTAGCTGCTAATCTGCTAATAAATTTGCATCAATATTATAATCATGATAACAAAGTAGTATTCCATGATTCCTTTAAAAGCAGACAAGGGACCACAGTAATGGCTCATACATAATTAGATATTTTGAGTCCTCTTGATTCCGGAGTGATCCAAGTATGAAAAAAATGAGTGATCCAAGTATGAAAAAAGGTGTTGAGGATATTAAGCTTTCTTATTCTTTTTTTATTCTTGTATTTTCGATTTCGTTTGAGTGAAAAGTAGTGTTGAGGAAGATGAAGAATAAAAGCCAACAACTCCGGTAAACAGAGATCCAACTTAAAAGCACAATTTGGATATTTTGAGTCCTCTTGATTCTGGAGTGATCCAAGTATGAAAAAAGGTTCAGTGTGTTGAGGATATTAAGCTTTCTTATTCTTTTTTGTTCTTGTATTTTCAATTTCGTTTGAGTCGAAAGTAGTGTTGAGGAAGATGAAGAATAAAAGCTAACAACTCCAGTAAACAGAGATCCAACTTAAAAGCACAATTTGAGCTGAACCGTCAGCGGTTGTTGTTGATGAGGTTCCCAAGAGATAGTTTGCTGGGATAGCAGGTGCAGAAGGCATCACTCTGGAAGTTATTTACCCATGAATATGCACAATAATTTGTGAATTTGATTATCTCTGTCAGCTAAAATTCGTTTCAGGACTATTGGTTAATGAATAAATTCAACTAGAGGATCCAGAATTCCAATTGAAGTACACATGCTCCTTTTTTCATTGATTCGATCCCTCCTAAATTTTTTTGAATTCCATTTAATGTTTTGTTAGAGATGTGTGGCTGGAATGTGTGAGTAAATTCTTCACTCTCTTGGTTTGCCAGGGTGTTGTGACTTACCATGAAGAAATAGTTGAATATTTCAACAGGAGGGGTGTTTCTGTAATATTCCTCTTTCGCAGGAATCTCCTGCGAAGGTTGATTTCAGTGCTTGCAAACTCATATGATCGACAGGCTAGAGTACTCAATGGAACTCACAAGTCCCATGTGCATTCACAGGATGAGGTTCGTCTTGATGCAAATGTTCCTGTCCTAATTTTTACTTACTGGAAAAGCACTGCAGTGCATGTGCAATCTCTAAAGACTTTGAACATGATTGATTTCAGGCACGTATCCTGGCTCAGTTCAAGCCAAATGTCACCACCGAAACATTAATAAGTGATTTGAAACTTGTAGAGGGTTCAACTGCCAATATTTTGGAATACTTTAGAAGCACTCGCCATATTATTCTGTTCTATGAGGATCTCATCAACAACTGCACGGTGAGTTCCCAATGAAAGCTACCCTTCTCTATCATTTTATAATAATCCAGTCAGACACTGAACTAGCCTTTATATGACAAACATTTGACGACTCAAGATGGACTGCGGATGCTATCTTGGGTGGGAGTGATAGATTGATTGAATATCTGGTTGAGTTCTTTTGCAAGATAGCTTCACTGCTTCTAGGTCTTTCGGATTGTGTGAATAAAACAATGCTTTTTGACAATTTAGAAGTGGGAATTCCTAACTTCTAAAAGCAGTGAAAAATGTGAGCAGAAAACAGCTAGGTAAAAATTTATACAAAATAAAAAGGCGGGCCATAAGGAATTATTAATTATCAGGATTTCCTGATTCAAAGAGTTTTGGTCCTTGAACTCTCTACAATGAAGGCATCATATTGACATCTTCTACAACAGAAACATGCCATTGCCTTAGTGCGATGAGAGTCTGATCCTTATGTTATTGCCAACCAATCATACACATGTGATCCTTCGGCCTTGCAATGGCGGACAGAAGTCATATGTGGTCATTTGGTTGTGAAATGTTTTTATTGTCTGAAAACCCAGGACTTGAATCAATGGAGGCTGATTGGCGGTGGGCTCTTTTCTTTTCTGAAGTATTGCTGAATATGCTCTAAATCTAGCCCACAACCTCACCTCATGCTTTACCATGTTCTAAGTCGTTTCTTGCACTGCTAGTTTCTGATATCTGTTCATCTTTTACAGAAGTTGATGGACATCCAGGATTTCCTGAAAGTCCCCCATATGAAATTAATGAGCCGGCAGGTGAAGATCCACACAAGACCCTTGTCAGAGCAGGTCAGTAACTGGAATGACGTCTCCAGTACACTAACAGGTACGCAGTATGAGAGATTCCTTCATTTAGATTACAAACTCTAGGTAATCAAATACTGTAAATAAACCATCCATTCAGTTTTGTCATACAAGGGGCAACCAGTCGTTGCTTCTTCTTTTTGAAAAATTTATTTTTTGGGGCTTTAGTATAGATGAGGAGGTTTTCATGTAATTCTTTGTCATATGGACCTTCTCTTGTACAATTCTCTTTATTTTTTTTATTACATGAAATCAATCAAAATTGCTATTGGTCTCAACATGAATTTCTGTAAGTTAAACAATGTCCCGTGTTATGAGTCTGCTCAAACCAAAATCCAAATGTACTGATCCCATGTTTGAGTTTGATAGAAAATTTAAGTCTCTGTGAAAGTGTACGATCTATGTTGACATGCCATCTTTCTGTCTCTTCATTAGCTTCCAAAGCACCGAATGCTTTTCGATTGTTTCTTCGATCTGAATGGTGGCTAGTGGGAAACGACCAAATTGTAACGAATTCGCCTCTGTTGATTGGGATTTCTGCAATTGGCATGTTGTTGGAGACGATGTTGACATCCACCGCAAGATATGGACGTCCAAACCCCTTTCCTTTTTATGTATTCTTGCGAAATTTTAAAATTCGAAGTGGTAGAACTTTCCAGACCAATGTAGAAAAATTAACCCTCACGAAATTTGTCGCGAGCTTGTCAGTGTCGCCTCTTTCACGGCACTGCACGAAAGGAAATTTGCAGGTTCTGACTTGTCGGATTTGAGCACGCCTGTGAATGGTCGGCCTCTGGTTCGAATTGCCTGATTTAGCTGTCCAACCTAAGTCACATTGTCCTACCAGACTTGGGAGGCTTGGACATATTTCATGCAGTGTGCTGTGTGTAGGGGTGTAACTCGGGCTCGTGAAATTCGGGTTCATCTCAACCTTAACCCTAATCCTATTTGTAAAACTTCAACCCTAACCCTATTTGTAAACTTCAACTCTAACCCTATTTTTGAAATTCGGGCTCGGGTTGAGTTTCGGGTTGACATTATCCTATCAATGTCTTTGTTTCTCATCATATATATATATATATATAAGGGGTGATCATTTCAGGTCGGCCGCACGGCACTGCACTGTGCGTCCGGCCTGAAAACCTATTTTTTTTATTTTTTTTTTGATTTTTTTTCATGGGTAAGTAAATCTAGGTATATGGAAAATTACGAAACTGCCACCGTGTTTAAAAATTCAAAAAAAATACTTAAAAACATCCAAAAATGGTAAAACTTGTTTTATAGATTTAATACACCTAGATTTACTTACCCATGAAAAAAAATAAAAAAAAAAATAAAAAAAAAAAGGTTTTCAGGCCGGACGCACAGAGCAGTGCGGTGCGGCCGGCCTGAAATGATCATGCCTCTCTCTCTCTATATATATATTTATCACAGACCTATTAGATAAAAAAGTTTAAAAAACAATTTATTATAAAAAAGCAAGAAAAATTCAAATATCGTTTAAGAGTAGAAAGAAGGAAATCTGTTTTGAGCCACATTAATTAAAGATGAAGGATGAAATTATTGTAGAATTACCCATCCACCTGGCAAAATAATGTTTATATAAATACGAAACATGGGCAGAACTTGACTAAGCAAATGAATATGATCAAGCATTTGATTTCACATGAAACCATCTTTTCGATGTAGTACTCTTGTGAAAGGTTTCAGCATGCATGAATCCAATATACGGCTTGACTGCAACCATATTAGCTTAGATACTCGATGCCAAAATCAAGAATCTTGTTCTTGTAAGACGTTTTCTTTTAAGTCTGAAACCGACGAAAGTGTTTACTATGACACCAGTCAGGACATAGGACAAACACCAGAAACAATCACCTTAAACCTTAGAAACTTATACATTGTTTGATCAATCATTGCTGCTTTGGGTGCCTCATTGGCATGGAAAAGGCATACAAGGGATTGGAATTAAGTAGAGGTCGTTCTTCTTGCGTAGTGTTATCCCACATTCCTCCGTCATGTCCAAGTCCTCACCCTTCATTCCATTAGGCAACTTCCAATTGAAATAATAGACAAGTTGAGCTAGGGGTAGCAATACATTGGCTATTCCCAATGCCATACTTGGGCATATCCTCTTACCAGCTCTAAAAGGAAGAAACTCAAAGTGGGAACCTTTGTAATCTATCTGACTGCCTTCGAATCTCTCAGGCTTGAAGCTCTCAGGATCATCCCAGTACTGTGGGTCCCTGCCAATGGCCCACACGTTGATAAGGACCTCATGTTAATTGGTATATGGTATCCATCGATTTCACAACTCTCCCTGCTTTCTCTGGGGATCAACATAGGAAGGGGAGGATGCAGCCTCATTGTCTCCTTGATGACCAATTTCAAGTAGTGGAGTTCATCGATGTCTCCTTCCTCCAGCCGTCACTTCCCTTTCATTGCCTGTCTCACCTCATCTTGGGCCTTCTTCATGACACGGGGTTTTTTTTTTATCATCTCTCACATTGCCCATTGAATTGTGGTTGACGAGGTTTCACTCCCAACCCTGATTATGTCCCAAGTCAAATTAACCACAATTTGTTTATATGCTACAAAGTGTATAAATTTAAAAGTGGAATACGAATTACTTTTTGCATAGGAAAGAAATTTGGACTTAAGCCGGATAGGAGCTCCAATCTGATCAATTAATCAGTCAGGTGGGATTAGGTTGTGGAATTGCATCTAATCCCAAATTAAAGCTTTGATAGAATTTTTTTTTTATTTTCAAAAAAAGTATAGAAGACCTCACTACCAAACAGATCCTAGCCTAACAAAAAAGGTAAATGATTGGATCATTCGTCAAGTTGGAGTTTGGAGAAACAAACCATGAGGATGGCCTTGATGTTGTTGGTTGTGATTTGAAAATCTAGGCTGGCGTCCTGCTAAAGACCCAGAAGAACATCAATCAGATAATTGCCACTCAAATTGTCTCCATTTCTTGCATGTTCCTGTCTGTGCTCTTCAATGATATTGCTGAGAACCTTGTCCAACTTCCGGTGAGATCTTTCTAGCCAGAACTCCAAGCCAGTAAGCAGTGAAAGGAATTTCACAGACGGGAAGAAATCGGCAACATAGAGGCCCCCACAAAGCTAGTTCTCTTCCTTGTTAAATGACAAGAAAAGCTCAATATCCTTACACCCCCTTCCAATACTGGCCTTGGTGATGATGTTATTCAGCAAAGCGAACATCTCCTCACCGAAATTGATAAGGGAATGAGAGGAAGCATAGATGGACCGGATGATAGATTCTGTTTCTTCTTCTCGAATAGGCCTGAGGGAGTCGACACACTTGGAACTCCGTAACTCGAGGACACAAATCTTCCACAACTGCCGCCAGTAGTTGCCGTAGGGAGCGAAGGCCACGTCCACGTAGCCATAGGAAATCTTCTCAACCCCCAGGAGCTTGGGCAGCGACGCAAAGCTCAGATCATGGGTCGTCATGATCTCGTTGGCCAGCCTTGCAGAAGAGATGACGACGAAAGGGACATGGCCAAGCCTCAGGTGCATGATGGGTCCGTATTTGTGGGCTAAGTCCCCGAAGATTTGTAGTGGCTGCCCTAGCATCATGTTATGCATATTGCCTATGATGGGCAGCTGCCAAGGGCCGGGACGGAGATGGAACTTGGGTTTTGGGTTTTGCGGCAGTCGGTAGTCGGCGCTGAAGAAGACGGCGCACTCGACGGAGCAGAGCAGAGGGGCAAGGTGGCGGGAAGGAATTGGGGAAATCAAGCTGGAGCGGGAAGTTGATACTAGGGCACCGTTTTCGGAAAAATTCATCTTATAAGTCTACTGAAATCGGGTTCGGGTTCTTATCAACCCGAAACCAGACCGATTTCAAATCGGGCTCGGGTTCAGTCTCAGCAACAGCAGGTTCTAACATGGTCTAAATCTGGGTTCGGCGGGCTGGGTTCGGGCCGAACCCGGCCCAAGTTGCACCCCTAGCTGTGTGCGGTACTAGCCTACATGTAAAAATCAGCAATTTACTGAGTTGTAGTTAGTATTGCTGTTTCTGCATCTCATCTTAACATTGACTTAGAAATATGTGCAAACAGTAACGTGCACGTGGCCCACTTTCTTATATACTTATTTCGCCTCCCTACAAAATGTTAGAAACAATTTCAGCAACCCATGGAACTTTAGTGTAACTCCAACGACTTTGACGAATTAGGAGGAGATTTCATGCCTTTAGTGGTTAATCATATGTGGCATCTATGCCATTAGTGGTTAAGTTTATTGTAATATGCATTGATATAGCAGCCAGAGAGGGAAAGATTCAGGACTCTACTTGGTTAGTAATTGGCAAAGCCGGCCTTGATTTTCAAAAAGAAACTTCTTTTTTTTTTTTTCCTGGAGATAGCATAAGAACCGCCCAAGCCAAAAGAGTGGATGTTAATATCTGTGCACTTAGTGGAGAAGGGATTCCCCTATATATTTCCCTTGCTGGATGTGAACAGTGGAATATTTTGCGATGCGCGAATTGCCCTGGTAGCCCAAGAAAAAGAGGGTACTAATAACAATCCCCGCAATACAATATATAAATTGAACACTTGTGCCTTAACAACCTTTGAGTTCATGCAAAGGTCAGAATATTGCAAGGGGAGGGCATATAAAAAGACCGGCCCAGTGCATTAATTATGCTTCTGCATGCGCTAGGTCCGAGGAAGCTTGTTTACGAAACTTTATTCCTCTCTCTGGAATAATAACTCGAACCCGAGGAAGCTTGTCATGCCGGCGATAACATTTTACTACTTATACATATGAGTCATATATTGAAAATTTCAATTATAGTTGCAATTGTGTAACACTAACTAAGTTGCCCCTAGTCATTGTATCAACTTTTTCATTTTTTGATTTTGCAACAATTTTTTTAATCGTGTCATCGATTTGGGATGACTAGGTAACTGACGAAAGACTACTCTAGGGGAGGCGTAAATGAGTCAAATGCCTTTATCCACTTTGAATTCTGACCTCCCTCTCTCCTCTTTACAAACTCTTATACACACTTACATCAACATATTTGTTCTAATGAAAACTACCTATTTTTTTTATTTTCGAAATTCAAAAATGGAAATTTGGTATATGAGCTGTTTTTGCTAAGCCCACATATATGCGAAATTTTTTTAAAATGGTTTCCTGATTAGGCGCAACTTATCTTATCGAAGCCCTATATATATGTATATATGCGGGATAGCCCCAAGAGGTGACTTAGTTTTATGCATTTAGGCAGTAGGAGACCATAAGAACAAATTAGATATATAATGCATCAAAGAATAATGGGAGTACCGTGTAGTGCTGGATAAGAAAATGAATGATCACGCGTAGCAGATGATTAGTGGTGTTAGTCTTCGGCTAACTGAATTAAAGACAGGGAAGGAGGAATATTAATGAAGGAAAGCAACATTAATTCTCTAATGTTAAGGGGCTCCTCTCTGAGTGGCCGGCTTTACTGCCAATTCTTCAACCACCAAAACATGCAAGTCCTAATCAAACTCTTGTCCTCGAGAGTCTTATTCATAGCAAAAGTCCAAACAAGAGAGATTTTTAAAAACGGAAAGAAAGAAAAGGAGAGGTCAATGTGCATGAGAAATCTTGAATTTCTTAGACAAGCCAAGCCCGCCATCCATTATGTACTAGAGGGGGCCATCACTACCGTCCAATTTCATTTTTCTAATGCGTTTCCCCTTAATGGTGGGGGCCTTCATGCTGCTTCTCAACACTTTAAATACAGGGGGAATTGGAGAAAGTTCGTATGCAAGTGCAACCCGCCCCGTTGCTCCATCTCCCTAACTATACCTATCCACGCAATATCCACCCCCCACCTTAATTTCTCCCAACCCCTAAGTTCTAATGGCCGAAACCAAGTCCACCTACGCATGCCTTTTTGTCCTCATGCTTGTCGTTTCAAATTCAATACTATCTACGGAGGGGCGGAAATTGAAGGAGGAAACGGGGAACGAGTACTCCAAAGCTACCGAGAAGAGTAGTAATCCAAGAGGAGGAACTACACAAAGAAGCAGCAGCAGCAGCAGCAAAGAAGCTGGTAACTTCAAAATGGTGACGCCCCATGGATCAAACCCGAAGCCATTGAGCTCTACTGATGACTTTAAACCGACTGGGCACAGCCCTGGGGTTGGTCATTCCCTTCAAGTGCCAAGAGGTTGATGTCCAGTCAAAGTAGGTGACTGATCAACCAGCCAGCTCCATCCAAGATTCTAGGCCGACCAAACCAATACAAATTAAGGAGCGGATCATAAATTAATAAGGCCTTTTCTTATATATATATACATGTTCATCCATAAATTCGCTGATAATAAGGGACGTTATGCATGTCCATAAATTGGTAGCTGATCATGTATGTATTTATTGTACATTCGTTATGCATTTCTATATATTGATCTCATGCAGACAAGATATGTACGAGATTCAATCTCGATCATCTTTATATTAATGGAAAGTTGTTGTTTGGATATATTAATTTCTAGTTGTACGTACAAACTAAATCGATTGCCATATATCTTTTAAAGATCAGATTCCAGTTGCATTCTCCGTCTCTTGCAAGTTGCAAGTCCTAAGATTGGGTGAGGAGTCTAATTAAGCAAGGTGGATTAATTACGGCCCACAATGCCAAAGACAATGGCCATTAATTTGATTAGAGATTTTACGGTGACGGCACTAAGAAAACAATCATTTGAACATATAAACTGACCAAATGCTGGCAGCTGGCAAGAGAGCCTTGGATAAATTGAAGTTCGTCCCTTCCAAGGTCCCTATATCTTGCATGGCATGCAGAGGATCAAATCAGCCGAAGTGGGGCCGATTGAAGCTGACGGTCGATCATAAGCATATATGATATGGATGGATCGAGAACTAAAGTAAGGTGAATCGTGGCGACCACATAAAACCTGGAATAAAACTTGTAGGTAGTTGTCAATTTGTACTTGCTTTTGTGGATATATGTGGTGTGGTGGATCCCATTCCCATCTGGGAGACTGGGACTGGCCTTAAAAGTCATACCCACATTGAATGGTGTCCAGGCCACGACCACAACAACAACGCGGCTATATATTTCCTTCAACTTGCACAAAATGTTGAATCGCGTGCTTTTGCTGCATACCCATGTTGAATTAATAAATGGCGTCCAAGTAATTATTTTTTAGGTGATAAAATGGTTTCATTCATCTACGAAAGCTAATATTAATTAAATCTTCTAATAAATCTCATCAACAAGAAGGTGTAACTTTCGGCTCAAAAAACGGTTGAAATTTTTTTTCCACGCTTATTGATATGATTTGATAATTCTTTTGAGGGAGATATGATTTCATAATTAAGTATCCAACTTCCTGGTACAACTCATGTAGGTTATCCATAGTTTTTTTTTATTTTTTATACAAGGTTATCCATAGTTAACAATCAATCTAACATTAATTTGAGTAGAGTAAGATAGGAAAATTTATCCACGAATCGGGAGAAAGTAAAAAAATTATCAGCTCTCCTAAGTAAGATAAGGTAAATAGGTAACATGTACGTTTGTGTGTGTATGTGTCTCTCTATATATATATATATGTATATTAATCTATTCACAAGGTCTGCAACCCTACACATCTTGTCATAGGGTTCGAACCCTAGAACTTGGGCGGGTTCCTAAGTATGCCCGAACTGTTACCATTTGGCCTACACTAGAGGTACAAGGTAACATATATATTAGATGAGTACAAGTTTATATTATTGTTAATATGCATATTTACTCAAGGAGAAAATACATTTACTAGTACTTCATATGTATTTATTTTAATATATAATTATATGTTGTTTTATTCGCATTGTTACATTCTTAACATCATTTTTCAATATCTATTTGTTTTGAGATATATGATTATATTTTGCCTTTAGAGGTATCGAAAAAACCAATTTGAAATTAAAACTAACTTTAACTGACCTTAGAATGGGCAGGATATGACTCCTAATGCAAGATAGGTCATTTATAAATAAGATATAGATCAAAGGTAGACTAATAATCAAACCAAACAGGCCAGAATTGCACACTCGACCCAACTACACTACATTTCGCAACCATGTTTGTTGTTATTCTGACTAAACGTTTGTTTTTTACAATAATATCATATTATCTAATTATTATTTTCTGTAATAAAAAATTTCTTTGTCGCTAAAATTATGTTACAGGATTTTAATTTTTTATATTATGATTTTTCCTTCTAATATTTTTACCATTTATTGTCATAAACGTTTAACTTGCAACAATTCTTCTACGCTTCAATCCAACTTGACTTAATCTATTATTGACTTTCAATTAATCAATATTTTAATTGGATATGTAGGACATTAATTTAGGTGGAAAGTTTTCGAGTTGACTCATTTAATTTTTAAATGAGTATAGCATGCACTTAAGCATATTTTAACAACAGGGGTTGGTGCGTGACTGATGATGGTCAATGACCCAATAGAACAAAATAAAATGGTCTAGATTATTATTTCTACCCTCATAATAATTATTGGTGATCATTGATAAGTGGATTCCCATTTGAGCTAGCTACGTGCCAAATACTATTTAGTACAGATATTTTTATTGACCTCCCTCCACTTGGTATTTATCATTGCAACCGTCAAGTTGAAAAATTGAAGTTGCTAATATATATTATATCTAAAGTTCGTTTGCAGAAGACAAGGCTCCTAACAAATAAGAGTCGAACCCTGATCTCCTCGCACATAGGCTACATTGCGATCTAACCGGCGCTTACTTTCTTCAATTTTGAAAGAATAAGAAGACCCATGATTTTACTATAGAGCATCCAATTACGCACATTCATGGTACCGGTTTAGGTACTTGATCCGAGTGTGTCTATATATATGTGAGTGAGAAATATTCAGGTACAACTTCTTCACATTACAATTACGGTATAGTTACCTAAAAATGGGTCCCGCATGATCATAAAATTATATTCTACTCCACAAATTGTATTTAGAATTATGTATTCTATTATCATACTAATTTTCATCTAAATTAGATATGCTTATGGACCCCATCTAAAATGATACAAATTCAACGTAATAAAATATTTAATGTAAAAAACAACTTTAAAGTTGTTTTTTCAACATGTAAACCATATGCTATAAAATTTATATATGGATAAATGATTGTAGAAAATATCAATACATTTAAGTACACGTGGGGCTCATTTTGGCTAAATACACCGTTAATTATGGTGCAACTTTATTGCACAGGAAAAGTTCTCTTTATATATCTAACACCGAAATCTCACTAGTTAATGACGCCATATTATTTTCTTCTTAATTTTTTCTTTTTCATTTTGGAGAGAAATTAGCTTGATTGGTTAGGAATTAGAAAGAAGTAAAACGAGATAAAACTATTTTTCATTTCGGGAGAATTATAGCTTGATCGATGCTCAATTATAATGGCTAGAAATGAAATTAAAGGTAAAAACGAGGAAATAGAAATTCTTTTTTTTAAATTTTTTTTTGGAGAGAATGATATTTAATTGGTCAGAAAATGAACAGAAAGTGATGCAAGCCGGCCAAAACATAATACATCCAGGGGCCAATATCTTATAATTTTTGGGACCGTCCATTAGCCACAACACCAACCGGCCTTTCCATTCACGGCCAACCGACGATTCCCATCTGACATACGCTTCGAAAAGTGCAAGGCGGAGCCAAATTTTGGCTGATTGGATTCCCTTTTCCGACCACACTTGCCGTTATAATATGCTCAAGGGCTGTGCAGTGCGGCACTCCCGAGTACAGTCTGGCAGGCACCGATAAAACTGTTCATCATGCTCTCCCTATCGGAAAGGTCAAAAATCCACTCAGCCTCTTATTTCATAGCCTGACTAAAAATAATATTTTCCTAAATTCTTTGAAAATCTACCATCCATATTGCTATCTACTAGTAGATTTGCGGTCCAGATGCTCGTTTACTAGTTACAGCACGACTAGGTAGTGGGTAGATCTATGATGATAAGGTGGAGATGGGCGCACGGAGTGATCTTCCTATATATATATATATATATATATATATATATATATAGGGAAATGATCCAGTGCATGCGACTGCACCGTGCAGTCCATGCACTGTGGGCTCCACCTGATCATTTCCCATAAATCCACCCCACCCATTGTATTTAGAATTGTTCACTTTATTACTATACCAATTTTCATCCAAATCCAACATGTGTGTAGTCTCCATCTTAAAATGGTGCAAAATCAACGTAATAAAATAGTTTAATGTAAATATCAAGTTTAAAGTGGTTTTTTCAACATCTAAACCGTCTAAAGTATGATTTATATATGGATAAATGAGTGTATACAGTTTCATTACAATCTAATATGTGTGGGGTCCATTTTACAGCGGACTGCACAGGATTGGTTCCCATATATATATATTATATACGAGTTTCCTATGCTCCGCTGGGTCCTATATATATATATATATATATATATATATATATATATATATATATATATATATATATATATATATAGAGCTGCTCCAGTGCAGCATCACTGTACCGGAATAACATTACATTTATTTATTTTTGGGCTCCACACATATTAAAATACAATGAAACTTTATACAATCATTTATCCATATCTAAATTTTATAGAAAATAGTTTACATGTTGAAAAAACCACTTTAAAGTTGTTATTTACAATAAACTATTTTATTACGTTGAATTTGCCTCATTTTTAGTTAAGGTCCATACATATACCTGATTGGGATGAAAATTGATATGGTAATAGAATATATTATTCTAAATATAATAGGTGGAGCAGATTTTAATTTAATCATCATGTAGGGCCCATTTCAGTGTCACTGACGTTGCACCTGAATACTCCTCATATATATATATATATATGTGAGGGCTGTTCCGAAACCGGAACAGCGGTTTAGTTGCTTAAAAAATAAGCCCTACACATATTAGAATGCGATGAAACTTTATACAATCATTTATCCATATATAAATCATACTTTAGAGGGTTTAGATGTTGAAAAAATCAGTTTAAAGTTGTTATTTACATTAAACTATTTTATTATGTTGCATTTGTATAATTTTTAGATGAGGTCCATACATATATTCGATTGGGATGAAGATTGACGTGGTAATAGAATACATTATTCTAAATACAACGAGTGGAGTAGGTTTTGATTTTATCATCATGTGGAGCCCATTTCAACATCATTGCACCGTAACTATAGTGCGGTGGCGTTGCACTTGATAATTTCTCTCTCTGTGTATATATTTATATATGCTTTTTCTTTCGCATCTCCCTTCCAACTAATAACCAGGAAATCCTGGTCCGTTTTCGACCTCATCATTGATACATTTGATTTTGTTCTCTTTTGCCTTTAAATAATATATTCCTTTTGATGGCATATGCCAGTTGCGTGGCCCACTTTCAAGTCCGTCTATGCGTGACACGTGACAATTTAGGACTTGATTAGAAAAAGCGCCGGTAGCACGTGCAGTGCGCGCACAAGAAGAGAGCACAATTCAGTAAAACTGCGGCTTAACTTGAGGGTTGTCAATCGGGTTAGGTTGACTCGTATTAAAGTACACGTAATTCTAATTCACTTTATAAAATTTCAACTCAATTTTACTTTCAACCATAATTTTCACATTTTTACTCAACCGTGTTTTTGCTCTACTAAAATTAGTTCGGTTCAAGTTAGAAATTAGGTTAATAAATATATATATTTAAAGATATTTTGCTTGTTAAATCTATTTTAAAATATAAATTTATATGAAAGAATAAAATTACAGATTCCGATACAGTGCATCTAGGTGCAAAAACCTATTTTTTATTTTTTTAAAACTTTTTTATATAACTGTTAATCTAAGTGTATTTAACATGTGTATCAAGTTTTACCACATTTGAAAATTTTTATATATTTTTAAAACTTGATACACATGTTAAATACATTTAGAATAACAGTTGTATAAAAATATCTTCAAAAAATAAAATAAAAAGGTTAAATACATTCAGGTGTACTAAGACTAAGTGCACCCCGAGCGCATTTGATAAAAATCCTAAAATTAATCCTTTTTATAGGAATACTTTTTAATTTGTGACTTACAAAATAATATAATTGCTAAATAATTTTATTTCAAAATAATAGCGTTTAGTTAATTCCTATGCATTATGCGCTAACGTATAACTATTTTTTAATAATTTATTATATTTTACACTAATATATGAAATTGAGTCGAGTTAATAATCATTTATCCCAAACCAACCTACTTTTCAAATCAGTTCAATTCAAATCAGATTATATAACTTATTTTTTGCAGATGTATAACCCAATCTTATTATAAATCGGGTTGGGTAGTTAGGTTTGAGCTGAAACCAACTCTATTTATAGCCCTACATAATTCCCTTACTAAAAATGTAGATTAATGCCTCTAATCCTAATTGGGGAGTAGTAGAGCCCTATCTTGCAACTCACTCATGGGAGGATCTGCACAGAGTTGAGCGGGGACATGAAATTTTGAAAATTGATGTAAATCTTTTGAGATTTTTGAAAAATATATTTAAAAGATAGTTCATTTTATTATGATTGACCACTATAGGGTAACAATACAACCTTTCCATTTCAGATTACTATGGCTAACCTAAGGCCTTAGATCTACCACTACTACAACTACCTAAGCAAGCAAAAAGTGAAAGCTCAAAAAAGAATATAATAGAAAAGGCAGCGTTCTTTTAGTTTCATGTCCCTTTTTTTTTTTTTTTTTTTTTTATCATGTCATCCTCTTGGATGACCAAGCAAATGCAACTAATCGAGGACAACTTCAAGGGAGTATCCAACTTCAAATCTTGAATCTTTTATCACATATACCACGCTTATGTCAACTACTTGGTCAGGTGACAATTCCATACCATTTTGATCTAAATAAATTAAGGGCCACTTAGCATTATATTTTGACAATGCTTACGCATTATTATAGCTTCGCTTCAATTAATTCAGATAGCTGTTTGGATAAGATAGAGTCAAGAAGCTTGTATTGTTGAAACACAAATTTCGCCATCATAAGAAGTGCTCATCCATTTTATCATCATCAAAAGTTTCATGCTCAATGCAATCCCCAAGAAGCCTATGGGTTTATTCGGCTCCCCTATTCCGATGTGTAAAGCATTAAAATCTTGCACTTTTCTAAATGTTTGACTGAAGTTCAAAATAAAAGCATAGCATAGACAAGCTCCAAATCTATGCTTACTATTTAACTCGTGGTTGTGTGGCAATTATACTGCAAGGCCAAACAGATACTGAGACTTTTTTTGACTTTGCTATTTTTTTGCAGGACAAGTTCAACACGTGTTTTGTTAGAAAAAGCTATAAGTTCTAGCTTTCCATCTAAGCTAGAATTTTGGCTCTTATGCTTAAAAAAGTATTAAATAAACTTTTTAAAATTCAAGCCGAACATCCATCACGCACTTTCCAAGCTAGAAGCTAGAGAAGCTCATAATGTTCCATGTAATGTGCAGGTAAAGGGGCCCTAAAGATGCGCTTGGTAACGTATACGTAAAAAACGGAAAATGGAAAACAATCATTTTATCTACTTTTTTCATTTTTACCTCTATTTATTTATTTTTACATAATTACCTTATTTATTCTTACTTTACCCTTATTATATTATATCCCTCCCATAAATTTTAAAGTATTCTACATTTTCTCTCATTTTCGTTTTCCGCACTGAAGTTGTCAAACACATACTAAGAATACTCACAGAAAAGTAACAACAGGTGATAGGTCAAAGCAAATTAAGAACATCTTTAAGCGGCAAAGGGCTAATTTACAGTTAAGTCCAAGAACAGTTTTTTTAATGTTAACTAAGTGCCTCATAAAAAATAAATCATATCTCACGATAAAAAAAAAAAAAACTATATCTCATTCTCCAAATGGAAAATAGGAGATAGAGAAGGAGCGTACCCTTGGATATAATTCATTGCATTGATAATAATCTTTACATAGGGAAGATGGCCGTCCTCGCTATTCATGATCTTGACTGAGATTACTAATGATAAGGTTTGTAAGCTGATGCATAGCTTGATTGCCTGTTCTATTCTGAGAGCATGACAAGATTCAATATTTTCAAATTTCAAATAAACACACCTTATCTCTTTTATAAAAAGGCAAATAGCCACGACGCTTATAGTGTCGTGGTAAACTCACCGATAGGGAAAGCACAGGTCGCAGGCTCGAAGGTTCCCTCTTCAGTGAAGGTAATTTTATAGCAGCGGCTTTTGAGTTGGAGTTGTGGGGGTTTTACAATTTCCCCTCATGTGGGGCTTTTATACAAATTTTCTCTAAGTATAAAGGGTGTGTAGAAAAATTAATCTCCACATTTCTGAATTCCGTATTGCTTAGCCAATTGATGCCTAGTGGTAATGCTTTGATGGTGGATGGGTAAGCCCATACCACCACATTTTTGCTACTGTAAGCTCCCTTTACAATCACGAGCAACTACATCAGCACTTAGGAGATCAGCCTCTACCCTACAGCTGACATTTATATTAATCTTGACAAAATATCTCTTAGGTAGTAACCATTTTGCTGGACTGAATGGCAGTTGGGATACATTGCTTGCAAAACATCCTCTATGTTGAAGCACGGTTATTAAAACCAGCTAAAAACCGCTTAAATCGGTAAAATAGGGTACTTAACATGATTTGATTTTAGGATTTCACGAACTATTTGGCTTTTAAGATGAGATTTTAGAAAATATTATTTCCATATTTGAGAACATCTGCCCCTTTAAAATTTAGTTGCTAAAGAAAAACTTAGTTTCTAATAATTTATGACATCTGTGATGTATTAACTAGGGGTGGGAATTGGGCCGGGCCAACCCGTGACCTAGCTTTGACCCGTTCAGTTTTTTGCCGGGTAAAACTAATATATTTTTTACTCTGTATAGGGATGAGTTAGAAATTTTGACACGAATTCAAAAATAGAGTTGGGGTGGGTCGATCATGTCTCGACCCGCCCCGCATATATTAATTTACTAAAAATTATAAGCCTATGTTTAAATATTATTATTATTTTCTTTCAAAAATTTTATTTTTTTATAATCAACTCTATCAATAATAGAAAATCAATTTATTCAGAAAGCAATATAAGAATCAATAAAAAGAATTTATATATATATAACCATTATGCGTAATTGTATATAAACCTATTTTAATAAATTTATACTATATTTTTAAATGTTTTGTTGTCTTAACTATGTGTTTTTAATAATTAGTGAAATATTGAAGCATATAATATTTAAATTTAGTATAGATGTATATTTATGTTTGATAGGTATATAAATTCTTAAAATTATTTTATTTAACCTGTATTTTTGACCCGATCTGCTATCCCGAAACCGGTTCGACACCAACCCGAAGTTTGTCCCAAAACCTATTAAAAAAAGTGAGGGTCAAACTTAATTTTTAAAAAGTAGGATCAGGGTTGGGCAAACCTTGACCCAATATGGCCCGCCTCGATTCCCACCCCTAGTACTAACCACTAAAAAAGAAATTTGGTTACAAATAATTCGCGGGTTTTGTATTTAAGCTTAAATTACTAAAACATTATTACAATCAATGAAAATTTCTTTGTCAATAAAAGCATCACTACAAGTAAGGAAAATTTTCCTTACCTTTAAGAGCATCATCATAAGTAAGAAAAATTTTCCTTGCTATACAATTTTTTTGTTAAAAAAAATTGTAGCTACTAATAAGAGTTGCCAAAAATGTAATTTTCTTGTACATTATGTGTTAGTGATGCTTAACATTGATAATGGCAAAGTTCTTGGATGGTTGAGGTTATGTTTGAGTAATGATTTGATATCTCCATATTATAGGTGAATTTGGGAAGCGATAAAACTTTTAAGTTAAAAATTTTTTAAACAAAAGAAAACGATGTGATTTGATAAGAGTAATGATAAGAAATAAAGAAAATAAAGTTAAAATATGTGCATTATTTGTATAAGTAATTATATAGAAATGATTGAAAAGTAGGATAATTTATATAGAAAGATGTGAAGAAATAATTAAAAAATAGGGTAGTTGTAGAAAGTGAAAATTTTAGATTTAAAATTTTTATCATGAAACAAACACATTCTACATCTCATTTTTTCTTATTTTTAAATTTTTTTAAAATATAAATCATTTACCTTGTTAACGCATCTTGTTTCATCAAGCTAACGAAAATAACATTCATTAAAAACTTATATTTCGTAAAAAATAGCATTTTAAAGTGAATTTATAACTATTAAAATTTTAAAAATGTATATATGCATAAAAAATAAAAGTTTGCGGTACATGTAATTTTTGGAATCATAAATAGATGCATATGGATAGAGATGATAAATAGTTAAGATTTCAAAAATATTTTAAAATTGAAAAATAATGAGTTGCACAGAGGCTCCATTCAAGTATATATTGAATCATTACTGTCGTACCTCCCATGGTAAAAATATTGGAGCACTGCCTGCTGCGAATGGGACATACAAACTTCCCACTTTAGTTAGAGAGTTGCTATCTGAAAAAGAGAAAGGATCCACATTCATATGACATAAAATTATCTGTTTTGCTATGTTACCAAAAAATCATCCCAATAAAGTTCTTAAATGGGTCATATTTGCTTAAAAGGTATATATTTTATGTATAAATTATGAAAAAATATATTCATGTCAGAATAATATTTTAGTTGATTAGATGCTAAAAAGACAACTTTAAAATTAATATTTAAATCAAATTATTTCTTTACATTGTTTAACACTTTTTTAAAAAAAAAAAAAATTACAATGCATGGAGATTATACTCCCTCCAGATTCGAGCCCGGGCCAGCACACGAGGGTGTGAACCACTGAGATGAGGCTTATGCATATACATGTGGTGAGTCAAATTTTGATTTTATGGCTCATCTGCAACTGGCTACGCTCTAACTAGGGTGCAGCTGGATACAACGTAACATTTTCCCTATATATAGCCTTGCCATTTAATTATATATATATATATATATTTTTGGTTCCATTTTCATTGCGTAGAATGCATAAAAAGATATATAAGAAAAATAGATAACACAAAATTTCTTTGCAAGCTTAAGTATATATTTTTTATTAGTGTTTCTTATATTTTAAAAATATTTATTTTACAAAGGTTATCATCACAATAAATTTTATATTTGGAGTGAAATATGTTCAATCGACATCTTACTTAAGGTTTGCTGTCTTGCTGAATTGTAGTTGTTTGACAATAGCATGTCAGGAACAATAAGAAAAATCAATATATGCAACAATAAAATTTATTGCATACAACAAGAGAATTACTGTTTATACAAATATTTTACTGGTAACTTATTATATATAATTGCAATAAATGCAATAAATGAGAACTTACACAACAAGATACTTTTTTCATTTCTCAAAATACTTTTCTCATTTACCATATAATTTTTTCATTTTCAACAAGATATATCATACACTACAACACTTTTTCATTTAATCTCATCATCTCATTCCACCATCCTTAACAGGCTTCCTTGTATTGATTAATCCAACTAGGCCAGCTATGCAACCCAAAGAAGAATATTAAACTGGTATCCACAGCCTGTTCATCAGCTGCAATCGCACCATTAATTAACTTCAGCTTCTTAGCTAGCTTTACGTACAATTATTTAATTTTTACTTTAGTGGACCACCTCTGACAAGCCTGAGCAAGGAAGACTTTTCGTCACCAATTTTTTAATTATCACAGGTTATTGTTGTCCAATCCCTCTATGTTCCATTGGAACGAACCACATTTTTAGTCTGTGCACGTCCCTATTTCTACCTAAAATTAATATTTATCTTGCGCAGACCGCCACAACAAATGTTATTGAATGCGGTTAATTATTTGACCCCATAGAATATATATTCCACAGCATTAAATATATTTTGACTAGAATTGATCATTTCTTACGTTAAATGCAGCCAAAAAGGCATTTCATGCGGATGTTAATTTTCGACTGCAAATAATAATAGAATTTATACTGTAACTAATACAAGATTTAGAAAAAATAGTTGTATATATAAAAGGAAGTTTGTTGTAGTGGGTCAACATAGAAGAAGCTCCTGATTTCTAAGCTTTGGCGATTATAACTGCGAAATCTGCAGGACCTTGACGTTTTCAAGAAGGCTTGCAGTCTAACATAGTTTTAATTTTTGGATGCTAACTAAACTAACTATAAGGCCCCGCGTGCCCAGTAGTTAATGGAAATATCGAAGCATGTGGAGTATGAAAAAGAGTCCGAACTCACAGATTCCAAAGACATGCAAGAATCAGAGTTCCAAATCCACGTGCACTCAGCCTCGTGGCTGTGTGAAACTCATAAAACGCCCACCCTAACAGGAAAAGATTCCTCGCATCCTTTCCTTGTTAGGACTAATTAAGATTATATAATCCGTAAGTGCGCAGTTAAAAGCTGTGAGCAGCTTAATTATTTTAACTGCTCTTGGTGGGCGCAATTGATTAATTTGTGCAGAAAAGCTTGGAATGCTTGTAATATTCTTTTCAGCAACTTACTGGTTAGTTCTCCTAGCGGAAAAATTTATTAGATGGGAACAGTTAATCCATGTTAGCCTTTGGTTTTATATGATAAAATTCTTGCTGAATAGACCATCCAAGCCATTTGTTACAGATGGTCTGGAGAGAATAGAACTTTAGTTCAATTTTTTAGCTCCAATTCTCTCTCTCTCTCTCTCTCTCTCTCTCTCAAAAAGCAACCGATTTTTTCATCAAAAAAAGCATCCGAGTTGTTTGGGAGATTCATTAAAGAAAATTTATTTTTGGCAAACAAAAATATACTTAGCACTTGCAACCTTGCTATCAAATCCTTTATTAAGGCTAGTGGGAGCTTGCCTACCGGTTAAGGATAGTGGCATCTTGCCACCTGATACTTGTTCAATTTTTTTTTTTTTTGTGGGAGTGTAGAAATATTTTTCCTTTGTGGGAGTTTAGGAAAAATATTCGTCTGATAATGGGGGTATTTATAGTTATCTTTCCTAAGTATGGGGGTATTTGCAAAGACGTTCCTCTATAGTGAGGGGTTGTGAAACGACTTGATTTGCAATATCAGATGTTACGATATATATAATTTTAATAAAAAAGAGGAGCAATTAAGAACCATTCAACGCCATGTGACGACCAATGTCGGAAGTCACATATTTGTTGAGAAAGCATCATCCCATGTATACTTTCATATATGCAAATGTTAGAATTCAATAAGCAACATACCCCACGCTCATACAAGAATTCTATAGGATCCCAAATGTTTGTCAAGAGGCATTGGAAGAAACCTTGGAATGAGAAAAGAAGTTGATTCCATACTAAAAGTTGATTATAGACAAATCTTACAACAAATAATGAGTGAAATAAGCCTTTTAACAACAAAGTTTTTTTAAATCCTTGTTAAAAATATTTTGAACAAAATATTAACAACAAATCTATAAATAAAGTTGTGTGGGTATAACTAACATGGTTAAAAAGTCAATGTGATAATGGCTAGTTAACATGTCAATGATTACCATGAACTTTTCTTAAGATCTAAGTTCAACATATCCAGAAGTTCAAGAGCTACCTAAACTTAGGTTTGCCTCAACATATGGATTCATATGAAATTAAACTCCCACATAGTCTCAAGCACATTCACAGCGAAAATCTTGAAATCCTTATCTAAGGGGGGATCCTTTAAAGCCGTTGCTTGCTCTTGCATATGTTTTTTAGTTCAAGTATATAAGGAAACTTTCTCATTAACTTTAATCATAATTATTAGCCTACGCAAATCTTATCTCTTAAATAATGTCCAGTTCAAGTGTTTAAAAGTATCTCCATTCTCCACCCGTAAAGGAACTCCGTGAAAGTCATTAAACACCCTTGTAGCCTATAAAATGATTCACAAATCTAAGATTTGGACATCCTTTCCCGTTGTAACACTAACCCTAAAAACAACACTTTCATGCTGAACTTGAGCCTGAGGATTATCTGTCAGGATCTATCACGTGTGGGCTCAAAACTCACTTGCATACAATATAAGAAAAC
Source organism: Annona cherimola (assembly GCA_030490835.1). Taxonomy (NCBI): domain Eukaryota; kingdom Viridiplantae; phylum Streptophyta; class Magnoliopsida; order Magnoliales; family Annonaceae; genus Annona; species Annona cherimola. Next base: position 98,159,989 of record CM059971.1, on the reverse strand, counting down.
ATTGACAATTTGCAATCAATAAATTAAATCAAACAACAACAAAATATCTGTTTCATCCAAGCTATTGAAAAATGTTATATTATTACAATGTCATCATAAGTATGCAATAAAATAAATAATTAAACAAGTTGAATCTAGTCATGCTTTTCAACTTCAGAAAATCACCCTCAGTGTTACCTGTTGGAGTATCTGTAAGACAACAATGACATATAAACTGCGTGAGTAAACTTGGTAAGTAGAAAAAAGAATTTTATGCATTTTGTAGTCTCTGAAATGCAATATATCTTTATATGTGCCTCTCTTTAACTCATATCTAGCTTAGTGAGTTCATCTACTAGGCTTATCTATATAATGTTGTGCATTGATATCTTAGGCGGGCCTTAGATGATGATTCAATCACAACCAATAAATATGGCCAACGTAAATCTATGATCCAAGCCTCAAATGAAAATTTACAGCCTTCCATTTGATTCTGAAGGTCTAAAAACCTAGAAATTAACTCTTAGATCATCATAATTGGAGTTCAGGGTCCATTTTTATGAAGGATAATGCATGGATGGCTCTGGACATGCCACGTAGCATGCTAGCGCCAGTCACTGCGGCCGATGCTGGGCCGTTGTCGAGCCCGGCACTGAGCCCGCTTGCTGTCGTCCGGGCCACTTCTCTCTGGGTCAGACTTACTAGGCCAAGCCTAGTTCTCTTGTTCCTGGAGTCTGCTGTCGTCGACACCTCTGCTAGGCCCAGTCTGCCGCCACAAGCCAGCCCGCAAGCACAGCCTGCCAGGCCTAGGCGCAAGCCCAAGGCCTAAACGGGAATGGAAAAAGGGGCAGGGGCGTTCTTCAATTTCTCGTTGGATGTCTATTTTGCAATTTCAGCATATTCTGGGGGCATTTTCTGCAAAAAAAAACTTTCACAAGTTCCCGATTTGCTAACGAAAACTCGTCCTTGTTCCTCAACTTGCCAGTTCTTGCGGCAGCCACGACTACCTTCTGAAATAGGCTTTTCAAACCACTTTAAATATTAGGAAATACATGAAATCCTCTTATATGAATTTTTCTAAAATCAATCTGTTGGTCCCGAGTTTATGGAAAACCCAAGAGGGGAGGGGTGAATTGGGTTCTTAAAAATTCTTTGGTAAATCAAAACTTAACCCTTTTAAAGTTTTAATCCCCTAGATTGTAACAGATAGAAAGCAATAAAGAAAAACAGTAGACAAGATTTATAGTGGTTCGGGCAACCTTTCCCTACTCCACTCTTCAAAGCTCACACACCCTTGTGACTTGGGTTCCACTATGTATTCCGCGAATACAACTAGAGTCTCCGCTCTCTTCTAGATTCTAGCTCTAGGGGGCATATACAACCAGAGCCTCTGCTCTCTTCTAGATTCTAGCTCTAGGGGGCATATACAATCAACACAAGTAGGTGATGAGTTACACTCTAATCACAACTCTACTTGCAATGTCTTGGTTTGAACCACCAAACTCAAACCAAGCACTAAAAATAAACAATAATGTGAAAATAAAGAAAATATACACTTTACTGAGTTGTGTAGCAAGTTTCAGCTTGAGGAAGAATCTGTAGGAGCAACCAATTGTATTTCGTTGAAGCAAACCGCAACTTTGAAGCTTGTTCTTCCTTTGAAAGTGTATAGATCACTCAATTGTAGAGAAAATTGAATAAAAGCTCTTACTAGCACTTCTTTCCTCTCTTTAGGCTCTATCTTGTATGTATCCACGTTTGCTTGAGTGTCTATATATAGAGGAGGGAAGATTTTGAACGTTATAAAGTTGGTTGACGCGTAATAAATGTCCAACGTTCAAAAATTCGAACATTATATCCCCAAGTCGCAGGTGGAGTCGACTTCGTCTGCGACTTTACCCAAGTTGCATGCTGGAGTCGACTTCGTATGCGACTTCGGCTGTTCTTCAGCTTCCAAGTCTGTCTTCCGGGTCGACTTGGTTTGAGACTTGGCCTCAAGTCGATCTTGGAGTCGACTTGATGTGCGACTTGGTTATTTCCTTGTGCCAAGTCAATTTGATTTATCTCTTGCTTGCTTAACTTCTTTCCTTTTCTTGTCCTTCAATACTAGAAGCTTTATTTGTGCTGGATTGGCTTCAAGTCTTGTGAACTTGAAGAACTTGAAACTTGTATGGACGAATCATCTTTGATTTGGAATGAATTCATGTGTCTTGCTTGCTTTAAGTTTGTATTATTCTTTATATACTCAGGTTTGAAAAACTTGAGTTGTCTTCATCTTGAAATGAACTTGCACTTCATCTTGAGCTTGAGAATCTGCCTTATAATGTTGAAGTTGATGATTTTGCCTGCGACTTTTGCACAATTTAAGCTTTGAGAGGAAGCCACCACTTCAAGTCGATTCTGGGGTCGACTTCATCTGTGACTTGACCTCAAGTCGCAAGTGGAGTCGACTTCGACTGCGACTTCGGATGTTTTGTCCCCCAAAATCAACGCTGGAGAGAAAATGCAGCTTCAAGTCGATACTGGAGTCGACTTCATCTGCGACTTGGCTTCCAAGTCGCAAGTGGAGTCGACTTCATCTGCGACTTCGGTTGTTTTGTCTCCCAAAATCAACGCTGTCCATAAAGTACCTGTTGAAGTCGCTTGTGGAGTCGACTTCGAGATCGACTTCGCCTAAGTCGAAGTTGGAGTCGACTTAGGGATCAACTTGGGCTGATTTTTCATTCCTTAAAAACATTCATTTATTAGTAATCATATCATACTCAAATTTGTATTTGTTAATTATCAAAACTTATGCTTTGGTCAATTGTTTCCAACACAATCTGCATCATGGGTTGCTCATTGTGGATTTTTAAACAGAAACAACAAATCTAAAACCCACCTAAACCCACCTACGCTTGTCTATGGGAAATGATGCCGATAAAATTTCGGATGCCTAAATTCCCACATGTTTCCACTCATAACAAATATAGATTTAAAGAGATTAAAACTACCATCAATCACCCAAAAGGGAGAAAACAAATATGTAATGCAGGATTACCAAAATAAGTTTCTACTTACCCATAAATAGAGTGGAACGGGAACAAGCGTGCAATGAATATTTCCCTTCCTCACAAGCTTCAGAAATAAATCCCCAGAGCTTAATTACAGATCCAAAATTTTCTTCTTTTCCTCCTCCAGCCCACTTTATGACTTAGCTTTAAAAAGCCAATTATCTTACCGTTCTCGCAACCAAGTCCGAAGAAATGCCAGAAGTTGCTATCATGTGGCCATTTTGATCAGGTATTTTGGGTAGAGATTTTGACTTCGTAAAAATAGAAGGGGGAAGAAATAAATAAATAAATATATTGCTTTTATGGATGCTCAAACTCATATATGCTCTAGGCTAAACATCTTTCTTACCACATGGATAACTGACATTTTAGAAGAATATTCTAATCAATATTTTCTAAACTCTTTTTTCTATGGTCAAATTTTCAACAGTCAAAGGTCCAATTGACATGTAGGTTTCCACATATTAAAAATATGCTTTTGAAAAATGTATATTATACCAACTATTTACTATTTGCAGATATATTAACATATATCCTAGAAGCCAGCATCAATTCCAAACCAGTTCCTTAAGCACATAGGAAGTTAATTTGTAAAATCGAACAAAAAGTTTATTGAGATAACACTACCGTAGAAATGTGATGGCAAAGAAAAAAAGTGATTACAAATATGGGTGATTACAAATACGCCAACTTAATTTGATTATAATTACAAATATATTCACTCTTTTGAAAATTACAAATATACCTATATAATTTGATCATAATTACAAATATACCTAGGCCGTTATGACGCCATTATTACACCATCATGGGATGAGTATGTTTACAAAGATATGTAAGCCACTAGGTATATTTGCAATTTCAAAAATTAAATAGGTGCATTTAGTTTTTGCAAATATACTCATATATTCTCACGATATAGCGTCAGCGTCATAATAACATGGGTATATTCTCAATTATGGTCAAACTATGTGAAAGCGTCATGAGTATATTCGCAATTATAATCAAATTTTGTGAAATTTATTTACAATTTCTGAAACTATGTAAGCATATTTTATAATATAGTCAAACTAAATAAGTATATCTGTAAATTACTCAAGAAAAATATTTATTGCAAAATAAATTTTTAAAAATTACCTTTTTAGCAACGAAATGTAACATTCTTTGTCAAATGCAACTTTTAACAATGAATTTCCTTTTTAATAGAAAGATTTTTGTAGTAGAACACTATCCTCTCAGACTTTGATGTGGGTCCGTAACGGCTTTACAATAACATTTAGTCTCAACGAATACTTTAATATTATGGGTGAAAATTTGGGTGGGTTGAAATGTGCCTAAACGTGACCTTACATTTAAAAAATATTATTTGATCTTACTTTTTATGTCGGATACAAGGTCGGTCAAACATTCACTTTCTTTAATAAGGTTAGGGACAAACTTCGAGTTGGTTTCGGATCAGTATTGAAATAAGAGATTGGGTTGAAAAAGTAGGTCAAAGTTTAAAAATTTATATACATATTAATATAAACTCATATCTATGATAAATTTAAATGTTAAATGCTTCAATATTTTCTATTTAGTGAATAAAACACAATTATCGTAATTAAGCATTAGTAAAATCTTTTTAATAATTTCATTTACAACTTAACATTGATAAATATGTGTATTAATCTTAAAAAAGACATTGATGTAAATTTTGAATTATAATTAAAAATGCTAAATCACAAATAATAATATTCATTCTTGTAAGATATAAACAACATATATAATATATTTTATTTGATTGATAAATCATGTGAGATAACTTGAACAACACATGCAATTAAGAAATAAAAATTTATCCATATAAACAAGTTATAAAGTTAAACATACATCAACGTAAATCATATTCACATTAATAAATTATAAAGTTAAACATATTTATCCAACAAAACAGCATTCACATACGTAAGTCATATGATTTATAAAAATAATTTACATTTTGAGGGGCGGGTCAGGGCAGGTCAAGACATGGTCGACCTGCCCCACCCCTTAGCTCTAAAATCCTGACTAACCTTGTCTTGTTTGATTAAAATTCTTGCCTCCGCCCTCTGTAAAATTAAGATGAGATGGGATGGGTCATAGGTTGACCCGACTGATTTTCACAGCTACTTAATATGCAGGCATAAAATTAATAAATGATTTGCACTTTAAATAAAAAGCAAAAAATTGTGCATACCTTACCATATATGAAACTCTGTTGCATTTGTGCAAAGCTCTTATCAAAATGTATTTAGTGCATCTTCCTCAAAATTTCTTACAAACTAGTCCTATTAAGACTAATTTTGGGTGTGGCCCCTTGACATCTTCAAGGGACAACACTGGAACAAAATTTTTTATCTATGGCGCGACTATAAAGCAGCAAGTTATTTATTGTCGACTGATCAATTGTAACTAATTATCAAAAATGTAACCAAAAACCAATAAAAAAAATTGTAACCAAAATATATTTAATGCACCCAAAAATACATTATGTATGCCGACAAAAAACTGGCTACATTCAGGGAGTGGTGCAAATAGGATTGTAGTTTGTGCCATTGCAAAGATATATAACATATTGATCAAGTTGACGGATAAGTGGACGATATTGAACGGTGTAGTATCGTTGAGTTGAGCTGTCTTGGGAGTCCGTGGGTGTCCCTTGCCACAAAGCATCTTCTCCTCCATACGAGAAATGCCCGCCGCTGATTCTCCCAAGATTGAATATTTGATTCTTTCATGTGGTATTGTTCCATACCACTGATCACGTGGTCCATTGCAAGGTTAATTACCAGCTGGCTTAAATACGGATTTCCAAGCTCTTAATTAATTATGTCGGCCACATGTAGCTTCGGAAAGGTTTGGTTCCAATACATGAAAAGGGAATGGTAATGGGATTTTTCTATTGACCTAGCTGCTTACCAGAAACTTGCCTCTTCAACAGGCCTAAGAATTCACCACACTGAACATTTAGTAGTTGATTCTGCTGAGAATATGCACAACGCATTTCAAGAAAATTCATTTCTAGTAACCCTTGTTAGCAATTAAAAAGACGCTATTAGCAAGAAAATGTATCATCATTATCATAAGCTTTTTTTATGATAATGCTTTTATAACCAAATTAAAATTTAATTGTCTAAGTAAACATTTTAACTGTTGCTAACTAAATCTCTCCTTAATAGTTGTTATATGCTATATGTCGCCAACCACTGGTAATCAAAATTTTCTTTAACAATTAAATTTTAATGTTTTACACTAAAATGTTAGCTACAAAAAAAATGTTAGTTGCCAAAAATTACAATTTTCTTAATGATGACAATGATTGCTAGTTAAAGTAATGGTCATAATTCCCACATAGATTATAAATTTGGAGGTATGTTATTTATATATTTAGATTGTGTTTGGTATTTGTTAGAACCTATAAAAAAAGTTTTCGTGTAAAACTTTTTGAGCTGGTAAAAGTGATGTAATATAATAGGAGTGATTATGAGGAGTAAAAATACTCAAGTTAAAATATATAGGATAGTTGTTTGGATAGTCGTGGAAAAATTATTTAAAAAAAGTAGTTCTTTATGAATATGTCAACAAATAATTAAAAAATATAATAGTTATGTAGAGTAAAAAAATTTTAATTAAAAAGTTTTAATTTGACATGTTTCTACGATTGCCAAATACCTTTAGAAAAGAATGTTTTGCAAATGAAAAATTAAATGGTTAACCATTTTCGCAAAAAAATCATTAGCCTAAATAATTAACCGTTGTTGCCAACTAGGCTTATCCCAGTTGGTAGTGGTAGTGTTTTGAATACCATCAAATGAGGGTTCAAAGCTCACCCCTTGCATTCGTGTAGGATTTTATATCCTTTTGTCTGTGTACCCCAGTAATTGGGATATTTATAGTTGGTCTCCTTTGAGCGTGGAGGTATTTATAAAATGTCTCTCTATTGCGAGGGTAGTGAATGTGGCTAATTTATAATATCAAGATGTCACAATGTATGTAATATGAATCAAAAAATAATTAATCATTGCTCATTAAAAGCTTTTGTGAATACTTAGGTTGGTTATGCACTTGTGCCTCGACCCAAAAAAAAAACAATTTTGTTGGAGTGATAAGATTTTGAATAATATATAAGGTCACTCAGTTCAAGTGTGGAAACTCACAATATAGTACAAGTAAAACGCGAATAAGAAGCTCTTCATCTTTTCTAATTTAAAAAAAAAAAAACACATTTAGAATGCATTCGTAATAACTCCCATAATAACGAAGCACTGAGATCGATTCAATCACCCATAAATAGGGGCGCAAATTACATATGGTACTTGTGCATCGACCCATTTAGTACTCTAAAATAGGTAGAATAGATTTTTATTTTTAGACTTATAAGGTAGGGTAGATTTTAGGTAAAAAAAAATCCAGTTGAATTAGGATAACATAGAATGGGTTCTAAGTCCGAGAGCCCGTGACTAACCTGAATTACTAAGATATGTTTAATATATATTTTGTGAAATATCTTTTGTAGTGAAAAATATAAATATATATTCTAAATATACAAATGTATAGAAATTTATTTTAATTTATCTATTATTTAGTAAATTTAATAAATATATTACAAAAGTTATATTATTATCATCTTTGTAATAAGTTTTTAAGTAGGTCCTACAATAAAATTATAATTTTTAAATATAATATAAAGATTATTTTAAAAAATTGACTGGAACCAAAACCGGAATTAGCCTGTCTTTAAAAAATAAGGATAGGGGAGACTTAAACTAAAGTTGACCAGACCAACAGGACAAGGTAAGAATTTTTAGGATAAGATAAGGATCAAATTGAACATAAACTAGAACTACTCAATTCAAATTATACCCGTAACCATACCCATAGTTCATGGGAACTATATTTTATATGGTTCAACGCCTGAAAGGAACCATGCGAGTTCATCAAAAAAAAAAAAAGGAATCATACCAGTAATTTTTTCCAAATCGATAGTACCCTTCATTATGATTCCATTTTCCGTAAAAATCTAAATTTATTTTATCGTTTATTCTGTGATATCATTGTTACTTTTTTAGCGTTATTTTTTCATTATGTCAAGTAAATTAGTCCCTTGCATGCAACCAGGCTCTTAATATAATTAACATATATTTTTTTAAGAATCTTATCATCTAACCGTCCAAAGCGAATATGTTAACGGGCGTGGGAATCTTGGTGCACCCCACGATACGCTTATAAATACAGAGAGCATGAGAGGCTTTGAGCAAACTGAGGCGCCAGACGAGAGCAGTTGAGAGTAGGGGAGGCTTAGTTGGTATCTTGGATACCTGGGATCGGTTGATTTCTCTCTCTCTCTCTCTCTCTCTCTCTCTCTCTCTCTCTCTCTCTCTCTCATTATGGCCCAGGCTAAGTTCGTCTCTGCCTTCATCTTCATCCTCGTTTTGACACTTTCTCGTGAGATGATCTCATCGGAGGGGAGGAATTTGAAGTCGGAGACTAGAGGACTGCTTGAAACGAAGTATGCGACTAATGTCCAAAGCATCGGCACGAGCACGATGAGCAGTGACGACATGACTACGTCGACGATAGAGACGGATGACTTCAGACCCGCTGCAGCAGGCCACAGTCCTGGCATGGGCCACTCCCCTTAATTAAGAATTGATTTGTTACTAGCTAGGTCTTTCTCCCCTCCAAAGACGTACGTTTCATGCATTCGTATCAGATTAATTTCACGTCCATGCATGTATGTAATTGTTAAGCATTTACGTATCATTTGACGTCCTTCCATGCATCTGATTATGTACTTCTCATTTTCTGTTCTGGTTTGTTAGATTTAAGCATGTACTTCTCATCTACTTGTAAGTTGTGGGTTTCGTTCAAATAATTATGTGTTTACCTGATTATATTCCTGGATCACCCTTTCAATCAAAAAAATATTCCTGGATCACCCACCTTGATTCGGCACGTAATTAATTTCCACACAAGACCGAAAATTCCAGCTGAAATATAAACATGTAATAAAGACAATTTGTGCGTGCAAGAGGTGGGGGGGAAAAATGAATGAGAGGTAGTTGATATATATTAATTAACAGTCAAACAGTACAGCCGAATGATCGAGGAACCTATCACCGTAATTCAATAAACCAGTATGTACCACAGCTATGTATGAAAAGAAGTACATAGCTTAGAACGTTTCCTGAACTTCAACCCAATATGCATGCTGGAAACGTCAACCATAACAGCATTCAACCTGTGACATTTGTTACTGGATTTCGAATATATGTGTTGCTAAACAGGAAAGGATATATGCAACCTGCATTTTCCGTCTTTCTATTGATCACATATATCACATGAACTATAACATAAAATAGAATTTATAATTAACAATCAGAAAAAGCAGAATCTATAATTAATACTTTAGAAATTTAAATTTTTGAAGGACCGGGGTGTGATTCATTCAGAATATAAGGGACCTAAATTAATATCTCATCAGTGGATTCAAAGAATGAGTTGAAAGTTTGATAACTGCCTCTTGCTCGAATGGTTAGGATCACAATTCTTCAGTATATATGGGTTGTTGGTTGTGGTCCACCGAAAATGGCATAGTTGTACATGCATGCACCTTTTTCCTTCAAGACAGGTCAAGATCATTTTCAGCAGCCAATGGTTAATTTGAAGGCAATTTCTTGGAAATTAATGGATGGAATTATTTAAAGTATATGTGATCTAACGTGTGGAAATAGCTTGGAAAACGAACAGTAAAATCTGCAAGACGAGTCCCATAAGCAGCTAGCCAAGGTGGACTACACTGACTTAAGCCATCACAGACGTTATCAGAAATCAATACGTTTCCCAAGTTTTCTTGTCAATGACGCGCCATAGCATCGATCAGATCTACGTGAATATAATGGACTACAGCTATATAGCCATTCAATTTCTATCATATATGGATAGCAACTTGATCTAGCATGCTTCTTCTTCTAAGCAGGATAACATGTATATTGTCAAGCGTTTACCAATTATTTTCCTACACCGTATATATTATCGATCTGGCCAATAACTTTCCCGCAATTTAATTGCTAAAAAATTCTAGAATAAGTGAGGGATTTTATTGCTAAACAAATTCTAGAATGATGGAAATTTAGAAATAATTATCCAAACGACATTTTAATTTTTACTGTTCCCTTTCCAATATAATATAGATTTACAAATTGGAGTAGAATATATTAATGGAGAGCTCGACACGTTACAAAATTTTCGGCAAAAGTAAAATTTAGCCGCTAAAGATTTTTTTATGAAAAATATCATGTTTGGCTCCCAAGCGTCTTTGACAGTTTTACCTCACCATATTATACAAAGAAGCCAAAGAGGGAGGAACCAAAACAAATAGCTATACAAATGAGGACTGATCGTCCTTACGTAGAAGGAGATTAATACAATTTGGCTTGGCCCCACTAAGTCCTCTCTCTCCACATAATTCCACCTCCAATTTTGCAATCTCGTGGGCAAATTATTCTCATCCCTTAAGATATGGTGGAAATAAATTTTCTGAAACAGATTGTTTAACCTTCTTCTGTCTTCAACCAGAAAATCAATGCTTGATCAAATCTTTATGTCATCCTAAAGCTATCTTATCAATCCCATTGAATCAAACTCGGTTTTTACTTTTGATGTGCCTATTTCCAGCAGCCATCTCACACCCAAAAGAATTCCTCTACCAAATCGGGCTAGAAATGCCGGTTTGAGTTCAATATCTAGCACCCAAAAAAGTCCCGTTCCAATCTCGAATGACTGCCGCACCTACTAGTTGAATTTCCACTTTTTATCCGCATCAACAATCAACATTTAGTTTGAGGAAGCCAAATTTGGGTTTGGTTGCTACACGAAATTTTGATTGCCCTAGTTACGTGTATATGCTATATACCAACCATGAGGAATAGTAATCAATCAAGTTTTGATTTAATTGTAAAAATATTATCAGAGGATAAAAGATTTCTTTCTTACCAATAGCGATTAGTAGATGAGAAAGCAATTTCTTTGAAACTGTTCCTCAGAAGCAGCCAAATATCTGGTTGCATGTACATTTTCGTTGATAATATAAAGTCTTTTTATTGATGATAACAACGATCCCCTAAGAACCCTTTTTTTGTCAGCGAAATTACACGTGCTGGCAACTCGGGTAGGAGTACTACGTGCAAATTCGATCCTATGATCATTAACTCAAACGAGAGCTGAATTCCGGACTCGATCAATGTGCGGCGATAGCAGAATCTCCATGGTATATGCCCAAGCCTAAAGACGAAGAATATTATCGTGGAATAAGCTGCTGGCGTGAGTAGCCGTCTCTTTCTGTCCACCAGCAAGATCTTGCACATGCATAGATCATGCAAGGCACTACACTCTAGCATATATAGACCGATTGCGATTACCGAGGCGAAGCTCCCTATCATGAGGAGGAGATCACCTGACTCGCCCACCAAGCTGCATGTGTGTGGAAATCCTTGTGATTCTTGATTCCCTCTTGAACCTTGACTTAAAAGGGAATTAAGGACCACCCCACACACCACCCCCACCCCCCCCCCACCCCCCCCCCACAAAACAAAAAGGTGGTGGCCCACTTTGAAGCACATCATCGCCGCCTTTGAGTTAATTATTATTCTCTTAGACTAAACAAATATAAACTAGTACTGACAAGTTAAATGGAATTTTTTGCTCTGCATGCTTGCCTGCTCTCAATTCCCAACTTTTGGGCGAGGTGAGGGCGGCCACTAGTGGGTGGGTAGAGTTGTTCGAGGAGAAATTCGTTTTGTCTGCTGCTGCTGCAGGTGAATGCATCTGGACCGTTGATCGGATTGGCCCCTCATGCTAGTGGATGAACAGATAATAGACCATCCATACCCATTTGACCAGATTCTGTGGTGTGGAGGATTCAATCTGGTCAATAAGCGCTGTTTAAATTGAGTACGCTTATTGACTGATAGTCAATAAGCAAGTATTTTGTAATATAATTAAAATAATAAGCGTTGTTTAACTTGAGTACGCTTATTGACTGATAGTCAATAAGCAAGTATTTTGTAATATAATTAAAATAATGACTTCAAGGTTATTTGGCAGTGGGGCCGAAGTGAATGGTCAAAGGGCAATTTCCCGTTGCTTAGAGAGACAAATCACCCGTGGTTGCATCTAATTCTGACCTTTGGCATGCAATGCGGCTATGTCGACATTAGTAAGTTGCATACCAGTGCTACACCAGCTTTTTCTAAGGCCACATGCACTGCCCGACATTAGCAAGTGTTCCAGGCTTCCAGCCTGGCTATGTCGGCGACCGTGCTGGCTTAATTTCCAGTTAGCTTGCTTATGGCTGCCAACTGTGCATTTGTGCTGCTGAAAATTAAATCGAGTCACTATTTTTCAAATTTGAATTGAAAAAAAATAGATACAGTGGTATAGTTCAATTTAAGATTGTTTAGAAAAAGATAAAATTTTTGATAAAAAGTTTTTGATATAAAAATTTTTAAAATAAGAAAAATGATGTAATATACTAAGGATAATGATGATAAGTAAAATAAATAAAATTAAAATAGATATGTTAGATGTATGTATAATTGTATGAAAATTGTTGAATAATAAGGTATTTGTACAGGAAGAACTGTAAAAATAAATTTAAAAAGATAATTGTGAAAAATAAAAAGTTTTAATTTGAAAAGTTTTTTATGTAAATAAACACCTCATCAATTTTACACTATGATTGAATTTTGTCAAGTTTTGATGCTTCTACTAAGATTATAATGAAATTCGCATATAATACAACAAAATTTATTATATGAGGTCACCTTTTATGTGGCATTCGGTACCAAATAAAGTTAAGTCCTATCTTCATTATAGTCAAAGTTTTATTACTATTTTCAGTTAGATTTTAATAATCGCATTGATTATAATATTTGATGTAAAAATGTAGTCATTTAATCAAATGCCACCGGCAGCAACTAAGCATTTATAGTTAAATATTTTTTTTGATGGAGTAGTTAAATAATTAATTGCAGTCAAAATACTTAAAACACAAGTAACTATATATTGCGACTAAAAAATTAGCAACAGGAAGAAGAATTTACAAAAATATTGTAAATGTGTTAAAAATATATGGTAAAGGCCGAGTGATCATTTATGATCAGTCTAAAATCTCCGTCCAAAAATATATTTTTTTATTTTTTTGAAATTTTTTTATAAACATGTTAATCTAGTTATATTTAATCTATAAACTAAGTTTTACTATTTTTGAATATGTGTATATATTTATTTTATATTTTTAAAAAAATAAATATGTACACATATCGAAAAATGGTAAAACTTGATTTATAAATTAAATATAATCAGATTAACATATTTATAAAAAAAATTTCAAAAAAATAAAAAAATACTTTTGTACGGGTCTGAGACCGGTCGTAGATGATCAGTTGTCATATTTAGTTAGCTACATATGATAAAAGAAACCTTGCAGAAAACCTTTCAAGAGTAAGTTATCAAAAAAAAAAAAAAAAAAAAACTTTCAAGAGTAAAGTTGTATGATATAAGATGGGACTCTGATCAAAATTTAAGGCTCGAACGATAGTAGCCCTTTCAGATGCCGTGCGACCTTCCATCAATCGAACTCAACCTGGTCAGACGCTACTAATTAGTGAAGGATATCCGCTTAATTATGAAATCATACAATAGATGCAGAAAAGTTACCACCAACAGGGAGCGGATTTTGAAGATTTGTATCTCATGATTTGAATGGTCCAAATCAGAGATATGGTTAGCCATGGGAAAAAATATAGATATATTGCATGTTGAGAACTTTTTAGCCGGTCTAAGCTTAGGACATCATGTTGTCATCGAAACAACATATTTTAAGGGAGGAAGATACACAGTGGAGATGGTGAGGGGAGGAGAAGCGTGAACCGGCCTACTGCCCATGGATTATATTCTTGGCAAGATCCTTTTGTATATATCAGACCCACCAGTATTTAATTAATTTCAAAATACAATATATATTATATGTTAATTAATTAAGACTGCTTATCTGTTGGACAGTGTTTTAAAAAATAGAATATGATATCATTGGAAACAATTTCTGACTCATCACCCATCTACAACTTAAAATTTCCCAATATCTTAATAACTTGAATAGCGTGACGCATGTAAGTATCGATGATGATCAATGCATGCAGTCAGTAGTTTTATTTTAGCTTTTGAATCGAAGGAGATCGAGTACTGCTTTGGTGCGCCAATTGGCTATATTATGTTTTGTAATAAATCTCTGCACAATGGGAATAAATTAAGAGGCACGGATTTTATCTGGAGCACAACCCTCCTCATCAATTGATTTGGGTGGTTTCGAGAACTAAAATATTATAAATCTAAATTTCTTAGGCGCGAACCACCCCACTACTTGAATAGTTTTAGTTTGATTTAACTTAATTCCACGTATACTGCAGCCAGCCGAGTGTAGGCATGTAGAAGGCCATAATCTTCCAAACCATGAGGTTACATTTTCCCTGTAAAGACACATATATATATAGAAGCCGAACACGCGTGATGAAGACATTTTCGAAATAGATCTTCTCAGCCAATTCGAATAAAGAGGCATAGATATTGTTTGGAGCACGATCATGCTTAATTATCATTTGATTTGGGTGGCTTTTGTGGACTTTAAGTATTATATATAAGCTTTGTGTGCAGCTGAAAAGCATGGTAGGTCCCTCTATACCTTTAAATATTTTGAAAGATTTACCAGCCAGGTTGGGCTAGCTTCAACCTTAATTGGCTGCCTTTGAACCATTTATTTGTGGGCACGATATGTATATGTATGAATGATGATATGAATTTTTAATAATCGGGAATAAAAAGTCAATGGCAGATGTCAAAACAGCTTATGGTAATGAGTAATGACGAAATATGGAAGTTAATATTTAAGGAGAAAGTACCGTAGGCTAGAATCATTCTTTGCCGAAAACATATTGCTGCAAATTTTAATTTTTAAGAGTTGGAGATTTCAAATAGTGGCTCTCGTACCTGCTGTCTATGCTAGTATTTAATTTGTTAACATATTTGCCAGCTACAGAGTGGAATCATGACGACATTTTGAATGCATTACTCAAAATATGTAGGGCTCCACATGAATGGTTGGTTGATGATTATTGCCCTTTATTTAATTGAGTTGCTCAAACACCAGCCCTATCAACTTGGACCACTATGATTACACTAATATTTTGGGGACAAGTATAATAAATGGCTGTGAAGTATTCAATAGAAGCCTTAATTCCAGGTGTAATCAATATTAAAAATCATATGTTTCTTTTTTATCGTTATATTTTGGAAGCTATATATTTACAACTCAATTATGGAAAAGTACATTTTTCCAATTTGGCGCAACAAATTTTACCAAGCATTACTTGCTGAAGACCAAGTTTGGCTTCTACAATGGGAGATAAAGCTCCCCTATCAGAATTTGGAAACTATACTTATTGGCACCAAGGCCAAAATGTGTGGATTAGTACATATCAATTTTTTTTCAATAGTTATAAAAAAAAGTACATATCGATTCTTGAATTGAAGGATTGGGAATATACGGGCTAAATAAATAATTTTAAACATAGTGTATGTGTAGGAAATGATAAAACTTTTGAATACAAAATTTTTAATGTAAACATTTTTGAAATGATGTAAAATATTATAATATGATAAGGGCAATCATAAGGTGTATATATATATGTGCATATACTAATAGTTATAGTAGTAGTAGCGATAACAATAATTATAATGAGAAGAAAAAAATTTATATATACTTATGAATTTTATCCACAGTACCACTTATACTCTATATGTGATTTTATAGTTGTCCAATTATTAAAAATTCACTAATATATAAATTTTTGGCTATAAAATTATGATTATGAATAGATTTATTTCACATGGGATTAATGGCCTTTTGAATGGATCTTTATCGGCATAAATCTGAATGGAATTTTAAATAAAATATAAGGGTATATTTAAAAATTTGTAGATATAAGTGAATTATAGGTAAAATTCATACATATACTTGGAATTCACCCTAATAATGATGATGATGATAATGCGGAAGGTGAATGGACTTAAGAAGTCGATAGTCAGTGTGAAAAAAAAAAAAAAAAAAAAAAAAAGAGTCGGGTACTCGATATTTGAGTGAATGGAGTGATTCATGCACCATGTGGGATGGTGTTGACCTTGAAAACATAACGCCACGTGTATGGTGGATGAGACAGCATCATTGAGGAATTGTAAAAGTGTATACCGTACAGGCATTGTAGGCTGCATGTTCTCATCTATCGGAATCCTGTAGATATGGGGACCTCCTCCAAAGTCTTTCTTCTCTCCGCCAACTGCCTAGTGCCGAGTGCCAATTTCCAAATGTCATCCAACCTCATCACTACTACACTGCGGGCTGCCGTCACTGGCTCCACTGTTTCCGCCATCAAGAGAGCCGAATTTCAGGCCCAGAACAAATAACGTTTGGAATACTTTGGATTCGGTGGTCAGGCCACCCTGCCATCTCAACTCACACATTCATCTCCCCAAATAATATTTAGATTTTAGACTACGTTTTTTGGGTTACCTTCGATTAGTAATTAATTAGTGTATGGCATTTCACTCCAATCTTCTAATCTGGCTGACAAGTAGCCCACCAGGCTTATTGATCAAGAAAAATAATTGCACAGCTAGCCTGATCAAATCATAGAATGATACTTAAAAAATTCCTCTGTATAAATAAATAATAAGTACATCTCCAGCAAAAAATTAGAAAGCCAACCTTTCAAAATTTTCTGGGCCAGCCTGAGTTTGAAATTCGGCTTCGGCCCATTGACCTCTTGAACAGATTTTTTTTAAATTGGACGTTAATAACATCCAAATCTGCGTGGTTAGCTCCAACATGATGTAAATACTGTTGTTCCTCAGGACATAGGCCTTCGGATCTTCAAGGCCTGGAATTTGCCTCCAACCTTTTTAAGTGTGTGCTGCCGTCAATGGTTGCATAATTGCATTGAACTTAAGCTTTTATCGGCCACCACGAATATATATGGTTGGTGGATTGACCTGAAGCCTCTATTAATTGATCATGGTCAGCTTCATCAAGGGTAGTGAATGAATGAATTTAGACGGCAACAACATATTGGCCCTGATGCAAGTTGCCGGAAGAAATTGCCATGCAACAATCATGGGGTGGCTCTCACCAGCAATATTTGGAATTTGGATGGCACGTTCAATGTACTAAAAGAAAGAGGTGGCC
Source organism: Annona cherimola (assembly GCA_030490835.1). Classification (NCBI taxonomy): domain Eukaryota; kingdom Viridiplantae; phylum Streptophyta; class Magnoliopsida; order Magnoliales; family Annonaceae; genus Annona; species Annona cherimola. The sequence goes on along the minus strand of CM059971.1, from coordinate 98,142,640 downwards.
ACAGCAATAAAAACACGTTTATTAGTCAGTCAAGAAGGTTCGTACATTTGATATTACGAATTCAACTTATGGATCTGATACAAGAGAGGAAGCGGCATGAATTTTGATGGTACATATGCCTAAAGCTTAAGAACTATGGAATGAACGGTTGGGATTTGAAGATGGCCAGATATCTAGCGATCCCTTTGAATCCTAGTTCATGGGCAACGTCAACTGAGGCAATGCACAGCAAGTCCACAGCCTAGCACATATCAAAGAGAGTGGAAGTTCCAGAGCATGAGGAAAGTTAAGTGGCCCACCGAGCATGCGGAAGATATATATTTCGGATTCTTCGTACCTGAATCTTGACTAGCCACAGAAGGCATGTAAATGTGAAATAATAAAAAACAAAAAGCTGATAACCCACTTTCGGAATCATAGTTGGCATGAATTAAATAAATAAAAGCTACTTAGAACATAAGGACATTTTTTTTTCCTCCCACCCTTTCTCAATTCCTAACTGCTGGGCTGGGATGAAAGGGTGGACTGGTTCGATCAGCACAATACCGCCGTTGATTTCCAGTTGCAGGATTTAGACCCACTTTACGTATGTATTTCTCAATAAAATAAAAAAAATTCGTTTTGGCTCGTTACAACTTTGTCACAGTGGAACCGTCGCATTTCACCCTAGAGTACGAAAATCTCCATTTTCATTGCGATCCTACCGTACTTATTTCATTGTGCCCAATAGCAAAGTTTGTTTCTATTTTTGTTGCTGAGAATAATTTTTTTTTCAGTATATTGGTCATCTTAAAGGTTGATCTAGGATGGGATGATCCTGGAATAAAATCTCTTATTTATCAAAAATATTTTTTCATTCCTAAAAACTAATAATTAATTTTTTCATTTTCAATATAATTTTTTTCAATTCTAATAAATATTTTTTTATGTCCAATACATTTTCATGCAAGACACCGGGGACAGAATCATCACGTCTTGGTGACGTGTGTGACACCTCACAGTTCGTCAATGCCAGAATTGCCAGCATATACAAATTTGAAGCCGGAATAGTTAATAGAAAAATTAATGTAAATACTCCTAGGGTAGCACTATAGCATACTTATACGTGCGAGATGAGCATGAAGGGATGTTAAAAAAAGAGATAATTTTTACTAGTTTTTATTTTTTCAGTATTTATAGATATTTTATGTAGATAATATTTTCCTTGAGAGGTGTGGTAATGAAATTAAATGAATTATTTAAAATTTATTTCATTGTGATCCTTATATGAAAAATAAACATTAAAATTTTCTGTCACCAAAAAGGCATTTTTGTGGTTTTTAATAAGTTTCGATTTCATAGTTTAATGGAATTGAAAAAAGAAATCGTCAGGTAGTTCTATATCATTTCAAATATTTAAAATCTTTCTTTTCCTAAAATCACTGCAAGCATATGCAACAATAAAATTTATTATAGATAATGAAAATTTTGTAGTTTATAGTTATAAACAACAAACATTTTGCTATTATGTAGCTATGGTAACATATACATAAATGCGTCAAACGAGTGCATATGCAATTAATAGGCTATGACTTAATCATGTATGGTATTATTTAGCGAATGCATGTTTGTTATATATAAAAACTAGGAAGGCAATCCTATGCACTCGAGTGCATTGAGCCTCAATGCACCTGGGCATATAAACTTATTTTTAAAATTTTTTTGAAACTTTTTTTTACAAAATTATTAATCTAAGTGTATTTAACGTATATATCAATTTTACCATTTTTAGATATTTTTAGATTTTTAAAATTTTGAAAAAATATCTAAAATCTCCAAAAATGTAAAAATTGATACATATATTAAATATATTTAGATTAAAAGTTTTGTAAAAAAGTTTTAAAAAAGTTTTAAAAAAATTTAAAAAATGGGTGTAGTACACCCGGGTGCATTGAGGCTCAATGCACCCGAGTGCATAGAATTGCATGCGTAAAAACTATATGAACCAAACACATTATAAGGCAAAAAGGAAAAAATTAAAAAAAATTCTTTACTTATAATGATAATTTCATAGTAAGAAAATTTCACTTGTAGCATTGCTTTCACTTGCTCGTGATAATGCTTTTCCAAACAAATAAAATTGTTCACTTAAGTGCGGAAACTATAAAGTATTGACAATCAATTTCCTATTAACGGTTGTTATATGATATATGCTTCTTGGCAACAAATTTTTCTTTAACAATTAAATTTTATCTTTTGCAATAGATTTCTTGGTAGCTAAAGTTTAAAATTTTACAGTGACGTTTGCTACTTATAATTAATATTATGTGCAACAATTTTTTATTTACTCCATAAAAACGGTTGCATAAAGCATCTTCTTTATAGTGGGTATAAGGCTTATCTTCATTTACCTAACCTATTTCTTATCTTAACTATAATAATCAAAACTAACCACGATAACTATTACTACAAAAAATTTTGATTTTCGGCACAGAAATTTTTCTTACAAAAGATTAAAATTTGATTACTAAAGAATTTTCTTTATATGTCGCCCACTTGAATAACTAGGCATCTAAAGGAGGTATACTCTAGGAGCGGGGTTACAAGACCCTACTTCTACTCAATATTTGAACTCTAGATTTCTTACTCATAATGATCTATGCATACTCGTGAAAGACATTTAAGTATCAAAGCAATAATGTTGTTTAAGGAAAACTTAATTGTCAATAATTTATATCATATTCCATATAGTAATCATTAGAAGAAATTTGGTTATCATAATTCATAGTTTTTTATTTAAACAATGAAATTTTAATTTGGTTGCCAAAACATTATTATAAGCAAGAAAAAATTTTCTTATCTATAAAAAGCACCACCATAAACAATAAAATTTATCTTATCTATAAAAGCATCATCACAAGTAAGAAAAATTCTTCTTACATATGTATTTTTATTTCTAATAAAGGGTGTGTTTGTTTGGGATATAAACATGTCAACCAAAACTTTTCAATCTAAAACTTTTCACTCTCCATAACTACTCTATTTTTTAATTATTTTTTCACATTTTCCTATACAAACTATTCTACTTTTCAATCATTTCTACACAACTATCTATACAACTAACCTATCTATTTTAACTTTATTCTCTTTACTTTTCATCATTACTCCTATTATATCACATCATTTTCTATCAATGTGACAACTTCTATCTCAAAAAATTTTCATCAAAAGTTTTACCCCCAACCAAACACACCCAAAGACTTTTCCGTTGCAAATAAAGGTTACAAAAAATTCATTTTGCTGTAGTGTGTTGCTAGATAACATCTCAACCTCAAGGTGCATGGCACATTTGCTATATATCTTCACTCGTAATAAATCATTGGTGCATTTGATTTTGTTCTCTTATGGCCTCTCCAGTCTCAAAGGATGTTATTTTCTGTAGTGGGTTGGTCCAGTATACATTTGGCTCCATGCATGTCAAAGCCAAGTTTGAACCGTAAATGAGTGTTCCAAACTGAAAGGGAAAATGCCAGTACGTAATTCGCGCAACTAATGAAGAGTCCAGCTAAAGGTGTGGCAGGCTCGAGCTTCTAGTCTCAGCAAGATAGTTTACTCTTATTTTTTAGAGCAATGTTGTTGTGGCTACTTTATTAATAATATTGTTATATTTATACCATTAGAGCTAGGATTGTAATAGATATTTGGGTTGAGTTATAAATAGAAAAAATCAAAAAAACTGAAAGGAAAAATGAGGGATCAAAAGGGAGAATGTTACCCACAATAGCGAGGAACTCTTCATGCTTGTGCTATTGCCATCTAAAGACTATTCACCAAATAAGATGTAACAGCACCACATTGTACGTACCACTACAATGAATTTCAATTAACATAACTAATTTTTTTTGCTACATACAATGTATATTTGGCTGTGTTAAATACATTTTGGAAAAAAATTCGATAGTTAGCTACAAATAAATTGTTGCTTTTGAATGGTAGCATAAATGTAGTCGTTTTTACATTAAATGCAATCAAAACTAATACTTAATGTTGCTGTTATACTTTAGCTACAAACAACAATAAAATTTTCGCTACAATTAATATAGAATTTAATCAAACTCAACTAAAATTTGATCAAATGTAGCCAAATCAAAAACTTAGCTTCAAAAAGTTGGCCATTTCGTTACAGTGTGATATATGCCAGCAAGAAGTACTGATGAAAAATGCACGTGGCTGAAAATCGAAATGATCTTTTTATGGAAAAAATCAAAATGATATTTTGATTAGCAATTCTGTGTTGTTTTTTCCTTGTATTTCAATTTTAGATAGTTTGCAAATATACTAATATAGTTTGATTATAACTATAAACATACCCATTTAGTGTTAGATTTTACAAATAACTCACATACAATTTGATTATAACTGCTAATATATCTCTGTTATTATAACATCATTATCACACGATCACGATATAGGTATATTTGCAAAGATAATACAGACTATTTGGGCACATTCATAAAAATTAAATATACTCACTTAATTTTTAAAATTACAAATGCATCCACATAGTTTGTTTATCTTTGCAAATATACTCATGTTATAACGATGCAATAACGTTATGGGTATATTTATAATTATAATCAAAATTTGTAGGTATATTAATAAATTACCCTTCAATTTTTTGCTGATGCCAATCGGATGCTAATACAAAGGCTTTTGAGGGGCTTATGTTTTTGTTGATGGATCATTGCCATTCCATTAATTAAACTCGTAATTATTCAACTCTTATTAAGCGATCGAGATCTCATCGATTAATCCATATTAACCAGCAATATTGGACCAACTGAACGTGGGTATGGATGCGGCCAATATATGGTAACAATGTAAACAAATCGCCCGCATAGTTTTCCTTCTCCCTTTAACTTTAGGATTCGTCTTTTTAAGTACCTAAATTAATTGGCTCGCATCTCTGAACCCATTATTATTTAATGTTTCCGGTTAGGATGCTTTGTTCCCAACTTTGAATTGGCCATCATGAGCTCACATAACAAGTGGGTCAGGTCGATTGATCCATGCTTGTGCATAGCTACGCTTATTGCTAGCCCAAGGTTACCGAATTTGTAAGCTCACCAATCAAACAAGGAACATAAATGCTTTTTTCATCCTATGCGTGATATATCTCTTGAACAGGCTAAGCAGTCCCTCTGCAATGCAACTGAACAGTTTCAAATTAAAAAAAAAATGGCAAATTCAGTATTTAATCATCAATTTTACCTCTAATTTTACTTATTAGCACAAATTTTTAAAAATCCCTAATATACTCATATATTTTACCTAAAATTTCACTTTTACCTAAGCCTTTAGTAATTTATTAAATAGTTCGTTATTATTCTTATAAAATGACAAAAATGTTTATCCCTAATTATAATTTTATAATTAAAAATCTTTATTCAAATAAATTTTTAACACTTTTACAACTATAAAGTTATATATTATTTAAATATGAATTTTTAGTTTTAAACAAACTAATCTCAAATTATATTAAGACTTAACATATTTTTCATTTTACTGGGGTGCTAGAGGCCCTTTTAACGGATTTCTAACGGTGTAGATATAAGTGAAATTTTAGATTAAAAAAAGAGTATATTTAAAATTTTAAAAAATTTGTAGGTAGGTATAAGTAGAATTGAAGGTAAATTTCATAGGTATATTTGGCATTTGCCCTAGTCCATTTTTAAATGGTAAACCATGCGTGCGGGCCATAAGTTGTTTATTCTTCCATGTTTAATGGAATTGAAGCTGTAGAGTACGGAAAAAAAGATTCCAAACTCAAAAGATTCTAAAGATTTACAGAATTGGAGCCCTCCAAATTGAGAATCCACGAGCACCCACGGGGGTGGAGGTTAGGCAAAAATAGTAGTAAAGGACCCAAAAAGGTAAGATTCCCTGCATCCTTCGTTTTGCTAGCTAGGTTAGAAGTTAATATAAAAACACCGTTGCCAGTGGGCATTCAGTCAAAAGCTGCGAGCAGCTTAATTATTTTCAGAGATACACTTGTGGACGAAATTGACTAATTCAGAAAAGCTTGGGATATTTGTCCCTTTCTTTCAACTAACTTGTTATCAGCCTCTCTCATGCTATGGGGTACGTGGGAACCACTCCTCCGTGTCGGCCCACCTAGCTTGCATGTTCTGGCATGATAAAATTCAAGCTGAATAAAAACTGTTTGTGATAGATGTGTAAGCAGCCATTTGGAGGAGAAATGGACGCTGCAGGCAGTGTTTGGTCGGCCTGCAAGGACTGCATGGGGGGCCATTCTTTTGAAAGATTCGCAGGAAAGCATCATTGTTCATTAAAAGTGCCGTTCTTGCACTACAACGTGGCCATTTCTCATTGGATTTTCCATTAGGAAACTATTCCAAAAGTTACACAATGCCACACACAAAAAAAAAAAAAAAAAAAAAAAAAAAAAAAAAAAAGATTATAACAATTTGCAGCTAGAACCTTTTATAACTTACGGCAACTTGGTTACAGCCATGGTAAAGTGCAAAGTCATGCGTATAGCCACACTATGTATGGTAGCTAAAGTTCCATTTTCTTTTAGTTTTCACGGCCATTCGGTTCGAAGGAATATTCATGATGGATATCTAGGATACCTCAATTAAAAGGGAGTCCTTTTTAACAAACAAGTATTGTAGATTGTTCTACTACAAATAGGGTTTGCGATTGAACCGATGAACAGTGGGCTCTGATCACAAGGTGGGGTCTCTTTTTCCTTTTCTCCCTCCTGTACAGCAAACTAGAAAAATGCCAGTTGCATTCTCAGGATTCCGGATAATTTCATTCCATTGATCACATGGTAATGTCGGCCACATGTATATTCCTGTTTCGTCTTACTTTATAAAACAATCTAATACATCATGTTGCATTGGCAATGCATGGCTGGGATCCAAGAAAATTTTTAAAAAATGATGAAACCTAAGAGCTAGTGCAATCTGCACCATCTCCACCGGGGAAAGTCCTTATTATCACTATATGTAAGTCGAGAGTACTATTCTTGTAAAATATATACAGTTACCTCGTTGAAAACTGACTAGATACCATGTGAAAAAATCTAAGGGGCGAGGCGACGAAGAGATTTCATCTAGCTAGGAGCTCAAAAAACCAGGCATAAATATTCAACTTCAGCATCTTTGGTTGCTCTCCGATCCGTGCATGCTTAATTCTCATACTGGAGGAAATGCAACACTGATCAATGTAATGTCAGTGCATGCATGTGCGGTTGGCCATTGATCATGCAATGAACAATACTGCTCTAGAGTTAGGAATCAAGGATATGATCTATAGGACTAATTAAGTAGCCAAAGGACCAGAAAATTTTGTTCGGATTGATTGTCCACAGCTGCCCGGGCTGTGAATAAATTTCTCTATTATTGTTGTCCAAGACTGTTATCGATTTGCAAAGTCCAAGTGGAACACCTTGTTGTGTCGATGAGCGCGTGTTTCCCCCAAGATGGAATTTGTAAGAAAGCACCCCCACCAGATGAATCATTGCGATTGGACTGCTGAGGAGTTCAAGTGGGGCAATTGGCCAGTTCTGAGCTGAGTATCTCTAACTAGCCCACGAGGTCAAAAGGAGAGAATATAGCACTTATCAGTATGATTCATGCGGAAAGGGCTCTTTAAGCCTGGAATTTTGTGCGTAATTAAGATTCATTTTTCTTAAGAATGGGGCTGAAAAACCTCAATTCCCACCGTCCAAAGCGAATATCTCACTGGCTGTGGGCCTTTCGTGTTTCCCACTCCACACTTTAAATACAACAGAACGTTGGGTGGTCCTGACCATCTGAAGTATCTGAGAGCAGTTGAAGTGGGAAGACTTCAGTATCTGAGATTCCTAGAGGGAGCTAGATTGTTGACACTTTCGTCTCTCTCTCTCTCTCTTTCTCTCTCTCTCTCTCTCCCTCTCTCGCTCTCTCTCAAATTATGGCCCAGGCCAAGTTCGTCCCTGCTTTCATCTTCATCCTCGTTTTGATATTCTCTTGCGAGATCATCTCCTCAGAGGGAAGGAACATGAAGGCCGAGAAGGGCGAACAGAAAATGAAAAATCTCACCAATGGCCAAGCCATTGGGACTGCAGCCATCATGAAAAGTGCTGATAATCTCACGCACAGTAATCTTCCGACGGACGACGTTGATTTGGGACTCAATTCACCTGGCCACAGTCCAGGCATAGGCAACCCCATTAAGCACTAAATAAGTTTCTCTATTTTTACGTCCATGTGCTCAAGTGCATATAATACCTGCTCTCTGTTTTACGTCCATGTGCTCAAGTGCATATAATACCTGCTCTCTGTTTTATGGCCATGCATGTCTCTAAGTATGCACTCGTTATTAATTGCATGTTCCGGGTGTGTTTATCTTATCTACTATTGTAAGTTGTGGATTTCATTCAAGTAATGAATATGGTTCCTGGATTCTTATTTCTTAGTAAATTTGGCGCCTTTGGAGTCTTTCTCGTCACTAGACTCACACTCACAGGCACTGAACCCCGCCAAGTAGCTTAAATGCAAGACAGTTATTTGATATCAGCATTGCACAGGTAAGCCGCGGGCTCTTGGCTCTTAGTTTTTGTATGCATGGAACGACTACTGCCACGTTCATAATATATGCCCACTTCTGTCGCTGCTTTTCATACATATATGCGGTAGAAGAGGGTGCTAATTAATTTCACATGGGCCCGTCGTTGGATGATCTGTATATATTTTACCAATTCTATGCCCTCACTCTCGATCGAAATTAATTTTAGATTAATTAAAGTCATGACACAAGTTAATAACAAAGGCTGCAACTAACGTACTTATTACTGGATTAGTGATGCTTTCCTTAATGACGGTCATTTGCATTCAACGCTTAGCTACATTTCAAGACATTAATCAAAACGCCCCTCGAGAAAAAAAAAAAAAGGACATTAATCAAAACACACTTAGCACTTAGCAGATGGTTGGCCGAAGGCTTCGAATTTCAGTTTTCAGACGCCAATCCGGACAGAGCTCAACAAACGGATGGTTGAGTATTTTTTTTTTTTTTCCTGATTTATTTTAAAAAAGGTGCTTACGCAACAGCAGTCATCCGCGCGCAAAGTGGAGCATCATGAGATGCATTACTGCTGATCATTCACGGGTGGAAATCCGTGCGGGTTAACCCTGACCCCACTATGATAAATTTACAGGTTAAATGGTTCAACATTTTATTGTTTAGAGCATATTTTATTGCATATGAAACTTTTTCAAACCAAAATTTTCACTATATAATTATTCTATTTTTAATTTTTTTATATCTTCCAATTTTATATCTTCCAATACAACCATCTATTTTTCGATCATTTCTACACTACTAATCTATTGATCTTAATTATATTCTCTTCATTATCTCTACTATATATTTTCTCTCATTTCAAAAATTATTTCATCCAAAAAATTTATTATTAACACACCTTTAAAGAAATTAAAATATGATTATCATAATAGATCATTAGTAAATCATTTTCTGATAATTCCATTTGAAACTTGGCCTTGATTAATATATGTGTTACCTTTAATAAAAAATAACATAGATATAAAATGTTAAATTATAATTAAAATTGTTAGAATTAGAAACTAATGATATTTAATTTTGAAATGCGTAAACATCATTGATAATATTTTTTATTTCATTGATAAATCATTTGAAAGACATAACTTGAACAATATATATATATATATGTATGTATGTATGCAATCAAGAAAAAATATATCCACATAAACAAGTCATAAAATTAAATATATATCCTCATAGATAATATTCACATTAAGTCATAAGAAAAAGTAAAATGCATATATCCAACAAAATTATATCCACATAAATATAATTATGGTTTATAAAAAAAAAACAGTTATCAAATCTTGCCTCGCCCCGCCCCAACTAGTTATATAAAATGGCGCGGCAAGTCACAAGTCAACCATCCTCAAATTTTCACCACTACAGTCAGCTACATATGCTCTTCAGTAGCAACCGCGTTACTTACACCGTGCCTCCCTCCCTCCCTCCCTCCTTCCGTCGATCTCTTTTTCCAGTGCAGATTCAGGTCAAAAGAATCATAAAAATAATAATAAGAAATTGTGAATGCTTTGTTGGGCTCTCAGATTAATTAGTCGTACGTCTCAACACCCCATGATCAATGGACACTCCGTAATAGTATTGATTTCCACAGGTACACATTACACAAAAATAGATATTTAAGCCTATCGGCTCCATATGACGACTGATCAGAAGATCGAATCCATTAACCGATCATGGTGCCGAAAACGATTGGTTTCAACGGCCCCCATCTAATCATTGCAGTAGGATGAATGGATGATTCCATCATCACCATCCATTTTAAGCATTCCAAGAACTACCTGGCTAGATATTTTTGACCAGCCCCTTGAGAATTATACATTTATCAGTCGTTGCAGATCCAAGTAATTTCTTTCGATCTTTCTTAAAAAATAATAATAATAATAATACTTTCGTTCGATCTTCATCAGAAAAAAAAAAAAAAAAAAAAGTAATTTCGTTCGATCATTTTATTCGACGAAGACGATTAAGTGAACACATCAAAGTGGTAAAAGTTCGCACCGTATATACGTGTGAAAAGCAGTCACAGCCGCGGGCATATTGGAGCGCAACTTGGGCTGGGTTAAGCCCCAACCCAGCCCACTGAATCCGAAAATGTATAGTTGGAACTTACTTCATCAGAACCGAAAAAATTGCAGCTCCATTTCTCATTTTTATATTTAATATAAATGAGTCTGCTTCTATATAATTGGGTAATACAGAAGCTTTTCAACTTTTAAATTTTATGCTTCATGAAAAATCCAATCTATTCATTATATTTAACATCATTTATTTAACAAGAAGATTAAGTTTTCTCCAAAATGAAATATGTACATTAGTCATATTTACTTAGAATAAGTATACTCATCTAAATAAAATATCTAGATAAGTCATATTTGCTTAAAATACATAAGTCATATTTGCTTAAAACAGGCATACTTATCTGTAAATTAAAAATACTTATCTGTAAATTAAAAAAATACTTTGAGTCATTCACATATGTATTAAAATATAATAACATTTTATAAAATTATTTTTCCACGTAAAAATGTTATTTTAGAAAGCTTAGATATTAAAAATACAACTTTAAAGTTGATATTTGATATTAAATTATTTTATAATATTAATTTTATACATTTATAGATGAAGCCATGTAATGTAAATACTAAATAGGTAAATTTCTAAGATACTATAAAAATTAAGTAAACGAATTTCCAAAATACTATAAATACTAAATAAGTAAACAAATTTTCAAGATACTATAGATGGTGTTCAACATAATAAATAAAAAATTTTAAATCACCATCAAAATATTCAAAATATTCAAAATGAAAAAGACTGTATAAAAAAAGATTGTATAAAAGAAGAATTCCATAAAAGCGTTCCCGTAATATAAAATATATTATATATAATAATGCTTGCATAATATTTTTATATTTTTATATTTTATATTATTTTTATTTATATTTGAATAATATTTTCATATTAAAGTTATATTTATATTATTGCTTAAGTAATTAGTTGTTATTTTATATTCATATGAAAATTTAAACTTAACATTTTTAAATAAACTGAAAATTTATCAACTAGAATTTCAATCCAATCCAAAACTTAACTTTAAAATTTTATAAAATAACTTAACTTTAAAATTTTATAAAATTTTATAGATGGCACTAAATTAAGTCGAAGTGAACTTAAGTTTCATAAGCCTAAATTACACGTTTAAGAAATGTTACACCCCTAGAAACGTGGTAGTAATCGTTCCATGCAGTAAAAGCAAAAAAACTAAAGGCCGGTTTGGCCTTGCATTTTATGCCTTCCCTTAAAAGCTAATAATAATAAAATCTTTTAGATTTGAAAGCATCTGAAACCTGATTTATCCTTTTCACTGAAACACTTGCAATGAAATTTCAAATTAAGGACTACCGAGGCTGGCCCGGGCCCTAAGAGCGAAGAGCGCACCCGCGGCTTACCCCTGCGATTCAGAAATCAATTTGTCTTGCTTTTCTTAAATTAGTATTTATACAACCTGTTATGTTGAATCCTCGCACTATAAAGAAATTTTTTTATACAAACACCTCTGTACCCCCACCTTCATAGAAGAAATTGTAAAACTCTCATTCAGAATGATTAAACTGCAAAATCTACCCATGAAGTAGGAAGAATCGAACCGAACCCAAGCATACTGTATAACAGCTACAGCTTCCCGAGTTACCACTACAACTGTCTTGCTTTTAGGCTACTCGGCCACGTTCATTGCCTGTGAGCCAGCTGTGACTGTGAGTCTAGAGACGAGAAACACTCCAAAGGCGTACGCTACGAAGAAATAATTATAATCCAGAGCGTTATTCGTTCCTTGAATGAAATCTACAACTTACAATAGTAGATAAAATAAACGGACATGGACATGCAATTAATAACGAGCGCACATATACTTAGATACATGCATGGACACAAAATGGAGAGTAGGTGCTGCATGTACTTGACCACAAGGACGTAAAAATAAAGAAACTCATTTTAGATTCGAACTCCAAATCTCTTATTCTCATCCTTACACATACCCACATATACTCGTATCAACCACCTGATTCATCCACATGACATAGAGAAACTTATTTAGTGCTTAATTTGGTTGCCCATGCCCGGACTGTGGCCAGGTGAATTGAGTCCCACATCAACGCCGGCCCTGGGAACGTTACTGTGCTTGAGACTATCAGCACCTTTCACGGCTGCAGTCCCAATGGCTCGACCATCGATGAGATTTTTTGTTTTCTGTTCGTCCTTCTCGATCTTCATGCTCCTTCCCCCCGAGGAGATAATCTCGCAAGAGAATATCAAAGCAAGGATGAAGACCAAAGCAGGGACGAACTTGGCCTGCGCCATAATATGAGAGATAGAGAGAGAGATGAAAGTGTTAACAATCTAGCTCCCTCTACAAACCTCAGATACTGGAGAACTTTTCCTACTTCAAGTGCTCCCGGATACCTCAGGCGGTCATGAATACCCACCGTTCTGTTGTATTTAAAGTGTTGAGTGCCCACAGTTATGCACAAAATTAAAGATGCTAGCCATCATCCAACGATGGGGCCATGTCAGATTAACAACCACTTGGTCGTATTGGCAGTGACAGCAGTGGGCATACGTATATCAGGAACGTGGAAGTACCCGTTCCATGTATACAAAAACCATGAGACTAGCCCGCGGTTTAAAATTTTCTCAGGCAATGCTGAGTCGCTGGCATCAAATAGCTGCATGTCTTCCACTTGGCCGGGTTCAGTGCCTGTGAGCCAGCTATGACTGAGTGTAAGTCTAGCTAGAAGAAACACTCCAAAGGCGACACTTTACTGAGAAATAAGAATCCAGAAAACCATATTCATTACTTGAATGAAATCCACTGCTTGCATGGAATCCACAACTGACAATAGCAGAAAAAATAAACAGACGCGAACATCCAATTAATAACGAGTGCATACTTGCAGACCTAGCAAAACTGTCAAAACTACATAGCTTAATTACAATCTCGCATTGGCCTTTCATGGATTCCATTAGCTCAGGTTGTATAGGTCCATTTAGGGTCTGTCGACAGGATACAAGAAGCTTGAATGATTTGTAAAAATGAAATAAAAAGTCTATAATATAATGTACGTTAAGATTTGATAATAAAAAAATGTATATTAAGAATGTGAATAGTTATGTGCTGAAAATTTAAAAGGTGTCTCAGTAACTAAAAAAACTGTCTTAATAATGAAGATGCACATTTCATTCAAATATCTTGGATCCCTTACGATGCCATGCACATTTCATTCAAATATCTTGAATCTGTATTCAAATATCTTGGATCCCTTAGAATAAAAGAAATGTTGTTTCACATGTAGAATATTAGAATATTTAATACATACATTCCTCCTTGACTTGCACATATATTTTAGATTGTACACACCGGACGAGTTTTCCCAGACCCGGACCAATCCGGCCCTAAGAAAGATTTGATTTTGGATTTTTTAAAAAAGTACTCAGCCGGAACTAATAAGTACCGAGTACGGGAAAATCCAGCCCGAATATTTAAACGTACAAGAAATGCCGTTTGTAATTTGCAACAACAAATTTTTAAATGCACAAGAAATGTTGCTTGTAATTTGCAATGACATGGAGCACTGATTAATTCAGCAGAGGAGTTTATTTGGAACCATAAATTTTTTATTTTTCTGATTAGGCGATATTTCATTGATTCAACAGCAAAGTCTATTATTAGTTTTTAATTTTTGACCGGATAATATGTTTTGGTTCAAAAAAAGGAGTTTGTTTGAAGCTATTCATTTTTATCTTCTTAAATAGGTGATATTTAATTATTTCAAAATTTATTATTATTTAATTTGTAATCACTACTTTTTATTTTCAACGAGCAATGATCTCATTACTTCGGGCTAAGAAAAACATTACTAAACTTCGGAAAAAATTATTTTTAATATTTTAAATTTGTTTATAAAACTGTTAATTTATCCGTATTTGATTTATAAATAAAGTCTTAACATTTTTGGAAATGTATATATTTTTTTATTTTTAAACACAAAAATACTTTAGTCGTTTTCATTATTTTTCAATGGTGAATTCATATAAAAATTTTAATTTTTGGCATAAACGAGAAATTTTTGGTTAGCTGATCAATTGGTGAATATTGCTTGGACATATCATATCCTTCGGCTCTTTGTTGGATGCACTCATCAGATTCCTACTTGTTTGTATGTTTCCGTTGTAACTCGTATGTATTAATCTGAAGCGCAGCTTAAATTTGGGAGCGTTCCGGCCATTCATGAAAGACGAAACCCTTTCCGAAGCAGCAACATCGATATGTATTTGACAAGATGTAATATAAGCTCAATTAAATTAGTTTTATACGAAGCTAAGCTATGATCTAAACAGGGAAAAGTACTGCTGGGGCAAAAATACCCTTAAATACATTATAAAAAAAATTAAAATTTTAAACGGATGATCGGGGCTAGAGTGGATACGTGACTTTGGTGTTTTAACAACTGCAATTATTTACAAATGCCGGATTAGATGCAGTCAGGTGCACTTAACTTCAATGCATTCGGATGTACCCATTTTTTTAAAATATATATATATATATATTTACACAACAAATTACTAAAAATGTCACTGATTTTTAAAAAACCAAAAAAAATCTAAAAATCTACAAAAATAGTAAAAATTGATACACATATTAAATACACTTATATTAACAGTTTCATGAAAATTTTTTAAAAAATAAAAAATGGGTTAAATACTCCCAATGTGCATTTAATAATATTTGTTATTTATATAATGTTTTTATGAAATTTCTCTTCTACGTAACCTTTTTCATTTTAAATATGTTAATAATTGATGAAAAATCTATTACATCTTTTGTATTTAATATTATTTATAGCATTTTAAAAACCCTTTCATTTATATAGTATTACAGTATATGGACCTCATACACAAATGGGTAAAATAAATATAATAAAATAATTTGATATTAAATATCCATTTTAAAATTATATGTTCAATATCTAAACTATCTAAAATATTATTTTTGTGTGAATAGATGATTTTATAAATTATTATTATATTCTAATACGCATGTAAATAGATTTAGGCATTTTCACAATTAAGACGTGAGTATAGTTATTTTTTAGCAAATGTGGCTTATTCACGTATTTAATGTGGAAGAAACTTGGTCTCTTAGATAAAAAAGTGATGTTAAATACAATAAATAAATTAAATTTTCTATCGAGCATCAAAAACTTTAAAAAATTTAAAATGGATTATATAGAACCCTTTTTATACAACCGTGTTACGTAAAAGTGGATACATATGTGTACATATATATTGACCTAGTTGTTGCAACTACATGATAAAGTCCATGCATGGTAGGGCTCATTTAATTATGAATAGTAAATCTATCTGACCCATTATATTTAGAATTATTTATTTTATTAGCATATCAATTTTCATCCAAATCAAATATGATTATGAGACATCTTAAAATCATACAAAATTAACATAATAAAATAGTTTAATATAAATATCAAGTTTAAAGTTGTATTTTCAATTTCTAAATCATCACAAATGTGATTTTTATATGGATAAATAATTGTATCAAGCATCACAGCATTCTAATGCGTATGAGGGTCATTTTGTAGGAAATTGCACCATAATTATGGTACGATTCGGTTGCACATGATCACATCTTTATATCTATTATACAATTATATATATATATATTGTATAACTGATTTTTTAATACCAATAACTTAAAATAATGAAAAAATGATAGATTTATTTCTTAATTAATACAAATCCCTTAAAGATTCATATCGGTAAATTTATTTAGAAGCTTTATAAAAGATAAAATAAAAAGAAATTATTTATCTTCTTTATATATTTTTAACTTTTTAAAGATAAGTATCTTTATAATTATTATTTCACAGAACTTTCTTACTTTATTAATTTATGTGAAAATACCTCTATTATTTCAACTCGGTTCGGACACACCTTAATTAGTTCAAGACTCGCTCAGATCAGAGTCATAATTGATGACTCGTCAAACCGAGTACAATCTTAACTGTATAAGGTCAATACAGGTGCCGATCGGGGATGAAAATTCCTAACCGGTGTGCATCCTAATTAGAGATACGCTTTTGCATGCTTAAGCAATAAGCGTTGAAGTTAACACCCTTCAACTGAATTGTTAGAAGTCTTGATTAATTTAATTTTGGTTAAAATGTTTTAAGACTCAAAATAGCGGAATACAAATTCTCAAGATTAGGAAAATATTTATTATAAAAAAAGAATTTGGAAAATGTTGTATATAATACTTTATCATGCTTTTATACATAGACTAATTTCTCATATAGTCTCCGGTAAATTGGTAGATTACGTACAGGCGACCATAAAAAAATTTTATTTTTTTATAGATGTGTAGGTTTTTCTTCATTTTTTCTTATAAAATTTAACAATATAAAAATTTTATGTTTACTTTCAAAAATCAACAAAAAGAGCATCGGGCGCATTTATACATATTTATTTCATTGATTTCTAAAAACTAAAATGTATCGAATGAATTCAAAATTTTGCAGATTTCGTAAGAGAAAATCTATATGGGACTCGTAAGCATAACGATGTGTTTATTTAGAAAAGAATGAAAATGTAGAATAATAATGAAAAGGATATAATACGAGTGAAGTAGAAATAAAGAAAACATAAAAAGGTAATTATATGAATGACAAGATACGAGAAAATTATCTACATTTTTTCACTTCTGTTAATTCCCTTCAGGATGGCAGAATTTATTTGGAGGAAAGTGCTCCCAAGTGTGGAAATGTCCTGGTTTCGGTGTTTCCAAAATAATAAACGATGCAAGAATGGGTCAAAGGCTATGGAGTAATTATCAGAAATTAGGAAGGAAATTCATAGTAGCCCAGATGTTGGGCGTACAGAGGTACGGTGGAACCATCGTAGACGGAGGCAAAAGTTATTTGTTTGGGGATGCCACTCGGGTAAAATACTCATGCACCTATCGCTTACTTTAGAACGGGCAGTCTAATTTCTTATTTTTCTGCTCATAGAGTAGGATAAGTTTTAAATAAAAAAATACCCAACTTTATGAAGATTGGTTCCAAGGCATGGGCACTCCGATTCAACCCGAATTATCAATATATATATATATATTCAATATTTTTTTTATGAAAATATTATATCTTTAAAAATCCAAAATATATATTTTAAATATACAAACTTATTTAATTTATCCATTATTTCAAAACCATATCATTATCAAATTGATTAAAATTTTTGAGTAAAATTTATATTAAGATTATGATTTTCAAATATAATATGAAGACTGACATAAAAAATCGATTTGAAATCAGATCTAGAATTGAATTAATCTTAAAAAATAATGTATGATACATCTAAAACCAATCCAACCTAAATTAAAGTAGAGTAAAAGTTTTTGAAATTAAGATAAGAGTAGATTCAATCTTAAACTGAATCTATCCGACCCAAACTGCATTTCTGATTTATTTTGATCTCTTATGGGCAATGGAGACGAGATTGAGAAAAATAGAATTGGAAAGTAAATCCCTTAATCTCATAATATTTTAATAGTGGAAGGAAATTTTGATTCCCTAGTGAAGTATACCGTTAGGGAGATAAGAAAACTATACGATCACTTTGAAAGTTTCTTTCAAGCATGTTTTAAGACGGGCTGACACATTAGCTAAGACGGTTGCTGCAGACGGTGGTTGAACTAGTAGGTAGTTCCACGAAAAAAAACATTGTAAATTTTCTGCCTGTGGATATTTTTGTTGGCAACTTTGTAATGGTGTGCGTACTGAGTAGGGACCTGGACCTCCCTTTCCTAAGTCCAAACTATTGTGGGCCTGATGAAGGATGGAGATCTCTAACTCCCTTCTTTTGAATATAATACTAACTTTACTTTAAAAAAAACCATAAAATAATTAGAATATAGTGATAAAAATGAAAAAATTGGAAAATTATATGTTGACTTATGCATTTCTATTCTTCAAATTTTTTATATTTTCTAAACAAACACACCCAAAATCATAAAAATTTAGGCCTATAGCCCAATTTATTAGTATATGAGAGTGCCACACTCTAAGTATGCCATATACAATTTTAAAAGTATATTTTATTATTTTTAGTTTAAATTAGTAATTAGATTTGTGCCCATCTGACATTGAAAAAAAAAAAAGATTTGTGCCTGTCAGATTAGCCCGCAGATCAATCTGGTTTGACCCATTATAGTTTTTAGCATGGTGAAGGAACGGCTCTAACTAGTAACTACGTTAGGTCACCGCCTGGGTGCAACTTGGGCCGGGTTTGACCCGAACCCGACAGAGGGCAGTGTTGAAACTCTGCTTTTTCAACCCGAACCCAATTTTTGAGCCCGGACCCGGACCGAAATCAAACAGATATCGGTCTCGAGTTCGGGTAAGCCCGAACCCGAGGTTAAATTTAAAAATATTAATATTTTATATCATACATCAACGTCACAAGAGCTTTGCAGTAGACGTGACAGATGTGCTTTGTTGCAATCTTCACTCTTCAACAAGAATTATGATCTTCTACGACCGGTCGTTCCGTCGCAGTGGGAACGACCAGCCTTTGTTGCCGTTGGATAATGCGGGAAAGATGGGAGCCGTTGGATGACGAGGGAAAAGGCTGCAACCGCGCAGGCATATTAAATGAGAGCTGAAATATTTCACAGTCCCCTGTCAGAGGGAAATATTTCCCTCTGGCCCTCCCGCTGCGGCTCCAGGAATCGGCTCCCGCTCGCACTCTCCCTCTCTCCATCTCTTTCCTCCCGCGCGCACTCCCTCTCGCTGTCTCTCTCGTCTCCCGCACCTCCCTTGGCTCCAGCTCCTCTCTCCCAGGAAATCCTCTCTTGCCTCCCGCTCGGGCTCTCCCGTCTCTTGCTCGGGCTGTCACCGTCTCCGGCAGCGGCACCATCTACCCAGGCCCCGACAGGTAAATCGTCCCTCTCCCTCTCCCGTTTGCTCTCCCCTGCTCCGATTTCCCTCACACCCCATTCCTCTCTCCCCCATTCCGTGATGGGCGGCGGCAGCGTCTCACGCCCCCAGATCAGCCTTTTCCCGCCGCACGAGTACTAAAATCCTGTTGGGCAGTCATCTTGATTGCAAATAATTGGAATGTACGTAGATGTTGGATTTTTCATGTGATTCGCAAATTTGTAACTATGCTTTTGGAGAGCATTTTATGGTGCTGGGATCGTTGATGCTGGAATGCTTTTAAAAATTCTTTTTAACTTGAATTAGATATACTTCAATGGTGCTGGGATCGTTGGAGATTTTTTTTCACCTTAATTTTAGGCCCACCTCAATAATGAAATAAAAATCCAACCAACCTCGATATTGTCACCTTAACTTCATTTTTTCTAGCATGGCACCAAAAATTCTCAGATGAGAATACCTACTTAAAAAAATATAATCATTAGTAAATTAAGAAAATACTTAATATAATTCTAATAAAAAATGCATTAAGATGTCATATTATTTTATATCACTTATTCAAATAGGATTAGGAAGGATATTTTAGACTATTTAGACATTGAATATTTAGCTTTGAAATTGATATATAAAATAATAAAATAAGTAATTTCATTAAGCTGATTTACACAGTTTCTAGATGGGCTCATGTGCATCTTTGATTTAGATGAAACTTGGTTAGAGATTAGATAAATTAGACTTTGATGGTCAGATTAAGTGAGTTAGATTTTGATTCCCCATCAAGATGGTACCAAAAAGGGCTGGTACAAGTGAAATATTCGATAGTCCGGCAGCATAGAGTATTTCCCTTTTGGTTTTGTACGCTCATTTTCAATCAATAGTTCTGTTCTTCGATATTATTTCCCCCATTTCCCCTGCTTTTCTATGCTCTTCTTTTTCGTCTTTCCTTCTTCAGCAAAACAAAATTTCATACCATCAACCAAAGCAGAAGAGGGTATTATTATTATTATTTTTTCATTGAGTGCAGATGGCTCTTTTAGCAATCGTGGCGGTGGTAGCCGTAGTAGTCATTCCATGGCATATTGTACAGAATCAAATTTTCATTGGATTTTGCTCATAACCATACAAATGGTCATCTTATTGATATGGTGGATTAGAAAGTTAAATGAACATGCTTATATTCATTTTAGAATAGTTAAATGAGCATGCATACTTACATCAGTCTTGTTTTGGTTGTTGTGAGAATTATATAATGCACTCTTTTTTGAAATTGACATTCTTACATAGTTTAGACATGCACTATGAATGTTCGATTATGGGCTTTAGTCTCCTTAGCTATAGCTAGCTAGGCTTTAAGACAACTGATCTACCTGCAGCTCTACTGAGAAACAGTATACACTGTGAAGGTAACTGCATGCCCGAAAGAGGTCAGGACCCAGAGTTCTAATAATTTAGGATGGTATCCAATTAGGTTGAGACCGTAGTTGGTAGAATGTCATTGTTTTTTTCTCTAAACAATTGTGGGTGGCAGATAATTTTCATTTCATTCACATGGAACAATACATGGGCTGCACTATGGAGTCAATGCAATTGGATTCAATGAATGCGGTGGAATGTGCTTTACCTGAGGTTGTGATAATGGAACATGAGTCAGTGAGCGAGGCGGTTCCTAATGGAAGTCCAAATTTAGATAATATCCTAACGGACGGGATGTTCACACCTTATGCCCCGAATGAGATAACACCAAAGGTTGGCATGACTTTTGTATCCATAGAGGCAGCGTACGAGTTTTATAATAATTATGCGTGGCACTGTGGTTTTAGCACAAGGAAGAATACTAGTCGTAAGTCAAAGTCTGGTCAGATATTGAGGCAAATCTTAACATGCTCAAGAGCTGGCCCTGGTCTAGAGAAACGGAGTAGTAAAGGTGGTTTCATAACGCGATGTTCGTGTCCTGCTAAAGTGTACCTGAATTTGAGTCAAGAAGGCCATGCTTATCATATCACTCAGTTTGTACCAATACATAACCATGCATTATGTACTCCAACGAAGACTCGAAAACTGCGATCACACAAAAAGTTAACTGAAGATGATTTGAATCTAATATCATCTATGAAAGCCTCTGGGATTGGGGTGGCGCGATCTATTACCTTCATGAGGCATGAAGTAGGAGGCCCTTCTCATCTTCACTTCTCTGAAAGGGATGCTAGGAATGCACTAAGGCAAAAGCGACAAATGATGTTCGGAGGTGATGCGAACAATCTGTTGCGTTTTTTTCAGCGAAAGAGTCAAGACGATTCTCAGTTCTCATATGAAATTCAAATTGACGAAGACATGAGATTGACGTCTTGTTTTTGGGTTGATGGGAAGTCGAAGGAAGACTACATTGTTTTTGGTGATGTTGTATGCTTTGACACCACTTACAAGACAAATGAGTACGACATGCCTTTCGGTCCATTTGTTGGTGTTAATCACCATAAACAATCAATACTGTTGGGAGCAGGCTTGCTCTTTGGCGAGACAATCGAGGACTTCAAGTGGCTGTTCCAAACATGGGTACACGCAATGGGTGGTGTCCACCCGAAGACCATTATAACTGATCAAGATGCAGCAATTGGTGCAGCTGTTAAAGCTATTTTTCCAAACACAACGCACCTATTGTGCTTGTGGCATATATGTAGAAAATTGCCCGAGAAATTATCACATGTCATCCATGAGCACCCAACTTTCAAGAGCAAGTGGAATCATTGCTTATATGGCACTGAAAGCGAGGTTGAATTCGAGGAATGTTGGCAAGCGATGGTTCATGAATTCAAATTGGAAGAGAATGCCTGGTTGGGACACATGTATGAAATACGTCAACAATGGATTCCAACTTTCACACAAAATTCTTTTTCTGCTGGCATGAGGACCACAGCTAGGAGTGAAAGTATAAATGCATATTTCGATGGATTTGTAAGTCATAAGTCCAATCTGGTTGATTTTGCTGAGGGATATGATAAAGCCGTTGAGCGCAGACGCGAAGCACAGGAGGAGGCAGATTATCGTACTTTGCATGGGGTACCTGTATTGAAAACAACACTTACGTTGGAAGCTCGTATGGCAAAAGTGTATACATTGAATTTGTTCTTATTATTTCAAAAGGAGCTGGAGCAAAGCCTCTTATATTTTGCTGAGAGAATAGAAGGAGAGGGCACAATACAACAGTGGCGAGTGCACCATTGTGAAGATGAAGATGAAAGTAAACTAAAGCTTGTAACATGGAATGCAGGGGAGTTAGTGGTTGCCTGTCCATGCATGAAATTTGAATCTTTTGGAATGAGTTGTAAGCATATTCTCGCAATACTTCGATTTCTTAAAATGAAGTCGATGCCTCCTTTCCTCATTATGGCGCGGTGGACACAAGGTGCAAAATCTCAATTTAAACGTCCATCCACATTAGATGACAATGAGTCTAGGCAGTGTCCTGCTGTTCGCAATCATGCATTGTCAAAGTGGTGCAGTTATATTAGACACAAAGCTTTGCATAACTTAGATGCATTCGAAATTGTCAAAGTTAACATGGAGCAGATGATGATCGCGCTTGATGCGTTACCCAATCAGCCGCCATGTGTCGAGGCTCGTCTCCTCGATGGAGTTCAAAACGATGGGGGTGGAGTTGCGATTGACAACTTCGACGAAAATATAAATGGTCCAACAGTTGCATTTGAGCCGCAGTCCTCTCAGGCATTCAGCATAGATTCTCCACATGTCACACTCAGAAAGGGAAGATCATCAAAACGCATGAAAGGAGCCTTGGAGGCATTGCGTGGTGGTTCCAAACTTTGTCGTGGATGTAATAAATTCGTGGTTGGCCACGATAAACGCAACTGTCCTGCACTTAATTATCCTAATGTCCCCACTGTGTCTGAATCTGTTGATGATACATGCATATCTAGAGGTCGAGGTCAAGGACGACGAGGTAAATTTTTTATTTACGTTTTCTTATAATATGCTTGTGATTTGGCATTTTCATGACATCTGCTTTATAATTATATTCTTTTAAGCTTTTGTCTCTCTCACACTTAGAGTTTATTACTGATCTTTTGGTGTTCACTTTAGGGACATGTCTCATTTAACTTACTTACTCGAATGTATGTTTTTATCAGGTGGGCATAGATGAGATGGCTTCAGCTTCGACGGGATTCTCTAATGCTAATACTCACATAAATTGCAATTGTTCATGTGGTGAACCGGTTATTATGTTGACATCCCATACTAAAAGAAATCCTGGTCGGCGTTTTCTACGGTGTCCATATTTCAGGGTATGACATTGCTATACTACTCATTTTATTCAAAGTAAATATACAGGATGTGTATAGTATGCTTATATCCATAGCTGAGATTAATTTCCTCAAATGAACAGGAACCAAGAAAGTGTTGCAGTTTTTTCAGATGGGTGGATCCAGGCTCCGCGATGAAGACTGGTGTTTTATCAAAGGAGGAAAGTAGGTTGAAAATGCAGGAAGAAAGACAGCTTATACCATTGGACCATGATGAGATTGTGGCGGATATTGGAGATGTGGTTCATTGCGTTACAAATTTAAGGGAGATCCAGATCGCAGAGATCAATGAAATAAAGCAAAAGCAGAAGGCCACAACTGATGAATTAAAAGGTGAAATGCAACACTTGAAGGAAATCTTAGTCTTGAGGGATGTAGAACTGAAGGAGGCTTTTGCAAAGAGAGATAAGGATTTGCTCAACTTGAAGAGAATTATGCTCATCTTCTTTGCTGTAGTTGTCGTATATGTTGTTCTTAACTATAAATAGATATTGTAAGCTATAAGCATAAGTACGTATGTAGACTGCTTCCAGGTTGATGTGAAAAACTCCTATCATGTAGAATTCACATATTGCTATTTATATAGATCTAGACTGTTATCTTCTTTTATTTTTGATCTTGATCTAGATCTGAACTGCATGATTTAGATGTAGAATGGAATCACAGTGAAAAAGTTGGCTATTGAATCTGTTGATGGTACACGTATACTTTTATAAAGCTATAATTAGCTCAAGAATTAGCTCAAGAATCTGTTTAGAAGCTTTTATTTTTCTAAACTAGACACGTAGGCCATTGGATGTTTTTCTTTTAGCCTAACCAACTATAATTAACAGTCGAATTTCCATTTGGATTTAGTGAAAAGATGGAGGTGGAAACCTCTTGGTCGGTGCAAATTAATCCAGTTGCATGTGACGGCCAGGAGTAGAATTTCTGGATGCTTCATCTGGCCACTTGAATTGGTATTGTTTCCCTCGCGTTAACGTTTTATTTTAAAAAAAAATTGTGGTTGGCAGCTCATTTTCAATGATTCCATTTCAGTTTGGGCATATGTTTGGGCATATCAACCACAAAAGTACTGTGCACGAGGATCATATGGCTCTCCTTTGCTCACATGATCCTTTCCCTTTCCGCATCATTTCCCTGCTAGTTGGGTTTGGACATGTTTGGACTTTTCGGGGCATGCTTTCACATTCAAAGGTCGTTTTCACACACACAAGTCAAACACCACGTTAATTAATCCACGCAGAAGACTCAACACTTCTGAAACTTGTTGTTTTCTCTTTTTAGATTATCTCACTACTGAGATTTTAAAGCAGCAACATTACAGATGTGAGGCTAATGAAAGCAGAAACAGAATGTTGATCAACAATCTATTCTTGATGTAAAGCGTGGAGCAGTTGGATCCACTGAACTGGGCTCTCACTCGCCTTTGCAAAAGGAAAGAACGGTTCCTTTCCTATTGCTTGCCTGATGAAACTGTCGATGGAATCATGACTTTGCTTTTCGGTTTTATAAACCATCTGCCCAAGCTTCATTTCATCACGTGTGCTAGAAGTTTGTAGAGCCGCTGGCATCTGGCAGCACCAAAAGCTCATCTGGATCACACCGCTAAGGTACTGGAGTGCGCCAGGGGTGGTAAACAGAAGCTCCCGAAGGGCCTGGCGGTTGGATTCAACATTTAAATATTGATCCTAGCAAGGCGCTTGCCTATTGTGCCAGTGGACTCGTCAGCAGCAAGAATTCCCTTTCCAGGGGTGCCCATGTAGGACGCATTGGCAATCAGCTCATCTGCATGCAAAAGGACAATTAGCTTAGCATAACTTGTAACATATAGGAGATCTCAAAATCAAGATACCAAGGAACAGAACCCATCTTCTCAATGTCACCAGCCATTTTGAAACTTAATTCATACATAGGAGACTAAGCATGATAACACAGACCACAAAAGCATTTTTACATTATACAGTTTCCAGTATTTTAAAAACTGGATCTAGTAATACAAAGCTAGAAGAACCAAAAGTTGCACATTTTCAATCTGGATTCCAAGTGACCCAAATGAAAACATATACTTCAGTAAATAAAATCCATGAGTCTGGGGTAGATTCAACATTAATGTAACGCGTTTTAATATGAAAGAGTATCTAATACAATGTCAACCAATTTTGATGGTCAACATATTCCTCTACATGAACTGCAGTAACAGACTAAATCACAGCTCCAAATTCTCATTAACAGAAATTTCAATGGAACTAGAGATCATTGCATTGTAGTGTTGTAGATGCAACAGTGAATCAGATTGCAAAGATAAAACTCGGCATGCAGAAATGAACGTGCATCAAATGGATACCTAATTCAGGATGGCACGCGAGACTAAGACTCCCATATTTTGGTTGCAGGAATACTGGTTCCTTTTATAAGTTTCAGTGAAATGCCAGGTCAAACATGCTTTCTAAGAGAGAAGAATACAGCTGCAATGAATCTGGATGGAATTACATACTCTATACAAGATTGTGAAGTCGACTAGAAAGTGGCGAGAATTTAAAATTGCCAAGTCTGGGTTTCGGATAATTCAAGAATATATATAGGTAATTATGATCGTTGTGAAAAAAAAATCTCCAACGATCCCAGCACCATTGAAGTATATCTAATTCAAGTTAAAAAGAATTTTTAAAAGCATTCCAGCATCAACGATCCCAGCACCATAAAATGCTCTCCAAAAGCATAGTTACAAATTTGCGAATCACATGAAAAATCCAACATCTACGTACATTCCAATTATTTGCAATCAAGATGACTGCCCAACAGGATTTTAGTACTCGTGCGGCGGGAAAAGGCTGATCTGGGGGCGTGAGACGCTGCTGCCGCCCATCACGGAATGGGGGAGAGAGGAATGGGGCGTGAGGGAAATCGGAGCAGGGGAGAGCAAACGGGAGAGGGAGAGGGACGATTTACCTGTCGGGGCCTGGGTAGATGGTGCCGCTGCCGGAGACGGTGACAGCCCGAGCAAGAGACGGGAGAGCCCGAGCGGGAGGCAAGAGAGGATTTCCTGGGAGAGAGGAGCTGGAGCCAAGGGAGGTGCGGGAGACGAGAGAGACAGCGAGAGGGAGTGCGCGCGGGAGGAAAGAGATGGAGAGAGGGAGAGTGCGAGCGGGAGCCGATTCCTGGAGCCGCAGCGGGAGGGCCAGAGGGAAATATTTCCCTCTGATAGGGGACTGTGAAATATTTCAGCTCTCATTTAATATGCCTGCGCGGTTGCAGCCTTTTCCCTCGTCATCCAACGGCTCCCATCTTTCCCGCATTATCCAACGGCAACAAAGGCTGGTCGTTCCCACTGCGACGGAACGACCGGTCGTAGAAGATCATAACTCCTTCAACAATGGCGTGCTCTACTACTCTCTCCTTTAATCTTTTCACTTTTTAGCATCCAGAGTCCAGGCAAGCCGCAGCCCGCAAGGTCCCATTTTCACGCTGCATTTTCAAGCTTCAAGGTCTCCTTTTGGCGCTGCATTTTCAAGCTTCAAGGTCCCATTTTTGCGCTCGCATTTTCAAGCTTCAAGTTTCGGCCTTTTCTTCTCTGCTTTCAGCAGTTTCTGAGCAGGCCGCAGCTTCCATCTGCCCGCTTGGCTACATCGCCTACGTCGCCGTTGGTTCGTCGCCTACATCCCGGTAACTTTTTTGTTCTTGATTTTTTTTAGAAAAAAATCGTTTTCACTGTAGGAAACCCAAGCTGAACAGTTGCTCTGCGTCTACTCTGTGTCTTCTCCGAGCTTCCCCGAGACTGTCATCCTTTTGTTGTCATTGACTCTTCTTATCTAGCATGCCTTTTTAATGGTTGTTGCTGCTGACTCTTGCTATCCAGTGTGCATTTTTGGTGGCTATCTACTAGCTCTTGCTATCTGAACAGCTTTCTCTGCAATAACCGCACCCATTGTTCTCTGTTTCTCCATTAAAAGCTAGAGTCTCTAACTCCAACAGCGTCCATCTGTCTTCCGCAATTGTTGGCAACCATGATTGTCCGCAGCTGTCTTTCACAATTCTGGTGATGGGCAAAAACTCCTACAAATCTAGTCACACACAATCAAACTAGTAGCACTGTCTTGCAAATCCTCTGCAATATTGTCTGGTATTAACGCTCATCCCATCTAGACGGGGTATTTTTTTCTCATCCATCTGCTGCTGAGAAGTAAGAATCCAAGCATACTATGGAATCTTTAGATTATCTGCTCAGATTCATTCAAGTATCGAACCCACATTCTCATTTTTCTGACTGCTAGATCAGGCGTTTCCGATCTGTCACAGTGGCTTCTGATTTCAACCTTCTGATCAATCAACAACAAAAGGGCTAGATTTGGTGTTCAACATTAGCTACGATTCATTCCTTGGGGATGATTTTATTCATACTTGTTCTCAGTGATTATTCATCTATGTCGTAAGCAACAAAGTTTTGTGCATCGTTTGATTTTACAGGGTCGTCGCTCTCTTCGGAATGGTTAATTATTTAAGAATTAATTGTTACAAATGAAAACAACATTAATTATTTAAGAATTAATTGTTAGAAATAAAGTAAATAGAAACTATGTAAATGGTAATTTAGAAATGTCTATTTTTACTCAGCATGCATAATCATTCAAATTTCAATCTGTGTAAATGGTAATTTAGAAACATGTACTTCTACGTTCTTCAAAATACAGTTATTATTCTACTTGATGCAAAGAGAAGACTCAAAACAAGTTTCTTTCTTTCTACTCTTAAGCGGTATTTGAATTTTTCTTGCTTTCATATAATAAATTATTTTTTAAACTTTTTTATACAATAGTTTTATGATAAAAATTATATATAGGATGAGTAACAAAGAAATATTAATATGAGAATGACAACCCGAAACTCAACCCGAGCCCGAATTTCAAAAATAGGGTTAAGGTTGAGGTTTACAAATAGGGTTAGGGTTAGGGTTAGGGTTGAAGTTTTACAAATAAGGTTAGGGTTAGAGTTGAGGTGAACCTGAGTTTCATAAGCCCGAGTTGCACCCCTAGTCACTGGACCTCACCCTAACAGACTGGTTTTACGGCACCATATCTGTGCGCGCTCTTCCCCACGCAACCGTATTTTCGTAAGTATTCAATGAACGTGAGGATAATCAATAATGCAAAGAAAAATGATCATTTGAGACTGTTCACTTCTTGCCAGTAAAAAATAATAATAAATTTTTGTTTTCTTCAAAAATATTTTATTATTAATTTACTTATATTTAATTTATAAATTAACTTTTATTTTTTTGGAGATATATTTATATTAAAATTTTAAATATAAAAATATTTTAATCATGTTACAACAATTTAAAATGACCAAAATGTTCCTATATTTGAAAATTCAAAATAAATATATACAAGTTTCTAAAATGATAAAAATGAGTCCGATTAAATATACCTAGATAATAATTTTATAAAAAAATTTTAAAAATATTTTTTGAACCGATCTAAAATTGCTTCATATTTTTAATTTTGCAAAACTGCAAATGATCTTGGAATTCTGCATAAAATTTTTCACTATATCCATTCCATTAGTATTTCATGATAACTTGTACATTCCTTCAGGTTTCATGGATGACCAAAATGCTCAAATGTTTTAATGAAATGAAAAAAATGATAAAAATCCGTATATGAACATGGATGACGATTAAAATTAGAGAAAAATATGAAAATACCATTGATAATTTCAAATATTATTTTCAACTGTTATTATCATTCCATAAAAAAACTATTATTATCGTCCCAAATTTTGTAAAAACCGTTGCAAAAAAAAAGATATTATTAAAGAATAAGATTTACAAATAAATATTTTAATAATAAAAATAAATTTAATAATATTTTTATTAAACAAAATACAAGAGAATGCTTCAAAACAAGAAATTTTTTTTAGAAATACATCTCACATAAAATAAAAAAAGATATTATTAATCTATTTTATGTGAGATGTATTTCTAAAAAAAAATTCTTGTTTTGAAGCATTCTCTTGTATTTTGTTTAATACAAATATTATTAAATTTTAAAAATTTACATGATAAATAATTTTAAAAATTAATTTTTAATATTATTATAGAGAATACTTTTAAATTTTTAAAATTATTTTTTAAAACTATTCCTTGAATTAAATACACTACTTTCGCCTTTATAAAACCTAGAAAATTTTCACAAATAAATAATTCAAAATTAATTTTTATATTATAATAAAATATACGAGAATACGTTTAAAATAAAAATTTATTTTTTTGAAAAATTCTTTGCATGGATTAAATTAATTCCCTATTTGTCAAATTTAGAAAATTCTCACGATAAATGATTTAAAAAGTAATTATCTAATGTTATAAAAATACAAGAAAATACCTTTATATTATAATATTAAAAATAAATTTTTAATATTGTTTATCATGGAAATTTCTAAGTCTAACAAACAAGAAATTAACCCATTTATTATGAAGAATATTTCTAAATAATTTGGAAAATTCTTCAGTAATCTCTTACATTTTCTATTATGCTTTTAGAAAAAATTTAAATGTATTATAATTTGAATTTTAAAATATCAAAGGCACATGATTAATTATTTAGGTGAAGAATATTTTTATTGAAAAAATTTTATATTTTAATTTATTTTCTTCATTTTATTATATTATGAAATAGATTTTAAATTTTATTTAGATCAAAAATTTCAAATTCTAATTGGCACGTAAATCAACTTATTTAATGCGAATGATATTGTTAAAAAATATTTTTTATACTTTAAAGTATCCAGTTATACTTTTCTATTATAATATTCTAAAAAATTTAAAATTATTCAACGTGAGAATTTTCAAAATGTGATAAATATAAAATTGATCTATTAATGCTAAGAATGTTTTAAACAGTATACTTTTTTAGTGCCCTATCTATGAATTTTCAATTTAAGACTGTTCCGGCCTCGTGAAAAATTATATCATAAACTTGGTTAAAGATAAAATTATTTTCCTGCGGCTTTGAGAATAAATGCTTAATTAATTTTCCAGCAAAATTTTAAAGCATCCAATTCTTTAACCGAGTCCGAAAAATACATCACAGAAATATTTTGCATTGTGTTCCACATTCTGATTTTACATCTCCAACGAGAAAACCCTTGATTAAAAGAGCTGAATACAATGGTCCATAAAAAAATGCTTAATAATAATGAAGTGCGTAGAAGATCATTCTACGTCTTTACAAGTGCACGAAAAATCGTGTCTGACAAAAATATAAAAATAAGTGAGTACACTTCGCCCCGCGCCGTGACTCGAATGTGAGGTATATGACGCCACGCGCCATATCTTAAATATGAAGTACATGACGCCACGCGCCATGACTTAAATGTGAGGTACATGACGCCACGCGCCATGACATAAATATGAGTTTACGCTTAGCCCGTCGACCAGCGATGACTCGGTTTGGGAACTAGTGAGGGGCCCGTCGGCTACACTAGTGACCCTACACAGCAAACTAAGTGCGCTCTTAGCTTCTGGATTTACACAGCAGACCAGCGTGTCCCGCTTTCAGCTTCTGTATTTATACAAGAAACCAGCGTCTCCCGCATTCAGCCTCTGGATTGAACAATTGGGTGGTTTTACCAAGAAATGGATTCAACCCGGATTTTAAAAGTATGTTTGGGTCATTTTTGACCAAAAAAAGTTTGGGCCCAACTGGGCTTGTTGACAAGAGTTTGGGCCATCTTGGGCTTTTTGGAGAGTTTTGGGCCATCATGGGCTTTTTGAAGAGTTTTGGGCCATCATGGGCTTTTTGAAAAGTTTTGAGCCATCTTGGGCTTTTTGTAGAGTTTTGAGCCATCTTGGGGCTTTTTGTAGAGTTTTGGGCCATCATGGGCTTTTTGTAGAGTTTTGAGCCATCTTGGGCTTTTTGTAGAGTTTTGGGCCATCATGGGCTTTTTGAAAAGTTTTGAGCCATCTTGGGCTTTTTGTAGAGTTTTGAGCCATCTTGGGCTTTTTGGAGATTTTTGGGCCATCATGGGTTTTTTGAAAATTTTTGAGCCATCTTGGGCTTTTTGGAGAGTTTTGGGCCATCATGGGCTTTTTGAAAAGTTTTGAGCCATCTTGGGCTTTTTGGAGATTTTTGAGGCTCGGATTGAGCGAAGAGGTCATCATTTTTTTTTTTTTGATATATATATATGTATATATATAATAGAAAATATACTTAACCCGTGTGTCAATTCAACCCGCCAGTCGGGGAGTATCCACGTTGGGAAAAGTAGTTTTTGAAAATAATATATATGTATATATATATATAATATACATATATATTTTTTTATTTTATTTTTGAAAGAGGGAAAGTATACTTAACCCGTGTGTCAATTCAACCCGCCAGTCGGGGAGTATCCACGTTGGGAAAAGTAGTTTTCAAAAATAATATATATGTATATATATTTATATATATATATATATAATATACACATATATATTTTTATTTTATTTTCAAAAGAGGAAAAATATACCTAACCCGTGTGTCAATTCAACCCGCCAGTCGGGGAGTATCCACGTTGGGAAAAGTAGTTTTTGAAAATAATATATATGTATATATATATATATATATGTATTTATATATATATAATATAACACATATATTTTTATTTTATTTTTAAAAGAGAAAATATACTTAACCCGTGTGTCAATTCAACCCGCCAGTCGGGGAGTATCCACGTTGGGAAAAGTAGTTTTTGAAAATAATATATATGTATATATATATTTATATATATATAATATAACACATATATATTTTTATTTTATTTTTAAAAGAGAAAATATACTTAACCCGTGTGTCAATTCAACCCGCCAGTCGGGGAGTATCCACGTTGGGAAAAGTAATCTTTTTGAAAATAATATATATGTATATATAGATATATATATATAATATACATATATATATTTTTATTTTATTTTATTTTTAAAAGAGGGAAAATATACTTAACCCGTGTGTCAATTCAACCCGCCAGTCGGGGAGTATCCACGTTGGGAAAAGTAGTTTTCAAAAATAATATATATATATATTTATTTATATATATATATTTATTTATATATATATATATAATATATAAAGAAGGAACTCTCTCTTCTTTTTTTTTTTTTAACTAAAAGAAAAAAAAAATATATCTGTGGAGAACTCACGCTCTCTTCTCCTTGAGCGCGAGAGAACTCCTTCTCTCGTCTTCGCCGTTTTCCTTCAAAGTTCTCTCCTGTTCTCCCCTCTCGTTTTCTCTGTCCGTCCTCTCAATGAGTAGCCGAATGCGGCTATTTATAGATTTTTGCCGGGTCCGAAACAGGTTCAGCAGCTGCTGTTGTTCCCGCGGAACTCCATTCCCGCGGAACTACCTCCACGCGGAATTTCGTTGCCGCGGAACTGCGTCCATGCGCGGAACTGCATTCACATGGTATTTCGTTGCCGTGGAATCGTTTCCGCGGAACTTCGTTTGCTTGGGCACCAAGCTGCACTTGCACGGAACCGGATTCACGCGGAACTGCTTTCCCGCGGAACTGCACTCACGCGGAACCGCTTTCCCGCGGAACTGCACTCACGCGGAACCGCTTTCCCGCGGAACTGCATGCGGAGCCGCTTCCCCGCGGAACATGCTTCTACCGGACCCACTTGAAGACGATTCCAAGCAACCGCTTCTGCCACCGCAGCAGCTAGAAAGTGCAGCAAGCAGCAGCCGCAGAGGGCCAAAATGCAGGCCGCTCCGG
The DNA here is from genome assembly GCA_030490835.1 of Annona cherimola. Lineage (NCBI taxonomy): Eukaryota > Viridiplantae > Streptophyta > Magnoliopsida > Magnoliales > Annonaceae > Annona > Annona cherimola. The sequence goes on along the minus strand of CM059971.1, from coordinate 98,108,924 downwards.
TAACGATGTCGATTAGCAGAATCAGTCCTAGTCTCTTCTTCCTCTTCTTACCTGCGTTCCCACCGCCAGCAGGAGGGTTGCGCCGCCGTGGCGAATCTCGACTGGGACCGCCGCTGCCACATCGTCTCCGGCTTAGCGGCCGCGCTTTTCTACCTCCACGAGCAGCTAGAGACGCAAATCATCCACGGGATGTGAAGACCAGCAACGTCATGCTTGAACTCACTGTCGGATCTTCCATATGAACCTTGGTTCGACTTCTGGTGGAGCTACTCTGTTTGCTTTGGACCTCCTTACCAGCATGGCTGGGATGCAGCTCTGGGTTTGTCCATTTTTCTCTCCTGCTGAAAGAATCTCTCGCTTCGGTCTTGAAAATGCCAGAGCTGGCAGTTCTTTTCCTCTGGGATCTGAGGCCTTTGGGACTGTGATGCAAACGGATTCCACGGAAAGTAGTCAGATTCCTTGAAAATCCAAATAAGGGATACCACCCCTAGTCTAGGAACACGTCTCTGGCATAAAACACAGAGGAGAGAATCCACAGCGAAGACGATCTTCAAGAGATGAACCGAACGATTCGTCTCGGCGATACTCCTGCAGCTTGAATATCAACTCTTATCTCGAGACCGGAGCTTCTCCTTCCCTGGCGTGTATTGCTAGTCCGATCTGGCGTAGTAGCCCAGCGGTTCCTTCATTTCAGAGCTTCTTCCTGCTCTCTCTTTCTGCTGAAATGGAAGAAGGCCCGCACTCATCGTGGTTCGCCGGAGATCGATTGGCCAACGCCAGGCTCCCATCCTCCGCTTTTTAGCAGTTGCCGCATGGAAATCTCCAGCGAATGCTTCGCTCCGGATCGTCTTCGGCCGGTTCTTTTCCGGCCTCACCGCAGCTCGACGCAGTTGGGTCTATGCTCGTCGCCTGATGCCTGCACCGTCTTCAACGCTGTTCGGATGGCCGGTCAGCGACAGCGACAAGGCCGCCAATGAGATTTTGTGGAATGGGATTGACACTGGTGTCCGCAGCAAGAAACCAACACGGCGCTCGCCAACGCCGCTGCCACCAGGGGCGGACTCCTGGTTTGATGATCTGACCGGTCTCAGCTTGCCGCTCTACAAGCAGCTGATTTTGGCCATGAAAGCTCGAGATCTCAGCTCGGATGTCATCGAAGGAGCGCTCATGGCCTACGCGAAGCGATCGATTCCTGGGTTGTCAAGATCGAGCCGCAAGCATTCGGTGACCTCCACGGCATCGGAATTAGAGCAGCGAGAGCTTTTGGAAACTGTGATCGAGAATCTGCCGTCAAAGAGCCGATCGGCGACGGCAGGCACCGGACCACCGACGAGATTCCTCTTCGGGCTGCTGAGGACGGCGAATATACTCCGGGCTTCGGAGGAGTCCCGGGCGGCTCTAGAGCGGAGAATCGGGCAGCAGCTGGAGCAGGCGACGCTGGATGATCTTCCGATGCCCAGCTACTCCTATCTGATCGAGACTCTCTACGACGTCGACTGCGTAGAGAGGATTTTGACGCATTTCCTGGAGGGGCTGGACGAGGGATCGACGGCGGCGGCAATCGGCCGTCGGCCCGGGGGGCTGAATGAGGAAGGTCGGCGATCTCCGCCGCCGATCAATCCGGTGATCTTGGTGGGGAAGCTGATGGACGGCTAACTGGCGGAAATTGCTTCTGACGCGAATCTGGAGCCGGAGAAATTCCACGCGCTCGCCGTGGCTCTCCCTGACCACGCCAGACTATTTGATGATGGGCTGTATCGAGCCGTCGATATCTATCTCAAGGCGCATCCGCGGATATCGCTGGAAGAACGGGAAAAGCTTTGCGGGGTGATGGATTGCCACAAGCTCACCTTAGAGGCCTGCACCCACGCAGCCCAGAACGAGCGACTCCCTCTCCGCGCCGTCGTCCAGGTCCTCATCGTCGTCCAGGTCCTCCATGGCCACCATTCTTCTTCAGGATCTGCTCCAGCACCTGCCGGGACCCGCAGGCAGCTCGAATGCAGACCGCCGCCGGGGACGACCGCCTTGGCCGGGTTCCGCCGGATGAGATTCTCCAGCTCCATGAAAATCTCCCGTATCGCTTCTTCGAGCCGCTTCAAGATCGTGCCAGCCTTCATTCGGATCGAAGTCGTAGCTTTTCCGCCGTTGGCGGTTCGGATCGAACGGATGAGACTCCCTGCTCTGCTCGATCACTGCCCAGAACTCGTCCTTCGGCCGGAACATGGCCTGCTGGAGGAGCTCGTCGGCGCGGCCGAGGCAGGCTGCGATTGGCTTCTCGGAGGCTAGCTGGTCCCAGTCGCGTATAGTGGTGAGCAGCTCGTCGATGGTTTGGAGGAAGGGGTTTGATGGTGGTGCAGCAGCGGCAGCTGCTGCGGCTGCGACTGGAATGGCTGGGAAGAGAAGGCAGCAGGCGTTTGGACGAGATTCCCCACGAGAGTTTGGCTGTAGGAGTCGACGATCTGACGCGTTTGGTCGAAATCCGACGTCGGCTCCTCCCCGGGGAGTATGATCTGAGTCGCATTTCCCCATTCGTAGTCTAGCATTGCCTCCTTTGGATCGACTGAGGGAAAAGGCCGGGACTTGCCAGCAGCTCAGGACGTCATTTTCCGGCGAAGGAAGCAGAATACTGAGTGGAATATCTTGCATTGATCGTTGGATCTGAGATCATAAGTCCGGGAGCTTCGTCCTGTGGGCTTTTGGGACGCCTTCTGCTCTTCGGAAGCTTGAAATCTAGTCCATTGCTCGAGTTTTGTATGGGAGAACTATTCTGATGCTTCGTAGCTTCAGCTCTCGATTTTACGGACATTTCCGGGAGAAGTACAGTCTCTGAAGGCGAATGCCGGGGGCCTTGTCATTTCTGGGTTTTCTGATGCTTTTTGATATTGATAGACTCGGAAATGGTTGTTTAACCGTTTCTATTTGGAATTCATTGTTGATTCGTTGATTTTTTTTATTTTTTTTATTTTTTTTTATTTTTAAGTGGACAGACGGTTCAAAATATACCTCATCAAAGACCTTTATTTTGGGTCCACATTGACCTCCAATCAAAACTTAACTTTCCCACTACCAAGCATGTGGATTAGGTATCATCATTAGCATAAAAATCGCTACCAGTGTTTGAGTCCCTAAGAAAGCCGTGTAGGTTGATTTTCTGATTCTCTCCTAGGTGAGTGTATCTTTTCAGATTCCTCTTAATACAGATGTATTTATAAAAATTCTTCCATAGTGTAAGGGTTAAATATGATTGATTATAATATCAATAGTCATAGTGTGTATGAAATACCAATAAAAAACTTAAAATTTTCATCATATTTAAAATAAATTATTCAACTTGAGATTAAGTTTCATCCAAAAAAGTGAGTATGACTCCCACTTATAAAAATGTGTAAAATCAAAGTGATAAGCTTGTTTAATTTATTTATTAATTTTAAGTTTTGTATTTAACATTTACATTGTCTAAGGTGTTATTTCTACATGGATAAATGACTATGTGAAGATTGTTATATTTTAATGCCTATTTAAATGAATCAAGCTATTTTTATTAATTTAACGTAATTATATATTGAGTAACTATTCAATACTTTCCATGCTCTTTATGCTTACCCTAAATTTTTCTAATCTTAAAACGGAGTTTTTAAAATATAAATTATTTATTATATTTAATATATTTTGTTTTATCATGCTATAAAAATAATTTTTATTGGAAACTTACATATTATACAAAACAACATCTTTTGAGAATGAATATATAATTATTAAACTTTTTTGGATGAAAATTATTAAACTTTTAGATATGTATAATATATAAAATTTTATAATAAATGTAAACTTTGAAATTATAAATAAATACACATGGATAAATATAATAAATGTGTTGGATTCAAAAAATCAAAATTGAAAAACTAAGGTGACATGGAACCTCGGTACTTATTATAAATGAGTCCGCTTCTTTATAATCCCATCTATTTTTGAGATTTTATGTTTCATGGAAAATTCAATCCGTTCACTATATTTTACATAATTTGTTTAGTTAGGAAATTAAGTTTCATTGAAATTTAATATGTGCATATGCCACATTTGCTCAAAAATAGTTATATTCATGTGTAAATTAGGAAAAAAATGCTTAGATGCATTCACATATGAGTTAGAATGTAGCAATACTTGATATAATAATTTATCCACACACTTACGATATTTTAGATGGTTTAGATGTTAAAAATATTATTTAAATTTTGATATTTAATATTAAATTATTTTATTATATTGATTTTAACTGTTTGTAGAGATGAGGTCCATATACAATGATACTAGACAAATGAAAAAGTTTCCATGATAATATAAATGATGCTAAATATAATGAATAAAATAAATTTTTCATCAACTATCTATATGTTAAGAATGAAGTGAGTTACATAAAGAGAAGATTTCATAGAAGTGCTCCCAAAAAATATGGAATTGTTTGCTCATATACATTTTAAAGCATGTATGACCTAATCAATAATTTAGTTGGCATAATTTGGCATTATTAATTATCATAATATAACTAATGATAGTAGTCCATATAAATTGTTAAAATTTGATTTCATCATCAAGTTGTGCTCGCTTTCGTTAATCAACGCATAGGCTAGTAGTATGAATGTGGGGTACATGAATATTAATCACGACTTCGAGTGCTGGCCATAGTGTGGTCTCATAACTCAATTGTGATCTAATTTAATAAAAAAAAGTTCAGCCCATGGGATGATATTTATGGCAGTTATTTAAATACTCAGCCTAAGAACGTAGACTATATTGTAAAACCAGTTATCATGTTTACGCTACTAAAATATTTTATTAGAAACTAAAAATTCGATAAACATAACAACTTTTGAGAGTGAATATATCAATATTAAAATATTTAAAAATATATAATTTATGAAAATTAAAAATATACATGATTTCTAAATTTATAAATAAATATACCTGAATAAACCTGGTGGTGGCGTTGGCTGCCCCATATGGGAATAGACACTAGTTTGAGTCTTGTGTTCAACTATTTACGCAGGTATTTATATTCCTCTCAAGAGGGGAGGTCGGTACCGGGGTCCCTCCAAGCGTAGGGGTAGGATTGTGAAAATGTACCTAATTATAATATCAAGTTGTCGCGGTGTATAAATATTAATAAAAAAAATATATTTTTAAAAAATATTTTCAGATATGCTGCGAATTTTAACCACAATTCTATGCCGACCCATATATTTTCAATAATTATTCCCACAGTCATGATTTCTCCCTGAACTCCTCACTTGTTAATGTCGTTAGAGTTTGTTCGCAAATACTATTAACACGCATGTGAAATAATTGATGTACTTCTGTAAATAAGAAAAAGAAAGTCGTAATATTAACTATATGTGGTTATAAAACTTCTGAAAAATCAACAACAACGCATGAAAAAAGTGGATGTTTTGGATAAAATGATGTCTCAATAATCTTGAATTGGATTTATAATGCTAGATTTACACCTGTCGACCAAAAATTGAAAGAAAATGTATTTAAAAAGAATTTGAGATGTATGATAATGAAATCAAAAAAATAATCTTAAACTAGTAGGGTTGCATTGATTATTTCATATAGTTGTTAATGGCAATTTCAGAGAATGTTTCAGGACACCTTGGTACAAAACCTCATTTTTTTATTTTTTTGAATTTTTTTGTAAGATTGCTAATTTAATTGTATTTAATCTATAAGCTAAATTTTAATATTTTTGAACATGTCTACATATATTTTTTAATTTTTTTTAAAAATAAGGGTACTTTAGCAATTTTTAAGTGACTAAAATATCTCTGTTTTTAAAAAATCAAAAATATATATTTATATATTTTCAAAAATTATAAAACTTAATACATAAGTTAAATACAATTATATTAACAACCTTATAAAAAAATTTCAAAAAAATATATAAAAAAGGTTTTACACCCTAGTGCTTGGGGCGTAATTAGTAACAGGTCGATCCGAACCCACCCGACCCGACTCGGTTTTGAAACAAGTTTAGATTTTATTTTTGAAAATTTTTAAAATTAAACCCAGTTTCGACGGCCACCGGAAAATCCGAAGTCAGTACGGGGTCTGCTTCACATCATCCATGATGCTTGAATGGGATAAGATTATCCAGTCATAGCAAAAATTCTTCAATTTTCAATATTATTATTATTTTTTTCTATTCGCAACATATATCGTTGCGTTCCCGTGCTATTCCCCTGGCCCATTCAAGCAAGGTGAATGCTTTGGAACTGGCGCTTGCTCTATTCTTACTTTCCTTTATAAAATTATTATTATTTTTTGATACATTTCTTTATTAAATTATTGTCTTCAATATTTTCGCCCCTGCTGTTTCCTTCCTTACCAAAAGCACCCTAGGTTGATAATTCTTTATTAAATTGTTGTCTTCAATATTTTCGTCCCTGCTGTTTACTTCCTTACCAAAAGCACCCTAGGTTGATAATTAGAAATTACCCCATCAAGATCAAGCCAGCCAGCCCATGATCAGCTTCTCTGGAGGCATCCACCGGCGCTTGCATCTCATGGCCGGAAAAGTAGGCCGCCTTGGTCAACCATGTCCTACGCGGAATTGAAGGGAAGATGGCTTTTAAGGCCAGTTAGTGTCCCGTCCCACACGCTTGCGCCCACTTGCATTCTTATCCCGATCGAGCGATCCCATCAACGTCCCATACATCTCGCACGTGCACCGAGTCAGATAGTATCACGTACTTTACTCGCCCTCGTTGAATGATCGAAAGACGCAGATATGCGCGTTGGCGGGTCCGAGTCCCACTAACAATTACGCGCGTGCAGTGCTGTCAATCTATAGATCTGGAGTCCGGACGGCGAGTCCGGCGTACCACTACCAGAATATAGTCAACGCGATGTACATTTTTCCGTTCTATGAAAACTGAGATTTATTTTAGGGTATGTTTGGTTGGAGGTAAAACTTTTGATGAAAAGTTTTTAAAGTAGAAGTTGTCAAATCAATAGAAAGTGATGTGATATAATAGGAGTAATGATGAGGAGTAAAAAGAATAAAGTTAAAATAGATAGGTTAGTTGTATGGGTAGTTGTGTAGAAATGATTGAAAAGTAGGGTAGTTTGTATAAAAAAATATGAAAAAATAATTAAAAAATAGAGTAATTATGGAGAGTGAAAAGTTTTAGATTGAAAAGTTTTAGTTGACACTTTTTTGCCCTAAACAAACACACCTTTAATGAATTCTTTACTGGTCCAACCATCCATAAAATCTAGGTTGAGTTTGGAAATGAATAAAACTTTCGATGAAAAGTTTTAAAGAGTAAAAGTTGTCAAATGATGTGATGTGATAGGGGTAATGATGAGTAGTAAAGATGATAAAGTTTAAATAGATAGGTTAGTTGTATAAGTATTTGTGTAGAAATGATTGAAAAGTAGGGTAGTTGTATAGGAAAATGTGAAAAAATAATTAAAAAATATAATAGTTGTGGAGATTGAAAAATTTTAGATTGAAAAGTTTTAACTTGACATTTTTTAACCATTGCCAAACATACTCCTAATCCGTGCCAAATTAAGTGAATTTAAGATCTTTAACTGCAGTTCATTGAATCACGATCTTCTCTGAGCCAACCCAATAAACTACGCGTACTAGACGGACGGAGCGGATTTTACGTTTGATTTGGTTTTTACGCAGGTGAGGAAAGATAAATCGGTAGGCCAAGCCATCGCGACGCAGGCTGGGGGTTCACAGGATCCGAGTGGGAGAGAGGCGGTCAAACCGCGGAACGCCGACCGTCTCATCAACGGATGAGAAAGACGAAGCCCAAGTAGATCCAACGGCCTAGAACAAATCTTCAATCATTCCTAGGGCTGCAACCGGACGCATCTCGTTTACTATTAATTCCTCTCATATCACCTCAGCGTCTCTCTTTCCGGCTCTGGTTCATCTTCGTCCGCAGCTCTTCCAACCGCAACCAGCCCTCCCTCTCCCTCGCTATTTACCCCCCTTAAATGCCCTGCTTTTCCACGTAACAATAAGACCTTTTCTTTTTCGCTGTCCCATCCTCTTCGCTGTCGATGATGCAATCTACTAACGGCTCAGATCCGCAACAGCAGCAGCACTGGATGCCGATGCATTATCCTTCTGCTGCCATGTCGATGCAGCCGCAGATGATACCTCAGCATTATCAGCCGCCGCATTTCATGGCGTTCCACCACCCTCCGCCTCAGCAGCAGACGCCGCCGCCCTCCTCTTCCGACGACAATAAGACGATCTGGGTTGGCGATCTCTACTACTGGATGGACGAGAATTATCTTCATAGTTGTTTCAGTCCGACCGGCGAGGTAAGTTTTCTCCTTTTGCCTATTCTGTTGATTTTCGCTGTTGGATTTTGTTCGACGTTTGTTAGGGCTTTTATCTCCCTGGTTTTTATTCATGAAGACAATGCTTTCTTTCATATTGTATACATTCTCATCTTTCGCGTGCTAAGTTGATCAGGTACTGTTTTTACGTGCCTGCGAAGTGAATTGTCGAAATTACCTTTGGTACTCACAAGAGATCTTTGAGTATTGCTTGGAAGGGATTATTCATCATATAACTCCAACTTGCAAGTACAACGGTTGTTAATTGGAGTCCGTATATGTAATTTCATAAACTTCATGATTTAAATGGGTATTAAAATTAGAAATTTTTGGCATTGTGACATGATCGATTTATGGTCATGCTTTATTTACCAACCTCAATAGTTGTTTCAGCCGTCAAGGAATTGTACTTAGATGCTTAAGCCTAACCCAACTCAGGTTGGGCTACATGAACACCCTCACTAGTAACACAGCACATGATATCCATCTGCTACGTTATGTCTATATCATATATCATATTTTCACGGTCGAATAGCATTGTCATTGACAATCGTGCGCATAAACCTAATCTTGTTTGCATATATATTAATTGGGATGAAGAGCATGACCTCTCAAGTCTCAACCTGACAGGTTGAGGCAAATCTTTCCTTTAGGTTAGGATTGATTTCAAGGTCAGGTTGACTAAAACTGCCACGGTAGTAAGGGCAACTGAAATCTTTGTCTGAAGCAGGGATTTGGTGAACTCATGAAGTTCCGAATTTTTCTATGTACTTCTGTTGTTTCGATGCCTTGTGATTCTGAAATAAAATCACGGAAAAAATGATATCGCTGATGGTATTGGCATTTTCCTTTGGTGGATTTGAGACTTGAGAGGATGAATGGATTATGGGAATTTAATATTTCTGGTAACTCTGACCAATTATCTGTTACATCATTGAACTGAATGATGATTTTTTTTTTTATTATCTCCATGTTGCTATTTTTGGTGTCATGTTCCATGGTTCTGTTTCCTGAAACTGGTGGGGTTTAAGTTCTGAAAGTGCAGTTTTTCTGCCATTGAGCTGATGTGATGGTCTGAGCTTCAAATTGCAGATTCATTTTAAGTTGGAGATTTAACTAAGATTTGAAGAATAGCCCTCCTATTATAAATATGACTGGAACACCTTTGTTCGGTGATTATTTATGACTAGCATCAATCTGTATCTGTTCTTTACTGGACCATATGCATTGCAGCCTTTGCTTATCAACCATCAGCTATATGTTAGCTTATGAATGACAAATGTTTTCTGGTTGGAAAATGTACTTCAGATTAGAATTTGAAGAGCACGTGTCTTATCTCGCTCTTATTCAATGACCAAATCTTTAGGCAACTTCATGTCTCGTGTTGCCTTCACTTTGAACAGATGCTGGATGTTCATTGCCTAGTAAAAATAATGCATGTTGGTGAATTTTTTGGCACTGTATTTGTTACAGGTTGTCTCCATAAAAGTTATTCGTAATAAACAAACTTGTCAGTCAGAAGGCTATGGATTTGTAGAATTTCTTTCACATGCAACAGCAGAAAAAGTTCTGCAGAGTTATAATGGCGCTACAATGCCTAATACTGACCAACCATTCCGGTTGAACTGGGCAACATTTAGCATGGGGGATAGACGTTCAGATGCTGGCTCGGATCACTCTATATTTGTTGGTGATCTAGCTCCTGATGTTACGGATACAGTGCTACAAGAAACTTTTGCTAGTAAGTATCCATCTGTAAAAGGTGCAAAAGTTGTCATCGATGCAAATACAGGTCGTTCCAAAGGTTATGGCTTTGTGAGATTTGGCGATGATTGTGAGAAATCACGTGCTATGACGGAAATGAATGGTGTATATTGTTCTAGTAGGCCCATGCGCATTGGTGCTGCAACACCAAGGAAGTCATCTGGATTTCAGCAATCTTATTCTTCTCAAGGTATTAGTTAATATTATTCCTTTCCATTTGCATCTACTAATTATTTCTGCTCTATTCTTTATCTTGTTAGTTGGGATCTCAGAGCCTGCGTTTTAGAAGTAGCTTTGGTGCAGACTGTTGCCACTTTTTCTTTATCTTTATAAGAGTGTATTTTTACATTTTTGTTTTGTTTTGTTTTGTTTTTTTTTTTTTAAAATATGATCTTGTGTATGTTTGCCTCCTTTCAAATGCTGGTGCACATTAGCAACACATTCTGGTTACTAAGGCTTCATTTGGCCAAGCGTTTAATTCACTGAATGTACCAAATGTACTGTTCATTTATGGGAAGTTGGTTAATTTAGCTTCTGACAAATGTGGATATTCGACTTCTATTTCCTGATTTTTTGGAGGCAACATGAATTTTGAGTTGCTAAACACATCAAAAAATTGGTAAACAGACTTTTTGCTGTATTTGCATGGCCAAACGAGGCCTAAGTTGTGCATTTTTTTTTTAATGCTTTTTTTTTTAATTGCATGAAGTTGCACCTGTGCTCGTGCTTACCAGAAAGAGAAGCAAAGCTGAAAATTTGAGATTGACATTTACAAATCTCCAGATATTGGAGAGGAATATTTTCTGGAAAGCTGCTATTCTCAATAACGAAGTGCCTCCCTCTCAGTATGTGTAAAATCTGAATCAGTGTCCTACTTAAGCTGACCACGGTGTATGCTGCATGTTGTTGCCTCAGGCCCTCATGTATGAGTGATGGCAAAACATAAGGGTTAATATTCCAGAATAAACTTCCAATTTTTTGTGTTCATCAACAAATGCCCTTCTTTAGTGCGTTCAGGATCGTCCCGTTGGTTGGAATCATATGAGAGACTTTCCATTCTCAATTTTTTCCCTATTTCCAATGTTACTTCCGCATTCCTTAATACATAATAATTCTATTTTTTAAATTCTCAATATTAGTTTTCTCATTTCTCAATAAACAACAATCCCTCATTTAATCTCCTCATCGAAATCTCATTCTATTGGATGATTTTGAACAGGTCCTAAAAGTAAGAAGATATTTTGAATGTATCGAAAATGTATTGGGCCCCACTTTGGTTTAACTTGGGTTACATTGTCATCTTTATCAAAGTTGTGAATGGGTTGCATTTGCTTAATAATCTATATTGAGTTCTGCTATGCAACCACACTTCTATGTGACCTCATCTATTTTTCCCATCTTGATGATTATGCCAATTCCATTTCGGGTGTATTTCAAAAGTAGTAAAACTTTTAGATGTAAAATTTTAGTGTAAAAGTTCTTGAAATAGGAGAATGATGTAATATATAGGGGTAATGATGAGAAGTGAAAATAATAAAGTTAAAGTTGTATGGGTAGTTGTGTAGAAATGATTGAAAAATAGGGTAGTTGTACGGGAAGATGTGAATAAATAATTAAAAATAGGGTAGTTATGGAGAGTGAAAAGGTTTATATCTAAACAAGCACACCTTTCATCTAACATTTTTTGAATTGTTTATATTATCACGAAAACCTTATCATTTGTTTATTATCATTGTGCATAGGTACCATCTAAAAATGTGTAAAATCAGATGTTAAATATCAATTTTAAGATTGTATTTTCAACATCTAAACCGTTTAAAATATCATTGTTACGTTGACAAATGATTCTATAAAGTATTGTTAGATTATAATGCATTTGTGAATGAATCTAGGCATGTTTTATTATTTATATATGAATATACTTTTAAGCAAATGTGGCTCATGCACATCTTTGTTTTGCATGAAACTGTCTCATATGTAATTAAATGATTCTAAATATGGTGGATGGAGTGGATTTTCTATCAATCATTAATGTGGAAAAAATGGATGGTGTTCATGGAACTACTTTTATGTGATTTGGTTTTATTGAAGTGGGATTCATATATATTTACATGTTAATTAAGAAAATGCGTAGATTCGTTCACATATACACTAGAATGTAATAATATTTTATGGAATCATTTTTTTATATAGTAATGATGTTTCAGATGGATTAGATGTTGAAGATAAAACTTTGAATTTGATGTATAAATCAAATAATTTTATTACTGAGATTCATTACAAGTATACTAAAATGTAACAATATTTTATGGAATCATTTTTCTATATACAAATGATGTTTTAAATGGGTTAGATGTTGAAGATACAACTTTGAAATTGATACATAAATCAAACAATTTTAGTATGTTGATTTTATACATTTTTAAGATGGGCCCATGCACATTTTTGATTTGGATGAAACTTGGCTTCCACGAAAGATTCGTAATGGTCCATTTGACAATACGTGGAAGTAAAACAAATTTTCTCACTTTTTACATACTTTTTAATATGATTTGACATTTTAATTGTCTTATTTTTTTTAGGAAAGACATTTTAACTACCAAACCACTCTATTTTTCTATTATCATCACTACGTTTCATTCATTTTTTCACATTTTCAATACAACTACCTTATTTGTTTTAAGTTTTTCTCTTTACTTTTTGAATAATACCTGTATCATATCACGTCACTATCTTTTTTTTTTTTCTCTAAATTTCTTCCTTTCTCTCTTTCCCATTTTATGCTTTTACATCCTCTTCGAGGGACCCTAAAGGTATTGAGTAGGTTGGATTTTGATACATCATCAAGGTGGGCCATATCCACGGGTTATTTGAGAAACTTCGGTTTCATAGAAGTAGAGCACAGACATATTAAGGACATGCGACCTTCTAATGTTTAAGCACCATTGACTTGCCCACCTGCAAGCCTGGAGTTTGTAGGTTTTGTTTTTATTTGATTAGAGTTACCATCCTTTTCTTGCATAAAAAAAATTCATTCCCAAAAGCAGAAGTTTTCTGAATCCTTAAACATATTATAGATAGTTAACTTTCTAATGCATAAGCCAATTGATTTACCCAAACGCAAACCTGGAGTTTCCAGTTTCTGTTTTAGATTATAAGACAGTCCCAGTGCATTGAGCTCAAGTCACAAAGGCAACATGCCAAGATCTGCCCTCTTTTTTTTTTTTTTTTTTTTTTTTTTTTTTGATTTGTGCCAGAGCCACTGCTCGATGGCAACATGCACAACACGGGAGTCGAATCCCGGTGTCTGGGGCAACAAGCCACCATGCGAAACCAACTGCCACACGGCAGGTTCGCAGATCTGCCCTCTTTTAGTTTACTATAGTTCACATGCAATAGGGAAAAAAAGCAAAGAAATACAAAAATAAAAGAAGTAGAAAATATGGGGCAACTGACATAGATAGGAGGCTAAAAGAGTCAATATAGGTCAAGTAAAAACATGGGAAACACACACATATCAAGTATGCCCATTGTTTGTACTTAAATGGGAGAACAGCAACCTCTCCTTTGTTTGTCTTTAGAGATCATGTTAATCCTGTGAAATCAGTTTTCTTGATTATCTGAAAGTAAAATAGATGAAGAAAATCAATGCAACATGTCCATTCAAAATGAAGGGGAGTATTGTTTCTTTCCTTTTGTGCTTCAATGTTCATCATAAAGTAAAAATGTGTTTTGTAGATGCCGTCTGCTGCTTGCTTGTGAATCTTGTTTTTTGTTGGTAGTAGCAACTGAGAAACTCATGTTTTTAAGCCTTGGAGTTGATGTTGCTCTTCATTGGGAGAAAATTCTAGGACTTGGAATTTGGATTTTTTTTTTATCACGTATATTCTAAGCTGATGGGAGGAATAAACATCAGTTAAGAGAAAAACATCTAGAATGAGTCGCCACTCACCAAAAAGAGCCCAAAGCATTCTAATTATGCTACATTTATCACTTCAGCATCTAAATATCTGGAAGGGGGAGAGAAAAACTACTTTCCTCTTTTGTTTACTTTAAAGAAATTTATACTTCCTTGGTCAACTCTATTTTTTCCCATGAAAACCTATGCTTTCCATCATCAACCCTATCTTTTCCATAAAGAAGGCCTATTTATTTTTGTTTTATACATTATTTCACTAGCATTATTTTCATTCAAGCTAACATCACTTTTCTTAGTAGACCTGAAATTATAAATAAAGTCTAGGTCCATGCCTTGGGTTAGAGTGAGCCACAACCTAGCCAAAATTATTTCACTCTCCATGACGTGTTTTTGATCTCTTCCACAAGTATCATATACTGTTTCACAAACCAAGGGAAATTTATGGAGCAACAGAAATCAAGGTCATTATAATAGAGGGTTGATCCCATGCGGCCGGTCGCATGAGGTGCCCTATGACATGTTTTTCTTATCTTCCACGAGAATCATATACTGTTTTGCAATCCAAGGGAAATTTATGGAGCAATAGAAATGAAGGTCATGATGATAGAGGGCTGATCCCATGCGGCCAGTTGCATGAGGTGCCCCATGCATATGGGCATGGGACCCTTTTTATTTATTTTTTATAAATATGTAAAATTAGGTGTATTTAATTTATAAACCAAGTTTTACCATTTTTAGATATTTTTAAGTATTTTTTTAATTTTTAAACATAGTGACATTTTCATAAATTCCTGCCTTAGAAAATTACGAAAATGCCAATGCGTTTGAAAATAAAAAATACTTAAAAAATCCAAAAATGGTAAAATTTGGTCTATAAATTAAATACACCTAACTTTACATGTTCATGAAAAAAAAAACTGAAAAAATAAAAAATACCTTACTTAGGCCAGCCTAAGTAAGGCCTAACTTGATCATCTTCCATTATGATATTATCAGCTTCAATCACAAGGATGATGATAATGACAGAAATGGTGCAGTAACCTCAGAACTGGTTTATACATTTGTTCTTTCTTTGTCGTTTGTTCAGTTTTGATAATGAGAAGTGCTGTTGAAAATGGCCGAGTTGGAGTTTGTTTATTCGGGGGTCAATTAGCATGATAATCTTGTGCTAGACACAAAAGATCTAGATTTTTTTATTTTATTTTATTTTCGGTTAAATTTTTGGAGAGTTGAGGATTATTCCTGCAATCCTTTTGTCCTGGGAGTAGCTAAGCTGGTTTCCTGTGTTTCACACTCCCATCAGAGCTAATTTCCAAGAGCACAGAACAGCTGAGATATACTGATCTTTGCCTTCATGAACTGTTGAAACTAAACTGGCTAGTTTGAACTCACAGGAGGAAGGCCTTAAACTAGTTTATCATAGCTTGTGCTTGCTTTTTAAGTTTCAATTTGAGCTGGATTCAAGCCTATTTGAATTGCTCGAGTCATTTACGTAATATATTCATAAGTGAGCAAGCTCTAAAAGTTTAAGCTCTAACTCCAGCTTGGTAGACTCGCAAAACGCTGTCTTGCCTCCTTTAAAAGAAAACTAAAGTAACACGGGAATACAGAGGGGAAAAAAAAAAAAGCTTTAGGAATGCTTTACAATTTGTGCTGACATCTCAGAATACCATGTCATATTTTTAGCAGTTATCCTCATTTAGCTTGATAGATGGCACAGTCTGCAGAATGAACTGCATGACCCTCCATCCTTTTTGACAGATCATTCTGCTCTAATGCATAGTCATATACTCATCTGTGATTTGTGCATATACCTCGTTCTTCTTCAACAGACATTTAAGTCTATTTGTTTATCATTTCCTATTTCCAAAGGGGTTTCTAGGTTGTTCTGAATCATATGCTCTCTGCGCGGGGAAGTAGAAATCTCCTCTCAACATTCCGTGCATGCGTTTGCATTTTAGATGTGAAAATATTACCTGTTATGTTGAAATTGAATGTGAACTCTCCAGCTGAACTGGTATCCATAATGTGGATCCTTCAGTGACAAAAAATGGTTCATTCCTCTTTATTTTCTTTAACCAGCTGTGGTATTAGTAGGTGGTTATGCTGCAAATGGTGCTTCTGCACAAGGCTTCCAGTCTGATAGTGATTCAACCAACACAACAGTGAGTTCAGATTTTCCTACAGTGTTGCTTTATTAATTCTAGTGCAGAATGTTACTAACACTTTCTTATGGTAGATATTTGTTGGTGGGCTTGGCCCAAACACCAGTGATGAGGAACTGAGGCAGGCATTTTCGCAATATGGTGAGATTGTCTCTGTAAAGATACCAGTTGGGAAAGGCTGTGGTTTTGTCCAATTTGCTCAGCGGTATGGCTTCGAATGATGGTTATGAATCATCTCTCTAGTGTGGTTTGAAATGCTTGATTATTTTTTTAAAGATCTCCTTTGTTTGATAGTATTCATGCTGAGGAAGCATTGCAGAAGTTGAATGGGACAGTCATTGGGAGCCAGACGGTTCGTCTTTCTTGGGGTCGCAATCCAGCAAACAAGCAGGTAGCAGTGACAGTCTTATATTCTTATAGAAGCCAACTTTTGGACACTTGCTTTTATTTCCTGTATGATTTGCTTATGCTTTCAAGTTATATTTTTTAGTTGGTATGTTTGTTTTGAAATATTTCTTGGTTATATGGTAGCCAAGAGCAGAACTAAGTAATCAGTGGAGTGGAGCATACTATGCGGGCCAGGTTTACGATGGATACGGGTATGCTGTACCACCTCATGATCCCAACATGTATGCTGCAGCAGCATATGGGGCTTATCCCGTGTATGGAAACCACCAACAGCAAGTAAGCTGAGGTTTTTGGACTGCGGAATCATAGGATAGACACTATGAACACTAGATGACTGTAGTTGCAGTATGTGTAGCTTAGTCATCGGCAATGTATCATCATCCTCTTGGTGAACTAGATTGACATGGAGATTCTATTACGTTTTCTTCTTTAAATTTTGACACTTGGAGGGGGATAATTCATTAATGATCTGAATCTGTGCATGATGGCGGGATTATTTAATTATTTTATTTTATTTTTAATTTGAGCTCTAGTTTAAAATACTTCTATGATCTTGGCTGTCCCAAGTGATTGACGTGCGTCTAGTAGTACTGGTTGCCTTCCTAGGGAAATTTATTGTTGCTTTGGGCATGCGTCTAACGAATCTGGACAGATGGTGAATACTCTCTCTCGCTGAAGAAATGGTGAATATTCTTTTGGTTGTGTATACCTTTAATGAAAATCAAAAGTTCATGTGGGCGACCTATGTTTTATACCGGTGGTAGTAGCTATAGATTTTCTGATGTCGCAAGTAGTTCATCCAGCAAAAATTTCTCTCAAAATCCACTGGGCGCTGCTAATTAGATGTTTTTGAATTTCTATATGATGCAGAATATCAGGATAGTACCGCGCAGTATGCTTTAGTTGGCTTTTCTTGTTCGATTGGCAGTCCTCTAAATTTAGATGGTAGAGTTTTAACTTAGAACACCGCGATCAAATTCTTATATTATGTTCAGTTAAACAAATATAAGATAAATTTGGTCTCAGTGGGCGTAGGATGGAAACCATGACATATAATCTGTCAAAAAAATTTAGGTACACGAATTGTTCTTATACCAGAAGAGAGTGGGTCCCGATCTTATGCAACCTTTGCATTGGGCGTCGATGCTAAAGTTCGAACGGATCATTTCTTTCTTTTTTTTTTTTTTTGTCGTAACATGTGGGTCCAATACATACATATATATATATATACATCTATATACATACATACATATATATAAATGTGCAAATTTTATTACTTCAAAATATTGTTTAATATTTTCTTTTGAATAATACAAATTAAAAAGTTCCAATTTTCAAGTGCTGGCGGCGGTTGAACAGTGGGATCTTTTAATTTTCAATTTTTGAAATGTATTAGACAATATTTAGAAGTAATAAAATTTAACATTTACGGTATATATACTTGGGCCCATATTTAAAGATAAAAAAATAATAAAATAAAATAAAATAAAATAAATGATCCATGCAAACGTTTGCATTAGATCATAACCAGTAGAAGAGCCAAAAGATTCATAATGCGATTGAAAGTATTTATTTAATTTTTTATAATCGTGAGATGATAATCTATTTTTTCTAAAACGGAGGCCTCTGCATGAGCGCTTCATATCATCAGGCAAATCCAGCTTATGGCCTTTGCAACACGGGTACTGTCAGACCTCAAGTCTAAATTTTTGATGTAAATCAACGGTGGATACGTTAATTTGACAAACAAAGTTGTTATTAAAAATGTCAAAAAATTAAAAATTAAGTCATTTTAATAAATTTTTTCGATAGATTTAATTAAAGACAATTAAATATTAAGAAATATTTAAGGTGCATATTGAATATTTACTAAATGATGCGTGCAAGGGATTCAAATGTGATCATATTACTATAATAAAATGATAATATAATTAAAAATAATAAATAAATGAATAAATAAAAATTGAAAAAAAAGAGGGTACATGAGACTGCTAACGTGAACAGTAGCTCCTATTTCAAAGGGGTAGAGCCTATTAAAAAAAAAAAAAACAACGAAACCAAGAAGAAGAAAGAAAAAGAGGAGAGGAAAAAAAATGCAAGGCATTTTCTCCTCCATATTCTCTTCTTTTCCCTTCCTATAATCACTTGGGAGCTCATCTTCATCAACGCATCTTAGATTGAAGAGGATCTAAGGATTAAAGTTATAAAATTTTTTTTGGGAAAAAGTGGTATAAAGCAATGTAAGGAGTCTTTCCTTTAATTTTTCTTAAATTTTTTTTAATAATTTTTCTTCTCAATACCATGTAAGCTTCTGGATAAGATTTGGTAATACTTCTACAGTGATTTGGATTATGGATCTGAAAACCCTATATGAGGAAGAAGGTGAATAGTGCTTTAATTGTGGAAATGGATATAGCTGGGTAGTTGGTATGACATGCATGTAAGCATGATTTAAGGAAGGAATGGTGGTGGAATTCCCTTAGTGAAGCAAGGAGGCGTTAGTTATATGAAAAAAATGAGAAAATAATTAGAATGTAGAAATAATAAATAAAAAGAAATAAAATAGTTAAAGTATTGACTTCTGCATTTTTCTTTTCTTATTTTCATTCCCTCTAAACGAACACACACTAATAAGATGAAGGGGGGAGTACCCCTTGAAGGAAAGAAGAGATCATGGTCAATGCTCTCTGGGGTTGATAGCTCGGAACAAAGTGTCCAGCTCCTCTTACTGTCACCAGCACGAGTCCTTCGTACTTCACTACGTATCCTCCTACCTGCCATTCGCCCAGCATCATCAACGTCAGTGTCATCATGTATATACGCCATTGTGATTCTAACATAGGTCTGTAGTCTATCTGAACCTTAAATCTTGTGGGCCATGCCCAACATATATAAATCAAGATTCAAAATCAATTTCGACAGCTGGTCCTAGCTAGCCATCGGTTCGTTCTACAAGAGGTTTCAATGCCAGTAGAAAGAACTTTTTACTGCAGGTATATTTTAATAGCATTTTTTTTTCCGGAAAAAAAAAAAAAAACATGCAGCCGTTTGTTCTCATCTGGATTCGAAGTTGGGATCAAAGGGATAAATTCATAGTGTGAAACGGCCCTGATTTACTCATAGAAAAGAGTGCGCAAAATGGAAAACTGGAACGTATCATAAAAAACGGGCGGATGAGTGTTAGATTTTGGGAGGAAAGAAAATATTTACCTCATTTCGGGAGTACCAGGCACGCCATGGAATGTCTACACCGTATCCAAGCTTCTGAATCGAGTATTTGGTCCCTGTAATTGGGCACACACTGTCCATGTCTCCACTGCAAGAAAATAAATAAACAAATTGCAAGAAAACTGAATAAAGATTGTATATATGTGCTTTGGTTCTAAATAAATAAATAAATTACAAGAAAACTGAATAAAGATTGTATATATATGCTTTGGTTCTATGTAATCTCTCTTTTTATGTAACTCTTTTAATTTATTATCTTAATAAATGATGAATAATTTATATAGTTTCTTGTATTTAGCATTAGTATGTTATATTAATCATCATGTAAATTTTTTCATTTGTCTAGCATCCTTGTGTATAACCTTATCTTTAAATGTGTAAAATTGACATTATGAAATAGTTTAACACTCAAGGCATGTTTGGCTACATAAAAAAATTTCATACTCCCCAGTCCACAACACTCAATTTTAAATTATTTTTTACATATTTTTATATAAGTAATCTACTTTTCAATTATTTCTATATAATTACATATACAACTAACATATCTATTTTAGCTTTATTCTTTTTACTCCTCATCATTACCCATGATATTTTATACTAATTTCTAATATTTTAAAATTTTTTACATAAAAATATTTCATCCAAAAATTTTATCAATTCCTAAACGCAACCCAAATAATAATTTTATAATAGTATTTTTTAATATCTAAACCATCTAGAATATCATTATTATATTTGTAGATAAATGATTTTGTCAAATATTATTATATTGTAATAAATATGTGAATGTATCTAATTTTTTTCTAAGTTACACATGCACATATTTTTAAGCAATGTGACCATGCTTATATTTGATTAGATGAAACTTGGCCTCATAATTAACTAAATAAATGATGTTATATTTTATATTAATTATTATTATATTAAAAATAGAGGGGTTATTGCCTCATCATATGTATGTATAAAGATACGTTATTGTACATTTAACCTAACTTATGGCGCATTTGACTCAAAATAGGTCATATATGTATTTAAATATATTAATACTTAATACAATTATTTATCCACATATAAATTATATCATAGATAGTATACATGTTGAAAAAATAATTTTAAAATTAGTATTTACATCAAAATATTTTATTACGTTGATTTTGTACCATTTTCAGATGAGTCATACATACATATCTAATTTAGATGAAAATTAGTTTGCTAATAAAAATAATTTTAAATATAATGAGTGGAATAGATGTGCATTTTATGATCATGTGGGACCCATTTTGAGCCAAATGCATTGGATAATTTCTAACACACACACACGCACACACATATATATAGAGCTGTTCCGGTGCAGCACAACTGCACCGGAACAGCGGTACATTTGATCAAAAGTGGGCCCCACACATATTAGAATGCAATGAAACTTTATACAATCATTTATCCATATATTAATTTTATAGCAAATGGTTTACATGTTGAAAAAACACTTTAAAGTCATTATTTACGTCAAACTATTTTATTACGTTGAATTTGTACCATTTTCAGATGGGGCCCATATACATATCTGATTGGGATGAAAATTAGTATGATTATAGAATACATTATTATAAATACAACGGGTAGAATAGGTTATGATTTGATGATCACGTGGGGCCCATTTCAGCGATGCTGCACCATATCTATGTATATACATACATATGTATAGATATAGATATATATAGATGGGAAATGATCCAGTGCATGCGACTGCACCGTGCAGTCCATGTACTGTGGGCCCCACCTGATCATTTCCCATAAATCTACCACACTCATTGTATTTAGAATTGTTCACTTTATTACCATACTAATTTTCATCCAAATCCAACATGCGTGTAGTCTCCATCTTAAAATGGTGCAAAATCAACGTAATAAAATAGTTTAATGTAAATATCAAGTTTAAAGTGGTTTTTTCAACATCTAAACCGTCTAAAGTATGATTTATATATGGATAAATGAGTGTATAAAGTTTCATTACAATCTAATATGTGTGGGGTCCATTTTACAGCGGACTGCACAGGATCGGTTCCCTATATAGATATATATACATATGTGAGGAGTGATTCTATTAGCCCGGGCTAAGTAAATGGCCCACTTAGCCCATCTCAAAAAACCTATTTAAAACAACTTTTTTTTGTTTTTTTCTTCATACACTTGTTTATTTAAGTGTATTTAACATATAGACCAAGTTTTATCATTTTTGGAAATGTGCATATATTTTTTTTAGATTTTTGAAAATAAGGGTATTTTAAATGCATATATACACATAGATGTTTGAAAATCTCAAAAAAATAGATAAACATATTCAAAAATGGTAAAACTTGGTCTATATGTTAAATACACTTAGATAAACAAGTACATGAAAAAAAAGTAAATAAAAATTATTATAAATAGATTTTTTTAGGTGGGCTAAGTGGGCCATTTACTTAGCCCGGGCTAATAGAATCACTCCTCTACATATGTATAGATATATGTAGATATGCATATATATATATATGTATATATGCAGATATGCATATATAGCAACATGATCTTTTCAGACCGGTCGGAAATCCGGTGATTTCCGACCGGTCCAAAAATTTATTTTTTTTATTTTTTTTTGAAAAATAATTTTATAAACTTGTTAATCTAGTTATATTTATTTTATAAACCAAGTTTTATCATTTTTAGATATATCTATATATTTATTTTGGATTTTTAAAAACAGGGGTATTTAAGTCATTTTAAGAATATTTAAAATGACTTAAATACCCCTGTTTTTAAAAATCCAAAATAAATATATATACATATCTAAAAATGATAAAACTTGGTTTATAAATTAAATATAACTAGATTAACAAGTTTATAAAATTATTTTTCAAAAAAAAATAAAAAAAATATATTTTTGGACCGGTCGGAAATCACCGGATTTCCGACCGGTCTGAAAAGATCGGTCCTCGCATATATATATGTATATATGTAGATACATGGATAGATAGATAGATAGATAGATAGATGATCTAGCAGTCTAGATGCAAGTTTGCGCAGGATCTATTTTTTTCAAATCAGTGGGCCCACCTATGATTAGATTCGTGCCCAAAATTGAAAATTTTGATTTAAGTAGATAATAACATAACAAGGATGTGGAAACTTGCCTGTACAACCAGATGCGTAGACCCGTTGCAACCAGTTTGTCAATGATAGGTAAAACAGTTGATGGCATATCGTGCCATGAGACACTTCAACAAAGAATAAAATAGTTACACAAAAAATAAATAAAATAAAAGAAATTAGGAAGAATGATGGTTTAGGGGGGATCTGGTGTCATGCAGACTGAATCAGCCAGTCTTCATTTGCTAGCGTCATACGAAGTTTTTGATGTGTAACTGTGTTATGAAAATTCAGAAATTAGTGAACGTGGATGATGGGCACCTGCTGCACACACTCCATTTATAAGGTAACCCGGTGACGTTTGCATGCATTGCCTTCTGCACCTCAGCGTTGTTTAGATAAGCGAACATGTATCGTCCAGAGCAAGGATCGTAATTAATGATATTCTGCTTCCATCAGATCAATCACACTGTCAAAATGGGTATTCTTCCCCCTAGCTAGCAACAGTGAGCCTTGAGAGTTGCCTTGTGATTCTTTTGAGCTCATGCATGGTTTGATCAGCTTGTGTTAATATATACATGCTTCCTCATGTGGACTACAAATTCCATACATTTTACATGCCCGCCCTCACATAGAAATTATTGAGGCAACTCACCTAATTAAGACAGAAGCATTTACCGAATAATTCGTTTGTCTGGTGGTGTCTGAGCAGAAGGGAGCATATATGTTGTACTCATTAATATCTTCCGTGTCAGTGTCGGCTTCTTCCATGTATTTGTTGCATAGATTAACAGTTACGTTCCCATAGCAATTCTTATTGATCCCCGCATTAGTTTCATCCGATATCAAGGCATGCGTCCATAAATAATCATATGCTCCCTTTGTGTTGTCTTCATCGTCTATAAACCCATTGCCAACCTAGGAAAAGAACAATCCATTGTCCTGTATTATGAAACAAGATGCTATGCTATGAAGATGATGATTCAAGGAAAAAACGGCTCCGTGGGCTCATTACATGGGTGAGATTAGTTACGAAGATTGTTCGTGGGGCCAAATTGCTTTTGGCTTATGTATCTGAATCTGATAATGAATGAAGCCGTGAGAGACTTACTGCCACGCCCTTGAGATTAATGACTGTCTGGTTGGTGTGATTGTTGTTGAGGAGGATCGTATATGCGAGCTGAGGAACATAATGGCCGGCGTAGCTCTCCCCAGTGATATAGAAATCACGAGTCCTGTACTGTGGGAATCTTTCTAACCAGTTCACAAGGAATGCATAGGCATCCTCGGCAGTCCGTTTATCTCCGGTGAAATCATAGTCGGAGCTGGTGTTTGAGTAGGAGAAACCCACTCCGGCTGGCGACTCCAAGTATATCACATTCGCCACTATCATTAATGTCAGAGAAGCAGCAAATGACAGAACATAATCGACATCAGAATTAGAGAAGTAACTGAAGGCCATTCGTTGATGATTTGATTCTTCAGGCTAGAAAGACTCACTTACCATTGTTCCATGCGTAATCATTTCTGAAAAGTGTTTTCCCATCCGGTTTAACTCTGAATGGGCCTAGTTCTGTCATGGCTCCATTTAGAGATGAGCATCCAGGTCCTGCACACTTCCAACTACGATTACATATATGCTTGATAAAAACATGATAGCTTGGAACAGACCTCATCTAACGAAAGAAGGTTTTGATAGAAGCAATGGAATAAATGGTTTGTTAGATTCTTTCTGCAAATTTT
Source organism: Annona cherimola (assembly GCA_030490835.1). Taxonomy (NCBI): domain Eukaryota; kingdom Viridiplantae; phylum Streptophyta; class Magnoliopsida; order Magnoliales; family Annonaceae; genus Annona; species Annona cherimola. Next base: position 98,084,207 of record CM059971.1, on the reverse strand, counting down.
AGTACCTCCATTGAGCCATAAGACTAGAGGCTTGGTTGAAGCATTTTCCGGGGACTCCGTGAAATAATAGACGAGTGCTCTTCCATGTTGGGGATCAACCGTGACGTATCCTGCATACTGATTGAAATCTACTTCATTGGGTTGCCCTGGCAATGCATCGATCTTGTCCGCATCCATCAATCCCACCTGGGGGACAACGTAGACGGGTGAATACGTCTTGTTCGCTTCTAAGCGGGTCCAAGAATCCGCTTGTGACTGCCGAGATGATTTCAGTGATTTGATCATGAGCTTATGGAGGCTGGTGATCTGATCAGCATCATTGCTGATGGGCCAAGTGAGGAAGCAGCTGATGAAGAGCAGCAGAAATGGGAAACGTTCTGTCGCCATCTTGGTGTGGATGATATGCGGAGGTTGAGACTTGAGAGTTGAGACACGCTGAGGGTACTAAAATAGCTAGTACAGATGTGAAGAACGTGAATTTCAAGGACTCTTGTTTAGTTTCGGGGCAACGCCGGCCCAAAAATTGGAGTAGCATAAGGGATCGATCTGGAAATTTGGAAATCTAATCTGTCCATTGAAAGATCCTCCTTTTCATAGAAAACATTGAAAGAAACTATAATATGACGTCGATAATACATACTATAGTCTATACTTTTCATAGAAAAGGTTGAACTGATAGAAAATTGGATAGCCGCACTATTGTTTGTATCGATTTTGTTGTGAGACTAGGATGCCTAATCAATGTTGTTAAATATATACACACACATAGAGGGTTCCCGTTCAATATATACCCGTGCATTAAGCATAGATGCATATAGGTATTTTGACCGCTTTTTTATTTTAAGTTTTCTTTCATTTTTATGTGACCAACATGCAATATTTATATACTTCAAAATTAATTTATCATTTTTAGATTTTTATATTTGCTAATTTCAAAAATCAACTGCCTTCGCTTCTATTTAACGTTAAATGGGGAACGGTTCGAAATAAACATTAAAAAATGATAAATTTTCATATATAAACCAGATACGTAAAGACTAACATAAAAATGAAGAGAAAAAAGTGGAAAAAAGCTCAAAAATACTTGCATGTATTAAGGCTCAGAACTCATGTATAGGATTGCAATCTTGGGCCGTCAGTCGCCATCGAGGTTATCATGCAACAGGCAATCCTGACCATTTGGAGCGAAATAATAGTTGGACTCTGGTACCACTATTAGGGTGGTAAACAACACTGGAAGGACAAATCGTAGAATAACATATACAATCAAATGCACAAATCACACGCGGAGTCACAGAGGAACAAGATGATTTACATGGAAGCCCTTTTATAAAGAAGGGAAAAAGCCCTGGGGAAACAAAAACCATACTATATGAACAGGATTACAAGAGAATACACACACACACTCATCACACAGTTCTCTGTCCCTCCTATGGTGGGGAGGCCTCACTAACCCTATCCAGAAAACATGTCTAAACGTGGGTTGTATCAGTGGGTCAGGCCCACCGAAAAGAAAAGCATACAAGACATAATAATCAACAGGTATATAAGATGGGTTGGATCAGTCGGTCAGGCCCACTAAAGAACTCAAACCCAGAACACAAGGAACGAATCCAGCGGCTGTAGAGTTTTTTTCAAACACATGCTGTTCATTGCCAAATTTGGGTCGGATGGATAACATATTTCTGAGGGTGTTTGATGTTAGAAACTTAACCACTAAGAAATAGAAAAGCGCGTACTCTGCCAAGGCATTTGCTTTAGTGAGATGAAGGGGGGAGCACCCCTCGAAGGAAAGATGATATCATGGTCAATGCTCTTGAGGGTTGATAGCTTGGAACCAAATGTCCAGCTCCTCTTACTGTCACTAGCACAAGTCCTTTGTACTTCACTACATATCCTCCTACCTGCCATTCATCCACCCCATCATCATACATTTTATTTTTTTTGGGATAAAAACCATCATCATACATTATCCTGTGATATTCTTATACTGACTCTATCTGGACCTTGGCTTCATATGGGCCACGCCCAAAATATTTGTAAATACAAAATAACAAGAACAGCTGGTCTGGCCATGATCAGTTTCTTCTACGATAGGATACAATTTTAGTGGGCCATATATATGGGTCATCCACTACATGAATATTCTAGTCCAGGGAACAGGAAGTCCTACTATCTCATTTTGGTAGTACCAGTTGCGCCATGGAGCGTCCACAGCGTATTCTAGCTTGCGAACGGAGTACTTGGTCCCTGTAATAGGGCACGCACTGTCCATGTCCCCGCTGCAAAATAAATAAATAAATAAATAAAATATTTTCCTATTTAAAAAAAGAAGAACGAGGATGTGGAATCTTACCTATACAACCAGATGCGTAGACCACTTGCAACGAGTTCCTTAATGACAGGTAAAACAGTCGACGGGCTATCGTGCCATGCGAATAAGCTTCGACATTGAACAAAACAATTTAAGGGAAAAGAAAATTCAAGCTCTTGTGTTGAGAAGTCTAACAGAAATAGGTGTTTAGACGTCCTCGCAGGTCAGGACTGAGTTTTATTCGGTTGATCTTTAGACCTTTTATTTGTGCAAATCTATTAACAAATGCTCTGATCACTTGGATGATGGAATGTTTCCAGAAGTGCACCACCACACCCTTGCTCTGCTGAGGCCATCCTTTGGGGGTTCAAGGATTTGAAGATTTTAGGCTGACATGATGACTGTATCACCTAAGATTAATGGAGTGTTTTCTCGCATAACAGGTTACCAAGTTCTTGTTTAAACATCTTATGAAAATGCCGGAATGTTGAAGGTGGATCTCTGTTACCTGCTGCAGTCGCTCCATCGATAAGGTAATCCAGTAACCTTTGCGTGCATTGCCTTTTGCACCTCAGCAATGTTCAGGTAAGTGGTCATGTATTCTGTTGAGCAAGGATCGTAATTCATAATGTCCTGGCTCCAACAGATCGACCACGTGGTCAAAAAATCTGTTAGATTCTTTGATGGTGCATTTAACAGCTGCCTTTCATCTCCCCACGTGACAAGGCAAACATAGAAGGGAAACACTCATAAGAATGCATGAGAAATAAGAAAAGTACCGAATCACGTGCTTGTCTGGTGGTGTCTGTGCAGAGCGGAGCATATATGTTGAAGTCATCAATACCTTCCATGTCAATGCCCATTTCATTTTTTGTATTTGCTACATAGATCAGTAATGTTCCCATCGCAATTCGCACTAAGTCCCGCATGTGTTTCATCCGATATCATGGCACAAATAATCAAAATTTTCCCTTGTGTTTGCTTCTTCGTCGAAGTATCCATTGCCAACCTGGAAGAAAAAAATCCACTGCCCTCTATCTTATTTTGTCTTTTAATTTTGGTTAACAATTAAAAAAATTGTTCGGACTGCTATGGAAATGATAATTCAAGAAAAAAGTAGTTTTGTGGGTTCATTAATTACATGGGTACGTAAAAGAACTAAAGGTTGTTCAATATGTGACCCAATTGAATTTGGCTCACACACCAGGCATCTGATGAATCTGGAAGTTTGCGACAGACTTAACTGCGATGCCCTTGAGGTTAATGATTGTCCGGTTGGTGCGATTGTTGTTGAGGAGGATTGAATATGCGAGTTGAGGAACATAATGGCCGGCGTAGCTCTCCCCAGTGATATAGAAATGACACGTCTTGTACTGTGGGAATCTTTCTAACCAGTTCACAAGGAATGCATAGGCATCCTCAGCAGTCCGTTTATCTCCAGTGAGATCATAGTCAGAGCTGGTGTTTGAGCAGGAGAAACCCACTCCGGCTGGTGACTCCAGGTATATCACATTCGCCACTATCATAAACGTCGGAGATGCAGAAAATCCCAAAGAACAACATTAGAGTGACACCTATAATTAATATGAAGCATTACAGCTGCAGTGAGGGAAGGACACTCATTGACGATTAGAGTATAATTAGATTCATTCACCCACCATTCTTCCATGCATAATCATTTCTGAAAAGTGTCTTCCCATTTGGGTTGATTCTGAATGGGCCTAGTTCTGTCATGGCTCCAACCATGGAAGAGCATCCAGGTCCTGCACATAACCCACAGTGGTAACTCCGCATATATGCTTGATAAAAGAACATGCTGGATTGGCACGTTATACCATCAAATGAAATTAATAGTTTTGATAGAAGCAATGGAAGAAATGATACGTTGGATTCATTTTAGTTTGCAGATATTATCACCTCCATTGAGCCATAAGACTAGAGGCTTGGTTGAAGCGTTTTTCGGGGACTTGGTGAAGTAATAGAAGAGTGCTCTTCCATGTTGAGGATCAACTGTAACGTATCCTGCATACTGAGGGAAATCCACTCCATTCGGTTGCCCTGGCAATGCATCGATCTTGTCCGCATCCATCAATCCCTCCTGCGGAGCAATGTAGAAGAGCGAATAGCCCTTGTTTGCATCAAAGCTGCTAGCCCATGAATTCGTTTGTGACTGCTGAGATGATTCGAATGAATTGCTTATCAGCCTATGGAGGCTGGTGATTTGATCTGCGTCAATAGTGCTGATGGGCCAAACGAGGAAGTAGCTGAAGAAGAGTAGCAAAAATGTGAAGATTGCAGTCTTCATCTTGGTGCGGTTGATGAGGTTGAGATATTGAGGGTACTTAATAAGGGGAAAGACAGAGAGAGAGAGAGAATTGCAAGGCCTGTTATTTGGATTTGATGCGTATATATGGAGCTACCGTTGGAATGCAGAATCAACGCCGGCCCAAAAAATGAAGTAGCCCAAGATGGGTATGGAATTTTGGCACCCAAATTTGTCTGTTTGAGAAGATAAAACATCCACGTACACTCCAATTTCCATATTGTTGCTCTGGTTACGTGCCTGATTAGTTTTCTCAACTCGCTTACCTTTCGCCAATTATGCACCTGTTCTCCTTTCTCAGATGTCCCAGCCGTGTTTGCTCTTGCCTCCATCCGCCGGATTATTTTTCTCTTAGCCAAGGAAGGATTGTACCCTCTCGCTGGCTCCCCTACTGACATCAAGCATTGACGGTCGACCCATAATGAGCCTGCTTGATTAATGAGAAGTTTTTCTTTTCTTTTCTTTTTTTATTTTTTCTAAAAAGTATAAATGAAAGGGACATACCAAGGTGCATTATGATACACCTTAGTTTGTGCTACGATGATGAAATCAAAATTCATTGCATCCATTGCATTTAGAATTTTTATTACACATAATTATGCGTCTTTTTTAGCAATTAGGGCTCACCCAAGACTAGGATTGAGATAATTTTTGATAGAGTTAATTTCAAATATATCACTACATTTGCACGTAATTACAAATATACTCACTAAGTTTGAAAACTTTTACATATACCCACTAAGTATAGGTGAAATTTCATCTATACCTATTACTTCAAACACAATTAAAATCACTATTATTCATCATAAGAAATGTCCAAAATGTCTCTTATTATTTAATAATAGTAGTTGTTTAACTATGATAGAAGTTGAACAGTGTAATAGAAACTCATCCAACTTGAGAAAGAAGTTAAACATAATAAGTTTTAGCAGTCTGGATATAACATCAATGATAATGAATGCAGGATCAATCAGGAGTATCTTAGGATTTTAAAATTAATAAACGTTCCTAACCGTCATATTTGATTTATTTGAAATTAATGAAATAGTATATGTGAAAGTTTAGGTATATATGAAAGTTTTTAAACTTAGTGAGTATATTTGTAATTAACGGCAAATGAAATGAGTATTTTTGAAATTAACTCTTTTTGATATATCTCATAAATAATGTGACTCATTCAATTTTCATTTCATAACCAAAATAGGCCCGTTTAGTTATGGTGTACCTATTATATCTCATAAAAAAGCCCATTGTCTCATTGACCATCAAAGATGGCAACGATCGAAAAAAATTTTAAATTGACATTCAATTCAAATTATTTTATCACGTTTCTTTTATATTCTTTGTTAGAAGGGGCTCATGTACATCTTTAAATAAAATTTAGTCTCTTAGCTAAATAAATAATTTTAATTACAATGAGGGAAATAAATTTCATATTATTATCAACATGAGCTAAAACGGAAGGAGGTCGCACAAAAAAAATTCGGTGTAAACTCACTGGGGACTTAAGAAGTTAGAATTTTTTTTTTACCCATCTTAAATTAACTTGTTTTTAATTTGGATATGGGGGATTTAAATGCGTTAAAGCTTATTAAAGTAGGTTAATATTCACAAAATTTGCATAAACTTCTATAGCTTAATTAATTATTCTTTTTTTTTTGCTAAGGTTAATTAATTATTCTTTGATTCATCAAAAAAATTAATTATTCTTTGGGCCCATTGACATAAAAGTTCACGAATTGGCTTTTTTAGGGCATAAAACACACACATACGCGCACACTCAAAAACGTGGGTAGAAACCCCGACTGCGTTTGGGCCTTATTTTGGGCCTACTTAGCAGGGATTATAGGAGCAAACTTTCTGCACTGGATTATATCAACCTTAATTAATTCTGAGCAATGATGATGATTTTTAATCGCCCATCTACTTTTTTTTTTTTGTAGTTTAGTTTGCCATTTTCCGATTAGATTCATCATTATAAATGATTTGATTGTACTAATCTTCAAGATGAAATGTTCGGATGTCGGATGTTCAATTGGCTCGCTGAGAACTCGTATTTAATGGCAGAAGGTAGAATTAATTGCCACAGGTTTTTTTCTTTTTCCACAAAAATTGTTTTTGGTGCCATCGCCAATTAAATAGAGAGATTTAGGGGAGACGTTAATATTTTTCTTTTCCATTCAAACAGAATTTTAATTAAAAATAGATCCGAATTTGCAGCTTAAAGAAATAAGAAACATTCGAAACTCAAACGTCACCCCCATTTCTAATAAACAGGTAGATTCCTATACAAACAACAAACCTCCTGCGAACTTCAGACACATACAACACAGATGTCAAAATCGGAATGACGAAAATTGCGCAAAGCTATATAATCTTTCCAAACATGTACAACACAGATGCCAAAATCAGCGTGATGAAAATTGTGTGAAGCTATAGAATCTTTCCAAACATGTACGAGCCCGATCAATTTTGATAAAATGGAACTGAAAGTGTTCGATTATAGAAATTTAACCACACATGCCAAAACAACGCAACGGCAGTACAGGACAAGGAACTGAAAAGCATGTATTCTGCCAAGGCATTTAATTTCATTAGGCAGATGAAGGGGGGAGCAATCCTTGGAAGAAAGATGAGATCATGGTCAATGCTCTTGAAGGTTGATAGCTTGGAACAAAGTGTCCAGCTCCTCTTACTGTCACCAAAACCAGTCCTTTGTAACTCACTACATATCCTCCTACCTGCAATTCATCCACCATTATCAACATCAGTATCATATATCAACCATCAAAGCGATACTGGTCAGTCCATCTGGACCTTCCATCGTATGAGCTAAACCCAAAATATGCATTTCAACATCCAAATTTAATATGGACAGCTGGGCCCATATAATCATCAGCATCTTCTGCAATTGGATCCAATTTCAGCTTCTGTCCATTTTTATTGGTAATCCATGAGATGTGTACTATAGTTAGGTTCCACGGTTTGGTCCAAGGAAAGAAGAAATGGCAAAATCCAATCAACAAACGGCTGCAGAGTGTTAGATTTGGGGCAAAAGGAAATTATACCGCATTTTGGGAGTACCAGGAACGCCACGGAGTATCCACAGCATATCCAAGCTTGTGAATGGAGTATCTGGTTCCTGTAATAGGGCAAACACTATCCGTGTCCCCGCTGCAATAAGATAAAAATAGTAATAAACAAACAATGAAATAATAAGAAGTTAGTGGGGGTGTGCGGGGAGAAGGAAAACAGAACGAGGATAATATGGAAACTTGCCTGTACAACCAGATACGTAGACCACTTGCAACCAGTTTATCTATGACGGGTAACACAGTCAATGGCATATCGTGCCATGAGAATACGCTTCAACAAAGAACAAAAATTCGAAAGAATTGAGAGAGTATTAGTGATAATTGATGGGTGCTTGCATTGCAGTGGCAGATCAGGACTGATCGGTTTCATTCACGAATGCTCATGATTAAAAATTAATTCATTTAAAAAAAATTTATATTCCTATGAAATTCTGAAGTAAACGTGGATGAGACGTACTTGCTGCACTCTCTCCATCCATAAGGTAGCCTGGTAATGTTTGCATGCATTGCCTTTTGAACCTCAGCATTGTTCAGATAAGTGATCATGTAATCTTCAGAGCAAGGATCGTAATTCACTATGTCCTGCCTCACACACAGTCACAATGCGTAAACGTTTGTCATTTGCCTTGCCTTTATCTTTTTCATGGTTTAGCTTGTACATATAGAAAGGCAACTCTCTTCATTAGAGAGGAATAACGCTTTTAAGGGGAAAAAAAAAAAAAATCTTACCGAATAATTTCTTCGGCTGGTTGTGTCTGTTGGGCAAAGCGGAGCATATATGTTGTAGCCTTCAATACCTTTCATGTCCGTGCTCACTTCTCTCTCGTATTTACTGCATAGATCAGTTCTGTTCCCATAACAATTCGCATTGATTCCCTCATTGGTTTCATCCGATATCATGGCATGAGTCCACAAAAAATCAAAACTTCCCTTTGTGTTTGCGTCATCGTCGAAGTATCCATTGCCAACCTGGGGGAAAAAACAAAATCCATTCTTCCCACCTTATTTTATTTTGTCTTTTAATTTTATTACCCATAAAACAAATTGACTGGACTAGTGCGAAAATGATAATTCGGGTCCCTCACATGCGTATAGTTTGTGAGAGACTTACTGCGATGCCCTTGAGATTGATGACTGTCTGGTTAGTGTGATTGTTGTTGAGAAGGATTGTGTATGCTAGCTGAGGCACATAATGGCCGGCGTAGCTCTCCCCAGTGATATAGAAATCACGGGTCTTGTAATGCGGGAATCTTTCTAACCAGGTCACAAGAAATTTATAGGCATCCTCGGCGGTCCGTTTATCTCCGGTGAGATCATAGTCAGAGCTGGTGTTTGAGTAGGAGAAACCCACTCCAGCTGGTGACTCCAAGTATATCACATTCGCCACTGTACATCGTTATCACAGAGTTCAAGGAGCAAATGACAAACAGCAGCATTAGAATGACAGCCTTATGTGTATGAAGCATCACAGACATTAGTTACTGAATGCAACTCATTGATGCTTGAATCTGCATAGATTTACCCACCGTTGTTCCATGCATAACCATTTCTGAAAAGTGTCTTCCCATCTGGGTTGACTCTGAATGGGCCTAGTTCTGCAAAGGCTCCAATCAGGGAAGAGCATCCAGGTCCTGCGCATAGTTATGTATGCTTGATAAAGCATGCTTGCTACATAGTCAAATCAAAATGGTATTGACATAAGCAATGGAATAAATGGTTTGTTGGATTCATTTCGTAAATAATACCTCCATTGAGCCATAAGACTAGAGGTTTGGTTGATGCATTTTCTGGGGACTCCGTGAAGTAATAGAAGAGTGCTCTTCCATGTTGTGGATCAATCGTCACATATCCTGCGTACTGATTGAAATCCACTCCACTGGGTTGCCCTGGCAATGCATCGATCTTGTCCGCATCCATCAATCCCTTCTGCGGGGCAATATAGACAGGGGAATAGCCCTTGCTTGCATCTAAGCTGGCCCATGAATCATCCACTTGCGACTGCTGGGATGATTCAAGTGATTTGCTGATCATGATGAGATCAAGGAGTCTGTTGATCTGACCAGCATCATTGTTGATGGGCCAAGAGAGTAAGAAGCTGAAGAAGAGAAACAAAATTGTGGAAGGTGATTTCTTCATCTTGGTGCTGATGATGAGATTGAGATGCTGGGGGAAGTGGGGGGGAGTGCTTAAGTAGGCTGTAGAGTAGAGATGGGAAGGACGACGTGCATTTCAAGGTCCGTTGTTTTTGTTTAGAGGCATTTGGAGTGGCAGAACCCACAAAATTTTGGAAAACAACTTTGTCGGTTGACAGAAATACAACATTTGCATCTCTTCCTTGGTAAGGTAGTGACGACTCATATCGAGAAAAAGGAGCCTCTGTTAATCGTCCATACTTATCTCCGTATTTTGTATGCTAATTACTATTTGTAATCTCGGGATAATAGACTACGAATCAATATATAACAAGGTTCATAGTAATCTCTTTTTTTGACGGTAGGTACTTGGTAATCTCTGAGGCTGAGAAATTCTCAGAGACCCTCTCAATCTCTTCATTGCGTTTAATAGAATCAATAGAAAGCATTGACAGAAAATTGCGATATAAAATTGACACTACCATAATTGTCCACATTTGTCACAAGAGGTAGCAACTATTATGATTGTCCGCATTTATCTCGAGTTTTGATTCCGTGCAGTGGCAGCCGTTGGGTCAACGAGGCCCTACACATAAATATTTTTTAAAAATTTTTTACACTCGTATGTGGGCCTATGTGTTCATATAAATTTTAAAAAAAATTTAACCTTATCTATATGGGTATTTTAAATTTTAAAATGAAAAATGGAATTCTTAATGGGCTGGCGCATACGAAATCCCATTTTTTCTATTTTAAAAAATTCAAAACACCTATGTAAATAAATCATAGAATTTTTAAAAAAATAGAGTATAAAATTAAAGAAAGCCTCATATGGTTGACAGCATGGAATCATGACTCAGTTATCTCTACATTTGATACGTTAATTGCTATTTGTAATCTAGGGGTAATATAATATGAAGCAATAACGAGGTAATCTCTGTCATTAAAAAAAAAAAAAAAGTAATCTTTGAGACTGAGAAATTTTACCAGGTTCTCTCAATCTCTTCATTCCTTTTAATAGAAAGCGTTGAAAGAAAATTGCAATATAAAATTAACGTACGTATCTGCTCTGTTTTGAGACATGGACATCTAGAACGTCGGGTTTGAGTACTGCAAACGTCCCACCTCTGTTGGCCTAAAACGTTGCGCTTTGTTTTCCTGTCCACACCGAGAAAAAAAAAAAAAAAAAAAACACCTGTCTTATTATCCATCAAACATGGCAATGGATGGTGGAATCTTGAAATCACTTATTGGGCTTTGCCCAATACAATACTGTTAAGTTAAAAAATAGCAAATAATTTCATGTTGTACTTTTAAATATTAATTAAACAAGTCCATCTAAGTACAATTTGAATATTACGCACTTTCTTAGATTCAAGAACAAGGTTCACAGTTATCTCTGGAACTGAGAAATTCTCCAAGATTCTTTTAATCTCTTCATTCCTTTTAGCGGTAATATACTCATTTACTATGAATCAATAACGAGGTTCTTGGTAATCTCTGAGACTGAGTTGATTCACCAACTCAATCTCTTCATTCCTTATAATAGAAAGCATTGAAAGAAAATCAATACGACGTTGCTATGCTTCACTCTTTGTGGAAAATTAACGTAGTTGACAGAAAATTATATAGATTGTTCGTACATGCTCTGACTTAAGAGATATCTAGAATGTAAACGAAAACGTCCCTGCTCAATTGGCCTAGAACGTCACTGCCCTGCTTTCCTCTATATATATATATATATATATATATATATATATATATATATATATATATGAAAGCTCCAATCTTGTCTCTATTTTTTTGTAATAATAATAAAATTGTCTCATTGTCCATCAAAGATGGCCATGTATAGAATCACGTTTGGGTTTTGCCCAATAGAGTTCTTTTAAGTAAAAAAATAGTATATTTTAAAATATTAATTAAACAAGTCCATCTGAGTACACTTTAAATTTATGTACTTTCTAAATATCAATTAAACAATTAAGTGGTAAATTGGTTTCGACTTATACATGATTCTAGGACCCATTTTTTAAGAGAGAGAATTTTCGAGAGAATTCTTTGGTAATTAAACTTACCAAGAAATTACTATTTAGAAGTTAAACGTGTGTTCCAAGCTGCATCGATGATCATGTCAATTCCTGCAAGTAAGTGGGATGATCGTATAGTGGTTTGACCAAGTGGAGGTGTGCATTAGATGGAACGGCCATAGGCAGGTCTCATTAATGGTGGAGCATCCACTGGCATCATATCTATCATCCATTATATATGCAGCTCCAGACGTCTTCACATCTCTACCAACTATCTTGCATTCCACGTGTACAGCCAACTTTGATATATCACAGCAAAAGATAACTTTGGAGTTTTCAAGTTGGAAATTCAAGCGACATCCATTCGCCCTGTGCAAAAATCAGCCTATTCAAAATTGTGCCATTTGTGGCAATCGACGAATTGATGTAGAAATTTTTATGGAATGTATATCGTACAAAACGGAGGTAATTGTAACAGTTATATAATGTCCTCCAACTCTGGCGATCTTATGTGAAGGAATGTTTATAAGGATTACAATTGTTGGCGCCGGATGTAAAAAGAAAAAAAAAAAGAGAAAAAGAGGGAAGATAATATAAACATTATAATTACAGAGCATGATTAAATACGTCATGATCCATTTTAGGTTAAAATACAACATTCATTGATTTTTATAATTAGTTGTATTTTTTAATTTTTTCTTCATAAAAATATTTTTTTAAGTATATTCAATTTATATACAAAGTTTTGCTATTTTACAATATTTTTATATTTTATTTTTTAAATCAAGTTCCTTAATGAGTGAAAAATGAAATAAATGCACTTAAAATTGGTGATTTTTTAAAAATAAAAAAATAAATACTTAAAAGTATTGGAAAATGACAAAAACTTGATAGATGGATACAACACAGTTAGAACAACATATTTATAAAGAATAAAAATAAAAATAAAATAAAAATAAAATAAAATAAAATAAAATAAATATTATATTTTAGCTTAGAATACATTGTGATGTATATAATCATGCTCCTACTATTATTGATGCTGGATATATAATCATGCTCCTATCATTATTGGTGCAGGGCACTTTAGGTGTGTGATAGCTTTACCTGATACAAACACTCTCCACACACAATTTGCATTCAGTTTGAAGTTGGATTGCGTAAATTAAGCGGCATGCGAATTGTATGGATGGAACTCTCAGGGGGACAGAATTCTCAAGTGGTCCCCACATCACCATTGCTGCACGTGATGAGATATTAGGTGGCTGTGCAAAAATCAAAAACCAAGTCGCTATAAGGGAAATCGATTCCAAAGAAATCCAGCTAGCTCAAAAAGGAAAATACAGTCATAGCCATATGGCATTTAAATTCATTCCCTACACTCTTAGATTTACACCTTTTAAGTAAGAATTGAAAAAAATATATATATGTAGTTAGGATCAATGTTGTCAGAACCGAACCGGTGATTGAACCGGTAAACGAACTGGTCTGGTTCGAACCGGTGACGTCAGCATGACTATTTATGATGTCATAAATATTAAATATTTTTTAATTTTAAATAAATATGTTGATAAAATTATATTTTTATAAATCTTAAATATATTTGTTAGATTTTAAAGACCACAATATAAGAACAAAACATGCAGAAAAAATTAATAGCAAGTTTTAAAAAATTAACAATATTAACTGACCTGAAAGACTTAAACTTATAATAAGCACAAGAAATCAATGTTAAGTTGCTAACACCTTTAAAAAGAGTCTCTTATTTTTTGAATATTTCATAATCAACCATTCTTTATAATTAGAAGTATATTCCTTGTAATCAACTATTCATATTTATCATTTGTCATTTGACCTTCTTTCCTCAAATCATGCAAGAGTGCATCAACCATACAGTTAATTGAAATAGTGGTCGCATATTTAGTTATTTACGCAAGATGCGATATCATTTAATTAATTATAATATTTTATTAACTATAGTCAATTTGTTTATTTGTTAGCAATATTATTAAATTTACACCTTGAGCTAGGATTGCAATATGTAATTATGTACTTAGGTTAAAATGTAAATACAAAGAATAAAAAAGTGTAAAATTAATTTAATAAAATATTAAAATTATTTAACTAAAATATATTTGATTATTTTCATGTTGTAAAACTAAAATCTGGTGATTTTTAAAATATATTTGGTATTTTATATTTATATTTTGTTTTTGTTTTTTAATTTTTTAAAACTAAGAATACTAAACATTTTAAAATATGTTAAAATTTTAAAGTTCTAGATCTGATTATCTGAATATCTAATTAAGGCAGTGAGTAGTACGCTGTTTGCACTGTTGGTGCTGACCGGCGAGGCGGTGAGACAGCGACGGCGATCGGCGACGGCCGCAACCAGAGACGCCGACCAGAGACGGCGAACGGCGCGGGCGGAAGGTAGCGCGTGCCCGACGAGGAACAGAGGAAGACGAAGGCAGACGACGGACAACGCGGGAAGGGGCGTGCGTGGGCGGCAGCATTGCCCTGCGAGGAAGACGAGGGCCGGCGGACTGCGCGGGCAGGCGGACGGCGAGGAAGACGACGAAGGTGCGGGCGGCAGTGCGTGCACTCGTGTAGGCCAGGTAGACAAGGCGGCGGGAGTGGCGGGACGCGGGAGCCTGCTGGCGCCGGCACTGTGGATGCAGACGGCGAAGAGGAAGACGACGGAAATGGGGACGACCGACGAGGATGGGCCGACGGGGCCGGGGCAGGCGGGTGTGGGGGCGAGGGCCGCGAGACAGCGACTAGGGTTTCCAAAGGGGGAAGAACTGAAGAAGAGGAGGGCGTCGGGCCAGGCGTTCCGATTTTTCTTTCTTTTTTTTAAATATATATATTTAATGATTTATTATTAGTTTATTAACCGACCGGTCGAACCGGTACGTACGGTTCGACCGCCGGTTCACCGGTTTGGGCGATTTTTGGTAAATGAACCGAACCGTACTAGATCGAACTGGTCATGGGACCGGTTCCCGGTCGGACCGGCCGGTCCGGTCCGGTTTTAATAACATTGCTTAGGATGGTCTGAGTTGTAAGATAATAAAATAAAAAATATATATATTCCTTGGATGAGTTGCCAACAACAATCACGCCGATGTTTACTGCATTATGTGGAGAGAGGTTTCCCTTGATCTTAAGCCATTAATTAATTCATAAATTCATGGATCGGTGCGTAACGGAACTGAGGTATATATATATACATAGTCAACAGAGTTCACGTACCATAGAAAAGGTTCCTTTTAAGCCGTTTAATTCTCAATGCATACACATAGATTCACAGAATGCTATATAGAAGAAAAACATGCACCTAGGTGATGAAGTTTGTTTAAGACATGATAGCCATGCTTATGACGGTTAATGATAAGTAGCCTATGTTCGAAAGGAAATAGGTGAGATAAAGATGAAATGAATTTTTTTTTATTTTTAAAAATACCTTTTTATTCTTAAATGGAAATAATTTACTTTTTAATCTTTTGGGTGTATTTGGTAATTATTAAAACTTATCAATAAAAAATTTTCAATATTTATAACTATCTTATTTTTTTTAATTATTTTTCAAAATTTTCTTATACAACTACCGTACTTTTTAATCATTTTTACACAACTATTTATACAACCGATTTATTTATTTTAACTTTATTCTATTTACTCCTTATCATTACCCCCATATCATATCATTTTCTCTAATTTTAAAAATTTTTATGGAGAATTTTATCACTTCCTAAACACACCCTAGTATAATTACTTCTTCCCACTTTTTATACGATTTTTCTTATTTCCAACGCACAGGAATATTTTTTGATTTCATCCCATTCATGTGACGAATGCATGTGTCCAATGCTTACGTAAATGCCCATTGCAATCCATTCTACCTCATACACCTGCTCGTGCAATACTCATGTAGGGTCGTGGGGAAGAATCTCATATTGCTTATATGCGTTTGGATAGAAATTCACTGGTTGCAAGAGAATTTGGAATTTGGAGGGGGATGTCTAATCCATGAGAAGGATGCACGCGCCATAGATAGCCGCCATTCGCCCATTTGGATAGAAATTAAGAGGTTGCAAGAGAATTTGGGGTGAGATGTCCAATTCCTGAAAAGGACTCAGAAGCAAGGGTATAACTGTAACGCCCTAGGCCTAACAGTAAGGTATTGTTTGCTTTGAGCCTTAGCCCGCACGGTTTTGCCCCTCTGGGTTCAAGCGCATCCCGTCATTCTCCAAAAGGTGTCTCGACAGTGTAACTCCATCGGCCTCCACTTATAGTCCAGACTCCCTCCCTCTTCCTAACCGATGTGGGATATCACATTCACCCCCCCTCGGGGCTCCAGCGCCCTCGTTGGACACACCGGTAATGTGATATCCCACATCGGTTAGGAAGAGGGAGGGAGCCTGGGCTATAAGTGGAAGCTGCTGGAGTTACACTGTCGAGGCACCTTTTGAGGAAGGACGAGATGCGCGTGAACCCAGAGGGGCAAAACCGTGCGGGCCAAGGCCCAAAGCGAACAATACCTTACTGTTAGGCCTGGGGCGTTACAAATGGTATCAAAGCCGACTCCCGACCTCCGGCCGATGGTGTCCAGCGGGGACGCTGGAGCCCTAAAGGGGGGTGAATGTGATATCCCACATCGGTTAGGATGAGGGGGGGAGCCTGGGTTATAAGTGGAGGCCGCCATGTACCTCAGTGAGGCGCCTTTTGGGGAAGGACGGGATGCGCGTGAACTTAGAGGGGCAAAACCGTGCGGGCCAAAGCCCAAAGCGGACAATACCTTACTGTTAGGCCTGGGGCGTTACAAATAATGGTATACCGTTCAGGGTTATTATAGCTGGAGCCTAACTCTAATACTAACAAATTAAATTTTTTTAACTCTAATCCTATTATAATCTATTTATAAAAATTCTAATTTTAATCCATTGAGCATAATGGAGTTGATTTTCGGGTTAACCACTGGTAACAAACGGGTTGATCAAATGAATTATTGATAGATTGATCACATGCAATAAACTTATGCATATATGTTTCGATAAGCATCATGATTGGAAACATACATATGTAATGCATCTCAATACATATAAGTGCTCTGTTTTTGATATTGCATTTCATTTCAATACATATTACAATCAGGCTTAAAGTATTTACATCATTTTTTCTCGTTTCATCTTGCAAATATCCTCACAAATTTTCTTTTACAAAAAAGAGACCCAATGCTTCTCACACTTAAAATTACAGCTTTACCCATAAGAAGTGAACAGAGATTTGAATCCCCAACATAAGGTGTTCCAGTCGACACCGCGACCAATCACGATAATCTCGGTTAGTATTTTGAGCCATTTTTTATTTTAAAATTTTGTTTTATTTCTCTTTGATCCCACATGCATTTAGTTTATATATCAAAATGTATCTTTTTTAATTTTATATACAAAATATATGGGACTGTTGTTGTAAATAGTTGACAAAGTTAATGTACCCAAAAAAAAAAGTTCACTTTTGAGCCACTCATGTTTCTTGGTTTTTGGATTCACGGAATGCTACTTAATGGAATTCGAATATGTGGTTAACTTGGTTCATCATTCATGTATGGAAGAACAACATGTATTTACGTTATAAAGTTGAGGTATGTATGTACCACCATAATAAAGAATCTTTAAGCAATATTATCAAAACCAAACTAGCTTTTTTGGAGATATGTATATTCAACGTCTGGTGTATTTAATATGTATCGATCAAGACCCTTTCCAGTTACTTTTCTAAACCCACGAAATTCCAATTCAATTAACTCTTCACTAGTTGAGAATAGAGTTTGAAAGATTTTATGATATTTTTTTAACAAAGACGTTGGATATTTTTATACATATTATCAACTAAAGTCGTCAAAGTTAAACTTAAATCTTGACTACTAAAATATTTGATTAATAATAAAGGTAAAGTCACACTTCTATAAAACTCATTTTTGTGAAACTTTATTCATTTTGGCCCACGTTAATAATCAATGGAAAAATACATTTTTAAAAGACACCTCACACCTTACTCATAAGTATATTATATATATATATATATATAGGGAAATGATCCAGTGCATGCGACTGCACCGTGCAGTCCATGCACTGTGGGCCCCACCTGATCATAAATAGAAAATCCACCCCACCCATTGTATTTAGAATTGTTCACTTTATTACCATACCAATTTTCATCTAAATTCAACATGTGTGTAGTCTCTATCTTAAAATGGTGCAAAATCAACGTAATAAAATAGTTTAATGTAAATATCAAGTTTAAAGTGATTTTTTGAACATCTAAACCGTCTAAAGTATGATTTATATATGGATAAATGAGTGTATAAAGTTTCATTACAATCTAATATGTGTGGGGTCTATTTTACAGCCGACTGCACAGGATCGGATCTCATATATATATTGATCTATCTTCATACACTGAATTTAGAGATGATGCGAACCAAGTGCTTGTCGTTAAGAGCACTGTGATCATCAGTTTAATTAAAATTAACCGAAACACATTAAAGCTACCACTATACGAGTGATAATGTAGAATAATGGTGAGTCGGGTCGAATCCACAGAGAGGCGATGTAGTTTTGAATTGTTTTTTTAAGAAAAAGAGGGAGTATAGAGAAGAGAGAGAAAGAGAAAGAGAGAGAGAAGAAAGAAGAGAGAGAAAAGAAGAGAGAGAAAGAGAAAAGAGAGAAAGAGAAAAGAGAGAAAGAAAAGGAAAGAAACTAAGAGAGAGGAGAAAGAGATGTTAGAGAGAGAGAAGAAGAAATTAGAGAGAGAGAGAAGAGAGAGAAAGAAGGGATAAAAGATTTAAACATAAAAGAAATGGAGACAAGAAGCTAAAAGAAATTAACTAACAACTTAATTAAAACTATTCTAAGAAAGCAATAAAAACTATGAAATTTAACTATTAAAGCAGGAAAGAGAATTACATTAAATTTAATCTAAAAATTACAAAGCATAAAATAAAGCAGTAAATCTAATCTAAAAATTAAAACTACAAATTAAAATTTAACAACTACAAATTTCTACTAACTATAAAGCGGAAAATAAAATTTACATCACCCGTAAACAGCGAATCTCCACGTAATGGAAAACTTTATTGCTTGGCCCCACCTCCTTGCTACGGGTCCCACCAACTGGGTCCCACCCACTTGCTACGGGGTCCCACCAAATGGGTCCCACCCAAGGGGTATGTGGGGTATGGAGTGTGTTTCAAGGCAAGAGGGACCCTCCTTTTATAAGGGTTGGGCAACCCCTCTCTCCCTTTGAAAAAGTCGATGTGGGATTCCCGCATCTCGTCGTTTGCCTTGGCTGCTTTCTTCCCAATCTTCATACTTTGAAGGCAAGCTGGCTAACATTTTCTGGTTGGAGAAGACGAGCTGGATCACTACAGGTGCAGCGCCGTATGGTTTAGAGATGGGGTCGGCTGGAATAGAGGAGGGGTTGCCGTATGGTTTCCGGGACAACAGCTGTTTGAGAACGGTGCTGAATCAAGCATACTCCTTGTCCTGCTTGCAATTTTGGAAGAAATCAGCAATTTTATTGCTTGATTCGTTGCTGCTGGTATTGCGGGAGTGCTGCCGATTTTGGGCGAGATGGTGGAGAAGATGGCGTTTTTGGCTTGCGGCAGAGCTGCTAGTTGGAGGAGACGATGGATTTGGTGGCTTCAGCTCGTCGCCGAGTGCTGCTGCCTGGATTGGGAGAAGACGGCTGCCTGTATTGGAGGTGCTGCTGAAATGGGGCTGGCCGGAAGCAGTGAAGAGAAATGGAGCAGATTTGGGATGATAGACTGCCTCCGTTTTGGACAAATACGAATTAGCTCATGAATTTCGGCATTAAAACCAAGCTCCAAAAGGCGGTCTGCCTTCTGTTGGCCTTGCTGCCGGACATGGAGAAGATGGGTTTTCTGTTTCCATTGATCGGATGTGGGCCGGAGATGCTGAATTTCTGGTTGGGGCTGAAACGGGGAGATTGACGGCTGGACGAATTCGTTGCTGTTCTGTTATTGCTTGGAGTGGTGCTGAAATCGTGAATGGAAGATGGAGCTGCCTTGGCCGTGCTTTGCTGCAGTTGCCGGCTTGGAGGATGACCGGTTTGATTTCGGCTGCAAATTCGTGATCGCTGGTGGAGGAGAAGACAAACGCCGGCTGCCATCGTGTCTTTGGCTGGGCGATTTTCCGGTTGGAGAAGATGGCTGCCTGCTACCGAATTTGGGGAAAATTTTGGAGCGTCGATGGCTGTTTGCAGATTGCTATTCGTTGCTTTGGTTTGGGGGCAATGGAGAGTTCAGCCACGGATTTTAATGGCGATGGTAGCTGCTGGCGTTCTGGGGGCTGGCCGGAGAAGAGGAGCTGCTGCCGGCGATTTTGCAGCTTGCAGATTTGGGCGATTTGGCCTGCGGTCGGTTTGGGAAGATGGAGTACCGGAAATGGTACGCCGGCGGCGCACAAACTCCTGTACTTATGCAGCGAGTTTAAATATATATATATATATATTTAGTAAATAATTTCAATAACGACAGGTATCATCTTAGTTTAATCTTTTAATTTATTTTATCTAAATATAATATTTTGCTTTGTTTAAAATATTTTAAAATATAATTATAGATATATATATATATGATTTTCCAATTAAATGATTTTATACATTTGCCCAAATTATATTAACAAGCTAGTACACATTTCAATATTAAAATTGAGTTATAATTTTATATTTTCAAGAATGTTGCAAAATGACCCATTTTATAGCAAAATTCGAGATTTTATGAAAAATATGATTTTTATGAAATTTCACTTAAAACATGCATTTAATTATCATTTTAATATTTAATTGTGTAAATTTAACATGGAATTAACTGAAAACTTTTAGACTTATCACACCCCCCAACTTAAACATTGCTAGTCCCTTAGCAATGGAAATAGTTTAATATATATATATACTTTTTTTTTTATATATAAAAATCTAAGTGCACTGCTAATGATGATAGTAAACTTTAGAAGGAAATTTCTTTAGTGTATATGTGTAAAATTATTTTTCATGATCCATGAAAGAGTATATAGCACGTGTGTATGTGTATTAATGAACAAATGGGCATTAAATAAATTATTTTCAGCTCATCCAAGCTAAGCAATATTTATATCATCATTATGATAGTGACAGTTAATATATCTCTCTTTTCTTTTTCTTTTTCTTTTTTTTTTTTTTTTCATCATTTTTTTTTTCTCCCCTCACCATATTTCAGGGTATCTAGGGATATTTTTTTTTTTTTTCATTTTATTTTCAACGTTTTTTTTTTTTCTTCCCCTCACCATTTTTCAGGATATCTGGGGTTTTACATTTTTTTTTTTCTATTTTTTTTTATATTCTCCCCTCACCATATTTCAGGGTATCTGGGGAAATTTTTTTTTTTTTTTTTTTTTTTTTTTTAACTAACAGCTATCAATTATAATGATATTAAAGATTACTTACTTGGATGAGAGAGAAAAATTATATTATCATAATGCCCACAAGGTTCATTAACGTGTAAGTGCGATAATTGCTAATAAAATTTTGAAAACATCATGAAAAAATATTTTTACAAATATAACTAAATACAGTTTGCTTCTTCACTTAATATCAAGCATAGCAAGTGTACTTTGATTTATATATTTTTTTTCATTTTTTTTTTATATGTTTTATATAATAATTTTTTTATTTATTTATATTATATATATATATTTAAATAAATCACGTTAAGCAAACCAGACCCCCCAACTTGAATAGAGCTATCTTTGATAAACATGCACAAAATATATAAATTCATGAAAATAAGAGAGTAGGGAAAGAGACAACCTGGGGTGTAATGATCTGATTAAATTATTACAGCTTTCTCCTACAAAAAGATGAAAAGAAAACTAACAGAAAAGATATATATATACACATGTTGGGTTGCCTCCCTACCAGCGCTAAGTTTTATGTCTTCAGCCAGACATAATGTTTAATGTTATCCAATTCCTGCTCTATTAAAATTCTTAACACTATGTAGATTATTTATCATTTTCATATGTTCATGCTCAAGCGTTGTGAAGATTAATGAGTTATCAATGATGTCCAATATGTAGCACTCTTCAATTTGATCATTTATTGAATTCATTGAACTGTTACTTAATGGGAGCATGATTTTATTTTGGGTTAAACAGGATTCCATTTTAATACAATGTTCTTTGAGAAATTGACTATAATTTGGAATATATTGAATAACATCAAAGAGCGAAATTTTAACTTGAACCTGTTTAAATATGTGAATCATCTCTTCCTTTTTCATTAATTCATCTATGCTAATGAGCTCATCTTTAAAAGTACTTGAAATAGCAGGTATGTGCCTTTCAAAATTTTCATTAATAATTTCATTTTCACTTCCCCCCAACTTATCCTCAATAGATTCTTTATTTTTCACCTCATCATTAATTTGGTTATGATCTCTATCATTCATTTGAAACCTATTATCAATCTCCTCAATATTTTCTTGACATTTTTCTTCTTCAAATTTATCATTAATTAATTTTTCATTGTTTTCTATCATATTTTCTTGATTATGAAGAGAGGAATTCTCATTAAGTTTATGATCTGAGAAGCCGTCACTACATAATGTTGTAATTAGTACCAAATTTTCAGATAATAGATTTTCTGATAGTAATTGATCTGATTGAGTTTGATAATCAAAATGATTAATTGGAGTGATAGTTGATTCATTAGGTTCCTCCCCACATAATGTTTCAATATATTCATTAGTTATTTTCAAATTGTCTTTCTTTTGACCTAGCTTTGGTTCGTTAAGAGATTCAACTTCTAAAGCATTTGGAAATGCTAAGTCATTTTCAAAATATGGACTTTCCAAAGGTATTGGATCTATTTGAAAATTTGAATGATCAACTAGATTATCAATTTGGTCAGTATAAAATTCCTCTCCTCCTCTCCTCTCCATGGCTACTATTACTTGATCTTCATAATCTGTCATCCTAGAAAATGATTGTTGGTTGGAAAGGAATTGTTGATTTAATCTTTCGAATCCTCCCTCTACGTTATCTAAGTGAGGAGGTTGTTGATAATCTACTTGATCCGATGAAAATTTTGAAAAGTACTCTTGTGGGGGATTTGACTGAAGATACATATTTTTATAATGTTCACATCGATTTACGCACTCTGCAAATCTATTTATACTATTTTCTAGTTTTTCAAGTTTCTCATAATTATATGTTTGATGAAAAGATTGGTTAATAGGTTGAGGTGAAAAATTTTCTTCAGGATATACCGGTGGCCCATATGTATTTTCATAATGATTATATTGATATTGATAATTTGAAAATTGACTTTGCTCAGGTGGCCACTGGGTTTGTAGATATGGAGGGTAAGATTGCATTTGTTGATTTGTCCAAGAAGGATTAGGACAACTCATCCATTCTGAGTTATGTGTATGTGAAAATGAATTATAATTAGGTGTAGGAAACTTTTGAAAATTTTGAACTCGTGCTTGATATGGTAAAAATTGAGACTCATTAGAATATGTCGTTTGAAAAGGAATCGATGTATTTACGAATGAACTGTTTGAGTTTTGATAGGCAAGTAAATCATTAAGCTTTTGGTTTAATTCTTCCAACTTACCTAACCGCTGATCAATAAAGTTCATGTCCATTCTTTAATTTTAGTTGTATATTTTTTTTTATATATATATTTTTTTTAAAGCAGGAAAGAATCGAAATTGGTGATCTGAAGTTCAAGTGCAATAAGTAAAGAAAGCAGATAAATAAAGCAGTAAAGATTATACTATTGAAAGCAAGTAAAGAAAATTTAAAACAACTAATAAAACAATTCAAACCTCAATACGCCTCCCCGGCAACGGCGCCAAAAACTTGATGCGAACCAAGTGCTTGTCGTTAAGAGCACTGTGATCATCAGTTTAATTAAAATTAACCGAAACACATTAAAGCTACCACTATACGAGTGATAATGTAGAATAATGGTGAGTCGGGTCGAATCCACAGAGAGGCGATGTAGTTTTGAATTGTTTTTTTAAGAAAAAGAGGGAGTATAGAGAAGAGAGAGAAAGAGAAAGAGAGAGAGAAGAAAGAAGAGAGAGAAAAGAAGAGAGAGAAAGAGAAAAGAGAGAAAGAAAAGGAAAGAAACTAAGAGAGAGGAGAAAGAGATGTTAGAGAGAGAGAAGAAGAAATTAGAGAGAGAGAGAAGAGAGAGAAAGAAGGGATAAAAGATTTAAACATAAAAGAAATGGAGACAAGAAGCTAAAAGAAATTAACTAACAACTTAATTAAAACTATTCTAAGAAAGCAATAAAAACTATGAAATTTAACTATTAAAGCAGGAAAGAGAATTACATTAAATTTAATCTAAAAATTACAAAGCATAAAATAAAGCAGTAAATCTAATCTAAAAATTAAAACTACAAATTAAAATTTAACAACTACAAATTTCTACTAACTATAAAGCGGAAAATAAAATTTACATCACCCGTAAACAGCGAATCTCCACGTAATGGAAAACTTTATTGCTTGGCCCCACCTCCTTGCTACGGGTCCCACCAACTGGGTCCCACCCACTTGCTACGGGGTCCCACCAAATGGGTCCCACCCAAGGGGTATGTGGGGTATGGAGTGTGTTTCAAGGCAAGAGGGACCCTCCTTTTATAAGGGTTGGGCAACCCCTCTCTCCCTTTGAAAAAGTCGATGTGGGATTCCCGCATCTCGTCGTTTGCCTTGGCTGCTTTCTTCCCAATCTTCATACTTTGAAGGCAAGCTGGCTAACATTTTCTGGTTGGAGAAGACGAGCTGGATCACTACAGGTGCAGCGCCGTATGGTTTAGAGATGGGGTCGGCTGGAATAGAGGAGGGGTTGCCGTATGGTTTCCGGGACAACAGCTGTTTGAGAACGGTGCTGAATCAAGCATACTCCTTGTCCTGCTTGCAATTTTGGAAGAAATCAGCAATTTTATTGCTTGATTCGTTGCTGCTGGTATTGCGGGAGTGCTGCCGATTTTGGGCGAGATGGTGGAGAAGATGGCGTTTTTGGCTTGCGGCAGAGCTGCTAGTTGGAGGAGACGATGGATTTGGTGGCTTCAGCTCGTCGCCGAGTGCTGCTGCCTGGATTGGGAGAAGACGGCTGCCTGTATTGGAGGTGCTGCTGAAATGGGGCTGGCCGGAAGCAGTGAAGAGAAATGGAGCAGATTTGGGATGATAGACTGCCTCCGTTTTGGACAAATACGAATTAGCTCATGAATTTCGGCATTAAAACCAAGCTCCAAAAGGCGGTCTGCCTTCTGTTGGCCTTGCTGCCGGACATGGAGAAGATGGGTTTTCTGTTTCCATTGATCGGATGTGGGCCGGAGATGCTGAATTTCTGGTTGGGGCTGAAACGGGGAGATTGACGGCTGGACGAATTCGTTGCTGTTCTGTTATTGCTTGGAGTGGTGCTGAAATCGTGAATGGAAGATGGAGCTGCCTTGGCCGTGCTTTGCTGCAGTTGCCGGCTTGGAGGATGACCGGTTTGATTTCGGCTGCAAATTCGTGATCGCTGGTGGAGGAGAAGACAAACGCCGGCTGCCATCGTGTCTTTGGCTGGGCGATTTTCCGGTTGGAGAAGATGGCTGCCTGCTACCGAATTTGGGGAAAATTTTGGAGCGTCGATGGCTGTTTGCAGATTGCTATTCGTTGCTTTGGTTTGGGGGCAATGGAGAGTTCAGCCACGGATTTTAATGGCGATGGTAGCTGCTGGCGTTCTGGGGGCTGGCCGGAGAAGAGGAGCTGCTGCCGGCGATTTTGCAGCTTGCAGATTTGGGCGATTTGGCCTGCGGTCGGTTTGGGAAGATGGAGTACCGGAAATGGTACGCCGGCGGCGCACAAACTCCTGTACTTATGCAGCGAGTTTAAATATATATATATATATATTTAGTAAATAATTTCAATAACGACAGGTATCATCTTAGTTTAATCTTTTAATTTATTTTATCTAAATATAATATTTTGCTTTGTTTAAAATATTTTAAAATATAATTATAGATATATATATATATGATTTTCCAATTAAATGATTTTATACATTTGCCCAAATTATATTAACAAGCTAGTACACATTTCAATATTAAAATTGAGTTATAATTTTATATTTTCAAGAATGTTGCAAAATGACCCATTTTATAGCAAAATTCGAGATTTTATGAAAAATATGATTTTTATGAAATTTCACTTAAAACATGCATTTAATTATCATTTTAATATTTAATTGTGTAAATTTAACATGGAATTAACTGAAAACTTTTAGACTTATCAAGAGATAACTCTTGTTCAATGGAATATTTGGGGAGTAATGTTTCATGCATTGGATGCACTAAAATGCATTGAAATTTCAATGCACTTGGGGGTGCAAAATCAATTTTTTAAAATTTCTCTTGAATTTTTTTTTTATAAAAATGTTAACTAAGATATATTTAATATGTAAAACAAGCTTTACTGTTTTTGAAAATGTGTATATTTTTTATTTTTAGAAATAAGGACATTTTAATTATTTAAAAATGACTAAAACCCCCATATCTATCCCTATTTTTAAAAAATCAAAAAATAATATATACACATCTCCAAAATGGTAAAACTTAATATATTATAAAAAAATTTAAAATAATTTTCCACCCAAGTACGTTGAAATTTTAATGCACCCAAATGCATTGAACGTAACTTATATTTGAGCGTCTCTCTCCCTTTACCCTCCTCTAGCCTTATTTTGAGCTAGCTGGGGGCGAGGGCGGGCAAGCGGCATGCGTTACATAGATTACGCACATGGCTACCCAACCTATGACATTTTTACTATTTTTGGAGATTTTTAGATTTTTTTCTAATTTTTAAAAATCAATAGCATCTACTGATTTTTAAAAATCCGAAAAAAATCTAATTTTTTTTTCAAAAATAGTAAAAATTGATACACATATTAAATACACTTAGATTAACAATTTCATGAATTTTTTTCCAAAAAAATAGGTTTTGCAGCGGGACGGATTGAATTAGTTTGCATCTTCTTCGAGCAACATGGTTTCACATCAAAAACCACTTCAAAAGCTCTTTAATAAGGCACTGCATCTATATGCCTTAGTGGTAAGGGCACCATTATATGCTAAAAAAATGTGGATTTGAAACTTGTTTTTGGTGTATGAGGATTTTGTCTTCCTCTTAATAATTTGAGAAAAAAATGAGATGTATGAAAAAGTATATATGTAGCACAAGAAATTTTCAAAAATAACCCCAAATTCTACTTTTTTATTGTTATATTTACAACTTACTTGAAAGTACATTTTTCTATCGTGCTTAACCGATTTTTACTCTAAATAGTGAGAGATTACGCTTCTAATAAAATGGAAGATACAAACTCTCTATAATAAATAGAAAACAGATACTTCCTCAATTTAAAACTAGGCAAACTGGCACAAGGCCAAATTCTACTCTCTTTTTTTCCCCTGAAGAGTACTAAATTCTACTTTTGTGTACCTTAAGCTAGCATCTTATACAATTCTTAGGCAGGACAAGGTGTACAGCCGCGAATTGTTCTTATCCAACCTGAATTAAGCATGGATTCTAATCCAACACTTCCGATGCTTCTGACATCTAGATTCCAGCGCTTAGATCAACTTATTTAGATCAGTAATCTGACTGGCCTTGCTGTCGGTCATCCGTCTTGCAGACAAATCAAGAGAATCATGACTTGAAGAAGCTTCAATTAGCTTAATTATGTTCCTGTAGGGATAACGGACTAATTACTTCGTTTTAGGGTCGATTAGCGAAGCAAAGGATCAGCCAGATCAGTAGGATTGGTGGGTCATCATCCTAGTTACCTTAGGCCCCGGAACAAAGCCACGAACGAAGTGGTGCCTGGATGGCTGATGATACAGTTTATGGGCTTAGGATTGATGGGCTTGAGCCTATCGTTAGTGGGCGTTTTACGCGAGCCCGTGCTCTATATAGTTTGGGTTCCATCAGGGGAGAGAACCGGAATGGGGGATTGTTTGAGTTGTCTTTCATTTCCTTGCTTTCGTTTTGTAGTTGTGTGAGCATAGCTCAGAGATAATTTCTGTAGTTTTTTGCATTATTAATTCTTAAACGGGATTTTCCCCTACAATTCTGTTGCAAATCATCCTTCGTATGCAATAATAGTTCTGTGATCCGATCTGGATCAAAACAGATGCGGCGTAACTGCCAATACGTTACCTGGATCACATCGGTTGCAACGTTAATTTTCGACAATAGATAGTGACAGGAAGATAAAATTCTCTACATTTGCAGTTAAAGGTTGCCACCGATGATTTGTACCATGCATCCTACTACCCGAATAAGCTTAACATTTTATTCGACCAAACCACGTTCAAGAACAGCTCAATATTGGACTGTACGAGAATATTCCTCGATTATTAGACGGATAAAAACATCTTTGGAACGATCAGTGGAACTTCTGATCTTTCTTGATTAGTGGAGAGTTATTAGGAAGAGGGAGGAAGCACGCCTTGAAGGAAGGAAGAGATCATGGTCAAAGCTCTTTGAGGCTGGTAGCTTGGGACCAAGTGCCCTGCCTCCCTTACTGTCACCAGTGTGAGTCCTTTGTAGCCCACCACATATCCTCCAACCTGCCATCACATAAATTTCTTCATCATTAGGCCACCCTTTATCATTATCTTACACATCATAAATTTCACTAGATCCAATTTCTGCGATCTTGGAAAGTGCCAAAATTTACAAAGAGGCTCTCATTTCAAATCCACCTACGAAGTTCGATGGATTGGAAGTCTAACTACACGCATAACCGGGCATGGTCAACAAGGTTACCTCATTATTATTGTACCAAGCACGCCAATCAGTGTCAATGGGCAGTCCAAGCTTGTTTACGAAGTATCTAGTAGCTGTTACGGGACACACCGCGTCTGTATCGCCGCTGAAGAAAACAGGGAAAACAGTCCTTGAGATACCAAATGAGAGAAACGAAGTGTCCGCATAAGAGAGTTGAACTTACCTGTACATCCATATTCTTATGCCACTTGCAATAAGTTCCTTCATAGTGGGTAAAAGGGTCCACGCTCTATCGTTATACGGAATTCCACTTCAATCATTTCAACACATGAACGTAGTTAGATCCCAATGAATGGAACTGAATAGCGATACTGGGGAGAAGTCTCTTTTAGTACTGCTGCAAAATGAGTAACTACGTACCTGCACATGCCCCATTCGTCAGGCTGGGACGTAACGTTTGCATGCATTGCCTTCTGCACCTCATGCACATTCAGGTAAGCTTCCAGATAGTCTGAGGAGCAGGGATCAAAGCTTGTAATCTGTTTCAACGTCGGAATTCATATCCCGCCATCAAATCACGTCACCCATTCTCATTGCTTTCTAAAATAACTCAAACAAGTGAAGTAATCTTACCGAACCCTTTGGAGCAATTTGGTTATTAGCGGTGTTCTGGCAAAACGGAGCGTATATGTTGTACATGTCAATGTCCCCAACTTCTTCAAGGGCAGTGCCCAAAGCATCAGCACACTGATCGGTCATATTGGAGAAGTTACAATGTGCTTGGATTTGTGCGTGGCTTTCGTCCGAGCTTAAAGCATGGGTCCACAAATAATCATATCGGCCCATGTAATTTGTATCGTGGTCGATCCATGCATTGCCAACCTGTCACAGATTGAATAGATTCATAAGATTTTTTTTTTCCAAAGAGATGAAAAATTAAAATAGAATATGGTCCATTCATCAATCTCATGTCCCATTCGTCTAAATGGATTGACTAATGGTCCAGATTGCAGACACTTACGGCGATGCCCTTGAGGTTTATGATGGTCTGGTTAGTGTATTTGTTATTGAGAAGAATAGTGAAGGCCAGTTGAGGCACGTAGTGCCCACCATAGCTCTCCCCTGTAATGTAGAAATCTCGGGTCTTGTATTGGGGGAATCTCTCTAGCCAATTCACGAGAAATGTGTAGGCATCATCAGCTGTTCTCTTGTCTCCACTCAAATCATAATCAGACGTCGTGTTTGAATATGAGAAGCCAACTCCAGCAGGCGATTCCAAGTATATCACATTAGCCACTGCCACCAATATTGTCAGAAATGAGAATTATTAATATTTCTGCAGCTAAAAAATTATTCTGTTCATTGAAGATTTGTCTCTGTGGGGGTTGCAAGAGTCCATAACTGCTCACCATTGTTCCATGAATAGTCATTCTTGTAGAGAGTTTTACCATCGGGGTTGATTCTGAAGGGTCCATTTTCCATCATGGCTCCAATCAAGGAGGAGCATCCCGGACCTGCCCAATATCCAAATCTCATCACACTCAGCCGTGCGTGGATATGTAAATGAATCATGACATTGACCATGGTGATGATAAGAAAAAAGAAATGCTATGCTGACGATGTTTGTATTACCTCCATTGAGCCATAAAACCAAAGGTTTGGTTGATGAGTATTGTGGGGACTCCACAAAATAATAGAACAGTGCCCTACCATGGTTAGGGTCCACTGTTACATACCCAGCGTATTGATTGAACCTGGAATTATCTCCTTGAGGTTGTCCTGGCAACAAATCAATCTTATCTGCCTCCATTAATCCATCTTGTGAGGATAGGTACACAGGGAAGTAGGTAGATCTGTTCGCATCCAAACCAACCCATGCACCCACGTCTGTCTGTTCTGATGGTAATTTATCTAATTCAATCAATCTCTTTAGATTGTAAAACTGGTTGGACTCATTGGTGGCTGGCCAAGCCAATAGACAACAGATGAAGAGCAGCAAAGATGTGAAGGGTACAATCTTCATCATGGTATGGATATGGTGGATGTCTAGATGACAAGAATGTTGTGGGCATGACCGTCTTAAATAGGGAAAGAAGGAATTTGGGAGACGATCATGTCTAGGTGTGCGTTTGTCCCATGCTGATTGACTCGACTCCGGAATCTCAATTTCGAGGTCTTCAATGTGGCGTGGAAAATCAGGATTTTTTTTAAATTGGTGTGTATATTGTAACTCATTTCAGTTATTACAATTAAGTTTAAGGGAGATAGCAAACTTTCAAATATCATTTGGGAAGAGAATATGCTCTCACATATTCAATGAGGGAGACAACATGCTCCCATTATTAATGACGAAAACCATAGTTCAAACGCTGGTCGTTTTGGCAACACTGTCCACGACATGACCACAGGGGCAACGCCCGAGTGGCGTGATAAATTAGGATTAAGTGAGCGGCTATGTTACAATGTTTCGTTGCATCTATTGTTTATGAATCTGCAGTAATTTAGTGGAAGATCATGGGCTTTGACACAGCTCATACAGCTGAAGAAATTCATGCAAAATTTAACATTCACGTGTATGTTGCCGTCCGATCCGAGTGTCTCCTTCTTAAAAAGATGCATCGAAAGAACAGATATTCTCCATTAGAGATGGCCTTACTTAAATTTATTTTAATAGGAGATTTTGGATTCTAACTTATGGATCTTGGAAAGATGGATTTTAATAGGAAGCAAGAATTCGATATTTTTATATCAACTTTAGTTAAATTATGTTTTAACACTTCTGCTGGATTAATTTTGTAACTCTCAGTTTCCAAAAATCTTGACTTGATGATACCGGTTCAAAATTAATTTATTTACCTATTTTTTATGGAATCTGTAAAGAAAGAAAATATTAAATTTTATTTAAATACGATATTTTTTGAGCGACAATAATTCAATACATACATATATAAAGACATATAGAAAAATCTAAAAATGTTAAAATTTTGATATATGAACTAAGCCCATAAAAAATGAAAACCTCGAAACTATGAGGCATGATTATATGCAATATATTGTATGCATGCTTAAGTTAAAATATTTATTTTTATTTTATTTTTTATTTTTCTTTTTCCTAAGTATATTTATTCTACAGAGTAAGTTTTATTATTTTATAATACTTTTACATATTTAATTTGGATTTTTAAAAATCAAGTTTTTTAACGGGTGAAAAATGACCTATATGCCTCTAAAATCGATAATTTTAAAAATAAAAAATAAGTATGTAAAAATATTGTAAAATAGCAAAACTTGGTATACGAATTAAATACAATTACGAAAACAATTTTATGAAGAAAATTTTAAAAATAAAAATAAAATAAAAATGAATGTTGTAATTTAAGCATATACAATATATTATATATAATCATACCTCCAAAACTATTAAGTGCATTTTGAGGCTTGATATATATAAAGCTAAGATCCTATTAACCTGAGATAAATAATAACTTATTCGAGGTCAATAAACTTATTTTTAATTTTTTTTAAATTTATTAATCAAAATGTATTTGATATACGATGTAAGTTTTATCATTTCTGAAAATATCTATATACTTTTTTAAAAATTTAAATATAGGAATAGTTTAACCATTAATGGTTAAAATTACTAAAATAACCATACATTTAAAAGTCTAAAAAATATATAATATATTAAATATACCTAGATTTATAAGTTTATGAAAAAAAGTTTCTTAAATAGCTAGGTACATGCTAACAGGATCATGCCTCAAATAGATATTGCATTATACTCATACTCATTTGGCCTTTTGGCCTTAAGAGTAGGCATATGATCCAACGAAATCATTTTAACATTACTTGAGCTAAGTTTCACATTATTTATTACTTTTTGTATTCTCCGCTTTGGGCTTTAGCCCTTACGATTTTGTCCTTTTGGGGTACATTCAAGGTACCGATAAGGATAAAAGCAAACAATACTTACGACAGTTGGGCTGGGGCGTTACAGATATTGAACTTTGGTTTTGTATATTCAAATGCGTAAGATTGAAATTTGATTGCAAAATAGTGAATGCATAACTTTTGTAGTAATTGTAGATCATGGAAATTTTTTTACCCTAATGTTCATTTGGGAATCTAGATCTTATGCTTGTTACTGACAAACTTGTGTTTTCTTGCAATAAAAATAAAGTTTTGTACATCCTAGCGGTGGCTTTGGGCTGGATGACACTGCATCCAGGTTGTTAATTCTTTGACACTAAAGTCTATGAGTGTGTTTGAGGATTGATAAAAGTTTGGATGGAAAATTTTTTGTGTGAAAGTTTTTAAAATTAAAGAAAATGATATAATATGGTAGGGGTAATGTTAAGGAGTAAAGAGAATAAAATTAAAATAGATAGATTAAATGTATGAAAGTTATTTTTTTGTTGGTATTTACAATTATCTCAATTGATATTACAATGAAACTTTGACATATTCTTACAAATTCTATACAATATTCTAAGATACAGCTAAATTATCTCAATTAAGGGTCCGTTTAGATTCATGTAAAACTTTTTGACATGTTTTCTCCGCTAAAAGGCTTCACGCATTAACTGTTGTCTGATCGAAAACAGTGGCATTAATTGTGGACTACTGTTGTGCTCGTTAAAGGCGCCCATATTAGTTCGCAGATGCCAACAGTTGCTGCTCAATCATGTGTGAGCTGCTGCCCGCCAAGGAAGGTGAAGCGAAGAGGTGCGTGATAGCTCTTTCTCGCAGGCACTGTCAATCTTAGGTACGGCGGCCAGCATGGTTTGAAAAATGGCCTGAAATGACAAGTTTGCGATTTGGGCCCTAAAAGTTGAAAAGTTTTACACATATTTATCACTTTTTGTTGTTACCAAACGGACCCTAAAATTACCAATACAGTGGACACTCTCACAATAAGTGGAGACTACTGCCACTACTATGTAATGGACACTAGTGACGGCATAAAGGATTGAACACTGGTAGGGATGGAACCAACCGACGTCCTTTGGACGTCTGATTATATGCGAATAATCGCACATTCACAAACTTACGGCTTCCAAATCGTGGCCGTTGGCAGCGGATCCCTCTCTTCAGATCTGTTCCGGCTTCGTCGTCTTCCTTTGGTTCCTCTCTCAATCGGCCAAATGCTTTGTTTGATCTTGCATTTTTGCTTCCCATCTCTCATTCGAATTCTCTCACGTGTACAAGCATTCTCTCACATGCATTCAATGCAGTGCAGAGCATAGATGTTGGCAGCTACATCCATTTAATGCTTCACCAACGGCCACGATTTGGAAGCCGTAAGTCTGTGAATGTGTGATTACTCGCACAAATTTCAAACTGAAAAATTTGAGTGTGTGTTGGTTAAATGAGAACTTTTCATCTAAAACTTTTTCCTCTCAACAGCTATACTAGTTTTTAATTATTACTTTACATCTTTCTACCAAAACTATTATATTTTTCAATTATTTTTACACAATTATATATACAATCAATCTATCTATTTTAACTTTATTCTTTTTATTTTTCATCATTATTTCTATCATTTTCTCTCATTTCAAAAACTTTTACACTACAAAATTTTATCACTTCCCAGACACATTTTTAATTTAAAAAATTTATAAGCTAAACAAACACCTCCTATGTCTAAATTTTCAAACCATAAGAAATAAAACTACTTTTTACATAAAATGTAGGAAAATCATATCTAATGCAGTTGTTTAAATTTGGGTATAAATAGTAGGTATTTTGCGAATATATGATCATATGATCATAATTGCAACATACCAATATTATTTATAAAGTAGCAAATTACCCCATTGTTTGTATAATTTGCAAGCATATCCAGAATGTTACTTCCCTATCACATCCTCCTCGCAAGATGGGTATGCCTCTAAATTTATGCAAAAAACAAAAGGATAATTGACTATTTTGAAAATAATATAAGTATATTTGCAATACGATCAAACTATAAGAACATATTTATAAATTATTTATTTATAATTTTTGAATATATGTATATATTTTTGAATTTGAAAATTAATAATTTTTAAAGTTATTTAAGTAATTTTTTTAGGAGATGCAACACTGAAGTTACCCTAATTTAAGTAGGATAGGATAGTAAAAAATTATTTTATTTTTATTTGTAAATTATTGTTTTTTTTAAACTAAAAAATAACACTTTGTGCTAGAAAAAAAAGAAACTGCTTCGGATGAAAATTATTAGAAATACAACTTGGGTAAGGTGATTTGGTCCTTATCTTATTATACCTCATTGGTAAAAGTTCTACACTACCCTACCAGTAAATGGTTCCAATTTGCCTCACCTTACCAATTTACATAGTTACTTAATTAACCAAAAATAATAATATCGGATTAAAACATCAAACAAATATCAAAAAATGAAAGGTAAATACTTCAAAAACATAATCATTAAACAACAGAAAATATGTACAACGCTTGAAATGCAACTAAATAGCCAAAATTAGCTGTTAAACTATAGTCATAAAAAATCTAAATCACTCAAATAGTATTTTAAATATTTAAAAATGCTAAATGTAACCTTAGATACCTGTATGGATATCTATCAGGATTGCTCTTATTACTCATAGCGTGGACCTATTTTCTTCAAATTGAGGTTAGTTTGGTGGATGTCAATGTATTCTATTCGAGTTATACTTTTACAAATTATTTAAATAATTTTTTAAAAAATGTTGATTTTTGACATTTAGAAAAAATATGTCCAAAAAAATTATAAATATACCTCATAGTTTGATCATAATTGTAATTATACTTATATTATTTGGTCCGAAAAGGAATGTGGTTATATATATTATGGTATATTTTCGGCTAAAATATAATATTTATTTATGTTTATAATTAATTATATTTTTAATTTTTTCTTTGTGAACATGTCTTCCCAAGTATATTCAATCTATACATAATTTTTTTATTTGACAATACTTTTATAAATTTATTTTAGATGTTTGAAATAAAGTTTTTTAAGGAGTGAAAAATGATTTAAATGCCCTTGAAATCAGTTTTTTTAAAAATAAAAAAATACAAATGTAAAAATATTGTAAAATGAAAAAACTTGATATATAGATTAAATATAATTAGAAAAACATATTTTTGAAGAAAAATAAAATAAAATAAAATAAATGAACATTGTATTTTATCCTAAAATACACCATGGTGTATATAATTATTCTCCTTTGCAAAATAGTAAATTATCCTTATTATTTGTATAAATTTGCAGACATACTCATGTTGTCATGGTATAGTAATATAAAAGTGATGGCATAGGTGCACATACAAATTTATGTAAACAATGGAAGAGTGATTTGCTATTTTGCAAAAAAAAAAAAAAAAGGTCAACTCCAAAGTCGCAATACTATAAAATCAAATTATTTAAGCTACTCATGTTTTAATTTCTACCCTTTTAAGATAAAATAACTTCATTGATGGTGAAAAATATTTTAGTCACTTGTTTCAGTGAAAATTTTCCCTTAAGTCATTTATTTTAATAAATTTTAAAGGAAAATTTCTTTTATACCCACGATATTTTCCCTTAATTTCTAATATACTTGCACATTTTTACAAGCACATTTTCCATTATGCACATCTTATTAAAATAGTTATTTTCTATTCCATTGAAAAAACGATTTTACTCTTTTAATTTTTTCTTAATTGAAATAATTCAGTCCTAATATAATACTTGAATTATTTTATTTTATAAATTAATGACTTTCCAACATCAATTGAGTTATATTAGGGTTAAATCAATTTGATTAATAAATTTTAGAGGATAAAATTATCTTTTCAATGGAGTAATTAATGACCGTTTTGATAGATAGTGTGATAACTATAATAGAAATTTAGGTTTCAATATTATAAGTACAAGAGAAATTTATGAAACATTATGACATATTATGAATTAGGGCTAATTATTGTGAACATAAGAGAAAATTTCTCAAATTTTTGAAGATGATATAATATATTGAAATTGTTTTTGGAAGAATGGTGCCAATTTTATCAGGAAAATTTCACGATAAAATTTAAGCGTTATGGATACGCATGCAAGTTTCAAATTAGTGACAAACTACAGGGGATTATTTGCCATTGTTAAAAACTATGGAGTATATTTGCAATTATAATTAAATTATGTGGATATATTTGTAAATAATCTGTCATTTTGTTGTGGTGCCTATTTTGTTATAAATTTTTATGATTATCTTTCAAATGGGATAAATTTTATTTGCAGGTCTTGAAATTACGTAAAATTTTTAAATTAGTAAGAGATTTCCTTATTTGAAAACTGGATATCAATTCAATATAGATAGAAAAGTATAATAATGACACAGTGTTTGAAAATAAAATAAATACTTAAAAATAGTAAAAAATAGTAAAACTCAATTGATAGATTAAATGTACATAACTTTCCATGTTAATGAAAAAAATTTAAAAAAAATTTTTTTTAGGCCGGTCTAACTAAATCATTTTCCTATATATATCAGCCATGTAATCCCAAAATAAAGGGGAAATGGATATTTGATAATGGTTCGTGGTAGTCACGCTCGAAATAGACTTGTGTGGAAAAGACATGCACCGCGGCATATGGGCCAAATTAAAGTAGGTCCAACCCTTCGATCCAACCAACCGAAGCAAGATCAATCCTTTTCGATCGACCAACAGACATGGACAGCCAGGCCATGGCAAATTAGAGGAACAACTCGTTACAATGAGTCTCCATCATCATCTTCGATCAGTTATTTTTTATCTTATTAATATAAGGAGGGTTCGGTTACAAATTAATTTTTAATAACATACGAGAAAAAGAAAAAAAAAAAAGGCTCTTTACATTGGAATAAAGCAGTCCCAACCAATTGCTAGACCTAACCATTGGAATAATCTGACACAATCATCAGGATAAAGCAAAGGCTCTTTACAACTTCGATTCTTGGAAAGTGGGGTAAACGAAACAGCAAGGAAAAATAGTTAATGACTACAAAATGCAGGCCTAAACGAAACAGGGAGGAAATGCCAAGCAAATGCACTGTCAGTAGCACCCTTTGCAGTTGGCCCAAAAGAAAAACAAGGAAAACAACATCAAATCAAATAAACCATAATATAATCAGTAATGGTGCATAAGAGGCTGGGTTTATATCGTCAAACACACGCTAAGTCTCCATCATTATTCTTATTTTACATTTATTGTTTTTGTCTTTTCAATCCCGATAATTTTTTAATCCTTTGAATAATTTATCTTTCCCTATTTTTGCAAAGTGTTCTTAATTATTATCAAATACACGCTCTCCGATACTTGTAAGTAATATGTATAGACACTAGTGTATTAAGGTTTTTTGTTTTTATTTTTGAAATCAAGGGATGCTCTGACCCCCGTCTCAAACAAAAAAAAACTAAAAGAATCCTTCCCTAATTAAGAGAGGATACAGCCTGGTGGATCAAACCGCCATTCTAGTGCATCCAGATGATTTGAAAGAGCAGTTTGCGCAAGTACTGGGCAAGTGAATTTCTTGTTTCATTAACAAGAGAGTAAAATATTTGAGAAAAACCTGATTCTATGCTTCTAATTTCTTCCAAGCAGAAATGAAGGTTTGAGAAAGAAAATTTCACACCCTTTAACCATATAATAATCATCATCAAGGCATCATTTTAAACCACAAATTTGTTAAATCCTTTAACTTCAAGCCATTCGTGGCCAAAGAAAATTACTTTGATCTCCATCCAACTTGATTTCTCAATTCCTAACTTTTTTCAAGAAGCAGTTGCAATATTTTGATCCCTCAAGAAAGTTCGTCAACATGTTGTCATTTGAGCAAGTTGCATCCACATTTAGTTTATACCACCAGTCATTGGTTTCTGCCATCTCATAGGGCCCAGCAACATCTATGAATCTAGATTAGAGAAAAGAAAAGCTGAGTAGCATTTGTGAAAAAAATTATTCACCAATCAGGTCTTTAGTTATGAGATTACAGTCACTATCATAGTTTATTTTTATTCAAACACACAACCTTTATGAAATAATATTTTTTTCCCGTAATCAAATACGACAATTATATTATATTTTCTTTCCAACAATGATCTTATTTTTCAATCATTTTTTTGTCCTTGGTAGAATCTCAAATCGGTACAGGAAAATTAAGATGGATGTTAATAAATGCAATCGTACTTTTAGCTATATGCCCATATGTCAATTAAATTTGATCATAATTATTTATTTGGCTGTTTAAGAGTGATGACATGCTGTTAAATGAAACTAATTTTCATATTATCTGATCTCAAATTTCACGTTACTTGCAGTTATATATTTTTGCTGCAAATAATAATAGTCATTGCACTACAAGTAACATTACAATTTAGCCACATATAGTCAAACGCAAGTAAAATTAAAATTTAATCACAAAAAAGTGGCTGCATGTAATAAATTTTATTTTATTGCCAACCTCTTCAATAAATAAAATGTCTTTTATGTTAGTTAATGCTAAATAATGAATCCGCTGAAGGGATAAAGCTAAATTTTATGAGGCTCTATCTACCTTTTTAATATTTTAATCTTAGATATTTAGAGGCTTCTACACATCTGGATGTACCAATTCACTTTGGTACTTCAGTCTAGTTTAGGTCATATTTTGATGATTTTGTTAAATCTAATCTATTCATTGTATTTAGCACTATTCGTTTTATTTGGATACCAAAAATCATATCAATTGGGTGTATATGTATGTCAAATCTTCTAAAAATGTATAAACTTGTACACAAATTTAGAAATCACTTGAATCCATATATCAAAGTTTTAGAATATTGTAAAATTATATAGAATCATTAATCTAAGTAAGACAAATATTGTAAATGGTTTAGATATTAAATTGAGATCTCATGAATCCTTCTAATAAATAAATAATTTTTGATGGATTTAAAGTCACTTTAAGTGATTGTTAATTTTGAGAATGATGCAAGCTATGGATTGAGATAATTTTTGGTATATAAAAAAATAAATAGTGTTAAATACAATCGATGGATTGAATTTAACAAAATCATCAAATAGGGCCCAAATTAGGCAGGAGTACCGAAGTGAATTGGTACATCCGGATGTATAGAAGCAAAACTTATATATATGAGTAGTACTCAAGTGCAGCGCCACTACACTATATAGGCCCCACCTAATGATAAAATTATAATCTACTTTACTCATTGTATTTAGAATAATGTATTCCATTACCATATTAATTTTCATCTCGATCGGATATGCGTATGGACCCCATCTGAAAATGGAACAAATTCAACGTAATAAAATAGTTTAATGTAACTAATAACTTTAAAGTAATTTTTTTAATATGTAAACAATTTGCTACAAAATTCATATATTGATAAATTATTAGATAAAGTTTTATTACAGTCTAATATGTGTGAGGCCCAAAAATGGGTAAATGTGCTGCTGTTCCAGTGCAGTTGGAACAGTTTTCTCTCTATATACATGAGAAATATTCAAGTGCAGTTTTACTGCACCACAATTATGGTACAGTTATCTCAAAATGGGTCTCATATGATCATAAAGTTATAATCTAATTTATTCATTGTGTTTAAAATTATGTATTCTATTACCATACAAATTTTTATCTCAATTGAATATATGCATGGAGTCCATCTGAAAAATAGTACAAATTCAATGTAATAAAATAGTTTAATATAAATACCAACTTTAAAATTATTTTTTCAACATATCAATCATTTGCTATAAAATTTATATATAGATAATTGATTGTATAAAATATCAATATATTTAAGCATATGTGAGACCCATTTTGGGCCAAATGTACCGTTAATTATGGTGCAGTTTCACTACACATAAAAAATTCTCTATATGTATATATATAAAAAAATTATCAAGTGCATTTGAATTGCACCATAGTTACGGTGCGGTCCATGCATTGCGGGGCCCCAGTTGATCATGAATGAAAAATCTACCCTACCTATTGTATTTAGAATTGTTCACTTTATTAACATACCAATTTTCATCCAAATAAAACATGTGTATAGTTCTCATCTTAAAATGATGCAAAATTAACGTAATAAAATAGTCTAAAATAAATGTCAACTTTAAAGTAATATTTTTAACATCTGTACCGTTTAAAGTATGATTTTTATATGGATAAATGATATTCTACAATTTTATTGCATTCTAATACGTGTGGGGTCCACATTACAATGGATTGTACTGTAATTACGGTGTAGTTGGTCTGCATATGATCGCATCTCATACTATATATATACATATATATATATACAGGCACTTTTGAATCATCGGTCATTATTTTTCACATATTTATCCGACTATCTATTTCTCGCTATATTACAGACCACAGCACACCCTAATACACTTATCAAATATAAGCCATTAGTCCGGAGATTCCACAACAAATAAAGGCGTATGGAATCAAGAAAGGGAGACTCGTACTATTTTTTTTTTTTTGGGGTACAGAAGGGAGACTCAAACTTAATTCTATTTTTATATGCTAAAGTACTTTTTTTAAATTTTGTTATGCTAAAGTAATTAATTTACAGAAATTAGTGCCATTTCAACATTTGTTACTTTATTATTTTTTATTTTTTGAAGCTAGATACGGCCTAATGCATTCAAGATGAACTTCTTCATCAGAATCTGACGACACTAAAGCTTGAGAGTCATGTGAACGCGAGAAAATAAAATGTATTTCATGTTGTTTTGTAGCTGGTTCACATGGGTGCATCACCCAGTGCATGGTTGTCGTGCAAATACGCATGGGCCCAGGTTCACATGAGTCATTAGCAACAAAATTAGCTTTTGTTAATGCTTAAATTTCTTGTCGTCTATTTCTTCGAGATGCTTGCAAGTCTTTTCCAGCCAATCGAATAGCTTGGAATCACTCTCTTAAAACAACTGTACATTACCAAATTAATTAGCAACTCTTTTTACAGCTAATTAATCTGTCTACCCACTTCTTATTCTTTTCATTCGAAAACATGACGAAGGAATTAGGAGATTAAATTTTCGATTTTAAGAAGAAGGTGGAAGCTTCCCTTCTAAAAAGGACGTGAAGAAGGTGAGTGCACGAGCGGGCTGATAGCTTGGAACCAAATGTCCCGCACCCCGCACCGTGATAAACGTCAGCCCGTCGTTGTACCCCACAGCATAACCACCAACCTTCACATGCACAGAAAACAAATTAATTAATTAAACAAGAAAAAATCGACCAAAATCCACTTTTCAACAATTTGTTCTTATTAAAAGCAAGATGAAAGGATGTTGCAGGTTTAATTACCTCTCCTTGGCTGTACCATGGATACCAGGCAGTTTCCACCTTAGCACTGAGCCTATTAATCGAGTATCGAGTGGATGTTACCGGCACTCTACCGTCTGTGTCCCCACTGCATGCCATGCATGCAGATATGCCAATTTCAGAAATGAATTCAGCTAGATATATAGGATAGATAGATTGATTGATTGATAGGTAGGTATATCTTAGCAATTAGCAGATGGTGTTGGTCCAAATCATGCTTTTTACGTCAATTTTAATTTATTGCATAATTCAATATGCATATATGGAAATAGTCTAGTTTGTTGTTGGAGCACCGGTCGAGGCCATGTTTTTCAACTTGGGAATTATTGGATGATAAGTATATTTTATACAGCGGAAACTTCCATGCTAGGGAACATTCAAAAGATCAGGACTCTACTTGCTTCTGATAAACGACTTGCCTGTATATCCACACACTTATGCCACTTGACATCAGTCCTTGAATGACCGGTAATACCGTAGCAGGGCTGTCCGTCCAATTCCCGGTGATCACCTTATAGCTGAACGTTTCCAATGCCATACAGAGAATTGCAGCTTTGTTAATTAATGATTTGAAAAGAAAATGCTTTTTCTCAGCAACGACGACAGAAAAAGCCAACAACTGCCAGCAAAGATTGTATGTTGATACCTGCATGCTTCCCATTCTTGAGGAACACCCACAACGTGAAGTGCTTTCTGAACTTGAGGAAGATTAAGGTACGAAGCTACATAGTCTGAGGAGCAAGGATCAAAGCTTCCATCCTGTCTCAACCACCAAATCTTGGTAAACAAACTCAAGGTGGGAAAAAAGATTTTGAAATGGACGACGCTGAGCCCGAATTTTCGTCAGATAGAAGGATCAGTGGCTGATCGTGAAATTGGCAAGTTTTTCCTTAATTTAATGCAGAACTTACAGGGGGGGAGCTCGCAGAGCCGTTGCATCGGGAAGCATAGATGTTG
Organism: Annona cherimola; assembly: GCA_030490835.1. NCBI lineage: Eukaryota > Viridiplantae > Streptophyta > Magnoliopsida > Magnoliales > Annonaceae > Annona > Annona cherimola. The sequence continues at coordinate 98,041,160 of CM059971.1, read as the reverse complement.
TAGATGTCGATGTTGCCGACTGCTGCGCCGGCCGTGTTGAGGAAATCTATGCATGCGTCGGAAACAGGCCTCTCCGAAGAGAAATTGCAGTTGAGAGAAATGCCCTGATGAAGTTCGTCCGACATGAGCGCATGCGTCCAGAAGAAGTCATACATGCCCTTCACATTGGTCTCCTCATCAATCCACGCATTGCCAATCTAGACAAATCACAGGCCATTCATCTCTCAGTCATGTTCCCATAGCAAATGCAAATGCATGAAATTAGGCCCGGCTACAAAGATATATGTTTGGTCGACTTACAGTAATACCGCGAAGATTGATGACTGCTTGTTTGGTGATCTTGTTGTTCTGAAGGATGGTCTGTGCGAGTTGAGGAACGTAGTGACCGGCGTAGCTCTCCCCTGCTATATAGAAATCCCTGCTCTTGTATTGAGGGAACCTCTCTAGCCAGTTGACCAGGAAAGTGTATGAATCTTGGGCTGTTCTCCTGTCTCCGTTCAAACCGTAATCAGTCGTTGTGTTGGAGTATGAGAATCCCACACCCGCTGGTGATTCAAGGAAGATGACATTGGCCACTGCATGATAAGAATTCAACCTACCCATGTCATTTTTCATAGATGAATACATTCCCTGCCCTCAAAAAACAGTAAGTCGTGATGTCCTGTTTGTAAGCCGAAATTGGTATCGTGTTCTTATTGGACAGAAGGGAGAAGGGGAGGATGGGATAAATTACTTTGCTTAATTCATCCAATTGTCCCTTCCTGAACTAATTGAACCGGCCGGCTTGAAGTGGTCCAATCATGATGCAACACTGGTAAAAGTATTAAAAATAAATGAAGCATTTGCAGATCCGCCTAGTACCTACGCCATTTAGCCATCATTCAGTTATTATATCAATCTTGATAAAATATTTACAAACATATTATTGAAATTTAAAAGATGCTAAAAACAAGTAATTTTCAAACTGATAAACAGCCTATATAGTTCCCAAAAAGTAGTTTGAATCTCCAGACTGAAATAGTTCTCCTTTTTAAAACTTCCATCGCATATAGTTTACATTGGGCACTTCCTTTCAAACTAATGATTTTGTCGTTTTCAAAAACAAAATTCTACCTTCAGAAAAAAAAAAAAAACAAAATTCAAATGTACTGGAATAAAAATAAAGATTCAGATCCAATATATACATATATACCAGGCTCCGATACATGCACGTGTCTTAAGGGTTTTTTTTCGCTTTCTTACCCTTTCACTTTTAAGTGGACCTGTCTGTATTTAGTTTAGTTGTGTTTAATAATGGATAAAACTTTTGGTTAAAAGTTTTGGAGAGTAAAAATTGTCAAACGATATGATATGATAGGGGTAATGACGAAGAATAAAGAAGATAAAGTTAAAATAGATAGGTTAGTTGTATAAATAATTGTGTTGAAATGATTAAAAATTAGGGTAATTGTATAGGAAAATGTGAAAAAATGATTAAAAATATAGTAGTTATGGAAAGTGAAAAATTTTAGATTAAAAAGTTTTAATTTGACATTTTATACCCATTGTCAAAAACAACCTTTATATGCTCCTTTTTAATATGTACCTAAATATCAAGCCTCGATATATATACAAGTGTTTCGAGACTTTTTATCAAATTTAAATTTTAATATTATAATTTTATATATCAAAATTTAATTGCATTTCTTACCGCATTTAACGTTAAATGTGGTAAAAATGGTTGCTTTTTGAAATTATAAAAAATAAATTGTTGTTTGACAATTTGAGAAAAACGTAGCTGAAAACTTTTGCAAATTGGACTTTCAGCAACATCATTCATAAACCAATTAATGCCTACAGCAACAGTATGATCTGTCGCTAATGATATTTATAATTCTTTGCTGTTGAAAATGATCGGTTGGGGACAGCTCTAACCATTATTCCACGCGTAAACATTGCGCTGTAGACTTTTCCCATCGCGATTGACCCTGAAAGGGCCATATTCCAGCATGGCTCCATTGCCGAATGAAGAGCAGCCTGGTCCTGTAAATATAGTCTGAACAATCATCTATCGATAATTAACAGGCCATGACCTTAATTTGTTAAGATATTAATCATGCATGACTATATATCACTATCTAGCTACATCCATGCCACCACGTCATGAACAAGTAGATGATGATATACATGGGTGTGGGAATCTGGCCATTATTGTGGAATGTGATGCTGCATGCTTGGAGTTTGGACCACCGAAAGAGTGATTATTTGAACATAACCCATGAAATCAACAAGTTAAGAGGGTACCTTCGAGGAATGCTGTCAATTCGGAAATTTCTTTTGAAAATTGATTCCATGCGGATATTACATATGGAGCTAGTTTTTAATCATTATCACGTTGTAGTGTGTATGTTGTCACAAATTAGATAAATTTTATACAACATGTTGAATTTTTTAATTTATTACTAAAATTTCGATAAAATTAATAAGTGGTACTACAAAAACAAAGAGGATAAACGAATTGAACTTACTTGTGATCATGGATCGAAAAAAAGTCAATTGCTAGCAAAACGTAGTGGCAAGTGTACGATGGAATATAACTTTACCATGACAAGGTTATATTGGAATAGTCAGCTTTTTTAAAGTTCCCTGGGCAAAAGAGAGAAATGAAGCTCTCGGGAACATATGCCTTTGCTAAAAGCCAGCTGTGTAAGGATCACACTAGCTACATGAATAGTATTTACCTAATCAAAGGCTAATCAAATACTCCATTAAAAAAAAAGACAAATCAACTATGGGCATTTTTGTTTAACACCAAAAATTTTTAAATAAAAACTTTTCAATTTAAAATTTTCACTCTTCGTAACTCTCATATCTTAAACTTTTTTTCATATCCTCATGTATAACTATCTTATCTTTCAATCATTTCTACACAACTATTCATACAGTTAAACTATCCATTTTAATTTTATTATTTTTACTCCTTATTATCACCCCTATTATATCATATTATTTTTTTCAATTCAAAAATTTTTCATCCCAAAGTTTTATTACTTCCTAAAAGCACCCTAAGTATATTCCTAATCGTAGTATGTCTTTCACTATATATGTTGAGGAATGATCTTATTAATCCGGGCTAAACAAATGTCCTGCTTAGCTCATCTTGAAAAATTCATTTACAATAATTTTTTTAATTTTTTTCTTCATACATGTGTTTATCTAAGCTTATTTAACATATTAATTAAGTTTTACCATTTTTACATATGTGTATATATTTTTCGATATTTTTAAAAATTTATGTGTATGTATGTATTTAAAATATCCTGATATTTAGAAATTAAAAAAAATATATACACATATCTAAAAATGGTAAAACTTAATTTATATGTTAAATACACTTAGATAAATAAGTGTATGAAGAAAAAAATAAAATTGTTTTATTATAAATGAGTTTTTTAGGTGAGCTAAGCGGACATTTGCTTAGCCCGAGGTAATTGGATCACTCCACATATATATTAAAATCCTCTGCTTAAAGTTGTACCATATTAGAAAAGTTTTTAAAACAGAAAAAAATAATATGATATGATTGAGATAATGATAAACATAAAAAGTTTTTTTAAAGGGTATAATAGATATGTTAGTTGTAGGTACAGTTGTGTAGAAAAAATTAAAAAACAAAATAGTTGTATAAGAAGATGTAAGAAATAATTAAAAAATAAAATAATTATAGATAATGAAAAATTTTTATTTAAAAACTTTTGTGTATAGCCAAGCATACCCGAAATTTTAAAATTTCTTACAAGTGGAATATGTCAAGTTAATTAAAATTCTATGCTTTATCAAAAAAAAATTTCTACGAAAATAGATTTTTGCCAATACAAGGTACTCAAACCCTTACCTCTTGTGTGTGATCATAGTGGTCACGGAACACGTGCCCCCGATCAATATCATCGTCATGGATCATAATAACCACCACGATGAGGAATTGAGGATATATGGCAGAAAATTGGGATTCATGTATATGGGTTTGATCATTTGTATCCGGTGCGTGTGGTAACATTTACGTTCAACTGGCAAAACCTTTTTTTTTTTTTTTTTTTTTTTTTTTTCTATTCGCGGCCTCACCTATACTCTCTTTCTTATAAAATTTCACCATCTTTGGGATGAATTAGTATTTTTTTCCTTGGAATTTTAAAAATGGATAAAATGGACAAAGAAGATGGTAAAGATAAGGCCTGCATATGATTAAAAAAAAATTCAAAGAATTTTAAAAAGGGGTTTGCTGGCCATTAGTGCCCGGCCGCAAATGATGATAACCCCATACATATGTGCTGATTGCAAATAATTAATCTTTCTGATTCTGATTATTAATCACAGAAACAATTAACAATCATGACGGCGTCTGTCAAAGAAAAGACTAGTAATTGAGAAGATGACAAAAAGTAGCAGCAGTTCCATTAATAATTACCTCCATTGAGCCAAAGAACCAAAGGTTTAGCCGCGGCATGGAGAGGAGACTCAGCGAAATAGTAGAAGAGTGCTCTTCCGTTGTTTGGTTCGACGGTGATATAGCCGGCGTAGTGATTGAAATTCACTCCTGCGAGCTCACCAGGCAGCTCTACAATCCTGTCTTCCTCCATCAGTCCATCTTGACGACCCATGTACACCGGAGGGGGAGCTGGCGAATACGATTCAATGGCTTCCCACATCGACGCATCTCTTCGTCCTCCGAATCGCCTTTCCCATATCAGTTTATCCAGCGGGTCTAACTCAAACCTGCCATTTCCGGCCGTAACAAAGGACGCCGTGGCTGTGCCTATGTCCATGACCATAATTATGAACACCAGGCAGCAGCCGGGGCAGGCAAGTAACATGGCCGCTGAATTCATTGTTTTGGGAAGGATCGGAGGGAATGGGAGAGCCAGTGTGAGTAGTACATGCACGATAAAAATAGCTTGAATTTATAAATAGATGCGGGATGTGATTTGGGGCCCATCTGATAGAACGTTTACCATGTCAATACAGCATATGCGTCGAAATGTATCCGCTAGTTTGGCTGCATACGATTAAAATTGGGTTTTTTCTGAAATTGTTTACTTGCTTATGGGCCCGACTAGTTCTATACAAATTTTGTCAAAAAAATTTTCTTGCGACAATGCATGAAAAAGCCTTAAATTTTTTTATTTTGAAAAATCAAGAAATACATATGGACTAGTCAAATTTTTTTTAAAAAAATGTATATAAATTTATCTAAGTAGGACTAATAAATGTATAAATAGTTCACAAAAATATGCGTCCCATGCAGTTGACCACATAGATACTCCAAATCATTCCACATTGAAATTTGGCTGCAAAATACTTTAATATATAGATATAAAAAAGGTTAATTACTTGACTACTTACGTGTAGTAAGTCGGCTTTAAAGTGGCCTTCGCCGTAATGCATTCATTTTTAGGTGGCTACATTCAGTTACCATATATATGGGACGAAAGATAAAGTTTCAATTTACAGCAAAAAAAAAAAAAAAGAAAAAAAGAAAAGAAAAGATAATGTTGCTTTACTTACAGGTTGTCAAAACATTTAGCTACATTTCTTAACAGCTACGAAAAAATTTAGCAGCATTTATTAATAAACTGCAAAAAATTTTAAACCGCATTCGTTATAAAACTGCCAACATTTTAATTAGTCGTGCTGTTGATACGACCATTTAGTCTTGTTTAATAACTATTTTTTTTATCTTTTATGTTATTGCTCAAATCATTCCAAGTATATGCTTCTAATTTTTACTCAACTACTAATAATATATTTACAAGAATCATTTCTCCTGAAAATGAAATACAAGGCTGGATCAAACCGGCTGGACACGCGGCACAAAAGCCGTCGGCGATTGATAACTTTTTTTTTTTTTTTTTTTAAATAATTTAGAACACTGGCTGCCGTATGCGTTACCAACCGGGTAACTAGTTATCAATCCATCAAATGTGACAAACGTGTGCACGAGGCTCTGGAAATTGAGGTGCGCGCGAGAATGGATTGGACTGGGCTGATGGAACGCTTTGATGAAGAAATCATCTAGATTCTAGGGAGTCCATTCAATCCATCAAATGTGACAAACGTGTGCACGATTCTCTGGAAATTGAGGTGCGCGCGAGAATTCTGCGCATGCATGCTTCGCACGTTCTCTTAAGAATTAAGATCTGTTTGGAGACTCCATCTTCTGCGCATGCATGCTTCGCACGTTCTCTTAAGAATTAAGATCTGTTTGGTAAGCAACAGAATTTTTAAGTAAAAAAAATTTTGATGTAAAAATTTTTAAAAGTAAAAGAAAATGATGTGATACAATAAAAGTAATGATGATTAGTAAAGTAAATTAAATTAGTTGCGTAAAAATAATTAAAAAATAGGATATTTGTATAAAAGGATAAAAATAATTAAAAATAGGATAATTATCGAAAACAAAAAGTTTTAAATTGGTGCACCATGGAACTTTCTTGCACACCAAAGCTCATACGTTTTTTGTTTTTGGTCTTTTTGACTTCTTGGCATGTAGGGATGCAGTTCAAGCTCATGAAACTTGGATTCACATTAACTACACTCATATCTATAAAACATTAACCCTAACCCTAACCTTATTTGTAAAACTTAAACTCTAACTCTATTTTTTGAAAATCGAGTTCAAGTTGAGTTTCGAGTTGGAATTTATGTAGATTAATTTACATTTTATTTAAGAGTAATAAATTTAGAATTTCATAGAAATATATAACAATAACAGATTACGTAAGTAAACATAATAATATATAGTGAAACTATAACTTGTTTTAAAAATAGAAATATAAAGAATGTTTTTAGAAAAAATTTAACATAAAAACAAGATAAATAATAAAATTAATAGATGTAAAAGTAAATAATAGAAATAAAATATAAATATGAATGAAAATAATATATTTTATTTATAATATAATTACAATATGTTAAACATATATTCAAATATAAATATAAATAACATAAATATGCAAAATATAAAGAATTATTATTTAAATATTATGTATATAATATATTTTATAATAAATATAAAATAGAAAATAGGGCTCGGATTTTTCAGGTTTGGGTTCACTTGAACCCTGACCCTATCATATTTACAATTCAGGTTCAGGTTATGAAAAAGAAAATTTTAACACAGTTCGAAATCGAGTTCGTTAGGCCGAATTCCGGCTCAACCGGCCCAAGTTGCACCCCCATCAACTTGTGTGGTTTCAAAAGCATAAAGTTTCTCATATATGAAGCTTTTAAGTTTATTAAATTTTATATCAAATTTTTGAAATTTTAAAACTAAAAAATCAGCTTATTTTCATATACTAGAGCATAAAAATGGGCTGATTTTTAAATTTTTAAAATTAAAAATTCTATAACATTAAAAAATTGTACACTTTCGGGCAACAAAGCACCCCCCCCCCCAAAGAAAAAAAAAATTTGAACTAAATCGGGGTCCAGTTTTATTCACAGCAAAATCAAATTTCAGCCTGTGGATGATGGCTGTATGGCACAATATTCGTGTTCCTTCCATTGTTGGAAGTTAAAATTTGTTCTTTAATTTGGAAGTATTTACAATTGTCATTCAGAGAGTTGAAGTATTTACATGATTTTCCATGATGATAAAGGTTGTGAAAGTATCAGTTTTATAATATTAGATATTATAATGTATATAATAATAAAAATACAATAGAAGTTAAAATTTGTTCTTTAATTTGGAAGTATTTACAATTGTCATTTAGAGAGTTGAAGTATTTACATGATTTTCCATGATGATAAGAGTTGTGAAAGTATCTGTTTTATAATATTAGATATTATAATGTATATAATAATAAAAATACAATAGAAGTTAAAATTTGTTCTTTAATTTGGAAGTATTTACAATTGTCATTCAGAGAGTTGACGTATTTATATGATGTTCAATGATGATAAGGGTTGTGAAAGTATCCGTTTTATAATATTAGATATTATAATGTACATAATAATAAAAAAATAGAAAACCAAATTTCGAATGGAGTGATCCGTAAATCCCAATTGAACAGATTGCAGTCGCACGCGAGCAATAATTGTGGGAAACATTGCACGAAGACCAGAAATCGGAATCCGAAGTTTCCAGTCAACTTTTAACATTTCATGGGCCACGACGGCGACGGCGACGGCTTGACTCAAAAAGACGTAGACAGAGAACCGGAGATAAGTTGCCATCGTGCGAAGGCAGAATGGTTCGAGCAGTTAGCCTCAAGCTGCGCATGCTTGGTTCGAATAACAACAAAAGTAAAAAAGGAAAAATGAGTTGTGTCGTCTTTCTTCTTAATTTTATTAAATGTATGCAGAATATTGTAAGGAAAAATTAATAGAATGTTTTAAGAGCCCAATTATAAGAAAAATGTTTAAGATGATTGTAATATAAATTTAAAAAGCTGGATATAACTTGAAAATATATTTACATAATTGCAAATATTTTTACTTAAATTTAAAAATTATAAATAATATTTACATGATCATAATTATAAATATACTTATGCCATTAGCTTGTCATCACACTTTAGTCAATGCGCCATTAAGGTACAAATATATTTCAAAATATATACAAACTATGTAAATATATTTGCGAATATACGTAAATTATATGGTATGAAAATAATTTACAGATATAATGCATAATTTACATATACTTGCAAATATAAGTTTATACATTTATTCAAGTCGTGGTAACATGAGTATATTTACAAAATGGGCTATTTTTTAATTTTTTTAAACATTTAAAATTTTCTATAAAATTTAAAAAATTCTAAATTTTGGGCCCACAAAAACCAAAAAAATTATAGATGTAAATACCGTGCAGTAAATCGGGGGTCCTAATTTCATTGACAAAATCCAAATTTCAAAAGGAGTGATCTATAAATCCCACTTGAACAGATTGCACGCTTGTCAGCTGGGATACACGTTGCATGTGCCATGGCGGCTTGACTAAAAAAGATGCGGACCCAAAAAAAGCAGCTGCAGATAATTTGTAAATATATTTACATTATTTGATCATAATTATAAATATATCTATTTAGTTTCAAAAATTATAAATAATATCCATATAGTTTGACCATAATTACAAATTACCCATATTATCTTAGTGCCGTCAACACACTTCTATTACTATGCCATTACAGTGTCAATATATTTGTAAATATATATAAACTACCAGGATGTATTTGTAAATATAAACAAACTACATGATATGCAAATATGGTATAAAAATAATCTAAAAAATATACCACATAGTTTATATATATTTGCAATGTAGCCACGCTGGGACAACGTGAGTATATTTTCAATTTTGTCAATTATTATGTGGAAATTTTTTTCAATTACTGAAACTAATTCGGTACATTTACAAATATGATAAAACTATACAAGAATATTTACGAATTAGCTAGAAGGTTTCTACTCGGCAACCCCATGCAAAGTAGCTAAAGAAAATCGGAATCCTATATTTATATATATTTTTTAGATACATGTATCCATGATTCCTTAGAACATATAAGAACTTTCGCTACATTCATATTTAAGTGTCAGAGTAAATAACTTTGTTGAGGATTTAATTTGCATAGATAGACATAATATTTTTTTTATAATGGGATAACCTTGTAAAAATAAACTATTGATTATGGGGTATTTGGAAAGTGATAAAATTTTTAAATAAAAAATTTAATATAAAAGTTTTTGAATTAGAGAAAAATGATGTGATATGATAGAGATATAACAAGAAGTCAGAGAATAAAGTTAAAATAAATATTTTAATTATATAAGTAATTTAAATAAGTTAATTGTAGAAATAATTGAAAGTAGAGTAGTTTTTTATGGAGATATGAAAACTTAATTAAAAATAGAGTACGTGTGCATATTGAAAAGTTTTTATGGTATATAAACATACTCTATGTTTCTAAATATTTTTAAAATTTTCAAAAAATATCTTTGGATCAGGTTGATAAGAGGTAAAAAATGGAAAAAGTGAAAATATAAGGTAATATAACAAAGATAATGATTAGAAGTAAAGAGAACAAAGATAAAATGATCAAAGTAATTATAAAAATTTGAAAAGTATTAGTATGTAAAGATCATAATACAAAAAATATGATAGTTAGATAATTAAAAGATAAATTCACATCAAAATGTGTGCAGGGGGACAAATTTTCTTTTACGTTTTACAAAATGGATAGATGCAATTGTTTACAATTAGTTATATTGAAAGTCGGTGCAACCGGAAGAGTGAATTGCACATATAATTATATAGTTTGACCATAATTGTAAATATATTCATTTAATTTCAAAATTTATAAATAACTTCTATATAATTTGGTCATAATTACAAATATACTCAACCATCACGATACTGTCATGCCTCCATTATGGCATTGTTATAACATTTGTGTATTTGCAAATATACGCAAAATTGTGTGGGCATATTTTGAATATGATATAAAAATAATTTATAAGTTATATGGGTATATTTATAATTATTATTAAATTATATAAATATATTTGCAAATTACCGAGACCTAGACCTTTTGATGGGAAAATTGACGGTGAGGGGCGTATAGATGGAAAGGATAACCAAAACTTTTCACAGCTTCCCCTCACCTATTCATGACTCACCTATACATAGCTCCGCCACTGAGTGGCAACGTAATATGCCCTTATAGCTATTTTTATATTTGGCACTAGATTTTTCAATGGAATTATTTATATATTTTTTAAAAAAGAAAAAATCGAAGATCTTAATGTGTTGCATGATTCCCCACTTTCCTGCGTCATAACTGCTCGATCCCCCGTATGAAAGAAAAAAAGAGGGACAAAGAAGGGGAGGGCCTTGGCCTCTAGGGTTCTGAACTATACGGGAAAAGCGCGCATTGCTATAACTGCATCTGAGGACAAATAACACACTCTGATTTTCCTCCCATATTTTTATTTTCATTTTACCTTCGATGCCAATATTAACTATCTTTTTTTTGTTGAAAAGGAAAACCTTATTCACTCCCCCCTACAGCTTGGAAGGGAGAATGGATAAGATGATCCGAGCAATTCATCGCAAAAAAAATGTCTGTACAGATTTTCCTTTGTATTACATGGGGGGATTGTCCCACCAAACCTGATGATCCGTAACAGTGATAGCCACAAAATCAGCTAATGCATGGGCGACAAAATTTCCTTGCCTCAGAACATGATGCACCGAGATGCCATTGGAAGACTGAAGAATAGCCTTAATTGTAAATTTTAGCTGCTTATGTAATTGTAAATTTTTTTTGATATTTTGTACATACATCGTGACATCAGAATATTATAATGAAACACATTCACTTAAATTGAGGGAAATTTTCCTAAATCCCCATCACAAGGGGGAGATTATAAAACTCCACAATGTGAGGAAATTTTAATATCCTCATTACAGGGACTAATATGTAAACCCAAATTTTTTATTGAAATTGCATTCAGCAGCTACCGAAACACCGACTGCCCACAAAGTGGCTTCAGACATTACCATGACACCAATATAATTCTAATTGTGTTCTCGCTTGTACTTCTATTCTCAATTTCAAAATTTCTCATTAATCTCATCTGCTGTTGGGATCAAAGATTGCTAATTAGATTGGACTTTTTCCCTTGGTGAAATGTGAGAGAAGCCACCTCTTCCCCGAGATCAATCAACCATAGGAGTTAGTGGTGTCTTCTGGCTTTTAGTGCCAGCCTGGGTTAAGGGCATTCGTGGGCCAAAGTTGAAGCCGAAGCCGGTGTTAGTTGGTGACCACGTCACCATTACGCGTCATATGACCATTTTGAGATTTTGGTGGCCTTGGTTTTTTATTTAGGTGTGATGGAATGCCTTACTTTTAGAAGTGAACTTGTGGTACAAACCTGCAACATTTGTAAGAATGCTATATACGGGTATTACCTAGCTGAATTAGTTGTCTGATTTGATTATGACAAGAAATTGGGGATGACAAATGTCAGCAGCAGACAGACAGATGACACGGATAGAGAATATGTGCATACTGCCTAGTGTCATGGGTTTGCACTTTGCACTTTGCACTTTGCACTTTGCACTTTGCAGTAGTGTTATCTGTGCAAGTCCAATTTTCAAGAGGCAATTTACATATATACCCACATAGTTTTATAAATTACATATTACTCTTACGTAATTTCACCAAAATTACATATTACCCTCACGCCATTACCTGCTATTAATATCTAACATGATATTTTCAAAAATAATGAAAATGCCTTCATTGTTAGTTTCATGAATTGCATATAATCACCACATAGTTTAATTAAAATTGCATATTACCCTCGTGAAACTATTATACCAATAAGGTCATTTTCATCATTTTTTAAAATATCATGTCAGATATTAACAGTAGATAACAACGTAGGGTTAATGCACAATTTTGGTGAAATTATGTAGGGATAATATGCAATTCGTAAAACTACGTAAGTATATTTATAATTAGCATCAAACTATATGAATATGTATGTAAATTATCCATTTCCAAGCAATAGATATTATAAGGCTGTGAAAAGTCAAGACCAGTGTGCCAGATTTTCAAGGCTAGGCCTCTAAGGCTGGCATAGCATGTCAAGGATCAGCTCCCGCCGCGCCTAAGCTTGCCTAACTGCCGTACGAATTTTATAGCTTGTATTTTAATAAAAAATGTTAATTAGTTGCTTTTCACAAACATTAGAATTTTTTTATTATTATTATTATTAAGTAGTGGTAGCGTAGTTGCCTCAAACGGATGAGTGCAAGCGTTGGATTCTTCTCTCCACCTTTGAGAGAAATTCTACCGTTTAGTTCTCTGAGATACGAGTTTTGTAATTTCCCTCCTGATGTGGAGTTTTTAAAATTTCCCCGTTGTGGCGGGGATAATAAGAATTTTCCTTCCAAGGTATGAGGGTGTAAATATACTCTATTATAATATCAAGATGTCACATTGTATAAATATATCGAAAAAAAAATATTCTCCATTAAAGACTGTATTTCTCATTTTTGGCCAAAACGCATACAATTAAAACATAGAGCCAAACATACCTTGAAACACCAACCTATTTCACTAATATTGAAGTCCCTGTTTGCGAACTACTATTACAACTTGCAAGTGTTTTTACGTAAGGAGTAAGGATTAGTAGCTTCACTTCAAATTAATTCAACCACCGGTTGAAATTGATTGGCGCAATCGTATATATAGGTCATTAACTACTTAATAGATAAAACCCTTCATGCATACATTCCCTACGAAATAGCACAGCATTATCAAATCGAGTCCTCAAATTAATTCCATGAGACTATGCGAGGCTAATGTATGCATGACTTACGATCGTCCCCAAAGTAGTGCTATTAGTTGAGAAAAGGTCCGGATAATTTGCGCGCTTCTTGTGAATGATATACTAGCTGGTTCAAATGCTTCTTGCAATCAAATTCAAATTTAGCTGTATCTAGTATTTCAGTAGTCAACTGTGATACTTTTGCTACTAAATTCATTATTGTTTATAGTGAAATCTAAATGGTTGCATCAGATATTAATTTTAACTTCATGTAAAACAAAGATTAACTAATTTAAGAAGTGCTATCACCCTCAAGTAATCATATATGTGCATGTGTATACAATTAAAATTGATATATATGACTAAATAAGCATTAAATACATAAAAAGGTAGCTACTTTTGATAAAATTTGTTATTGGGATCTAGTCTCACACCTCAATTGGTATTGCAATCAAGCTCTAAATTAATTTTTATAAATTGCCAAAGGGAAACAACAAGCTCTTGAATATCAGAGGGGAGACAAAAGCCTGCAAACCACCCAAAGAAGATATAAATTTTTTTAAATTTTGCAAACTTTACATTTTTTTTAATTCTTAAAATTCATATTTGCAACAAAGGGGTTAAAGATTCAAAAATGTTACAAATGTATAGTTTTAGTCATTCTAGTAAAATAAATCTCTAACGCTACTAATTTTTTGACTTGAAATGACCAAGTGCCCTTTTACTATTTTAATTAATATTTTTATTCAGAATCTAAAATATAAAAAAATCCACTAAAAGAGTTGCCTAAAAACGTTCAACCAAATAGGATAGCCAATTTAACTTTTTAAAAAAGGATAGTCAATTTAAGGTTTGAATAGAATTATAAAAGGACATTTTTTGGTGATTTTAATTAAAAATAAGCAGTTTTAGTGTTCATATTACTAAAGTACTAAAATGTACATTTATGAATACAAGTTGTTCCCTGCAAAAAAGAAACTCTTTTAGAATCAAAAGTTCAAGTTTCAAATTTTTTTTTTTATTAAGAGATCTATATGCATATTCCCCTTGAAAATCTCAAAATGTACCAATAGAAGACGTGAGAGAATTAGGGGACTTTGGGAATAAGAGGTGGGAAACATGCGTGGGAAATTGTGCGGGCACGGATTTCAAGGCACTTCATTAATTAATCATCATATTTTTTCACTTTTACCCCTATATTCTAATCATTTTCCCTATCAACTACATTCCAATAAACCTATTTATTCCAACTTTACCCCTATCATTTCATATTAATCACACAATTTTCAAAATATTTTATTTTCTACTCCCATCAAATACCATATTTCTCATAACTTTTATATTTCCAAACGTACCTTTACATAAGAGTAAAACAGACATCGTCTGGTCAGTATACATCATACAGCAGAGGATCTGGACACCGTGGATTGGCATCTGGTCACCAAACCTACTGGGCTAGACGGTTGGCATGTGCGCCATCAGTGCTACGAACTTCTGTAACAAGCCACGCCCATTAGTTCGTAGCAAGCCACATCCATCACCTGACCCCGGCCCAGCCATGGGGAGTTTTAGAACATTGTCTATCAACCAAAAAAAGAAAATGGGGGGGATTTTGGAGTTTGTGATGCATGCATCATATCAACCATCTGTTAATTTGGCCCCACCCATGCACAAAAAGAATGGCTGTGTCAACGTAGATTTCATACATTCATTGGTTGTGCACTTTTTATTTAATAATAATAATAATAAAGCTACAAAGTTGTCCTCTAAAATGCAAACACAAATGGTGCATGCCCTGATTACATAAGACCATTTGATAAAGACGAAGATGGCTTATGCAAGCCTCACTTCCTAACCCCGAAGAAAGACATTCGATAGCTCCACTACACCCACACCCACACATGCCCTCCGATTCAGGTTAGGTGAGAAAGGAGGACAACAAACCATGGAAAATGTCACGTTAAAAATTACAATGTTTTAGTACATTTACTTTGACTAGAGGCAACTCAGTACAAAAGAAGCTCCCAGAGGCAATTTAGTGAAAGGGAAGCTATTATTTCTCTTACTCAAATAAAGCATCCCAAACTCTCAACACTAATCAAATATAGGTTGCCGTCTTTTGCTACCGCCCGAATTGCGGGCCAATTTTATAAATGTTTTGGCTGCAATTTTTTTTAATATCTTATGTTACTACTTAAATTGTCCCAAAAACATATATTTAAATCCATTCTCGTTGTATGTAAATCTAATAATGTACCAAATACACATCTAAAAATGTACCTACAAAAGACATTACTTCTTAAAATGGAAGAAAATATCCCTACAACAGAATCAAACCCAGATGCCCTAACACACTACGTGTGTCCTATATGGTATTGGCCCAACTTAGATCTTTCTTTATATGAAATTCGAACAAATTTTAAAATTATTTAGTATGTTATTTTCATTTTCGAAAATTAATAAAATGATCATTGATATATACATGTTCTCTGTGAAATTTGTTCACTTTTGAATTTGTTTGGTATTTTATTTTATTTTTAAAAATAATACAATGGGCATATTTACATACACCTCTCAATAGTCTCATTTTATTGTTTTTCAAAAGACAAAATAAAATACCGAATTAATTCAAAAGGTACCAAGTTTTATAGTAAGAAATATTTGAGCGAAATTTAAAGATAAAAAATATTTCTTACCTCATCCAAACGCAGCCGTATAAAATTCAAGCACACGCTATTATTTAGTAACAGGCCCTAGACGCAGTGTGCTGGGATCGTATGTGCCCATAATCAATTGTGTTCGCTATGTCCCCCTTCCTCAATAGAGCATCACATCTGTGCTCCTAATTTAGATGCGTCAGAGCACAAAAAAGAAAAATCAAGCTAAATAGATGGACTTAGTAGAATAGTTCGAACTTCGAACTGATGGTAACCAATTTATCTTATTTTGTTAAGGATATCTTGTTAAGAATCATAAACGTAAATACATCCAGATGATCAAATCGTAGACACAAATTAATCATACGTTAAACACATTTCTCAAATCTTCTATGTGTATTTGAAATTTCTTCTACAGTAATTAAAAGAAATTATAAAGTTAAAAAGCAGTAAGCCGCCGAGGCTTTCCCTCAATGGTAACGGCTTTCGCCTCTCAGCTGCAATGCAGTTGGTTCACATTTGATGAAAAATTGTATAGATGAAAAGTTATCAAATTATGGGATATGATAAGGGTAATGATGAGGAATAAATATGATAAAGTTGAAATAGATAGGTTTGTTGTGTTGGTAGTTGTGTAGAAATGATTGAAAAGTAAGGTAGTTGTATAGAAAAATATGAAGAAATGATTAAAAAATAGGATAATTACGGAGAGTGAAAAGTTTTAGATTGAAAAGTTTTAATGTGACAACTTTTTATTGCTAACAAACACACCATTAATGGTTTAGTAGTGGTGTATCTTCTTCTCGTAATATCTGTAGAAGCGTACACTAGTTAGAATGTTTAGAATCCTCGTAATTTCTGTGGAAGCGCACACTAGTTAGAATGTTAGAAAAATATTGTTAGGAAAAAATTAGACTATTAATGACTTGTTGTAAGCTTTTATAGTACTGAGCCACTAATTATTAGGAGGCCAACAAAAATTTAGAAAAATTTCTCCAATGGCTTCGAATCTAAATAATGATTGAAAGATTTGATTTAGCACTCAAAGGTTTTTTGGAAAAGATTAAAGTTTGGTTGCTTAAGAAAACCTTGATTGTTACTCATGTCATAAAACAGCTATCAAGAAGCTTAAATATAATAGCCAATATTTAGTAATATTTGTACTTAAGCATAAGCAAGAAAATTTTTTCTGACCTATGAAATTATTGGATAAGTGAATTTTTTTATTTCTAACCAACACAAATAATAGTGCTTTTTCATAACAAATATAGTTCTAACCAACACAAATGTTATTGTATAAGATGAAAATTGAATTATGATGGAATAGAATCTCACATCCTTCAAAAATATTTTTCTCATTTTCAAAAAAAATACTTTCTCCATGCGCATTCTCTTGCCAACGTCGTCGCATCTAAGTAAATTTTGTCAGAACCAGACAGGATCGGCCGATTCGACCGGTCCACCAGCGAATCGGTCATCAATCCGGTTCATTTAAAGTTGGTCCAGTCTAATTGATAAAAACCACCCAAACAGCGGTCGAATTGAAATTTGCGGTTGGTCGTGGTTCAGCCGAATTGTTGATTTCGTGCTTCCCCTTCCCAAATCCTGCGCCTTACAAATCCCAAATTCGACCTTGCCCCCAGCAATGTACCTTTCTCTCGCATCTTCCATTTTCATTTTTCACTCATGTTGATGACAGAAGCCCTGCTTGCATTGTTGCCATGTCTACCACTCCGCCTCTCCATCTATTATCGATCATCAACAACCTCTCCGGCTGCCCTTTCTACCCTCACTTGTCCCCACCATTACACAGTTGCATGTGGCTACTCACCGGCTCGCTGTCATCAACAACATCTCCGACCACCTCATTACTTATCATCTTCCCCTCTTAGGCCTCATCTCCTTACCCACTGATTATCGACAGCCTCTTGACCTCGCCACCTCCCCATTTCGACCTCCTTATCATTGTCTCCTTGCTTTCGATTCCTTTCCATCAACTTTCGATTCTCTTCTTCCTGCTACCGATTTCCTTCTCCTTGCTTCTAATTCTCTACTCCCTATTTCTGATTCCCTTCTCCATGCTTCTGATTCTATTCTCCCTGCTTCTGATTCCCTTAATCTTGCTTTTAATTCTCCTTATCTCTCATCTCTAAGCCTTCAATTCTTCTCTCTTGTCTTTACGGTGCAAACCCTAGCCAACAAAAAAATTTTCTTTTTGAAAAAAAATCGAAACAACAACTCCAGCTGCTCTGTCTATAATTTCTCCCCACCTGTGTTTCCTTTACTCAGTGACTTCCAATTTCCAACAGCAGCTTGCAGCAATCAGCAAGCAGCAAATGTACAGTTACAGCTAGCTAATCATTGTTGCGATTTAGAAAGGGTGCCACTGAACAATATAGAACTTGAAGAAAATCGTAAATCACCGTAAGAATGTTGCTCTTCATTTTGCACTTTTCAAAATTCAAAATGGATTGTGTTGTTGCATTTTTTATTAATTGATTGGTATTCTCCATTGCTTGCACTATTATAATTCATTCATGTGTGCGCTTATGTTTTCACTATGGAAGTTTGGATTAAACGATTTTATTATTTACTTAAAAGATTTACGATTACAATACCGTTGGCAGTTCTTTGATAACCATGTTATCCTTGAACACACATGAAAATTAAGCTCTAACCCTACAGGATAAAATGTAACACCTATTGTTGGTAGCATAACAAATTCCAGGTTAAAACCTACTGGGGAAAGAGCTGATATTATGAGGAATCATGTCACTGAATCAGGTCAGTTAATGAAGTTGATTTCTTCTAATTGAACCTTTTACATTTGTGCTTAATTAATTAATCTTTGAAATTTTTTATTAATTTTCTACGTGTTTTGTTTTGATGATTAGATTTTAACCAATAGACTTATGAGTTATGAATATATATAAATTTACCAATATATTATTAATAAAAATAATTAAACGTTTGTGACGTAATAAATTTCTCACGGTGAGATTAGTAGTTCAAACTGGTTTCGAACCATACTAGTATCTTCCCCGGTACAATCACTGGTTAACCGACAACATTGATCTAGGTAATGATTAGGCGTTGGTTGATAATGAGCAAATGTGAGAATGGGATGCAAATTGTGGGATTCCATTTTTCAACGCCAATAATTATTCCATTAATTACACTATTTTTTCTACTTTTACTTCTATATTTCAATCATTTTTCCTACCAATTACATACAAAAAACCTATTTATTCCAATTATACTTCTATCATTTCCTATCAATCACGCATTTATCAAAATATTTATTTTTTATTTCCCACCATTTCTCACACGCCCTCAATCAAAATATTATAATCTACTTCACCTATTATATTTAGAATAATGTATTCTATTATCATATCAATTTTCATCCAAATCGGATATGTGTATGAACCCATCTGAAAATGGTACAAATTCAATATAATAAAATAGTTTGATGTAAATAATAACTTTAATGTGATTTTTTAACATGTAAATTATTTTTTATAAAATTTATATATGAATAAATGATTATATAAAGTTTCATTGCATTCTAATATGCGGAGCTCATTTTTTGGGCAACTGCACCATTGTTCTGTTATACTGCACCAGATATATATGAGTTATATTCAGAAGCGGCGCCATTGAAATCATAATCTACTATGCTCATTGTATTTAGAATGATGTATTTTATAACTATACTAATTTTCATCATAATAAAATATGTGTATGGACCCTATCTGAAAATGAAATAAATTCAACATAATAAAATAGTTTATTGTAAATAACAACTTTAAAGTGATTTTTTCAACATGTAAACTATTTGCTATAAAATTTATATATAAATAAATGATTGTATAAAATTTCATTGCATTTTAAAACTTGTGGAGCCCATTTTTGGGCAAATATACTCTGTGTGTATGTATAGGGCTTCGCTTCTATGTAACTCGGTTATATAGAAGCGAACCTATGTAACCTCTTTAAAATTTAAAATTTTGATCTTTGGTGAAAATTCTAATTTATTCACTGTGTTTAACATCATTTGTTTATTTAGGAGATCAAGTTTCATCCCAATCAAGTATGTTTATAGGCCACATTTGTTAAAAAATATATATACTCATGTATAAATTATGAAAAATGCTAAAATATCAATTTTAAAGTAGTATATTCGACATCTAAACCATCCAAAATATCATTTCTATGTGAATAAATGATTCTATAAAGTATTATTACATTTTAATACTTGTACAAATAGATCTAAGCATTTTTCATAATTTACACATGAATATATATATATTTTTGAACAAATGTGGCCCATAAACATATTTGATTGGGATGAAACTTGGTCTCCTAGACAAACAAATGATGTTAAATACAATGAATGAATTAAATTTTCTATTAAAGATCAAAATCTTAGATTTTAAAGGGGTTACATAGGTCCACTTCTATACAATCCAGTTACATAGAAGTGGAACCAATATATATATATAAGAAGGGAGGGGGAGAGAGAGAGAGAGAGAGAGAGAGAGAGAGAGAAATATTCAGGTACAACGCAACTGCACCATAATAATGGTGCAGTTGCGCCAAAATAGGTCTCACTTGATTATAACATTATAATCTACTTCACCGATTGTAATTTATACTAATTTTCATCTCAATTGGATATGTGTATGGACCCCATCTGAAAATGAAACAAATTTAACGTAACAAAATAGTTTGATATAAATAACTACTTTAAAATTATTTTTTCAACATATAAACTACTTGATATAAAATTTATATATGGATAAATGATTTTATAAACTTTCATTACATTCTAATATGTGTGAGGCCCATTTTTGGGCAAATGTGCTGCTATCCTGGTGTAGTTGTACTACATCGATATATATATATCAATGAAATTCAGGTGCAGCGTTGCTGAAATGGGCCTCGCGTGATCATCAAATCATAATCAACCTCACCCATTATATTTAGAATAATATATTCTATTAACATATCAATTTTCATCCTAATCAGATATGTATATGGGCCCGATACAGCGGTACATTTGATCAAAAGTGGGTCCCACAAATATTAGAATGCAATGAAACCTTATACAATCATTTATCTATATATAAATTTTATAGCAAATGGTTTACACGTTGAAAAAATTAGTTTAAAGTTATTATTTACATCAAACTATTTTATTACGATGAATTTGTACCATTTTCAGATAGGGCTCATATACATATCTGATTGAGATGAAAATTAGTATGGTAATAGAATATATTATTCTAAATACAATGGGTAAGGTAAATTATGATTTGATGATCATGTGGGGCTCATTTCAGCGTCGCTGCACATGAATATTTCTTATATATATATATCGGTCCCGCTTCTATGAAACCCGCTTTTTATGTAACCCCTTCCATTTTTAAAATTTTGATAGTTGATGGAAAATTCACTCTATATATTGTGTTTAATATCATTTCTAGTATATTGGCAACACTATTATTTTTTTCAATTTCTCTGTATATAAGTCTCATCTATAAAAATGTAAAATCAATGTAATAAAAGATTCAATGTTAAAATATCAACTTTAAAGTAATTTTTTCAACATCTAAACCATCTAAAATATCAATAATATGTAGATAAATGATTCTATAAAGTTTTGTTACATTCTAATACACGTGTGAATGATCTAAGCATTTTTCATAATTTGCACATTAATATATATATTTCTGAGCAAATGTGGCCTATGCATATACTTAATTTATATGAAACTTGGTATCTTAGAAAAACAAATGGTGTTAAATACAATAAATAGATTGAATTTTCTATCAACGATTAATATCTTAAAATTTGAGAGGGTTATATAGAACCGCTTCCATTTAACCCGGTTATATAGAAACGGAGTCTTAAATATATATATAGAACTTTTTTCTGTTCAGTGAAATTGCATAATAATTAATAGTGCATTTGGTCCAAAATAGGTCTCACGTATACTTAAATGTATTAATACTTTATATAATCATTTATCAATATATAAATTTTATAGAAATGATTTACATATTGAAAAAATAACTTTAAAATTATTATTTACATCAAACTATTTATTACATTAAATTTGTATCATTTTCAGATAGGGTCCATACACATATCAAATGGGGATAAAAGCTAGTAAAGTAATAGAATACATAATTCTAAATATAATAGGTAGAATAGATTATAATTTTATGATCATGCAGGACTCATTTTGAGATAATTGTACCGTAATTGTGTTGCATTTAAATTTGCAGTAGAGCTCACTTGAATATTTTTCTCTTTTTATATATATGCACTCTAATTGACGTTGCCTTTTTCCTTTCTCCGTGCATTGTAAAACGAATTGATTCCATGCATGGTTACGGCCACCTCGTTTATAAATAGCTGCAAAAGGCGCCGCGAGAAAGCCCACGAGGAGAGCTCAAGAGTGAAGAGAAGAGAAGAGAAGAGAAAGAAACAGCTACCCATGTCTCTAAACCGTTCAACCGAAATGGCATTTGGTGATTACCATCAAGAATTTTTACCAGCAAATTCTACGTCAGAATATATCAACAGCTCAGTCCTGTCATTAAGCATTCTCTGCGTTTTCGAGTTCGAGACACCCATAGATGACGACAGCTCGGCGGTCATGCTACTCAGGGAACGGTTCCTGCCAGTCAACAACCGCTTCTCGTCGATACTCATCAGGGACGAGAAGGGCACGCAGCGATGGAAGATAGTAGATATAACTATATAAGGCTAAAGTCCCCCATTTTCCTACCGGCCGACTTCCACTTCCGGATAACTACGACGATTATGTTAATGACTACTTATCAAAGGTAGGCATGGATCCGCTCCCCGAGAACCAGCCATTGCGGGAGATCCACATTATTGAGTACCCCACAAGCTGTGCCGCCGCCACGGTGGTGTTCAAGCTGCACCATGCACTAGGAGATGGCTTCTCTCTCATGGGTGCTTTGTTTTCTTGTCTCAAGAGAGCTGATGATCCATCAGTTCCTCTTTCCTACCCTGCTTATTATCGTAATAATAATAGTGATAAACTGGTTAAATCAAGAACAAATCGGGCGGTGGTAGACGCATGCAAGAAGGTGTGGAACGTTGCATCTGGGTGCTGGTATACTACCTCTGACTTTTTGGGAAGTGTGTTGCACGACACCATGCTTGGATATGATTTGACGGCAATACGGTCGGGAACTCCCCATGTGGAGTTTGAACCTCGCCATCTTGTCTTCTCCCACGGCAATACGGTCGGCAAATCAAATCCAAGATCTCTGGAGTAAGTTCATTTTCTTAGAACATAGATTACTGTCTATTTTATGTATCTGCTCGAACAAAAGGCTTAAGTTTCTCATGCATGTTGCTGGTGTGTTTGCGAATGATAAAACTTTTGATGAAAAGTTACAGAGGATAAAAGTTGTTAAAAAATGTGATATGAGGTGTGTTTGGTAATAACACAAAGTTGTCACTTTAAAACTTTTCAACTTAAAACTTTTCGCTCTCCACAACTATCCTATTTTTTAATCATTTTTTCATATTTTTTTATACAACTATCCTACTTTTTAATCATTTCTACATAACTACCAACACAACTAACTTATATATTTATACTTTATCCTATTTATTCATCATCATTATCCTTATCATATCACATCATTTGACAATTTCTCATATCTACAATTTTTCATCAAAAGTTTTATTCATTCCCAAACACACACATGATAGAGATAATTATGAGGAATAAATAGAATAAAGTTGAAATAGATAGATTAGTTGTGTTAATAGTTATGTAAAAATGATTGAAAAGTATGGTAATTATATAGAAAAATGTGAAGAAAAATATGATAGTTATGGAGAGTGAAAAGTTTTAGATTGAAAAGTTTTAACTTGACAATTTTTATTTATTACCAAACACCCCATACGTAACTAAACTTCCTTTTCTTATGAAAAGTTTTCTTGCCGTACTGTATATGTTGATTAAGTAATTTTTGCAGTTTGTATTTGAATATAATTTTTGCAGGCTTTAATATAACAGCAAGTAAAAAATTGGTAAATTAGAGGGAGAGTTATTTTTTATTATTATTGTACAATACGACGGGCACATTCAAACGCTCCCGCCGAAATTTTACGGAGGGATTCGAACCCCATCTGCTGCCACATGGGGCAGCGGTGTTGTGGAGGGATTGGACCTAGTGAAAAAAACAGAAAAATCATGGTCACTGCATGTATTGTTGTACGTTCTTTTCAAATGACGCATGCATGTGGAACGTGATCCAAACGTATGCGGCTTTTGTAACACGGACAGTGAATGACGTGATGGTTGGGATCATATTCTATGCAATCCAATTGTACCACCAAAGGATGGGCCAGGTTTTGAAGGGCACGAACGGATGACGGCATTGGTGTTACTGAACACAAGGATGGTAAATGGGTATGAGACTCTGGATGAAATGCTCGAACAGAAGACGTGGGGAAACCACTTCACGTTTCTGCAGATACCAGTCCCTATGGGTAGAAATGCAGAGAAGGAGAGCCCTTTGTCATTCATCGCCGATGCCAAGAAAACCATCCAGAGAAAAAGGCATTCTTTAGGCAATCTATCTCACTAGTACATTGGTACAAACATTGAGGAGCAGCCGCGGCACAGAGGTTCGTTTTCACTGTACTATGTTATTATCATTATTAATGGAGATATGATCTTGTTTGCCTCGGCTAACAAGAATTTTTTAACAATCGTTTATGTATATTTAATTTATAAATTGATTTTTACTTTTTTTTAAAAATATGTATATATTTTTTGAATTTTATACGCAAGAATATTTTAGTCATTTTTTTTTTACCAAAGTACCTTATTTTATTTGGATGAGGAACTACTCTCTCTAATCTCCACGAGATACATTACTTCCCTTCACACTCCTCTACTGGCCACTGAATTTAAGTAATTTGATTGTGTGACAATGATATCCATAATCTATGAAAATTTTAGTTTTGGCAATTAAATTTTTCTTACAAAAAATTAAAATTTGATCATATAACAATTATTATGAAGAAATGTAGATGTCAGCACGAGAACCCAAATTTTGCAACACACTTTTGGCAACGCTTATCTAGTGACATAAATAATTATTGTCACTAAAAACTAGCATTTACTAACAATAACTTAATAGATGTTGCAAAAATAGTAAAAATAGTTTTTTATTAACAAAAATTATGAATTACGAAAATACTACTAATTTTAAAAAATTAAAAAAAATATTTAAAAGTCTCTAAAAATGATGAAAATCGATGCACATGTTAAATATACTTAGATTAACGGTTATATAAAAAATTTTCAAACAAAAATATAAAAAAAATGGGCAAAATGCACCTGGGTGCATTTAGTTAGCGGCAAACAAAAAAAAAAAACAAGAAAAAAGAATGAAAAATTTGACCTACTTCAGCGTATACTTAACAGCATGCAGCACATTTTTAATTGTGCTACATTGAGCTAACCATTTAAGCCTAAAGTTAAGATATTTTTATTAAAGATGAATGATTCTATTAATTTGAGCTAAGCAAATATCTCTTTTAGATCAATTAAAAACGACTCGTTTACAACATTTTTTTAAAACTTTTTCTTCATATACTCATTTATCTAGATGTATTTAATATATAAACTAAGTTTTACTATTTTTGGATATATGTACATATTTTTTGATATTTTTAAACATTATACTCATATCCAAAAATAGTAAAACTTGGATTATATGTTAAATAGACTTAGATAAACAAGTGTATGAAGAAAAAATAAAAAAAAATTTGTACATTAGTTTTTTAGAGCAGACGAAGTGAGGTATTTGCTTAGCCCTAAGTAATAGGACCACTTCTCTTTACAAAAAGAATTGATTTTAAAGATGAAAAAACTTATACCTATACTTATTGGAGAAATATTCCAGTATTTATAGCGCGATTGCTTCAAAATAGGCCTCACAAATCATAAAATTATAATATACTTCGCTCATTATATTTAGAATTATGTATTTATTATTATATTAATTTTTATCCAAATTGGATGTGTATAGATCTCATTTGAGAATAGTAAAAATTTAATATAATAAAATAGTTTGATATAAATAACAACTTTAAAGTTATTTTTCAATATATAATCTATTTCTTACCTAATTAATGAATAAATAATTATATAAAATATTAATCCGTTTAAGTACTTGGAAAACCTACTGGGCCAAATGCTCTGACCAGTTTCGT
Source organism: Annona cherimola (assembly GCA_030490835.1). Lineage (NCBI taxonomy): Eukaryota > Viridiplantae > Streptophyta > Magnoliopsida > Magnoliales > Annonaceae > Annona > Annona cherimola. The sequence continues at coordinate 98,014,905 of CM059971.1, read as the reverse complement.
AGCGTACTCCCTCTCAACCATCCCCAAAAATCAAAGCAGTCATGGCTACTATACAGTTTTAGCACCGTCAACGGAATCTCCCCTTTTTGCCATCAATCCGGCCAGTTCAATGGACGCCGATCGTGTGCGCCCGGGAGTATGCAGCGCCTAATGCTCCCGGGCGCATACACCCATTTTTTTTATTTTTTTGAATTTTTTTTTTATAAAACTGTTTATATAAGTGTATTTAACATCTCTATAAATTTATACCATTTTAAGAGTACACTGATTTTCAAAAATAAAAAATAAATATCTAAAATACTCCAAAAATGGTAAAAATTTATACACATATTAAATACATATAGACTAACAATATTGTAAAAAAAATTTCAAAAAAAAATAAAAAAAAAAGTGTATGCGCCGGGGAGCATTGAGCGCTACATGCTCCCAGGCGCATACGATTGGCGTCCCAGTTCAATGCCTCCATCTTCGATCTTCTGCAAATCTCGGTCGTCCTCAACACCTCTACGGATTTGGCTATAAGATCCAATCGATCGCAACTCCTCTCTCCACCTTCCACAACAGCCACGATCCAATCGTCAACCATGAAAATCGCATCGCCCCATCATGCTCTTCAAATCTGATCGTATCTCCCCGTCATCCTCTTCAAAGCAGAGCATCTCAATCACATAATTTGAGCCGTCCAATCTAGCGATCAGCAGATACACAATGGTAGGCAGACAGGCAGCGTAGCGAGCAAACCGCACAGTAAGCAAGGTGCACATACAGGGTAGCGTCCTTTACTAAGGAGCAACAAGGATGGTGTGTATCCCAAGTCGACATCAATCCAAATGAGCTTAGTTGGCCTTCTCCAAAATCCAAGTCGATCGTCTCCATTCATGGAAACATGGCCGTCGATCGTTCATGAAGTTTCGCGCTAACATACACAGCCAAGGTCGTCTTTTCGCTGGCCTCCTCGACAAATAAAGGTCACTACTTGCCGCAAATTTCCCATCCAAGCAGGTGACAAATCCATGAGGCTCGAACCAGCCCACACGCTCGCAGCAGTCGAGCAACATTGGATTTGTTAGCCCTGCGTCAACCTAATTCGGCGGCTTCGGCAGCGACAGGCATTCGATGTTTACCAGGCACTGTACCTACATGTACATATACCTAGCTTTAAGCTATAAAGTCATGTCTATGCATTCAATATTAATTGAGAAAAAATAGGGTCTTTTAAGTCGAGACGTGTGAATGAATGTACCTACCGGTCGACAACAACGTGCAACTAACGAGACGAGTGTTCCATAAAAATTTAAAAAAAAGAAAGAAGAGAGACGAGTGGGAAAGAAGCTTGCCTGGAAGTTGCTTTCCATCCATAGGCCTGGCAAAGCAATGTCCCATTCCATTGGAAATGACGTCTGATGCCAATGGTCCTGATTCAAAACTGTCACTGACCATGGAAGGAAGCTGATAATATATCGGCATGGAGAACGCCACATGCACGCTAGGGTTAGGTTGACCGCACCGTAATTTCATAGATAATTAGGGGTGTATTTGGAAATGTATAAAACTTTTGGTAAAAAGTTTTGAAGAATAAAAGTTGTCAAATGATGTGATATGATAGGGGTAATGATGAGGAGTAAAGAAGATAAAGTTAAAATAGATAGGTTAATTGTATAGGTAATGTGTAGAAATGATTGAAAAGTAGGATAGTTTGTATAGGAAGATGTAAAAAAATAATTAAAAAATAGAATAGTTGTAGAGAATGAAAAGTTTTAGATTGAAAAATTTTAGGTGAAAATTTTTCGTTATTGCAAATATTTTGACCAAATGAAATGGAGCATGTCAGGATGTACCAATTCAAAAAGGCAAGATAGATCAAGTATATTCTGATCCGTAATGGATAAATTATTTTCATAATTTATATGAATGTTGTTTTGTTAGGTAAATATGTTTATCATTATGACTTATTAATATGAATATAATTTATGTTAATATATGTTTAAATTTATAACTTGTTCATATTGATAAATTTTTATTTATTAATTGCATATATATTGTTCAAGTTATCCTATTCACATATTTATCAATGAAATAAAATAGATTATCTATGTCTTTTATATCTTAGCAATTTAGCAATTTTAATTATAATTTAAAATTTACATCAAAGTTTTTTTTATGGTTGATACACATATTTATCAAGGTTAAATTGTAAACGAAATTATTAAAAAAAATTTACAAATGTTTTGTTATGACAATTGTATTTTACTTATTAAATAGTAAAATAATTAATCATTTAACATTTAAATTTGTATCCATGAGTTTATATTAATATGTATATAAAATTTTAAACTTTGACTCACTTTTTCAACTCGACCTGTTGTCTTAATACGGACCTGAAGTTCGTCCTGAGATATATTAAAAAGGGTGAAGGGCAGACTAACCTTGTCCTAACTTAATATCAAATACAGGATCAGACAAGACTTTTTAAATGTAGGTTAGAATTTAGGCACACTCTTACCTGTTTTGATTTTCACCCTCACGTGCATGATACAATGGTGTCAATTCTTAGCGAGTAAAGTAGAGTCACATATATTGTGATATATATTTGGTTGAGCTAAATACACTTGGATGCATTTAGCTTTAGTATTTCCGAATGCATTTAAATAGAGTGAAAGTTACTAATCATAATTAATTTTGGTTGTAACCCTGAACGATAAGTATACATCCAATGGATAGTTAAGGGCACGTTTGTTAAAGTGTAAGTGTGGGAAATCATGAGATTTAGTTTTCGAAGACCAATCATTGTTCTGTCAATCACACTATTTTTCTCACTTTTACTCCTATATTCCAATCATTTTTTCAACCAACTACATACAACGAACTTATTTATTCCAACTATACCTCCTATCATTTCCTATCAATTACACATTTATCAAAATATTCTCTTTTCTATTTTCCATCAATTTCCTACAATTCTATAATTTTACACATTACCATATGGTCATGCAGCTTAATAGATGTTTAAATGAAAAAGAAAAAAAAATTATAGGCAACTAATTAAGAGACAGGACAGAGTTCAATGAACGTAGCTTAGTGGCTGTTGATGACCTCGACCAAAGCATAAGTGAAAACTCATTAATTTGAAGTGATGTCCGTCATAAATCACAACATGACACTAACAACGACCTTGCCAAATTAAGGGTTTGTTATTTTTATTGCAGTTACGTGATGAGGTGGAAAACCATGGCTTCCCAAGCCAATCACTCCGATTAATAACTGATATTTTTTATTTTTATTTTTATATTTTAATTATTTTTCTCATAAGCTACTTCCATTATATATATTTATTTCAATTTTACAATCACAAAAATTCTAAAATATTTTATTTTTCACTCCTCAAACCATCTCACCATCCTTACGAAATTTCAATTACCAAATATTTTTAGAGATTAAATCCTTACATGATATAAATTATATAATAAGAGTTCATCAAAAAAAGGCATGAGCCGCATGACATATCATAAGCATCTAGCAGTAGCAAGAATGATATTAATAATTAATTAATATCAACTATTTATATGAATGTTGTTTTGTTGGATAAATATATTTATTTTTATGACTTATTAATATGAATATAATTTACGTTAATATATGTTTAAATTTATAACTTGTTTATATTGATAAATTTTTTATTTATTAAATGCATATATATTGTTCAAGTTATCCTATTCACATATCTATCAATGAAATAAAATAGATTATCTATGTCTTTTATATCTTAGCAATTTAGCAATTTTAATTATAATTTAAAATTTACATCAAAGTTTTTTTTATGGTTGATACACATATTTATCAAGGTTAAATTGTAAACGAAATTATTTTAAAAAATTTACTAATGTTTTGTTATCACAGTTGTATTTTACTTATTAAATAGTAAAATAATTAATCGTTTAACATTTAAATTTGTATCTATGAGTTTATATTAATATGTATATAAAATTTTAAACATTGACTCGCTTTTTCAACTTGACCTGTTGTCTTAATACTGACCTGAAGTTCATCCTGAGATATATTAAAAAAAGGTGAAGGGCGGACTAACCTTGTCCTAACTTGATATAAAATATAGGGTCGGACAAGACTTTCTAAATGTAGGTTAGGGTTAGGCACACTGTTACTCGCTTTGATTTTCATCCTTACGTGCATGACACAATGGTGTTAATTCTTAGCGAGCAAAGTGGAGTCACATATATTGTGATATATATTTGGTTGAGCTAAATACACTTGGATGCACTTAGCTTTAGTACTTTTGAATGCATTTAAATAGAGTGAAAGTTACTAATCATAATTAATTATGGTTGTAACCCTGAACGATAAGTATACATCCAACGGATAGTTAAGGGCACGTTTGTTAAAGTGTTGAGTGTGGAAAATCATGGGATTTAGTTTCCGAAGATTAATCATTGCTCTGTCAATCACATTATTTTTTTCACTTTTACTCCTACATTCCAATCATTTTTCCAACCAACTATATACAACAAATCTATTTATTCCAACTATACCCCCTATCATTTCTTATCAATTAAACATTTATTAAAATATTCTCTTTTCTATTTCCCACCATTTCTTACAATTCTATAATTTTACATATTACCAAACGTTCCCTAAATCATTTGCATGGTAATGCAGCTTAATAGATGTTTAAATGAAAAAGAAAAAAAAATTATGGCCAACTAATTAAGAGATAGGATAGAGTTCAATGAACGTAGCCTAGTGGCTGTTGATGAGTGATGACCTCGACCAAAGCATAAGTCAAAACTCATTAATTTGAAGTGATGTCCGTCATAAATCACAACATGACACTAAAAACGACCTAGCCAAATTAAGGGTTTGTTATTTTTATTGCAGTTACGTGATTAGGTGGGAAACCGTGGGTTCCCAAGCCAATCACTCCTATTAATAATTAATATTTTTTATTTTTATATTTTAATTAATTTTCACATAAGCAACCTCCATTATATATATTTATTTCAATTTTACCCTTATAATCTCGTATCAATCATACAAATTCTAAAATATTTTATTTTTCACTCTTCAAACCATCTCACCATCCTTACAACATTTCAATTACCAAACATTTTTAGAGATTAAATCCTTATATGATATGAATAATATAATAAGAGTTCATCAACAAAAGGCATGACATATCATAAGCATCTAGCAGTAGCAAGAATGCCGCCACCTGGGCGACAGCTCAAGTTCTCCGTGCTCATGGCTGAAAAGTAGGTGGCATGGCTTCAAGTCCCATTTCATATGGATGGAATTTCAGATCGCCTCCTGGCTTAGGGCTTATTATAATTCCCCCCCCCCCCCCCCCCATGGGAGTTTTACTAATCTCTCTTTCTCCTGGTGTGTGATGGTTATAGAATATTTTGTCCATGGTGTGAGGATGGTAAATATGTTTGATTTTAATATTAGTTATTATATAATACACATAATTGCATGTACCAATAAAAAACAGTAGCAAGAACGCCACGCAATCAATAATATTGCAGGCTAGCTAGTAGATTAATTAATATACAAGAGTTTCGGGAAGCCATTTAGGGACAAGCAAATTTAAGCCGGCTTCAACCAACTCGATCCTTGAACTATGCTGAACTTGGCTTGAGAATATAAGTTGAGAAGCAAATTAAGCTAAGGCCAGCTCATTTGGTTTTCAGGCCTGTGGTCTTCTCGTCCCACTTACGTAACCGTAGCAACCTCCATGCCACAAACGTATATATGCACCATTCGACGGGCCTCTTCCATCAAATAAACGAGGAGTCAGGAATTGAGCCCTTTTCTGTTCACCTATTGTTCCTCATGGAACTCATCATCAATATAAACAGATTTTGCAAACTAATAGTTACGTAATAATAATAATAATCAATCAATCAATTAGCAGCGGGCAATCCGAAAGAAAAACATTCAAATTAATACAGCTGACGAGGCCTTTAATTTTCCTAATCACCTACGCGTATGTTCACGTACGCACGTGTGAGATCTACGTTCGTTCATACCTGTGGCAGCCCAATCATAGTACTGAAACAGAAACTAGAAACCCTAAGCGTTAATACAACCCCCAAGCTGAATTTTCTCTTTGGGTTCAGTCAGACTCGAGCTTCCCACACTCGGTTCTGCACCCCAAATAAATATTCAACAGCTACTATTTGTTACATCTTTATATACCATAAGTTGAACAATATATATTGAAATAGACAGAACAGCTAATCTATGTACACTTTCTTCTTATTATTATCTCTATGTACACTATCTTCACGGAGGCCCGGTTATATGCAATATATTGTATATATGCTTAACTTACTGTATTCATCTTTTAATTTATTTTTATTTATAAACATGTTTTGCTAATTGTATTTAATTCATATGCCAAGTTTTTCTATTTTACAATACTTTTACAAATTTATTCTTTATTTTAAAAAATTATCAATTTTATTGGTATATAAGTCATTTTTCACTCCTTAAAAACTTACGTGTGTTTGGAAAGTGATAAAACTTTTGGATAAAATTTTTTACTGTAAAATTTTTTACTTTAACGAAAGGATATAATATAACTTCGGTAATTATGATGACTAAAGATAATAAAATTAAAATAAACGAATTAATTCTATGGGTAGTTGCATATGAAAATATAAAGAAATGATTAAAAGTAAGGCAACAGGGCAAAGTGAAAATTTTAGATTGAAATTTTTTTGTGATATTTAAACATGCCCTTGATTTTTAAAAACAAAAATAAATAGGTAAAAGTATTTGTAAAATAACAAAACTTGGTATATGGATTAAACATTTTTTTTTTTGAAGTGAGGATTCAATACATTTAAGAAAACATTTTTATGAGGAAAAATAAAAAATAAAAATAAAAAATAAATATTGTAAATTAAGCATATATACAACATGTTGTGTATAATCAGGTCTCACCTTCATATTATTGTTTACTTTTAAAAAAAATCGTTCTCATTTTTTAACGTCTTCCAAAATTAGTCTTTGAAGAGAAAATGCCAAAAAGTTTTTTTTAAGCTCGTTGGATGCAGAAAATTACATTCTCTGCCATTTAGGTCGTCAACCGTAACTCTTTCCTTGGACAATTTATTCTAGCCATTTAATTATCGGGGCTCAATTCTTAGAAAGGGCTTTCAAGGGGGAAAAAAAAATAGAATCAAGGGTATTTTGGTAATTTCAAGTCGTGAGTACATTTATTTTTTGATGAAATTTATGTGAAATACATACAAAAGCTCAATCTATTTAACTACTAAGCTATATGTATATGTAATTATTCAAATTTTGATATTTTAAAAAAATGTTTATGTTGAAAATATTATTTTTTTTATTAAGATTTCATTATAATTGGTAAAATTGAGAAAATATTTTATATATCAAATATATATTATGTTATTTAAAGTTTACGTAGATTTGGTACTTTGAGAATAATCGTTTCTATATTTATTTTTAAAATTTTGAAAGTTTATTAATTTTTTAAATGTCTAGAATAGTACTAAATCTAATAGCATCTAACAACATCTGATAAGATCTAACTATATTTAACAACTTTTACCATAATCTAATAGAATCTAACTGTATCTAATAAAATCTAACGACATCTAACGACATATAACAACATCTAACTTTCATTGTACATGTTTTAATTGTAAGTTAACAATCATAATATACATTTTTACTATTTATAAGGTTATTTATGCATTTATTATATGTTTTAGAGCTTGTTAATAGGACTTTATAGATTTACCTAAATCTAATAATATCTAATAGCATTTAATAACATCTAACAGGATCTAAAGACATCTAACAAGGTCAAACAATATCAACAATATCTAACAACATCTAATTTTTTTAATTAAAATGATAATCTTAATTTAACACCGGTAATATGTTCTTATGCTTCTATTATGACATTTATACTTCAAATACATTAATTAAAACTCATTTAATAGGATTTAATTCAATTTATCTAAATCTAACTGCGTCTAACAGGGTCTAATAACAACTAATAAGATTTAATAACATCTAATAACATCTAACAACTTCTAACATCTAACGATATTTAACAACATCTAATAGAATTTAACAACATTTAATTTTTATAATTAATATGATATTCCTAATTTAACACCGGTAATATATTCCTGGAGTTCTTATTAAGTCATTTATACCTTAAATACATTAATCGAAACTCATTTAACAGGATTTGATTCAATTTATCTAAATCTAACCGTGTTTGACAGTGTCTAACAATGTCTACCATAATCTAATAATATCTAACAACATTTAACAATATCTAATAGAATCTAACAATACCTAATTTTTATAATTAATATGATTACCGTAATTTAACACGGGTAAAATGTTCCTAGGCTACTAATTATGTCATTTATACCTTAAATATATTAATTTAAATTTTAAACTCATTTAATATGATTTAATTCAATTTATCTAAATGCAACATCATCTAACGACATCTAACAATATTTAACAATATCTAATTGTGTCTAAAGATATTTAACAATATCTAAGTATCTAATAGAATCTAACAACATCTAATAAAATCTAAATTAAAATAAATATTAATTAAAATTAAAATTAATCAATATAAAGTTATCTTAGATAATATTATTATAATTTATGTAAATTCAATAAATTATTAATTTGAATTCCTTTGTACTTGCGTTACTTTTCTTTTTCTTTTTCTTTTTTTTTTTGAGTCGTCGGAGCCACTGCTCATGGGTAGATTCGATTGCCAGGGGGATTCGATACCCCGACAGCTGGTGTCGTAGGCCGCATGCGCTACTAGTTGGCCTAAGGCCCTGCTCGCATAAAATTTCAAGGGTGTGTTTAGTTGGAGGTAAAAAATTTTGATGAAAACTTTTCAGAGTAGAAGTTGTCAAGTTGATAGAAAATAATGTAATATGATAGAGGTAATAATGAGGTATAAAGAGAATAAAGTTAAAATAGATAGGGTAGTTGTATGGGTATTTGTGTGGAAATGATTGAAAAGTAGAGTTGTTTATATAGAAAAATGTAAAAAAATAATTAAAAAATAAGGTAGTTATGGGAAGTGAAAAGTTTTTGATTGAAAAGTTTTCATTGACATATTTTGTATGTAATCAAACACACCCCAAATCATAAAATATCTAAAATATTATAATATATTGCCAGATGCCATACTAGTTGACCTAAGGCCCTAGCACAAGAGGCCGCTCGCGACTGCATTTCTTTTTTAGTTACTTGTAAATCATAAATATCTAAAATATTATGATAATAAAAATTATACTGCTCATATTATATTGCTGTTAATTTATGGGTTAAGTCTGCATAAAATTTATATCATAAAAAATTATGCTTATTGTGCCTTTGAAAAATGAAAATTTCTGTTGCTCATATTATAATAATAATAATTGTGCTTTTGAAAATAAATTTCTATATAAGATAATATCTCTGAAAACATCTTCTAAATGAGGCTTATAAAAGTATTAAAAATTTAAATATATATATAGATGGATTCTAATGATGACTACATAACTTGTAAATTAATAAAAGCATATTTTGACTAATAGATTTCCTAAAATAAATGTGTTGAAAAGACGACATTTTTTAATTTAATTGAGGGTGTGTTTGGGAATGGATAAAACTTTTGGTGAAAAATTTTGGAGAATAAAAGTTGTCAAATGATGTGATATAATATGAGTAATGATGAGGAGTAAAAAAGATAAAGTTAAAATATATAGATTAATTGTATCGGTAACTATGTAGAAATGATTGAAAAGTGTGGTAGTTGTATAGGAAAATGTGAAAAAAATGATTAAAAAATATAATAGTTGTGGAGAGTAAAAAGTTTTAGATTGAAAAATTTTAACTTGATATTTTATACCCATTGCGAAACACACATTGAAGCACATTTGATAAGGATTTTATACTCAATTATTTAAAATTATATTTTTATAAAATATTTTATTTAAATAATTTGTGAAATTATTACTGGTCTATTAAAATAATTTGGGAAAAAT